>JAPCYP010000016.1:2806479-5300458 GCA_035048595.1 Echinosophora koreensis | reverse complement strand
TCAGGATTATAAATTAGTAGGTGGTCATGTGATCACTTAAAAAAGTCACATGACTTTATGTTCTAATCTTGATCATTCATGTATGATCCAAAGGCCCAGATTTACTACTCTCATCTCTCATAATAACACACTCCTTTCACTTGAGTTGCTCCTATATAAATATATATATATATATATATATATATAGATATATCTTAAATTTTATTTGCCAAAGAACAGATTTCTCACTCATTACAGATCATATTCTGATTACTCGGTAGTGCTTACTTAAGTTAATCTGAATACAATAGATGGATACAACGAGTAAAGCGTATTGCAAGCCAACACCATACGTAGAGATGAAACTTATTTATAACATTTCAGTAGTACATATAGCCTTAATAATACTCACATTCATTTGCACATCTATCACAGGCTCTGCAACAGAGTTAGATGCTCTTGAATACCAACCAGGATCTTCTTCCTACACAATGAAAGAAAAAAGAACAAAAGTAATCAGCTGACATTCTGCATTATACCAAGGAAGAGCACTTAACTAAAATTATTTGCATGACCTCCAATATTTTCACAAAAAGACGCATGGCTTCTGTGGAAGACATGTTTCCAAGCTGGTTCCAACTGCATCAATAATGACTACTTTAAACAATATTCTCAACAAAATGAGAGCAGGAATGCAATGCAGCATTCACAACAAATATTTGGTAAACTAACCATTAAACATAAATGCATAAATATAGAATGAAGGTGTGATGGAGAGTGTATATATATAGCATAGAGAAAGTTAAAGGCGGCATCATGAATGTTCAAAGCAAACAAACCTGGCCCATTTGCTATGCTCCACAATTTTCCATGTGCTTGGTTCTGGGATGTTACAAGGTCCTATAGTAGCCTGACATAACAACTTAAGCATTAATTTGTTTTTTTGATAGGCAAATGTTAGTTGTTAGTTTGTTACGTTAGTAGGGGTGGGATTCGAACCTTATACCTTATAACTCCCAACACCTTTGTTCCACACCCCAAACCACCTAACCACCTTATAACTCCCACAAATTAAGCATTAACTGACCAATAAATTTTACAATGAATTAGACAGTCAGCAACCGACAAAAACTTTGTCGAATCTTAATAACACGGATCATCTAATCTAATGGCAAGTAACTCTACATCAATGTAATTCACAACACAGCTGATAAATCATAACAACCAAATTGGTTGATTCCACATGAGGAAGGAAGTGTTGATCCAACCACATCCACTCATCTATTATTAAGTATTAAGCATATAAGCATTTGAGTCATGGAAAATCAAAATTCATTTCTACTTGCATTGAATAAACCAGATCTAACAGAATTGATAATTAGAATGGGATGAAGAAGGTAGGTAAAGTAGCGTACCTGGTGATATAAAGTGTAGAGAAGAAGAGCGGTGGAGTTGGGGAACTTGGAGGTGAGGGATTTGGTGGGAGAGGTGGATCCATCAAACCCCACATACGACGCCGCAGCGTAAAACCGTTCTGGATATTGCAATCCTGAACTTGCTCTTGCCATCATCGCCATCTCTGAGTGTTTCTTCAATGTTGAGATCAGAATCAGATCCACCAATTCAATTCAATTTCAATTCAAACTGTTACGCGGACAACACATAGATAGGATGGGAGGAACTGAACTATGTCTATGTTGTCTGTCTGCGTCTTAACATTTTACAAACAACAATTACATGATAAACGGATTAACAAAATAATTAAGGTTGTTGAGTGAGGAGAAGGGTGGACAAGTGTTCTGCGTTTTAGCGTTTTTACTTCTCGCAGATCCACTATATTGCCCCCAAGGTTTTGATAATTACACATTTGTCTTTTGCACAGGTGGTTGTTGTTGTTTTTTTTCTTTTTTCTTTTTTTGGGACATCAATTAAAGGAAAACATGTTATATACTCTCGAGTAAGCTCACTTGATTAATTTGTGTGTGAAATAAATTATAAGTGTGTGGGTTCAAACTCTCATAATGCACTTCATCCCTTTCTCATTCTTTTCTCCCATCTTCTATCCTATGTAAGATGTAGTATGAGCTTCCTCTCAGGGGAAAAAAAAAACCAAAACATATTATATAACTATACTATTATAAGAGGATCTTCGGCCATGCAATTCTTATTGTATGGGCTCTATTATCCTATCTTTTTTTGATACATTATATTTCTTTACTTTATCTAGCTCACGCAACTCTCTTTCTCGATATACAATTCTTAAATTTTCATCAAATAGATCGTATAATAAGTTACCTTAGAATTTTATATTTCATTAACATTTACTTTTATTTCAGCTTAAAATATTAACTCATTTCTATAATTAAGTTTGAGATACTCATGCAATCGTTGCATACACATCGACATACTTTTTGTCTCTCCAATTATGCAACTCTTGTACAATAGTTGTACAAATTTCTATACAACTTCGATAACACTCATTGAAGATGATCTAAGCGTTTTAAACTTGCTTTTGGAAAGAGTTAATACCAACCTCTTCCCCCCTTCATTAATATGTTATGGATTTAATGGTAATATAAAAATATTATACTTGTATGACTTATATCTAAATTATTGAATGAAATTAACTTCCTGTATATTTGACAACATAATCGAAATGTATGGTCGAGCGACACTGGTAATTACATTTATTTCAATAATTGCATTACCAATGATATGGTCGTTAGTAAAGGTCACACATCATTATCGATAGTTAAGTCGTTATAATTATAAACAACTGTCTTGATCCAGATAGACACATTATCGAAAGTGAGGTCGTTGGTAAAGTATTGATAATTATTGACTGCTATCTGTAATTAAATTTATCAATAATAACTATGTCGGTTGGTAAATTTATAGGCTTGAATTTGCACAAATGATGCCAAATATATTGAAGGCTTTACCAATGGATTAGGCCATAGTAGATTTTTTTTTTTTTAAATTTTTCCTAATTTAATAAAATTGATAGCAATTCCATAAATTTTTTTTTAGGTCCTCGCTATAGGCCTACAATCTAACCAAATTTTTTGTGCTGGGGCAAGCCAAGTTGACTTAGGCTAATTGCTCTTGGGTCCAAAAAAACGATGGTTTGCCCAAAATAGGCCAATTAGTTGTGGGCCTAATGAGTTAGTTTATATTCCCCCCTACATTAGTGATATTTTGGGCCGTGTATTAGGGAAATGAAATTTAAAGATGCTGTTTGAACATATATCGAGACATTATATTTAAGTTTAACCACTGTACATGTCCTTAAATTATTTCAAAATTTTTAAATAGGTTTCTTATGATATAAAAATTTGCAATTTGATCTCTAAACTTGTAAATAATTTACAATTGGGCCCACGTTTGTAATCATACATCCTTGAACTTGTAAATAATTTATAATTAAGTTTTTGAGGTAGGGTTCCATCAACAATATAGCTTCACAATTAGTGTAAACATTTTTACGCAGTCAATCAATCACAAGTCATATCATGTGTGATTTTTATTGTAATATATGAAAAGTCAAATATTTTTAATGATGTGATAATTTACGATTGATTGATTGTGTAAAAAAAAAAAAACTTTATGTTGACAACATATCAAAATTAAACTCATCCTCTATGTGACTTTTAATATTAATTATGATACGAGTTAAACATTTTTCATGATGTAGCAATTTATATACTTAACCAATGGGGGTGTTGGTCAAGTGGAAGCAACTTGCCCCCCCATAAGAAGGAGGAGGACATGGGGAACTCGGGTTCAAATCCTTGTGGAGTCATCCACATTGAGAGACTGAACCAAGGGGTAAAACTCTGCTCAATCAGTCGAATAAGATATTCCGGTGGAGTCACTCGTTTCAAAGGACTAATTAGGATGGGTTCCGAAAGGGAAAAAACACATAATTTATATATTTACAATGTATACCAATCAAATTTCAATTGAGTTTAATTTTGATATATGATCGGTGATCACAAACAGTCATATACAGAACATCCTAGTTAAAAAGAGCCAAACTCGGCTGAGAATTCCACCCTCCAAAATTGAATAAACAATGCATATTAATTCTCCCCTCTCCAGCCCAGTTGGTCTTTTTACATGTCGCCTGTTGCTGAAAATGATTCCAAGCCTGAATTATTGGTTGACCAATTTCTCCAAACCTCATTTGTTGCAGCAGTTTCTGACTGTTGTGCTACACTATAGAAATTACCATTTGCACCACCACCACCAACTCCTATCCCTAGCAAGTCCAAAGTCATCACATCCTCATCACTTCTTTTAGTTCCACCAACAATATTACTATTGCTGCTGCTTCTACTGTTATGCTCTAAGATCTTCGATAAGGCCTTACTTTGATCCAATATAGCATTAAACATATCCACACCATTCATTGATCCATTCCCATTATTGAAATCATACTGAGGCAAAATGTCATGTTGACTATTGTACATATACTGGTCCATCATGACTCCATGTGGTGGTGCCATGCTAGTTGTGACAGAACTTTTCTCTGTCACTGTTGCACCCATTTGTGCAGCTTTTTGCAGCAATGCTGTGGCTGACATGTGAGGTGAGCCTGCATTGAACATGTGTAGTGAATTTGAGTTCAGTTGAAGAGAGGGATCAGAAGTGTTGGATGGGAATACTGTTTGAGCCATGTTGTTAAAGGGTTTTGCATTAGGCATTGATATGAGGGAATGAGGGAGTGATTGTGATGATAATGGATGCTTATTGTGATCAGGGTTGTTGAATTCGGACATGGTAATTTGTGATGGGTTGTGAATATTGGTGTTGATTGGTAGTGGTGCAACTGGGCTTGGGATTTGTTGGGGTTGCAAGTTTGAACTCAACTTTGACAATGGTCCTTCATTGAGTACTTTGTTATTCTCCTCAGATAGTGCATCACAGAAAGCTCTGTGGGTGATGAAGCTGTCTCTTCTGCAGACAAATAAATTCATGAAGCTTGCAGTGAAATATTTAGGTGCAGTGATATCAAAATAAATTGAAACATAAAAGCCAATTACAGGAGATGAAAGAGAAGAGTTAGATGAGAGATGGAGAACATAATAAGATGCACAACAAAAAGAAAAATCGCCAACGTATAAAAGCTTTATATATAAATATTGATCAATATAAGTTAATGTTTGGTGCATGGTGAAGGCTATCGTGCACCGTCCATCAAAATGATATATGAGTGCATCACCCAAGTAGTTAAATCTGGACCATCCAGATTGTTATTTGACAGTTTGACTTTTCATTACTAATAAAATAATAATAAATCCGGTTGGTCAAACTGCTCAAATAACAATCTGGATAATCCAAATTTAATCACTTGGGTGGTATATTTATATACCACTTTGGTGGGTGGTGCACCTTAACCAACCCCTTATATCACCTCACATTTCGGCAAGTTGATAGAATCAGAATATGAAAAGATAAGAAAGTGAAGTCAATTACATAAAATTAGTTTATAAAAACTACACAAAAAAATCATTTGTGTGCAGTCCATAAATAATTGCTCATGAGCACCATGCTTGGGCATGGAATAAAAGACCAAGATTTTTAGTACATATATGTAAAATAGTGATCATGGTCTACTATTTTATTTTTATGTATCATATCATATCCCCATCAATACTATTTTATCGCATTTTATTTTTCTAACATAAAATATAGTATTGATAGAGATAAAGTGTGATTACAAAAAATAGACATCAAATTAATCTTTATCCGTAAAATTAAATCTTGGAGCAGACCATATATATATATATATATATATTACTTAATGTTTCTTCCATATTGCTGTAACGAAAATGACATGAACATTGTGGTCAAAGTAAGACCTCCAAGCAGCCGAAAAATAGCACACTTTATTTGTAGAGGTCCTAGCTTCTGCATGCAACTTGTACACAAAATTAAATTGTGAATTAATTAATTTTCATGAATTTCATATATAATAATATATAGATATTATATACTTGGGTATAATATATCAACCTGTTAAAATTGGTGCCACAGTCGCATTTGTATTCCTTAGTTCCACAGATTTTTGAATGAGCTTTACAGTCAGAATAGACGGCGTATTTCTTGGAGCATTTATCACATTTCCACTTCTTCTCACCGTGCTTTCTGCTAAAGTGCTTTTTGATGCCAGTAAGGTCACCTAGTGCTCGAGCAGGGTTGTGGTGGACACATGAGGGTTCTGGACAAATATAAACCCGTTTTCGAACTTCTGTGCTGATTCTCTGTTTAAGCTTCCATGGTAGGTTATGGCTTCGCTGGTGCAATTGAAGGTTTTGATCCCTTTGAAACCCTTTATTGCAGATTTCACATATGAACCGGTTTGTGGCCACGAGGGTGTTTGGTGATAAAGCTAAGACTTCTGCATTTGGATCTGTACGCACATAAGTGCCACACACAGATTAAACTATGGCATAATAAAAAGTTTATTTATTATCTTAAAAAAGAAATAATATTTGAGTGACGGAGATTTTTTTAGAGTTGTGTTATCAGATCTGGCCTAGGTTTAAAGTAAAATTTGAGTGATACCTTTTTATTTTAAGTAAGAGAGTCTAATTGGATCATGTTGTATTTTATGTTAGGCCTTTTTGTTAACATGTGTGGCCATTTTGCTTTATAAAAATTAAGAGTAAATAATTTTTTGCTGGTAGGCCTAAAGCTAGAGCTTTAGTAGCTTTACCCTTGGGCCGGCCATGGTTATTTGAACATCAAAATTTAGATACCGTATATGATATCATATGTGTTTATTTCTATTTCTAACTTATCTTTTATCATTTTTGTATACACACATATCAAAAATTCATCAACAAACAAAGGGACACCACATTTTGGTGTTCAAAAAATGGTCCTAATTTTTTATATGTAAAATATATGTACTAGTCCAAGCATAGTAGCTTCACCATTAATTATTAATTATTAATTTGCACCGAAAGCAAACAAAAAAGAGGGGAAAAAATAACTTTTATTTCAAATTGCTTCAATATTTGGGATATATATGGCTGAACAAAGTGACAAAAAAGCTGAAAAAGTGAATATATGTTGGTGTAATAATTCAAAAAAAAAGGAAGGAAAATTGTCATATAATTGGTTTTAAGGATTGAATGTAATAATTGAAATAAAAATCCACCCCTTTTCATGCTGACACACCCACACAGGGAAACAAAAACATTTGGAATACACACATAAAGGGCCAGAGAGAAAGAGGTATTTAACATGCAAGAGCAAGATATATGGTACTTTACCTGAAATGAAATTAAATATAGTTGGGGAAAAAAAAAAGGAGATTGAGCTAGTAGTCAAGAAAAGTCAACAGTGAACAGCAATGATTGCAGGCAATAATTGAGCTTTTTCGACTACTTACGCACCAATAATTCACCAATTTTGCATTTTTGCTATCCAATTTTGGATTAAAACGCCCCATATCCTTTGTGCCCGCACATATACGATTTTAGTTTTTATAGAACAAATATTCTGCTAAAACCTCCCACATGCCTTCTCCCAGATCAAGTCTTATCCTCAACTTTCATGTAACAAATTATTCAATTAATGATTTGCATTATTTGAAGACTCAGAATATAACACCCAGATGACACTCTATTTACACATATAATACACGATCATATTCAACCTCACTCACATAAATAATTAAATATATACAGTGTCTCATGAGTGTCAAATGCCAATGTAAAAAAAAAAAAAAATTGTTAATTAATTAAGCATGGTATATTATCCAGATATTTGAAATTTGTTGAGGGCCTTTATGGAGATAAATTAAGCCCATCTTAAGCAATTTATAATTTATATACAAGTATATATACAAATAATTTCAAATTTAGAATCAATGAGAAGGGTAGACGAACTATAAACATACCAGAGAAATTTTAGTATATGAATATATACTTAAGAATATGCAGGCCATGAATAATAGTACATATATTGCCCCCACTTTAATTTATGATCCATTTATATAAATTCAAGAAAAGAAAAGTGAAACCAGTAGTCAGAAAACGTTACTTTAATTACTGTCTAGTAACGTTCACAAAGAAAGAAAAGTAAAAATAACCAAAAACTAACAATCAATATTCAAAAAAAAAAAAAAACAAGGGTGAGGAACTGATATGGTTGTTAGAAGAAAAGACATCAAAGATGTTGTCAGAAAATATACCTGGATTTCCTGGTAGGTTCCTTTTCTTCTTAACAGGTGGAAGTGGTTGTGAATTTGTGTTGGAACCATTGCTGTTATTTGTTGTAGTTGAAGTATGAGAATTTGAGCTATGGAAGTGGCCAAGTATATCTGAATATTGTTGTTTAGCTGCATCTTCTCCAGTATTCTCTGTAGAGAAACTCCCACTATCACAACTTGTGATGTTTGACATTAAAAGGTAGGCAAAAATAAAGGCAAGAATCTATTCAAAATATTCCTCTTTTTTTTATACTTTCTCTTATTTGTTTGATTCTTGTTCTTGTTGCTAGCTAGCTGCTAGCAGGAGAGAAAAATGAGAGGAAGCTGAAACCGAAAAGATGGGATTTGTGTAACTAGAGGAAGACAAAACCAACGAAACTCTCCTCCTTTTATGGTGTATGTGGACACGAGAGTTCTTATGAGCACAAGAATACAAGGACTGCTTAAGGATTTACAATGTAATAAAACAAAATATATTTTTTTTTATGAGCAAAAATGTATTATAAAAGGGTACAAGAGGTACATAAACCCGGCAATATAAAGATGTAAAGACTTTTTAAACTATTAATCAATCATAAGTCATTATATCACTAAAAACATTTGACTTTTATCTAATTACCTTAAAAATCACTTGTGTCATGATTTATTATTGGTTGATAATAAATTTTTTTACATGGTATATACTTGTTAAAGGCATTATTGTTTGTTGTAGTTACACACCTGGGAATTGCTTGATATTAAGAGAACACCCTTCACTTAATATATTTTTTTTGTTCGGACGGTTACCCTTCACTTAATTTTCTAAGCATATTATTAGCCACTATAGTATCCTCATAATATTTAAAGAGAATAATTGAAATACCAATTTTTTTCTTATAAAATATATTATCAGAGTGTATAGACGATGGATCAACGGGTCAAGACTCAATAATTTTTTTTATTTAAAAAAGTTTAGGTGAGTTAGATCCTGACTCCTGAGGGCTCACCAGTGTCAGGGCAAGCCTCACGGCTCAAAAAGCGCTCCAACGAGGATTCGAACTCATGACCTTGTATGTTATGAGCCGTATCCTTACCAACTGAATCGACTTTCGTTGGCTGGTCAGGACTCAATCATTGAACTTGAATAATGCGTAAATAAAAATAAAAATTTAACTTGAACATGGTTGATGACTATGTAATGCATATTTCGTTTTTCATTATAAATGACCTAAAGGCACGTTCGGCCAAAAGTTTCTTCCCAATGGAAAACACACACTTAATATATTAAAATTTTCAATGGCCCTTAAGAATAATTTTTTTTCAAAAAAATCATTGAATTCAATAATTTACTCGTGAATAAGCAGAGGAGCAAAATGCTAATCGATACGCCTCCTTTAATCTGTAAAAAGGGTAATATCGGTGCTTCGTTTTGCTAAAAAAAAAATTTATTATGATAACCTGCTAATTTTCTTTTTAACCTAGCGTTTAATTTGTTTTTGTACCGTCCTTTCCGATATTATATTGAATGCGAATATTTTTGTTCCGGAAGCACCCTTATCCTAAAGTCAAAACAACAAAAGTGCCAGTGTGCCACTGAGTGTCAGCCATCTGGAGGGTACAATTATAAACTTACCCTTACCCTTCACGGGATCAAGTCCTTCTCGAAAATGACCCAACAGCGATACAAAAATTCTTCTATTTATTTCCTACGGATGAAAATGGGTAAGCTCTATATAGGGTATTATAATATTTGTTCCTATATGATTATACCCACTTTTTAAAATATTACTCATATCTATGTGAGTAGCAACTTTAATATCATTTACTGTATCCTTTAGGTACCTAAGTACTCACTCATACCCGCACTTGTTACCTGTACTTTAACTGTGAAAAAACAATAAATAACAAAAGAAATGTTATAACAATTAAAAAATATTCAAAGTTCTTTTAAATCTACTCATAAAACATTAGAAATCAAAAAATTTAAATAAATAAATAAATCCAAAAAAGAATTATAGATGCAAATAGGTTTAAAAAGTTAAGAACCTAAAGATTAATTTTGGTTTTAAAATTTTTATCATAATTAAAAATATATATATTAGTAATATAAATAAATAAATGAATAATTATTATACATATACATATGTGTGGGTGCGGGTCGGGGTGGGGTGGGTACCATAGTACCTGAACACACATTCATACCCATCCAAATTTGGGTGTAATTACCCGTACTCGGACCCTTACCCATTGTGTAAGTAATTACCCTACCCATTGTAGGTAATTTTTGTGGGTACCCAATGAGTAAGTGTACAAATTGTCATCCCTATTATTCATGTGTGGCTGGGGTAATTTCCAAAGGGCGTCAAAGCAGGGGTAATTGTGATATTTAATTTCAAAATGTGGGATCTTTTTGCCATTTCATTTGTCGATGACACCCTAGTTTTCTACCCTCACTAATGCAGGAAGCACTTTTTACGTCTGGACGCTAATACACATAGTTATTAAAACCGGACCGGACCGGCCGGTTCGACCGGGAACCGGACCCCTGTCCGGTCCGGAACAAGGCAAGAACCGTCCTGCCAAAGAACCGGTGCTGAACCGACTGAACCGGTGAAAACCGGCCGGTTTTCGGTTACCCGATTTTCTTTTCTTTTTCTTTTTTTTGAAAAAATGGGATTTAAAGGAAATTGCAGGGGTTGGGTATCGAACCCACAACCTCATGCAATAAGGGACAGGCCTTTACCATTGCGCCAGAGCAGTGTTGTGGTAATATGTTGAAAAAAATAATATATCTGGTTACTCGTACCATAAAATTTAATTATTTATAATTTTTTATTAATGATTATACTATATAAAATTAAAAATATATATTTAATTACAACCGGTCCAACCACGGTTCAACCTCGGTTGAACCATTGACCCTTGAACCGGTGCCTTCACCGGTTCAATGACCGGTCCGGTTCTGAAAACATTGCTAATACAGCAGACGTTAGGACTTTTAACATCTGTTGTATAAAAAACAGACGTTAAATGTAACGCTTTTAACGTCTGTTGAGCTACTTAACAGATGTTAAAAGTAAAATTTTTAATATATATATATATATATATGTTTATGCAATATCCCTTTCCCCCAGTTAGCTCCTTGCATTACTAACATTCCATAATACAGAATTCAGCATTCTATTACTAGCTACACCACAATACATGAAAAATTCATAATATAATATATATACAACACACATTATCTTTTATTCATTTCTTCACATGCGCATTTATTACTTTATTTGATTGTCAACTTCTCATGCGCCTTGTCACTTAATCCTCTTAATGAACAATTAATTTTTTAGCAACTTTTCAAGAAACGGTCATGTCATTATATGCTATTATAAATAGCTTCCTTTACCAAAATATGACTCATTTCTTCCTCTCTAAAGGCATCACCCCTTTTCGTTTTCTGATTCACAATATGGCTCTGCCAGGGAGATTATTATTCTTTCTTCCTATTCCTAGACTCAAAGGCTTTGTCTTAATGGTCAAACAACTTCCGAGGTTGTGAACATAACATGGGTGATAAGGTTGAGTAAACCACATAATGTGAGTTGCTCACCTTATCATCCTTCCAGAGAATCGGCTGCTACAGGGCAAATCAAGTGCTTGGGCATCATGGTTCCAAAACCTCCACTTTGGCAGCAAGTGATTGTGGAAGTCTCTGGAACCGTTGCCTGAAACAGAACGAGTGCACCTGTGTCTGCCTCTCTTGAGCTCTCTCATGTCCCCATATTTATGAGGTCTTAAAGGATGGGAAATCTCAGCCGCTCAACTCCTCGACATGTGAAGGGAACGAAGCCTCAACAAATGTTTAGGCTAAGCATAAACCCTTTCAATTTGTATAACCTAATTTTAAATCTTTGAATGTAATTTGTATATGCTAAATCACTTCAATGAGATCCGGTTTGGGTTATTGATTCAACTTATTTTTACTTCGCACATATATTTTAGTTCTCAACATAGCAAAATCAGAACAGAACAGAAAATTTAGCAAATCAGATCTTAATCAGCATTATATTAACCCAATAAGTTCCTAATGATAACATAACAGTAACACAAACCACAAAAGCAAGTGAAACAGAAACCTAAACTTTGAGGGTTCAGAGAGTGGAGAAAGAGAGAGTTTAGGGTGCGAAAGAGAGTGCGAAGTTCAGAGAGAGAGAGAGAGAGAGTAAGTACCTCGCGGTGGTGGCGGTGGAAAGGAGCTCGCGGTGGTGGCGGTGGAGAGGAGCTCGCGGTGGAGAAAGGGTTAGGGCAGAGAGTGAAGTGGTGAAGAAGGCAATGCGTGCGGGTGTATACAAAAATTTAAAATCACTTTTAACGTCTGTTGTTTTAACAAGTAGTTTAAATAAAAGACGTAAAAGATGCACATTTAACGTCTGTTGTTTAAACAACAAACGTTAAAAGTGACACTCATCTCTTTTAACGTCTCTGTTGCTAAAACAACAGACGTTAAATGTGATTTTAATGAACCTCATATTTACGATTCTGTTACCGATTCCTTTTTAACGTCCACTTTTTTTTTATCAGACGTTATATCTGATCCTTTATTCCATATTTTCTAGTAGTGCCTACAAAAGGAAATTTTTAACCAATTTAAGAAGAATGTTGGACTGCTTCCAACTCCTGTCGGGGTTAAAAATTAATTATTCAAAATCTGGACTTATAGTGTTGGGAAGAAGTAGGGAGTGGGGTAAGCTAATGACATGGTAGGCTTGGATGTCAACTTGTTGACCTTCCCGTTGTGTATCTAGATATCCCCTTGGGAGCCAACCCGAGGAAGTAGTTTCCACTTGGCTGCTAGTTTTAAATAGAATCAAGAATAAACTTGCAACCTGGAAAACTAAGGTTTTATCAAGGGCATGAAGATTAGTGTTAGTCAAATTTGTTCTAAATAGTTTGCCACTTTACTTTATGAGTCTCTTTAAAGATCCAAAGAAAGTGGTAAACCAAATCATTAAGATGCAAAGGGACTTTTTTGGAAGGGCACCGAAGATAGAAAGGGGCTGCCTTTGTTTAAATGGGAGATAATCCAAAGACCTAAGAGTCTGGGGGCCTTGGTGTGGATAATGTTATAATAAAAAATGTTGCTCTCTTATTCAAGTAGTGGTGAGGTTTTCAAAAGAAGGTATAACTTTGTGGAAAAGGACAATATGTTCAATCCATAGATTGGACCCCTCTATTCCCGTTTTACAGCAAAATAACTTATGAAATAATGGGAGTTTATGGTGTTCAATTACAAAAGTTGATAGATAGAGGGATGATTTATAAAAATTATCAAGGAAGGATGGTGGATGAGAGTAGGAAATGGGAGAGAAAAAAATTCTGGATGGATAGGTGGCTAGGGGGATTTATTCTAAAAGATAATTGCCTAACTTTCCTCTTTTTCCCTTCTCTTCTCTTCTATGTTTCATCCTTTTTATATCCAAATTCAAACAACCCCACTGCATTGTCGTGGTAGTTTCGTAATTTTGACAAACTTCTCCGAAATAGTACAACCTTCACTTCACTTTGCACAACTCACTCCCAACTTACTTGTACTAAATGAATTGTCTAAGGCTTTTCCTAGTTTCTTTGCAAAAAAAATGAGGTGATAGCAAATATGGGTATTTGGGACACACTTTCTTGGCCATGGAACCTAACTTGGAGAAGATCTCTTTTTCAATGGGAGGTCCAACAACTTGAAGAATTAATGGCCATGTTGAAGGATTCAGAGATAGCAAATGAATCTTATGATAGACCTTGGTGGAAGCATGAGCGTAAAGGGATGTACATGGTCAAATCTTTTACAAAGGCTTGCTTAGATCAGTACCTATTTTCAGATCTAGGTAGTAATGTGTGGTTGAGTTTGTCCCCTCCAAAAGCTAAGTTTGTTCTACAAAACAGATTGAACACTAGGAGTAGATTGAAAAGGCTAAACTTGATCACAATTAATGATGTATCATGTCCATTTTGTGAGAATGAGGAGGAGACATCGTCATACGTTTTTCTTCATTGTGATAAGGTTTGGAAAGTATGGACAAATTGTCTTAGGCTCTTAGATGGTGGAACATCCAAATTCTTATTTCTCAAAATACTAAACAATGGTTTGATGTGTGGGTGAGTCTTGTTTGTGGGAATTTTGAATGAAAGATGTGGACTTCCTTATTTTTTGTGGTGATCTGGTCACTATGGAACTAGAGAAATATAGTTATCTTTGATAAGGAAAAAGTAGATTGGACTTTTTTTTGCTATCTAGTGAAATTAAAACTTGGCTTTTGGATTAAAGCCTGGAACCAAAGTATTCCTTTTAGCTCGGGAGATGTAGTCTTCAATATTAATGGTGTGAGGCAATGGAGAGGAAAAAAGGCAAGAAGACAAGCCTTTAGAATGGAGTCTTCCACCAGTTGATAATCTGAAATAGAATGTTGATGGGTCGACTTTAGGTAAACCTAGTCCAGCAGGTATTGGTGGAGTACTTAGAGATGATAAAGGGGAGATTAAAGTTGTGTTTGTTGTATTTGTTGGAGTTAGAGACTCTAATGAAGCAGAATTTTTAACCGTTGTTTATGCTCTTGAAATGTCATTACAACAGGAGTGAATCAAGGAAAAAGGGATTATTATTAAATCTGATTCAAAAAATGCATTATCTTGGGTTAACAAGAATGAGGAATACCCTTGGACCCTTAGTTTCATTGTAATAAGCTAAAAAATATTATAGTTTTATGGAATAATGTCTCCTTTGTGGATACAAACTGGGAAGCTAATGAAGTTGCAGATAGCTTGGCTAAGGAAGGTGCAAATTATACACAAGATTCAAGGTTTTTATGGATATGAATTGCTTAGCAAGTGTTCTTACATCCTGTTAGTGATGGTCAGATATGAAATGGTGTTTTATGAATCATTTTCTTGAACTAATTTTCACATGTACTTTTAACATTGATCATTGAATAGAAAGAGGTATCAGGACCTGAGATAGCTATCTATTATTTGGCTTTGGTGCTGTTTTTTGTTGATTTTGTTTGCAAGGGAGTTTATATAGAATGCTAGTTTTTAGAGGGAAGGGGCAATGGTATGCAAATGCTATTAGAATCTTGGCTGTGTCAAATCTAGAAGGTGGATGGATGCTTATCCTTATTTATCTCTCTCGACAAAGGCCCTCTAACAATAGATTTGAGGATTGTTTTGTTGTTTTCTCTAATGTTTGGGATGTTTTTATGAGTTCCAGGGCATTTGTCTGTTTCATAGGCATTGTTAAGACGTTTTATGTATTTTGTATTGGTGGGCAGGGATCCTCCTTTTAGCATGTTGTATTTTATTTTATCCCAGGATGGAGATTTGTTGATGTTTTTCAAACTTTTGGTGTATTTTGTTCCTGTCTAACTTTTAGCATGATAGGGTACGTGGTTCAACCCTTCTTAGAAGGTGGGTTGAGCTCTTCATTGTGATACTTAAGTTAGACGTATATTGAATAAATTCCTTTAGTTATCGAAAAAAAATGAGTAGTAATGTGTCTTTTTTTCTCGGTAAATATGCATATATTGTTTGGTTTTGTTGTACTTGTGAGTTCAATTACTTCCTAGGTTCTTGAATTATCTGAATAAATTTAAAAAAATATATATACTTCAAAAATTGTCTTTGGATTTTTAAATTTGTAAATAATTTGTAATTAAGTTATTGGAATAGGATTTCTAAACCATGAACTCTGATGATGGAATCATACGCAAGGATCTTATTATAAATTATTTACAAGTTCAGAGACCATATTACTAATATGAGACCCAATTATAAATTATTTGCAAGTTTAGGGACTAAATTATAAATTTTTAAAGTTTATAAACCTACTTAAAAATCTCAAATATATAGGACCTACAAAAATAAAAAAACACAAACGAAAAGATGTTTGTTCATCAATTTAAAATTTTATTTTTTTTCCAATATGGAGTTTATATTTTTTAAATTCTGAAAATAACTAAACATCATTTTTACCATTCTCAATTTTCATATTGTGGCATTTTCTGTAATTTTAACCAAAATTGTGATGTTCTTTCTTATTTCATTTCTCTGTTTTTTCCCTGCAAGTTGCAACATTATCATAAAAAAGTATGAATTCTATCGCGCACACCCTTGTTATCAGTGACAAACCCATAAATTTTGGTTAGTACACAGGATAGAACATAGTTTGATTTCAATGTGAAACCTATGTCATTGGTGAGAAATGAGAAGTAATTCACTAAGCAATGAGAGATTACAAAAGTAATTTTCGCTTTTATCAAAAGATGGATGATGCTATTTGGTATGTGGGGTAACGTCTAAATTTCCATGAGGGGAAAAAATTTCTAGGTACATTAAATTTTTAAAAAAAAAAAGAATTGCTTTGCGGGGGGCAATTGCCCCCACCCCCCCTAACATGGATATGTCCCCGCTTGTGGCCCAAAGGACAGTGTATTAAGACTGATAGTATGAAAAACTTTACACTAACATTATATCAAAATTAAACTCTAATTATATAACAAACTCAAGTGTACGTATGTATATGTTTTCAACTTTTCATTTCCCTTGGGTGTTATCTAAAAACTATCATTTTTCACTCTTTCATATATAGTTGTTTTTTAAGCCCTGCACTCTCTTTATGAGCGTGACGAATTTCATATGACATTGTAATGGATCAAGGAAGAGAGTTAGGATGATCACCTGCTTCATTTTGGTATATCATGTTGGAATAATGGTATCAAGTCCCTAGTATTCTCCTTAATACTATTTTGATTCATTAAAAAAAAATGGCATCAAGTAACTAATATTAAAATATTTAATAATAAATGAGTATTATCTCTTAGCATTTATATTCCAATTAATTAGTTTAGAACAAGGCTTATATT
Organism: Echinosophora koreensis; assembly: GCA_035048595.1. Classification (NCBI taxonomy): domain Eukaryota; kingdom Viridiplantae; phylum Streptophyta; class Magnoliopsida; order Fabales; family Fabaceae; genus Echinosophora; species Echinosophora koreensis. The sequence goes on along the minus strand of JAPCYP010000016.1, from coordinate 5,283,370 downwards.
ATATATGCCACATTTCACTTATATACAAATTACAACAATAATATTCTTACATTATTTTGTATAGTAATATTTTTTATATCTATTTTATAATTATTAATGAAATCACTTTTGATTTGAAAACAATAATAAATAGATGGTAAATTATTAGGATTTAAATGTAAAAAAAGTGATGAGATAATTAAACATTTTTTTCTGCAAATACATTGCATGGACTTTGTAACATCAAGCCTGCCTATTAATATTATCATCATGTATGCCTTTAAGCACAATACGAACACGTTAAAGTGCTCTTGCTTTTGTGTCTATCTGCATTGTACTTGTCTGCTTAAAGAGTAGTGTCAATTTAAAATTTGAATACCTATTCTTTCACAAAAAAGAAAAAGAAAAAAGCGACCATATTACATTCGTCTCCGGTAGTTTAATTGGTTTATTGGAAGTAATACTAACTCAAATAATATTTCAAAATGTAATTTTTTTAATTTCTCAATAATAAAAAGAAGAAAATAGTTAACAAAGTTAATTACTATTTCTCTTTTAATTTCAATTAAAAGTTTAAGTTAAAATATCAAATTTAAATGAAATGAGTATAATTCTAAGTCGATGTTTTAATAATTTCTCGCTCTGGGAGTTATAAGGTGGTCAAGGTAGTTTGGGGAAGGGACATAGAGATTGGAGTGATAAGGAGGTCATGCATTCAACTCCTCCACTAACATAAGATACTAATTACTAACATTTGCTATAAATAAAAAGGGTTTTTCTATCATGTATAACTTTGTACATGTTAAGAAACCCAAAAGAAATAATTATTTATTGGAAAACTAAGTATTTCAGTTTTGAAAGTATAAAATACATAAGTTCCTATGTAAATTTACTATTTTAATATTCTTAATATGTGCAAAATTGCATAGGTTAGAAAAATCCTAAAAAAAATTCTCATTCTATAGTCGCTGTTCCCCGTCGTTTACGTTATTCTTTCGTCTGCGTGTTGTCTCCTGCGAGTTCAAATCGATGTTTACTTGTGTTTTCATTTCTTGATGATTAAAACTGAAACATGGACACATCATATAATAATGGGTCCAAACTTAAATGGATGCATAAACGGCACTAAAAAGTTGAAGTTGACGTACTTCTTTTATACTGGAGATTGTTCGCCACTTGAAAGCTTCTTTTATTTGAATTTATCTAAATTCTTAAAAAGTGCATGTATATATGAGTTAAAATAAAAGAGAAAACATTCAAAATTTCCAACAACAAAAAAAGAAATATAGTTAGATTGAAGGTAAGTCATATAGTATAAGAATTAAAAAAGACATTAATAATCACATGGGTTACTCTTTAAAAAAAATAAAGCATAAGAATTAGAATTTAATTTTGATGTATCGTAGTGTAAATGTTTTTACATCAACTACTATCATACATATGAGAGGTAATTAATTATTATGAGAATCAAACTTATTTTTTAAGGATATGACAAATAGCAGCATATCTAAAAAAAAAAAAAAGACAAATAGCAGCATGACAGTCAGGGGCGGATCTACGTTCACATGAGGGTGTGCAGATGCACCCAGTGAATTTTTTTTTTTTAATTGATACTTGTGTTTTAATTTTTTTGCCCCACCACAGTTAAAATATTTGCACCCCTACCTTAATCCCCTGTCTTTCTTACATTACGTGGCACTAGCAGATAACACCTTATTGGTTATTGCCTCTCACCCATCGCTTCTCTCTCATCTCTGCCATCAACTCTCCCTCAGCAAGAGAGTCATGCAGCCATTATTTGCTCCTGGTTTCTGCCACGTCTCCATCTGCGGAGCAATTACCATTCCTAACTTTTGGGATCATATCACTGCAAATTGGATTTCAAAAGATGATCTTACTGACGAGTATTTCAAGGGTATTGGTTAAGGAACTCATAAAAGAGAAAAATTTATATTGAAAAACTAAGTATTGCACTTTTCAAAATGTTAAATACATTATTTCTTATACAAAATTTCCTTTCTTGATTGCTTAAACAATACTCCAAGGGCATTTATTAGCATTGTCCTTAAAAAGTATATAATCTTTTATTTTTAATATTTTTTTTTATTGTCTAATTTTTTTTTATAGTATTCTCTCATCCAATAAATAGGAGATTAATTAAGAGATGTGTTCAATAACATCCGGAATGAACTTATCATTCAATGTTTTCAAAACATGAAATCACATAGAAGACAATTATGAGGTATATAATTTATTTTATTTTATTATATATATGAATTTTTATGATTTTAACATACATGTTTTTATCTTTATATGTATGATGATAATTATTATTAGGCTTAAATAACTTTTTGGTCCATGCAAAGTTTACAAGTTTTGGTTTTAATCCCTGTAAAAAATTCTTAGGATTTTAACCCTGTAATCTCAAAAAATTTGTAAATAATCTCGACCTTCAGCCTTTTCTGTTATCTAGTACTCAGGGGTATCGAAATAATTTCATTTTACTATCTGACTTGCAATGAAATTTGGTCAGAAAATATAAACAAAATCATACATTAGGGACCACATGATTAAAATTGTTAAATTCCTTTATTCTGTATGATATCTAGTATTTAGAGGCACCAATGTAATTTATTGTTCCTGTCCAACTTGCTCTAAAATTTGGCTAGAAAATAGTAAAAAATCACATTAGGGTGACATGGTTAGAAGTGACAAATTTTTTCACATTAGGGTGATGAAATGCTATGAATAATTTTACAGGAACTAAAACCAAAATTAATGAACTTTGCTAGGATTAAAAACTTATTTCAACCTTATTATATTAATTATTTTGAATATTGATTGCCCCCAGTGACTCAGGGTCCTGGATCCGCCACTGATAACAGTGGCTATAATAAATAGTATTAAATGTCTCTGCTTAGAGTCATAGAATTGGCATAAACAATAGTCACAATATAACAAATTGAAGTATATATAAGAATGTGACAGCATGTGAGAACTTAAGGAATACTCAGAAATTACTCAATAATTGGTTGATGGTATAAAATTTTTTACCCTAACAATATATCAAAATTAATTTTTTAAACAAATAATAATAAATAAATCATAAGTTATAAACATAAGTAAACAACAATGACAAAAAAGAGGGGGAAATTATGCCAAAATTATTAGATGGAAATATCACCATTGTACATTAGTATAGGAAGAAGATCTGAGAGAGGCGCAACTCAGTATGGAAGAAGAAGACCTGGTTCATGAGTGTTCTGTCACTGGGACGAAGAAGAAGTATGGCACACGACTTCTTTTTTGTGCAACCTGGTTCATTCTTTTTTTTATTCTTTCAGTTGCTTCATTTAATTTATTTGACAAAATATTTTTAATTTTTACATAGTAAGTTTCAAAATGCATATTTGAATTTGTAGGAAATTCTATAGGAAAATTCAAAACTTTCTACAGATTTTCTTGTTGAATAAATTGTGCAAGTAAAGTTCATATGGTATGTGATTTATAATAAAATTCGTAGGTAATTTCCCAGCAAATAAATTCGAAGAAAAATTCGCAGTAAAATTACATGCAAATTTTTCTGCAACTTTCAACTAACATGTTTTGCTGCGAAATTTCTTGCAAATTTTTTGTGCAAATTTGATTAGTAGGAAAATCTGCAAGAAAGATCCAAACATTTCCTGCAAATTTAAATTCATAGGAAAATCCGCAGGAAATGTCAAAAGTTCCTACAAATTTTTCTACGACAAATTTACAGAAAAAACCCTATTTTCTGAAGAATTTGTAGAAAAATCCGCAGGAAAGTCCTACGAAAAAAATCCACAGGAAAATCATGAATTTCTAGTAATGTATTATTAAAAATGTTTTCTATGATAACTATACTAAAAATCATATTTAAAATTATATAATTGGTTGACGGTATATACCCTAACAATATATCAAAATTAAACTCTTAAACGAATAATAATAAATTATAAATTATAAACATAAGTAAATAACAATGACCAAAAAGAGGAAAAAATTATGCCAAAATTATTAGATGGAAATATCACCATTTACATTAGTATAGGAGTTCAAATCCTCCCTAGACATTCCAGTAGGAGAGAGAGATGCAAGATTTTTGAATGATTTTATAACTTTTCACTACAAAAAAGAGGTATTTAGTAACCACTAAATTCAATTGCTAAATATGGAAATCTGATCGCTAAATCGTTTAGTGGCCGGATTTTCATACTTAACGACTAAATTTAGTGGTCGTTAAACCATTTAATGACAAAATTTTATATTTATAGACCAATTAAGTGTGGTCGCTAAATTTGATCGTTAAAATATAAATTTTATTATTGTGTTTTAAATGATAAACAAAATTAACACAACAATCCTTTTCTTGCTCAGCTACTGGAAGTGTAAGTACCGGGGAGGATGTAGGATAGATATGCAAATAACAAAGAACTAGTTTAATTAATATACCGAAATATATCAATTTCAAGTCCACATCTATTAATGTTGACCATAACCCCCAACAGATCTTTGAATTGCATACTAACGTTGGTTTCTTTTTCTTTTTTAATTAAACATGGTCTCAAATCAATAAAACGTTTATCTCATAAAAATAGCAAATAATTATTTCTTGACAGCCAAAATAGCAAATACTTATAACACATGCTTCCTTTATATAGCCGATCATTTATTGTGACTAAGTTTCCATAACCACATTACCTGTGTGAATCTTGCTATCAAACATATTCAACCAACGACATGATATATTTAATATCATATATTTGCCTCCCGAAATTTGTCTTCCTCCATATGACCGTCAGATTCAGAAGGCTCCAGTTCTATATCTTTAGCGAGAAGCGACATCTCTACTTGTTATTTGTTCATTATTAATTTAAGATTAAGATTGGTATCTTATATTTATATCTAACATAAAACGCGGATAATATCGAATATCTCTATCAATCAATCAATCAATTAAAAGTTGAAGGAAATGAATTGTTTTCCACCTCTTCATGAGATATGTTGACAAAATGAAACCATCATTACTAATCTCTATTCCCTTCTCTCAATTCTCCCCTTCCATTAATTAATTAATTAATATAAATCAACAACTTGAGTATAATTCAACAAATATAAACTTAAGGAACGGTTAGACATGACAATCAGACCCGAACTCGCGGGTATTCACCCAAACCCACCCGACTTTGACGGGGAAAATCCGTTTTGACAAAGAACGGGGGCAGGGATGGGGATACAGATATTCGCCCCGAACTCGCCCTGTTGTTTACGTAATTATAATAATATCCTCATATATCTACGTAGGGTATTGGATTTATTTTGGTTGCATTCCATATAAAAGGGTACTCTTTTTTTTTTTTTTGAAAAATTACAGAACATTTTATTGTGCTTTTATTATGGTGTTTTGAAGTTATCAATGTTATTTGAAGCATAACGAGTGCTTTTAAAGCACTAGTTCCTTTTTAATTTGTAGCTGAAAGAAAACTAAGTTCGAGTTTCTGGTTGATTGTTTTAATTGTGTGAAGGTTTTATTTGTTTATTTTTTGGAAGTACAATTTTTGAGTTGTTAATTTCAATTTAAAGCAAAATAATTTATAAATTTGGTAACCTATTAACGGGGGTGATGACCTGCTAGGAAACCCAACCCCCACTGGGGGCGGGAATGAGGATCTTTTGACCAATCCCGAAGGGGAGCGGGGAGGGGTTAGGAAAAGCAAAACCCACCACCCCCCCGCCCCGCCCCATTGCCAAACCTAGAAACGGTTTACAAAAATGAATAAATTAGCAGAGTCAATAAAAAAAAATTGAGGAATTTGCGGTAAGTATAGTAAGGTTTTTTCTTAATTTTCCCTATAAAAAAATTGGGAGATTAAGACAATATGAAGAGAAATATACACTAAGATCTTGAAGTGCTGCAACTGGGGGAATTGTCAGGGATGATGCGGGAAACTTTGTGAAAGGATTTTATGCAAAGATTGGCAGGGGTAGCGCCCTTGTTTCTGAATTAATGGCTCTAGTTCAAGGAGTCCATCTTGCTAGACCGAGAAGCAAACAAATGTGCTGATCACCTCGCAAATTTGGGTCACTATGCTGATTTCTCCATGGCTGTAGTAGATAACCCTTCTCCTCTTTTGGACTTACTCATTAGTGACGATAAAAGAGGGAGTGGGACTTCTATTGTTATCTCTTTGTAATTTTGTTTTTCCTTTTTTATCCAAAAAAAAAAAAAAAATCACAACAAGCTCCCCTACATATTCAGAATACTATATAAACGGCACTTTTGTAGTTTCATTGTTATCATACTTTGTCATTATTTCCAAATTGTCATTGTTACCATCTATGACCAGTATGTATAGAAAAGAATTAGTTTGAAAAGGATGTATCCACTTCAGTGATTTCTTCGCCTCAAAAGAAAATAGTCTCCCGGCAGTCATTGAATTGGACATCCTTATTAATGCATTAAAAAAATTAAAAAATCCAACATGAAATGTATAGAATGGCGAGGAAATAGAACAAAGAACAAGTTTTTGTCTTCTTTCTCAATATTACCCCTATGGCTCGAGGCTTGACATACACTCCCTCAAAATTGAAAGCTTCCTTAAGAAAGCACAGGGACCACACTCTGGGATAAGAACACGAACTTGTGACTCTGCAATTAGTTTTATTAGTTTGATATAATTAATTTAATAATTTTAAAATGTTAAAATTAATTATTTAAATATGTTTAAATCAATTCAAATAATTAAATTATTTGGATTAGATTAATTAATTGAATTAAAATATATAAAGTTAAATTAATTAAGTAATTTTTTTATTAGATTAAAATTTAAAATCAAATTAAATTTTAAAATAAATTAAATTCAAAAAATATAAAATTATATATTTAGTTCAAGGATATTTCTGTCCTTTCAAAAATAATAGTATTTCTCTCCTCTCACTTTCTATTTAACCAAACAAAGGGAGAGAGACAAACACACATCTTTCTCTTCTACGGTGGCGGATCTAGGACCCTTAGCCAGTGGTGGCAATATATTTTAAAATAATTAATAATAATTATCATCATATATATCAAGATAAAGTCACATAAATATTAAAATCATAAAATTTTAATATATCTAATCAAATAAATTACATACCTTATTCAAAAAAAATTATATTATCTCCTATAATTAAGGAAACAAAATTAATACGTCTAATTTCATGTTTAGCCAATCTTTTTTTTTTATATAAACAAGATGTATATTGATCAATGTTTTAAAAACGGGTCCGGACATCAAACCGGTGAAGATACTAGTTCACGGTTCAATGGTTCAACTGTAGTCCAACTGTGGTTGAACCGATTGTAATTAAATATATATTTTTTATTTTATATAATATATTTATAATATAAAATAATCTAATATACTAATAATTTACCTCAAAAGATAATATTTATATTATATATAATTTTAAACTAGCTAATAATCTATGCTCAGTTTCATATGAGATTAGATTTATTTATTTATACTTTCCCTTGTTTCTCGGTTACATTTTCGATTAATAAAAAAAAATTATGTCATTTTGGGAAATCATTGCTTCTTCTTCAGTGAAAGTTGTCATAGGCTCATAACAAGGTTACGGCTTTGTTTGTTGTAAGAGAAAAGAAGGAGAGAGAGAAGGAGAAGAGAGATTTAGAGGAAAAAATACCTTTTTCACCTGTTTGGTGGAGCAGAGAAAATAAAGAGAGAGAATAAAAATAGCATAAGGCCCACTAATTTATTTTCACTTCATACTTGGGAAGAAAATAGAACAAAAGGTGTCTTTTATGTTTTTACCCTTTTCCCACCAGCAAATCAGACTCCCACGTAATAGCATATAGCATATAACGCGTGTGTGTTTTTTGTAGGGGCTGAGGGGTGTGCCATGGGGATTGAGGGATAACGTTTTTCTTTCTTTCTTTCTTTCTAATAATTCATCAAAAAAATATTTAATTTATAAACAAATAATGTATAATAAATTGATATTTATTTTATAAAATAGGTTTATATTTATAAATATATCCATAGAAATATATTTTATTAATATTTATTATAAAATTTAATTATATTTATAATATATTCATAAAATTATATATTTAATCCTAAGATATAATAAATAAAATAAAAATAATATAATATCTAGGGATATTTTTGTCAGTTTCTAACATTTCTCACATTCTTTCTTCTCATTTTCTCTCCTATTTCTCTTACACCAAACAACTATCAAAATCTACTCTATTTCTCATCATTTTCTCTCTTCTTATACTCTTTCTCATATCTTTCTCTCTTCTCCTTTTCTTCTCACCACCAAACAAAGCCTTAAAAGACAAAGCTCCTCACAGCAAAATAAAAGTCAAGTAGCAGTGTAGCACCAATAGAACATGTCCATCACAGCTAGAAAGTGCGCATGGGTCTTGTCTCACCGTCTATCGTGAGGTTCATGCCTCGATCTGTTAGGAGTCCATTGTATTGGGGGCAAAATTTTCCAAATGTTCGGGGAAAAATAAATTAATATAAGAAAATTATAAAAATAAAATAAAATTGAGGGTTTGCATGTGCACACCCTCACTCCAACATAGATCCGCCCATGCTCTTCTATTTCTCTCATATTTCTCTTATGCCAAACAATTCATCAATTCTACTTTATTCACCTCTTTCTCTCTTCTCATATTTCTTCTCACTTCTTTCTCTCTTCTCACTTTCTTCTCACAACCAAACATACCCTAAAGTGTTAAGATGAAAGATCCTCAATCATTTTAATCAAAAGTTTCAATCTCGCAGATTTTAATCTAAGTAGCTAGGAAAGTTGCGCTTACCACATGTGGGATCATTCATTGTGTTAGGAAAGAAAAAGGGAAAAAAAAAAATCATCAAAGGTGAGTTTCTCTTGCAAGTAAAGTAATATTTGTCTACTTCAATGACAAACTAACTTTAGAGAAACCCTGTAATTAGTCTCTGCAGTTACGCGAGGAGGATATCCTGGGAAACAAGAAAAAAAAAACTAACTTTAGAGAAACCTTATCATACTATATTACATGACAAGTAAAACTTCATCACCACGGCAAGTGGATGATATATATTTCTATACTAATTTGTTTATATTAAATTTATACTTTTCTTGTTTGTAAATTTAAAAGTAAAGAGGTGTTAGAATGTGTATATTTTTTTATTTATTACTTATATATGTATATAAGAATTAATAGATCGGATATGTATTGAACACACTACTGATAAATACTACTATATATAATTCTCTTTTGTTTATGTAAAATCTTGAACTAACCGTAACCATTATGTATGTTTTTGGTTCTTATCTTACCATAACCCACCCCCTCCTCTAAAAAAGAGCCTAACAATTAATAATGTCTGTTAGATTCCAACCTAAAACCAATTAATGTTAAGTGAAGTTATTCAACATGCATATAAACCGCATCCCAGGATTTGAGGCAGACGATGTGGGACTTCCAACACCCTTCCTTCACAAATGCGCCAGAACAGGTGATACACAGGAAGATTGCCAAAACAGGCGATAAACAACGGAGATGAGCTATTGGCTTTGATACCATGTTAGATTCCAACCTAAAATTAATCGATGTCAAGTGAAGTTGTCCAACAAATATATAAATCACCCACGATTTAAGGCAGACTATGTGAGACTTCCAACAATGTCTAAAGATAACTTTCTCGTGTTTTAGAAGGGAAATGGTACCAACTGGTTTACAATGACATTTGTGTGAAAGTTCAATAGACAAGTACAGAATAATTAAACTCAGTGAAAGGGAAGGTAAAATGGATTTATATGCATTTTAGGAAAAGAAAAGTGATGCATCGATCACATGATATGGTTTACAGCCGTTTTATAATTATTAAGTTGTACATATTTTCTTCCTTTCCCATATAACATGATAAATCAACAAGCAAGATATGAATAGGAAAATAGAAATCATGAAATGATTTTCCCATTTAAGTAGGAGTATATTTGCCGACAAGAGCTAATAATTTTCCAAATCCTAATAGTAGTATCCTGAGGTCCACATCATTTAGTACGTGTTTCAGAGAGATTTTCTCCGGAGACATGATATTTTTATGGAAAAATGCTGTTTGGTATTCAATCAAATATATTTTGTAGATCTAATTCAAATATAAAAATACAGTTTTTATCAGTCAACAAAAAAATACAGATTTTACGATAATAAAAAAATCATATAAGTCGGGAAGCTGAAAATTTCAAGCTTAATTGAAATACTGTTGGGTTATTTTAAAACTAATCATACCCTTCTATTTCGTCCGAACTAACTCTGAAACAAATACTATTAGAATTTAATTGCTATACACTGTTTTTGTAAAAAAAATTACACGGTCAACCAATTAAAAATCAAGGTATAAATGATTTTTAAGGTAGTTGGGATAAAAGTCAAAGGTTTTTAATGATGTGTCAATTTCTGATTGGTTGACAGTGTAAAAAAATCTTTATACTATCAGTGCATATCTATTAAATCCATACTATTCATCTAAAAATATAAATTTGTAATTTTTTGTTGTCTTTCACCATATAAAAGTGATGTTTTATATGCAATGAAATATTTTATTTTAAAATCATTTTTCAACAAATAAATATAAACATAAAAATAATCTTTAAAAAAAAAAAAAAACACTAATCCCAGGGTCTGCAGGCATCCCTTAAAAGCATTAAGCACTCACTACTTGCTAAATAAGCTGTGTCCGTTATGGGACCAACTAACGTCTTTGCAAATATTATGAACCCGCCCAGTGCCCTGCTCCTCATCACATGCAACTGCCAATATCTTTGTTTCAACTGCATAAAAGTAACATATTCAATCAAAGCTCTTTTCTCTTTTCCTTTTACATATTTGGTAATAATTATCTTTTCTTATTAACATATGAAGGGCAGGGAAAGATTTTTTTTTTTTTGTGTGTGTATATATTAATTAAACATAAAATGAAATGGCTAGATTCTCATAGAGATCATGAGTTCTTTTTGTTGGCTTTTGGTAAATAATGATAAAAGGAAACACCAGATGAGTGTGTGAGTTGGATGTGCAATGATGGTCAACCTTTTAGCCTTTCTCACTCTTTTAGTCTTTGTTCCCTTTTATTCAAAATTTGAAAACCTTTCTCTTTCCAGTCCTCTTTTGATACAAACATTAATATAATTTAATATGTCAAATATATTATAATTAGAACTTAAATTCTTCATGATTTCATAGACAGATTTTTTTGGGTAAAAATAAGAGGTGTCCTTACACTCTTTTAGTGTAAAATTAATTATCTCCCAAACATCCTATTGATCTTAACCATAAACTTTTTTTAATGAATTTCGAACTCTAATGCAAATAAAATCCATCCATATACAAAATTCAATTTACCAATTGAATGATACCTTATAATTTCCATAGACACAGATAGACATATAATAGGTCTTTTTTTTTTTTATGAATAGATAGACATATAATAGTTTGGTTCAAAACAACAAAAGATAGACACATAATATAATAGTTGATAAAACGTGGTTATAATGGGCCCGTAATGGTCAAGTAACTATAGGACATGGGGACCAAACGAAATTGCCTAATGGAGCCCATGATGTCCTCATCACTTCACTTCCACTCCAAAGTGGGAGAAAAAAAGGGTGGGAAGTGCTGAGAAGGTACTACGTCCCAAAATTTTCCCATGTATGAAATTTCCTCGAAATGTTTAATGTGTTTGGAAATTGGATGGGATATCTCAAAATTTCAAAGAATTTGAAATACAAGACAATTGAATAACTTCAATTAAATTACTTTCATTTTGAAAATACTTTGTTTGGATAGAGTAATTCAAATACCTTGTATTTCAAATTCTTTGTTTGGATAAAATAATTTAATTACCATCAATTTTAAAATTTTGTTTTTGAATATTTATTTAAAAAATGAGGATTTCAATATAAAATGTGACAAACAAATAAACATTAAGCTATTTTTAAATAATAAAAATTAGACAATAATGTGGAAAATAATTATTAACTAGGGTGCTTAAGATACACACAACCCCCTACATAATTGGAACATAATTGACATCAAAGCCAATACAAAAAATCAATGTTCTACAGTTTGAATTATAATCCAACCACTGACACGACATCCTGAAACTGGCTAATTGTGTCTAACTTGCTTATGCATCTAGATTTTTGCTGCAGCATACTTTGAGGTTTTCTTTGCCTCATTTTGAACATTCATAGCACCGCTCAATCCTGCAATCTCCTCTAATATCTCTTCTTCCTCATAGTATAGACAAAAAGCAAAATATCCATCCAATACATGGATTGCTACAATGGGTTCTCCACAAGAAAATGTGTTGGTTCATAATGACACTGTTAAATTACATTTACAGGTAGTTAACACTGAAGTACAGATGGTATGTCCAACAATGACCCCAGCTGCCACTCCAAGTGCCTTTTTGTGTGTGACCAGCTGCAGAATACGAAATTAGAGGCCATGAAAATTCATAGCTCTATATGAAGAATACAGCAAAACAAATGACTACCAATAGGCAAAAATCAAAGATTATAAGACAAATCTAGCGAGAAAACATAAATTGAACAAAGAACTTTAACTCAAAAATCACATTACTTACTACAATCGTTGCGATCTTAATACAATCACACCATTCATCAAGGAAAGTCAAAATAAAAGACTACAAAAAGAAGATAGCATTATTACCAATGTGATTTACTTACAAGTAAAAATTGTTCAATAAGAATTGCAAGGAATTTAAGAATTTGAAATTCAAAATATTTGATACAGAAGTTATGAATGAAGTTCTACAATAAGTATCCTGCTCAGCAAGTGTACATACTGTAATAACATAAGAATGCGTGTAAGTTCTCATGAGTGGCAAAGGATAATACAGGGGAAAAAGTTCAGCAAGGTTGTGGTAATACTTGTGTATATGTGTACAGGAAAAAGATCAACATGTGTACAAGGCTGTGGTAATACTTGTGTACATGTGTACAGGAAAAAGATCAACATGCGTACATGGCTGTGGTAATACTTGTGGTGAGCTGCTTGTATTATGGTTTGTAGCAGCAGTACCAAAGAAAGATAAGATGAGAGCAAAAAAAAAAAAAAGAGAAAAGAAAATTTAATTAAAATTATCTCCAAATAAAATGACTGTAATCATATTGGAATGGTCAATTCCTTTGATTCCTTTTCCATCTATGAACGTAGCTACACCAGTTTTATCAGTATCTTACGATTCTTACTATTCGCATCTTGATTCGAAACGAAATAGAATGCAATTAATACGTATCCTAGTGCGGATCTCTTTTAGATTTGAATCTCAACATGAATCTCGATTCACTCTACTGAATCCCATGAATCTCGATTCGCAGCTGAATCGCCCGATACAAATTTCGTCATTGGTGCAACTCAGAAACAGGCTCAGTCTAGCAAATTTGTTTCTAAAAAGCCTGCTAGGGTTGTTTTTTGCCACAAAAAAAAAACCGTCGACGAAACCATACTTCCAATTAACCCAATAGAATAACAAACAAACAGCCCTAGCACACTGCATTTTTGGTTTCCACTCCTTCCTATAGTGCATTTTTTTTTTCTCATCCTGCACAATGCTTTGTGCCCACTATTCTCCTTCATTCTTCTCTGTTTTTTGGTCCTCCTTTGGTCACCTTGTCTTGTTCCCACTCTATTTTTTATGATTTGAATCTTGCATTATTTTGAAGTTCATTTATGATATATCATCTTATGTTTTTCTGCTTATTCATTTGTTTTTACTTAAAAATGCTATATTTTAATTGACCATGTATCTTATGATTCATAATAAGATTCGATTCACGATTCGGAAAATAGGTCTTCCGATACATGATTCAAATCTCGATTTGATAACCTTGAGCTACACTGATTGGAGCTTCACAGGGTAAAGACAAAAACGAAATGTAATTAATTATGAAAGTGGATGAACATATGATGTGCTTGCTAGTTTCCTTAATGGCATCATGGTAATATCTACTTCCTAGAATGTACAACAGTTAAGTTCATTTCTATTTCTTGAATAGAATAGAAAATGAAAGGCTTTGGAGCACTGTGCGAATAGAATGTACAAAAGTTAAATACTAATGAGCTTCCAAAAAATGAAACCTGTTCCAAATACTGATGAGCTTACAAAAAATGAAACCCGTTCCTAATATTGCTCATCAGTCATCACAGCTTACAAAATGACAACTAATTGAGACAAGTTGACAACCAAAATGCAACACTATTAACAACAAAGTTACCTATGTAAACTGAAAACTGAGAAGGTTGCAGGAAGGGAGAAAAAACATACAATCAATCCAACCAAACAAAGCAACATCAATAGCAAGAGTGCCCATTCATGAAGCAGTTCAAAAAATTTACTTTTAGTATACAATAACAAAACAAGAATGTACATTTAACTCAGCTGAATCCACTAGCTACTTATTCAAACTCATATCCAAATAATAAAATTTAAAAACTACCAATGAAGGACATAATATTCCTTCTTCTGTGATAGAGAACCAGAACCCTCCACTTGCACCGAAGCTTCTGCTTCTGCCACCTGAAAAGACGAATAGTTTCCAGCAGCGGCAGCCGCAGCAGCAGCAACTTCAACTGTAGCTTTCATCTAAGGAGTGTCGATAATGTTTACACAATGGATGCAGTAGCTTCACGAAATTCAACATAAAAACTATGCATAAAAATAAAAACTCTGTTCCACAAGCACATAGAATCCTAATTGGGTAAGAATAAGCCTTAATATTAACTAATGAATACATAGACATGATCCTCCCCTATCATATACACCAAGGCCTTATTCAGATCAGTTCAAAAGATACGTAAAGCTCATTCTCAAACAGGTGAATCATCCTAGGATGCATAAACAGGTGAAAATGAATCCACATTTCAGTAGACAAAACCATAATCTACACTAGAACAATTCAACCATACAAAATTACTAGTAAAAATGTTACAAAATTCATCACATTTCATCGCATAAACTAAAAATTTGTAGATACAATACATAACCCAGCAGTGTTGAAAGAAAAATTGTACGCAATGGACTGCTGCCTTTCAAATTTCCCCTCTGTAGCCTCCAGATCCAAAATAATCCTTTCTATTATTTGCAATCACCATGCTCTTCTGATGTTCTAATTTGGGACAATCACGGATGCGATGACCAAGCCCACCACAAAATGCACATCCCTTGACCCCACTTATGTCCGTGATTGCCTCATTATCTTCCATTGGATCATTCAGCTCGGCCAAAACTGGGGGAATCCTTTGTTTTGCTTCTTGCAAGAGGTGCTTCAAATCAAGTAATGTTGTCTCACTTTGATTCTTGTTTATAAATGTTGTCGCTATACCAGTCTTGCCACATCTTCCAGTTCGTCCAATCCGATGGACATAATTTTCAATTTCAGCTGGCATGTCATAGTTAATGACATGCTGAATATCAGGAAAATCCAAACCTTTGGATGCAACATCAGTTGCAACCAACACATCTTTCTCTCCAGCCTTAAAAGCTGAAATGGCATACTCTCTCTCTTCCTGATCTTTGCCTCCATGAATAGCCACCGCTTCCACTCCTTTCAAGAGAAGATATTCGTGAATGTCATCGACATCAGCCTTATTCTCACAGAATATTAGAACAGGTGGTGTGGTTTTTTGCAAGCACTCAAGAAGGTAAACTATTTTCGCCTCTTGCTTAACATACTCTACCTCCTGGATAACATCAAGATTTGCTGCCCCTGCACGTCCCACATTGACGATAATAGGTTTCACCAAAGCACTTCTAGCAAAGTTCTGAATCTTGGTTGGCATAGTGGCAGAAAATAAAAGAGTCTGCCTTTGAGCTTTGAAGTGATCAAAAACTTCTCTTATATCATCTTCGAATCCCAAATCAACCAATCGATCAGCCTCATCTAATGTTAAATACCTGCAGTTATCAAGATTCATTTTCTTCTTTGCCAACATATCCTTCAATCTTCCAGGAGTGGCAACAACTATATGAACACCCTTCTTCACAATCTCAAGCTGTGATCTCATATCCACTCCACCAATACAAAGCAGAGGCCTGAGCTCCGGGTATCCAGCTTCCTTCAAAGGTTCCAAGAACTGTTCAACCACTTCATAGGTCTGCCTAGCTAGTTCCCTCGATGGACAAATAACCAATCCAAATGGACCTTCTCCAGGAACAATAGGCATCATGATTTCCTCCTGCATTGCCATCATAATCATCGGCAGCACGAAGACAAGAGTTTTTCCTGATCCGGTGAACGCGATCCCAATCATATCTCGCCCTGATAAGATAACAGGAAGGCCTTGCACCTGAATTGGCGTTGGTTGCACAATCCCTTTCGCTTTCAACTTGTTCAAAACAGGCTCAGGAAACCTCATATCCTTAAAATTCTTAATTGGGGGCGGAATCTCTTCCCCATCAACTATTATATGCCACTGCTTTCGAAGCAAATCGCATTCTTTTCTCGACATCCTTCTAACGTGGAAAGGGGGTTTCCACCCTGTAGGCAAAGGTTCAGTATAAGTGATTCCTTTGGCTAATTCACGAACAGACATAAGGGTTTTTCTATCAGACAAATTCTCAATCATCTCCTTCTCCTGTTGGACAATCTGTTCTGTTACACTGATCTCAGGTTGTTCCCGTTTCAACTGTGATGCCTTCTCTAGAAGACTGGGTTTAGTTTCAGCCACTCTTTGTTTCTCCAAATCACCATCAATGGTGGCGGAAGAGGGATTCCCTTTGCGTTGAAGAATCTTCTGAGCTTCCATGGCCCTACGTTTGGCCACAGGGACATACTCAACATATTCTTCTTCTTCTTCCATTTATTATGCTACTTCTTTCGATCCTGATTGTATC
The DNA here is from genome assembly GCA_035048595.1 of Echinosophora koreensis. Lineage (NCBI taxonomy): Eukaryota > Viridiplantae > Streptophyta > Magnoliopsida > Fabales > Fabaceae > Echinosophora > Echinosophora koreensis. The sequence goes on along the minus strand of JAPCYP010000016.1, from coordinate 5,266,448 downwards.
AATTAAAAATCAAAGTCAATAAAATTTGATGAATCATCACAAAAACCCTAATGTTTCGAGAGTTTAGAAATCAAAATTATGCATGCGTCGGACTCAGATACTCAGATACTTACATGAACTGAATTCAAAATTAATCATCCCCTACCTGGTAGCACCACGAGAGATAGAAAGAGAGTGAGAGAGAATGGTAAATCCCTAATCTGAGATACTGAGTGAGACTGAGAGATGGTGGTAAGGCGCGGTGCGGCGACGGTGGTGGTTAGGCGCGGCGCGGAGAAAGGGAGAAGGGGAATGTTGGAGGACGATGGTGGTCGAGTGAGTGTGAAATGCGAACGAAGTAGACCCGGACCGGGTGACCCAAAGGTTAACCTGAACCCAAGTTGGGGTGTTCACGCGATTCGGTTTGGATTGATTCTGAGGCAAAAAATTATCCGATGAGCATGCAGCTCGGTTTGGATGGCTTCCTTAAAAAATCTGATCCGATCCAATTAAATACGATTTGGATCGATTCAGTTGATTAGGTTTTTACCGACACATCATTACATATTTATATTACATCAAAAAATAAGATTACAAGCTAAATTGAACAAAATCTTAAACTTATATATACTTGTTTATATATTCATGTAATAACATTTTATAAAATATGTACAAAGTAAATAAAAATCATCATCAACTAGTTCCATAAAATCCTTTTTTATATTTGGAACTTAGAAATAGTAAAAAAATATATATGTTAAATCATACTAGTAAGCATTATCAGAAAAAACCAACAAATAAAAAATCAATAATACAAAAAATAGAATAAGTATATATTAAATTTTATATATATGCGGTTTGGTTTGGATTGGTTTGGTTTGAGAAAAGGAATCCAAAATCTGATCTGATCCGACAAGTTTTCACAAAACAAGATTAAAAAAAAAAAAAAATAGACATCGATTTTGTTCGGTTTTCGATTTTTTTGGATTTGTTTTCGGTTTTCTTTATCGGTTTGGATATGACCACCCCTACCGTCCCTAACCCGACCTCAGACCAGCTCGAACACCTTAAGTTAGGACGGGATGGCGGGCCATACCGGATTGTGCACACCCCTAGTTTATATGATGTGAGGGTGAGTGAGGAAATAAGAATAATAATATCACCGTAATGTACCTTTCTCTTTTGCTTTGTTCAATTACTCTTCTTCTCGTTGAAGACACGCACCTTCTATGTGAATGATGCTTTGAACGTTTTGAGTTGCTAACACCCACCTATGTTTAGGTCACATAGATGCTTTGAACGTTTTGAGTTGCTAACACCCACCTACGTTTAGGATCCTCTCCAGTAACATGATGGTCATGTTAGAGATATATAAATACATCTTTTTATATATATGGACCTACCATAATTGGTTGTAGGTCCCATCAGTTACAATTTTAAAAAAAAAAGTTTCTTTCGCTCTACAACAGGATAGTACCCCATTTTATGTAAACAGAAGAGAATCCGAATCCAAAATAAATTATGATTATCCTATACTAGGTGGGCTTAGAAGAAGAAGGAACTTATTTGATTTTGATTTATAAAAAAAACATTGTTTATTAAAATAAATCATGATATTTATATCATTTTTTTTTAGTTTATGTTAATATTTTTATAGATTTATGAAAATAAAATCATTTTTAATTAATATAATTTTTTTATTAAATAAGCATTTAATTAAGAGTTTAATTGCTATGTACTGTAAGTGTAAAAAAAAAAAAATTTACACTGTCAACCAATCACCAATCATGGTATGAATGTCTTTTAAGGTGGTTAGAATAGGAGTCAAAGATGTTTAATGATGATTTTCCAGAGATTGATCATCCTGATTGGTTGCTTTTAAATCAAGAGGTTCCTATGGAAGAGATTAGGAAAGCTTTGTTTAGCATACACAGCTTCAAATCTCCTAGTCAGAATGAGTTTCATTCATTATTTTTCAAGACTCAATGGGATCATGTTGGGAGCTCAATTTTTGAGTTTGTTAGGAAATTTTTTTTCTTCTCCTAATCATATTCGAGATGTTAATCATACTTTGCTGACACTTATCCCTAAGTGTGAAGGCATTAATCAGTTCCGACCCATAGCACTGTGCAATGTGATTTACAAAATAGTCACGAAAATTGTTGCGCAGAGGCTGAAGATTATCCTTCCTAAGGTTGTTTCAGGCAATCAGAGTAGCTTCGTTCCTGGCAGGCATACTACAGATAATGTGATCATTTTGCAGGAAATCGTGCATTCCATGCAACTTATGAAAGGTAAAGAAGGCTTTTATGGTAATTAAACTTGATTTGGAAAAAGCGTTCGACTGGATCGAATAGGGTTTTGTCCAGCAAACTCTTGAGTTTCTGGGCATTCCTCAATGGATGGCAGCTTTAATTTCCTCTCGTATTTCTTCTTCTTCTTCTATGTGTCTGAATTGGAATAGGGGAACTAGTGATTCTTTCTATCCTTCTTGCGGGCTTCGTCATGGAGACCCTTTGTCTCCATATCTTTTTGTGTTGTGCTTGGAAAGGTTGGCTCATTGCATTGAAGATTCTGTTGCGAACAGGAGTTGGAAACCCTTTGGGATTCAATCGGGGTGCAGGTCCAAGACTTTCTCGTCTTTTTTTTGCTGATGACATCCTTCTGGTGACCGAAACTTCTCAAGACCAAGTAGATGAGGTTAAGAGGGTTTTGGATCGATTTTGTTCTCTCTCTGGTCAGAAGGTGAACTTACACAAATCGTCTGTTTTTTTCCTCTAATAAGAACATCAATCCTTCTGTTGTGGATAATCTTAGCGGTTCGTTGGGTATTTCTCCTACTGAAGATATTGGTAAGAATTTGGGTATTCCTATTGTGCAACAATGTATGGTTAAGAACTCTTATTCTTTCCTCATTGATATAGTAAGGAAGAAGTTATCTGGATGGAAAGCGCGGACTCTTTCTTTTGCAGGGAGGGTTACTCTTGCCCAATCATATTTGATGAGTCTTCCAGGCAACATTATACAAATAACCTTGCTGCCTGTCTCGGTTTGTGATGAAATTGAGAGGATTTGCATAGATTTTATTTGAGGTTCCCAATGCCATCTTGTTTCTTGGGAAAATATTTGTAAACCCAAGGAGTTAGGTGATTTGGGTTTTAGAAATCTTAGAATCTTGAATCATTGTTTTATCATGAAATTGGGTTGGCAGTTGATAGAGAATCCTGAGAAGCTTTAGGTTCGTGTGTTGCTGGTTAAGTATGGTTGTGGTACTCTTCCTATTCCTATGGTGGTTGCTGTAAATCATGCCTCTCATGTTTGGCTCAACATTATCAAAAATTGGCAGTATATTGAGAATGGATTGTTTTGGGAAGTCCAGGATGGTAACGATGCTCGGTTCTGAAAAGATTGTTGGGTCCCTGGGTGCGGTAAATTAGAGGAGATATGTACTAATTTACCTACTTAAGAGAGGAATTGGTTAGTGTCTTTGTATGCTTCTTTAGATGGGTGGAATTGGGAGAGTTTCCAACAATATCTTCCCAATGATGTGTGTGCCAGAATTGCTTCTCTTAAGCCTCTGTTAGCAGGGAAAGAAAACTTTCCTACATGGAAGATTTTGGGAAGTGGTGCTTTTTCCATTAAAGATGTGTATCTTTACTTGTCTAGTACAAAGTCTCAAACTCAAGGGAAGTTCCTTTCAGTTCAAATCTATCTGGAAATGGCAGCGTACTCAAAGGAATAGAACTTTCCTTTGGAAAGTTGCCCATGGAAGGTTGATGACAACTTCTGAACATGTAAAGTGTGGCATTTCTCAAATTGGAGACTGTCCCCATTGTGGTGAAGGCCCAGAAACTGTTATGCATGTTCTAAGAGACTGCTCTGAGGTACATTCTTTCTGGTCTAAGTTGGTGTTACCTGATAGGTGGAGTAAGTTCTTTAGTGAAGGGTTGCATGCTGGCTGGATTTAAATCTGTCTTCTTCTAACATTAGTGGCGTTGATTGGCATTGGCATTGGCCTTTGCTGTTTAGGATATCTATTAGAGAATTTTGGCTTGATAGGAATCAATTGGTGTTCTCTGGTCAGTCTTCTTTTCCGAATGCAATTTGGTCTACTATTCTTAGTCAAGTTCGTTTGGGTGATAAAGATTTACCTTCTCCTAGGCCTGTTTATATTGAGGATGGCTCGCATGAAATTCAAGTCTCTTGGATTGCTCCTCCAGCTAATGAGTTCAAGTTCGATGTGGATGGGTCTTTTAGAAAGAGCTCTGTTTCAGCAGCATGTGGGGGGGGGTTGTGAGGAATTCTTCTGGAATTCTCATTAGAGGGTTTTATTGCAATCTTGGACCTTGCAATTATGTTTTGGCAGAATTATGGGCTTTGCTTTGGGGTATTTGTTTGGCTCGAAACCTTTCTCTCAATAAAGTGTGCTTCGAGCTTGACTCCAAAGTCGTGGTTAACATGGATCAGATGGGGAGAATGCATGTTCATTTTCTACGTCATTTGTTGCAGGAAATTCTGGATTTGCTTCAGCATTCTGATTGGACGACTTCAGTGTCCCATGTGTATAGGGAGGCAAATCGATGTGCGGACTTCTTGGCTAATAAGGGGCATTCAGCTTCTTTTTCTTGTACTTTTATTGATAGGGCTATGCCACAACTGTCTTTGATTCTTTGTGATGATGCATTAGGTTGCTGCATGCCTAGTACTGTTACTTAGTTTATATTTTCCATTTCTCATAAAAAAAAAAAATTTCAATGAATAGAGTAACCTTTCAAAATTTTCTTTGCTAGGGTGTGAACTCACACATTTACAATTCATGTATTACAACTTAACTTAATAAATTTACTCAAGGGCATTGATTAAATGAATACATTTTAAATAGAGCAATATTAAAGTTTAACGATTTTCTCAACTTTTCATTTATAATACAAAGTATAAATACTTTGTGTTATAAAATTTAAAGTGGTTTAGAAATGTTGTATGGATATACTTGAAACATTTTCGTTATAATTATAAGATTAATCAAAGTTGAAAATAATTTTCAGATATTAAGGATCTTAAAAAACAAACAAACAAATAAAAAAAAAATTCATTGAGTTCTATCATGAATTGTTAGGCTGTTGGGACTAGAATAAGCTCACACTTGTAGTCTTCTTGGAGCTTTGATGAGTTGGAGAGTAGAGGTTAGGTACCTACAAAGACTCCATTGCTTAAGTAAATGTGTAAGATGAGTGCAATAAATTGAAAAGATTCTTACTCTCATGACTAATATGACTATTTATAATGAAGTGAGACTTGGGAACTGAATATTATCGACAATTTGGTCAATGTATGTACCTTGGACGAAGTTTCCTAACACCCTCCTAATGGTCACTGTTTCAGAAAGGACTACTTACAGAGAAGTTGATCGGAAAGGTCTAGTGAAACAACGTAGAATGCAACCGTCAAGATGTTTACTCTCAAGAGCGGTACTATGATAAAAACTGTGGTATTACGGGGTGCCTAAATCCCACATCGAGCAGTATGAGATGTTCGGTGGAGTATTTTTTAAGTGGCTTGGTTATTCCCTCCTAACAACTAGCTTTAAAAGGAAGGTTCCCAAGTGCTTGGGTGCTCATTGGCACGGAGCATCGGGTTATGTATATTAAATGAATGGGACATTATAATTGTTAGGGAAGCAATGTGACTCCTCAAGAATATTGAATTCGCCTTATTGGGTCAAACACTGTTCTAAATCACAAACTAATTTTTAATGTGTACAAAACATAAAGAAAATTATGTAACACATGTTTGGTTGGATTGAATGATTTCAAAGGAACGAGAATAGGAGTAGGAATGTAATACGTGTTCCTATTATATTTTTGGTTTAGTGGCAACTTAAGTCTCTAATAGTTTAAATCAAACATCTAATCCTCTATTGCATTGTACACAAGAGAATGAGAGGCAGATTTCTGTAGATTATATTTAAAAAACCAATAATATGTATGTACCAAAAAGAAAATCTCAACAATATGCTAAAAATAACAGGTTGTATTGGTGCTTTCTAAGGTGAGGGAGCAAGTAAGTCCCTCATGACCCATGAGGAAGTCAAAATAGCCATTGGATATATCAATTAAATAAATGGATGGTTGGAATCATTTAAAAGTAACTTGCTATCCTGGTTGCTTCAACATTTATTAAATTGACCCAATAATTTTTGAAAACTTTCACATGAAACAATCAATGATTTACTTGTTTTGAAATTGTCCTAAAAATGAATATAGAAAAGCCTTAGTTTTGTTCCACAGTTTCAGCTCGTTGTGAGTATTGGACCCTGCTTAGATATGAGAGGCGGCTTCTTGACGTTTGCTCGTTTCAATCTCATGCTGAAAGGGAAGAGGGTGAGATGCGGCTATATTTGGCGGAGCTGGTCATGTGGTTGTGCAACGATGGTGTTCGACTAGGCGACAGTCGGTGGCTTGCGGCTAGGCGACAGTGGCATGCTACTAGACGATGGAGGCATGCGGCTAGGCGACGAGCAGCAAGCGTTACTCACACGTACTTTTGTTTGTTTTATAGGAGCTTTATCCTGCTTTCTAAACTTTGGAATATCAATGAAATTGGGGGGAAAAAATCTCTTATTACCTCTACTTAATGCCTTAACTTCTTTTAAAAGTATTAAGTACACATTGGATTAAATTAGTATGTATTGTCAGTGTAAAAAGTTTAACGCTAACATCCACTTATATCTTGATATGTGTTTTTTTTATTTTAATAACTAAGAGAGAGAAATAACAATGATGCTAATTTAATAAGATATTGTTGAATGTCAGTATAAAAATCTTTTAGACTGACAATACGCAGAAATTAAACTCCACATTCAGTGTTTAAAACAAAATTTTTAGATAATATTTTAAAAATATATTATGCAAAATTACCAAATGTTTTTTGCTTGCATTTTATGCACTCCAATCTCTATTATTTTGTGCCTTTTTTTGTTTTTACCCGTTTTAGATCTTGCATTACTACAACCAACCATCGTACAATTACTGTTAGGGATGATAATTTTACTTGTATATGCGGGTAAAATTCGTAATGGGCACCGGTCGAGAGTCTTAACGGGTTCCCACGGGTTAAATAAACGGATTTTTCTATTACCCGTTTGTTAACGGCGACGGGTAGTGTAGTACTCGTGCTGGCAGGTACCTATACTTGAACACAAAATTACATAACTGTTCCTAATAAACCCTAAGTCACTCAATCATAGACTCATATTCGTCTGTGCCATTCAAAGCACTTCAACCCCTTCTCACACAGATCTTGCAATTCTCTTTGGACTTTTCATTCCTAGGAGACGTAGTTGTCTTTGCTTCCAATGTCTCTTGTGTCACCACCCCACTAGGCTCATTGATTTTGCCTTGTTGTGCATGTTTAACAAGTTTTTATTTTCGTTAATATCTTATTAGAACGCTTTGGTCACAAAACTAATATTATTATTTTTGTTAATCACATAACTTTTATATGCATGTGCATGTGCATGTGCATGTGCATGTGCACTCAATAGAGAGCAAAATATTTTCCACAAACTTTTAGTTATATTATATTGTAAAAATTAAATGTTTATCCATATGAATCCTTATCAACGTTTTTACTTTTATGATTAATGCTTGATTAGTCAAACAGTTAAAATACGTTCTAGAAAGTTAGTTAAAGTATACAACACAATCATCTATGATATTCCATTTTGTTTTTAAAGTTGTTGTGCAAATAATTGTTACACTGATTGTTTTTAGTTTTTATCCAACGTTTTTAACTAGTTCTCTGATCTGTTGAATGTATTTCTTACTATCATGCATAGATATAATGCATTGGCTGTTGTTTCAGTATCTAGGGATGTATCCAAATCTTAAACTGAAATGATCCAGTAGATACGTTACAAGCACATTACATTTAACATTTTATTTTCTATGAAACAAATATTTGTGGATACCCAGGGGTGTCCATGGGTCTAGGTAGACCCACGAAACTGGCCAATCCGACCCAACCCAGCCCAGATTTTGTGGGTTGGTTCGAGTGATTGGGTTGAGTTGGGCAAAAAGACATAGAACCCATAGAGTATGGGTTGGGCAATGGGTTTCAGAATTCCAAACCCACTGAAACCCAACCCATATTACTTAGTTTTGTGTTGATGGTTGTTGAATGTTGATGACTTTTACTTTTTCATTGTAATAATTTAGACTTTTAGTTGACGATTGTTGATTATTTTAGACTTTTAATTCATGATTGTTGATGTTATTTAAAGTTTTGAACATGTTTATTCCTCACTTTTGAGCTTTTTCCACGTTTTCAACCTTGTCAGACCCGCAGACCTGACCCAAAATTGAACATTTGTGTGTTTCTTGTCAGACCCGACGACCCAACCAACCCAACCTATAATTAGTCGGGTTGGGTTGGTTTAGGTTTCATAATTTATTTTGACAAACCCAACCCAACCCACTCACATTTGATTGGGTTGGGTGCCAAAACTCACTAAACCCAACCCAACCCGACCCATGGACACCCCTACCCTATATTGCCATCCCTAATTACAACATTTGTTTCTCTCTTTACTCTTCGTTCGTTTTGTAATTGTGTTACTGCTCCCATTTAAGTTTTGTTATGAGCACCTCCCATTTAATTAATTACCTCAGAGATTAGATAATAGATCAAGATTATTTGTGATATGTTTGGGTAAGATTTATTCAAATAATTGATTTTCATAGCAAAACTTGTTTCCTAGTATAAACTAGTATGTTTAGCTAAAGTGATTAAATTGCAAGATAGTTGTTTTGTTGTTTTTATGAGAATAAATTTGTGTTAAGAGAAGCTAGAGGTTAGAAACTTATTTAAAAAGTTATGATGAAGATCGCAAATGCTTGATTCTTCACAAAATCACGTATATATCTTTCTCTAGCCTTGAGTGCCTATACCTCCAGTTTTAAGTTGATAAATAGTTCAAATTAGAGTAAATATTTTTGTATATTATCATTCAATCATGCATTATGATAATATTAATAAATGCCTAACTCTCATAATAGCTATTTTAAAAATTACATATAATTTAAGCTATTAATAGTAAATTAAATTAAATCTGACAGTACATTAGCAAGATGTTCGGTTTATATTATTTATATACAGATTAGCGGATTTAAATGAATAAAAGTTGTTTTATACTTTCTATCGAAAAAAAAAATCTGTTTTATACTTAAGCTTTAGTGTATGGCAACTAAGATGAAAAAATGTTGTTTCAACCTAAAAAAAAAATTGTTCTTTCTCCACCTCATTTTCTTAGCATTATGATTTCAGTTGCGATAGATTATGCAATATTTTTATTGTTGTACAAGATTATGCAATATTCTACTCGTGTGTTTTTCCGTTTTTACCCTTAACCCACTCTTATTTTTAACCGATTGTGTATGGTTGCTTGTTGCTAATTCACGAATGAAGATTTGCGTGATTGCTTGTAACATATTCATTATTCAATGATGATGTCACATGCTTTGTTTTCATGTTTTTTGTCTTTCATATTTGAAGTTGTTGGATATGGAGATATGAAGATACATTTCACTCAAATTTTTCAGACTTTAAAATACATAAATTTTCAAAGAAAAAGGAAATATTTTCTTCAACTTTAAATTTAATTTTTTAAATGCAAAAAAAAACGATTGATGTGAAAAAATAAATTAAGAAAAGTTCATATATTAAATAATAAATCATTGATAATATAAACAAATAAATTTCATACCATCTTTTATAATTTACTATATTATAGAGTATTTTTTTTAATCCAAATAAAATAGATTATATTAAAATCGTTTTTCAACAAATGCATCCAAACATAAAATTTATTCTGTTATAATCAATGATAATAATAATGATGAATATGCATGTAATTGAGTTATTGATTTTAAAAAAAAATCTATCTTTTGTAGCTAAACCAACCCCACACTAAATTAAATCTTTCAAATAATAATTTATATTCTGTACATTTTATTTTATTTTTTTTTACATTGTTTGTCAATATATACTTGAGATTGGTTTTTTTGTTTGTGCATATATATATTTTTTGCTTTATTCTCCAGAATTTCATATTCAAACAATTCGTTTAATTCTAATAAACAATTACCGTGAGTGAATCATTGAAATTAATAGATCATGCGAAGCAAGTTTAAATCAATTTAATTAAATGTAACTCACAAGCTGATTGTCAAATCGATCCTCTGAAATTTCTTAAGACATTGTTCATGAGAAATCCTTGTACTATTTTGTTACCCAAGTTTTCTATTAGTTTTACTCATGCTTTTTGTTAACAACGTAGTACAAAAAATGGTCTGTCATGAAATGATGTGGTGGGACCGATGATGTGTGGGAAAGATTATTTTTCTCAAAAATAATTTTTATTTATAAGAAAAAACATTGTTTTGTGTTTAATGTGACATCTTTAGACAAATATTAAATTATGAAAAAAACTAAACTGATTTTTATAAGAGAGAAACCATTTTAGAGATGTTAGAAGTTTTAAACTTATTTAAAAAATGGTTAGACTATTTTGAAATAAATAATAATTTTAACCTTGTAAAATTAACTATATCAAACAAATATTATTGATATATACAAATAATTTCATACTTTTTTATATAATTTATCAGATAAAATAATTTTTTATACAATTTAAGTGAAATAGATTATTTTAAAATAATTTTTTAGTAAATAAATTTAAATATAAAATTGATTTGATTATAGTCATGAAATAATCTATTTTTTAGATCTAATTCAAACACGTCTTGTTAGATTATAAATCTCATTTTAAAAGATGATTTCACGTCAATGGAATCTAAATTATGAGGTTCGTTCAACAAGCAAAGCTATATTTCCACAGGGCATAGGGTCATATATTGATTTTTGCCAACCAAATGGACAAAAGAATCTCTTGTTTTGTTTTCTGTTGTTACCAACGAAAGGGAGATACAAACTAAAAGGCATAATGGGATCTTATGGTGGGACCTCATACATTTGTAGCCTTATTAGGACTTTTTTTAGAGTGAAAAGTGGGGATGGATCTCTATGATTTATCAAGTGACATGATGTAATGGGGAAGAGTGTTTGTTTGGGAGTTAAGAGGAGAATAGAGGGGAATGAGTGGAAGGCTCTGAAGAGGGTGAAGGGAAAAAAGAGATGGAAATGGAAGGGAACTTTAAAAGGCTATCATTCTTTTCCTCCTCCCTTCCCTCCGAGCTCTTATCCTCCCAAATCCCAAACAAACCCTAAGGGTGTGTTTGGGACTTTGAAGCGGAGGGGAATGTAAGGTTGGCTTATGACTTAATAATTTATTAGTAGTATGGAGAAAAATTTAAATGATTTATTGAATAATGGCTATAAATATAATTGAGCTTAATTTTGATATATTATTAATGTAATTTTTTTTATACAATCAATCAATCACAAATCGTCCAATATGTGACTTTCAAGTTAGTTATAATAGGGTCGGCATTTTTAGTAATATATATGGCAATTTATGATTGGTTGACTATGTAAAAAAATTATATACTCATGATGCATCCAAATTAAATCCAATATAATAATTATGTTAAATTTAAGTATATTTATGATTTTTCATGCATTTCACAAGTGAAATTATAACATTTATAACTATTTTTCATTCGTTATAACTTTTGTTTTAAAAATTATATTTTTAATTTGTTTATAGTAAAAAGTTAGATATTAAAATAAGGAGACACACACACACCCACTCTTTACTATGCGAGGATCAAAAAATTACTTTCAAGTATGTGGACCATTAGCTTTCAGCATACTTTAAGAGAGGGCAATTGCTATGCAGATTGACTTGCCCATTGGAATCTCAACCAAGATTTTGGTTACGTTGAAGCGGAGAAAACTCCTCCCGCTTTATATCTTTTACTTCTTGCCAATTATCTGGGTGCCTAAGTACCTCAGTTAGTTTATTCATAGTTTTCTATTTTCCTAGGACTTTAGTCAAGCCTACCAAAAAAAAGAATGGAGATATATATGAACACACTCAAGTTATTGATATTCAATGTCTAATGATAGTAGAAGTAGATTGCAACCCAAATGAACATTTACTATAAAGTCAGGAATTTGGGTTATGAAGTCGTCAATTTTTAAATAATTTTACCTAACTATCTTGAAATTGTATAAGCAATTGGTCAAAGAAAAAATAGTTAACTAACTAATTTACTGGACAGTGGACACAAAAATATAACTACGTTAATTAAAGTTCGATTGTCGTTTAGCCCGCATTTCCCGCAACTACTTATGTAATACCATTTATAACTATTATGTAATATATCATTGATAACTATCGTCCTTTTTTTTTATATGTTATAATTTGTGTCGTAAAAATGCTATTTAAAATTCAATAAATGTTTTGATAATAAGTGAAAATATACATGTATATATTTAATTTTGATAATAAGTGAAAATATACATGCACACATTAAAATTATTGAAGAATGTGTTATCAAAGTAATTTATTAGACATAGGGCACATAAATATAATTACACTCCACTGGGGTGGTTATGTAACAACATTTACAACATATTTTAAAATAATACTTTTGGGAATAGTGTAATAGACACACAAATATTATTTTTAAACATTTTGGTACATCGGTTATTTATCCCACAGTTCACAGCGATGTTTATGTAATAATATTTGGATTTAATTGGTATGTACGGTTAGCACATTTTTTTTAGAATTATTAATTAATTATAAATTATCATATTATTAAAATATTTGAGTTTTATCCTAACTACTTTAAAAGTTACTCATTTTCTAATTTGTGGTTAGTTGATAGTTTTAAAAACTTTAAGCATATCAATTCAACTGATGATATTATATAATTTCCAAAAAAAGATATATTTTTTTTTACAATAAGAGTTTTGGTACAAATCAAGAATACAAATATGCACTAACAAATCTTTATAAAGGTGAAGGGGGCAACTTCACCGACCCCAATTTGTTTTACTAAATACTGTAACTAATCTGTTCAACATAAAATAAAGGAAATATTATAGCTAATCTCTTTAGTTATTTCACATCTCGAGAAGGTGATAGAGAGTATTACAAAAATAATTATCTTAGTTGATTTACTTTTGTTAGTCGACTTGTTATATGAGCCTCACTTAATTACTCATTTGTAGTTAAATTGAGTATTCTTTAACTATGTTTGGCTTACAGTTGCAAATTTATTTTTGTGGTCCAAGAATATGTTTGTCAATTTATTTTTGAGGTCCAAAAATATGTTTGTCCCAGTTGAACTTTATAAATAGTTTGTCCCAAACACGTTTACGATTTCTCAACTATAAACCAAAATACACTTTATTTATCATTTTAATATTTTATATTATATATATTTTAAAATTTGGCGATTGTATCTTGAAATGAATTAACATATTAGCTTTTATGTACCAAAATTATTAGTTTTTTATTTGTAGACACTTATTGCTTCAAGTGTATCATAAATTCCTAATATTTCTATTCAGATGGTGATTGAAAATACTTTTCCTTTAAAGTATGTTTGAATTGATTTAAAGGATTTTGAAAATACTCATGTGTCATTTTGAGATTTTGTAGTAAGATGAATTATCTCATTCCCCCTTAATTTGCTACTCGACCTCCAAACTTTTTTGTCAATATCTCTCACACAACACATTTATATAAACTCAAATTATTAATGAATATAATTAAGTAGACATGTCAATATAATTTTTTTTATGAAACCTATCAGTTTGCGTGCGTACATATGAGTGCAACGGTGTGTGTGCGTGCTTGCAAAGCCTGACCTCTAGAGCTATATGAAATTTTTAAAATTAATTTGGCCATTTTGTTAAATAAACTAGGTCAGAGACCCCTGATGAGCGATTTCACTTATTCCTACCTTTAAGTAAATGGATCATCAATGTTTTCAGTATTATCTATATTTTTAACGTTATAATTGATGTGGTACAGATTTAATAATATAAAATAAAAGAAATACCTTTTTCTTATAATTAAATAAGGTTATATTTAAAAATGATTTAATAAAAAAATTTATTTTAAATATTTTTTCCCGAATAAATACTATAAAATATATTATACAAAATCACCATGTACTTTTGGTTTGTAGTTTTCAACTCAAAATTTTGTCTTTTTTTTTTTACCCGTTTTAGATCTCTTATATTGCTTTACCACCATTTTTTTTCAAAATGTGTGGGTGTGTGTTTTTTTTTTATATATAATAAAATGTGTTTCTAACATAGTATGATAGGCAAAGAGACAATCTCTTTTTCTCTAATGACATAGAAAACATAAGAAAAAAAAATACCAATATCCAAAATCCTACCATATCATCGTAGACCTTAATTGTCAGTAATTAAATTTTCATACATTCACTACTTTCAATAAGTCAGAAACATTGGATGACAATCAAATGATTTATATTTTAACTTTTAAATGTGATAAATTGAATTTAAAAAGTAAACTTAAAATATGAGTTACCCATCTTCATTCCGATCTACTGAATTTAGCAGAAAATCCATTTCCTACCATTACATTATTATTATTACTGCCCACTGTATTTATTTTTGCCATTTGTTTCCCTCACTTTCTTTCTCGCTTTATTCTCCGCTCGTTTTGTATTTGTTCTTGCTGCCTCCCATTTTTTTTTTTAATTAATTTATTTTAATTTTTAATTTTATAATAAATGCTTCCTCTCGTTTTTCTGTATTCGCTTCTTCCTACTTTCCATTCTCATTCTCATTCTATATGTGAAATGAAACCCACACCACAATGCATTTCCCTCTCTAAAATGCCAATTTCTCTTTCTCTTTAATTTTCCTTCCTCTCTCTCTCTATTGCTTTTGACCTAATTCCTCTTCTATTCAACCCCATTTCATTTCAGGTTTTATGCTTCGAATCTCGCGGTAAAGTTCGCATTTTTTTCTTTGATAGATTACACCAAATTGCGTTATACCTCTGAAAATTGTATCCACTCAATGGTGGAACATTTGAATTACTTTAAATTTTTTTTTTATGTCACTGTAATTTTCGTTGATTTTTTTTTCCAGGTGCTGAATTGTTGATCACAGAGTATTGATTTTTAGTGGGTGTCAAAACAAAATTAATTTTTGCAATTGGGTGTGTGAAGGGTTGTGTGTATGTTGATTGTGAAGGTACACTGCATGTTTGAGTCTTAAGGTGGGGTCCTCTGCTCTGTTGTGTGGAGGATTCCCGTGGCAGAGAGTAGTGATAAGTTGCTCTGATTGTTGAGATTTGTGGATTTTATTGGTTGTTTGAGTTAGAGAGTTACTTTGGAATTTGAATTGTTGGTGTTGAATTTCTGCGGAAATGTTTGCTTCGGTAGCTGATACAGGATATGAGGGAACTGGAGTTTCAGGACCCATTTTGATTCCAAAGCGGTTTGTTTGGCCTTATGGGGGAAGAAGGGTATTTCTAAGTGGGTCTTTCACCAGGTAGGAACTTGAATTATCGAATTCGGATCTTAATTCTTTGTTACTGAACATGATATAGATGGGATTGCCTTTGTATTTTATGAGTTTTATAGTTTTTTTTATGTTGGAATTAATTTACTAATGGTATAACTTTCTGTATGCACAGATGGTCTGAACATATACCTATGTCTCCCATGGAAGGATGCCCTTCTGTATTTCAAGTTATTTGCAGCTTGACGCCAGGATATCATCAGGTTGTTTGGCATCTATGGATTTGGAAAACCTAAGGAAATATTCTTAGAGTATGATTGAAACTTTTATATAATGTGGTCATATGTGGCCAGCGACCGTTAGGTCTGAATGCACCTCCTTCTACTCGACAATCAGAGTAGGGGGACGAAAACATTGTGTTTTGTTTGCCCATGTTGCCAGGGTAAAAAGGAAACTATAAAGGAGGAAAGTGCTTGTAAATAATTGCCTCAAACTTCTTTAGGCGTGATTAAGACTTAATTTATTATTGCAAAAACAAATAAGGAAATTCGTGATAATTTTTAACTTCCATTAGGAGTTTGCATCCCTTTATGACTATATATTAAAGGGCAAACTGGTACTACTACATATGTACTTTGTTCAGGTCCAGAGAAGGGTCAGACCCACTATATGGGTCTATAGTAGGCAGCCTTATCCTGCATTTGTAAGAGTCTGTTTACATGAACCCTTGACATCCGAGTCACCTGGTGACAACTCTAATTGTTGCACCAGGGCTCCTCTTCTTTGTTTATGACCATATTGATGGGGTAGAATCGGTGTGGCCTCGTTTGAGGCATAAGAGTTGTATCGCTCTGGTCCCCTTTGGAGTTATCGGAATGAAGAAGTGAATGCTAATGGTTGGGTTTGAAATGAGAAAACATTTGGGTAATTTGGATCATCTTCACTATGGAGGAGGTCATGCAAGGGGACTAAAGATGATAGGTTAGACTAAAGATGTATTCGATGGTACGATGTGATTCTTTATGTTTCATTTTCTGACTATAACCTAGATTGTAGATTAGGCCACCCTTTATCTACACCTTTTATGTATGAATTTGAAGCATGTCATTGCCGGAGTTGGCACCCTGTCAAGCTTCACAACATCTCGTTTAGGCGTGCATATTTTTCCAATTCTTAAAATTGAAAGCCCTTATAAACTTTCTTTTTTACTTTAGTTCATCCATCAAAATAATATCCCACAGATATCACCGAGCTTTATTTTACATTAGGAGGAGCAATTTTAGTTATACTGATTTTTGTATCTCTTCATATTGAGAAAACAAGATTGTTAATCAGGTGACAGTTACCACTTAAGCTAAGCCCATGTGGTAAGGGTGAGGTGAGATTTGAATACCAATCATTAAAATTCCTTGTTAGGAAAAAGCACTGAGGAATAGTTATTCTATCGTGAATAAAACATGAATAAATATACTATAAGATACTTTTTGGCAAGTTCTGCTGAATTTTTAGTGTTATATGACTCATTTTTCATCAGTCTGTTAGTATCCTATCTTTTTTGGGAACAAATTTCCTTAATTTGGGAGGTCTAAAAATTTTGGTAACTAAATTAAGGACTTTGGGTATGTTGGGTTCTTACTTATATGCTCACATTTTTAGCATATCTAGATTCATTTATGTTAACTTTTGATAAAGCATTCCGTTATGACTTATGATGTTACAAAGAGATATTTATGTTATTAAGTAGATTTTATGTGATATTAAATTTATAATATGATGTATTTTGACTTTCTAGCCTTTCACATTCTATTATGTAATGTTGATATGTTGAATATATTCCACCTGTTGCAATAATATCTGATATTTTAGGAAAATATTGAAATAAGCATATATGGCAAGTATAATTACTGATCCATACTGACAAGAATGATATCGTTTCCAAATACGTGCAGTACAAATTTAATGTGGATGGTGAGTGGCGGCATGATGAGCAGCAGCCATATGTAAGTGGGAACTATGGAGTGGTGAATACTATTTATTTAGTGAGAGAACCAGATATTTTACCTACCATAAGTGCTGAAACACCTGGTAGATCCCACATGGAGGTTGATAACGATGTTTTTGGGCATGTGGTAAGTTTCTTCTCCCTTCCCACTTTTGTTCCCTTGTGCTATTGCATATATTATAGTGCTTGGATGCATGGACGGGGTAAGGGGGCCTGCACGCCCATTCCTGCTAATTTTTGAGTTACTATGGTCTTATTTTTTACTAGACAAAAATAGGTCTATTAGACATTGACCGTAAAATTTTGCCCCTCCTTTAACCCATTTTAACCTCTATAATATCAGTATCAAAGCTTTTATTCTTGAGGGACCACATGAGAGCTAAGGGCCTACTATACACAATGCAATCTGAAACTTCCTTCTCAACTTTAGCACCTCCAATGTTTAAAGGTGAAAATTACCATGTTTGGGCTCCCTAATCCCAACAAGTGATATCAAAGCCGATGGTTCGGCTGAGATGATTATTGGAGAAAAGATGGTATTTGGTGGATCCCTTGTGTCAAAAGTCTCCCAGGCAATGTGGAGGTAGGTGACATGTTCCGTTGTAGATGATGGTCAATCATGTTACAAGTATGAAGAAGAGCATGTGCGGCCTGATTTGGAAGAGATTCGGGCTTGGCTCTTGTGACACTGTCACACACTTGAAAGGCTTCCACTCGAGGGTAGGGCAGCTGTATGTGAAGGACTCGCACCTGAGGAGAGATTATTGAAAATTTCAAGTGTGAATAAGATGTGGATGATGAAATCCCACGTTGGAAATGAATGGATAAGTTGAAGATTATATAAGTGGACATGACTCATAGATCTAATGTCTTAAGAGGTTTTGGGTCAAGTTGTGGTGTCAAACCCATTTATGTGATTCTTCTCTTAGCCCATTAGATGCCGATCTCCATGGGTTTTGGGCTCATCCTATGGTCCAACAGAAAAGTGAGATTTTAAAGTTATAAATCGGTGATGATTATCATTCATCACAAATGCTCTGCTGAGGATCTAGCAGCGTGCCTCCCTTCCCAAAAAGAAAACTAATGCTTTCCTCACCTGGAAATTTGTAGGAATTATGAATGCACTCACAAAACAATATATGTGATTGTAAATCCCAGTTCAATAAATTACTGAAGTCAGTTTATTGTAAGGTGAATTTATCGGCTAGTTAGAAGAAATAATGATGACCTATCTACTTTAAAGTGGTTTCTTTGCTTTGATCCTTGTACCGTAGTAGCATATGAAAAAAAGTCATCAGAAAGTGGCAAATTGATTCCTGCTGGATTAATTCACTCACTTGCAAGGCCTATTATGTTTGCCTGTTTCCGTAATGGATTTTGATGAGAGCGCATTTTTGTGGACATTCTCATCTTCCCCATTTTTTTTTGAAACAATTTATTTTGATTAGTTTCAGCCTTCAGATGCTTTGATATAACTAAGAAGGGAAAGGCTCTTTGGTGGTTTACTATCTATGCTACGTTGCTACTTTTTTGGTGTATTTGGTTTGGGAGAAATGCTAGAATTTTAAATAACTCTTCCCAGACCTTAAGTCTAATATCGGACAGAATCATTTTTTCAGCCTTTTTTTGTTGTTTTCCCTGGTCTTTTTAGGGAGTCTTTGTAAGATAAGTACAAAGGGATTGGAAAGCCCTACTCTCGAATTTCTTTGTTGTTTTTTGTAATTGAATCTTGTAATCTTCTTTATACTTTGAGAAATAAAATATCTTCCTTTTTCTTCTATATCCTTGTCTCATTACATATGGTGTTTAGATGTCACTCCATAATCCTTGTAGTCTTAAACTTTATAGTACACAAGAAGCTACTTGACTTTAGACATTTAACAGGAAGCTAATCCAAGGATTCCAGAGTCTGATCTGGAGGTCTCTCGCCACCGTATATCTGTATTTTTATCTACACATACTGCTTATGAGTTGCTTCCTGAGTCAGGGAAGGTTTGAATACTTCTCCTTTCCCAATTTTTTTTTTGTCTCAGAATTTGAGCCTTTTCAGTGTTAGCTCATTTTTCTTGTTTTGGTTTATTATAATTGCAGGTCATTGCCTTGGATATAAATTTACCCGTTAAGCAAGCATTCCATGTTCTTTATGAACAGGTATTTTTACCGCCTTTTACACCATTTATTAACAGGTAGTTTTTCTCTTTAAATGAGATCACACATCCATGCTCAGGGAATGTATGTCCATCTGCATGACTGATTTTTACCTTGTATGTATGTATGTATTGTAACTTAATCTGCTTTCAGGGCGTCTCTATGGCCCCTCTTTGGGATTTTGGTAGGAGGCAGTTTGTCGGAGTGCTTAGTGCAATGGACTTCATTCTAATATTGAAAGAGGTTTGTGTGGAATAAAATGTTTATGCAACTCTCCTGTGACAGTTTTTGGTAGAAGTCACATTTTAAGCTACTTAACAACTGGTCAAGAATTGATAAAAATTGAAAACTTAACTTGTCGAACATGAAAATTTATTATATGGTAGCTTAATTGAGGCTTAAATCTATGTGAAGTTCAAAGAAATTATGAGGATGATAACGATACTTGATTTCCAGAAGTTTTAGTAAATGTATTATGCCAAGCATTAATGATTCTAGTCTTATATGTATTTTTGCTATCACTAGTCAATCCAGTTATCATCATTTTAGGCCGATAATACATTTATGGAACTGGTATAAGATAACTTGGGCTTATATAATATATTTTAAATAGGGATATTTTATCCCAAAAAAAAAAAAAAAATTAAGGGAAAGACCGAGAGAGCCTTGAAATATGTGCATTCTGGAATCTCTTTGATGCTTTGATCTTTTGGTTAAATATTTTATAGTTCTTCCGTATGTATGGTTCATATGTGCTCAATAACATAATGTTGTCATGATTTCCCATTGCTACCCTTCGGTATCTATGTGTTAGATCTATGATCCTAGCCTACTCTTATAGCAGAATGCATGGTGAATATTTCTGTAAATTCATAACTTGTTTAACCAGCATAATTTCAGTTGGGGAATCATGGAACAAATTTGACTGAAGAACAACTCGAGACTCATACTATAGCAGCCTGGAAAGAGGGAAAATTTCAGCCACGCAGAACACTTGAAAGTAACGGGGGATCAAATCCTTGGCGTTTTGTTCATGTAAGTGCTCCTGACTCCTGAGCAGTTGTGGCAAAGTTTTCATGTATCATAGTTTTTTCATTCCAATGTCATGTTTTTGCAAGATTGTCATGTTTTTGTAGAAGTTTGAGGGTTCAGGCCTTCAGGGTTGTAAACTCTGATCATATTCAGGAATGCATTTGGAACATGATTGATGAGTATTAAGTTCTAGATAACATGAATATCTTGAAATGACATTTAAGTAAAATGTATTTACTACTGGTTTATTTTATTTTAAAAAATGCATGGGTTCTTTTGATTTGATTTACCAGGAAAAAATGTACGATTTGTTGCATGGGCTGGGCATTCTGGCCAAACAGTGTCCAGCAAACCAAACTGTTTGTGTGTGTATGCATGTATGCATACACATGTGAGTAAAAATTAGCAAAACATTATCTTTATTTGAAATCAGAATAGAGTTTAGAACCACAGGTTTGATTTTGCCTGTCTAAAATATATGTAGTAGACATATACAGAAAGTGTAAAAGGGAGATACGTGTGCTTTGCAGTATATGTAGTGAATGTTAGTTCAGTGTGAGTTTGAGCCTCAGATTGACCCATAATTATACCTATTTCTTTCTTAGATTGCAATCCAATCGCTAGAGGCAGAGGTAGGCCAAGAAAAACTATAGGAGAAACTATTAAGAAAGATTTAGAGGCTAATGGTTTTACTATTATGGCGCCGTTTGATCCATGTAGCCGACTCTAACTAGTGGGATAAGGCTTGTTGTTGTTGTTGTTGTAATATCTAGATGGTGTCGAGGCTATGAGCAGGTTGTTTATACTGAAAAATTTCCTATTCTACATTGCAGTACTATCAACTACTTTCAGTTTAATTTTTATGCCTACTCCTGTTGTGGTGGCTTGTGCTATGGAATCTTTTGTTGCTAGCTGGAAGAGTATTTCTTTGCAATCTTCCTATATCAGGATTTGAGCCTTCATTGGAAGTTGTTTTAGTGTTTGGATAAGCTTTTTGGTAAAGCCAAATTTACTGTAGAGGATCTTTTTTTTTTTTTTTTTTTCGAAATTCAGTTTTAGAAATTGGCTCAATCAGCTTTTATAGATCTTTTTTCAGAAGTGAATCCCAACCCCCTCTCAAAGTGCTTTTAGGAAAAAGCACTTTTCCTTGAATAAAACATTATCCCGATCAGGCAGTGAATGAATGTTTGAGGCAGTTTATTTTTGTTCTTTTTAGTCTTCTGTAGGGTCTATGAGGTGTTTTTTCTCCTGCAGCATTCTCTATAAAACAACTACTTTTTAGTGAACGATTTAGACATTTACCATGGTCCCATTGTATTTATCTATAAATTCCAAGCAGTAGCTTGCCATGTACCGTCGTCCCATTTACCGTGGTTCCATTCTTTCTCCTAATTATCCATTATTCTCCCCTATATTGTTTATTATTTCTTTTATTATAAATTTTTATGTCTCCTTTTGCTTTCATATGCTTATGATGATTTAACATTATATGTTGTAACATTGGAATTTGAATTTTTTCTTGTACTTCATTCTGATTATGATTCCCCCTCTCCATTGAAAACGACTGGAGGTGAACTCTTGAATCTTTTATGATTTGACTGCTTGCTGTTTTTATATTTAATCTTCAGGCTGGGCCCCATGAATGTCTAAAAGATGTTGCTTTGAAAGCTTTGCAAAACAAGGTGTCAATGGTTCCTATCACCCATTCTTCTTCGGAGGATGGTTCATTTCCCCAATTGCTACATCTCGCTTCCCTGTCAGGAATACTAAAATGTAAGCTTCTAGATCTATTGGCTATAGATAAATGGTTTTGGAAGTTGGAAGCTGGAGCTAATATATGGACCAACTTTTCAGGTATATGCAGGCATTTTAAGCACTCCTCCAGTTCTTTGCCTATTCTTCAACTACCGATCGGTTCAATACCTTTGGGAACGTGGGTGCCTAAAGTTGGGGAACCAAATGGACAGCCGCTTGCAATGCTAAGGCCAAATGCTTCTCTTAGTGCTGCTTTGTCGATGTTTGTCCAAGGTGATCATTTTTCTGTTTTAAAGTTGTCAAGATGTTTGTTCTGGTTTGTTGTTGAGTTCTGTTATTTTTTTTCCGCGATTTTCTCATGAAGGGGTCAGGGGATTCTTTCAAAGACCTTTAAGAAAGGGAACATAAAATTGAGATTCTTGTGTTCACATGGTACACCATTCATTTGTGCACTTAGCCAATAGAACAATCAGGTATGCAGAGTGGTACACCATGTCACGAATACTTTTTTTTTTGGTTTCTGGCAGGAGGGATAAGTTTTGGTGAATAATTTTCGACCTTGCCCTGCGAACTGAAAACTTAGTAATTCGTGATTTAGTATGTAGTGTTGGCAGTGTTGCTAAAATCAGAATCCTTTCATATTGATTGTTGTCTAGCTTTTGATATCTGCTAAGTGAATATTGCTTTCCCGTTGCAGCTGATGTTAGCTCAATACCAATTGTGGATGATAATGATTCATTGCTTGACATATATTCAAAAAGGTATTATACCTTTTTCTCTTCCCCCTTTTGTTCATGTGTGTGATTCTCATATTTATACATGGAAAGGTTTCCTCGATCATATATGATATGTGCTTGTTATTTTCTTCTCAGTGATATTACTGCATTGGCTAAAGATAAAGCTTATGCTCGGATATCTCTTGATGAAATTAGTATCCATCAGGTAATTACTCATTTATAGTACATTTCTTAGGTTTTGTTTGTTAGCAAAAGCTGAGTCTAAATAATGGTTGTAGGCATTGCTTTTGGGACAAGATGCAAATTCTCCTTATGGCCTTTACAATGGCCAGAGGTGTCATATGTGTTTGAAGTCTGATTCATTGCATAAAGTTATGGAGCGCTTGGCTAATCCTGGTATCATCATCAGCATCATCTTCATTATTATTTTTTATTATCATTAAGAAGCTCCCTCCACTTTCTTTAAAAAAAGGGAAGGGGGAAAAGGAGAAAAATATTATAGAAGGACCACCCCAACTCTATTTTGATCACCAATTATCTCAAATTTAACAAGAATACTTTAATAATATTTATCAACTGGAAATTTTTTTAAGGCATATATGCCATGTGTTTTGTTTATATTATAAATTATTTTTAGTTATTAAGTTACATAATTGTATGTTGAACATTTTTATTAATGAAAATATTTTCCTGTTAAATAATGTTGAGTTCCTTAATTAGTAACAACAAAAGTTATACTATTGATTTGTTCACCAGTTTTGCTCACTTTACAGGAGTCAGGAGACTTGTGATTGTGGAGGCTGGCAGCAAGCGTGTGGAAGGGATTATTTCCTTAAGTGATGTGTTCAAGTTCTTGTTTGGCTAGCCCGGATGCTTTGGCCAATCTCTCATATGAAGGGACTCATTTGTTATATAATTAGCACTTGTTTTATGTGCTATATATACCCCACCTACCTGACCTTCTTACTTTGATGGGCATCTTTGGCTGTTGCCCACTAGGATAGGAATGGGAGAGAGTAAATTCTGTAAATTGAGGATCAATTTTCTCCTTTAGACATGTTAACAAAATCGTTTTCTCCTTTGTGCCGGCACAACAGCAATATTTGTGTCCAGTGCTAACAGAAATCAAGGAGAAACTCAGAAATAAAACAAAATAAAACAAAGACTAGAAAAATATGAAATATTTCGGCACATATGCTGTTGGCTGGTTGTAATTTAAGGCATTTTTTTCTTTTTCATTTTTCATCTTCTGATTATTGTGACTACAGATTTTTATGCTGAAAAGTTCATTATGACTTTTTATGGAGCTGTCACCTGCTTTAGTGCCTTATAATGAAGATTAATGTCATATCTCCTTATTTTAATTACTTAAATAGAAAGTATTGTATTAAACGCAGAGGCTAAGGCATTTAATAGATTAAAAAGTATTTAATATTTCCTTTTTCGAAAAATCAAGAGGATTATTGGGCTGATTTATTAGGATTGTTATTTTGGTTAATATAACCCCTCCACAGTGGCGAATCTTGAGTAAAATTTGAAGGAGTCGCTATACTTTAGATAGAATGATGTACTAAAAATTCATAATTAATCATGTATAATTTTATCACACAAATATGTAAAGTGCGTAGAGGCCCATCAAGAAACTTGAAGCCGAAGTGCAGAGGATATTTTTTTTATAGGCAAATGTTAGTAGTTAGTTAGTTATGTAATTTTTCTCCTTTACTAATTTTAATTTTTTGTCAAAAAAAGAAAAAAAGGTTAGTAGTTAATTGTTATATTAATTTTTCTCCTTTACCAATGTTTGAACCTTAGACCTCTTAGTCCTCCAACTCCTTTTACCCTTAGCTCAAACCATTTTGATGGTGTTGAGTAATAATGTCCATTTTGATGGAGTTGTTAAACTAATTGAATATTTTTAAATCATTATAGTCTAATAATAACGTTCCACAATAAAATATATGGTAGTTTGTGGGCTTTGCATATAATATATGTTAGCACAAATTATTTTGAGGGTGTCATACATAATTTTATGTAAAAGAAAAGTACGGGGAAAAAAATTGGGGGGTGGGGAGAGCCGTGGCGCTTCCCTGCGTCCGCCTCTACCTCACAACACATCAGTAGTTAAGGTTTCTCCAACAACCATGGTTTCTTCTTGATTGTTTAGAAAGAGAAAGGGGTTTTGTAATTTTAAAACTAGGCCTAGAAAGTGGCAGGGTAAGTTGCTGCAGCCGATTGATTCAACTAGTTATATCTTACTATCAAATTAGTGATGCCATTCTTGGAGTGGAGAGAACTCTTTCATCATAAACTTTTATGTATGTGTACAGATCGATACAACTATTCCAATAATATTTGTCTTCGTTATTTACAACGACTATAAACTATGTATGAAAAAGGAGTGAATGGAAAGGTCTGAAAGTAGTGGCGCAAAGGAGGGTCATCAAAGGAGGAAGATCTAGTGGTGATACGCACCTAAAAATGTCATTCAAAATATAATGGAGAGGAGGTTGAAATGGAGGTGTCTGAGGAATCTGCAACCAATAAATGAGGTTGAAAGGAGGATGTTAGAACGAGCCTAGGTTCAAATCTTTGATTGGCAATTATATGACGTTAGTTTAAATAAATGAATAAAGGGTCATACTAACGAGTGTCCTTTTCTTTAAGGAATCAAGAAAAACAAGTTTTCATTGAAAAACCAAGCATTTCATTTTTTCAAATATTAAATACATCAATTCCCTATATAACCTTTCTTTTCTTGGTTCCTTAACGAGTGTCCTTAACTTTAACGAGTGCACTTAGGGCACTTGTTAACATTTTCCATGAATAAATATAGTGGCATATTGATGTCATGTGATAACTGATTTGGTGTTTAAACAGCTTATAATTGATGACAAAAAAGTAATAATCAATTTTAAAATATAATCCTACATGAAAATATTAATGCAATCAAGGTGCTAATGATTACTAATGTCTATCCCCTTTAGTTCCCAAGATAATTTATGCCATTTGCTTTGAAGTTTGATTCCTCTGGTTGAAATCCGTCTTCCGTAGCAAGAGGTGAACAAATTCACAGAATTTCAAGGAAATTTCCAATTTATCCCGGATAACTTTGTTGGTGCTAATAGAATAGGCAAACTCCAAAGCTGTTCTAGCTGAACGAAAATTTATTTTTGATACAAACACCGGCGAGGGTGGTCAATTACAATATCGCTGATGCCAGCGCTTGACCCTGTTGACCTGATATAAATTAGGCCATAAATTACAAGGTTAGCAAGGAACTGATCTGAACCAATATTTCTGCATCCTATATAACAGCAACTCAAGGTCAAGTTGGGATGAGAGCTAAAATCTGGGTCTTAATCCTTCCCATGCACATCTGAATCTCTCTGTAAATAGGAAGGTTTTGTGGACAACGTGGATGCAGGCTGGTAACAGCAGAATCTAAAATCTGAGCTACATCAGCTGGAGGATATTGACGTTCAGTACAAGTCTGCAAGTTGAAGAATATTAATATTAATCTGGTTAGAATATCCTAAAAAACGTGGTGTCTCTTAAAAGTTGAAAGGCAAGATGAAAACACTCCAACAAGATGGGCGCTCAAAACTTCATGGAAGCATTTTGTGGCCAGCACTAGACTATGGTCTCAAGTATGAAAAGGAATACAAAATTACTTTTACAAGTCACACAAGGGTAATGGTGGGTTGGTGCGTTTCATGTATTAATTACCTGTATCATGATCAATGTAGCAACACAAGAAGTGATGATCTCTGAAGGAATTTGAGTATCGACTTTGTCAGAATCATGATGCAATTTTGGACCAGATGCATCATTGAGTAAAAGCTCAGACCGATTATGGTAATCAAAACTGCCATTCACTTGCTCTTGGGACCTGATCACAGGTAACCTAGAGTTGGCGGCAAACTGCTGATGATTGATACAATCCAATGCCTGCCCAATCCTCATAAAAGCATCTTCACCTTCCTTTATCGAAGACAACGCCTGAATTATAACATCAAGTAGAGTTTTCAGAAGGTTATATACCTTGAGACAATACTTAGAAAGTGTTTTATTGTATAATGTGTCCCACAAGAGTCTATGATAAGATCATTACATGACTTAATTTCTAGTAGCATCATTTGAAGATTGCGGCTTAAATCAACCATATATCATTGCTCAGAATTAATGAAGCATTACTTGATCAAGAACAATTAAAATAATTAGCAAATAGCAACTACATAGAAAAATACAAGTGTCCTTATATTACCAAAGTACGTGGACAACAAACAAAATAGGTTAAAAATCATTTTATGTATAATTCATAATGCAAAAGCACAGGAGATACAGGATCCACAGGCTCTTCATACCTGAAATGCAGCATCCACCATGGCACGTGCTTTAAGCCTGGATCCTTTATTAATTTCAATGACAGTTGACCCTAACTCTTGAACTAGAGAACTATCAAAAGTACTGGGATGACCATCAAGAACATTGAAACTTGTTTGGGGCTTCATCCATGGTGGCAGGGAGTTTCCTATGTAAGTATTGCGTTGCCTCAAATGAAGTAGCGCATTGGAAACCTGAAAATGAAACAATCAATCAAAGTTGCTTCAATGTCAAGGCACATTGTTGTGATTAAGGGAAAAAAATATAATCCATGGAAGCCACATGCCTGTCCACTGGCTTCCTTTAGCTGTACAAGTACCGTAGCGTAATGCTTCTTGAAAGCCTCTGAATCTTTGAATAAGTCTGCCTCATTTTGGTTTTCCAATATGTCATTGGCATTTTTGAGTTCCATTAACAATTTCTCCTGCAAGAGATCCCCAGAATGTTGATAAGCTGACCAAAAAATTTACATATAAAGACAAATGAATCTAACTAGACACTGACAAAACACCTCATTAGAATATATGGTCAGTTGTAATTATGATGATTTCTTATTGATTATCAGGCAGTAAGTTCTAATTAACTCCTAATTACCCCCCTTGATTGCTTCATTGATTGACTGTGATCAAGCTATAAATAAGAGAACAAGTGTGCGGTCCACACACAATTCCTCAATCATTCTCTCTTTCAAAATGGTATCAGAGGGGTACTGTTTATGCAGATTTTTGGCACTCCCAACAGGTACCATCCTCCGTGACCTATTCCTTTCGTTATTCCGCTGCAGAGTTCCTGGAACTCATTTGTTTTTTAACCTTTTGTCTTCTCTGTTTTAGTTTCTGACGGTTGCATTCATTTTTCTGCCCAGCAGTTACAGTAATAGCCAATAGTTTATTTGTCTTTTTCTTCATCTGCAGTGTCCTTGTTCCAGGAGCACATCCCCTGGATCTTTTGACCTCTATTTTCGTAGTTGTTCCTTCTCTTCCAGCTGTTGACGGTGTTTCTGCATTTGCCACTGCTAGTGACCAAGAAAACCCTAATTTCTCCAGCAGTGCCTCCTCTGGCTGTGTTATTTTCCCCATAATGCCTTTATCCAGTGCTGTTTTTCCTTCATAAACGGTGTGCTTCTCTACTGTCACTGGAAAGTTTTTCTCATACCCCCAACTACCCAGTTAGATTTGTAGCTTCCTAGCTGTTATTGGTGCCTCTCAGACGGTTCTCCATACTCTGATCAACTTGACATCATCCGAGCCTCCATGTGCTGACCAATGGAAGCTGTCCTGTCTCATCTTGCCAGCACCAGGGCATGTGCCC
Organism: Echinosophora koreensis; assembly: GCA_035048595.1. Lineage (NCBI taxonomy): Eukaryota > Viridiplantae > Streptophyta > Magnoliopsida > Fabales > Fabaceae > Echinosophora > Echinosophora koreensis. The sequence goes on along the minus strand of JAPCYP010000016.1, from coordinate 5,237,621 downwards.
CACTTTTTCAGCAAAGTCAACGGAGATGGTCACTGGCCCTTCTCCAGTTTAATCCACCCCACGTGCCTCAGGTCCACAACCTGAATGGGCTGCTGGGCTGTGTATCCATGGTGGCTCATCCTTTGTGTGGAGCTGCTGCTGTTTGGACAAGTTTCCCCTAACATCTTGCTAACATTTCTATTAGGTATATTTGGTGCAATTCCTACATGGGTTGCTGAGCTCTGGGGTCTGTTTGGGTAGGTTTGGCCTCGTTTGCTATTGCAGGGTCAAGTTTATTTGTAATAAGCTGAGCTTAATAGAACCAGCTTGAAGTGGAATAGTGAGAATATTAGCATTTACATTAGAATATTCGGTCAACTGTAATTATGATGATTGCTTATCGTTAGCAAGTTATTGGGCTATAAGTTAGCTATGAATTATTAGGCAGTTGTTAGGAACAAGGAAATTACTAGAAATAGAAAAGGGAAATCACTGTATTATTATGATTCTCAAGACTGTATCAAGTGGATATCAGTGCTTGGAGAATGAAAATGGAAGAAAACAGATTACAGAGCAAAGAGAAAAAGATGTTCTAGGCAATTTGAGAGTGCATAGTCTCTCCCAAGTCCCAAGTCGAATTCCCAGATACCCTCTACCCGTAACCTCCTACCCTTTTTACATCATTTTCCCTCAGCTAAAAATGCACTCCCTCACTCTCTCTCTTGCCAACTCAGCAGTTAGTTAGGATGGTTAGGATCAGGTGCATCACTAACCTCTTCCTCAAATAAACCTTAGTCACTTTGGGCCTATTGGACTGATTAGGCTCAACAAGGTCCGTATAAGCATTAAGTTAGGTTCTAATTAACTCCTAATTACTCTCTTGATCGATTGTAATCAAGCTATAAATAAGACATCAATGTGCATCCCACAAACACAATTCCTCAAACACTCTTTCAGCAGGCCCAAATAAACAAAGTACATGAGAGAAAGTTCAAACTAAAATAACTGCACAAAACAAGTGTTCATTTATGTGCATATAAAAACCTTTTTGTCTAGCGCACATGTCAGCTCAGAAAGGGCATGTATGTCAGCTTCCTTAGTTTGATAATCTGTCACTCTACATGGTTGAGCACATGCTGCTTGTGTACAGAGGTGATCATTAATAGCAGCCTTTGTTTGGGAAACAGAATGGTTAACGTCCTCCTGTAAAGATTTTAAAGAAATAAAATTAATTTTTCGGACACATCATGTCAAATCTGGACAGCCACCCACAGTGAAAAGCATGGAGGATACAACAGAATTGATACTAAACCTTTATGGTTTTACTTTATCTGATTAAAGAGATAAGAAAAGCAATGGGAGGTTAAATTCATCCAGTTAATTACAGCAGTATGAAACAATGTGATTATCCAGAGGTTTGTCATTCAAAATAGTAACTATGAATCCCCCTACAAACTGTTCAAACTAATCGAATTATATGTTGCAATAAAATACGTCCTGCCAAACTTTATGAGTGTAAGCACCAAAAACGAACAACCATATCATCAAGGACACAGTTCTCTGAGACTCATTAATTGGATAATTTGTGCATTGATACTTGTTATTGAAGAGCAATCCAACCTTTTCCTGCTTAGCGAAAGAACTTGAAGACGTGGGTGCCTTCTCCACAGGTCCACTTGAATCACAAGTCAGACAACCACCAAAACTTGAATTTCCATTCATTTGTGGTTCTTTACTCATACAAGGGATGTTGTCCGTACCACTCTGCCTCCTCAGAGCTTCTGGCATATTATCCAATGGATTCAAAGGCATGCAATCAATGTCCTGAACCCCAAATTCCACTCATTAAAAGTGGGAAGAAAATGTAAAAACAAGTTTCCGATTTCACTAATATTATGCCAATTTTGTTCAATTGGGAGAAAAAGTGTATTGGATTTTTATTTACAGCATGTGACAGAAAGATTCTTTATTTATATAGAGACAAAATTTTGGCCTTATTTGAAACTACCTCTTGAAGAATGGCTACAATGTTTTAAAAAATCAGTACGATAATATGAAACCATGTTACCATAACAAATTCAACACCCAATTCGGGACGGTCAAACTGAACCCTGCACTTGTCGCAGTCAACTGTAAGCACACTTCCATCATGAATCTCTCTTGTCTTTGGGTGAAGAGCAATTACTCGTTGCCCAACATATAAAGGTTTAGCTAAATCTGTTGGAAGCCCATCCCTGATACCAGTCTGCAATTCAGTGTAATGTTTCCTAACAGATTCCCGATACTGTTCAAGTTTTTGTCTTTCTTCACGAAGAAAGTGTTCAGAAAATCTGCGAGGTTTGCCAAGGGAACTGCAGGAAGAAGTAAATGATGTGTCAAATATGTTCTATCCTATTATATACTCAAATGTTGACAAGGTTCAGCAGCAGATCATGCTAACCACAACTGAATTTCATACCTTTTTATGACACTCCACTCAACACGAGTTAGCCTTGGGATATTCCCTAGACCAACATGATTTAAGTATTCCATGAACTCCCGTTTGGAGAACCATGGATAATCAATTGCGCTATAAAACCATTCAAATGTACACCATCTGCGAACCATATAAGATGCCAAGCAACTAGAAAGCTTTACCTGCAACCAAAAAAAAAAAAAAAACTAATGCCCCTTTAAGCTTGAGTGAGCTTAATCAATTTAAGTAAAACCTTATACCTTTGGAAATAATGCCCTATCTTGAATAGGGGTTGAATACTTATTAGGTTGACTTTTCAATATGTTCTCAGAAGACTTCTCTTTGGGTATATATCTTCTCTGTAAAATCGTCTTACGCCTATTTTTTTGTTTAGCTGATAAAATAACTTCACTCACAAGTGGAACTTCTGCAGTTGATACTGTCAAATCTTTCTGGTCACTACATAAGGAACTTTCTGAAGATCTGACTGACTTTAACTGTGTTGCTAGAGTGGATCTCTGACCAGTCTGTTTTTCTTTGATCACTGGTTTGTTCTCTTCATCTCCAGCCTACAAGGCATGCACAACATCTTTGATAAGAAAATGTATTGCTTTGATAAGACAATATCAATACACACCATGCATCTTTCATAGATAAAAGAATATGAAGCAATTTAATTTCAGTGACAAATTGATGTATATTGCCAAATAGGACCAAAGTTACATCTAACCGCAAATTAACATTCACAAGTCTTAAAATTAGACAGAAGACTTCAATTCATGAAGCAGTTTTTTTATAATTGATAAATGATAATTGAAAATTGATAAAATCACCTAAAACTACTTCTATCATCCCTGTCACCTGGGCAAAGTCCTAGAGATTCTAAAGGTAAACCATCCGTCTCATAGCAATAAAACTTGCATTCATTTACACAGATTTACACACACAAACACACTCTTGGGATAACAGAAATATAAAGATCTTAAGATCTGCATACCTCATTCGAGGGATCACTTGTACAAGAATCAAGCTTTGCATTTGCTACCTAACAACAAAATAAAGTTTCCAATCAATAATTGATTAAATGCAAATATCTTTTAATTGAAAAATTGGAGGTTGGATATTAAATATAACTGAGGAACTACCAAAGGATAAAAATTTGACTAGATTGCGTTGTTCCCTATGGACATGTAAAATCAATTGAAATTTTCAATTATATTCTGATTTTTACAAGGCACTACTACCATTACAACAACAACAACAGAAGCCTTTTCCCACATATATGACACTTTTGTGTTCTCTCATAAACCAAGTATTCAAAAAGGCCATTTAGAGCTAAGTACTTTTTAATGGTTTTTCTTGGTATTACTCTACATCTAACTATTGGGCTATCCTCCACATCTAATATACTCTTCTTACTAGGGCTGCTGTTGTTCTTCTTTTCCCATGGCCAAACCGCCTTAGGCAAGATTCTATCATCTTTTCTGAAATAGGCGCTATCCATACTACCATTATTAAAAAAAAGAGCATAAAGAACAAATATTCAATCCTACATGCTTGAAAATCATATGCCCCACCCCTAAAATCCCATGATTTGCAATTATGTAGAACAACCCTCTTAGATAAAAAGCATGGACACCTAAAAAAATGAGCCATGTCATATGGAATCCTCATGTCATGTTAGACTGAGAGCTAGGAAGTCAATCCCAGATAGCGTTGTGGAGCAGCCAGCCCCAAAACAACTAAAGCGGGATACCGGGATGGCCGCTATAGCGAAGATAGCAGATATATTAAACATAATTCTTCATACACATGTTAATCAATAATACTCAAAATTTGGAATTTAAAGACACATTTACTATTAATGTGAAGCATGACTAATGTTGTAATATCGTATAATATCTTGTATTTATGACTGATTTCATCAGTTATAATTAGACAGATTAGATTCTTATTTTTTTCATTATTAGGACAGATTTTCATCCTTATTTTTAAGGTAGCATTTAAATCACTTTTGTCTATATATTGTAACCTTCTGTACACAATTATTCAAGGAATAATATTCCAACATTCCTTCGTTTCTATATCGTATCAAGCCCAGGAAGAGGATTATTATTCAAGAAAGGGGAAAGCTTGTCCATAGAGACCTATACAGATGCAGATTATGCAGGGTCGATTGTAGACAGACGATCCACCTCAGGGTACTGCATGTTTTTGGGAGGAAATTTAGTGACTTGGAGAAGAAGCAAAATGTCGTTGCAAGATCTAGTGCCGAAGCAGAATTTCGAGCTATGGCCCAAGGGATTTGTGAATCATTATGAATGAGAATCATACTGGAAGATCTCAAAATAAAGTATGAAGCTCCTATGAGATTACTTTGTGACAACACGTCTGCCATTAGTATAGCTCACAACCCAGTCCAGCATGATAAGACTAAACACATAGAGATAGATAGACACTTTATCAAGGAAAATTTGGATGATGGTCTTATAGCTGCTGAGTACGTGCCCTCAGAGTTCCAATTAGCAGATATCTTCACCAAGGGACTTCCCACAGAGCGGTTTCATGGTCTTACTTGCAAGCTGGGAATGATAGATATCCATTCACCAGCTTGAGGGGGAGTGTTGTAATATCGTATAATATCTTGTATTTATGACTGATTTCATCAGTTATAATTAGACAGATTAGATTCTTATTTTTTTCATTATTAGGACAGATTTTCATCCTTATTTTTAGGGTAGCATTTAAATCACTTTTGTCTATATATTGTAACCTTCTGTACAGAATTATTCAAGGAATAATATTCCAACATTCCTTCGTTTCTATAACTAACAACAATAAGTAATAAGTAATAACAAAAACCATATAATGCAGACATGGGTTTAGCCAGAGAAGGATGAAACCTAAGCTGAAATGGAGTGTGAAGCTGCATGAAACATGAGGGGGATGCTGGGGCCTTGTCAAAACAGAGTGCAGAAAGTGAAAAACAGGCGGAGAGAAGAAGAAATAACAGGAACTGTTGCAGAGATGAAGAACCAATGGAGGAGCCGGAAAGCACTGGAAGTCACTGGAAATGGCCGGAAAACACTAGAACTCGCCGAAAACCGATAGGGAATGGACGAGAGAAGGTTGAAGTGATCATTTGGCTGCAGTGTGCTAACGGAGAAGGTTGAAATGACCTAAAACTAGAAGTGTAAGGCAAAATGACCTAAATACCTAAAGAAAAGGGAGGGAACGGCAAAATTTGGGGGGCAAAATTGGGCTTTCAACCACACTTCGCCTTCGCGGCCACAACTCCTGCGACTGCACAACTATTTGCCATGATTTGCAGCTGCAATTGCCACTCTGGTTATCCAAACCACTACTGAGTTTTTCTTCGCGGCATCCAGCTGCTCCGCTCCACGAACCTGCTATTTGCTGCTATAGCGGTGCTATTGATAACATAGATACTAAGAGACATTTATAAACCCTGGATAGCTGTCTTTCTGTGAGGTTCTCATGTCAATGTTTGTGTCCTTGATTCTGAGCATTTAGAAATCAAGCATGAGACTGCCAGAGGAACTGCTGCTTGTAAGATAATTTAACACATCATTATACGTACAATTCCAATGATGTTGCACCAGTAATAGTAACTGGTGAAATTCCTTGATTTGGTAGTCAAAATTAAGAAAATAAGTTAATTAGTAATACATCATCATCATACATCTCCATCATCATCATCATCATCATCACATCTCTTCTAAATATCTAAATTTCCATTTGTGAAACCATGTGACTAGGATATATCATTCATTATTTTGTACAATGCTTACGTTTCTCTGCATTGTTGCCTAGCAATATCCATTTGATCAGGGCCGTGTAGAGTGCAAGGCCATTGCCTTAGGCCTCACTTTTTTTTATATATTTTTTTTACTATATATATATATACTTATGGCAATTGGCTTGACAGGTGGAGTAATAAGACCTAATTACGCATACAATACATGTATTATTGAGATAAAAAATCAATCACAAATAGTGTAATCTGCAAGGCGCAACATTAGTTATTTTTCAACATTCAAAGTTCCGCCTTTATGCCTTAATGCCTTTATTACTCTTCCGTGTACAGTGATTGGAGGTAATTCGCATAATTAACAATTAAGAAATGAGAATGTAACTGTGCAAAAGGATAAAATAGTCGTTCGAGGTAATTAGTTAAGAATTAATTACTGCTTTAATTTTGAAAATTTAACTGTTGTTTTACTATCTGTATATATATGATAAAATTTTAATATTTTCACTTCAAATTTTTTCAGCTCTCTCATTTTTTCTCTCTTTTTCTCCTCATCTTCATATTCTATTCAGAGTGAAATGTTAAAATTGCTTGATTATAAAACTTTGATGAATGATTTCGCAATTCCAAAAGCTAGAAGATTAATATGACAATTGATAATTTATATAATATTAATTTTCTTTAAAAATTTAGCCTAAGGCCCCAAAACTCCTATACATGGCCCTGCATTTGATAAAGCATTAACAGAACAAATTGTACTTTACCTTTGAAACCATGGACTTGCGCTTTCTTTTGCATGTTCGATCAGCAGAAGGAAGCTGCTCTTTTGATTCAAAGAGAGCATTAGTATCATTTACTGATTCCCTTCCAAGTTTAGATTTTTTGGAGGTTGAAACCTCAGCTCCAGGTATTGTATGAACAGCCTTTTGTTTCAAACCTGGGAGTTTAACTCTATCTCTGTTTTGGCTGGCTGATGTGGCTCCAGGTAAAGCAGACTTTTTATCTTTATCAACAGTAATTCTCTCTTCCTTCAACTGGACAGATGATTCTAGATAGGAAAAGAGGAGGACAGTAGTGAATTAAAAGAATTTGGTTAGAGAAGAAAATTGGCAAAATCACAATGATAATTAAAGAAACAAACATGAACAGCAGTAGCAACAAGAAGGAGATTCTAGTTCAAGGAATTTTAGTTAAATAATAATATAAGAAATAGGGCAAAAAAATAATCCTGGGTAAGATTGTTTTCCTTGAAAAAAGAAGTATTTTTCTATTAAAAAAAAAACTGTTTTAAAATTTATCTAACATGCTTGACAAATTAGCTTAAAGTATAGAATTTTTTTTTTTGTATAAAAAAATGTGGTTTTCAGATAATCTAAAAGTTTGAAGCTTATTTGAAAAAAGCTTTTGATTATTTTGAAATCAATCACATTTACCCATTTTATTATCCCTATATAATTGACTATAAAAAACATTATTCTTATATACAAACAACTTCATACCTTTTTTGTAGTTTTGCTATATGAAAGTAATTTTTTTACACCATCCAAATGAAATAGATTATCATAAAGTTGCTTTTCAACAAACATACAAAATAACAAAAAACAGTTCGATTATATTGATATCTTTTTTTTTTTCAGCTGTCCCAAACACACTCTAAGAGGCTAAAAAAGTGCAACCAATCATGCAATAGTGAAGACGTTGGAAAATAGATGTTTTGTTCTTGTATTAGACTCTCCACATGCTCTCTGTCTCAAGAAGATTGGTTATTAGATTAACCAAAATGACGTAACTCAGTCTAAACTAAGTGAATGAGAGTATAATAATTGTGTTAGTGTGGAAATGCTAAAAGCTGGAACTCTGTCTGTCTGTCTGTCTGTGTATGTGTGTGTGTGCGCGTGCGTGCGTGTTTGAGTTCGTAAATGTCTCTTACACTATAAAATATATCAATGACTCCATTCTTACCAGATTCCATTGTAGAAGCCGGTATCATTAGAGACAGATCAGCCAAAGTTTGCAAAGCATCCAAGGCAGAGATTTCATCTGTATCTGTTGCTGTTGGATATAATAATTAAATATTAAATAAAGTCATTAAAGAGAAACATGGAAGATAAGTAAAATTCAATTTTATAAATGTCCAATCATTCACCTTGCTGGAAAGCCGAGGGAGGAAAATTAACTAAAAGATTTGCACAAAGAATTTGCATAGATGTGTATTGACAGAATTACCTCCAAAGAAAAGTTTCTTGCTTCTTTTCCTCTGACCTTTTAGGGAGAATTGCCCAGACTTTGAATTAGTAACCTCAATATCAATCTTTTCCTTCAAACCAAAATTAAGTCCTTCTTCAGTGCCACTGCATGCTTCTGCACCATCATCAAGAAAATGGTTTCCAACAGTTTCCACTCTCTCTTTTTTTTTGTTAATTTTTTTCCCTTTCTGATGAACTTCAACAGTGCCTATGCATTCCTTGTCCATCAAGGAACTAGAATCTTTAGCACATTCTCCATTTTCAGCTCCCCTGCTTTCTATACTACCTTCCAAGCACTCTTCATCCATAGAAGCATCATAAAACTTGGCAGGAACGTTCTCAGACTGTTGGTGCTAATTGACAAATTAGAATATAATTAATTCAAATTCTGAACTTTAAAAAAAAAAAAAGGTATGAACAGAAGAAAGTCAACCAGGTCATCATAAGTTTATATTTGAATGGTGATGTTTATTCACAAATTCAAAACCCAAACTTATCCTTATAAGCAATATGAATAGCCAACACTAACAGAGACAGTCTAATGGCAGAACATGCAGGAGAGCAGTTAAATACCATTTTCCCCCAGCTCTGAACAGGAGAGGACTTCTGCTCTGATCTTTTGTATGGTGTTTGAGATATTTGGGGAGACCCGCCTCTTTGAGCAGCCTCAGTTAATGCCAGAGCTGCGACATGTGCACCTTCATCATCATTAGTATCAAAAGCTGACTTCAGGTTTCTTTTATTAGGTGAAACAAAATTTTCCCCATCCTCTTTCTTATAGGAGTAGTAAACTGGGACGCGAGGTGTTCTTTTCCCAACTGCACGAGGCTGGCTACCTGATTAATTAAACAACCATCAACGTTGCAATCAACTGCAGAATATGTTACATATGAAAAATATATTACAGAATATTAAGTTTAATAAGTTGAAGGGAAGTATTATAGCTGCAGGTTCAATGCTAAATTGTTAATTAACGTGCATTGGAAGGTAAGAGAGGTTTAAGAAGGGTCTAGTTTCATCAGTGCCACTATTTAATTTTTAACTTTTAATAGTGACGAATTTTCACACACAGTAAAAGCATATCCTGCCAAAGGCAAATGATGATGAAGTTCATTTTCAAATGATGGACTACATCAAGAAAATAATGCATAATAACTTCTCATACCAATTTCTCTTGATAGCACTTGGCATCAACTGGACCACAACCAATTAAGGTGATAATTCTATTTGAAGAAAGAACAAAAAGGCACCTTGCAGACGACAGAGATGATAATTGACAAATTACATGATTATATACTTTCTGTCAAGTTTAATATTATATATAGTTAGTGCTCCACTAGTACCAGAATAAAGTCAAAATATACATAATCCTCATAAGAATATTTATGTTTTTTTAGCTAAAGATTAGTAAGCCTTTCAGCCATTGCCCATTGGAGTGAAATCCACCATCTTAATTTCCATTTCCTACATTACTATCAGTTCCAGTCACAGAGATTTTAAACAGATATAGCCTCTAGTAATCCAATAGAGATTAAAAAAGTGACAGTTGATGGAAGCTAAGAGCGAAAGATAAGGAAGAGGGACTATGAAGGGTAACTCACCATCAAAGCGTCTTCTCTTCAATAGGGATAGGCAATCATCATTGGAAGCAATTGAATGAGACTGGATAGAATCTTTGGAGACACTAAGCTGAAATTTCCCACGCTTTCGTTTCACAGCTTTTCCAGATCCTGGTGCATCATTGCTGTCCCTTTCACTATCACTCTCTTCCTGTCAAATCCCAGACCAGAAAACTACAATTCAGAAATAGAACATTGAAACTAATGAAAGAAACAAATAGCAAAGCCAAACAAACTTAGAAAAAATAAACTTCACCAAACACCAACCAATGTCAGCTCTCAACAAACATAAAAAAGGATGAAAATCCAAATGTAAGCATGAATTACATCACTTGTAATGTCATTGCCGAGAAAGAAGAAATGGAAATATTATACTATCAAGGAAGGCCATTGCCAATAACCACGTCAGCCTTTAAATTTAGGTTTAAGCATAACAGTTCCAGCCTTCTTTCGGAATAAAAATGACTGCAGAGCAAACATTGGAAGGAAATTTGTTTTGATACAAGTGACAGAGATACTAGACAACCAGAATCATAAAAAAGCATGAAAAATCAGCTCAAAATTTAACTTGAGCTTGACCATACCAGCACATTATAGTGATCTGTCATCATTGCAATTAGGCCAACAACCGAAGCTGTCCCATCTGGCAGAGATAGGTATGCCTGTAATTACAACTTTTAGTTTCAATGACACTTAAAACAAAAGAACTACTACATTAATAAGTCAGGTCATGATACCTAGAAGTAAGAAACTTGCTAGTAAGCATGGACTTAAAAATATTCAAACTACCTCATATATAGAAAAATGTGTGGCTTTATGGGTGCAATCATAAGCCATTACAAGTTGGTGAACTGGTAATCATGCCGTGATATCCAATAATTTCCAGATTTAAAAAGAAAAAAGGAGAGACTAGAGAGGATGGGATGGGATGGAAAGAGGAAGAATAAAAGACCGAGTATCCATAGGAATAAACCAAGCATCACTTAATCAGTTTCTATAAAAAGCAACCCAAATTTTAGCCAAATTAGCTGAGAAAAAAATGGACATACACAGAAACAACACTGAATTTCTGAAACTAAAGATACGCACGTATCAATAAGACTCATGGCATATAGCTACAAACTAAGGTATTGTAGTATTACTCTACCCGGTTCATATTAAAAAGAGCCTCCACCATTTCAATGGATCTGTTACGCACAACTGCTGCCACCTGAAAATCCAAATAAATAAGAATGGAGAATAATAAAAATAACTTTAATGAATGACTAAATTGAAGTCATGATGATAATGAAAGGAAGCAAAAGGAACAAGTAAGATTGCTCCCAAATTTCCAATGAAAATACAAGATGATGGGTGAAAATAACAGAAAACGGAAGCACACCTTCTTCCAGTCTTTCCCATACTTCCTGTACGCTTCATAAAACCGCTCCAATTCCTCCTTGTTCCATTGAGGTCCCAATTTATCAGACAACTTTTTCTTCTGCGGAATGGGCACAGCAGATAGTATTAAAAAATTCAAGCTTTAAACAAGAGAAGAAATAATGTCCAGAGCAAGTACAGTAAAGTATAAGTAATAACATTATATTACATGTTAAATAAACAGAAATACTACTTTGTATGAATTTTGTCTATAAAAAAAGTAACGAATGATTTTATAACAAATCACAGTGAAGATAGAATATTATAACAAATGATAATATTATATGTCTAGCAAATTCCTAAATAAAATCGAATAACTATCATTTTATCTCATTTGACTGTAGTTCTGACAATATGTTACCAAGCAGGACAACGAGCAGCATTTGATTTGCTCCTGCCGTACTGCTTCCAGTTTCAAAATAGAAAAGCTATCAAACCAATACGTACCCGTTGCTTATTTTTAATCGAGTTAACTTCATCTTTCTCAGGAGAGACTTCATTTAAACCTGAAAACCGCTTATTCATACTTCTAGGTTTCCTTGCTGGCGCCATAAATCCTTTATCTATATTCTATCAGCAGTCAGCACAAAAAAAAAGACAGTAATAATAGCTCAGTTAAAACTCAGCTAGTGAACTGATCATATAATGCATAATATAAATAGAACACATAAATGATATCTTCAGAACTAAATTTACTCGTTCTAATGAGATATATAACTGTTGAAAGATTTACTTTTAAATAAAAAGAAACTGTAACCACTAACCAGATGACTGACTGTAAACAATTAGAGGGAAAAATTCAACAACGTGACATCATAACGAGCACTTTCTATAAAATCAATATGTTACATAGATAGAACAAGTGCATAGCATAAATAAATTACAGTTACATACAACAAAATTTTCATGCTTGGAAAATGCTCTTGTCTTGGGCAATCAAGAACTACACCTCTACTACTACACTAAACATGGCAGCTTCTAATTGACCTCAGGCCTCAACATCAGTTCAGAACAAAGTGAATCTCAAATACATAAACCCCGCGCCAAAAAAAAAAAACTAAAACTAAAACTAAATAAACAAATGAAGCATCAGTTAGATCTTTAAAATCATTATAAAACTTCGATATGCACCTGAAGCACTTTCAAATCAACAAGATAACCAGAAAATTTAAATCGTCGGAAGATAAACAAAACAAGTCAATAATCAAGCTCTTCATCTTCGAATCCAAAAAACGCAAACGCAGAAGAAACAAACTACAGAATGAGTAAACTAACGGAATCCGCTACCAAAGAGCTTCATCAGAAAACACAGAAATAATAAATAAAGAAGAAGAAGAAAACAGCAACATTATCAGCATAAACCATCGAGATGCCAATTTTCTTGTAATTAACCAAAGATCACTCGAAATTGTTTCATTTTTTCAAATTCACACCCTATATTACAGATCAGAAGTGAAATTGGCTCGGTATAGCTCTCACCGTTCGTAGGGTTTATTCGGTTCACGCTGAAGCATAAGCGAAGACGAGAGAGACAGAGAGACAGAGAGAGGGGAAAAGAGAGAGAGAGAATGCAAGCGGCGTTGCCGCGAAAGTTGAATGGAATTATAAATGGATGTTTGTGTGGGTTAGCGATGATATTATTGTGTTTCTTTTTTGAAGGTAGAAGACGAGGGTCTATGGGATACGATACGCCTTCGGATTAGGCTATCCTTTGCCCTACACGTATCACGGTATGTTGTATTCACGGTTCTGATTGTGTGGCTCATTATGGAAGTAAACTTATCGTTATACACGATTATATTTGAAATTTTTGGAATAGCATGTGTATAATTTTTTACTTTGTTAAATGTTTCCCTTCCCCCAAGATTTTCAGTTATTATCAGTTTAACCCCAGAATTTTTTATTTGACTAAAAAGGATATTCATTCATTCAAATTGGTAAAATATATCGAAAACAACATAAATTCAACATCACTAAAAACCGAAAAGGATGAATATACGAACAAACTCACAGCACCCAGGTTAATAGCATAACACGCAAAATGCTTACAAATATGACAAAATCAAAGTGACCGGAATACCCATGCCTCTGGATCTGTAACGTTGACGCCAAAGTCTTGATTGAATCTGTAATGGATCGAAGCTGATCTGCCAATTTGAACCAAACGAACACCGCAACAATTCGGGAAACCAAACGATGCCGCAACAAGACGACGAAGAAAACACCGCCGCACGAATACGACGAAAACACAAAAGAAAAACCAGATCTATGTAGAACAACCACTTATTTAGATTAAATGAGAGAAAAAACGATGTAGATGAATGATTCTAGACCAAAAGATGGCCCAAAACCACCCCCTTTCGGTGGATGAGGACGAAGGAAAAAATGAGTAAAGGGAAGGTTGAGAGAGGCGGCTCTAGGTTTTTAACCCCGGAATTATAAAATACCACTCTTGCATATTGCATTGCCCACTTTTTTTTTTCCGGAACCAACCTTAATTAGCCCTTTGGACCGAGTGGATCCACCGGAGTATCCTCACCGCTTAGGCTCTTCGGACTCGCTATGGGACTAATCTCTAGTTCGACTAATTGAGCATGATTTTACCCTTTGATTCTCAACCTCCCACTAGTGATGACTCCACAAGGGGATTCGAACCCATATTAGAGGTTTAAACCCTATTTCAAAGCTATCTTCAATAACGAATAAAATTATTTGTTTTTTCTTGTAAATAGTTATATGGAAAAGTGTTATGTTTGGTTTTTATTATTTTTGTAAATACTTAAATGTTATTTTGCTATAAGTTATTTTAAACACAAATAAGTCAATTCACTTAATTGAAAAATGACATTAGTTTATAGTTAAGTCTACATAATTAAGAGATTAAATAACTTTAATAAATTTAATAATTAATTAAAATGTATGCACTCATACCCTTTAGGGATAGGATTAGGATAGTCATTTATAGTACAACCACACAAGTTTATAACTTATAATATATTTAAAGTTGTCTTAAAGCTAATTATACAAAATATTAGAGGTCAATGGGTTTGATAGGGCTGATCTAAATATATCCGATAAAATGTAGGATCTAGAATGCAAAATTGAGCCCGAATTAAACTCGGATTTTTATGATCTAGTGAAACCCGTATCATAATTAGGTTTGGGCCGGGATAGCCTGACCTAGGTTGAAGTATTTTCATATTTTATTTGTAATTTTTCCCGAAAACCGAGACACTTTGAAATAAGAATGTAATTTTCTTTTGTTATCATTATAACATGGGCTACTTATTATAATGGACTAAAGCATTTTGTCTTTCTTTGAACTCCGCTACATAAATTGAAGATGCTACAAGACTTTTGAAAAATAAGAATATATATATATATTATGACCATGATATTAATTAGCTTGTACAGATTATGTTGGAATATTGGTGAAAAAAATATGTTGGGCCAACTCGTATAAGCCCATATAAGGTTAGTTTAGAGCATCGTTTTGGTATACCTATTTGAATCTAAAATTTTTTTTTTTTTGCCCGACTTGATATAGCTCGTGGTGCGGATCGAACCTGCCCGATGCAAGTCACGTAGCTCGTTTTGCCATCTCCAAAATATAAAAAAGACTTAAAAAGTGCAAATATCTAAATTGACATAGTATCGAAGCAATGACATTTCTATTGTGTGTCTGCCAACGCGTGTATGGAGTGTGTCTATGCGGTGGTGTAGAAGATTAATTTATCGAAACACATTGATTTTATGCTCTTCGTGAAGGAGTTTGTCAATACAAAAAATGGGATTGGGGGGGGGGGGGGGGGGGGGGGGGATGAGCCAACCCTCTTCGTTGGAGACTCCACTCTCTAATAACCACCCCTACCTTACAACTACCATCGTATTAACCACCATCTAGAACATTGTGTCTCTTTGCACATCAGTTAAATTGATTATTTCGATTGAACCTTGAACTGCTTTCCTTTCCGATTCTATGTAGAAATCGATTTTTAAAACATTGTCCATACTATAATGTTTAATTTTTTTTGCCATTCTAGTATTTGTATATAATATTCATATATAATTAAAACAGTATATACTGTCAGTCTAAAAAGTTTTACACAGACATCCACCAACATTTTGACATGTATGCTTTTACTTTAATAACTAAAAGCGATAAATAACGATGATGTTGTTTTGTGAAGATATTATTGAATGTCGGTACAAAATTCCTTTATACCGATAATACATAGAAATTAAACTCATTCATATAACCCGATGAAAAGGGTTTCAAGTCAAATTACATTAATGCGGATGAAAACGATCATTAAAAATTTGCGACCAAGAATAACCTCTTTTTTTGTATTTACACATTAAGTAGTCATGTTATCCATGCTTTGCAAGGTTGGCTTGTTGGAAAAAAAAGAAAAAAAGTGAAAGTAGTACTAAAAATTTAATTGATTCATCAATTGTCACATTACAAAAGAAATGATAATGCTAATAAATACCCTTAGGACATTGATTAATGAATCAAAAGAGGTAAGTTTGTATGGGAAAATAGTATATTTATTACTTTGGAAAGTCCTAACTTATATTCTCAATACAAACTTTCCTTTTATTAATTTCTTATAAAATGCCCTTAAAGCACTCGTTAATAAGAATCCAAAAGAAATATATGGTACAAAATATATGAAAATGATATAAAAATATAATTAACCACTACAAATTATAAAGGAGAAATAGATGGAATTTTCACTAAATAAACCAATTTTAAGGCGATCATTAAATTATTAATATGCATGATTAGCAGTAGAACTATAACAACATAACACCATATTTGAAAAGAAAATATCAAAGAATATGATCGTTTATGCATTTTTTATTAATAATGATAACATACATCAACAATATCTATCAATCTTGAAAACAAAAAGAGTGCACCAATTTCTATATTTTAGAACATATAACATCTTAAAACACAACCTAGATGATGTCTCGGAGGCACCCGAGCATGTAAGGCACCAGAAAAATGAAGTTAACGTGTTGGTGGATGAGACCTTCAAAATATTCAGTAAAGCTTCCTACTACATTATACTGATATTTGATGTTATCGTAATGAAACACCATGTGTGGATTCTAACTCATCTTGAATCCTTTCTACCAGACAAGTAATCTGCAAAGTGAAATTGTTTCCATGGTTTAAGCCTTCTAGTCGTTTCCATAAAATTTTAACATCAAATGTTGTCATGGACAGTACCTTCAGGCTTACCACATTTGACTTTGGCGACCAGCAGTAGTTATGTGCAACAACATACTGAGTAACAAATATGTGTTCATGGAGCCATGGCACTATCTTTCAATCACACGCCTACTATTTCTAAATTCACCAAAATCCTTCTCATTTGTACGATACTTATTATTATTATACCGTCCTGTCCCACGCTCCCTTTCTTCATACCTTCGCGAATTACGGTCATTTCCTTGAGACCTTCTACCATTTGAATAAGTTTTCCGGGATGATCCTTCAGAATCTTCAAACCTTTTCTGATTACGGTCATTTCCCTGAGACCCTCTACCATTACTATAAGACTGACGGGATGATCCATCAAAATCATCACTGAACATATTTGCTTTACGACCACCGGTATATCCGGACTTCCTATCTTCAACGAAGTTCCTTCTCCCAGAATCATGTCTATTCCCTTTATTTTGTCTGGACTTCCTGTCTTCAGTGAAGTTACTTCTCCCAGAATCATGTCTATTCAATCGATCATGTTTATTTCCTTTATTATTTCTGGACGAATATGCCTCATTTAAGTCATCATCCTCATCAGAGTATAAGCCAGCCCCAATACCTTCATCAGATTCAGAACCATAGCTTAATTTCTTGGTAGGGCCTCTGCCCTTTCTTTTCTGGCCAGCAGCAGAAACATGGCTAGATTTGAAATTGGAATGAATGGACCTCTGTTCGTTTGTGTCAAAATCAAGTTCATCATCATCAGATTCAGAGAAAGATGTTTTCTTGTGAATTGAATGGGATCGTCCACTTCTTCTGGAAGGTATTCTGTGATGTGCATGCATTTTATCATCAATGTCTTCAACATCTTCCAACTCTAAAGAGTCTTCGCCTTCGGAAAAGTTACTTTTAGATGCTTCCATTCTTGAACTACTATTTTCAGTTTGAGTCTCTAACTCATAACTATCTATATCATCCTCATCATCAAAATCATCAAACCCTACTCCAGGTCTATGAAGACCAGGATTAGAGTATTCACCATCATGGGACCCTTGCACTCTGTTGTTTTTCTCGAAATTACCTTCCCGCCCTGTATAAGTTCCATGTTGGGCCTGGTTATCTGAAACAAAATCTTTATCTCTAGCATGAGCATCTGCATATTCGAAAGCAGCAACATCTGCACCATCTGATTCATTGTCATCAAAGTCAAAATTCCAGGCATTCGAAACCTCTTGCCGGTTGCTGATCTTATCTAATCTTGGCTCGGAGCTGTGTTTTTTATCTTGCATTTTATTCTCCAGAAATTCATCATGTGGGCGTTTACACTCACAATGAAAGCATACCATGTTCCTCCTGTAATTCAAGAAGTTGCACCTGCCAAAGGAAAAAAAGGTCAAGCTCAAAATATTCAGCAAAGGAAGCATCAAGGGACATAGAAGCATCACGAGCATTTGGTGAACGTAATATCACAGGCTATTAATATTTCATTATATTAAAACAGCATGCTTCACACAGATATTCTAAACTTCGGAAATGATTAGTATAGTAGCCTTCTGTATGTGTGCACATGAGAAAGAGAGAAAGAAGGTATAATTGTAGAAGTAAATCAAGTAATGGACTTAAACTTACTCGGGGCATTCCCATTCTCCTGGCAGCAACTGTCTCTTAGGACGCTTGGCATCGCACTGTAAGCAAATAGTATTCTTTGCGAAATTCATGAAATCACACCTGAGAAGTGTTCAGCATCTTCAGCCACCAGCAGGAAAAATCAAATATTATATGCTTGATGTTACTCCATAGCAATTTATTCATAACCAATTGACTACATAGTGTAATCCTATATCTTCAATTAAAAAAAAGGTAAATAACAAAAATCTAAAAACCCTGTAACTGGTCAGCCTTACATGGATTTAGTTGGCACTTGGCAGATACTATAATGATGCATATCAATGCCATGCCCAAAAATCAGATTCACATGGTTCACAGGGAGTATGCAAGAAATTTTCAAATGGAAAATTGACTTGAAACTGTAATGCACCAAGGCAGTAAACAATTATTGCATGCAAGTATGGAGAATTGCAGATTCAAAGGACATACTTAGGACAAAGCCAGTCCCCCTTTTTCATCTCAACATCATCCCGTCCAACCCGTTTCTTTGGAGGAGGAGGAGGCTGTTTCACTTTTGGTGGAGGCTTTTTAATCACTGGAGGAGGGAGATTTGGATCAATAGGAACTGAACTCAACTTGACAACTTCATGAAGCAATTTACGAACCACAGTTTTGAGAGGCTTCTGCTTCAGAAGTGACTTATTGATGACTGATCCATTAATAGGATCAAAACCAAAAGTCAGTAGCATCCGCATGACATCAATAGTCCGTGCCTCATCCTCTTTGTTCGTTAGCAGATAAGCCCTTTCACAATTGTTTCTCAAGCTGCAGGAACTACAGACCTGATATGAATGAACTTTTCATCGTAAATATATTCAAATAAAATATATTCAAATAGTGAGGAACATGTTATAGATAGGAGAATGAGAACAAATAAGATAGATGAAAGGGGAGTCTGAAAAAAAGAAGTAACAGATGCGTGTGAGAGAGATAAAAAGGCTGCAGGCAGAGTCAAAGTGGGCTCATTTCTATGCCACCAACCATAATATAGACACACAATTTCAATATCTTCACAGTATGGTACTACAGTAGATTGAATGGCCTCCAACATCTCAATCAAATTTCTCAATTACGCTTGTATTCATAATCCATACAGATGGTAAGAAAAACTAAAAAGGACAGCCCACTGCACGAGACCCCCACCTGGTGGGGTTTGGGGATGGTAGATGTACGTAGCCTTATCCCAACAAGCGGAGAGGTTGTTTCCAGGATTTGAACTCGCAACCTCCAGGTCACAAGGCAACAACCTTACCAATGTGTCAATACTCACCCTCGGATGGTACGAACACAAAGAAATTCTCAGAATTCACGATTGACACAACAACAAATCAAGAAGCAATTAAGAAATCAGCAGCGGTGTTCAGTACCAAACTAAATGTGTCATACTTACATCTCCTTCATCAAGGTGGACATGCTTCCTCAAAAGTTTCGCAGAGAAAACCACCTTTTTATCCACAGTGGGGCATCCAAAACCAACCAAAATTTGAATATCACGCCTCGACAAGGACCTGAAATCAATCCCTTAGAAAGTTATCACCACATCAATAACAACAAATCCATCTCCAAAGTAGATAAAAAAAAAAAATAGAGCATCAACAGCTACAGTATTAATGGGAAACAAGCATTTGGATAAATAGATTATTTAAACATTCATTCAATAAGTTTCGTTTTTTAAATAAGCTAAAAATAACTTATTTTCATAAACTTTTCTGACAAGCTTATTATAATAAGCTAAAATGAAATTATATAAAGATCATCAATTATTTACATTATATAAAATCATCAATTATTTTGTAAACTATTTACATAATTTATTTTCATAAGTTCAAATAAACTCTCTATAAGCTCTTCCAAACGCACCCATAGAACATTGTTGAAAATTTTCATTAGTTTTTCCAATTCAATCACCAAAATGAATTCAACTAACCTCAATATATCGAAACGGTCCTTCCCAAAATTGAGACA
Organism: Echinosophora koreensis; assembly: GCA_035048595.1. NCBI lineage: Eukaryota > Viridiplantae > Streptophyta > Magnoliopsida > Fabales > Fabaceae > Echinosophora > Echinosophora koreensis. The sequence continues at coordinate 5,217,277 of JAPCYP010000016.1, read as the reverse complement.
TGCCGTATGTACACTCTTGAAATCCTTCGCGAAATCAAACCCAGCATCATCATCATGATCATCAGCAACCACCTCGGTTGCATCAAACCCTAAATCCTGGACCATTCGATCCTCGTCGGTTCTCCTATGATCGAAGTAATTCTGGTGCACCAACCTCTCCATCAAATGAATCCACTCTGGCCAAGGGTGCACCACCTCCACCTCCTTCTTCGCCTCAGACAAACCCGAACTCGCAGGGTAAGCATTAGGGTTAGGGTTTTGAGCCGCTGATTCTGATTCTGGGACTTGAGTGTCGTTTTGAGGGAGTGGGGTCGTTTTGGATTCGCGCCAAGAGCGGATACGTTGAAGCGTTTCATGCTTTTGGGAGCGTTCTTTTTCGATGGCATCGATTTGGTCGAAGACAAAGCTGAGACGAGCAGAGAGGGTAGAGGGTTTAGGGTTTGAGGAAGGGTCTGGAGAAGTTGAGAGAGGTCGTTGCCGAGAGGAGAAGAAGAGAGAGGGTTTAGGGTTTATGGAAAAGAGAGAGAGGCGTCTGGTTCTGGTTAGGAGAACAAAAAGTGGACCATTAGCCATTTTGACTTGGGTTCGGTTTACACTCTACACTTCACTCAAAACTTAAACCTCCATCACAGTCACACAAACTCTGCGACAAAGCTTAAACCCTGCGGCTACCTTAGGCGGCCATGTCGAGACTGGTGGTAAGATTTTACGGCGGAAAATTGATTATTTAAATTATATGTATAATCCATTATGGTAAAAACAATTTTAGAAAAATGTAATTGGTAAAAGTTGTATATATATATATATATATATATATATATATATATATATGGGTTTTGAGGATATCCACACATAAATGTGGAGACTAATTCAGCAAGGTAATATACAATATTGAAAGGTTGACCCGTCATAACCAGATTTACTCAATATGCAAGAGTTGGAGATCAAACTCTAAATTACTTGGACCCGAGTTCATTACCACTCGGACCAACCACATATTGGTACTGACATGATATGAATATATTACCTTAAAAGTCACACTTGAGATAATATACCGATAATGTAAAAACCTTTACATGAGTGTATCAAAATTAAATCATGTAATTATTAAAAAATGTTACCTACCATAAATTAGATAACATGGTTAATGAGTGTATAAATCATGATTAATATTGTCTAGATGTCTGGATAATAAGTTGGTTAATGTTATCGGATTTGTGATTAATGATGTAGTGATTTGTCTTTTTTTTTTTTTTGGTAAAGGAAGATAAGAAACAAAAAAACTACAAACGCAGGAACACCAAGCTTATAGCATCCGCTAACATAGCAGAAGAGACTCCCTCCGGGGCATGATGGATGAGGTTCCAGGTAGCATTACTATTGGCTCCCTTCTTTGCCATGAAATCAGCAACCTGGTTGCCTTCTCCAAGCACATGCTTGATCTCCACTTGCCAGTCTAGGTTGAGGAGCTGCCGCACATCACTAATAATATCACCATATACATGAACTCTGATGTCAGCTTTGTTGACGAGGGTGATGGCTTCTAGTGAATCATACTCACAAATAAGAACACGCACACCATGATCCCAAGCTACCTGTAGTCCCATATTGATAGCTTGCAACTCAGCCTTCATGTTTGTTGCTATACCAATGGAACCAAAAAAACCCAAGAATCCACTCTCCCATGTGATCACGCATCAATGTCCATCACCCCCCCAAAGCCAGCCCTAGCGGGGTTATTGAGGGCACTGCCATCAACATTTAGTTTGAAGGAGCCAGCGGTAGGAGCTGACCAGCCAACCCATCTGCTCTCCTTGCTAGTTATGTTGCCATCATAGCAGAAAACCGAGTTACAAGTATTCACCATACTCTTGATCATATGAATAATACACATGAGGTGTCACTTCTCACCTTCCAAAGCATATGAGTTTCTAGCACGCCAGATCCACCAAAGCGAACAAGAGAAAAGAAGATGAGTTCCATGCATTGTATCCTTATGTTGGTTATCTTTTAACCAGTCAATAATCTCCACATTCCAGCGAGCCTCATTACTAACAAAGCCAAGGAAATGCCAGACCTCAGAAGCATGAGGACAATCTCTAAAACAATGGGCAACAGTCTCACAAGAGCTAAGACACCTCGAGCACACATCAATATGGGAGAGATTTCTGCACCTTCGAAGATGATTTGTAGGTATAGCATCATGGCACATACGCCAAACCAGAACCTTGATCTTCTCAGGCACCTTCGATTTCCAAATCCAACCCCAACTTTCATGTTGCCCTTGCACCCCCCCTATCCAACAACCACCTATCACCAGCTGTAGCTTTATAACAACCATCAGGCTCATCAAGCCACACTAACTGATCTAGGACACCTCCAAACTTAGCAATAGGAATATGGGTTATAATGGTCAAAGCTTCATCAAGGCCCCTCCCCTCAAGGGCGTCAAGCTTCCACTGACCATTTCTAATAACATCCACAACTGTCAAATGCTTCAGATCATCAGGAGCTTCAAAAATCAAGCAACCGAGGCTTTTTCCCCTCAATCCAGTTATCCTTCCAAAGCGATATTACGAGTTGGAGTTCCCTCTATACTTCCCATCATAATATACTTTTTGCTTATAAAAAATGTTCAAATATTAACCACTAATTTAAAGATAATAAAATTGTAAGTAAATCTTATTATTCAATTTAAAACTTAGAAAATATACACTATATAAAATATGATCATCTATTTAATTATATTCAAAGAATAATATAAAATAAGTTTCAATAATCTTCATTATTTTTTTATATATGCCTCAAAAAAAATTAATCTTCATTTTTTTTTATCTTGACAAATGAAAAAATCAACCATGGACCCATGGTCAATACACTAGTGTTAATAAAATTATTTTACACTTGCAACCAATAATTAATTATTATATCTGTTCATTAAATAATATAACACATCGTTGCACCAGTTGCACGCACATATAAAACCATTTTATTTTACACCAATAATATATTATGCCATAACGGAGTCACTATTCCCCCTACAGTTTAGTCTCCCTCCCTATAGCACTCGTGGAATGGGATCCGGCTTGTCTCCAGCCCTTCAGCCTCTCCAGCAAGATTTTGCTTCTTTTTCATACATAAACTACCGTATACGATAGTTTTCCTTTGCCTTTTTGTAACTACTGGACTGTCCAGCGCCGGAGACAATCCAAATTCCCGTGGAATACCTAGGTCGAAGACCAAAGCAAATGGCAAGAAAAATGCCAGGAAGCTGATGCAATGTTACTGAGCGAAGAGGAAAACACCCACGTGGATTAACATGGGATTGCATGAATCTAAATACACAACAGAACAGATTTCTTGATTAATCATCACAACAGAACAAAATATACAGATTTCTTTCGGGTTACGCAAAGTGAGATATATTTTTACAATTTAGTGTTGAAAAATAAATATACACAAGGGAGTGCCGCAAACAGCAAGCTCCTACCAAAATAAAATCTAACCATACGGGAGAGTCAACTAGCAAGGAAAACAAGCTTTCAGAACCATTCCACCATGCATCTTGGATAGAAGCCTTTATCTGCAGCAACATGTGTGGCAGCCAGGAGTTCTTTCTGAACTTTCCGCCTCTCATAGAACACCGAGCATGAAATGGAGGTGCACTTCACACTATTTTCCAGAAGCCTATCTCCGCCTCCACAATGGTGACATATCTACAAGAGAATAAAAACTACAGCTATCACCAGAACCCCGCAAAAAATAAAAATAATAAAAAATCACAAAGCACCAAATTAAAGAAATTGACAGAGGAAAAAGAAAGAAAGATCATTGATATAACAGAAACTCGCATCAATCCTGACCTGAGAAATCAGAAGTTACAAAACAGAAAATTTAATGCAAACCAAAAGTCAAAACAATATACTAGCAACAGTGATGCAAGAGCTTATCATTTTCAAGCAGATTTCCTCCATGCATGAAATAACCTATACAATCCCCATAGCAAAGAAAGAGAGACGGAGACGACCTAAACAATTCATGAAAAGTGTACCAGTATACTTACAGAAACAAGATGTTGCATCTCTTGCTCCAACTTTGACGTTTTGCTAATCACTGCAGTCGCAGCAGCTACTCCATTTTCAGAACATTGATTGCATAGATGGGTTGACGACTGGACCAATCCACCACAAAGTACACAATGTTTTGAGAGATAGTAATAATCAATTCTGGTTCGATGGAAATTTGAAGTGAAAGTATGCTTTGTAGAAGCTTCCCTTATGGGGCGGGGCATCTCTGAAAACCACTGGTTCAGGTCGGCACCAACAAGCCCAAATACCCGCTGTAGAGCTGGTATTATTTGTTTATTAATGTAATATAAATCATTTATTCTAAATGGGGAATCAATTGCCAAAACTTCCAATGGATCCACAACCATATCAACCAGGCGGGCTCCAGGCTCTCCATGGACTACAACATAAGGTATTCTCTCAGCATAACGCGGTTCGGCCCTAGGATCAACCCTCATAGCCTTAGTGGCCACAATTGCTGCAGGAGGAAGTGATGAGATCCTTGCACTGTAGGTACCCAAGCGAACCTCCTTAGCAAAGACAAAATCTTTAAGGGAGAATCTGCCAGAAAGAATCCTCTTCCACTGACGTCGCAGATAAGTCTTCACCTGCAAGCGGCAAATAAAAAGGTGATAAGCATGAATTCAGGTAAAACTAATATTGTAATTTTCAGATTTAGTATCCAAAACAAATTTTGGAACTGTTATTTCTGTCTATCTTTTCTTCCTTACAAAGAAATTGCTTGGACAAGGAGGGAAATTAGGAGAGCAAGGATCTTTCACCGACATAATTTCCATTATGAAATTTATTGCAAAAAATAAAAAATAAAAAATAAAAATCAGAATTCATGAATACAACATCCAAGTAATTGATTCTGCAGAAAATGTACAGCAGGGGCAAATATAAGACATTGAAATTATGCACCAGTCACTCTATGTACCACAAAAATGTGAGACAAATGAAAATGGGTGCAATTATTATATCATGCAAGTGAGCTGAAGGTGATTTTGCACCCTCCAAGCAACGACGAGTAGTCATCAAAACCTATTTATCAAACTCCATTTTAACTCCCCTCTCAATTTTTATACCTTCTCATTTTCCACTAATCAAACGCATTAGACTATTTAGGAGATATGATAATCACTTAAACAATTGTTACATTAATGTGATGTAAACAGGAAAGATGCAATCGGCAAGCATTTATACCTCCAATATATCCTGATGCTCAAAAAAGATTCTCAAAGACTGCTCCATTATCTTTGCAACTGCACCACATGTGTCCCTGCGAACTGTCTCAATACCTTTAGCATCAAAAGTAGGTTCAATTTGAACAGGGCTTTCATAACTGTAGCCAACATATCGCTTCTTAGTAAGGAGGAAACAAGGGTGATAAACTTTCTCCATCTTCAGGGTGACAGGACTAGGATTCATAGCAGTGATAGCAGAAGCAATCTCACTTCCAATTTGGAAGGATTCTTTGATAGTGCGTCCTTTAAGAAGGACAAACATACTGCAGAAAATAAAGCTACTTTACTAATCTATTTTCCCCTCCAAGTCCTGCCTTTTCACTAATCATTTCTTGGTAAAGTAATAACAATCATAAAGGAGATGATACTATGGTCAAAGTTAGACATCATATGGCCATCATTCAATTGTTAATGAATCCCAGCTAGTTGTGTAAGTTCGAAAAAAGTAATAAAAAAGGAACAAACACATTTTATTTCCAAGAAATGACCAACGAAAGTGGTTTTTGCAATTATGCAATTACTACCAATAATCTGTTTTACATGTGAAGACAATATATGATGCAAGACGAGAGGGAAATCATGAACATATTTAGAATTTTTTATGTAATTTTCGAGGGAAATCATCTGTTTTGTATGGTGATACCTATCAGTATCTCCATAAATAACTTTAGCGTTCCACTTTTCATGCAGATTTACAAATGATATAGCCTTTTCCAGTGTACTACGGCCACATTGAACAATACTGTCTGCAAGTTCTGCACAAGGCATGCGGCCACTAAATCCAGCAGCAGTGTAACCATATGTTACATTCGATATGAGCTTCAAAGCAAGCTGTCTTGCATTAAATATCTGAAAAGAAAATTGCACTACTTGGTGAAGTCCACTTACATTATGCATATACACAAACCATATCCTACATCATACATAACAGTTAACAGATGCAATTAAATCAATAAACTGCAGTAATAAGTTAAGGTAAAAACACTCGGCATCCATTCAGTTGGAAAAATTTTGTAAAATTTCTCACTTCATCTTTTAGAAAAATCCTGCAATTTTTCAGAAAATCCTCCAGATTGAAAAGGGCCATAATTTATTTAAAGTCATTCGTTTTGTTAAGTATACATTTTATAAAATAGAAAAATGATATTTTAAGAACATAAATTCTAAGCATTTTATATGGTTTTTTAGTGTTTAGCCTTTAATATTATACTAGTAGTATTAAACAAATATATTGGGAAACTAGAAGACATTAAATTCAAAATCACATCCATACCCGCTGAAGAACTTGCTCTGAAGTAGCCAATTTTTTTATTGCCTGTTTCACCATTATTCTAGTTGATAAGATTTCTTCCAATAAGCGAGGTAATACACCTCTGCGAATCTGCATGGCAATACAGTAAAGATTAAAGTTCTCTCCACAAAGGTCACTTGCACTGGTTCATGAAACATTTACTGTGCCTAAAAGATACCAATAGAAGAATATGCAAATGGAGAAGTAAAGGTTGACATAACAAATTGTAAAGAAAAACAACTACTTGCACTAAACTTGAAGAAACTGAATGTTGTGTGTGTGTAGGGCTCTTTGGGACAGTGATTGGCTAAACAGAAACTGGTCCTATAATTTCCAGTGATCTACAGTTCTGTCAAATATATGTCATTCATTCAGCTCCATTAATATTAAGTTAAAGTCTCCTCCATCTGTACAATGAAATATAAAGGAGATGGATCATAGTGGGTCGAGACTCAAGACTACTCAATAGAAAAAACAAAGATTGACTGAATTACAATGATCAGCTAACTAGAAACTAGCCCCATAATTTACAACAATTTACAGTCATGGAAAATCTATGCCATTCATTCAGGTTCATTACTACGAACTCCAGGACTCCAAAATATAAAGGAGTTAGGGAGTGGGTCAAGAAGACTGAGTCACCTTGGAAGGTACAAACATAACACCATTTGGAGTGAGCAAGATTTGATCTTTCAAATTCTGCAGAACATGCTGCTCTGGGGAAAATGAACTAACCCCAAGTGTGTTAGCCTTCGATGCCACAACTTTGCCAAGACACGTACAAAAGCAAAGGTTGTATGCAATTATCATGGATGGATATAAAGACTGGAAGTCAAATACAACAACAGGATCTGAATAAAATCCTGATTCCGGTTCCATCACTAGTGGCAGGCACTCCATGGCAGGCTGAGAAGCAACCTAAATGTGACAAAAATGGGTTGTTAAGCACTTGGGTACAGCTGAAAAAAAAAAACACTGAACTGAAGTGACTGAATAGACTTTAAAAGAAGCCCCAGATTAACTAAACACGTAGCAATTACGACCAAGGGAAAAAGTCATAGAAGGCTGTTTAATACCAAATGATAAAATACTGACAGTTTGACTAGGGGAAAACTTGATAATTTAAATAATAATAAGAACCTATTTCAATGGGTGGATACAAACATAAAAAAAATGTTGATAGAGATAAATAAACTCATTGTGCAGAATGACTTGGTTTTATACGGTCCCTGGTGATGAACTGAACAAAAAGCCAACGCCCAAGAACCATTTTAATAACAAATATTTATTATCACATTCAATCTTCTTTCCCATAGCTAAAAGAACACATCTATAAGAAAATTAGAAAACAGTGAGAAAGTAAGAGATTCCATAAACAGAGTTAGCTTTTGTATTTGATAATTAATAATTAATAATTAATATTACTAGTAGCAGACATGGTAAGCAACTAAGCAATGACCATGGTACTTAAATTTAAAGATGCCTCCCCAATTAAGGTTGCTTCTTTTTTGTGGGGGAGGGGAGAAGAAAATAGGTCAAAAGTAATGTGGAAAAGCTTGAGAGAGCATTTGCAGGAGAGATGGCTGTGGCTGCAGAGGATAATTTGGCTCTGACTTTGTTCAATTTTTTTACTTGAACTTCTATCTTTTGGCACAAATTGTTCTACTTCTATAGAGCGTCTGAGTCAAATTTTTAGTTTTTTTTTTTTAATCATTATCTTAGTTTTGCAATCTACTTCTTCCTTGGGTAAGAAACAACCAGTTCATTAAATAAGCTTGATTAGTCATAAGAACATCATCTAAAAGATATTAAGAAACATTATAATGGCATACTAAATCAAATAACTGGTTACATAAAAACTGCAAAAGTGCAATTCACAAATGGAATCAGTTTAGGAGGGTAAGTGGACAAATGGACAAGTATACTGAGCACAACTCAACATTGACCAGATAAAAGAAAAGACCTGCAGAATAATATTAGTATATTACAGATAATCTTATTATGTTTGGTTTATGATAGGATCACAAAAATTTGACATCATAATTAGTCATCCACATATAATGAGAGGATGGGAAAATTTTGTCAGAAACCTGTTGATTTCCGGGTGAGATAGCAAGATAATTCTGGGTATGGGCCAACCTCAAAAACATGGATTCAACACGGTATTGTGAGCCTCGAGAGAGAACAGAAAAGAAGTCTATGCCAAAGACACGAGCAAGTTCTGATGTTCGATTCACCTGCAGAAGGAAAATAAACAGGAAATGAGGAAAGACTACCAAAGTACAAACCAGTGAAATCACAATCTTAAAGAAAATTTTGCAGTACAGACGTGCGCGCGTGCACTTGGTTTCTGTCAGCATGCATTTGCATCGAACAAGAAATAAAAAATGAAACTGTTACTTATTTTTTGTTGCCCAAATAAATTATAATAAATTAATTAAGGAATCCAAAGAGCCATAGTATTCACACACACACAAAAAAAAAGAGAATATATTACTGTAGCATCCATTAGCTTTAAAGAAAGAAGCTTAAAATAACTCGTGAGAAACTTCAAAAGTATGTGTAAATTGTGTACATATTTTACAAATTACACGTAAACAAACCTTAAAAATAGACTATAGTAGTCCAATATAGCCAAAATCAATCTACGTGCATATAAATTGTCATTAAAAAAATCCACATTTTGGCAATAAACTTATCAGGCTACTGTACCAAATCAAGTTGGTTTAATATCTCAAGGTTCAGCTTTGCTCTCTCTGTGACATATTTGATACACTGATATCTTGCTTGTTCAGGACCACTTGAAAACCATTTTGTCAGAACCTTGTGGGGAATTAACGGAATTTTCCGCCTCAATACAGCTTCAGCTACAGCTTCAACTGAATATAAATTCAGCTTAACATCTCCACGGATCAGTCGCCATACATTAAGGACAATTCTGCCACCTACATGAACTCCACTGGCATGTGTTCGGCCCCATTCATCTTCAATTATTGAACTTTCTTGTACACAAGCATCCACACTAGGGGTATCAGGGATGTCCAGTTCCAAGATACCTTTTTCAAGAGTTTTGGTATCTTCAGAAGCAATCCCAGACTCAGATGGAGTTCGAGACAAACTATTAAGTAATCCTAAACCAAGATGTGAAGCCCTTTCTGCTAGAAAACCAAGAGAACACCCTTGAATATCCCAACCCATCAAAATATCTGGGTCAGATGAAGACACGATCTTAATAAATTCTTTTAACAAGTGCTTTTCATTGGTGAAAACCAATACTTTGCAGCCTGATAAGCCATCAAAACTTCTGCAAGCCGATGAAGAATAAACATGAATAACTTCAATACATGATAAGGGATATAGTGAATACTGGTGCATAAATTTTGTCACCAATGGGAAAACAAATCAAGAAAGAGAATGAATAATATGTGATACAGAGCAAACTGACATTACCATACCTATGATGAGGTTCAAATTTACAACGCAAAAGAACAAGAACTTCAACAATGGACTCATTATCATTCTGAAAACCAAGAGCTACAATGTTGATGCCATCAACCCGAGGATCAGGTAAAAGGTCTCCTCTTGATTCTGCAAGAACCTACCAATGTTGCAGTCAAGTCAGACCTAATCTTCATTTTGAGAAAATTACTAACAAAAGAAACTTATTTTAATATTTAAAAATTCAATTCAAATATCATATACGTCCTAAAAAAATGCACTTTTTAATAACAAGCAATAAAAGCAAAAGGAATCCCTAGTGCAATAAAGATTCTGATCACTTGTCACAAGTATTAGTCTCAGCAGGTAACAACGAATACTACCTACCCACAAGTTTTTTAACTTATTAAAAATAATGGATAAGATTTTGGAACAGGAAAACTATAACTATTGCAAGCTGATTTGATAACAGAAGAAGTACGACCACTATAAAGCATAAAATCATAATAATGACGACGGCGACAACAATAAAAGAAATCATCAGCAAAAAAATTCAACAATATGGTTGGTTATTGAGTTATCACTATTAATACATTTAAGCATAATCAGGGACGTGGATTGATGATTTGATGTTTTTTTTTTTTGTGTGTGTGTGTTTGTGTATGTGTATGCGCACGCCATGCACGTGATTGATCGTCACAAAATATTAAGCATCTAATTCTTAGTGAATGCTAGGAAAAAGTTGTTTTAAACTCCATATGCCTAAAATACTTCAAATCAGAATCCAACATGCAAATTTGAGAGACTGTAAAGAGATCTAGAACGGTTAATATTTTGTTAAAAAAATGTTATACACAGTTTAGGAGGCACAAAAGAATTAGGAAACTACTATCTCCGGTACCTCTATACTAAGTAGTGTCAATTGCTGTCCACATCCAATACTTGCAGGGTCTTGAAACCCAATTTGACTTAGAGGGGTAAAACTTGATTTCCCATCAGGGCCTGATATCTGAGAAATATCTTGTGAGCCATCTACGCATCTTTTCACTCTTTCTGTTTGTCCTCCACTATTGCATGGAGACTTCTTTTCTGCACCAGCATCTTGATGCAGCTTAGGCCCAAGAGGAGGTCCAAAAGCACATTCAGGTACATCCTTGCCCACGGCATCAGTTTCTTGAAGTGTTTGATCTAGAACATGCTCCAGGTGAGAGTTAATTAGTATAACCAGATTCAGGCATACCCTTGTCATAATCAACAAGCTAAGGAAAAACCAACAAAATTGCTAGAAGATTTACCAACGAGTTACTTATATCCCAATTCAAATTTTCAAATTCATTTTTCTTGGAAAAAAAATGTATACTCTTCAGATATGAAGGTTTTGTTTTTTTTTTTTTAAGGGAATTTTCAAAAGCAAATAATACGACTAAAAACAAATTACTGTCAACTATGAAATGCACATATGTTTTAGTACATACCTCTCTCATCACAAAATAGCCATCTATGCACACTATCCATGGAAGGAGGCAAAATATTAGGTGTCAATATGTACAGGGGAGAGCCATCATTTTGATAGTGAGTGGAAACACCCTTTGTCCAATGAGATCTAGGGGCCTCAACTGTAAGAAACTTGTTCCAAGCATTTATCTCTTTCAGGGAATCCTTTGTAGAAATGGGAAGAAAAACATCCAGAGCATTCCCTTCAAGAATAAACAAAAGCTGGTCAGAAGTTTCATCGAACTGCGAAAGAGCAGACAAGAGAATATGGAAGAGGAAATAACATACTAGAAGAAAAAGAAAAAGAAAAAGAAAAACAACAAAGCCTTATCCCACTAGGTGCAGTGGCGGACCTTAGTATAGTCGGAGGGAAGCAATGGCTTCCCCCCCACCCCGACACCCCCCCCCCCCCCCCCCCCCCAAAAAAAAAAAAAAACATTTTTTGTCAAGAAAAATATTAATGTTTGCTCCCCCCCATTTTAAAGAAAAAATTGATTTCTTCCTCATTCTATTAACAAAGGCAACTATTGACATGATTACATGGATGCAATCTAAGATACCCTCCAACTAGAACTCTCTAGAGGCTTTTGTAGATTTCTTTTGTAATCAATCTAAGATGCAAGCTCTATTTTTCTTTTATAATCTTCCTCACTTTCTCTATTTTAGATGTTTTGCTCTTTTCAGGTTTGATTATTTTGCTTATGCATTTTTTATTAGATTGAGTTGTTGATTTATGTAATTTTAATAAATTTTTATGCAATTAATTTCAGATGTTTTAGGAGTGGTATAATTTTCTAAAAATAAAAAATGGTTAAACATAAGAAAATTGATGTATTTTTCAAAGAGTTCAATTGCTATGCGTTGACAGTGTAAATTTTTTTACACTATCAACAATTAGAAATCATGATAGCAGTTTGTACAGTTTTGCTAATCTCATGCGTTTCTACAAAGTATTAGCATTGATTATCCTATTTCCATTGCCAAGGTGGCAGCTTCCACATAGCCACTTTCATGCCAGACCCATGTGTCTCCCAAGAAAAACAATATCAAAGCAGCCACCTGGCAATGAATGGCATTTTTCTATTGAATTCCTTTAAAAAGTTACATCAATCATCAGCAACATAGTAATTACAAAATGGATCAGCATTCAATCTAAACAGTGAACGAGTGCAGTGAATACTAGGAACCCTGCATAATTGCAGGTTTTGTACCCCAAAAAAAACATAAATACTGGCTGACAGCTAATATTAATACATAACATAGCACAAGAGAGACTCTCTAGTTTAACAATAGACATGAGACTGAATCACACGATCACCATAATGCCTCTGGAGAAATAGATTCAAAACCCATTCAATGCATATAACATTCAATGTATATAACAGATATAGAGACAAAATGCAAATAAGAAGAAAACCAAGCAAAATGGGCTAAAGGACTTAAAGTAACAACCTGACATTTCATCACAGCTTTCCTCATCCAAGTGTAAACGGGTATTAGAGATGGTTGACAGCAACATATTGCTCTCAAGATTCTTATCAGCCAAAGGGGTTTTCTTGCCAATCGTTATTCCAGCTAACTTCACCATGTGATTACCCTTCGGGTCATCAAAATTGAGTTCTGAACCAATAGTCTCACGCATCAAATTTTCATCATGCTTTTGATTTGCACCTAGCAATACTTCCATGTCACTTGCAGCACTTTTGCCCATACCATTCTCATAAAACTTTGTCTGACCATGTTGCACGAAAGGTATGTTTCCATGAGAACTTTGACCCATGCAATTATGTTTGCCAGACACTTTATGATTGAAGCATGAGATCTGTACACTACTTGAAGCTGCAAAATTAGTTTGCTGACATCTCTCAGGAGCTCTGGTTTCATGATCAGCATCTGTTTTCAACAAATCTACATCTGAAAAGGGATTTGCAGCATGGGCATCCGAAGCTACAAGTTTTGCATAAGCTGTATTAACCTTAAGATTTTTACCCCTGCAAGTCTCAGAGTGGTCTATGGAATCAGCAAAAAATAAATTTTCAGGATTTTTATCTGTGCAAGTCTCAAAGTGATCTGTGCAGTTCCTCATCACTGTATCTGCATCTAGACCCTCCATTTCATGTTGACCGAAACATTCATCTTTCGGCATAATAGCCTGTAAAAAATTATCACTGCCAGCTGGAAGCGGCACTTTCTCACACACTAAATTATCATGATTGCTCGCTTTAAGATCACAATTCTTCTGGAGTTCTGTTTCTTCTTCTTCATCAATTTGCATTGTTTCCAAATCCAGCTGTTTTTGCCAAAGGCTTGTGTTTGATCCCTCATGCCTGTCTAAAATAAGCTTTTTAGTTGTTCCAGGCTCCCATTCAGTTTGTTCAACTCGATAGGATCGCTTACGCCTCATCAAGTCCCGCAAAGAGCAGTTAACCAATCTGTTTACCTCTTTTAATTCTGAAGCACCTTTGTCCACATTTCTTCTAATACAAGCACTGTTTCTAACCTCAGTTCTGGTCAAGTAATCTGAGTCAGCATAACCTCCAGTTTCACCTTCAAATGGACACATGTGCAGGGTAGCATGTTCATCATTATTAAACTTATCAGTCATGGAAAAAGGCAATGAACCCCATTGTTTATTCCTTTTATCTTTACTAGCTGTACTTGTGTCAGTATTATGCAGTACATGGAACTCAGAAGCACTTTTGGATTCACTATTTAACTCTACTGCAGAAGAGGTTCCAGCCAAACTAGCAGATGGACTTAAGAACTCATCAGCAGAACCATCAACCTGGGGTATCATACTGTTTGTTGATGCTTCCGTAGGCCTACTGAGATCAGAGGAGCAAGAAGGCTTTTCCTTTGATAACTCCAACTCAAGCATATCATCAATTGAATCTAGAATATCCTGACACTCCTTTTGGGACTCACTTTCATAAGCCATATTCGCTTTCTCCAGCACCTTATCAATTGTTGAAGCAGGTAACAAGGGACTCAAGATTGTTTCACAAACAAGTTCATCGTCAGAGTTTATATCCTCTGCAGCTTGAGAAGTTGCAAGCCACTTAAGAAGATTTTGTGCTTCCTTATCTGCAACCTAAAAGGCAAAATACAGAAATGCATGAGATAATTTCAAAAGACCATATTATGTAAAAGAAAGAAAACTGAATATTGAATATTTTCATGACAAATCTAAAAGCCATTTGGCACCGTTTGGTCTTGTAGATATTGGCCCTAAATTATTTTTATAGAAAAATGAGAAATATTTATAAACGGACACATTATTTTCTTATTTCTTTAAAAGTTTCTTGCAAATTTTATTACAATCCACAATTAAGTATCGATACATACAGTTATAGAAAAAACCAAAAAAATATGGAAAACATGAATATTTTAGTAAAAACCCAAGGAAAATATTTCCATAAAAAAATTAAATAATTTTCATCAACTTTCATTTAGGAGGTAAGCAACACATGAAATCATTGAGTCTCATGTTCAACTTTCTCTTTTGGGTGGTGAAAGTCACATGTTCAGCTTTATTAATGCATGTGAATGAGCAGTGACAGATTAGCTAGCAGGTTAAAGTTAAAATATGCACTACTTATTTACTTAAGATACAGACAACCAGCAATAAGATATAATGGAGATAGGTGATACGATGCCTGCGTTTGAAGAAAAAAATGAAGATTTAACACTGAACAATCCTTCTGATTAGATCTTTTTTTGGGATCCTTACTACATGCAGAGCAACTGATCGTGGCAAGAGAATTGATTTTATGTGGCTAGTTGGGGAGGGGAAGAAGAGTAGTTTTTGTTATTTTGTTGGTAAATTTGCAGCAGATATACACAATCGGGAGAAAACACACACTCAGTCTACAAAATAAACACTAATAAAGTAATAATAAATACTCCAACCTCTGAATAAGGTTATGTTCTTAAAAAAGTAATTATTATGAAATATCCTGTTATTCATAGAAAACAAAATCATGGAAAAAGTTACTGCCTTCATGTCCAACACTCCAATCATTTCAGATGATTGCATTTCATCAACGGTCAACAATTTCAGATCCGTGCCCTTCCCTTCCTCATGCAATTTGGCATCTTCACATAATGAACATGGTGGTGATGCTGAGCCTATTATGTCTGTTTCTCTGCGACAATTCAAGGGTTCTCCATCAGCATTGTTAGACTTCACATGTAAGATTTACCAAATTTTCCATCATGTATCAATGTCTTCACACAAACCTGAATTCCTTTTGAGAAGGAGTAAAAGATAAAGAGGCTTCAGCTTCACTGCATAATTGAAGAAATTTTTGCTCAAAGTCAAGACCAACAGAAAGAAGTTTCATAACATCTTCTGGAATTGGTTTTCCAGGATCAGGAGGCATAGTAGCCTCATGAATCCCAGATCTTTTCTGCTGTTCCTGAAACAATATAAGGCAATTAATTTAGCTAAAACCCAGATAATGTAAGATAGTTATAAAGAGAGATTAATTGGTTACCTCCCATATTGGTACCAGTGACTGAACCATTTTGACATCTGAGCAAGTCTGTGAGAGAGATGAATACATTTTAAACTGCTGATTAAGAATCTCTGCAAGAACAGAATGTCTTAATAATCACCACGAAAATAATCAGCAAAGAAAACAGTAGCAGCAGACATCATTACATATTTATTTTACAGAAATGATTTTTTGACACCGATTTCGACAACTATACGCAACAACCGTATATCTTCCGGAAATTGAATTCCAGAAGTGTCCGAAAATTAAATTCTGGAGGTGTAAAATGAAAATTCGTATGTTTTTACACTTCCGGAAATTAAATTCCGGACGTGTAAAATTTTACACATCCGGAATTTAATTTCCGGAAGTATAAACTTTTACACGTCCGGAATTTAATTTCCGGAAGTATAAAATGAAGTGGGACATGTGAATTTTTACTAGTTGAAAAAATTGTACCTCCGGAAATTAAATTCCGGAAGCTCTACGCACACATGACACTTCATTTTACACATCCGGAAATTAAATTCCGGACGTGTAGCTTCCGGAAGTTATTTTCCGGAGGTACAATTTTTTCCGGACTTGTAAAAATTCACATCATACTTCATTTTACACTTCCGGAAATTAAATTCTGGACGTGTAAAAGTGTACACGTCCGGAATTTAATTTCCGAAAGTGTAAAAACATACGAATTTTCATTTTATAGCTCCAGAATTTAATTTCCAGACACTTCTGGAATTGAATTTCCGGAAGGTATACGGTTGTCACAGAGAGTTGTCGAAATCGGTTGTCAAAATAACATTACTACTTATTTTACATATTTAAGTATACATGTATGCACATGCATTTGTGATTGTGATTTGTGTCGGTATGGCCATGAAACCAAACAAACCATCTACAGAAGCATCTCCCTCAAGCTCACAGATGCTTTGACGTTTAGGGCAGTGAGCCTTATCATTTGATGAAGCATCAAATTCACTAGGGGGTGACCACATCCAATCAGGTGGGATCATAGAAGATATCCACATTTTTGACTCTAAACATATGCCAGCACCTGGATCTGCCTAATGAAAAGATTATGATATCAAATATAAATAACGGACAAATCACTAAACAGACAATAATATGGTAGTTAAAGAAGAAAAAAGAATTAGGGGTCTTTGAAACCTGAAAACATGCAAGTCAATTCTCACCATTCTATGCTGGCTATTGATATTTAATTTCTTGCGAGAAGAGTCTGGTATGGGAAGGCGAAACTTCATCTTTGATAGGTGCAAATAGCCCATGCCATACAAGTTGTAATCAACCTAACATAACCAAAAAAAAATTACATATCTACAAACACGAGACAAACCTAAACAAAAATCTGTCAAAGGATTGTGCATTTGGACATCTGCAACAGATAGAGCTAAGTAATTAACAAATAAGTCCGTTGCATAGTATAAGGCAATCAAATGAGAGCATTGATTGACAAACACATTCAGTTCACATAACTCGAGAAGCCATTTGAAAAGGCGCAAAATCAGTTGAAAATTACCAGAAAAAATGTCACTTAACATGTAATATTAACAGAAAGTCTACTATCAAAAGGTGCAAAGTAAAATGAAAAATGTTTAGGTACATCACAAAACATATCACAATATGTAAGCACAAGACTGTAGTACGAGGTTCTAAACCCACCTAAGCTACTCCAACTATATATAAGCAAAAGAAAACAAAATTAGATTGATCAAACTCAGTGGGTGAATTCAGACAGATACACAAGTGTCCAGGGTGTGATATGATGCCATGTAAGCAACAACAATTACTAACTTAATCCAAAAATATCTTGGTAATTTTTTTCTCTTCATCTTAAAAAAATTCTTCTTTTAAAAAAAAAAAAAATCAGAAAACATACCAGAAACTGAAGAATAAAGGGAATATGTGATTCATGAGGCTGTAAACTTTTATCAAGAACAGCACCAGCCTGAAAAGGAAATGTCATGATCAAAGCTTATTCTCCGGGCGTAAAATGAAACTAAAATGTACTAGTTTCAATAAATACTTTCCACTTATAAAATAAAAATAAAAATTAGTATTCTGAAGGAATTGAAAACAGAGGTACGAGCAGCAAGTTAAGTATAAGTAACGTCCAGAAACAGTACCAAGAGAAGATTAGCTGCACGGGAGACGTCTTGTGGATAATATCTTAAGCATCAGTCAAGGCTTCCCATATATAATTATTTTTCCTTTTTTGGTAAGAAGGCTTCCCATAATTTAAGCATACTATCATCCTAGCTTGTACATACTAGTAGCATAAGGATGCAATGCAACTGTGCATGTGAAAATATATTGCAAAAAAAAAGGGGTGCAATATATGGATACAGGTATATCTTCACAAATAACTCCTCAAATGAGTGATAACCATAAAATCTCCTTGCCCGTACAAGGCTGCAGCCATGTACATGTTGTCTCGTTGAACCAGCACCGCCTTTAAGCTGTAGGAGTTAAAATAAAATTTGTTGATGCCACATCTTCAATGTAATAAACTATACCTATAAACACACACAAAGCACAAAATAGAAAATTCAAAACCCATTCTAACTCATACAAAGATACCTTCAAAGCTTTCTCAAGAGAAGCAGCTACCTTATAGGTGTATGCATCACCTGTGCAACATCAACAAAAAATGAATTCCAACTATTAAGCCACTAAAACAACTAAGATTTATTTGAAGCACAAATAATAGAGAAACTAAGATTAATCAAAAATATCATCCAGATGCAAAATAAAAGAGAGAAAAAAAAGGACAAAAATGAAATTTGCATTTGCACATGTAGTAACAAAACAATCAATACGAGTAATTCATTTACTATAACTATTAGGCAAATGAATTAAACTTCAAATATAAGTTACACAGAAACATTTAAAACATACAAGACAGGAACTGTAGATCCACGAATTCTTAACTTGCTATCTATTACCTTCTTGGTCTGGTAGAAGTGCTATATCTGAACATGGAACGTATAAATAGGGTAAAGCCTACAAAAAATAATAAGGATAAATAATTTAAGTTTAACCATAGTATGATAAGAAAGATAAAGAAACAGTAACAACATTGTATTTATCTATACTACTATACTACTATATAAAAGCGATAGGCCCATTTGGTATCTAACTTTTTTTTTTCCCATATTTACCATTCGTTTTAATATTTTTCCACATATTACTATAGGGACAAATCTGTAAATAAACTGCTATAAAACCGCCAAAATAATCAATCAAACATACATGTCTTACTCCAGGATATACAAAATAGCAAATAAAATACCAAAAAGAAAATGCCAACGAATAAATAAAAAAAAATGCAGACAGATGCCGTGCCTATCTGTCTGCTAGTATTGTATATTGTATAATGTAATAATACGAATTAGTATAGTTCTGACTCTCATTGTATATATGATATTAAAATTGCAAGCAATTGCACTCAGTGGTAAAATACAAACAAAATTCATGTGAGATCTTACTCTATGTATGTGCAAGCAAGTTTTCTGTCCGGAAGGAGTAGAACCATACACTCTTATCACAGGAACCTCCTTCACTTTTCCACCTTAGTATAACAAAGGAAACGATGAAACACAAAAAATTCATCAAGATCAGAAAATCAGTGGATAATCGAATAGACACTGAAAGTGAAAATTCTAAACGCAGAATGAACCCTAGAATCGTTGTCGTTTTAGTGGTGGCGTACCGTGGAAGCTGCTGTAACAGATATCCACGCCTGGAATCGTCGGTGCCATGTAATAATCAATGGAGACAATCCGAACACTGAAAATTTCTGAATTCGACTTTGAATCTGACATTTTTCTTTTCTACTTTTCTTCTTCTGATTTCTTCAAATCAAGAAGAAAGCAATGACATAAATTACGAACATAAGAAATTGATAACGGAGGGAAATTTTTTTATTTTTTATTTTTTGGGTTTGTTTATTTTGGCGCTAGGTGGTTAGAACTTAGATTGAAGAAGTTCAACTTTAAAGCTTCTCGCTCACGCTTTTTTTCTACGCTTCAGGAGAAGGTAATTGGGCTGGCCCATTCTCAGCCCAAAACTGATCGCACTGATCTAATTTTCGGCCCAAAATTTAATTATTTATTGGGTGTTGCTTTTTACACCACAAATTTTTCTAATACACCACAATTTTTTTTAATAGCCCCAAAATACCCTCATTGTCCGCAGGTATTATAGAATTATAATACCGGAATTATAGTTCCGGTATGTTACTGAAATTTTTTAGACAGTGTACCGGAATTATAGTTCCAGTATTGTAAAACTTTGAATCTGGAATACAGTATTGGATCCAACAAATTTAGTAAGAGTAATGTTATTTGTACACCTGAATTCTGGACGCCTGGGCAACGACGTTCAATGAATGGTTAATGAGTTATGACACCTTGTTACATCCATTAACCATCCACTGAACGTGATTAACCACATATTTGAACTGCATCAATACAGTTCAACTATGTGGTTAATGACGTTCAGTGGATGGTTAATGAGTTGTGACATCTTATTACATCCATTAATCATCCACTGAATGTAAGTAACCATATATTTGAAATACATTAACCAGATATCGCAGATGTTTCTCAGGTGTCCAAAATTCAGGTAGGCAAATAATATTACTCATTTAGTAAACATACACCCACACGGTTTTATACATAGATAGATATATATATTTGTATGTATAGTCTTACGAGGAAGATTTTGGGCTCTAGTTCTGGGAAGAATGGTAGCATTTGCTTTGCACCTGAGAGCTACATTGGCATTACGCTGCTGTAACAAATGCTTACTTTTTCTTCTATTTTTTGATAAATCAAATCAAATTTGTAACAAATGCTTACTGTTACGGATTGGCGTGAGAGTATCCAATGGCTCATGCCATGCTTGAAAGAGACCATGGTGATGGTATACATCCTAGAGGAGCCAAACTGAAGGTACACCATAGCAAGGTAAGGCTTCACCTTGCGAAGCCCCTTGCTCAACTTGCCACTACCATTTTACTCCTCCATCTCTATCTCCTAGCTAGTTACTCTCTGTAAGCACCGGGGTGAGGTGACATACAGAAAGCACACACGGACAAAAAAAAAAAAAAAAAAACGCTTGTTTGTGGGTCAAGCACCATTATCGTAGTTTTTGTAATACTGGAAATTTGTAATACCGGAAATTTAATTCCCGGTATACTACTTAAAGAATTAAAATGTCAATAATATACCGGAACTATAATTCTAGTATTATAATTTCATAGTACCAGAAATATGATTCCGATAGACAATAAGGGTATTTTTGGAGATATTAAAAAAATTTGTGATGTATTAGAAAAAAGAGTAAGGATCCAAAGTGGTCCCTCAAATTTTTTAAGTAGGGACAGTTTGGTCCCTAAAAAAAAAAAACAATTTCGTCCCCCCAAATTTATAAAACGGGAGACAATTTGGTCCTTTCGGAGGGACCAGATCATCCCCCGTTATGAAATTTGGGGGGACCAAATTGTCCCCCGTTTTGAAATTCGGGGGATCAAATTTTTTTTTTCAGGGACCAAACTGTCCTACTTGAAAAATTTGAAGAATCACTCTGAGTCTTTACTCTAGAAAAAATTGTGGTGTAAAAAGCAACACCCTTTTTTATTTTGAAAGAGTTATTGTTATATAAAAATCATTAAAGTATGGAAATTAACGTGAAGTACCAAAAATAAGTTTAACAATTACAGTAGATATTACTCAATAATTTCCATACTTTAATGGTTTTATTTAACAATAACTCCTTTTAAATTACAAAAAATGTTATATCTTGGCATGTAAACTCATTTTTTTAAGAGTTTAATTTGTATACATTATTAGTATAAAGATTTTTATACTGACAACCAATTAGAAATCATGGAATTGATGACTTTTAAGTTGGTTAAGATAAGAATCAAGCATTTATAATGATATATCAATATCTGATTGGTTGGCAGTGTAAAAAAAACTTTACATTATCAGTATATATCAATTAAATATTTTTTTTTATACACTAATCTTACTTTGTGATTATGTTTGATATTAAAGCTGAAACAATTTTAATAAAAGAAAATTAAGAATACACTGGGCGTAGTTTCACCTAATAATATCTTGTGTGCCACGTGTGGCCACACATGACAGACCCTAAACGCAATATATCAGGTGAATTCTTTGCACAGGGCTGTTACATGGACAACCCAAATATCGGACAACTACGACAATTCGCTACTGTAGCACTACTGTAGTTGTACTGTTATTATAGCATTTTTCCCCTCAAATTTTGACTTTTTATAAATAAATAAAAATTTATTTTCTCAAAAGACCTATTAACCAGATAATAAACGGAATTAACCAAATATTTGTACCTGATTAATCAGATAATTGTACATACTTAACCAAAAATTTTATTTCTCAACAAAACCCATTGACCAGATAATGAACCGAATTCACCAGATATTTATACCCGATTAACCAGATATTTGCACATACTTAACCATAAATTTTATTTCTCAAAAAAACCCATTAACCAGATAATGAACCGAATTCACCAGATATTTGTACCTGATTAACCAGATATTTGCACATACTTAACCAAAATTTTATTTCTCAACAAAACCCATTAACCAAATAATGAACCGAATTCACCAGATATTTATACCTGATTACCCAGATATTTGCACATACTTAACCAAAAATGTTAGTACTTAAAAAAAATGTTAGTACAAAAAAAAAATGCAAATTATTAATTTTTTTTAATTTCGAAATTTTGGAAAGAAAAAAAAAAGTGAACAATGTAGCGCTACAGTGCCGCACAGTGCAGCACACTGTTCAACTATACGGGTTGTCCCGTATAGTTGTCAAATGTGGTTGTCTAAAAAAACATTTATGTTCTTTGCATGTCTTGTTTTTATGTATGCCCTATGCTGGTTTTTTTGTACTGATTTGCGTATTGTTTCTACGCAATTAATTCTCATTTCTTCCTGTGAAAGTTGACCATTTAAAAAAATTATATTTATATATTATATTATTATTTTCCTATCTCTTGAAAATCTATTTGATTTATTTCTTATCCTTTCTTTAAGTTAATCATTTTTAGAAAATATATTTATCTTATTACTTTTTTCATCTCTCTTGATAATTTATTTGATTTATTTCTTCTATTTCCCAATGTAGTTTAACCAATTTTATAAAATATATTTATTTATCATATTTTTTTTCTTCTCTCTTGAAAATGTAACAATATGATTTAACCATATAATTTAATAATAGCAATTAAGGGTAGGATGGAAAAAACTGAGTAACAATTAATGGTAGGATGGAAAACATATATTTGAATTTTTTTCTTTGATACCTGGATTACCGGGTAAAGATAATCTTGTTTTTTTTTTTTTTTACGATGACATATCCACCATTGATTATTCAAACAGTAAATCCAATGGCTAAAATCAGTGATTCATAAGTGAGTAGGGAC
Source organism: Echinosophora koreensis (assembly GCA_035048595.1). NCBI lineage: Eukaryota > Viridiplantae > Streptophyta > Magnoliopsida > Fabales > Fabaceae > Echinosophora > Echinosophora koreensis. The sequence goes on along the minus strand of JAPCYP010000016.1, from coordinate 5,193,741 downwards.
AAGAATAGGTCAGGCCGCTTGTCGGGGGGGGCAATGGCCTAGGTTGCAGTGGTAGCAAAAGAAACATTTTACAAAATCATAATTCTAAATTGCTGAAGAGACCACATAGCCGTATAGCCCCTTCAAATTGAAACACTATTGGGAATTCCCATGCCAGTTAGTCCACCTTCACTGGTAGGATACAGTAAGGTGTATGGCACCTCAACCGGTCCAACTCGGTTATGGAGTTCTTCATCATTGTTCCTTCCCATGATCCTTTCCTCAATCTCTGCTAGTTTCTTTCCAAACTGGTTAAAGGCTTCTAATGGAGCCAAATCACATGTCCAATGAGGAGTGTCTCTTTGTCCAAGGTAGACCTCATCAGAAGAATGCCTAGACAAGATTTCTATGAGTGAAATGCCAATAAGAGTTTGCAACTGTGCTGTGATTGTTTTTAGAAAAGCCTTCTCAGGAAACTCCACAAGTTCATCATATTCTGGAGTTCCTTTCACGGGCATGAATCTTCGGCTTATAGTTGGACGATTTGGGAGGTAACCTGCAAAGGAGGTTGAGGGTTCAAACTTCACCCACTAACAAAAATACTAACATTAACATACTAACATTTGCCTATTAAAAAAAAACCTGCATAAGGGTATTGTCCAAAGTTGACTGCAGCATGCAGAGCTGAAGCAGTCCATATAATAATGGTGCAAGTTTCAATTAAATCTTCACGAGTTTGCATCTTTGGCCACCAAGGCTCATCTTTCTTGTCACCATGACCCTCCTCCCTTAATTCTTTCCACCAAGATTGTAGTTCTGCATCTTTTTTTACCGTGTCATCCTCTCTGTAGTAAAAGGAGCAATAATCCTCAACCCATCTCTTGATAGCAAACCAAATCTCTAGCCCATCAACTGCATAAGGGTAATCCTTAATCAATAGTCTAAAGCCGTGTGGAGACGTTGAATCTTCAACAGCCATTCCCCTGGAAAAAACAACAACTATATATCAGCTCATAAAAAAAATGTCGTTGTTCTATTCCTTTTTTTTTTTGGTTCAAAGGAGGTATACTTAGGCCTTACAATAGAGGAGGGGGATTGGAGGTACAGCGGGATCGAACCCGTTACCTCACAGACTCCAAATGTCCTTTGCAAGCTCAACCACCTGAGCTGCGTTAGTGGAACCGTCTTTGTTCTATTCTAATGTGGTATATTTGGTTTAAGTAGGAGCGGAGTCAAAAGATTTTTATGGAGGAGGCAAAAAAGAATAATACTTTATTTACGGGGCCAAATTAAAGAACTTATATTTCTTTTTAAAAAATATTACGTATAAAAAACTTCTAAAAATTTGGAGTAGCCATAAGAAACAACTACTATATTGTAGTTTTACATGCCCCCATTGCATCCAAGTAGGTTTGGTTATACTGATATTTTCCAAATTATACAAGATAATGTCATATGTTATCATGATTTTAATTTTTTATCATATTTAAAACAAAACTTAATGCCAAATAGCTCAATTAAAATCATTGATATTTAGCAATGGTCATGTGCTTGTGTGGTTTACCTCTTGATAAGATCTGTAGGTAGTGCTTGCTCAAGGAAAATCCAATCCTTATAAAGCACAGATGACATCTCCATAGCATACTTAGATGGAAAAACCGTTGTCTCTAGAATGCCATCCGCATTGATGAGCAACTGTCGCGCAAGTGCATTTATATTCATGGTGTCACGAAAGTGAGGATATAATAGTTTATAAACAGGATGAAGCACGCTAAGTTGCCTGTTTGCGGCTATAATGAATGGCTCAATCACTGCATGAGTATGTAACCTGTGACATATGGAAATGTATCAATATTTAGGGTCTGTTTGGTTTGTTTCTCGATTCCTGTTTTCATTTCCTAAATTTAGAACTAATTACAACAAAATTAATTATAAAAATGTCACATTGTTTTCATTATATCTCCTGTTTCCAAAGATTTGTACAAGAAACACTGAAAACAACATTTTATTTGTTTTCACTGTTTCCTGTACAGATATTTGGAAACAGGAGATAGAATGAAAACAATATGACATTTTTATAACTATTTTTGCGGTATTTATTTCTAAAAATAGGAAATGAAAACAGAAAATAAAAATGCAAACCAAACATGTCCTTAATTTCATTCATAGATAAACAAAGTTTGTATTTGGCTTCTTGAACAGAGCTATACCAGTGGCTGATAAGTTGATGATAGCCCGAGTCATTTACCACTACATAAGCTTTAGCCAATTGCCAGATGGAGTCTTCAACACCTTGTTTTGCAGGAGTGTAAACTTTACTAATGGCACCATATTGATCATCTTTAGGATGTGGCAAACTCAACTCAATGGCCAATGGCTTTAAAGTCCCATTATTTTGTAAGAAAAGGACTGTCCTACTGGCATAAATCTTTGAAGAAGTGGAGTTTATCCTCCTTAAGTATGGCATCAGAGCATCATGGTAATCCAATATGAACAACTTCTTTTGCTTGATTGCCTATTCAATCAAATACAAATTATTAGTATGAATCACAATATCAGATTAAAAATCAATCAATCTGTGACTACAATGTTGTTACAAAATTTACATAAAAAATTTATATTGTCAAAAATAGAAAATATCATATCAAACTTGAAAATTACCTCATCTACAGTGAGCCCATCCAGGTTGCTCTCAATGTGTTCTTTCCTCATTGTACTGGTTTGATCACCATAGACTTCAGGATCTAGCTTGGTTGTTGGTGGGAATTCCTGCAGTTAATTTAGGAAGATTGTGAGGGAAACAATCATTGTCAAATATCCATTTAGATGTGGAGCATGTCAAGTTTAGGAAAGAAAAACTTCACAAATTATATATAAAAAAAAGGTTTAATTAATCTATAGGTCCCTATACTTTAAAAGTTTATAATAAGTACCCATACAAATAGAAAAATTGTAATTGGGCCCTTCATACACTTTTCCGATTGCGTCTCGTTAGGTTTCAAAAAGTACATGTAACTATTTGAATTTTCCTAAAAAGTATAGGACTAATTTGAATTTTTGTAGAAGTCCAGGGATCGATAAATGACTCATGGATAAGTCACTTAATGGAACCCTAATGGATACTTAATAAAACCCAAATGAAAAAGTGTATGATGGACCCGATTACAAATTTTTTATGTATTCAGGGACCTAATTATAAACTTTCAAAGTATAGGGACCTATTTAAAAATTTACAAAAAGTTCAAGCACCTATAGATTAATTTAACCTAAGAAAAAAACACACTATATATCCTTTAGTAGAATACAATTTATTCCAATTAACTAAAATTATTTAGTCTTACTTGGAGACAACGAATCGTGACAGGGTTTACACCAGCCAACATCTCTCTAGCAAATTCTTCATCTGTTCTCCATGCAGACTTATCCTCTTCTCCAGGTCATTAGGAATGCAACCATTAGTTTATTATACACAATAGTTTGCAAAATGCATGACTTTTCTAGGTTATTGCATCCAAAAGTAATATATTAAGTTACCCACATAGCCCTATCCAAGTTAGTTGTTTAAAAATCATGGAAATTACCTTTAATCACTTGAGGTAAGGGATATTTTAACAACCTTTCACCATCAGTTCGGAGAATTTCTTTGAGCATCTCTGCAGGGATGTTATCCCTTATATTCTTAAGTATTCCCTCGGGCAACTTAATCCCACCTTCATATAGTTTAAGTGTATCTTCAAAGCTATCAAACTCATTAGGGGTGTTGTCAAATATAGATTCTAGCTCAGGTTTGAGAACTTGAACTACTGTTTTCAGTGCATAAGCAAGAAAGTCTGCCATTTTCAAGTGACCAAATATTTCATCCCTTGGAACATAGATGTCTAAGCTCTTGACTAAATCCAATCTACTCTCAGTATTGATATCTGCTAAGATAACAACATAATAATAAAGAAAAACACCACATCAAAAATTTAAAAGTAATAATAAAAAATAATTGAAATTTATATTCCAAATTACTTCAATAAAATTTGAATTTAATGAATAACAAAGTAACTAATATATAAAAAAAAAGCCTAACCTGACTTTGAGGGTGGTCTACCGGTTCTTCCCCTTCGAGGGTAGGGGTATTCTGTTGACCCTCCTAAAACTGGACGAACATATTGTGGACCCTTATCCGGATCACCCAAATCATTGTAGTATGCATAATCATAGACCCTGTCCCACTCTTGAAGGACACCTCTTCCATCTCCCCTTAAATTCTCTAGTTCTTCTTCTCTATACTTAACTAGTGGCATTGGAGTTTCATTTGGAAGGTATGTCTACATCATATCACCAGGCAAAAGTAATTATATGTGTAATTAGTAATATACATGCATGTAGATCAATAGTTAGGCACTAGTGAAAAATATGCAATTTACTATCAGAATTAATGTCTGTTAAATAAAAATAGACGTTAAAAAAAACGCGATGGTAGAACCGTAAATAATTGTTTCATTTACACGTTAAAAATGCTTCCACTAGTGAGTTAACATAACATAGGTTAAAAAAAGTGCAAGTATTGTTGCGTTTGTAGGTTTACCTTGTTGCTGAAGAAAATGCGATCCTTTACATATTTATCTGAAGGGTATACCCAAGAGTTGCAGATAAAGTGGATATCACCTTGGTTTGGAACATTTTCAAGTGTCAAGCTTCTTAGGTAGAACTCGCTGTGATGGTTATTTTTTATTAAAAATGCTCCTGGTGTTCCTATATCCTCATCCCAATCAAATGTTACCCCGAATGCTGATTCACCTGCTGTTAAAGATGTGATTGTGGTAATCCAATTTTCCAGATATGCAGGCTTCCCAAGTTTTCCTTTCAAGCCATTCCCTTCAAAAATTGTCATCATAATATCATTAAAGTGCCATATTAAACTTCATGCAAGTAGCCAAAGACTGATTTTGTCTGTGAGTGGTAAATTCTAAATATTGTAACAAAAAAAAAATACTAAGTTGAACATTATACATATATAATTTCCTATCAGTTGTTAAAAGAAGTCACCGCAAAAAAAGGCAAATACATATTAGAGATGTAATTAGTTGGAGTTGCAAGAATAAGAGTTAGAGTAATGATAGGTGAACACCCAAAAAGGACACTCATTTAGGATACCTGGTTAATCATGTATAAATATTGGTTAATTCAGTTCATTATATGGTTAATCACGTTAATGGGCTTATTTACCATAACCATGAAAATATTTGGTTAATCAAATGCAAATATCTGATTAATTCAGTTCTTTATAGGATTAATGGGTTATCATGAATTAACTAAATATTTACATGTGATTAACCATATAATAAAATGAATTAACCAAATATTTATACATGATTAATCAGGTGAGGCACAAGCCAACTTCATACTCTATGGACGAACTTGACTCCAATCAAGTCGAGGTCTAGGCCCACTAGAGAGTAGAGACCTATCCTTCTAGAACCACTATCATCAGCACATTAATCCAAGATATTGAACTTATCACTCATCTGTTTTTGATCATTCCTCCAACAAATCAAGGTTTTCCATCTTATCAAAATAGGAACCCAGTCTTAGTCATTTGCACTTTCTGTTATAAAACAAGGGGAAGACCTCAAATAAACTAAGTTCTAACTTTCACTCTCCCTCATATATATTTTTTTTTTTGGGAACTCATTCTAATTATATAGCTCTTTTGGTCGAATGGGTTTACCAGAATATCCCCACGATTTAGGTCCTTCGGGTCCGTTATGAGACTGATCTCTGATTCGACTGATTAAGCAGGATTTTACCCTCTTAGTTCTCAGCCTCCCAAAGGGGTGGCTCCACAAGGATTCGAAGTGGGTGACTCCACAAGGATTCGAAGTCCTCCTCCTTATCGGGACAAGCTGCTTTCACTTGACTAAACTCATTGGTCACTCTCCCTCATATTCTGTCGTTCTGACTTGTGTTATCTCATTGCAGATACTACCCGCCCATCCTACACCGGAGTTGGATGAGAGAAGGAGCGCAAATTCCAATAAAATTTGGATACGTTTTATTCAAGTTTCGTTGCACCGTTGCATTGTCGGTTACATGGATCTCTTTACTAGTTTGATGGGTTTAACGATAATTTATATATAAAACTATTATCATGAATTTCAGCTAGACATATTTTATAGAATTTGCTCTCACAGAGCACAAACCATCTGGATATTTCGTACTTATAATATCGTTACCCAAAAAATAATAATGACAAACATCTAAATTAGGGCGTAAATTTAATTTTATATGTTTAATTAATGCTATTTAAACAAATTAAAGGGTTTGGATGAAAGACCCAAAATAATACATGCTAATTATTTCTTTCTAGATGAATGATATTTCTTTTATTTTTCATTAGCCCGAAACCAATCGACAAATTAAAAACTAAACAAGGTTTTGACTCATAGAGTTGATACGTTCTCTTCTGTACAACACTTCATTTTCCTTTTGTCTTTCTTCAGCAAAAGGAATTAATTAAAACGCTCAAGATTAAGTGGGCATGACCCAAAATAAGATATCACGGTTTGGACAGCATGCCCAAGCCTTTTGGGATAGTTTAGTTGGAGCTCACGTAACATTTTGTTTGAGAAATATTTCATCCTCTAGTAAATTATACTTTGGAAATTTCATTTTAAGAATATTTATTTTCCACTCTCATAAATGAGAATACATTTTTCAAGTTTGAATAACAAAATTTATTTTTGGGCATCTTTATGTTTGTGCATGATTTGTTTCTTGTATAAATATATATATATATATATATATATATATATATATATATATATATATAGGAAAAACCTTTATCTCTACCTCATTTTCTTATGAATATCAAAATATGTCTGATAGTAAATGTCACCTAATAAGATTTTTTTTTTGACAAAAATCAATGTTATAAAAATATGTGTGAACACATCTATTTTACACTAGTGGAGATCATAGAATCTGATTAACAATTACTTCTAATTTATTTTAACACGTATACAGCCAAATTTGCCAGTGTCAACAATTGTGACACTATAATTTATTATAAAACAATTGTATATTAAATTAAAATAGAAAGATGTTTTCTCTCATATGAAATATTCACATGACGACAGACATAAAATTTTAAAGGAGAATGCTAACGAGTGTCCTTAGGGCATTGTTTAAAAAACCAATAAAGGAAACTTAGAAAATTGTGTGTTTAACGTTTTGACCAAATGTTACACTTAGTTTTCCAATACAAAATTTTCTTTCATGGGTTCCTTAACCAATATCCTTAGGGCACTCGTTAGCAAGACTTAATCTTAAATAATAATAATAATTGTTTAAAATTTGTGAGATCATGTATTACGACCTTTATATTTATCTCTCTCAAGCCATGTAACATGGGAAAAGGTTCATGGTCACTACTAAACAGATAACATGAAACAACTATAAAAAGACATAAGAGATAAAAACGGATAACACTCGCCTAAAGTGAACAAAAGTGTAATGGAAAAATATATGTATAACACTATTGATTAATTAAACTGAGTTAAGATATCAATATACTTTAACTAATCAACGATGAATATATCCTTACTTTGTCATTTTTACAATTTTGATCAATTTAAAGGAGTTTGATCCGAGAAAAAGATGATTGTAGGAAAAACCTAAGAAATAATGATAATTAATAACAACTGAGGAAGCACTTACCAGGATCAACGTTTGCAGCACTTATAAGTTGGAGAGAAACCCCTTTGCCCACAAACTCATGAACACGATCAAGCAAGGAAGCAGTGAAATCGTTGAAGTCCAACACATTTTTCTTCATCAACACCACTGTCCCTTTTATCTTGTTCTTGCTGTCCTCTCCGGTGAGGGCATTCACCATGTTATGAAACATCTTTTCTACTTCTTCTTAATTTGAAAAGCTAGCAAAGAGAATTAACCTTAGCACACTTTGTGAAAGTAACAATAAATAAACACTGATCAATTAATGCTTTGTGTTGTAAATTGTGAATGAAGGTCTATTCGTATTTATAGACATAAGAAAAAGAGAACCAACACGTAATGCAAGATTGCAAGATATAACCATTCATATAAATACGAAGCTTCCACTTTAGCCAACGGAGGGTCTTTTTTTCATTCCTTTAATTAATATCTTTTTATGGCATATTAACTTTGTCTTAATCATCCTACTTTCTTTTTAGGGTCATGCTAACGAGTACCCTTAGAACATTCTTTAAGAAATCATAAGAAGCAAGTTTTCATTGGGAAACTAAATATTTCACTTCTTCAAATATTAAATACACCAATTCTCAATACAAACTTTCTTTTATTGATTCCTTAACGAGTGTCCTGAGTGCCCTAAGTGCACTCGTTAACATTTCCCTTCTTTCTATACATGTTATCATTCCCTTGGATACGTTTTAGTACAAGGCTCCACTAAAATGAACTTAAATGTAATGAGAAAGTTATGATATATTTACATTAATCAAAATTTATTGAGATCTCAACACACTTAATTAAAGGGTTGCTTTAAAGAATTATTCTCCTAACTCCAAAGGCACAATATTGTGGCCGACTTTGAGCATGTTTGGGAAAGATTATTTCTTTCCCAATAAGCTGTTTTTACTTCATTAAGTTGTTTTGTCACTTTAAGTGCTTGTTTGGGAAAGATGGATTATTTCACTTTCAGCTGTTTTTCTTGTAAAAAGTGGTTTTATAAAAAATATGTGATGTTTGGTGTCAAGCTTATTTTTTAAAAAAGCTTTTTTTTTTTTTTGAAAAAAAAGCTGTTTTAACATGAGCTACTAGAGAGGACTGTTTTAAAAAAACGCTGGAACGAGAAATTGCGTTTCCGATGTGTACCCCGGTTACTGTTGAAACATGACCCACCAATGAACAAAACGCAGCCTCAATTATGAATGTAGACCCACCAATAAACAAACATATTTTTTTTTGACATAAATAAACAAACATATTAGAATATATATTTTAACATGTTTTCCTGATGGCTGCATGATGGTTGCAAGACTTGAATTAAGGTGGTATTTGCCATTTTGCAATATTTTACCAATATACTTGCACATCTTTCTGATTTATTAATTATTAATCACTATAATATTTGGCAAATGAGTCAAAAAAAAAATATTGGTAATTTGAACTCTTCCAGTCAAGCTCAAAATGAGTATTTGATTTATTGAAGATAGAAAACACATAAATTGATACTAATTTAGCAAGTAGAGATAATAGTGGGAATTACTTAATAAAGAGTCACTTTCAACCTTAATTAACTTTTCATTAAAGTATTATATTTATTAAAAATTATACATTTTTAATATGTTAATATGTATATATTTATAATCTATTAAATTATGTAATATTATCATTGAACACAAAAAACAGATTATTTCACAAATTTTTTATAAAAAACATAATTATGATGTATCAGTATACTTCTTGTTATTTTATTATTTGAGTGGTGATTTTTAATTTCTCTTTTCATTATAATAGATATACACTTAAATTTGCCAACAGATGTTGACACATCTGGTCAAGCCTTCCGCTCACACTAGGTATGACTTGGGTCCGATTCCTAGATACTCCTGTTGATAGGCAATATGTAAAATTCACTATAAATCCTCAATGAGGTTGACAGTATTCCCTGACCCTGCAAGGGGGCGTACCTTCCCCCATTAAACATTTGTAATGTTGTGTCGATTTTTGATTGGTTGGCAGTGAAAAAAAAAACATGACATTGTCAATTTATATCAATTAAAAAAAAAAGATATACACTTAAACTTTATTTTTTTTTAATATACATTTAGACTTTATGTTCTTAGTTTTACATGATAGTAAGTTTTTTTTTTTTTTTTTGGAAGGAATGCATGATAGTAAGTTAGTAACCTTTATTAATATAAATGTGTCGATTTTTTATTGGTTGACAATATAAAAAAAATGACACTGTCAATGTATATCAATTAAATCCAAAAAAGATATACACTTAAACTTTATATATATATATATATATATATATATATATATATATATATATATATATATATATTTTGTATATACATATAGACTTTATGTTCTTAGTTTTACATGATAGTAAGTTTTTGTTTTTGTTTTTGTTTTTTTTTTAAGGAATACATAATAGTAAGTTAGTAACCTTTATTAATTTAAGGGTGAAGCTCCATTTTGGTCCCTGACAAAAAGTGTATGGGCCATTTTAGTCCCTGACAAAAAAAACTACTTTATTAGTCCTTGACAATTACTAACTGGGACAAGTTAGTCCCTACGTTGACTCCGTTACTAAATCGTCCCATGATATTAATTGTCAGGGACTAATTCGTCTCACTTTAAATATTGTTAGGGACTATAATGTCCCATAATAATTGTCATGGACTAACTTGTCCCAGTTAATAATTGTCAGGGACTAATGAAGTAGTTTTTTTTGTCAAGGATTAAAATGACCCACACACTTTTTGTCAGGGACCAAAATGGGCCTTTACCCTTAATATAAACGTGTTGTCTGACAATACTCGTTAGCCAATTCGCATTTTTCTTTAAATCAACGAAGTTTGCATTTATTTTGTTTTTCTATACTTTTTAAATCGTCAAACTAAACATCCAATATTGATGTTGTCTGCTTGCTTATAACTTTTACGTTTTCACATTTATAACTATAAAAAAAAATGACATTGTCAATGTATATCAATTAAATAAAAAATAGATATACGCTTAAACTTTATATATATATATATATATGTTTTATATACATATAGACTTTATGTTCTTAGTTTTACATGATTGTAAGTTTTTGTTTTTTTTTTTTTTTTTTAAGGAATACATAATAGTAAGTTAGTAACCTTTATTAATATAAACCGAAATGATATTTGAACACCCGGGTGCGACACCTTCATTGTAGCGCTACAGTAGCACTAGCGCTACAGTAGCATTTTTTTTTTCTTTCAAATTTTGACTTTTTTTAAAAAAAATAAAAATTTAACTTTTTTGAATACTAACATTTTTTGTTAATTACGTGTAAATATCTGGTTAATTCAGTTTATTATATGGTTAATAGGTTTTTTTTTGGGACAAATTTCGACTTTTTTTTAAAACCAAAACACGTGGTTAATCCTTTGAAAATGGTTGGTTAATTCAGTGTATTCTGTGGTTAATCGGTTATCCTGAAGCTTACAATCATTTTTCACAACCATGTAAATATTTGATTAATCACATGCAAATTTCTGGTTAATTCAGTTTATTATATGGTTAATGTGTCTTTTTTTTTTTGGGACAAATTTCGACTTTTTTTTTAAAACAAAAACACGTGGTTAATCCTTTGAAAATAGTTGGTTAATTCAGTGTATTCTGTGGTTAATCGGTTATCCTGAAGCTTACAATCATTTTTCACAACCATGTAAATATTTGATTAATCACATGCAAATTTCTGGTTAATTCAGTTTATTATATGGTTAATGTGTCTTTTTTTTTTTTGGGACAAATTTCGACTTTTTTTTTAAAACAAAAACACGTGGTTAATCCTTTGAAAATAGTTGGTTAATTCAGTGTATTCTGTGGTTAATCGGTTATCCTGAAGCTTACAATCATTTTTCACAACCATGTAAATATTTGATTAATCACATGCAAATTTCTGGTTAATTCAGTTTATTATATGGTTAATGGGTCTTTTTTTTTTTTGGACAAATTTCGACTTTTTTTTAAAAACAAAAACACGTGGTTAATCCTTTGAAAATGGTTGGTTAATTCAGTGTATTCTGTGGTTAATCGGTTATCCTGAAGCTTACAATCATTTTTCACAACCATGTAAATATTTGATTCACATGCAAATTTTTGGTTAATTCATTTTATTATATGGTTAATGGGTCTTTTTTTTTTGGGACAAATTTCGACTTTTTTTTAAAACAAAAACACGTGGTTAATCCTTTGAAAATGGTTGGTTAATTCTGTGGTGTATTCTGTGGTTAATCGGTAACTCTGATGCTTCAACCATTCTATATGAGATATATCTCATATAGAATGAATTGAATTAACCAAATATTTGCACTGGATTAACAAAAAATGTTAGTATTTAAAAAAATTAAAATTTATTTTCATAAAAAAAGTCAAAATTTGTATAAAATATATATATATATATATATATATATATACATTGTAGTGCTACAGTAGCGCTACAGTACGTAGAGTGCCCCGGGTGTCGCATCCGGGTGTTAGAATAACACGACTCTAATATAAACGTGTTGTCTGACAATACGCGTTAACCAATTCGCATTTTTCTTTAAATCAACGAAGTTTGCATTTATTTTGTTTTTCTATACTTTTTAAATCGTCAAACTAAACACCCAATATTGACGTTGTCTGCTTGCTTATAACTTTTACGTTTTCACATTTATAACTATTATATCATATATGTATTACTATATAAAATCAACAAATTTTTCATATACCATCAATCAATTTGTTTCCATTTATAGTTGTAAATGTAATATTTTCGGATTTGATTGCAATATTTGTTTGTAATATTTATTTTTGTACAGGTTTGCAACACTAAGAAATTTCTTGGTGCGAAAGTTTTGTAAAACTCCTTTGGAACGCTGAGGAATTAATATTCAAAGTTTCAAACGAGATAATAACCGCTACCTAATTTTCAATCAGTAGATAAATACACTTGATGGCTTTATCTAAATAGAATAATTAATAGAGCTAATGTTTGGTTATTTCTTAACCTTAGTCATCTTTAATTTAATCTAATCAAACTTATTCTATTCTCTTATTTTCTTCTAAGTTGCTCTTTAATTTAACTTATGTTTAAATTTTTTTTGACTGTTTTAATAGTGCAATTGATTAAAACAAATTTATCAATATATAAAATTTAACTATAGGTTTTTCTGAGATGGACCTCATAGTTTGCTAAGTCAAGACACCAACACGTTAGAATTCGCTGGTGAAGTTGGAGTGGAGGATGAACTCAAACTATAGGAGCAACTTGTTGTAGAATATGTGCAAGTGAAAAACGTGGCTTCTTCACTCACATTCATGCACAAGGGAGCTTAACCATTGATTTCCTTTTGAACGTAGTCGTTTGAAACATTACATCTTATACATAAAACAAATTTCAATATCTTAACCAGCGCTTTAAAAATCTGACCAAATTACTCAGTCAAATGATTGAATCATGAGCCAACCATATTTTCAATGCAAACAATGTCTAACTCAATTAAGGTTCAATTACAAATCTAACTAATATACAAAATGTTGTATATGTAATGATATTTCAAAAATTTAATTTTAAAATCTGATAATAAAATAATCAATTTTATTTTTCTTAATAGCCTTTTATTTTATTTAAATACATTAAAGTGCCTTAATTCAATTTGAATGATTTTTTCGTTACTGGTTTCAAATTCAAATTGTTTAAATGCATTTTATGTGAGTTAATGGAAATTGATTTCATATAATCAAATCAATTGTATTAAATTATTGGTTTATGCAAGTTAATGATATTAATTGGCCAATTCATTCTATTATATTGTGCACGTGCTTTATGTGTTTTGTGCAGCTGGAGATGAGAGGTTCAAATTCTCATGGCATTAAACATATTTTAATTACTTTTAATGCCACATTCATCTCCTCAAAAGGATAAATACAATTTGAAAGAAAAGTTTTCTACATGAAAAACAAAGTGTGGCACAAGATAGAAGAGTTCTGAGTAGTTCCAAAATTCTGAGTGATATTTTGATCTTGTTGTTTTGGTCCTGTTATATCTTGGAAGGAGTTTCGCATTTTGGAATTATTATTTGTGGGCGGAATAATCCTTAAGGACAGTATCTTTTGACACGTCTCAGGCTTTTTCTTGTAATCAACGTTGTTATTTTATTGATATTCTTCTATCTTTTTCTATGTTTATTTTATTTATTATTTTTACAACAACTAATTCAACGAATCAAAGAGTTTCTCTTGTTTTTCATTCTCATTCACATAAAGAATGAACAATGAATAATATGATACATGAAGAAATGAATTCTCTCATCCTTTTTCTGATAGGCCCAAAGGAAGGTTGAAATGTCAATAGAAGTCTATTATTGAATTCACCTCTAACCCGAGTGTACAATACCCGTTTTGGATCTCACCAATTTAATAGTTAATTTTTAAAGAGTTTAATTATAATAATATACTTCTATTATTAATTTTTTTTTTTATATTGACAACCAATCATGCATTACCATTTCATTAAATATGTTTGACTCTTATAAAAAGTACCTTAAAAGTCATCCAGGAGGTAAAATATTATAGGTTTGATGAACTTTTTTGTCTTTGTACTTTAGGTCATTTTTAGCTTTCGTCCCTATATTTTTTTTGTTTACATTGTGTACTTCTAACTTTTGAAATTTTGCAAAACATCCCTATCATCAGTCAACTCCATTCTCTGACGTCGTGGTAGACGGAGCTACCATATTAGCATGCCACGTGGCATTAATTTTTTTTTAAAATGGCACGTGGATTTTCCTTTTTTTTTAAAAAAAATATTTAAAAAAAATTCAAGAAAAAAAAATGATTTTTTTAAAAAAAAAAAGATGAAAAGTTTAAATTTTTAAACCATTTTTTTTTATTTAACCTTTTACTTAATTTTTTTTCGAATTTCTTTTATTTTTTTCAAAACAAGGTGAAAGATGAAGAAGAAGAAAAATAATATACAAATTAACTTTTTTTAGGTAAATAGATAATATACTAAATAATTAATTAATGTAATAATAATCATAATTTTGTTTTTTGCGGAACATCCACGTGACATTAAAATAACATATTTTAATGTCATGCTGACATGGTGATTCGATCTGCCAGCTAAGCACTTAACATAGTTGACTAACGGTAAGGACTAAATACAAAACTGAAAAAGTTAAAAGGACTGAATGCAAAGGAAAAAAAAAATAGGGACGAAAACCAACAGTGACCTAAATTACAGAGACGAAAAAGATCATTAAGACTTAATTAAAAATGTAAAAAAAAAAAAAATCTCTAATAGTGTATAAAAATTAAACTCTCAATTTTACTACACTAATTTAAATAAAGGAAGAACATTCAAAATATATGGAGGGGTGTATTATATTCCCATTTTTTAACTACCAGATTTTAATTAATATAGTAAACACAAGTACACAACATCTAAGTCACTAAAATATATCTCAAGTACATTAATTAAAATGTCATCTCACTAAACACCTTCCAAAACTAGTTCCAAATTCTGAATACAAAAAGTGGCTCCAAACTACAGCTTATGAGAACAATCTGTTCAAAGATATAGCAAGATTTTAGTTAGAAGAATTCGCCTTCTCAAGCAAAATCGCTCAATAGTCCATAATCTTCTCACCTTTCAGAGATTTTGAAAAAGTAAAACAGTTAAAATTCGCAACATACAACAATACAGGCTTTGTAGCTTGCACAAGAGCTCTCTATGGTACAAGCTTCACGACTTGGTCAGTACAATCCAGCCGCCACTTTCACCAACCATGAGGTCCATCACCAAGTCCATACGCGTTCATATAACCAGCTTCATCGATGTGAGCGCCACCGTGGTGATCGTGTCCATGACCGTGACCGTGATGGTGAAGATCATCATGATCACTACTTTTTGCTTCATCAAGCATCTTCTGTATGTGGTCTGGGATGGACTCTTGCTCAACTTTCCTGACGGACTTTGGTAGCAACGAGACGAAATGGGAAATTTTTTCAGCTATATCATCTGCTGCATCCTCCTGAGATCACCACAAATTGGATTAGTTTCAATAGTAAAAGGAAATTAACATTGACATCAAGTGGTAAAGTGGTGATTTATGAGATACAGAAACACAAGGAACTAAGAGCAGTCCTCCTTAGTATATGCATGAATCCACTAAAGAGAAAGAAATTGCATAGTTCTTCTAACTTCTATACAGAAAACTTCCACAAGAAAATAAATGGTTGTGTTCAATTCAGTAATCAATTCAACAAGATAAGAAACAGTAATGCTGAAGATTAAAATTCCGCACTAAGAGGTTAAGTTCTCTCTGTATCTGATTGTGATACATGAGAAGAACATGATCAATTAAGTTCTTTCCAATCACTACTTCATAAGTAATGGAGTTTTGAGGTTAATGCTGAGTGTGTTTAGGAAAGATTTTTTTTCCCCATTTCAGCAGTTTTTTAGCTTAAAAGCTGTTTCATAGATAATCTATCATGTTTGATATTTTGCTTAAATTTATAAAAAAAACTTTTTTAGGGGAAAAAGCTGTTTTATGCCATCTAGTTTTTTCTAGCCTAAGATTGTTGTGATTTGATTATTTTTCATTCTCAAGACTCTCTTCCCTATTTACCCCTACAAAACTAATTTCTAAACAAATATTATTAAATTATACAAATAACTTCATACCATTTTTCGTAATTTATTATATAAAAATGATTTTTTTTTTTTGTACCACCCAAACGAAATAGATTATCTTAAAATCGCTTTTCAGCAAACAGACCTTACAAAAACAGATTTTGATTATAATCGATTATACAAAAATTGATTATCAGTATAATCTTTTTTTTTTTTCCAGCTTTCCCAAACACACTCTTAGCTTCTCTCAGGAAGCATCTAATGCTGGATTTGTTCCCAGTGGGTCTCAATATCCTAGCAAGAACCATAGTATATAGCAATAGCATTGAAAGAAAATATTCACTACGGGATGTTCATTACCCAACTCTACTGGAAAATATAAAAAAGAATAGTAATTTAATTTCTTATATGACATTTTAATTATTGTATCACATAGATGGACCAAAGTCAATCACAATAAGTCCAGTACTACTTTAATCGCTAACATCTCTAGTCTCAGTTACAGATAACTTGCATGTGAAGAATGAAAAAAAAAATAAAAAAAAATAAACAAGTTTCTATCACATGGAGCAAATTTGTAGGCATCATGCAATGCCTATTTTCTTTGCATTTTCAAATCCAAAGAAAAACCTCATAAAGAACAAGAGAAGACCAAATATGACAAGCAGATCTCTGAGAAGCAATACAGTTATACAGAACTTCAAATCAGTTTCCACGCCACTATGCAGATGCATATATACTAGTGGTTTGCATGTGTCAAAGTTGTAGCAATACAAAATTGTTTTGGGAGACTAGTTAAAATAGAGCACAAGATTCATGCTTTGCCCCAAATTAGGAAAAACTCCTCATCTATTACTATATCTATATATGTTTATTGAGAAAGTTAGGAAACTAATTCTTGGTTCACATAAACTGATCATGCAAAAACAAAATAAACCGGTTCAAATGCATGGAGAGTTTTTTCACTAGGTACATAGGCAAGTTGAAAAGTTAACATTGATATTTGATGGCAGTTTGCATTAGTAAAAGCTTATATAGAATATAGTTCTACAAAAGTATCACAAGCTTGAGTCTACACTCTGTTAAAGTTTAAATAAATGCAGCATGGTCACAAGTCACAAGTCACAACCACAATATCTCAAAATGTAATGCTGAACTTATTGTACATCTAATTAAGGTTTAAGAACAATAGAAGTAACCAACTCATTCACTAGGAAGTTAGGAACAACATAATTCCTTCAGAAATCCTAAATTCTAACACCCACTTTGCATTCTTTTCCAGGCATTGATTTAAATCCAATTAAACAATATATTCATGACAAAAAAAAAAAAAAAACATGAACAAGTATGGCAGCATGTGCGAGAGAAGCAAAATAAGATCAGCAATAAATCTTGTGCTCACTCACCTGAGCCCACCGGCCACCAGAATGTGTAACAAAAGTTGCCTGCGGGAGTGCACGAGCAACGCGATTTCCCTCATCGCTCCATTCTTTAGACCAACCAGCAGACCAAAGCACTTGCATTGGCATACCTTTCAATCCATCAGAACCACCCCATTCTTCTATATCAAAGCTAGAATTCAACTTCTTCCCAATAGCCACAACGGCTCTTCTTCCATCCCTTCCCTTCAACAGCACCCTCTGTGCATCTGCATCCTTCACACCAATCCTCTTGGAACAGCACAAGTTCAACATCTTTGCATAAACCAAAGAAAACCCCAAAACCACCTCTCTAATCACAGGGAACTCCAGAACCCAAAGAGGCAAAGCTCCTACACTTGAAGATGCAGTGTCAATAAGTGTTACACTTCTAACCAAATCTGATTTATCTGAAATCCAATTAGCACTCATTCCTAAAGCTGAATCATGCAAAACCAAGTGAACAGGAGCTAACCCCATTGTATCAATCACTTGTCCCAAAACTCTTCCCATATCTTCAGGACACAGATCAACATGCTTAACAACTTTCCTCTTTGACATCCTAGCTACAATCTCCTCATAAGGAATCTGACCCGTTTCTACAATCTGATCAAAAGCCCAAAAAACACCCTTTTCCTTGATTTCACTATACACATACAAAAACCTCTCAAAAACCCCATTCAACCCTTCAGCCGAAACTTCCATGGATTTTTCAGAGAACCCATTTCCGGGTAAGTCAATTGCAACCACATTTAGTCCCTTTGCACCTAGAAAGTTCAAAACTTTGCGATAAGAATATGAACTTAGACCCAACCCATGTAAAAAGACAACGTTTTCAGACACTTTTGTGGGACCCTCTTGGATTGTGAAGACTTGGAGGGGTGTTTGATCGGGGTGAAGGTGAACCTTGATGGTTCTGCCATTGGAATAGTGTTGGCGAAGGGTGTTGGGTAAGGAGAGGAACCAGGTTTTGGTGTCTTGTGAGGAGAGAGAAGATGTGAAGAGGAAGATGAGGAGAGTGATGAGAGAGACTGAAAGAGTAAAGTAGAACCAGAAAGAGAATGGATCGTTGGTGGTTGTTGTTGTTGTGGTTTTTGATTTGGGTTTGGTTTGTGGGATCTGTGATTGTTTCGATTCTTGTTGGTCTGCTTCTTCTTCTGTTATGATCGCCATGATCACTCACTCTCCAAGCTTTGTTGCAAGTTGCAACCAAGTTTGAGTTTCAAACTTCCAACTATAGAGTGTGTAGATCAACGTTGTCTAGTGTCAGTCTTTGAGAGTCCGAGGTTTATGGTTTGTTTGGATTGTCGATTCTTAATTAAACGCTTACCTTCACTCCAATCTTTTTAATTCCTTTTCGAGGAAAGGTCCAAATTGGTCATTGGTCATAAGAGGGAAAAAAACAAGAAGGAAAAATCACTTTTTTTTGTTTTTGTTTTTTTTTGTTTTTTAACATAGGTATGAAGTATCCACTATCGTTAGTGGTAAGTAATCTCCGTTGGGAACTATTGGGCACACAAGATGGGTTCTCCCTTCCCAACCACGATTCGAACCCCTAACCACTTGTTTAAGGTGCTCAAGTCCTTTATCACTTGGATCAACCAGAAGTTGGTTATATATAGTTGATCACTTGATCCATGATAAATAAAAAAATATCAATTTGATTATTAAGAATCTCAAATGTCGGTCAAATTAATCCATTTCAAGATGATTTTTTCAGGATATTTTGATCTCAATTAGGGGCTGTTTTGATTGACATTTGAGAATTTTGAAGACCAAATTAGTATTTTTCATTTCTCGGGACCAAATATGTCTCTATGCCTTTTATAGGAGACTAATTTAAGTCTCTACTCTTTTTTTGCCGCACTAATAGTTTATCTTGTCGATATTTTGAGACTATTTCTTTCGAGTCGTAGAGATCATTAAAATGAATTTTGTTTCTCCTAACAAAGTCTTTTTCATACACATAATAGGAATGGAACATTTGATTATGTACTTAAGGAACCCATTTATCTATCAACCATGCTAAACCTTATTGGTGGATTTCACTTTGTTTCCGAAACAATAAACCAATCAATTTTCAAAAATTGGTTTTACATCGATTTAATTGGTTTTATATTGATTTAATAGATTTTTGTATGCTTGGACCACTTTTTCTAGGTCTACCAATATTGAAAAAATATCTGATATCAACGGTCCAACTGGTCGAACCGGTTCGATTGAACTTATTTTTAAAACATTGATATTATCATTTGAGTTCATATTCATATTACATCATTTCAATAGTATAAATGCACCTAGCCTAAATATGCCATATGGAATCTTCAAAGAAATATAATTAAATAATATCGAGTAAAACATAAAAGTTTTCTTAAATTTATAATATCGAATTAAATAAGCAATTTGAAACCTAAAAAAAAAAAAATTAGGTATAGCCAAACAGGGTATTATGAGTTTGTGAGCTTGTTACTTCGACTTGGATATGCACAGCACATAAAAATCAATCACAATGTTATCGTCGTATATTCAGAAAACCCACTATTTCCATCTATCTATCCTTCAGGTTCAAAGTGCAAGGTTTGCAATGCAGCGAGTCCTCTCTTCATCCACCTTCACCTCCTCAACACACCCTTTATTCCTTCCTCTCTCTGCATCGTCTTCATGCCCAAAACCAATTTTCCGCAACTTCAAAACGGGTCACAAGTTTTCCCCTTCATTTTCCATTCGGAATTGCAGCAGCAGCTCCTCCATCAAAGTCAAACCCTCTTCTGAACTCAGAAAGACCCGTTCTCATTCCCAACCCGACCCGAAATTAACTGCACTCCGAGACCTTTTCTCCAAACCCGGAGTTTCCATTGACGCTTACATCATCCCTTCTCAAGATCCTCACCAGGTTTCTATTTCATTAACATCATAACATCAAACTAATACGTAGGTTAAAGTATTTGAGAATTTTCAAATAGTTGAGCTGTGTTTTAAAAGTTTGTAATCGAGTACACGAACATGTAGAACATTTTTAATTGAGTCCTGACACACTTTCGAGTTGCGTTAAGTAATGCATTCACTCGTCATTTGTTGGTCTCCAAACCTTTTTTAAAAAATTCAGATAGGTCGTTATGAAAAATTTAAATAGCTCATTGTACATTTTGAAACATGAGGAAACTATAACGAAATCGTGTATGAGAACTCAATTACGAATTTTCCACCTGTTCAAGGACCAATTAAGTATAACTGTATAAGGATAAGGATGTATTTGAAAATTTGCAAATAGTTCAGGATCAACAGATTAAGCAAGGATATGGATCCTCTCCACCCAATCTTTCAACATATTATTAAGTAAACCTAATATATATAGATTGGATTGGTAAACTCAATTTTTGTGTGTTTAAATTGGTGTTAGAGCGAGTTCATTGCTGAATGTTACGCAAGGAGAGCTTACATATCAGGGTTTACTGGTAGTGCTGGAACTGCTGTTGTTACAAAGGACAAAGCTGCTCTTTGGACAGATGGGCGTTACTTTCTCCAGGTTTGCTTGAAAACTCTCCAAATCTCACTTTAGATTGGAAACTAGGCTCTGTTTGGTTCAAAGGAGGGAAGAGAAGGGATTTTAGTAGATGAGAGAGATTTTATAATTAGATATTATGTTTACCTGCATTCATTACACCCACACATTTACTGATATACACTGTTGGATATATTTGAGTGTGTATTAAAAAAAATGAAATAACACTAATGCAACCGTGCATCTAGCGACTGCGTAAATGCGTGAATGCAAATCCAAATCCAAGAGGAAGAGAGGGGGATTTTAATGGATAGAATGGAAATAATCCTTTGGGGGTGATGTGATTTTAAAACTAATTTACTTTTATATCCCTATAATTTTGGATTTCAAAATATATGTAAGAATATTTTAGTCATTGTATTTAAAATGTTTTAAACCCTTCCCCTATCTTCCAATTGGACCTTTCCATTTCTCCCCTCTCTAAAACGTTGAACCAAATGAAAAGAATTTATAAAAAAATCTCCCTTTCCCTCCATTTCCCCTCAATCAAGCTCTATGTACATGTTTCATCTTCCTGATGGAATCTCTAGTATAGTCCCTCGTAAAACGACGGCCCAGTGTATGAGGCTTTCACTTGGTGGGGTCTGGGTTGGGGAAGGTAGATGTACACAATCTTATCCTTGCAAGCTAAGGGGCTATTTCCAAGATTTGAACTTGTGACCTCCATGTCACAAGGAAGTAACCTTACCGTTGTGCCGAGGCTCACCCTCACTTTGTGATCATGTACCTTGGGGAAAAAAAGTTACCGTTGGATTCCCCCTGCTGGAAGGATGTATATAAATGATCAATCTAATGGATAGATGTTTATTTTTCTTATCCCTTATTTTACGGTAGCTAGGCAAGTTGCTAAGCATTTATTGAATGTCGATTTTATAATAACAATGACCAATAGCTAATAAAACGTTTGACATCTCACTCTGGGGTATCTACCCTGAAACAAAAAAGAAAGATAGGTACCGTTGAATTCCCCCTACCTGAAGGAAGCATATCAATGATCAATCTAATGGATAGATGTTTTCCTTTTCATTTTTTGTTATCTGTTATTTTAGGCTGAGAAGCAACTGAACTCCAGTTGGATTCTCATGCGTGCGGGAAATCCAGGAGTTCCAACTACAAGTGAATGGCTTAACGATGTTTTGGCTCCGGGTGGAAGAGTTGGCATCGATCCTGTGAGTAATAGTGATTTGCATCTTCTGATGGCTGTGCTACACATTCATTTTTTTTTTCTTATGTTGCTGATTAAATTGTCTAATTGCTAAAATGTTGTTTTTTTATATTTAAATCAAAGTGTATATTTTATACACTGCGTTCTATATTAGCAGGTAGATACTGAAACATTATTTTGCCTTTGACATATGAACAATGTTGAAGGCATAGGCCATTAGGTGGTGGCGTTTTTTTTCTTTCTAATTGGTAATCTACAACCATCCTGTTAAGTTATGCTGTTGAAGTCTCCTGTTTCTACTTTTTCATCATTGCTCCTGGCTTGGCTTTTTTTAAACAATTATCAGTTATTCTTATGCATATTGCTCTTTTCTTTTCCTTTCTGGCTTCAAGACCATTTTTATTGTTCCTGTACCTGATTCAACATTCTCTTCCATATTGTTAAGGAGGCAGTTTCTTTTTACTTCGGATGCTGCAGAAGAACTTAAGGAGGTCATCTCTAAGAAAAACCATGAGCTCGTATACATGTACAATTCAAATCTTGTGGATGAAACATGGAAAGAATCTAGGCCAAAACCTCCAAATAAGCCAGTTAGAGTACATGACATAAAGTATGCTGGTTTAGATGTAGCATCAAAATTGTCATCTTTGAGGTCAGAACTTGTGGATGCTGGTTCATCTGCAATTGTCATCTCCATGCTTGATGAAATTGCGTGGTTGTTGAACTTGGTAATGTATCCCAGTACCTTCTTTAACTTGATGTACTGATGGTTATTTGTATACCCTCACATATCCTTATAAACCACCTTCTTTGAAGATCTTGTTCAATTTACTTGGGTCTAACATAACTAACTTATTGCTTCCCTTTTTTCCATCTTCTATGTTAGTGTTTCTAGAAACGAGAGTAACTTTTGACTTTTTCCATTGAAGAGAGGCAGTGATATTCCACATTCACCTGTTGTGTATGCATACTTGATTGTGGAGATTGATGGAGCAAAACTATTTATAGATGATTCAAAAGTCACTGAAGAGGTTAGTGATCACTTGAAGAAAGAAGGCATAGAGTTGAGGCCATACAATTCAATTCTGTCTGAAATTGAAAGGTAATTGTTGGGAATCTAATTTTTTTCATGACTGTTACCCTCTCAATCAGAATCTTTTGATGGAAATGTTTAAGAATATTATTGTAGATGGACCAGGATGGCTTTCTAAATAGGAGCTTTCATTCTGCCGATGTATATGATTATTTGCTTTGCTAGTAAAAGGAGCACTGCTTTGGCAGCTGACCTTATTTTTTTATTTGTCAGTTTGGCTGCACGAGGTGCTGCGCTTTGGTTGGATACTTCATCTACTAATGCTGCTATTGTAAATGCCTACAAAGTTGCCTGCGACAGATATAATCGGAACCATGAGAGTGGAAGCAAAACTAGGACCAAAGATTTTGATGGATCCAATAAGCACTCAAATGGACCCATTGCTGTGCATAAAATATCTCCCATTTCTCTGGCAAAGGCCATAAAAAATGAATTAGAGTTAGAAGGAATGCGAAATTGTCATTTAAGGTTACTATATCTTATCTTGGTGATAATTAAAGTTGATGTTTTTGCATGTCAACATTTGATTTCTATATTTGGATGATATTTCTAAAATCGGAGTTGTTGTACATATGCAGACAATAGAATGTCCTAGATAAGTTATGCATTGGACTCTTTGTTTCAGTTATTAAAAAAATTGGTCTGTAGTTTTGGAAAATTATGGAAGAACTTTAAGTGGCCAAGTGATGTTACAATATTACCTTTTATTTGTCAGATCACAATTTTTCTTTGGTGGGGGTATATTTTCCTTTCTTTATTATGCATACTTTAGGGGGTTAATATATTCTTAATTCTTTTTAGTGATATGTGACTCATTTACATTTGAAGAGAAAACAGAACTCATACAGCTGTAGCAGTTTGCTTGTTGGATACTTGAGTGTTTGATAGATAGCTTGAATTATATAAAAAAAAAAACATGAAGCTAACATTCATCCTATGTATAATTGTGCTTGTGCTATCTTATTGTTTCCAGGGATGCTGCTGCTCTTGCTCAGTTCTGGGATTGGCTGGAGACAGAAATTACACAGGATAGGATATTGACAGAAGTAGAAGTATCAGACAAACTTCTTGAGTTTCGCTCAAAACAAGCTGGTTTCTTGGATACTAGCTTTGACACCATAAGTGGTACTGTGGTAGATTGACAATTGTTTTATATTTTCCACTGAATGATTGTTAAAGACACATGAAATGATATTAGTATAGTGTTTTCCACAGGTTTTGTTTAACTCCGATTATTTTAGGGTACAAAAAAAACTTCTCCTGCCAAAAATATGGATAATGAATGAACAACAATTAGTGGTTCCATGTAAAAGAATGTAGTAATTCTTTGGAAATGTGGCTATTATTCCTCCATGACAAAATATATTTACCAGTAGTTCTTTTGTTTTTTTAGTTCTCATTTGCTTCTTCTGACAAAAAATATATAACATAGGCGTTGGTTCAATTCCTCTATGTGTCGAGCTATAATCTGATTATTTCATGGGTTTAGGTTCTGGTGCAAATGGTGCTATCATACACTACAAACCAGAACCAGAGAGTTGTAGTATTGTGGATGCCAATAAATTATTCTTATTGGATAGTGGTGCTCAATATGTTGATGGCACAACTGACATAACACGAACAGTTCATTTTGGCAAGCCTACAGCAAGAGAGAAAGAATGCTTTACCCGAGTTTTACAGGTATGTTGCTACTATACTTTTTATTTTCGGAGTTTATTTCTGCATTTTAGTCACAAGAGTATCCCTCACAATTCAGATATCTAGGTTAATGTGTCGATCATGCAAGGGCATACATTTTTATTTTTCAAGTTTGTGTATGATGGCTTTGTTTTTAATATTTAACATTTCTGTCTTGGCAATTTGACCACCTTAATTAATTTCTTTTCTTAACCCTTATATCTAATTCCAGGGACATATAGCGCTTGATCTATCAGTATTCCCAGAAAATACCCCTGGTTTTGTGCTGGATGCATTTGCCCGATCCTTCCTTTGGAAAGTTGGACTTGACTACAGGCATGGTATATTCCTACTTCAACTGGAAGCCTGTTTTTTTCTACTTAAAGCCCAATGGATTCATTGATTGATTGACACTTGTGCTTACCTGTTATCTATGTAGGGACTGGGCATGGTGTAGGAGCTGCATTGAATGTTCATGAAGGCCCTCAAAGTATTAGTCATCGTTTTGGAAATTTGACCCCTTTAGTGAATGGCATGGTTGTTAGCAATGAGCCTGGCTATTATGAAGACCATGCCTTTGGTATTCGGATTGAGGTAATATTCTCTTCAGCTATCTTACATGTTCTGAAATGTTAACTCTAGCTCCTAGTATTACTGGATTGTTTGGATTAGCGATCAATTAGTTTTATTAGGTTTTGTTATAGGCATACTCCCTCCGGTCTCTATTACAAGCAAAAATTAAATAAAACACACATATTTAGGTGGTTAGTTAATCTCATTTAATATTGTTAATCTTATTTAAAAAATTAAGTTTGTTACCTAAATTATCCTTCATCTTATTTATTAAGCTTGTGTTGTTGGGAATAAAACGAGTCATTGAAAAACAAATTTTGTATTAAATGAAGGGTATTTTGGGAATAACGTCATTAAATTGGATAGAAGTAGTTAAAATTTGCTTATATATTGGACCAAAAAGTTTGGGACTATTTTGCTTATAATTGAGACCGGAGGGAGTATTAATTTTATCTTCTTTAAAGCTCATCCCTTGCATGCAAGTAAAAGTATGTGAGAATAATTCAAAAAGTTTTCTGAATTTATGATGATTGGGGCCAAGTCATTTGAGATCTGTTGAAGCTTGATTGCTATTTTCCGGATTTCTTCACTGGTACATTAATAGGTGGTGGTTTCAATGTTTCATACATGGATTGCAAAACCTTTCGTGAGTCATGAGTGTCTAAAGAGACCTGCAATGTGTTGCTTGATTCAAGATTTTCATATTGTTCAATATTCTTAGGATCACTTGTTAATGAACAGAACCAAGTTTCTACATTATGTTGTTTTTCCATTTTTTCTCTGCTTGACTGTTATAATAACATTTTGTCAGTCTTATATTCTGGATTGCATGGTGATGATGTTCTTTTCGCTTGCAGAATCTCCTGTACGTGAGAGATGTCGAGACACCAAATCGTTTTGGAGGAATTATATACCTAGGATTTGAAAAACTTACATATGTACCCATTCAGGTATTTTGTTGCCTGCTAGTCATTCTGATATTTATTTTCTTGCTTTTTGGGTGAAAGCTAAAACTCATTGCTGTTCAACACCAGGAAATTGAGGTGTTTCAATTGCAAGAGGCAGTAAAATAGCTTATTCTCCCATAAAATTTGGATCTGATTATGCTTCTCTAATATATTAGTTTCAAGCTCTTTCTTTAAGAGGGGATCTGGGACCAATGGAGGCCCTTGGGCCTATTAGAAGGTAGTCATTCCAGGGTGGATGGTGTTTAATCAATTAACTACAAAGTACAAAGCATAATTTAATATAATATTGATCCTATAGAATGCAAGCTTGGTGAGAATGCTAATCAGAAGTTCGAGCTCATCTATTTTCTCTTGACCTGCAAATTGCAGAAAGTATTCTTGATAAACATATTATTGTTAAGAACTGGCTGCACATATCATTCTGAGTGCTCATTTATATTTTAGATATATACTTCATGAGGATCTGAAGTGCTGCCTTTTGTTTTAGTTTAATGTTCTCAGTTTCTCCTGAACCTTAATGTGTTTTATTTTGAGCCACATATTCTTTTATGAACTTGTTATTAACCTGAGCATATCTTGCAGATTAAATTGGTTGATTTATCTCTGCTATCAGTTGTAGAGATTGATTGGCTTAACAACTACCACTCACAAGTCTGGGAAAAGGTATTTTATTTTGGCTCTTCTAGGTACATTGATGTATAGCTCATGTATGGTTGATTGGTGTGTAACTAATTTGAAGCCTCACAGGTTTCACCATTGCTGGATGGCTCTGCTCGCCAATGGCTTTGGAACAACACTCGGCCTATCATCCATGAGAAGATATAATGATTTTCATCCACAAAATTCATATAGGAGAAGCTGTGAATAAAAAATACTGAAGAATCAGGGACTATAGGAATTTGATCATAGGATTTAAGCTGGTCGAGCATTTAGCCATTTGCACCACTGAAATATGCGTTATGATATTCGTTATATTTTTTTTTTAACTCTGGTCAAGTTAAAATTCTCTACTCTGTGGAATATAGAGATTATGAAAAGATAAAAATGAAGTCAACAAGATTTTGCTTTTCATGGTATCAATTAGAATAGAAATAAAATGGAGACCCTCCGTACACCAGCAGCTATACATGCGAATATCGAAAGAGTTTAATTGTTATACACAGTCAGTGTAAAGTTTGTTACACTATCGACTAATTAGAAATCATGTTATGAATGACTTTTAATGTAGTTAGTATAAAAATCAAAGATTTTTAATGATTTATCAATTTCTGATTAGTTGACAGTATAAAAAATCTTTATACTGTTAGTGTATATCAATTAAATTCAATAATTTATTATTATAGGATTTAACTGATGATATTTATATTTCCAATGATGTTTATATTATTGTAGATCCCGACGTCAAATAAACTTTTGTTTAACATTCTTACCTCTTTAATACAGGTTTACTTTGCTTGTTAAAAGAAAAGAAAAAACCTTTTTAATACAGGTATTCAATATGAACCATCTATTGGTATTCCCATTGAAATGCAACAAAACAAGTCAATAACTATGGGAATTTTGCCTCAATACCTTTGGGATATCTAGTCAGAGAAAAAAAATGCAACAAAACAAGTCAATAACTCAAAAAGTGAACTTTATTTTAATTTAATTATTTAAATCATGATAGATTTTTGACCAGTCAAATGACTAGTAACTTCCTTCTTAAAAAGATAAAATAAAGTTCAAAAAGTAAAATTAGATATTCAAATAAATAATAATTTGAGTTTAATATTAACAAAGATATAGACAAGGGTGTATTTGGGAATTTGTTTATAAAATCGAGTTTTGAAAAATGAAGTTTTGCACATTTGATTTTGACTAGGAATGGGTTTATAGTAGTTTTTAGCATCTGTGAAATTTCTATTAAATAAGTTTCTTTTAAATTTTATAATGTTGATAATATTGATAGTTAAAAAAATTACATTATTATAAAAAATATACAGACAATATATGCGTGCATTAATTTTTTTTTATGATAGTGTAGAAAAATTTATAAAACGAATATCTTTTAACAATGAATCACCATATAATTACCAAGCAATATAAAAATCATTAAACTAATAGCACGTACAATTTAACTTTTTCTTAATACATATAAACTTAAAATTGTATTATAACAATATTGACATTATGCTTATTACTTTAATTTACTGTACATTATTTTCATTATCATAATAATTATTATTACTATTACAAATAAAATTATTTTCATTATTACTCTATGTATCAAACTCCAAAGTAAAGTAGGTGACCTGGCCAAATACGGTAACATTACCTTTCCATTCATATAACATATTCAAAATTCTACTCTGGAACGATTTTTATGTTTTCCCGACCGCTCATCAAACCAAACCATTGCGCCACAATATTCGCAACACCCGTTCATTCCTCCAAAGTCTAGACAATCTAAAAAAAGTTTAACAAATCAGTCAATATGTAAAAAATAAAAGTGGCAAAATAAATTAAATTAATATATGCAAATAGACAATAATTACTAAATAAATAAATTCACGTTCATCTTCAACAAATAAAGGATTCTCTCGATCATGAATTTGAAAATCCATTTTTATAATATCAATAACAATGAACCAATTAAATAAAAAACTGAAATGCAAGTGGGAAAAAGTTATACTGTAATACAAATAAAATAACAGTTTCTATTACCAGGACGGATTATGAAATTAACATTGTTTCTTCTACGTAGTATATCCTCATAACTCACTTGTGTCTATGTTGCTGGCATTCCACTCGACTTAAGAAATCTAAATCTATTTGTTTTTTTTTAAATAAAGCAAAAAAATTTAAATATAAACAAAGTATTTGAAGACAAAGTTAGTACATTCGCATTACCCTTTTAAAAACATAATTAAATATTAAATTATAAAATAAATAATGAAATTTAAATATTTGATCCCCTAAAAACCAAGACCAATAACTTTTAGAACTACACAATTAATAAAGATTGTAAAAAATACTTAATAAATGTTTTACATATTAAAAATTAAACATTGTATACATATAAAGTCAAAACAAACTATATTAAATAATTATATTTATATCTATTTATTTAAACAAAACAATTCTACTCTGGAACTATTTTTATGTTTTCCTGACCACTCCTCAAACCAAACCATTGCACCACAATGTTCACAACATCGGTTCATTCGTTAAAGTCTACACAATCTAGAAAAAAGTTTGACAAATCAGACGACATGTAAAAAATAAAAAAGTGGCAAAAATAAATTAAATTAATATTTGTAAATAGACATTGATAACTAAATAAATACCTTCACGTTCATCTTCAACAAAAAAAATGATCATCTCCATCATGAACTTGAAGATTCATTTCTATAATACCAATAACAACGAATCAATTAAATAAAAAACTGAAATGCAAGTGGGAAAAAGTTATGCAATAATACAAACAAAATAACAATTTTTATTACCTTGACGTATTGTGAAATTAACATTCTTTTTTCTTCGTGTATATCCCCATATGTAACACCCCGATTTTTCACTACGTTATAATATCGGTAATAAATATATAAATGTTTATATTTTTATCCGAGACTTAGAAAATGATTTTGGGAAAACCAAAGTCATATTTATATTATACTTATTTTTATAAGGTTACGGTTAAATTTTGGGTTGAAAATTCAGACGGAACCCGGTATGCGTTTTCACTGACAGTAAGATTTTACTGATCAGAAGACCTAATTTTGACCCGAGAACGAAATTGATAGATTCTATATCCCATTTCCAACGATAGTGGTTATTTTGAAAATTTTCAAAATAAATAGGTTATTATACTTGATTCGGGCGTAAAACCTAAATCGGGTAATCGACGGAGTCGAGAACGGACGTGCAGAGACAAAACCCGACATCATATGAGTAGACATCTTGCCACATAGGGTGGTGAGTCATAGGGGTGGCTCACCTAGCATTTAATTTTATGTAATGATGGGTTTAAGTATGAAAAGACCAAAATACCCCTAACCTATCCTAGTTAAACATTAACCATGGTTAGGGCAAGACAACTTCAATTTTGCTTCTTCCTCTTTTATTTGTGGTCACAAATCAGCCACACCATCTACAAATCCTCACCACTCAATTTTCATGATTACCTTATGCATGAAAAGACCATTATTTCCTTAAGTTGATTTTAAATGACAAAATTGCCCCTAAGTGAAATTACTCCTTTGTCCCTAAATTAAAATCACTGGGACCCTTTAACCCTCCATTTCCCACGGCCCAAACCCCCTCAATTAGGCCATCACACTCATTTATTCAACACTTCATCTTCTTCCTCACATTTTCTCTCAAAATCCTCTAAGTTCCATAACCAAAATTTGTGAAGCAACTAATAGATCTCTTGCTATTTTTCCATTTCCAAGAGGTATACCTTACTTCTCATCATCAATAACCTCTATGTTCTTCATTTATTTTCATGATTCAAGGCCATGAACATCATTTGAAATTCTTAGATCTAGAACTTTGAAAATTCCTAGAAAATCATAGAAAAATCCTTTTCATATGATTCCAATTGCTATGAGCTAGTTATGATCCCTAGTATCTTCATTAAAGAGCATATATAAAAATAAAATTTCCTTCCCAATTTTCTTCAAGAGGCCGAAACCCTAAATTTGAGGGTGGAGGAGATTTTGCTTCATTTTCCATCATGTGATACTTGATTCTATCTATTCAATACCTATTGTCATTAAACCTAGAAGCTTGAAAATTTTGAAAATCCGTAGTCTATTTTATGACCTAAGGCTGAACAAACCCTAACCTTGGTGTCAGAGGATTTTGTTTCAATTCAAGTTATGATCATTGATTATGTAATCTCAAATACTTAAGGATCACAAATCCAATAGCATGTGAATTTTAGAAATTCATAACCATTTTTACTAGTCATGGCCGAACCCTAGCCATAGAATTTAGGTGTTGTAATTGTTTGTTGATTGATTATTTGGTTGTGGTTTGTTGAAGGGTAATTTGGTGTGAATCATGTACGAGTTTTACAGGAATCGAACGTTCGGCGGAATTTATTTCGGAAGGAAAATTCATATCTGAGGTAAGGGGAGTACCTGAGGGATTTTTCCGATAGCTATATGCTATTAGTATGTGGTCTGTATAATTTATTTGAGTGTATTTGTGGTGTTTTAAAATTATCTTACGGAGTTAATTTATCTGCTGTTAATTATCTGCTTTTAATTGATTATCTGCAGTTAATTGTTATAGTATTTCAATGCATGTTATAAACTGTGTTATCTGTTATAGTATTGATATAAAATTATTATTGACATTGGTTGTTGATTGAAAAGCCTGATAGTAGTCAATGCTCAATTAATTAAAAAGATAAAAGCATTAAAAAGCTTTATAAGAAATATCAAAAAAAAAATTAATTGGTGGAATATAGTAATATAATATTATTTAATTATTTGATTGGTTAAAAATGTAGAATAGTTGAAAATACTATTATTTTAATGATTTATTGACGTAAGTGATCTATGAGTCACAGTGAGGGCGTAATCGTGAAAATATTTTAGTGCTGCTAATGTTTACGTAAGAAATTACAAAATAATATAAAAGGTTATTATAAAAGTTAAGTTTCGAAAATAATTTAATTATGGTGTTGAGAAAATTATTTTACTAGAAAAAGTCAAATTTTGACTTAAAACATTTTTAAAATATCAAACGACGGTTAATTCCGAAAATATTTACCGAAAACATTTTAAAAAAACAGCAATATTTGTTAGAATCGAGAGTTAGTCTCAAATCAATATTTTTTTGAGCTAAGGTTGCAAACAAAGATTTTTCAGAAGAACATGAGTTTTTGGGTGATTTGATGATTTTAAAAATGAATTTCTTTATGTTTTGGCGTTTTATAAATGAATTTCAAACGGAAAAGATTTTCAGTAAAAGAGGTTTACTAAGAGGAACGTAATTCCGATAACTTGGATAAGTTGCGGAGGTTTTGTTTTGGATTTGTGTTTCACATAACGGAAATGATTTTAAAGTTGAAAAGCGAACCTAGCAACTGAAACGTCAGGATCTTAGTGTTCTATTATAAGTTATGGACTGTATGTCCTAAAGGTGAAGTTATGGACTATTTTGTCCTATAAAAGTTGTGTAAGTTTTGTGCTTTATAATCTACGAACCTAAGACTGAATGCATCGGTCTAGACTTCGTGATTTGCACATTTGGACTTGGAGTCCTTTGGTTGAAATTGATGACAAACTTAAATGTTTAAAAGTTGAGTTGGTCGTAAGCCTTTGAGCTTCGATAAGGAAAGAATGAACACAAAGAAAAAAATGACGTGAACAAAATGTTTTACATGTATTTCTGGCAGACGTGCGTATGAGTTAGAACTTGATTTCTTGATGGCAAGATAATCATGCAGTTGCATCATTGTGCTTTGATGGACAATGAAACCATAGACTATAGACAGTAACCACTGTGCCTAGTTTTGGACAGTGCTATGGTTTAAATCCGGTGTGCCTTATTTGGCAAAGAGAGCTTGATCAGCTCATTGATATGGTGTTGGGATCTCCGGAGATTAAGTACAAAATTCTAGATGGTGAATATTGAAGTGTCATGCATTTGTGCATTTGTTTTAAAAATGACGATGACTGTCGGGTATGAAACCCTTTGATAAACTATTTGTTTATTTTTAACATCTATGTTGTTATAACTATACATGTTATATGTTGTTTTGTGTGTCGCGCATGTAGTTATCGTTTTAAAATCCATATATTGGTTCTCATCCTTGCACATATCTGTTCTTCTGGTTTTGCTATTGTACCTTGGTACACGAGTGTAGATGTTGTAGATGAGTTCCTTAAGTCACTCGGGAACTTAAGTTCGGATGTTTGAAGTGGTGTTTGATCATGGGAGATGACCACGGGGTCTTGCCATGAGAATGTCTTGTAGAACGACTAACTTAGGTTTGTGTGTAGGTTTTGAGAAGTTTAGTACATGAGTCTTGATATTTTTCATATAGTTTATAAGAAAAGACTTTTAAGAAAAACTTGTACGTTGTGGAATGTTGGATTATGAATTAACTTAGTTTATATGCGTTAGTAAGTATAAGAGAGTTCTTGCTATTGTGATGTGCGCATCATTTTTCAAAGTATTCAGAAGAAACATTTTTACACCCAGATTTGTTAATTAAAGTAAATCAATTTCCGAAAGCAACTAGCAAATTTTTTTTTAATTTATTTACGTACGTGTTCACGTGGTAATGCCGGAAGGGGGTGTTACACCATAACTTACTTGGGTTGATATATTATGTTGTTTGCATTCCACTCGACTTAAAAAATCCAAATCTATTTGTTTTTTCAAAAAATTAAGCAAAAAAAAAAAATCAAATATAAACAAAGTATTCAAAGACAGAGTTAATACATTCACATTACCCTTTCACAAATATAATTAAATATTGAATTAAAAAATAAATAAAATAAATAAATAAATGATCCCCTAAAAACCAAGACCAAACAAAATATTTTAAATAATTATAAGCATATTTATTTATTAAAACAAAACAATTCTACTCTGGAACCATTTTTATTTTTTCTTGACCGCTCTTCAAACCAACCATTGCACTACAATTTTCACCACACCGGTTCATTCATCCAAAGTCTAGACAATCTAGAAAACATTTAACAAATCAGTCGACATGTAAAAAAATAAAAAAAGTGGCAAAAATAAAATAAATTAATATATGCAAATAAACATTGATTTCTAAATAAATACCTTCACATTCATCTTAAACAAATAAAGGATTCTCTCCATCATGAACTTGAAAATGCTTTTCTATAATATGAATAATTAACCAATTAAATAAAAATAAGAAATGCAAGTGGGAAAAAATTATACGATAATAAAAAAAATATTTTATTACCTTGATGGATTGTGAAATTAACATTTTTTCTTCTACGTAGTATATCCGCATAACTTAATTGGGTTGGTAGACTATGTTGCTGGCATCACACTCGACTTAAAAAAAAATCTAAATCTATTTATTTTTTAAAAATACAAATGAAAAAATTTTAATATAAACAAAGTATTTGATGACAAAGTTAGTACATTTACATGACCCTTTCAAAGACATAATTAAATATTGAAGTAGAAAATAAATAATAAAACTTAAATAAATGATCCCCTAAAATCCAAGACCAATAATTTTTAGAACTACATAATTAATAAAAGTTGTAAAAAATACATAATAAATATTTTACATATTAAAAATTAAACATTGTATACAAATAAAATGTAAACAGAATATATTAAATAATTGTATTCATATCTATCTATTAATATAATAAAAAAAATCATAGGATTAGGCCCACCACCCATTTTACTGTTCATCTATAGTCAAAATGGGGATGGGCCTTAGTGAAGTATATAGATATAGATTAACCGATTTTATGTTTGGAGTAAATATTTATATTATCCCAAGTTTACTTATATTTAATGGATTAAAAATGGATTCTTTATGGTTTATATTATCCCAAGTTTACAAAAACAAAATTCACAATCCAATTTTACATAGGGATGTAACAGGTCGGTTTGATTCAGTTTTAGGTGGAAAAAATCTGAAACAACAAAAAAAGGTTCGATTCGGTTTGATTCGGTTTTAAGCAATTTCCTTACAAAATCTGAACAAACCAATTTTATGACTTCTTTATGAAAATCACACAACAATTCACTTAAACCAGAAACCAAAATGAGAATGGTTTTTGTATTCATGGAATTTCCTATGTATGGTGAAACGTGTTGCTAATGTACCCAAAAACAAAATGTGAGACAAAGATTATTACAGTGAAAGAGAAACAACACATGGAATGTGAAAAAGATGAAACACAACCCTCTATTGCCTCTAGGCAGGAAGTCACAAAATCAGAGTAAAACATACCTGAGAAAACGTGGATATGCCAGCAGAACACGCGACGGGGCTCGGTGGTCATGGTTTGTAGTTGGACTTCATTATTTGATGATGTGGGTATTGGAATCTAGAAGGTGATATGAGTGTCTGGCTTGGGTAGAGACTGGAAAAATTATGATTGTTGCAATGCAGAGGGAGAACAGAGCACGAAGCGAGATCAAGCAAGGAATCCATTTCCAAGCTAATGAGCGTGTTTGGGAATCTTCTGGAAATGTTGACCAAGAATATATGTCTATTTTTGTAATGCAGCAGAAATGGTGGAAAAAAATGGGTATCTGGCGCAGGAACACTGTTCAATAAAGACTTAGACATATGATTAGAGTTATCAAACTGAGTCCGACTCGATTGGCTGGTTCGAATAGCCTGACATTAAACATGGGCTGGGTTGATACAATGAAGGTTCAAAATTATTTTGGCCCAACCTGACCCGACCCCAAAATTCATTGGCCCGACACAGGTTGGCCCGTGATGGGCTGAGTTGGCTCGCCTGTCCGAACTTTGAAAATAAAAAAGGTATACCTAGAACTGAAGTATTACATTTTTATACTGCACGAGGTTCGGTAACCCAACCAATTTCACCCAACCCAACCCAGATTTTGTGGGTTGGTTCAAGTGATTAGGTTGATTAGGGTAAAAATACATAGAACCCATAGAGTATGGGTTGGGTATTGGGTTTCATATTTCCAAACCCATTGAACCCAACCCAACCCATAGAGTATGACTTGTTGCTTAGTGGATGGTTTTAGACTTAGTTTTGTGTTGATGGTGATTGATGACTTTCACTCTCTCATTATAATAATTTAGACTTTTAGTTGATGGTTGTTGATGATTTCAGTGCAATATCTTAGTTGATGGTTGTAGAATATGGTTTGGTAAACTTTGATGACTTCAATGTAATGTTTTAACTTGATTTCGGTTGGAGAACAAGTTTATTTGTGATTTCCTTCTCTTTTTCACGTTTTTCTGTCCTGACAGACCCGGGGACCCGACCTAAAGGTGGAAATCTGTGTGTTTCATGTCAGACCCGAGTACCCAACCCAGCCCAACCCGCAAGTGGTCGGGTTGGGTTGTTCGGGTTTCATAATTTTTTTGGCAAATCCAACCCAACCCATCCTTTAGTTCCAGTCCACAGATCCATCTTCCTTTTGCCTCGCTCCAACTTCACCTTCCTCACCCTTGTTATTATCACCTCCTCCGCCGCCACCACCCCCCTTGTCACCAAGGTTGTTGCCATAATCGGCACCACCATAAGTATTATCCAAATCGGGCTAAGTCGGGTCAAGAAAAGTGGAAATGCATTCTTGTTGGCACCACGCGCGCTTTAGCTCATTCCTCTCCTCTGCTGCATCTTCGTCTTCTCACCAAATCGACCCCTTTTGATTAAAGACTCCAATTTTCTATTAAAACTGTTGGAACCAAACACACCCAGAAAACCCAAACACAAAAATTCCAGTAAACACTATGCAACTTTTTTCTTGCCTTTTGCGGAGAAATTGGCCAAATGCTTTATGGGTAATGCCGCGTTTGGCGAGAAACCCAGATGGGTCAACACACTTTTCATTGACCGAATCGCTATTTTTGGGGACTAAATGATTAATTTATTATTTTCAGGGACCAAAATTGTAGCTGTGTTTTTTTAAGGGACCAAATTGAGCCTTCACTCTAAACTTTATTCCAGGACATCTTTTATGTCTGAAAATAATTTTGTATCTCTTATACTAAACGTGGGAAATTTTTATTCTCACCTCACATTCCCAAAAATATTAAAATATCTCTTGTAACTAACACCACCACCTTAGTGTATAAAACAATGTTATAAACATTATTTTTAATAATTTGATTACAGGTATAAGGGTTAGACTATCCTTGTATTCATTTAATACTTTTTTTTACTGTTTGATAAAAAAAAATGCTTCTTTCATTCCTTACCATTTTTCGGTACTTAATTGTTTTCAATTAGCCATGAAAATTTCACTCCACATTAGTTTCTTCCTTGTTCACAATCACAACTAGAAATATCAAAATTGATGGATGTAGCCGTCAAATCTTTCAGAGTCAAAGTATGTCTATTATATTTTTGATGATTTTGATCTTCATTGAATATGAGGATGTCTTTGTGGGACTTTTGCATCAATTTGAGGAAGATGAATACAATATAATGCCAACTAACAAAATTATCACGAGTTATATTAAGACTAACTTTGCTTTTTTAAAAAAGTTAGGAAACGACATAGCAAAAACAAATAAAAAAATTGAAAAGATTTTTTTTATCAATTTAATTTATTTTTTATTTTTGAAAAAATTATCAATTTAATTTATAAGAGCGGTTTAATAAATAAATTTTTTACAACATTCGCATCAAACAAAAGACGAAGTCATAACAAGTTATATTAGCTCATCCTATCAAAACTAATAGTGTATGCCAATTAAAAAGAATGAAAACAGATCAGAGATATGGTCAATTCACTTAATTGAATTTCTTGAGTGTAAAATGTTTACAACTTCATCTTAATACAAAATCTAATTACACAAGCAACTAACCATCTATTTTTTTTTCAAAAGCAAAGTTGGCATGCAAAGACATCATAATAAGCAGACAAATGTGAGCCACTTAAGTTCACAAACTATTGCTACAAGTGCTCGGTATTCTGCCTCAGAAGAGGATCGAGAAACTGTTGTTTGCTTCTTAGTTTTCCAGGAAATTAGTGAATTCCCAAGGAATGTGCAGTATCCAGTGATTGATTTTCGAGTATCTAAGCATGGTGCCCAATTAGAAGTTTTAACAAAAGAAATAATTAATTTGATATGTAGAAAGTAAATAAAAAAATGATATGATTTATTTTATTACTTTATCTTAGTTGGACTGGTGTAGGTAGTTGAGAATTGGACAAAAGGTTATTGAGAATATTGAGTTAAGTAGCTTAAAAGTTCGGACTCTATCATAGGTTATTTCTCTATTTTTCATTATGTATTTTTTCTATTGTTTAAAGAAAAAATATTAGTGGGGATAAAATATGATGTTTACAAACCTATTTTTATTAAAGCTATTTGGCTATAATAAGATCTTACTTGATGTTGGTCATCACTTAGCTGTTTTCAAATAGTTGTTGAAGTTAAGGTAGGGTAAAAATGAATAGATAAGTTATAGAAACATTCGAAAGAAAAAATCTTCTTGATTTGATCCCTTTCTAAGGTTGGTAATTAAAGGTTGTCTAAAAAAAGATCAATTTAAAAGACATTAAGATATAAGATATAAGATAACAACGGAAAAGAAAAAGGAGCACAAAAAAAAAAAAAAAAAACAGAGAGAGAGAGAGAAGAGAGAAGATGTAGCAAAGAAGAAGAAGAAGAAGAAGAATGATAATATATAGTGAATTAATAATTGAATTGGTGTGATAAATAAAAATACATCTAAAATATAACTAAAATTAGAAAATACAGAATATATATGCAATAACTTTTTATGTAACTTGAGAAATCGGTCTATGGGATCATATACATTATAATGACATCTCATTGCTCCCTTCTTTTTTGAGAGACGTCTAGTACTATATCTCTTCCCCAAGCCGGGTCGTCGAGTTGACCCTCCCATCGCTTAAATATCTTAAAACCAAATTTATATTTTTATTATTTCTTAGGATAGTCATGTCTCAAAGCAAAATTGACCCCCTTTATTGAGTATCATGTCCCGAGACAAAATTGACACTCAAATCAATCTTATGTCTGTTATGCCCATATGGTCACATATCATACAAAATTCTTTTCCCTTGAACATTCAAAACTCATCAAAAAAAATAATCATATTTCTTATCTATATTTAAAGTGATATTTTTTTTTTATCAAACAAAAGAATATTGAAATAGAGTACAAGAGGTACTCTAACCCAATTACAAAGTAAGAACAAAAGGATTGGATAAAATAATTGTTCAACCAAGAGTACAAGTACACCCACTATAATACACCAAGGTTGAAATTTAAAGTGGGATATAATGAAATAGTCCAAATAAGCAAAAACATCCACCTCAACAAGTGTATAGAATCATGCGTCAGGAACATACAGTAATTGACACAGGGAAGCAATTAGGTGAATAGATCAATTGGCAAATGGCAATTATGTATCATGGTGGGCACATCACAGAGGGGCATAAATTTTGATTCCAACACAATTATGAATTGGTACTTGCCAAAATGAGATAAAACTTCACGTTATGGGCATTTGGAAATTTGGAAAGTACAAACAATTCAAGTATTAGCTTTTGGCAAATTTTTGGCATCAAACAATTTAAAATGGAGAATGCACACACAACAATCCAGCGCAAATGAAAAATAGGAAGCCACCTAAAAACACGTACGCAGAGCAATGAATTGAAATAATCCTATAATTAAATTCCAGAAAAATGTATTTATTAGATTAATTCAACAAACCACATATAAATGTTTCAAAAAAAAAAAACTCAAATCAACAATTAAGAACCCAAAAATCCCATTTTTTCCTAATAAACAAATCTATATGTGAAACCCCCAATTTTTGTCAATTTTTTTTTTGTAGAGCCAATTTTCATCAATTAAAGTCATAATAGAATATTAAAACATATCAAGAATCACATCATCTAACTTATGTGCCAAGATATTATTGGTGGGAATATGGTGTAGTACACCAAAATAATGGAACAACAGATCTTCTCATCCACCTTAATTAATTAGGGACTTCATCTTCCAGTAAATCTACGAAGTATCCCACAAGCTTAGATCTTTTGGATCCGTTATGAGACTAATCTCTTCTCGGGTGCTTAGTCATAGTTAAGGCTCTTCAACCCCTCCCCAAAAGATGTGTTTTGCTAGATTCGAACCAAGGCCCTCTCCACAAGTTCAGTTTGCACAACCAATTGAGTCACACTCATTGAGTGTATCCCGTCATAATTTGAAAAAAATATACTGTGATCTTAACTCACTAAATAATTTATGGGTGGATATACACTTGCTCACTTTTGAAACAAGTTCATATTAAATGATTTTTTATTAAAAAAAATTAAATTTAAGACTGATTAGAAAATGAAGGGGTATGACTATATATTGACATCGAAATTGCTATCTACACTACGAGCTAATCAGACATAATGCTATTTTTTTTCTCTATAAAATTATGATTGGTTAATCAGAAATGTGAGCTGATAATTAGATTAAGCATGTCAATAGCATCACAGAAAAATATAAAATAAAAGTGGATATAACGCTATGCTTAAATTTCTTGGGCACCCTAAGTTGAAAATATTTTCTAATTAAGATCGATATGACCTAAAGTTTATCCCTTTGTAATATCTTTTATTTTCACTTTTGTAGTTTACAAATCCCATCCATCTTGATTTTTACTTATTTTGAATTGATAAATGGCAAATACATTTAAAGCATAAGACAAATAAGAAAATGCAAACTCCAATGAGTTAATATGAATGAAATGGGATGTATATATATAGATGCATTCCGTCATAGTTTTACCATATGTCCTATCTCACTACAATGATGAAGTACCTCATTTTCCTCATAATTATACTTCTATCATCTAAGCCCTCATTGTCTGATTACCAGTTTTTTAAACTGGCCGCCTAACAGCTAAACCTAAATGCAAGATCACTCCACCAAAAAAATTCACTATTCTTGGACTTTGGCCATCCAATATTGCTACCACACCTTGGCCAATTAATTGCTCTCAAACACCTTTCAATCGTGGAAACGTGAGTTGTTTTTTTTTTAACTATTTACTTTTTAATTATATTATATTTTGTGTTGTTGTTGACTAATGAAATTGTATTCTACTTATATTCATGCAGATCACAAGCTTGGAACGTCGTTTAAATGTTTCCTGGCCAGATTTATTACTTGGAAACAATACAAGGTTCTGGGAAGATGAATGGCTTAAACATGGGACTTGTTCTGAGAAAATGTTTGATGAATTCAATTATTTCAAATTGGCATTGGATATTAAAGATAAGTTGGATATTTTAACAGTTCTAGCAAATGAAGGCATCTCTCCAAATGCAGCTACCTTATATAATAGCACAGATGTTGCCAATGCCATCAAAAAACATATTGGACAATTTGACCCTGAACTTCTTTGTGTAAAAGCTCCAAAAAATATTACAGTACTCAAGGAAGTTCGACGGTGTCTTGATCATGATGGAAAGAAATACATGTCTTGTCCAACTACAATTAGTTGTAATTCTTCTCTATTTATACTACCGTTGTAATGTGATAATTATATGTTCTTATTATTAAAATAAAATTATGACCATGTTATGATTGTGGTTAATTTGCCTTATTGAGAGTATATATCTTGACATGAGTTGTGTTTTTTTGTTTCTTTCTTTCTTTCTCTTTTTCTTTTTTTTTTTTGGTGGTTTCCGGTGGAAAACATGGAGATACAATATTGAGATGTATCTAAGGAATATATATATATATATATATATATATATATATATATATATATATATATATATATATATATATATATTTGATAATTGTAAAAATTCATTAATATATATATATATATATAAAGGTACCAAGGTATATAAAGCTCTTTGTGGGATTTATACAAGACTTTCTTAATGTGTGTGATTATCATATACAGCGACTAAGATTAATAAAAATATATCATAATGTTATATGGTTGGTTCAAGTGTTCCCATATCAGAAGATGATACTAAGTACCAACTTTCTTTGAGGTCTATATTATTGTTATACTCACCAAAATGATATTAAAATTACACTCACAAAGAGTGGTTAGAATAACCCTTGAAAGAATACCATGTTTTGTGAATGCTCTTGCAATATAAAAGAAAAGAGTAGTTGCTAAATGAAGGAATATAAAAACTGGACAATGAATAATATACACCATAGCCAGAAAAGCATACATGAATAAGTAGGTTGTCCATAATAGCAAAAGTAGGCATTATTGAAAAGCATCAAAATGTATTCCCTACTATATTATATGGTTTGTCGATGAAAAGTTACACTCTCAAGGAAAAGAAAAAATAAGAAACCTAAACTATCCCGAATTCAAACTTCAAAAATCCGAAAGTATTGGAATACGATTGAAGAAGTGGGGTTGCCACTTTACTTGTAATTTCAAGGATGTGGCCAGTCCTCTTGGAACACCACAATGTCCTCATAACATCCTAAAATTTCAATATAGTCTTTTTAATAAACGGTTAAGGTATTAAAATTAAAATTTGAGAATTAGTGATGAAACCATTGGAGCCCCATTAAAATATGAATACAATCTCATGGGAAAGTTAAAAGAATTCAATTTGAAGGTGCAGAGTGGTTACTCAATTCCACTAATCTTTTAGATTAATCAAATCCTGGAAGCGTTTCTAGTAGAGAAATACTCACACTTTCACTTATTACTAGTGAATTCTCTCACACACAGTACATATGAGAATAAACTTTAGTTTACTAATAAAATAAAAGGAAATCAATTTCTTTTTCAATGCTTTGATAATAAATATGTCATAGGTAATAGGCAAGCCAATTTGGATACAAATATAATTTCACAAAACCATGAAATAGATCCTAATAACCATATTATTGAGACTCAAGAGAAGAACTTTTTGCTGAGGTTGGAAAAGCATTTACTGATTTATTCCTCCAATAGTAAGATAGCTTTCCTTGTAACTAAGTACTTGACAATAATTTACCGCTCCTTTAATACCAATCTCTCCAATCATCTGAGTCCTTAAATCAAACCATACCACTTCATTATCCTTTTTTATGAAAAATATAACACCTTTCTTCCCAATTCCAATAGGATCATCAACCCAAAGCAAGGGTTCAATGGTGAAAAGTTTGATCCACGATTCCTTCACACCAACTTCACCCAAAATTGATATTTCTATGCGATTATTCTCAACAATGTTTGTAATCATAGCAATGGAACCACTGAAGACCACCAAGTGTCTATGCACAAATTGACAAGCATCACGCAATTCTATTGGTGTGGTATGGAACACCTCAGTGATCAAGCTGAATGACACAAGTATCGCTTCTTTTTCTGCTCCTTGCTTTCGTGGTTCCTCACACCACCAATGGCATACCCCATTCAAGTACACCGCAAAACCAACGGGAATACGATAATGAGTAGTCATTTGGATGTCAAGTTTTCTCCAACAGTCACTTTTTCTGCTATATATCTGCTAGAAGGGTTCTGGACATTGAATCTGAGGACCAAAAGGTGGTGGATAAAAATCTATGCACCCAATCAGCTTAAAGTCATCTGTTACGTGATCATAACCAAATCCATGAACATATAGAACTGCATCAAACTCAAACCCAAACACATGTTCAATGGTGCCCATTTCAACGGGAACAACCTTGAATTCCTT
Organism: Echinosophora koreensis; assembly: GCA_035048595.1. Classification (NCBI taxonomy): domain Eukaryota; kingdom Viridiplantae; phylum Streptophyta; class Magnoliopsida; order Fabales; family Fabaceae; genus Echinosophora; species Echinosophora koreensis. The sequence continues at coordinate 5,149,561 of JAPCYP010000016.1, read as the reverse complement.
AGTAGCTGGGTTCCACAATACAATCGTATAGTTGCCTTGAAAGAGACAAAGTGTACCATTAACACAAGAACCTAAAATATAAACATTATGGTTATCCTCGTGAAATGGAGGTGGCCAATCTAGTTTGGTCTTATTCTCAAACCTCTCACCAGAAAGCAAAAATAGTTTATCTTCATGGTTACTACCTGGCACTTGCTGCTTTAGGAGGAAGCACGAATCATCATTTTTAGATATGAAACTCTGACGATACATGCTCAAGAAATGAGGGTTTTCAAGTAAATTTGACCAAGATTTGTGCACACAGCTAAATCGCTTCAGTGATTTCATAGGCAATTTCGACAAGATATTGAATGCCAGATCGTCAGGTATATTGTTGCTAACCTTCTGAGTCGCAGGTGCCATTGATTTCTTTGACGGAATCCTGCATCAAAGTAAATAACTAGTGTGCGTGAATCTAAATAAGAAAACAATAAATAAGTAATATCAAACAGACAACTAGAGGCAATATTAATATTATTATTAAGAGGGCTGGAATGAATCATTATTGGGTGATTGATAAAATGACAAATCTATGTAGGTATTTTGTGAGTATTTGGGAGAATAATGGCACCATCTAAATCTGCATAGTAAGCGATCCTACACGTTCAAAGAAATCTATTCATAGTAGATTAAACCATAAACTAAAGCACCTAACATCGTCTACATCCTTCAGAATACATCTTCCTTCACTATAATTAATTAAACCATAAAACCATGTTTGATCATCTCCTCAAAACAGAGGAATAGGTTTATCGAGGAAGTAAGAGATTACCTGACTGAGCAAAGAAGAAAATGAATGGACAGAAACTCTACGACGATCGACGACAACTGCAAAATCCCTAACTGTACGGTAAAAGTCGTAAAAGCTAAAGAGCAAAATCAATAACCTCCCAAAAATTTCTTATAGCTGTCAAACCATGTTCAGGGCATGAAATAGCCAAAATACCATTTTGGTCCCTTAACTTATTTTTTAGATTCAGTTTGGTCTCTTAACTTTTAAAAGGTTCAATTTGGTCTCTTAATTTGTTTCTGTTGACCCAAGTTAGTCCCCTCCGTCAATAAAGTCAATAACGGTGTTAAATGAGTTTCAATTTGGTCCCTTATGTTTCGAATGAGTTTCAAATTGGTCCTTTAAATTGTTAACATGTTTCAAATTGGTTCTTTAAATTGTTAACGAGATTCAAACTGGATGGTCCTCTAAATTGTTACCGAGTTTCAACCTGGTCCTCAAAAAGTTAACACTGTTACTAATTCATTGACGGAGATGACTAACTTGGGTCAACAGAGACAAATTAAGGAACCAAATTGAACCTTTTAAAAGTTAACTAAGAGACCAAACTGAATCTAAAATATAAGATAAGGGACCAAAATGGTAGTTTAGCATAAAAAGAAAGTAAAAAATAAAATAGATTATTTTTTCTTATTATTTAAATTATGTTGAATATAATTCTAAGATGAATAATAATATAATCCCTTATAGATACTATAATTTGATTAATGCATTCATTGAAAAAGTCAAAATATAATAAGAAATAAGAATAATAAGTAAATTTATAATATTTATTTAAAAGTCGTATTTAGTAATTTATATTACATTAAATTATAGTATGATCGTCAATGTTCCGCATGGTATATAGTAAAATAATAAATAAAAACTTTATTACTAAAATTAATATTAAAGTGTAATTTTTTAAAAATTTCATAGATAGTAATTTAGATATTAATATTCATTCATTCAAAATAGTCAATTTCCTTTTGATAAGTTTTGTACACTGTATTTTATTACTCCATTCATAAAAATAAATAAAAAAACTATAACAAGAAATTATAAGAATAGGAATTAAATTTAAAATGAAACTTATATAAAAGTCTTATTCAGTAATTTAGATATTAAATTTTTTTCTGTTGATGAAATTAGATATTAAATTTTAGTAACAACATATTTTTGGTATAATGACCCATTAATTTCAGTAATTTATATAAATCTTTATCTTAAAAACTGTATATTAACGTGTAATTTCCATGAAAATGTTCATAGATAGATCACAAAAAACAAAATAAAAAGGTAAAGTAAAATTAAAGTGAACGAAAGTTGCCACCACTATGATTTCAAAAAATAAAAAAGTTGCCACCACTATCATCATGGTGCTAGCCTTCAACTGTAATGACCTAAGGCCCATTCCTAAGCTGCAATGCAAATAGGCCAACCAAATAGTAAACACAAATGTTAGAAAGTAAAAAATGACTGCACCACCAAATCTTGGTGAACTGTGCTGGGGAACATATAGCCCTGAAAACATAATTTATAAGTTGAGTAGTAGACATCAAAAACTTATTGAATATATGGACCACTTTGTTTGGTATTGGTGTAGTTTCAGTTCTGACTTTGTGTACATATATAGTTATAAAGTTATGTTAAACAGTTGGTTTTGATGAATTTTTTGATAAATCTAACAAATCTTGGGTTCTATCTTCGGTTCACCGAAATAGAAACATTTTTATGTTTAGTTTGCAGGTGATCGAAAGCTCCCGTCAAGTTTTGTGGGTGGTGAGAGTGAGGGTAACATTTTGGTGAGGGGTTCTTTGTGATGAAAATTTACTAAAACATAAATACAAATTACAACATATTACATGTTTTGCATGTTGTATAAAAGAAAAGGTTTAAGATTAGGATGTGTACCTGGTGCTGAAGGATCCATTGCTATAGTGTTCAGCTTTCCTTGAGCACTGCAGAGTTCATTGATCTTGACAAGAGTGTGAAGGTGAACTGCTCTCTCTTTCTGGTAAGTCTGTATAGTGTGTGTTCAGTAACTGCTTAATGGGGATGCAACTATTTAACCTACCAGCGGAGAGTAGGGACCTCTCAACATGCTACTAAAATGAATGGTCTAACCCATCATAGTCCACTCACAAGACAAAGCCCAATTACAAAATTTCGTCATATTGTTAAGGTACTTATAATATCAATAATTAACCATAATTAACATATCAACTATAATTTCTAATAATTAATTAATAATAATCCAAAAATTGATTAATTAAAAATAATTAATCTAACACTTTGGGCTAAATAACTACAAATATGAGAGAAACACTTTGGTGAGATTTTTTGTTGCTTTTGGTTACAATTCTGGTATAGTGAAAGAGTCTGCAAATTCTATTTCAATGTACAATTAATTGGGTTGATGTTTTCCTCGGTGATTATGGGTTTAAGGTGGCTCCTTCTTGGGGTTCTATTCTTATGTGGTGCAGTGGAAATTGGTTGATGGGTATTGTTTTAACACTTTCTGGGAGTATCCTTCCTTGGGTCCTGACTTTGAGGATGATTTGTTTTGAGTGACTCTGAGACTTAACTCCAACTACTATGGATGTTTTTGGTGGGGGATGACTTATAATTGTTCTTATTCTTACTTGGTGGATGATGTATAGGTTGTTGTTCTGTAGTTGATTTGTGTTCCTTGTTTATTGATGGTTTGGGAGCTCTTTGATATTGAGGCTTTCCAATTTTGCTGCTAAACAAAGTGCCTCGTTACATTGGTTTCCTTGCTATTATTCTTTGTGCTGTTCTCAACTTCAGTGTGTTGTGGGGGCTCTTCTGGTTCTTTCATTTTGGTCTCCATGGATATTTCTTTTAGGCTGTATGTGGCTTCAATTTTATTGGCTCATTTTTCTGGTGTTCATGTATGGGCTGGCAGTTGGCATGTGTGTGGGTGTTGGGTTAAAGTTTCTTACTTCTTTTGTGGCCGTGGATATTATCATTTGGTGGGATTTAGTATAATAATGTTTTGGTTTCTAATGTTGGGTTACTACTATGTCGTTCTTGGGTTTTCAAGTAATGCTCCTTTGTAATTTTGATGCTAGTCCTCCCTTTAGGTCTTGTATATATCAGTGTTACATAGGTTGCTCCGACTTTTTTGTATACGAGTTGGAGTACCCCTAGTACTCCTATCAATGTATCTTTGCTTATTAAAAAAATAAACAAGAAGAATATATGGACCAAGTAACTTCATTAGATATCATAATCCACAGTCCCAGTTAGGTAGCTCACTTGGTTATGTTTAGGGATATAAGGAGACTCCAAGTGCACTTGGAGGTAAGGAGTTCACCCCACCACCTCCACCCCTATCCCCCTAACATAACAACTAACATAGGCTGACAAAAAAAAAAGAAAAAAGAAAAAAAGATATCATGATCCCTAGGGAGCTGCTACCTACACCCCTACATTTGTTATATCCACCCCCACAAATCTTTTTAAACTTTTTTTATTACAAAAATACTGTTAAGAGTAAAAAGGGGGTGGGGGTGCGATAACATAAGAGTAATTTGTAGCTACTAGAAATTTCGTGCTGACTGTTGAGCACGACCGTACTTACTGGAGCATGGTCATACTGTTTCCGGGCAGAAAGGTTGAAGAACCCTTGCTCAGTTTCCTAGGGCATTCGAAGATCAATCCTATTGACTTTTACTAACCATCCACATCAGTTTCATTAATAACATTAATCTTCATGTTATGTACTTATTGGTGAATTAATCATTTAATTCCAACTTCATTATTAATGTCCCTAAAACTCATGAATCAATCATAGGGTCTTAACTAAGCCTTTGAGCAATAATCTCACTTCTCTTTACTAAGGTTCATGTCTTATAAACATTGGGAAACATCCCTTACTTTCATTCATCATTGTTAACATTTTTTAATGTCTTAACATCATTAATAACCCCTATTATTTAATTAGAGTCTTATTAACATCAACGCCGACATAACAGCCTTAACAACCAAACACTCATTCACAACATAACAACATCATCATTCATTCATGGCAATAACATCATCATAACAGTTTGCAATTAAAGCATGCCAACAAGTAGAGAACATTGACAATAGTTATATAACAAACAAATATCATTTAGGCAAATAACAAACAAATAGGCTCATGGGTTAACCCTTCATCTTACGCTACCTCTAATGCCTACATGTTCGTACTATCCCTTCTCCCCATACCTGGTATGAAGATATAAGCCTCTTGACAAAAATGAGCGTAACTACTCTTGTTCCCTCGAGCGGCTAGACTAATTCCTCAAGCCTTGACCAAACACAATAGGATTAACCAATTAATCTCCAATTTAAGAAAAGGGAAAGGAGATTAAAGAGGGATAACTATATTACATGTTATTTGACACTAGCACGCGTGACGTCTCTCCCAAACTAGAGCAAGGGCACCAAGAATTTGATTGGGTTAAAAGGAAAGGGAAGAGGAGAGGTTTCTATCACACTTGGATTGCCAAAAGTGTCAAATGAGGGTTATAACTCGTAACCCTCCTAAAACTCACTTATATAAGCTAACAGACTCTAAGCACGGGCGTCCTCACGTTAAGCACGGCCGTGCTCACATTGAGCTCGGGGTCTGCAAGATGCACGTCAAAACGCCGTATTTTCCGACACCGGCATGCTCCCCGTGAGCACGGTCGTGCTCCTCGTGAGCACGATCTTGCTCCTGGTGAGCACGGCCGTGCTCGTGGCTCAAGCAGTCACTGAGCACGCGATCAAGCACGGGCGTGCTGGACATGAACATGGTCGTGCTCATGTACCAGAAATGGATTTTCCACTTTAAAATCCCACTTAGCCCTTCATAACACTCCTAAGGTCAAACTTAACATATAACACACACCTAAGCACTTAAAGGCTTAACACGAAAAATGGGGTGTTACAATTCCACCCCTTATAAAAATTTCATCCTCAAAATTTCTACCACCTTGATTGAGAAGGTGCGGATATGTTTTCACCAATTAGGCACATACTTTAGATCAAGTCCTCGGACTCGGAGGCTCCAGCTCCACTAACAGTAAACACTCTCCCAGTGGTCTTTAGTCGATTGACTTGGGGTTTCTGATTCTTGCTAGCATTCTACGGTTCTGACTTTGCTCCTCCACACTCGGGGCTGATGTGGCTAGACTTGCCGCACTTGAAGTAGATGACGTCTGTCTCCTCGCACTGTTTGGTATAGTGATCCTTTCCACACTTGCCAAATTTGATAGGTCTAGGAATAGAAGAATCCCAGTCCATGGGCTTGCCTGCTGAAAAATGTGGTTCATTGCCACTCTACTTGAAGTCTCGGCCGATTGGAGCTAGACGCTGCCTTTCCTCGTCCTTCTGATCATTCTTCCTACTGCCCTGAACATTTGAACTCTTGTAGCTTGCCACTCTGAATTTGTAGGCATCCTTGAAGATCCTGCACTTGTTCACCAGGACGGAAAAGACTCGCATATCCTTTTTAATTGGAAATTACGATCAGCAGTAATAGAAAATATGAGCTATCACAGATTCACAATATACAGAGAGATGCACTTGTACCATATTGAATTAAAAGATCAGTTTAACCACCCAGATTCTTTAAATACCATGCCTCCAAAACAGTTCCTAGCACAGAAGATCATGAATATTTAGCAATCGCATTGAATCACCCCAAACATTATAAATGGCCTTTATTACTGGAGCAAGGTGGATACAGTGGAGCGTGCAATCAAAGATATATGAAGGTGCAGTGCTTGGAGGCCTGTAGTGTGAAGAACATCCATATGTTGGAATTGGCAGAGTGGTTACTCAATTCCACTAATCTTTTAGATCAATCAAATCTGGAAGCGTTTCTAGTAGAGAAATACTCACACTTTCACTTAATACTGGTGAATTCTCTCACACACAGCACATATGAGAATAAACTTTAGTTTACTAATAAAATAAAAGGAAATCAATTTCATTTTCAATGCTTTGATAATAAATATGTCATAGGTAATAGGCAAGCCAATTTGGATACAAATATAATTTCACAAAACCATGAAATAGATCTTAATAACCATACTATTGAGACTCAAGAGAAGAACTTTTTGCTGAGGTTGGAAAAGCATTTACTGATTTATTCCTCCAATAGTAAGATAACTTTCCTTGTAACTAAGTACTTGACAACAATTTACTGCTCCTTTAATACCAATCTCTCCAATCATCTGAGTATTTAAATCAAATCATACCAGCTCATTTCGGGTTCGGGGCGGGGCAGATATCTGTATCTAGGGGTGGGAATAGGCCAGGCCAGGCTTTGCTTAAATAGACCAGGCTTTGCTTAAATAGGTCTGGCCTGTTTGAAAATTTAAAAGTCTAAGCCTGACCTGTTACCTGTCAAAGGCTTTATTTTTAGACTGGCCTGGCCTGTTAGCCTTTTTAAAAGCCTATTTCGTATGAAAGCCAAAAAGAAAAACATCCAACAGAAGAAGAAAAACCCTTACAACAAAAATCAAACAACCATTAAAACCCAGAAGAAGATCCATCAAACAACCAAACCCTTAAAGCAAACATTAAAAAATTATCATCAAACAACAACCATCAAAACCAAACCTTACAAAACAACAACCATCAAAACCCAGAAGAATAAAAATCAAACATTCAGCAATTGTTCCTGAAGACAGAATGCATAAAGTTACAAATCATAAATAAAAATCATGAAAGTTTCTAACTTTCATAAAAAAGCATCAAACCCAGATCTTTGTTAGCGGGTCTTCTTCTTCGCAGATCTGGCCCCTTGTTCCCAGGTTTTCCTCTTTTTCGCAGTACTTCGTCTTCTTTGCAGATCTTCCATTTCATGTATCGGGGAAGAGAACTGAGGTGGAGCAGAGATGGAGATGGGAACATGGAATCACAATAAAAATAGAACTTGTATGGTTGTATCTGTATTTCTGAGGAACTAAAGGAAAATAGCTTATTGAGCTACCTTCTCATACCACGGCGAGCGGCCGACCACGGCGAGCGAACCACGGCCAGCAGTGAGCGGTGGACGGAAGCAGTGAGCGGAGGACAAAGAGCAGCGAGCGGGCATGGCAAACAGCGGTAGACCACGGCGAGCGGCGAGTGCAGGGTCAGTAAAGGAGCGATGACTGTAAGAGAATGAGAATTAGTGTTGGAGTCTCAGAAAGAGATAGGGACTTGGGTTTTGTAAAATGTGTAAATGGGAGAGAGAGTCAAACTTTTAAAATTCATTTTATGTTAATATATTAATATTAATTTATAATAATATTCTAATATAATTTATATTTTTATTAATTTTTTTATTAAAAATATTATATTATATTATTTATAAACAGGCCGGCCTGATAGGCCAAAAAGGCTTTTCAGTAGGCCTGGGACTGACCTTTTTAAATAAAAAGGCTTTTTAGAATGCCTGAACCTGACCTTTTTACTAAACAGGCTAGGCCTTAAGTAGGCCAGGTCGTAGGCTCCTGTCGGGTGGCCTGGCCTATTCTCACCCCCATCTGTGTCCCCATCCCCGCCTCGGTCCCCGGTCAAAGCAGGTTTTCCTCGTCAAAATCTGGGCGAGTTTGGATGGTTACCCACGTGTTCTAGTCTCATTGTCATACCTAGTTCTAACTTCTAATTTAACTAAAAGTACAAAAAACTAAACAATTTACAAATGGCCCCAGAACTTCATGTTATTTCATTCGCATCCCATAAAATTTGAAAAGTTATCTCCTGAACCCCTTTTCCCTCCTCTCTATTTTCTATGTTTGCCGACGCAAGTAACGTCTCTCCTCCCTCTTTCACTCCTCACTCATCAGAGAGAAGAAATGCAAGACATATTCGGATCAGTTCGGCGATCACTCGTGTTCCGTGCTGCTTCGCCGGAGAACGAAGAACCCTCGCCTTCGCTCAGCGGAACCCTAGTCGATAAGATCAGTTACTGCATCCGCAATTCCAGAGTTTTCAACAAACTCTCTCCTCCTTCTCCGCCTCTGCCGCCGCCACCGTTCACCAACGATACCACCGCTCCGAGTACGATCCGATGGCGCAAGGGCGAGTTGATCGGTTGCGGTGCCTTTGGTCAAGTTTACGTTGGAATGAATCTCGATTCCGGAGAGCTTCTAGCAGTTAAACAGGTCAATTCATTTCTCAATTCTCCTCTGAACTTTCGAACTTTCGATTCTTTGTTAATTTGGGTTTTTCGATTTTGCGTTTTGTTGTTGATCTCGAAGTGGATTTTATTTTGTTTATTACTTAACTCTCTGTTTCTTCTTTTCGCTTGAATCTTCGGAATTGACCTTGTTTTATTCGCTTGAATCTTCGGAATCTTCGCTTCATTGTTTTTTTTTTTTGTTTATTTATTTTTTCTTCTTATATATTTTGATTTCGAAGTGGATTTTATTTTCTTATATATTTTGGTCATTTCATTTCTTCGTTCTTCTTCGCCCTTTCACTTCGTGGTTTATTTCGATTTTTCGGATTTTGTGTTCTGTTGATTTTTAAGTGGATTTTGTTTTGTTTATTTTTTCTTCTTATATATGTTTCTTTTTTAGCTCTCTGTTTCTTCTTTTCGCTTGAATCTTTGGAATTGACCTTGTTTTAGTCTCGCTTTTACGCTATGTTCATTTTTATTTGAAGTAGTTGTAATTTTAGCTTTAAAGCTTAATTGATTTTTATTTGTTGTTTTGTTTTGTAGGTTTTGATTCCGGCAAGTAGTGCTTCGAAGGAGAAAGCACAGGTTTGTTGTTTGATTAAATTCCATGTAAAGGAATTTGATGTTGAATTATGGATGTTTGATTTTAGTTTTTAGGATCTTTGAGATTAGCAGAGTTCTTATGTTGTAGTTTGACTAATATTTTAACAGGCTCAATTAAAAGAGCTTGAAGAAGAAGTTAAGCTACTTAAAGATCTTTCACATCCTAACATTGTTGTGAGTATGACATTTTATTGGTGAATGATATTGAGAAGAAGCCAATTAGTTCCTGAATAGCTTTTTGTGCTGTAGAGATATTTGGGTACAGTTAGAGAGGAGGGCACGTTAAATATTCTCCTCGAGTTTGTTCCTGGTGGATCCATATCATCACTATTGGGGAAGTTTGGAGCTTTCCCTGAGGCTGTAAGTTTTACCAGCTGAACTAATGTACTTGGTAATTCATATGTGCCGTATTATTTCCACTAATTCGTTCAACAGGTTATAAGAACTTACACGAAGCAATTACTACTTGGACTTGAGTACTTGCACAAAAATGGAATCATGCACAGAGACATTAAGGTGTTTTTTTTTTTTTTTTTTTTTTAAAATAATGTTATTGAGATGCATGTTAGTTTGGTTCTTTTTTTGGTGGTTGATGTCCAAGCATAAATTAATTTCAGGGGGCCAATATTCTTGTAGATAATAAAGGGTGCATAAAACTTGCAGATTTTGGGGCATCCAAACAAGTCGTTGAGTTGGTAATCTAAGTCTTATCTGTTGCTCTGCTATTATATACACAGTTTTACCATTGTGAAGGCTCTTCTGTTTGCATACTTGTTGAAGATGTGGGTTGTTTTGCTCTAGGCTACCATTTCCGGTGCCAAGTCTATGAAGGGTACTCCTTATTGGATGGCTCCTGAAGTTATTCTCCAGACTGGGCATAGCTTGTAAGGATATTAACCCTCTTTACATATTTAGGACACATTCTGTTTGTAATATGCTCTAACATGATTAATACTGAAAGTTTCTTCTGGTCAGATATCACACAGGCACTCAGCATGGTAGTTAAGGCTGACTGGTAGTATGTTTTCAAGTGTTGGCCATTCTAGATGATACAACAGTTTTGTATTTCTAGAGTTGCATTAGAAGTGCCTTAATTATACAATGATGGGTTCTGTTAGAAAAAGTCTTTGCTTGGGATATATAAAAAGTTAGCAGCAGGAATTTTCAGTAGGACACATAGGCTAAATATACTTTCAAAGATACTTGTCATATCACATATGCAGTTTGAAGCAGGTATTATTGTATGCCACTTAGTTGTCTAGTTTATTAGAGATAGTTATTTGTTATGCATGAATTCGAGGTCAAGGGTTCCACCTTTCAAAATTTATTTTGACTGTAACTGGGGCCTTGATTAAATTTTGTTTTTATTTAGTTCTTCTCCGCAAGTGTATAATATCTTTTTCCTATGATGTATCCTTTGAAACTAAATCAAGATGTTTAAATACGTTGATGCCTTTTCAGCTCTGCTGACATATGGAGCGTGGGTTGTACTGTGATTGAAATGGCCACTGGAAAGCCTCCCTGGAGCCAGCAATACCAACAAGAGGTATCCCAAATTTTGACTCCTTAAATTTTTTGAGGTGCTTTCTGAACATATACTAAAAGAATGGACCTTCAGGTTGCAGCTCTCTTCCATATAGGGACGACTAAGTCTCATCCGCCAATTCCTGATCATCTGTCTGTTGGAGCAAAAGATTTCCTGCTAAAATGTTTGCAGAAGTATGTCACTTTTAATTTTCTCCTGCTTTCCTTCTATCTTAATTAGTTGTAGTCTGTTTCATAGTGTAAATGAATTCTTATTTCTTAAAATATATGATGGAAATTTGATTGTGCTAAACATTATGGAGCTTTTTTTTTTTTTTGTGGGGTGAAGGTGGGAAAGGGGGTCGGGAGAGAAAGTTCTCTAATTCTAAGCATACTTTCCATAATGTCAGCTGATTTATAATATGTAAGAGAGCGCATGCTTACTATTTTTATCTTTCAAATATTATATTATATTATATTATATTATATTATATTATATTATTGTTTGATTACAAATGTTACATATAAATATAAATATAAATATATAACCCTTTTGTAGGGAACCGGTTTTGAGGCCATCAGCGTCAGAATTGCTACAGGTGATCCTATGATTATTTCCCTTTTGACTGCATATGAAAGCTACAAAATTTAAAGTGGCCATTTGGCCCATTTCAGTTATGCTAATCACTTAATTAATATCAGTGTCTTGCATTAAATATTCATTTTTCCCTAAGATTAACTTTTTTTTTGTAATTGGTGCAGCATCCCTTTGTTACTGGTGAACCCATGGATTCTCTTCCCTTATCATCTACTACTCCCTTGGTATCTATAACTCAAATGATATTTAGCATGCCGTTGTGTGTATTTTTCATTAACCAATTTTTAAGGAAAATATATTTTACTTCTGACAGGAAAATTTTGAAGCTTCTTCACCATCTTGTGCCCCGAATGTTGAATCCTTGTGAGTATTGAAATGTTTTGTTTTGAATTGGAAGATTTGGCAGTATTCTTCTGTGGGACATGTAAAGGGATTGCTTTTTAGCAATATATTATTTTGTAGTGCTAGTGAAATGGTAATATGATCTTGGTTAATAAATGTTTGTCATTTATGTAGCCTTTGCTCCTCAACTGTAAATCCTCAGGACCTGGGAAATAAACAGTTGTGGGGAATGAGCAATGATGATGACATGTGTGAGATTGATGACAAAGATGAGTTCTTGCAGTGTGGTGTCAAATACAAATCATTGGAGTCAGAAAATATTGAGGTGGGTTGCATTTAGAACCTTATTGCTCGTTATAATTCACATGAAATTGATGACTTTTCATAATTTTTTTTTAAATTTAATGTAGAGTTTCAACCCAATGTCTGATCCTTCTGATGATTGGGGGTGTAAATTTGATGCGACTCCTGAACTGGAACATAAAGAAGTTGGTTTTGATATTGATGAAAGTTACATGCCACCTAGTCACTCGGGGCCAAATAATGAGCAGAAAGATTTTTCCGTTCCATGTGTGCCATCTCTGTCAGAGGAAGATGATGAGCTCACAGAGTCAAAAATTAAAGCCTTCTTGGATGAGAAGGTATTGCTTTTAGTTGGAATCGAGTTAGCCATTGCTGTCTATTTTTCATCAATCTTTTTCTATACTAACCGTTGTGTCATATTGATGACTGTATGCATTTATGGCAGGCTCTTGAGCTGAAAAAACTTCAGACACCTTTATATGAAGAGTTCTACAACAGTTTATATACATCTTGCTCTCCCAATGTGATTAATAGCACAAGTGATGAAACTGCTGCTCGAAAATACTTGAAATTACCTCCTAAAAGCAGGTCACCAAGTCGGCCACCATTTAGCACTCCATCTAAAACAGTTGACAATGCTGGAAGTCCTGGAAGTAATGACAGGTCCTCATCAATTGATATCAAAATAAATGATGATGGTTCAAAGGATATTCCAGCATCTCCCTTTAGTGAATGGACAGGACCGAGAGCTGACTCCCAGCAAGATCCAAGTAACCCAAGGTTTGTGTGGGTTAATTCTTTGATTTATTGTATGCCTCAGTTATTTTCAGAAATATAGAGTAATTTAAATGCTAATGTTGTTGCAGTTTAAGCTTTTCTGAGAGACAGAGAAAGTGGAAAGAAGAGCTCGACCAGGAGCTTGAGAGAAAGCGAGGTTAGAAGTTTTTCAACTTGTTACTTTGCTTCTCTTAAGTACTGAATTTGACTATTTTCTGTATCAATAGACACGGGGATTTGCTTTATATTTTGTCCTTCTTTAAGATAAGGCCCCCAAGTCGTCTGTCTGTCATGTATAATTAAAGAATAATCTAATAAACGAAACATTATATGCTAGCATTGGGTATAATTCATTTATTTATGTATTTATTTATGTGTAACGTTGCAGAAATGCTGCGCCAAGCTAGTATAGGGGGAAAGACATCTTCACCAAAGGATCGAGCTTTACATAGGCAGAGAGACCGAACAAGATTTGCTTCTCCCAACAAATAAGAGTGCGTTAGAGCGTTCATCCTGCCTTCCCGAAAGGATCTTATTAGCCACTGGGATTGAAAACACAAGAGTTGCTGCAGTTTTGTTGGGGTTGTTAATGTTATATGTATATCCGATATGGCCATTTTGCCATTTGACACGTTCAGATTCTTCAATGTGACGGTGAAGCTTCAATGTTTTCCCATGTGCCCTTTAGCTTGTCCGTGTTGTTGTTCCATGTAAAGCTAAAGCTTTTCTTATACAGTGTTGCTTGAAAATTTTCACTTTGGGTTGAGAGATGAATCTCAGATTTATGCCCAATTGTATTATGAATATATAGAAATAATTAGAACCGTGTGGTGAAGATTGCCTATGAATCTATTGCCACTTGTCCCTGTTTTTCTTCTTATAGCAATTTTTGCAGTTTGATTTGTTAATATTATGTACGGAATTTATCTCTTGATAGGAAACTTCCTAGACCTTATGAGTCGTTGTTTTCTATAGAAAATTAAAACTAGTTAATCCTGGAAACATTTATTTATTTTTTACGGTAAACATAGGCTTTCATCAGTGAGAAATATTTTGATTAACATGAGCTGGGGCATTCCCCAACCAAGTCCTAGATCCTATTTTCTTTGCTAAACCAACCAGCCTATGGGCTTCACGGTTCTGCACTTCTGCTGCCTTCTGATATGAATCACCTTGCAATCCTGGATTATGTGGTCAATTGCTGCTAGGACAGATTTGCTGTTTATGCAATTCACAACAACAGCTGCATCAGGTTTGATAATGACCCTGTTAAGGTATTGGTCCTTTGCAACGTTGAGACTCCCAGGGTCACTGCTGTGGCTTCTTTTTTGCAAGCTGAGAAGAAAGTCCTTCCATTTTGGTCTCTGGCCGTCAATCCCCAACCAGTAGTGCCATCCGAAAAGCATCCTGTATCCACACTAATTCTGTTTCCAGTATGGGCAGTGATTGGCTGGTCCGGTTGTAGAGTTGGAACCTGTTGCAACTGCAGCTTTCTGTTTGCAAGGTTGAACTCTTGGACAAAATCCATTGCTGCCTTAGCCACCTCAATTGGGTTGATTGCCTTTTGATTGAACACTAGAGCATTCCTTGCATTCCATATTTTCCACAAAATGCAGAACAATTGAGCCCCAAGGGTCTCCTCACAAGTCAGCCACTGAAGGATCCAGCTAGTAAGGTCTGTGTGTTGGGGAACATGAACTCCCAGCTGAGATGAAAACCAAATCAACTGGGTTATCTGGCAATGCATGAACAGATGTTCAGTCTTCTCAACAGCCAAGTTGCAGAGAGGGCAAAGAAGCTCAATTTGCACACCCTTCTTCCTGAGAGTTGCTAGGGTTGGGAGGATATTCTTGACCAGTCTCCAAACAAAATTTCTGACTTTACCTGGAATTATGCCCTTCCAAATACATTTCTTATTACAACTGAAAGTAGGCGAGTTTTTTTGAAAGACAAGTTGTAAAATAAAGAATAGTCTAGGCAAATTGAATGTGTGGTTTTGCTTTCAATTAACAAAAGAAACATGGGACATTTAAGAAAAAAACTTCCCACTAGCATAAAAACCCAAAAGAATACAAAATATGGACATTAAAGAATTGTATGAAATCCAGACGAAGTAAAGACAAAAAATAGCTGGAACATATAGGTGTTCTTAAATTCTTCGAGCAGGGATTTGCATTGTTGACACTGGCCGCTGTTTCAGTCCACTTTGCTGTACATTTTTCTTGCTCTTCAATGGTGAAACTAATCTGGTTGCCAGTCTTGAAGGAGAGAAAGACCGACGAAATTTTGATGCAGCTGATCTCATCGGAGAACTCTTATTCAAACTTGTATGTCCACTTACTAACCCATCACTTTGCTGTACAGTTTTCTTGCTCCTTAATGGTGAAGCTAATCTAGTTACAAGTCTGGAAGGAGAGAAAGGTCGACTCGATTTCGATGCAGCAGACCTCTTTGGAGAACTCTTGCTCAAACTTGTTGTAGGTCTTGTGGGTGAAATAGACACAATTGGTGTGCTTTTGACCTTGACTTGAAATTTGGATGCTGAAGAAGGTGGGGACTTGATCAGAAACTTGTGTTGTGTTGCTGTTCCTCTATTTCTTGATATGACAGGAGATCTTGTCTTGCAAAACTGTTGCTGCCTTGAAGAAGGGGTTGACAAGAACAAAGGGTTTGGGAATAATACTGTCTTGCTAGCCCATGGTCTATTCCTAGGAGACACCCTATTTGCCAAATACTTGTGATTTTCTTTATCAAATTCTCTAACTTTTGGAGGAGAAACCTTGAAATTGATTCTGGAACGAGCCCTTTGAAGTGGCGGGGAATCAGATTGTAGTTTAATCTGTTTTTCTTTCTTCCTTCTAGCCCTGAGTTCTGTGTTTTCAGGCTGTAATTTCCTGGCTTGACCTTTGGGGTAATGGAGTTTTTGGGTCATCAGTGGCAGTTTTCCTAGCAACAGCTGAAACTATTTCTCTGGCAAATTGACTTGCCTGTAAAATTTCTCCAACAGTTTCGCCTACAAGCATTGCAGGCAATGACATTTGCCTCCATTCACCTGCATAATGGTCACAAAAAGTCAAGGATAAATGATATTAATGATCCCTTTTTTCCCCAGAAAGATTAATGGTTTTACATTATTAACTAATTTCATCTATTAGTAAATACAATGTGTAATGATATAGAGAGAACTGCTTCATGGGTAAGACCGTAAGAGAGTAAGAGAGAAAAGTTACAAGACCTCCTAAACTAGCTGGCCTGGGAAACTTTCCTGGTGGAGATCTCCTTGGTGCACCATTCTTGATCCTTCAAAATAGCAAGAAAACAGAAAGAATGAGCTGAAAACTTAAAATATATATTAAGGGAAAATCACACTCACTTCTCTTCAGATTTAACTTAATTACATTGAACACACAACTTGTTTTAAAATTTACATTCACCTCCTGTTAGAAAAGGTCAGTGTAATTTCCATTATCATAAGTAAACAAACAAAAAGACGTACCAATTACCATTTACCAAATATAGTGCATGTTTGGTTTAGAGAAACTGCATAGGTAGGTTTGAGAGGCAAAGTATCTATAGAATTCCTCCGAGGTAACGGTAAACAAAACATAGCCATAATTATTAATCTACACACAGAGATGGTAATCTCATTTTCTATTGATATTAAATGTGTAACTAAATATGGTAATCTTCGAAGGCAAAATACGACTTCCTGTTATAGATGATGTTTCCATTGACTCCACACATAATGGTAGCTTTAGAACAAAAGTTTTTCCTTTTTATGATCACCCTCAATTTCAAACAGAACCTAACCCAAACCTAAAGGTACCTACCTGACTGATTCTTGTTTACACCTGAGACTTGTTCTGAGATAACCTCTGGTGCTGCGAGGGCTGAGACTCACCCCTGACACCACCTTGGTTCCACCGGCTACAGTATACTGAAGTTCCTGCAGCCGAAGCATGCACTGATCCACCTTCAAAGACCCACAAGAATTCACTTTCAGGGAAATGCAAAAAGACTCGAAATTTGAGCAAAGAAAACAAAAGGGTATGTAGAATGCAAATTACCTTGTTGAGTGTTTCTCTAATTAGAACGGGATTGAGAGCAGCTATAATTTTCCTCTGCTTTGGTGGGGTTCTCGCAACCATCTTTGTCTCCAACAATCTGAATTTCCTCTCTCTCTCTCTCTCTCTCTCACACTCACTCACTCTCTGTGACCCAGTGACGGACCCAAAAGACCAAAACCTTGTTTTTCCAGAGTTCGAAAGTGGTAAGTGCTAAGTCAACGGAAGACAGGAAAGGTTGATTGAAACATGAAGTGAAGGTAACGGTCCTCTATTTCGCAACGGTCGAATGAAAGTGAAACGAAGGAACGGCTCAACGGCTACATTACTGAACCAACTTTCTAAAACTAATAATTCAATATTTTTCCATTTAAGTCGCATGTTGGGTGGGCCCAAGGTTTAAGTTATTTTTATTTAAAATTGGAAAATACTAAGTAAGAAACTGCTTGGGAAATAAATAATCTGTCAAAAAAAAAAGGAAATAAATAAATAAAAAGATTTTACTATAAAGAGTTAAGATTAGAAGTTTTTTTTTTGTTGACAGTAAGATTAGAAGATTATAGATTGTAAGAGTTAATTAAAATATTACTTTGAGAGGACTTTTTCTATAGTATTATAATATAATTTTAAGATTATGTAAATTTGAATCCTAAGTATTATTTTGAGAGGACTTTTCCTATTTATCATTCATCATTCGAAGTGTTAATCTTACAATTATATCCATGGAAATTGTGGGACCTAGCCTAAATCTAGCCAAAGAAAAATATGCACTAGAGGTGCAAAATTTTAAAGCTGCTAAGATGCATTAAAGTTTGGCAACAAATTGTCAAAACTAGTAGTTGGATGGTGGAGGAGCATGCTCTATAAATAGAGCTCTTCTCTTCATGCATAAAACACATTAGATCTAATAAGAGTGTAGGATAGTGAGAAAAATAGAGAGGCTCTTTGTAGTGAGAGTGTGTTATCATTTCTTGTAACTCTTGAGAGGGAGTACTCGGGTTTGTAGAGTGATACACACAATTGGGGTGGGTTACAATTATTGTAATCATTGTTGTGATACTGAATAATTCTATTGGAGTGTTTCAATGGATGTTCTCTATTATTTTTCTGTAGTGTATTTTTTGTGTATTCTCACGATCCTTTGTCTGTGCGGGGGATACCCAACAATGGTATCAAAGCTATGACTGGGAACACACCAAGGTTTGAAATCCCATTATTTGATGGGAAAATAAATTTTATGATTTGGCAGTGTACCAAGTGTTGAAGGAGACAACACCGAAGGCTTTGTGGGAGAAGCTCGAGAATATCTATGCGTCGAAGTCGCTAACCAGTCGTCTCTGTTTAAAGATTGAGTTGTATCAAATCAAAATAGAGATGAGAGGGAATCTCCATGACCACATCAACAAGTTCAACCAACTAGTAAGTCAATTGTTGAATGCCGATGATAAAATATATGATGAGGAGCAGGCGCTGTTGTTATTGGCCTCACTACCAAGGTCCTACAAACCTGTGGTTCAAACGTTGCTTGTTGGGAGAACAACATTGAAGATGGATGAGGTGACTGTCACTTTAAGAGAAAATGAGAGAATGATGAAAAATGAGAATATTGATGATGAAAGTGCAATAGCAATGGCGGAGGAATCTGAACGAGGGAGGAGTCATTCAAGGAGTCATGATGGGCCAAGAGGAAGATCAAAATCACAATCGCGTCCTCAACGAGATATGAGTAACGTGCAGTGTTACTATTGCGGGGAGAAGGGTCATTTGCAACTGAGATACACACAAATGAGGGAGGACCTGAAGAAATTGAGAATGATGAGGAAGGATGATGACAACTCTCAGACAAATGTGGTCAAAACCGTTGATGATGAAATGAAGATCTGTTTTTTAGCAACAACCGTGGAGGTTGCTAAATTAAATTGGGTGATGGATTCTGCTGCCTCGGAGCACATTTGTAGAGATCGAGCGATGTTTGACACCTTGAAAACTGATGAAGAGTTTGGCCATTTCAAGTTAGGAAATGGTGAAAAAATGAAGGTTGAAGGCATTGGGAGTGTGAGAATGAAGCTCCACAATGGTGCCATTAGAACTTTCCAAAATGTGAGGTTTGTACCATCTGCAGTTGCCAATATTATTTCTTTGGGGGAGATGGCATCATAAGGGTACAAATATGTTGGTTCAAAGTGGGGATGCAAGGTCCATAAGGGAAGGCGCTTGGTGTTACGAGGACAGAAAAATGAGAAGAACCTTTACTACTTGGAAGGGCAAGCTTTCAGAAGGCGAAAGCAGCCTTGATAGCAAAGTTGAGAAGAAGGTAAAATTTTATGATGTTGAAGTATTGTTGGGAGAACAATTCAAGTATATGGAAAAGAAAGAGCTTCCACTTGAGGGGGAGATTTGTTCTCTCCTAAACTGATCCAAAGATATTTTCCCTTTGGCTAGAGGAGGATAAATGTGGGACTTAGCCTAAATCTAGCCAAAGAAAAATATGCACTAGAGGTGCAAAATTTCAAAGCTGCTACGGTGCATTAAGATTTGGTAACAAATTGTCAAAACTAGTAGTTGGATGGTGGAGGAGCATGCTCTATAAATAGAGCTCTTCTCTTCATGCATAAAACACATTAGATCTAATAAGAGAGTAGGATAGTGAGAAAAATAAAGAGTCTCTTTGTAGTGAGAGTGTGTTATCATTTCTTGTAACTCTTGAGAGGGAGTACTCGGGTTTGTAGAGTGATACACAATTGGGGTGGGTTACAATTATTGTAATCATTGTTGTGATACTGAATAATTCTATTGGAGTGTTTCCGTGGATGTAAGCAAGAAGTGCCGAACCATGTAGATTCTTGTGTTCTCTATTATTTTTCTGTAGTGTATTTTTGTGTGTTCTCACGATTTTGTCTGTGCGGGAGATACCCATCAGAAATATCGGTTAAAGATATAAAAATTAAATAAACTATAATTTACTTGTATACTCGATTTTCTATTTGTTTGTTTAGATTTGTCTTCAACAGATCAAACGGTTTTGATTCATTTATTAATATATATTTTATGTAAAGCTTGTGTAAAAATGAATAAACACAACTTGCTTAATATCCCCGGCTTTTGCCAAAGAAGCATCCCACAATCATCTGGGGGTAGTCCAGCCTCCAGCAGATGAACCTCTAAACTCTATTTATGTTTATTATGTAATTGTGTTGCCATGTTATATTGATTTATGGTAAGTCTCTTATCTCTAAAAAAGTTTTACCCAGAATATTTATATAGTTATGTTTAAGTGACTTTCATCAGTCATAAACCGAATTAAGGTGTAAAGGATATAAAACTACACAAATGAGAAAAAGACGAACTATGGACACAGCATCGGGATTTTATTGAACAATGAATAAAAACATGAACAAAGGATACTAATATAAATTGTTTTAGAGAACTCTATTAAATACAATTAAGTTGATTTATGAAACCAACACATGAATGTTACTTGTTTAAACTTAAAAAGGATTTATAACAAGCACTAGAAATTTATAAAAAAATTCAACTCGATTGTATTCACTTGTAAGTAAGGAATCGATTTAGTTCCACATAATGCCATTGTTTGAGAAAACAAGGTTCAATTACATTTCAGTGAAAGATTGTTTGAGAAAAAAAACAAGGTTCAATTACATCTCAGTGAAAGGCCTAGATGGCAAGAGTGATGATGATGGCTTTGTATTTTTCAGGCCTCTCAGTTTGAGAGGACTCCATACTAAAGGTTTCCGTAGTGCAAGGGCAGTTGGATGCTTAGCAACCCGCGAATCTGCCTGTATTGGACTGTGTACAAACTTACTGCTGCTCCTCATCAAAGTTGGAGTTGTCTCTACTGATGCCCTCATTTCTGGCATTGGGGCGAACAACCTTGAATAACGATCTTTCCTCACCAATGTCGGAGTTGTCTCTACCGGTGCTCTCATATCTGGCATTGGGGCAAACAACCTTGAATAACGATCTTTCCTTTGATTCCTTATCACTGAGAGTGAATGCTGAAGGCAGCTTCCACTTGAACTTTCCTTAGGTTGCCCTGGAGTTGTCATGTAAGAAGTTGTGTCGGGTCGGAGCGTAGCTATGGAAACCCGCCTCCTAGTCTGAAGGACTTGTGTTGTTGATGGTGCAGGTGGTTGCTTAATGCTGCTTCCACTAGAACTTTCCTGTGGTTCCATTAGAGTTGTCCTGTAAAAAGTTGTGTCAGGTCGGAGTGTCGCCATGGAGACCCGCCTCCTAGGCTGAAGGATTTGTGTTGTTGATGGTGCAGGTGGTCTCACAGCAATGGATACCCTTCTTCTAGGCTTCACCAGGCCTTCTGTATTTGTAGTCATTGAGGTCCTTCTGGCAATGTTTTCCTTTCTATCCATGGAAGAGGTGTGTGAGGGCCTTCTCTTTGATGGGGGAGGAGATGATGAAGGCAAGATATTAGTTATTCTTCTCAGTGGCTGTCTTTTTGAAGGGTTCAGAGGTGGCTTTGTTATGGCTTTCTGAGCTGCTGTCTGTTTAAATGATGAGAGTCTTGAAGGTTGAGATGCAACAGAAGCAAGTGATCTACTTTCTTGCTTTAGTCTGGATTTTCTCTCCTCTGCTATCTGGTTCTCAAGGTCCCGAACCTTTTTTAAAATTCAACCACACATTTGATGAGTAATGTCTTCAATATTAAAGAATTAACAATAGCACTTACTGGAAAATAGACACCAGCAAGGTGGACGGACACCAGCAAGGTGGACGGACAACAATAACATTGACAGATTTTTCTAAGTTAACGACATGTATAACAGAAGTCATGGTTTATACCTTTTCTTGAAGATTTCGGCACATGAATTCCCTTGTAGCAAGTCTCAGTTGCAAGGTTTGCAAGTTATCTTGCAATTTCTTATTTTCCTTTTCATCATGTTTGAGCTTTTCCACCTGATTGAGATGAAACTCCCAGTTTTGAGAAATAAAAAATCACAGTTCTTAATAAAATAACAATTAGACTCTACCATACCATTTGCTTGTACTTAAACAGCTCAGTGAGGTCTGCCTGCTTGCGAGCTGGGCCACTCTCAATTCCTCGAACACGAGTGGCAAAATTCAGAGAACAAAGTGTCTCTCCCAAGTCTGCTGTACTAGGGCTTATCTGTACAAACATTAGAGTTTTGCAATCTCCTCCTGCATTTCAATCACAGGCCAACATCTCAAATAAAGAAAATAAAGAGAAAATGCATACACACAAAAAGACCTTTTATAACAGCTATGGAATCATGATGCTAAATGAAACCTCACCTAAAGAGCTCTGGAGTATATGAGTGAGCTTTGAGTTCCTGTCTCAAACAAAAGAATACAAATAATAATGAGATAAAGAATTAATATGTAAGAATGTGTTTAAAAAATGAGATGAAAGTATTACCTATAAGGTATATGAGCTGATTTGGATGCAAGGGCTGAAATAACATCACCAAGTGCTGACAGAGACTTATTTATGAATTGAGATTCTTTCAGTCTTTCTCCTTCAGCTTCAGTTTTTCCGACACGCTCACTGCCAGCTAAATCTACCAGCCAAAGGTGGCTCCTTGTTCTCAGACCATTGATTAAATTCTCCCCCTTAACAGTCACTCGCAACAAACTGCATGTAAAACCACCTCTTTGTCATCATCAATAATATATACAAATAATATTTTAATATCCACCTTGCCAATCAAATAATTTTAAAATATTTAAGAACTTAGAAAATAAATAACTACAAACACGAGATCAGTTTATCTTAATGAACCAAGATATACCAATGAGAACGACTGCTAAGTTCATTAGCAGTGGTAGATCCAACAGATCTGACTTGGTTTCCAGACTTGAGCATTTCCCACACATCCTCTGTTCCACAAACGTGAGTTTCAACAAGTCCTGGAACCTCTTGCATTCCTTCTGCAGCTTGCTTTATCTCCAACCTTCATTTCGTTAGGCAAGGCTTAAGATTTGTTCTCAATCTTCAGTGATAAGAAACATTTTAAAAAAGACTCTAGAGATGGGGAGGAAAAGGTCGTGATTAATTAATGGGTTTAACTGCTTTATGCATTCCAACTATGCTACCAAAGAAGTTCGGGTGCAGAGATAATAAAAGTCATATAAGATCTTTTGGAAAAGTTACAAGTTCCTTCAAAAGTCAAGGTTATTTTTAATCAACCTCTTTATCTTGCAAAGCAATATAAGCCATAAGCACTCTAAGATGAAAACTTATGATGCTAATGCTAACTAGAGTGTACCTAAAGTAGAATGAAAACTCACTTTTTAGTAGGATGGGCAGAATTTTCTGCCAAAAGATCTCTTATCCTCTCATTGTATACCTCCAACATGCTAACGGAAAATTCATATTTTATTACATTGCGTCTCTCCTCGGATACCCGAAACAGCTCCTCCAGGGTTCTATAATTAACTCCCCTATGTTCCGGTGTTCCCTCCATTGTAAATGTCTTTCCAGTTCCCGTTTGGCCATATGCAAAAATGCAAACATTAAACCCATCTAACACTGATGTAACGATAGGTTTTGTTTGCGCGAAAACAGCCTCTGCATGATAAGATATTACACTCACGATTAATAATTAGCCAGAATGAAAAAGAAATTTCTTAACCACAGGTTCTAACTTCTCACGTACCTTGGTTATCTGAAGGTCTAAATATATGATCAAATTTAAATTGCTTCTTAGAAGAATCAGAACAAACGATTTGAAGTTCATCAGGAGATGACTCAAAGTTGACAATAGATGCATATCCATTTGCAATTTCAGTTTCATTTAGTGGTCTGCATCTGCAGAAGACCCTAATATTTCCCTTGAGTTCAATCACTTCATTGTAAAGCCGCCTACGTTCAGAGTACTCCTCCAAGTATTTTCTTTTTAAGAGTTCATATTCAGCACCTAATGCCACACACAAATAGAAGAAAACCAATTATAAAACTAATCATAAACAGATTCAGATTTTATCCAATTTCAGGTTTTATGTTAGAGCCTTACCAAGAAGCGCAACAGACTTCAAAACATCTGATCCTGGAAAGGACTCGGTTGCCAGTTTAACATGATCAGATAGGGCAATATGTTGTGTTTTCAAATTCTGATACATGAAGCATATAACCAACTTAAAAGGACGAAACAAAAAAATTCTTATTTGATCAAACAATAATCCAATATTCAAAATTTACCTGAACAATGGTACTCAAGTTAAGAATCTTCTTCAATATGTCAGAGTTCTCTTTCAATTGTGTAGACTCATCCTCTGACAACATCCCAAAATCAAAATAAGTAGACAGCAGAAGCAAAATGGAAACCAGTTATCATAAGATAAGAATCTTAAACTAAAACCCTAATATTTTTCTCTTTTTCACAGAAACCACAATGTCTACAAGAAAAACAGAAACAAATTTGGAATTAAAAAAAATAAAAAATAAAATCAATACATAAATAGCTCGCATTCCTTAAATAAGAATGTCAAACTAAACCCTAATAATTTTCTCTTTTTCACAGATCAAGTGTTCTAACCACATTGTCTACTTCAGAAAAAACAGAAACAAATTTGGAATTAAAAAAATAAGAAAAATTCAATATATAGATAGCTCGCATTCCTTAAATAAGAAGGGGGCAAAAAAAAAACTGAAAATCGAATTCGCTGAAAATACAAAAGCACTGTCTAAGAATCAAAAAACAATACAATAGAAGAAACGAAAATAAAAGCAGAAAGTGGAATGAATCAATAAGACAAACCTAATATGTCACAATCTTTATCCGCTACGTTTGGATCTGAAAACAAAACATATAATCCAACGATTATTGATGCGAAAATCGACTATAAATTTCCAATTCAAGTCTTAGAAAAAAGAAATATCAAAATCAGAAAGAACGAGAACCTTCGTGAGCGGTTGAAGAAGACTTGGAATCGCAGTGAAGAACTACTCGGTTGAATTTTTCAGTAAGCATTTCAATGATTTGATCTGGAAGAAAAGCACGCAATTGCCTCAGTAAATTAAATTAAATTTCATCAAAAAGAGAAACCGAAATAAATCAAATAATAAGGGAAAGGGAAAGAGAGAGCACCGTCCATCACTTGTGAGCACGAACACGGAAATTCTTTGTGAGCTAAAGAGAGTGCGAGCGAGCAGAGAGCGAGAGAGAGAGAGAGAGATTGGTTTTGCTGTTTGAAGTGGTTAAACGGTGTGTGTAAGGGTTTTGATGACGATGCGTTTTCGAAAAGTTTGAATTTTCTGATATTGTTTGCAACGGCTAGTTGTATCAACAAATTGGGCCTGAGACTGGGCCTCGATGCTAATCCCGTTCAATGTTGTTAGACGGAACCCAATCTTGACGATGACATGAAAATAAAAAAGGTTTTATTTGGCAATTAAAATAAAGATCATTTTAATTGTTAATTTATCAGTGCTTATACATTGTTATTGCTTAAATTAAAAGTATTAGGTAATCATCTCTTGTTGTGAAACACCTAAAATTATATTTCAAGATTTATTTAATTTTTTGTATATTATTTTGTATGACAGACTTTAATATTTTATTTAAATTGTTAAATGATATTATTAATTATTAATCATTAATCAAATACATTTGTCAAACTTTATAAATCATTAAACTTTTATAGTTATGCCCGTGCTTTTAAATTCATATAAAAAGACAAAATATAAAATTATCAATTACTTAAAAATTAATTCGAAACAAAAAAATCACTTTCAGTCAGTTTGGTCTAGTTTTAATTTTTACATCATAAAAATATAATTTTATTGAAATTTATAATGGAAATTTATGAATTTAATCCAAAACACAAAATGAAGGCTAAATTTTACCATTTATGTGTATGAATCGACCAATAGTTTAAAACTTTTGGCTTTGGAAGATAAGGAAAAAAAAAATGAATAAATATCCAGTGTGACTACGTCTACATCTCATTTTGCCAGAGAATTGTCTCCAAAATCCAAACTAACATGTAAATTGTAAAATATGAACAACAGTAGGCATAAAATATGGTAGAAATCATAGAGACTTCTACTTCAATTTATGGTCGATTACATAAAACTTGTGTAAAACAAGCCAGATTACATTGTAAGAAATGTTGCGGATGGGATAAAATGATACATACAATACCCGATATTTTAATTAGCATTATAATCTTGTATGTTTCAAAGAATCAAGATATAAGGCTCCTATGAGCAGCTAATATCTAACAATGCCTTTTCTTGGTACTTTTAAAAACCATGTCTCATCAAACCCAGTGCCATAGGCTGGGGACCAAAGACATGGGCATAGTTGCTAACTTGCTATCCAAATGTTAAAACCAATCAACATGCTGGCTTGACGTTTTGGGTTGCTTCTTTGGCTTTTGATATCTGTTATTCTCAAACTTAGCTTTAGTTATAAGTGAATAGAGCAAGTCTGCCTCAGCTGATGTATCATAGGGTGCATCCAGTATACTGCAAGATCAAACAAAAGGAAATAAGAAATTAATGGAATGGATATAGTAAACTCCAGAACCTGTATGGCATTTGAAAGACATTATCACAAGAATGGCAGCATGTTGTGGATGACTAAGGTTACCTGTCAAGTAGCTCCTCCAAGAGAATTCTTTGTGATGGGGTTACATAATGAATGCAACTTCTGGGGCATTGTCCAACAGCACGTTGAACTTGGTAATCTTCACCATGACCTAAAATAGTCATCAAGGATGGCCATATTTATATAATTACGAAAAAATGTGATGGGCTATTGACCCAGGGGTATAACAGGAGGGGAAAGAGGAATGAATTGGAAATGAAGAAAGGACTTGGCAATAACAGTGGCCTACCGTGTGTATGAGAGGACGAAAAAGGAAAACGAATGTAAGAAGGGAAAGGAGGGCATTTTAATGACTGAAGGAATCACAGAATTTCGAGTAAGGTTTGGGAGGCTTTGGCCTAGGGGAGGATTGTTCACTATCTGTAGTGATCATTCTTGTAGTTATTTCCTTCTCTCTATTTTCTGGTTTACTGTTCTTGCTTATTTTCTGGATTGTTTAGAGGGTTTTCTTCAGTTGTAAGGAGACGAGCTCCCTTTGGTTAGTTAATTTCTATCTAGGAGATTTCAGTCCCTATCAGTCATTTTCACAACACAATTTTAAACTAAGTGAAGACATGCCCTTCATATATGCCTCACTCAAAATTAAGAAACCAAATTACAGATAAGCCAACCTTGAGAAGACGCGCGTGCTGTTCCAGTTGAAGAGACATATGTGAAAGCATGAGGGGCTCTTGCCACGCATGAATTTGAACACCCTGCAGAAAATTTAAATTTGTCAATGCAATGGAAAGTAAACTCATATTTGTTAATTCCTAGTTACCAACTTCTCATAGATCACAGAGTTGAAAAGCTCTCGTGCTATAGTTAGCCAGTGGCCTTCTGCTGTTTGTTGATAAATATGCTAAAAGTTAGGAAATAATTTGGGCAAATGAGTAGGGTGCCACTACTCCTTAGATCGATTTTTGATACTTAGCCCAAGTTTAAATCGAAATTCAAGGGCGGAAAATGACATAAACCATACCTTTGCCAACACAGAGAAGCTCATTAACAAAAAGATCAAAAGCTTCACACTCCGGTGTGTCAAAGGGATCTAAGCATTCCCTACAAATGCAATTCGGAATGTTAGCGTTGCAATAGAATGCATATAGAAAACGATAAGGAGTCGGGAATTAATATGGATCATAGGAAGGAGACCCAGACAAACTTTAACCTATCCACACCTCTAGTCACTAGGCCAAAGTCGAAATGGATCCTCTCTTGACAATTTCACATGACAAGGTCATGCCATGGGAGAGATAGACCCAAAGACTGTAAATAGTGGGACCCTCTTATAATTTGTGGAACCATGTATTAGAGTTTTTGTGTTATCAGCTTCTATAGCAGTGACGTGAAACATTCAAGCTCTTGCATGATTGTTAATTCAGGTTAGTTGTAATCTGTTAGAGATTAGTTACACTTAGTTGCCAACTTGCATCAATTAGTTAGAGTAGCTAGCTTAAGTGTCATGGAAGTTTCTAAATTGCTATTCCTACTCTACATGTATATAAACTCGATACAAGTGAAATGCAAGTCAGAATGTTCGTTTTCTCATATCTATCTGAAATTCAACATGGTATACAGAGCTAGTTTTCTCCGTGCACTCTTCATTTTTTCTCTTAGGTTACTCCATTTTCTTTGAAGTTCTTCTTCCTCAAGGTTCTTCAATGGCTCCCCCACCCGATCCACTGCAAAATCCTGAAAATCATTACTACCTTTACCCTAACAAAAACTCCTCCCTCATCCTGGTTTCTCCACCTCTAACTAGATCCACTAGCATACATGTGCAGGGCCATGAGGATGGCATTGCTAATTGCTAAGCAAGTAAAAACTCTGTTTTGTTGACAGCTCCATCACCATTCTGCACTCAATCCCCTCCATTTGGCTTGGGAACAGTGCAACACCATGGTCTTATCATGGCTTACACATTCCATGTCTCCAACATTTGCACAAACCATCATTTGGTTCAATAAAGCTTATGATGTTTGGGCAAATTTGCGACATGTTTCTCACAAGGAGATGAATTCTGCATTGCTCATATGCAAGAAGAACTTTTCACCTTTAAACAAGGTGAACTATCAGTTACCCCATACTTTACAGAGATGAAGATTATTTGTGATGAGCTTGACAATTTTCATCCGGTTCCTACTAGTGTCTGCACAATTCCTTGTGCTTGCCATGTTCAACACATCATCAAAAAGTACCGCAACAATGACGATGTGATTTGTTTCCTGAAAGGTCTCAATGATGAGTTCTCAACCGTCCATTTGCAGATTTTGTTGATCAATCCTCTCAACCTATGCAATCTAATGATTCATGTGGTTTAAGTCTCACACAGGAGCACTATCAGAGTCTTTTGGCACTTCTTCCATCAAGCATGCCTTCTCCACCACCTAGCCACACCACCAATCTCATCAGTTCTCACACCATAAACTCTTCTAACTCTCACAATCCAAACTATTCGGGTAAATTTTTGACAATTTGGATCTTGGATTCAGGTGCTACTATACTATCGCAATCTCTATATCTCTATTTACCACATTTCATAAATTTCACCTATTTTTGTACCTCTTCCTCTTCCTAATGGCTCTCATGTTATTGCACCTTATTCTGGCACAGTTCATTTCAGTGATTCCTTAGTTTTGTCCAATTTGTTATATTTTGCCATATTACATTCAATTTAATTATATGTTCATTTGTGTATATCTCTCTCTTAACATGTGAAAATTTCATGTACACGCGAGAGAATTCATTCCAAGTCCAGAATGAACAAAACAACCAGTGGACTGCATGAAAATTAAAAAGGAAGATTCTGACACATTACCAAATTCCAATACTGAAAATGTTGGAATCTAGAAAAGAAAGACTTACCTTTCAATTATTTCTGATCTGCTGTAGTTGGATAGTATCTGCACCAACACCAAGTATGAGGCTGGAAAGTTCAATAGTAGGCTATGTGGTAATGAATAGAAATTAATAAATAAATCATACCAAGAGAAATATTAACAACCCACTTTTTTACACACTATTTATAATGCACTCTTTCTCATTAGAACACATCTTATACTCTAAAGAAAGTGTGAGATGTGGTCCAATAAGAAAAGAATATTAAAAGAAGCATAATAACATTGGTCATGGTACTAAGAGCTTCTCTAATGATGCAACTTACTGGAGTTGCTAAGTTGCTTAACTCCTGTTTTTATGGACCTTCACATGTCATCTCACCAATTTTTACTTTATATTACTTTAAGCAACTCTCCACTCTAATGATGCAATTCTAAAAAGTTCACCGAATAGGTCCACAAGTTAACACACATCTTTATTTATGTCTGAATTTCAAAATATTAAGTCTCTTTTCTTATTGGGTTCTTATAAAAGAACCACTTGCTTCTGTCCGTTACATGTAGAAGTTACATCATCTTACACCAATGACTGAACCCAGTAAGAACAAGTTCTTATAACTAGTTAAGTGCTCTGACAGTACTTATAGTAGTACCTAGTACACGTACCTGGTATGCCTCAATTACGCGGCGAATCATAGTATCAGAATTCGCTTCATCTCTGTTAACGTCTGGATGGAACTGCTTCACCTTTGTGATTGAAAGAAAAGAGAAACAATGAATATTACAGAATGAAAATGCTAAATATAATTCTGGGAATGGACGTTGATTTTGGTACTTTGTTTCGAAAAGCAGCTTTGATGTCAGCGGCGGAGCAGTCAGGGTTCACTCCCAGGATGCCATATGCTGAAGCGACGAACAGAGAAGCATCGTCGTCTCTGTATCTGCAATTGCAACTCAGTGTTGGGTTGTTCTTAACTTTGTCAAATAATGGAAAAGTTCGATTTTGAAATGGGAAAATCGTATTCGTAGTAGATACTGTTATTGTTGAGCTACCCAACCAGGACGATCCCGTTCTCATCATTCTTGTGGTCACAACTGCACCTATCGTTCCATTGTGAGTTTCAAGTTTCTTTCTTTCGGGTTTTTTGTGACTTTGTGTGCAGTTTGTGTTGTGTCTGGACGACCAAAGTGCCACTTGTATTGTGCCCTTTACCCAGAAAATGATTTCACACATGCTTATATAATATAGGCTAAAATATCATTTTGGTTGCTAAAGATATTTTTTAGTTTCAATTTGGTCTCTTAACTTTTAAAAGTTTCAATTTGATCACCTAATGTTTCTATTGACTCAAGTTAGTCATCTCCGCCAATAAAATAAGTGAGGGTGTTAATTTAATTTAGTTTCAAATTGGTCCTTTAAATTATTAACAGATTTCAAAATGATCCCTTAAATTATTAAAGAGTTTCAAACTTATCCTCAAAATGTTAACACCGT
This sequence comes from Echinosophora koreensis, assembly GCA_035048595.1. Lineage (NCBI taxonomy): Eukaryota > Viridiplantae > Streptophyta > Magnoliopsida > Fabales > Fabaceae > Echinosophora > Echinosophora koreensis. The sequence goes on along the minus strand of JAPCYP010000016.1, from coordinate 5,118,456 downwards.
TACCGACTCATTGACAGAAATGACAAACTTGGGCCAACAAAGATAAATTAAGGGATCAAATTGAAACTTCTAAAAGTTAAGGAACCAAACTGAAACTAAAAAATAAGTTAATAAGGGGCCAAAATGATATTTTAGCCTAAAATATATTTTGATTTTATATATAACATACAAGTATAACATTGTTTATTTTAATATTTAATATAAAGTTGCATGTGAGGAGATTTGTCTTCATTTAACATTATTCTAAAGTTAGGATAAAGTTAAAGATTTAATTGGTATATAATGTCCGAGTAAAAATTATTTATACTGTTAATCAATCAAAAATTGCTACATCATTAAGAATGATTGACTCTTATCATAACTAACTTAAAAGGCACATTTATGATTGATTGACAATGTAAAAAAAATTTACATTAAAAATGTATCAAAATTAAACTATATAGGCAATTAGGCATTCAACAGTCCTTTATTGCATGTTGAGGAGTTCGTGTCTATGTAACAACAGTCAATGAGTTACCCTCGGATTAATTAAATATGTTACATTCCAGATTCATCATACAACAAAATGAAATAAGAAGCTCAATAAAAATGTCACCCGGATGAAGGTAAGGGACTACATATTTCCACCATTTAAGTGACAGATATGGAAAGAAGACACCAATTACAATCACTACTGAAAACCACACAATTGTCCACGAATCCAATGATATAAAAGAGATTAGATTCATGAGATGAATTTGGAGGTATAATGATTAACAAGCAAACATAACCTTTTAGATATGTTGACCCAAGTAATAGAGTATACACCTTTTATCAGGAACATAACCTTCATCTTTCAGATGTTTCAACAACCCAGACAAAACCCAGTATATAACATCAGCTTGTGGATGCAATTTGTCCCCTACAACAAAACTGTTCACTTTCTTTTCCATCTCAATCCAACTTATACCTACTTCTTTTACTACACCCATCTTTTTCATTCTCTTAATGGCATGTGCTCTCTCTTCCCACTTCCCTTCAATAGAATACATGTTTGCCATCAAAACATAAGGAGCTGGGCTATCTGGAACAGCTAAAAGTAATTGATCAGCAGCATATTTACCCATCTCAGAATCACCATGTATGCTACAAGCACCAAGCAATGCTTGCCAAACCAGCACACCCGGATTCTCCGGCAACCCCTCGATAAAAATTTTAGCTTCCTTGAGATGTCCTGCCCTGCCCAACATGTCAACAACACATGCATAATGTTCTGACCGGGGACTTATCCCGTGATCTCTAGTCATGGATTCCAAAAACTCCATGCCTTTCTCAACTAAGCCTGCATGACTGCAAGCATGAAGTAATGACAAAAATGTAACGTCTGTTGGCACTGTACTCTCCACTCTCATCTCTTCATAAAATTGAAGAGCTCTTAAACCATCCCCATGGCGAGCAAAAGCTGCGATCACCGAGTTCCATGAAACTGAGTTCTTTTCGGTCATCTGATAGAAGACTTGAAGGGAGTCATTCAAATCTCCACACTTGGAGTACATGTTTATAAGTCCATTACTAACAAAAGGATTCTGAGTGAAGTTCTTTTTTATGACCGAAGAATGAATCTGCTTACCAAGAGCCAAAGAAGTGTCAACACCAAATACCCCAAGAACAGCAGAAACCATGTTGGGATCAACTTCAATCCCCAATTTCACTATTCTCATAAATATCCAGATAGCTTCCTCCTCGAATCCATTTTGAGCAAAAGCTACAAGTATCACAGTTAAGGAAACCTCATCAAGTTCCTCAGCAGACTCAAAAATCTGCCATGCCGCTTCTAAACTTCCACACTTTGAATACAAATCCATCAAAGCACTTTCAATGCACAAATCAGACTGCATCCCCAGTTTCCAGAGCAGGCCATGAATTTTACGACCTTCCCTCAATGCTTGCAAACCTGAACAAGCCATGAGTGAGCTCAAATATGTCAAAACATTAGGACTCACCGAACCGCAATGCATTCTAGCGAACAATTTCAAACTATCCTCATAAAATCCATTTTGCGCAAGGCCAGAAATCACTGCCGTCCAAGTTACAACATTCCTCTCAACCATCTCAACAAAAACTTGCCTTCCTTGACTAAAACACGCACATTTAAAATATGATGTTATAAGAGCATTCCCCACTGTAATTTCCCTCTGAAAACCACCAACAAACACCAAACCATGGATCATCTTGGTCACACTAGACAATTCCATTCCATCACAAGCGGACAACAGTGTAGTCAGAGTAGCTTTATCAAATCTGCAACAAACTGTCCCTGACTCACTCATTTGATTTCTAAAGAACCTAAAACCTGTATCAAAATCCCTTTTCCTTAAAAACCCAGAAATCATTGTGTTCCATGATACGGTATCTTTCACAGGCATATGATCAAACACCTTAAGGGCATTTTGAATTTCACCACATTTTGAATACATTGAAAGGAGAGAGTTCCAAACAAAAAGGGCATCATGGGGTGAGGTATCAAAATTGAAAGATTGGGGTTGTTTGATGATGAGGGCATGGATGGAAGAACCAAGATTGAGGTTTCCATTTGTCCCACAAAGTGACAAAAGAGAACTTATGTGTGGATGGTTGAGGACAGAATTTGAGGTTGAAGGAAATGGATTTTGAGAAGATAGTGCATTCAAGTTGAGAGAATCTATCCATGAAGGGATGTGGGAATTGAATTTCCATCTGGTTTTCATCCATGAAAAAGGAAAAGGAAAATAGAGAGTGATAGAGAGGAGGCCTTGAGAGTTACAAAATTGTGAGGGAGTGACTTATAAGAGAGGGAATCTAACTGGAACACTGACATGAGGTTTTTTGGACAAGTAAAGTGGGTATTAGCTCCAGATGCTGCTAAGAGTTTCGGCTGCTAGTCTGTATCAAAACAGAGCTGGTATTTCAACAACTCCAACGGGATAACTATCCGGACAACTCGTTATTATAGCACTACAGTAACATCACTTTTTTTTTTTTTTTTTTACATTTTTTGACTTTTTAAGAAAAAAAAATATTTCTAAAAAAACCCATCAACCAGATAATGAACTGAATTAACCAAATATTTGTACGTGATTAACCAGATATTTGCACATAACCAAAATTTTATTTCTCAAAAAAAGCTATTAACCAGATAATGAACTGAATTAACCAGATATTTGTACCTGATTAACCAGATATTTATACATACTTAACGAAAATTTTATTTATCAAAAACACCCATTAACCAGATAATGAACTCAATTAACCAGATATTTGTACCTGATTAACCAGGTATTTGCACATACTTAACCAAAATTTTATTTATCAAAAAAACCCATTAACCAGATAATGAACTCAATTAACCAGATATTTGTACCTGAATAACCAGATATTTGTACATACTTAACCAAAAATTTATTTCTCAAAAAAAAAACTCATTAACCAGATAATGAACTGAATTCACCAGATATTTGTACCTGATTAACCAGATATTTGCACATACTTAACCAAAAAACCCATTAACCAGATAATGAACTAAATTCACCAGATATTTGTACCTGATTAACCAGATATTTAAAAAAAAAAGAGCAAAATATATTTTTTTTTTAAAGTCAAAATTTAGAAGAAGAAAAAAATGCTACAATAATACTCCAGTAACACGTTACTATTCAACTCTACGGTTGTCACCGTAGAGTTGTCTCGAGTGATTGTCCAAAAAAAACATTTTTGGTATAAAAAAAGAGTTTCGGCTGGTAGTCTTCATAAAGATTTTTTTGTTTTTTCTCTTCTGCTGCTACTGGTCCGGTATAGTGTCCTAAATATTTCTGGTTTCAAGGACAAATTTACTTATTGTTGGGTGGCTGGGTGTCCTTTTCTTTTGTGCCGAAAGGGACATTTTTTGGGTGAGGTTTTAGTCAGTTTTTCAACCAATTCTGTCTTGTTTGACTATTGGTTGAAGCTCTCCCTTTTTCCTCTTTCATTCGATTTATTTTGTGCATGTTTGGTTTCATGTTGAAAATCTTTAGAATTGATTTTGTCCTTTATCAAACGTGATTTTAGAGAAAATAAAATGTTTGGTTATTGTCAGATAAAATTGATTTTGCCTCCAGAAGTGATTCTGAATAGAAGTTAAAAAAAGTAGCTTTTGAGTCGAATTGAAAAATTTACACTAAAATCACGTCTATGATAGTAGAGGTATAATTTCTTTCCCGACATAACATGAAAGCCAGCATTTCTTGCATTCTCATTAGAGGTGGGTATATGAACCCGAGTCCGTAGACTGTCCGTTTAACCCGCAGTCAACGCGGACTTGGACACCTAAAAATACGAGTCCATTTAAATGTGGGCTTTTTGGGTCCGGTCCGTTTAACCCGCGGGTTTAACGGACTCAGTCCGCGGACTGGTGCAGGCTTTAAAAAAAAAAAAAAACTCTTGTGTTGGGCCAAAAAACAGAACAGCCCATGTGTCTGTGTGTAGGAGCATGACAGCCCAAGTGTGCCCAAGAGGCTAAGACCCTAACCCTAAAGTCATCACTCATCATCATCAGCCACACTCCACTCAACCTCACCCTCTAGCCGGCGCCGCACTCCACTCAACCTCACCCTCGACCTCACGGCCTCACCCTCCTCCACTCGACCTCACGGCCTCACCATTCCTCGCCTCGACGATCACTGCCTTGACCTCATGGCCTCACCCTCCTCGCCTCACGACCTCACCATTCCTCGCCTCTACCTCACGGCCTCACCATTCCAGGGTCGCCATTGCAGAGGGTTAGACGCGCTCAGGTTGCTCACCATTCCGGGCTCGCCATTGCAGAGGGTTTCCGCCTTGCTCAGGTAAGTTTTCTCCAATTTATTTTTCTTCAAACAAACCACATTAATCTCCCACATTAATCTCTGTGTTTTTTCTTCCCAATTCTGCATTTTTGGCAAGTGTATTCTTCAATTCTTCTCAATGCTGCATTTTTGGCTCCAATTTATTTTTCTTCAAACAAACCCACAGTTTTGCTTTTATGTCTCAACTCAATTACTATGTGTTCCAATCTTGGCAAGTGTATGTAACAATGGGAGTTATAGGCTTGACCAAAGTGTGTGCTTATGTTCTCATTCATGTTTTGTTCTTATTTTCAGTGATATCTGTTTGCTGAAATTGTTATAATGGATTTATCTGCATCTACCATAAATGAAAATGCTATTGTGACACTGAACCTGAAAGAGTAGACTTAATTAGTGAGGAGGATAATGATGAAGATGGAGATGGATTAAATGAATCTAAAATACCAAAAAAGAGGGCTAGAAATAAAACATGAGATTTCTTTGACAAACTGCATGTAGGAAGTGATGGGAAGGAGAGGAGCCAATGCAAGGCATGTAAGAAAGCCTTGGTTAGTGATGGTAATAAATATGGAACTTCAACTTTACTTCGTCATAGAACAACTTGTGAGAAGATTCCAAAAGGCATTATTCTACATAAGGCATTATTTGTTTTTTAGGCTTGGTATGTAAAAAAGAAAAAAAGTGCAGAGCCCGGGACACTCCATTTAGTCCGCGGATTGGACGCGGACTCTGTTTTTCAGAAAACAGAGTCCATTATCATGCGGACTATTAAGTCCGGTCCGTTTAAGTGCGGACTTATGTGGACCAGACTTAAACGGACCGGACGGGTCCGCGTATCCAGGTCTAGCCACTAGGAGTTCCAGAAGATGAACAGCCTGACCCTCAGGCCCTCGATGCAGATCTGCGCTTCGCCGCCTCCACAACCGCCTTCATCGACACCTTCCCCCTCCCTCTCCTACATACAAAAACCACCATCGTACCCTTCCACACTATTCTTTGCCGCGCCGGCAAACCGCATCAACCTGCGAATCCCAACGAACACCTCTCCCTTCGAGTTCTTCATGAAAATAAGGGAATTGCCAGCGACGAGCTTCTGGTAGTTCACGAACTTTCTCCAGCCGGTGGTGAGTAGGTGCCATCGCAGTGTGCGATGATAGATGTGCCAGAACTCCCACGCGACGCCGTGAACGTCGGTGACAGAGAGAACCTGGACTGGCGAGTCGACCTGGAAGCTGGGCGAAGGGAAGATTGAATCGGCACTGAACCTTGGAACAGAGAACCAGTCGTCGTTGTTGGCATCAGAAAGTGTGAGAATCTGGGAGAATTCCCGATGAGGTTGGGGGTGGGATGGAGGAGAAGCTTGGCAAAGACCTAGTCAATGATTGGATCGGTGAGGAATTTGACGTTGGAGAAGTGGCAGTGTACCGTGTACGCACCTTGTAGGTGATGAAGATGAGAGGGGGTGATAGACAGGGGTTAGGGATTTTGGTGATGAGAATGAAGGTTTCATTTAAATTTTTTTTTTTTTTTAATTTAAAATTATTTTGTAACTTTGTAATATTATGTAAATACATACAATATAACATCTTTTGTGCAAATACTTAAAACCTTGAACTGGTTAAAAAAAAACCATGAGTAAAGGATCATCCTAGATGACAAAACTATTGGTTCCAGATGCTCAGAAAAAAATGGTGCACCGTTGCACCAGTTTTATTGGTGGTGCATGATATAAGGCACCTATTACCGATTGTAAGTGGACTAGTGGTATTTTCATCAATATATATTTTTCCGTTTATAAAAAAATAGTCATAGTCATTTTTATGCTATAACTTTTTTTTTGTTGAATCAATCAAATGATAACTTCTACAAAAACAGTTATGTTGAGTCAAAAATTTTTTTTTACAATAACAGTTATGTTAGATTAATATTAATAGTCATTGCATAATACATATTAATTAATTATTTAAACAGTCAAAAAATATATCTAATTATTATACAATACGCAAGAATTAATATGTAAATCATCAATATGCAAATAGTGTGTGAGAAAAGCATGCAAATAGAAAACAAGAGCTAAATTAAATCAAACACATTATCGTGCTTTCGATACTGCTTTTATATCATATGCTTCAAATTGAAATAATATTAAACTCATCTTTTATAACTTCATATCTAAGAAGATAATTCATACCTTAATAAAATCATAAAGGATCCCAGCTAATACAATCTAATCTAACCTACAATGTTGTTCCTTCTAGGATCCTTAACATCAATCTTCCAATGCCCATCAGACAAGTTAGCATTTCTTGCTTTTGTTCTCCAATGTACAATCCTTTCATTCATTTTCTTCGTAAGCCCACAATAAGATTGCAACTCTTTTGGCATTGCATCATAAACCTGCCACCACCTCTTGTGAGCTGAGTCACTAGCAAAGATATGGTGATCCTCCATGTCCCAATTACAATCATAATCTCTATAACACATCCATGGCTTCAACCCCAAATAATGTATAACATACACATCCTCTGGTACCTCATGCTTCTCATTAATTCCTCTTTTCCTTTCAAAAGATTTCATGAAATAATTTAGCTTCCTTGGCAACCTATGCCACCATGTGAATACCTCATTAAGAAAACCTTGGTCACCACCATTATGTGATGGCACCTTGAACACTTTTTGCAACATGTTTTCGAACATGCATTGGGATGGCTCAATTATCATCAACCCGGAGTTGAATATTGTGTGGTGATCATTAGGTGCAGCCGATAATTGAGGGTAAGCAAAGAAATCATCAATGCCCTCGAGGACTAGAAGATCAACATCTATGAAGATGATTTTATCATACATAGTGAGTTCCCATATTCGTAGCTTGTTATAGTTCCACTCATTATATGCACCTTTTTTGGAAAAAGGGTTTGAGATTCGTTGAATATGCTTGATCTTCCATCCTGCTGTTTTTAAACCTTTTATGGATTTAGGGCTAATTGAATTATCTGCAAGGAGGAGTAACTCTGGGGTTGGATGCCTGTCATCAATGATTTGTGGGATACTTTGGGCTAGAGCTATTGCACCACAAACATAAGCTTCTGATTGAAGAACAGTCACATAGGCAAACCTTCGAAAAGCAGGCCTCCATAACTCTTTGCCTGCAAAGCATCATTCATTGAATAAACACCATATATAGGTTTCGCGGCTTCTAATATGAGTATATATTTTCATATTAATATTGCTTTTACATTTTTCGTATATCATGCATATTGAAGGTAATAAAATAAGTAAAAGTAAATGATAAAAAAAAAAAATATAAGTAAAAGTAAAACACATATTTTAGCCCATCCTCTCTCCACCTTTATTTGTAGACAAGTAAAGATATAATGATGTAATTATTTTGCTTGTTATTATTTTTATATTATTATTACATCACTTTATTTTTAAATAATAAATAAAACATGTAAAATACACAATAAACACATACTCTATCTTCAATTATTTCAAAAATTAATAAGTATAAGCAAAGGCGGGATTATTTTGATGTGCTAAGGTGGAATTAAGTTCCCTTTAATTATTTATCATCCAATTAATTTACTCTTCTTATTCTAGGTGAAGGAGTAATAATAATTCAAAATGATTAACTAACCTTTCTGTATGGTTATATGGGTCCTTGTGTTTTATATCGCAAGTTGTCTTTGTGGTTTTAATTCTCCCAAGAATCAAATCCCAAATTGAAATGATTATTACCTTCAATGTCAGTTGTATGAATATGTGAGAGCATTATAAGAGCTAGCCCAACATCACGAAGGTGGTCAGCCTTGCATGGAGGGTCTTGTTGAATAACATTCCTACAAGAACAAATCTTAGGAGAAGATGGATACTAGCTAGAGGCGGAGGGCGACCTTAAATGTGTACTATGTAATGAATTAGATGAATATGTTGTACACCTATTTTTTACTTGCAGGATATTGTACGAAGTTTGGAGAAGGTGTTATGCTTGGCTTGGTTTTGAGTTTTGACGTGGTTTTATTGGAGGATAGCGAAGCCTATTTCAACCAACACTCAAGGTATCCATTAATGGCACAAAAAGGTTAAGGAGGTATGGTTTGTATTATAGTTTTTTGTTGTGCGGTCCATTTGGTTACATAGAAATGGATTAGTGTTTAGAGATGAAACTTTAGATATAGATAATTTGATAGATAGATAGATATGATTAAGGTGAGATCTTGGAATTGGATCAGAGCAAACACTGCAGGTGCTTATTTTTTCTTTCATAGAGTGACATATATGAATCCTTTCGATTGTATTAAACGATGTAACATGACATTTTGATGTAATGATTGGAGTACACCTTGTACATCTTATAATGTTATTTTCTTAATTTGGTTGGTAAAAAAAAAAAAGGTTTGATGGTTAATAATATATTGAGTTTTAGTAGGGATGTTGTTTATTTGGAAAATAAGAATCAAGAAGATTTTATATCCTTCCTTAAATTGCTTAAACTTTATTACTATAGTTCCATTTTTTCTCATAATTTTTTCTCATATATATATATATAATTAAAAATTTCTCTAAAGTGAGCTTGAATGTAAAGAGAATAAATAAGGATGTGAAGTGCATTGAGATTTTATCTCACTTCAAATATGAAGGGTGGATGTGTCATACTTTCAATTTACACCAAACCCGCTTTAGAGAAATTTTATTCAAATTAAAATTATACGATTCCAACTAATTAAAGGTTGCATACCTGTTTTTGAATAACCAGGAGCAATCTGGCATGAACCAACTGGCATAAGCATTTGCTGCTTGAGGATCTTCAAATCAGGCTCGTACACCCAATATTCACCTTGATGCATTAAAAGGTCATCACATCTGAAAATCTCAACCATGGGACCACAAGACCCAACAAACACAACATACACCTTCCTAGGATCGCTATCCAACCTTGTCACCCATCCACTTTTCACTGCCAAATTAGCCACCAACAAATTAACTTGCAATCTAAAAACATCTCTAATCCCCTCCTTCACACATGGAACTCTAGCCACCACAACATGGAGATCCTCATAGTCCTTCACCACTGGCATTTGCATTTCTGGGCATCTGGGTTGACCCAATTTCCCATCTTCATCTATCCACTCAGGAAAAAAGTCCTCCCATCTCAAACTCCCATTGACATGATCAAAATGGATAGGCACAATCTCTACTTGTGGGCGAAGTGCATCTAATTGTTCATATAAGTTACCATCCACTTTTGTATCGACATTAACAAGACCTACCTTAAGGTTCTTTGTGCTATTGATCATACCTTTTGTTATTACTTCAAACCAAGATGGTTTTGTCTTCTCCACTTGAACTCTCTGAGTGACAACAGGTACTAATGTTTTGTGATTCACCGAAAGTATTAAGAACAGAAGGAGAATGGTGAAGAGCAAGATACAAATAAGAAAAGGTTTTTGCGTTGAAGAGGAAGAAGATTTACGAGGAGACTCACGAACCATTTTGTTCAAATATTGTGATTGTGATTTGGGTTGGTGACAAGATGGACTCTAATTAAGAGGCATATTTTTTCATTTTTTTTTATAATCATATTTTTTTCATTTTTTGAAAATCTAGATTTAATATCTAGTTAACTTTTTTACATCAGTTGACTTGTTGTATTAATGATTTGAATTTTAAAATGTAATTTAATAAATTATTAAAGTAATAAATATCCATGGATTTTTTTTTGTCTTTGAGACTTTAATCGATCAAGTATCTCTATTGGCAAAGTTCCCAAAGTAAGGATTTCAGGATTCAAATCCATAATCTTGCAAGTAAAGTTCGTCCAAGGGCACAATCTACTTCGACTACAACCAACCACCGTTGAATAAATATATATATGGATATATATTCAAATTAGATAAATGTTAGTAAAATTATTTTGAGTATGAGAGATATGTATCAAATGACTTCAATTTGATAATATAATAGTTTAATTTTGTTACATTGTTAGTATAATTTATTTTTTTTAAATATTAACCAATGACATCATGTCATGTATGATTTTTAAGATAGTTATTATAAGAGTCAAACAATTTGAATGATCCATCAATTTATGATTAATTGACAATGTAAAAAATGTTACACTAACAGTGCATAATAACTATATGTGTATAATTAGATTAGATAACAATATAAAAAAACTTTTATACTGATAATACATTAAAATCAAATTGATAAAATATATATTAACATGCATATTATTAAATAGTTGGTCTTCTTAAGCAACGGTATAAATTCTTTGGTAAGCATTGACAGTAATTTATGATAGATAAGCTTTTTAAAATAATTTAATAAAGCATAATTAAATTATAATATTTTTTTTGACAAGAATTAAATTATAATATTAAAGAATTACTATAAAGGTAAAATAAAATAAATCCTTAAGATACATCTTCCAAGCATGTTTGTTTTAATATTTAATTCAAGGATTCCATTAATATGCATTGTCAATGTAAAAATCTTTTGGATTAAAGTAATATATGCAGTTATGCATACTCAGTGTAAAAAGTTTTACACTGACATCCACTAATATTTTGACATATGTGCTTTTATTTTAATAAATAAGAGAGATAAATAACAATAATGTTGATTTGTAAAGATATTATTGGATACCAGCGTAAAACCCCTTTATACTGACAGACAATGCGTAGAAATTAAACTCAAATCTTTTATATTGTTAATTAATAAATCATAAATTATTACAAAATAAAAAATATTTGACTCTTATCATAATTATCTTAAAAATCATGCATAGTATGATTTGTAGTTAATTAATAGTGCAAAAAACTTTATATATGTAACATCATTTTTTTTAAAGGAATGTAACATCAAAGTTAAAATTTATACGTTAACATATCATGAAAATATTTGATTCTCACAATAATCGTCTAACAAATGCTCATAAAAAAATAACCCTCTAAAAAAATATGTTGGAGCATAGAGGAACGAGCATAGAGCATAACAAAAAATGTGTCGTGCAAGAGGATTGAAACTGATAAATTGCATAAAGGAAGCATTAATTGAATCATGTTACATCGGAGAGAAGAGGAGAGAGAAGCTCAACCAAAACTATGCGCTTAAAGATTTGATTTCCTATTTGTTAATCATTGAAAAAATTTACGAGCATTGTACCGAAGAACCAAATTTGCAATATCGAGAAAATAGAGGAACCAAATGTGCTCAAAAAACTCATAGGACCAAAATCACACATGATCAATAATAGAAGGAGCAAAATTGCAAGATTTTTTTTTTTTTTTTATATTTACGTCAAAATCAAATTGATAAAGTATATTGACATATTATTAAAATGGTTGGTCTTCTTAAGGAATGATATAATATATATATATATATATATATATACACACACAAATAACGATATAAATTTCTTTGGTAAGCATTGATTGTAATTTAAGATAGATAAATTTTAAATAATTTAATAAAACATAATTAAATTATCAAATTAAAATTAATATAAAAGTAAACTAAAATAAATCCTTAAGATATCTATAAACTTGTAATCTCTCAAGGGAAAATTTTACAGCAGAATAGTAACCACCACGTGGCAATCTATTGATTTTTTAAAATTATTTTATGGTGAATTCTTTGGTGCCTATGATAAATTTAGTGTAACTTTTAAACTGTCTTGGTGGCCCAATTAGATGGTGCCACCTCAATTTTAGTGTGACACCTCATCCTTTATTTTGACAGCCCATCATTATTTATTGGCGAATTCTTCGGTACCTAGGCAATATTTTGGGTAATTTTTACCCTGCATATGTGCTCCAATCAGATATTGCCAACTAATGCCACATCATTTAAACTTTGACAGCTCATCCTTATTTTAGTCAAAGCTCCCAAAGGGTATAATTGTAAATTTACAGCAGCGTTATGTTATAACATACAACAAAAATAACATTAATGGCACTTGAACCCGGAAGCCTTCATTATTACCGAATGGAAGCAGTAAGCAACGGGCCAATAACTATGTTTTGATTGTATTTTTCTTTTAAATATACTTACGCTACAAAGTTGTTCCTTCTAGGATCCTTAACATCAATCTTCCAATGCCCATCAGATAAGTTAGCATTTCTTGCTTTTGTTCTCCAATATATAATCCTTTCATTCATTTTCTTCGTAAGCCCACAGTAAGATTGCAACTCTTTTGGCATTGCATCATAAACCTGCCACCACCTATGGTGAGCTGAGTCACTAGCAAAGATATGGTGATCCTCCATGTCCCAATTACAATCATAATCTCTATAACACATCCATGGCTTCGACCCCAAATAATGTATAGCATACACGTCTTCTGGGATCTCATGCTTCTCATCCCCTCTTTGGCTTCCGAAAATTTTTAGGCAATTCAACTTCCATGGCAACCTGTGCCACCATGTGAATATCTCATTAAGAAAACCTTGGTCGCCTCCATTATACGATTGCACCGTGAACATTTTTTGCATCATGTTCTCGAACATGCATTGGGATGGCTCAATTATCATCAACCCGGAGTTGAATATTGTGTGGTCATTAGGTGCAGCCGATAATTGAGGGTAAGCAAAGAAACTATCAACATTCTTGAGGATTAGAAGGTCAGCATCTATGAATATGATTTTGTCATACATAGTGAGTTGCCATATTCGTAGCTTGCTATAGTTCCACTCATTATATGAACCTTTTTTGGCAAAAGGGTTTGAGATACGCTTGATGCGCTTGATCTTCCATCCCGCAGCTTTTAAACCTCTTATGGATTGGGGACCAATTGAATTATCGGCAAGGAGGACTAAGTCTTGGGTTGGATGCCTCTCATCTTTTGTTTGAATGATGCTTTGGGCTAGAGCTATTGCACCACAAACATAAGCTTCTGAAGAATGAAGGATAGTCACATAGGCAAACTTTTGTATAGAAGGCCTCCAAAACTCTTTACCTGTGTAAAGCATTATCCATTGAATAAACACACACATATAAATCTACTACTTTTGAATTATTAGAGTTTTGATATTTACATATCATTCTTTTTGCATTTTTTTTACATCATTGTTTTAGGCAAGAATAAGTAAATAGTACATAGTCCAATCCATACTCTCACCAGCTTTATTTTCCAAACAAGTAAGATGTAAGTAATGTATAATTATTTTGTACACTATTCTTTTTGTATCATTCTTACATAAAAACTATTGTGGTAATAAAACAAGTAAAATACAAGTTGAAATATGTTCCCGCCCGGATTGGGCGGGGCCCAATTCTATAAAGGATTGGGTCAAACCAAGCTCTAAACCCCTCTTAGCCCATCACTATATGCTCCCCAAGGCTACTGTATAAGAAGGGCTTTTGTTAAGGATGTGGGTAACTATTGATAGACACTTTCTCAGATTAGAACTACGTGAGTCTTGATTCCTATTTTGGATACGGAGGAGCAGAATACTATATATTATTAGGCTATATCCACAAATTACCCTACCCTGTTTCGACATTAGAATTACAAAATACATACTCTTTCTATATGGACATTGGTTTTTCCTTTATCAACATGCATGGTCATGAAATTAGCTAATCGCTTTGGTTTTTCATTCATCAATCACACAATTAGCTAAATGCTTTTTAACCAATTCGTCAAATTTTGTATGACATACGTGCATGCCGTACCAAATAGCATTGCTATGGGAAAATGGTAATTCTTATGAAACGAGCCATACGACCATGTGACATGATTTCCGTTTAACTCTTCACTTTTTTTTATAAAAATAATCATTGAAAATTTATTGTACTTATACTTTTTCATATTTCTTCGTCAATTTTGTACCATGGTTGTTTCGTACAAAAATAGCACTGCTAAAATATTATATGTTCCAAACAAAGAAATATGAAAAAGTAACTACAATAAATTTTCAATGATTATTTTTTTATTAAAAAAAAAAAGTGAAGAGTTAAATGAAAATCATGTCACATGGTCGTCTGATTCATTTCGTAAGAATTACCATTTTCCCATAATATTTAGGAGGAAGATTATACAACCTTCCCTAGATTTCCTAGATTTTTCTATTATAGTATAGTAGAACATATATAAATTAAAATTATATAATTCCAACTAAATTGTACCTGCTTTTGAATAACTAGGAGCAATTTGGCATGAACCAACTGGCATAAGCATTTGTTGCTTGAGGCTTCTCAAATCTGGCTCGTACACCCAATATTCACCATGATGCATCAAAAGGTCATCACATCTAAAAATCTCTACCATGGGACCACAAGACCCAACAAACACAACATACACCTTCCTAGGAACATCATCAAACTTTGCCTCCCACCCACTCTCTACCACCAAATTAGCTACCACCAAATTAACTTGCAATCTAAACACATCCCTAATCTCTTCCTTCCCACATGGAACTCTAGCCACCACAACATGGAGATCCCCATAATCATTCAACAATGGCATTGGCATTTCTGGGCACTTGGGTTGACCCCATTTTCCATCTTCATCTATCCACTCAGGAAAAAAGTCCTCCCATTTCAAACTCCCATTGACACGGTCAAAATGGATAGATAAAGTCTCTACTCTTGGGTGAAGTGTATGTAAATGTAATTGTTCATATAAGTTACCATCCACTCTTGTATCGATATTAACAAGGCCTACCTTAATATTCTTTGTGCTATTGATCATACTTCTTGCAATTACTTCAAACCAAGAAGGTTCTGTCTTCTCAACTCTACGGCTAACAATAGGTGATTTTTCATGCTTCACCGAAAGTACAAAGAACAGGAAGGGAATGGAAACAAGCAAGATAGAAATAAGAAAATGTTTTTGCTTTGAAAAGGAACGAGATTGACGAGGAGAGTAAGCCATTTTGTTCAAGTTTGTGATTGTGAATTGGGTTAATAACAAGATAGGCTCTAAGAGGCATATTTTTAAATAATTTTTTTTATAGTCAACAAGTTTTAAATGGGAGTTTCGTTGACTACACGTTGAAAGCACCTTCAATTGAAAAAAAAAAATTTCCGAAGAATGTTAAGGATTTATTATTGGGTGATTCTCCCTCCTACTCCTCTTGTCTCACTTTTAAAGTATTTTTTATAAGTATTATTATTTAGTTATTTAAATATATTTTTTATAGTCAACAAGTTTTATATGGGAATGAAAACATAAATGCTTTTAATATTTTTTTTTTTGATAATAAATGCTTTTAAAATAGAACCTTAATTAAGGATTTTATTTTCACTTCACTAATAAAGTATTTTTACAGTATTATTTTTTTTTTTGACAAAATTTTTATAGTATTATTTAATTATTAAAAAATTGACTACCATATAAATTAAAATTAGTGCTTATCAAAGAATTTATACTTTTGTCAAAAAAAAGAAAGAAAAGAATTTATACCGTTACATAAGACTGCCAACTCTTTTAATAATATCTCGATATATTTATTGGATAATAACGGAAAAACTTTTGCCTAATTTTGATATATTAATTTGTATAATTTCTTTTACATTATAGAAAAAAATCATATTCTTTTACATGTGTAATTTATGAGGTAGTTATTATGAGAATCAAATATTTTTAATAACATGACATTAAATATGATTGGGTGATAGTTTAAAAATATTTTACAATGATAATGTGTTAAACTTAAATTCTAAACACCTTAATTATACTAAAAATTAATTAAAATCAAATTTTAATTATGTAAGTTAGATGAAATAATTTATTTTCTTACCAAGAATGTTGAATTCTTCTTAATAAAAAAACAAGGGTAATAACATCTTAATTATTTAAATAAAAATATTTAAAGTTAAAACCTTAAATATATATATTTTTTGGTTTTTCAGGGTATCCTTCACGCGCAACTGTGGAGACTAATCCCTCGTGGTACTGGACGATATTGAAGGGCTGACCTCTCCCAATAATGTTTTCTCCATACCCAAGAACCAGGGATCTAACCCCTAATCACTTGCTTAAGAGACCCAAGCTCGTTATCACTTGGACCAACCACATGTTGGTAAACCTTAAATATATTAAATACGGATTTTAATTTTCTTTTAGAAGAATTATACGTTAATCAATTAATGATTTCCATTGCGTTTGGTTTTAAAGAAAACAGAAGGAAAGAAAAGGAGTGGAAAGAAAAAGTAGAGAAAAAGACGAAATCTCTCATTTAGTTAATGGATGGGAAGGAGAGAATAGAAAAATATATGTAGGCACCACACCAAATTTCGTTCCGGCCAAAATGGAAAGAAAAGCAAAATTAAGACATGAATTTTGGTTGAAAATACCTATATGTCCCTAAAATAATTTATCCCCTGTCTTGTTCCCTTTATCTTCTCCCTTCAATCCCCACCCAACAACCACCATGGCATCATCAACTTCTCTCTCTATAGCATTCCTCGCTTCTCCTTCAACCCCAGGAGGATGGGTTTTGTGGGGTCTCAATCTCAAAGTTCTCAAACTTGTAGGCATCAAATTAAATCACTGGGGAAAAAATGTAGAGACCAAAATCAAAACAAGTCTACTTTACAAACATTAAAAAGTCCATTAGACAAGAAATAAATAAGTTTTTAATAGCATTAAGTTAAGATGCTGTGACTTAAGCCAATAAAGAAGAAACAATATTAAAAAAAAAAATGTTTGATAAAGAGTATATATATATATATTGATCTCTAAGAAAATTGTATTGAATAACAAGGCTTGTGCCCCAATTAGCCCAACCAGACGGAGTTGCTTTCATTTTTTATTAAATATGTAATATTCTTTGGTGTGTCCTATCTCCAAATAAAAGTAAAGAATAAACTTTTTTCTTAATATCTTCTACCATAAACAAACAACAGTAGAACCACAAAATTTTTATACCATTCTCTAGAACCAATTGCAATGCAAACCCCAAGAGGTTGGTCTAGTAGAGCAAGACAATGTCTTGTATCTGACATATTACAAATTCGAGTCCTTACTAGTCTCTTTATGGAAGAAAAATGTAAATCTTTTTATAAGTGTTCTTGAAACCCAAAGATCCTTTGACTGGGGCACCATCCCCTCGTCCTAAATTTATACATACCCAAAAAAACTGCAATCCAAAGTTGCAAACACTGTGATCAAGGCACGGTGATGGTGTAGTAATTAAATAGGAAGAGCAATATAGCCTTCAAAGGCATGGGTATCATATCAAAAGCCTATAAATCATTAGAAGTAGATGCATCTCAAAATTGCACCTCAGGAACACCCTTAGCTTTGCTCAATTTGTCATCCATTTTGGAGAGATCCATTATGAAGAATGAGAAGTTGTTGGTGTCAATGAGAAAGAATGATCCTGTTATCATCTTCCATGGTTTGAAACAGTGGCGGACCTTGACTAGAATTTTTGGGGGAGCCGCAAACTACTAACTAAAATAGTATATATATATATATATATATATATATATATATATATATATATATATATATATATAATTTTTTATTAAAAATTATATCTAATTTTATAGATTTAATTGGTATACACTGACAGTGTAAAGTGTTTTTACATTGTCAACAAATCAGAAAGTGACACTATTACAAATCTTTGATTCTTATTCTAACCACCTTAAAAGTCATCAATTTCATGATTTTTGATTGGTTGTAAGTGTAAAAATCTTTATAATGACAGTGCATAAAAATTAAACTCCAATTTTATTAAGTTTCAAAATAACATATTAATGCAAAGTAACAAAAATATATATAAAGGGAAAAATGCATTAATTTTCTTATGCTTGATCATTATTTTTTTCTCTAGATAATTATACCACTCCTAAAACATATGAAATCAGTTACATAAAAAATTAGAGTTATATTATTTGAACGTCAAATTTTGGACATCATAAATGATACCGCATATATTTATCTCTATCTCTCACTTATTTTTTATCTTGTTTGTATACATATTTCTCAAAAATACACTTGCAAAACAAAGAGGACACCTTATGGTGATGTATTCCTGAGTGATGTATTGTCTCACATTAAATAAATCATCTCAATTGTTCAATTCTTTCAATTTCTTTCTTTCATCTCACATTATTTGTTTCTCACTTAGTTTAAGGATTGCCATGAAAAAAAGTTTATACTTAAAAAAAAAAAAAAAACTGGGGGGAGCCGTTGCTCCCCCTGGCCACTGAGAAGGACCGCCCCTGGTTTGAAAGCACCTAACTTGAGCATTACACAGTACATGGAGCGCATATTCAAGTAATCTTGCTGCAGCCCTTCTTGTTTTGTCATTGCACAAATATACATGGATAGATATTTTCAAAAAAGGGGTGGCTATATCACTTCCTTCAATGCTCATCGCCTCCTGATCACAAGTGTTATGGTAGCTGCAAAATTTGTTGACCATCAGTAAGTACTTAGCAAAAACTACATAATTGAATAGCATATAATTGGGGAAGCTTCTTTATGAAAGGGGGAACCATGGCTGGCATGAAATTTTAAAAAATTCTTAAAAATTTGTTCCTCCCAAAATTGGGCAAAGCCCAATTTCTTGGAGGCTAAACAAAATCAGGCCTCTATCTTTCTAAAAGCCCATCAGAGAGGCTAATATAAGGAGAGTTTTGGCTGTGCGAGGGAGGACTCATTCATTCTCATTTTCACAAGCATAGGACCTCGTAATAGCTCCCTTATTGTTTCTATTTGGATGAAACAAAATTCATTTTAAAAAATTACATGTAGATCGTTATCTCACTTTTTTTCGTTGTTGATGAATACAAGGAGGAGAACAAAACTAAACTACTTGAGGTGTAGGACCACCTCTTACATCATTAAGTAAAAATAAACTAAGCATAGGAAAGCTTCTCTCCAGGGTAACCCCCTCATAAGAAGAGGAGTGACCTTTGCTAGCCAACAAATCAGCACATTGGTTGACCTCCCGGTAAATGTGAATCACAGAAGTTGTCCAATCTGGAAGTTGGAGGAGGGAAATGACCTCTTGAAGAAGAGGTTGAAAAAAAGAAATATGAGTTGATCCCGAATTAACCATATCCATAATAATTTTAGAATCCATCTCAAAGATTACCCAGTTAAGAGCTAGATCTCTAGCTAACTTGATCCCGTCATTATCTCACTTAAACAGTATTCCATATGTTTATTCATATGTTAGACATTTATTTTGGCTCCCTCATTTCTTTGTTCGCACAACTATGAATCACAAGCACCAAAACATGTGATGTGACATGGAGTGATATATACCAAATTTTAAAAACTATATAACTTAGACATGGGGTATATACAGACATGAGACATGTCTAAGTAAACACGATTATTAAATAATATAAGCATTAATCTTTTTTAACATACATTCTTCATATTGTTTAGCATGGATGGAGATCACCTGTCCCAAAATGGTGTCTCATTTCCTGTCTCATCCATTTAGATTGTGTCATGTCATTTAAAAATGATACACTTATAATAAATAATATAATTGATTTTCCAATTGACACAATCTAAATGGATGAGACATAGAATGAGACATCATTTTGGGACAGATGATCTACATCCATTTAGCATAGCTCAAAAGTTATATACACACTGATGTGTGTGTATAATGACAGACTATTAATAATGATATATGGCTTACAAATTTTGCAGGTATTATAGCAATGCCTACTATGCCCAAGGGTGTTAGCACAGAAGAGATGAACAAGATGGAGTTAGAGTTTTTGTTTGATATTGAATTTAGACTTTTAGTGATAAAAGAAGTGTTATTGAAATATTGTGATAAGCTTGATAGGGCAGCTATTGGAGAACATCAGATTCCCCACGCCATCAATCATTATGCAAAGTGAAAAATGGCCCAACAGAAGAGATTAGAAGTAAATGATAATCTGTGCAGGTTGTAGCTATAAACCCGTATAATTAATTTCACCGTACAGTTTTTGTAACCTGTAAGCCAAAGGGATATCAAGGAAAGCAAAAGAGGTGAGAGACCTACACAAGTCTCTCACCATGAGAGAGCATTATTTACCATTGATTCATTTGATCCCTATGATAATATCATGTATCTTCCACACTAAATTATTCCTCCCCAACTTCTGATTTTTTTTTTCTTCTCTCTTCTTCCTAGTCCCAATGCTGCTTCCTCCTTCCACCATTGTCAGTGAGCCACCTCCACCGCTCCACCCCTTCATCCTCCTCTCCCCCTCCACCCTCCACCACGGCCAAGATTTTTTTCTTCATCAGGAATCTTGAAGTAGAAAACAAATTAATTATATTTGTAACAAGAAACTAAAATGAAGAGGAATCATGTGCTAAGAAAATTATAACACGATATCAAACAACAAAATGACATTAACATAGCAAACCCAGAATGCTCCATCGCTGAGCTTGAAATATGATCATCTTTTCAGGTTGTTTAGCAAACATGAATATTTACAGTATAATAAATGTTATGTTCTTTACATTGATGAAGCCAACTGAAATAAGAATGAATAGAATAGGAGAAGTTTGCTACTAAACTCTGCTGATCTTCCTTGTACATGTTCACTGAACATCCTCATCTCAGAACCACCACCACACGAACAACCGCCACCACTGCAACCAGATTTCGCCGTGAAGTAGACATCTCGCGCCGCCTCTACTCTATCTGTCTGCATCTCAACCATCCCTAGCAGAAAAACACCAGATCTCAACCAGATCTGCTGTGGGTGGTATGTCATATGGCAGAACGGTGTAGACGCCAGACCGTGACCGTTCGCGGTGGCCCGAGGCGGAGAAAGGGTTGCTGTATGCGATGGGACAAGGCTTGGAATGGTGGCTGGTGTCGATTGAACGGATGTTCTGGCGACGGTTCGCGGTGGCCCAAGGCGGAGAAAGGGTGGCGGCCTTGCGGGCGGAGACCGACCATGCCTTCTGATGGTGGGGGTTGATAGGGGTGGGGTGGAGAGGAGATGGGGAGGAATTATCTTGTGAGAAAGAGTACAGGATATAATCATGAGGCTAAATAAAATCAATGGTTGATATTGGTCACTCATGATGAGAGACTTGGGTGGGTCTCTCACCCTAGAATTAGCCCTAAGAATAAAGGAAAGAAAAGAAAACCAGTTTTAATTTAACACACATCAAACCATTTGTGTGAGGTTAACCAATCCATTGTACAATGTCCGATAATAACAAGGTTTTAAATCATAGTCACGGTGCGATTGCGATAATTGCAGAAAAAATGTAGTTAATGTGGTCGTAATTGCAGCTGCAATGCAGTTTCAAAAACCTCCAAAGCCAAAACATTACGATCTCAAATGCAACAATAGACCTTAACTTAAAACCCTAAATAATAATGCAATGACATACTTAATATAACATTCATACTAAGAGATATGTCAACTTACAACTGCGCTTGCACCATATAAACCTGCATCCCAGTCCAATCTCAACAACTGCAAGATGGGAAAAAGAAAAAAAAAAAACTGCTGCAAGACGTACCTCAACCTTTTCTGTCATCTTCCTTCTCATCTAATTCAATCTTCACCATTGCTAACATCAATATGCCAACTTAGCTAATACCCATAAAAAGAATTAAAATTGGTATCTAATTATTGTTTTTCCCACAATTTTGCATATTAATG
Source organism: Echinosophora koreensis (assembly GCA_035048595.1). Classification (NCBI taxonomy): domain Eukaryota; kingdom Viridiplantae; phylum Streptophyta; class Magnoliopsida; order Fabales; family Fabaceae; genus Echinosophora; species Echinosophora koreensis. The sequence goes on along the minus strand of JAPCYP010000016.1, from coordinate 5,096,014 downwards.
CTTTCTAAACTCTTTTTAATAGGAACAATTTTGTTTACAAAATTAGGGTGTGTTGGGAATTCTTCCGGCCTCCATATTATAGTTTGGACTTTGGAGTATTGAAATTGAGTCATACATTTTTTAAATATATTTGGTGAAATCAAATTAGTGTCAGTTGAAAAGGAATTAATAAATTTTCACGTTTTTTATCCATCAAAATTTAGTTATAAGTATTAAACAATGGATTTAATATATATACACTGACAGTGTAAAAAAAAATTACACAGTCATCCAATCATATCTCATCACATAGATATTTGTGGAGATGTTTTATGAACTAATATAATAAAGTGGCATAATGATAAAATATGATTGGATGTCCGTGTAAAATTTACACTGTCAATGTATATTTATTAAACTCTTCAACAATTATTCTAAACATGCAAGATAATCTTGCAAAATTCAATTTATTCAAATAATATTCACTATAACATAACTATTTTTAAGAAAAAATATGCAAACATATAAATCAATTTCTTTAAATTCACTTTTAATCCAAACCAAATTAAGCTAAGTTCATCAAAACTTACTTTTGCAAACCATAACCCAAACAAACTTGCAAGAGATCACAATAAAATATAATAAAAAAAATACATTGAATCCTTTGTCATTCTCTCTTTGCAAGAGGCATGAGCTGTCCTATATAATATATAGACACTGCATCCCAAGGGACTAGTTACACACAAGTCTTTTATTGACAATATATGTGTAAATTTGAGCAGACGAACTATTGTTTTCTTTTATATTATTTTCAATGCTAAAACATACGTATAATCTGTTTCTAATTAATATATATACTTCTTTCATTGGTATAATCTGTTTCTAATTAATATATATACTTCTTTCATTGTCAATCACTTCAAAACGCACACTTTGTGCAACAGTTTCAGATCCTTTTAGTTAGGGAAATGATAAGTTAGTACTTGTTTGGATAGGATTATTTTTAACACCAACGGAACAATTTGGCTTCCCAAGACACATTTTATGAAAGCTCTCCTGAGCTTCTAGTGAACACAGTTTTAAATGTCATTTGTGTTGAGAATAATTTAAAACAAACAGATCTTAACTCTATCTAGAGTCTGTCTCAGATTAGATTATATGTGAAAAGTAAATTATTTTAACATATTATTATATGTATAATAATTTGTTTATAATCGATCAAGTTTAAACCAATTTTATGTTTGGATATATTAGTTGAAAAACAATTTTAAGGTGATTTATTTTGTTTTAATTGTATAAATAAAATCACTTTTATGTAGTAAAATACAAAAAGGATGTGTTACGGTTTAGGGTTTAGTTACGAAAAGTAAATTATTTCAATAATTAATTATGAAGTTTATATTAATCATTTGTTTATATTATTCGGTTGTGGGATTAAACTCGAAAGTAACCTTTCAAAAACAAAGTTATTTTTATAGGAAAAACGTTTTTCCCTAACATCCTCAGTTTTGATCTAATAAGTATTTTATTATAGCTTCAAAATAATCTAATAAGTTTTTTCCATAAACATTCAGATTATATAAAAATCCTCACCGCTGCCTCCACCCCTCTCCTAGCAGTAGCTCAGTTTTGATCAGATGAGGCAAATGGACTAAGTTCTAATCAAAAGCAACTTCTAAATCGTGGTTCTCCTTATGATTCTCTATAAAAGAAATTGAAATCTCTAACCTCCACAGACCCCCACCTCTGAAAGAAGATCTGCAATATATTTATGAAGAATGCCAACGAATGCCCTGAGAACACTGGTTAAAAAATTAAGAAAAGAAAGATTTTATTCAAAAGTGATGTACTTAATGTTTTGAAAAAATAAACACTTGATTTTTCAATGAAATATTGCTATATTTAGGTTCTAAGGACACTTGTTAGCAAGACTATTATGAAACGGACTTCAGTTTCTTAGAGCACGAGAGTTCCCATGTGATCGAAAATTTTGAAATGTCTTATATATAAGTGACGTTATGACCTCAAAAAAAAAAGATTCTTAGAGCACGAGAGTTCCCATGTGATCGAAAATTTTGAAATGTCTTATATATGTGACGTTATGACCTCAAAAAAAAAAAGAGAATCAGTGACAGAATACAGATTCAAAACATATGACGGTGAGTGCTCCTCAGTTAAGAACCAGAAACAAGGTTGGCTTCAAAATCTACTACAAAACTTGGTTGAATATTCTAGTACCAATTTTCCAGACCGTATTCCTCTTTTCAAAAAATTTTGTAATTGAAGTCAGTATAGATGCAGCTCGATTAAATTGAACATGGTTCAATGCCCTGCAACACAGAAAACAATAATGACTTCAGAATCCCACACCATAACACAAAATCTCCTAGCATTAAGGTTTGTGTCCCCTTTTCATCTTGAGTATTAAATAAAATCACCATAGGACCCCAAAATACATAAACAAATACACAAATCACCATTAGCTACGGATCAACACAGTGAAACATGAAAAAATTCAAGGTTTGTAGATCAATGAGTTACATGATATGCCAATTAAAGAAACTTCTTGTAAAACTTCTACAAAATAGTCATTGAAGATCATAGTTTTAATTTCCAAGTGCATACTCGTGCAAGCTTCTATAAATCATTTTGTTCAGGGAATAGAAGGACTCAAGGGAGGGGGGCAAAAGGGAGACAGGTTATGATGGCGAATAACACGAGGATGACCTAACCTTCAATTCTGAACTCACTCTTTTCATAAATATCATTCAGACTAAAAATAATGCAATTATGCCTTTGATTTCTTCCCTTTGGCTTCATTAACTGGTTGGTTCTTGAAAGGTAGGAAACTCTTTCCACCCATGAATGGTCTGAGGACTTCTGGTATCTCTACACCATCCTCCTTCTGGTTGTTCTCTAGTATGCAGCATATGGTCCTCTCTGTAGCTGTGAGAGTAGAGTTCAACAAGTGAACATATTGCTTCATTTGCTCATTGTTCTGCAACACAAAACATACAAAAAGGTCAACGGATAAAATTATGAAAGTACGCCCATGCATAAATATGTTAAAGTCAAAAGTAAATATTGCCCCATGTAAAGAACAACAAGCATGCATCATCACTTTTGGTTAATCCCAGAACGTTTGTCAGGAGATCAGATTCACTTGTCAGCTAAATAGAATTTCAATGGAAAATCATACTCGAGAAATATACTCTTGGAAATTACAATATAGAATGGATATCATGAATTCAGATTGCTAGCAAAATATTTTGACATATATCAGGCAAGAGAAATGAATTCTGTTATTACTAAGTTGTTGATAAATGTTAATAAAGCCATCATTGTTTGACACAGCTGACCTTCTTCTGCCCATATCGAATTTCTAATCTTCTGGACTGATAGTCTGTACAGTTTGAACAGGACACTAATTCTCGATAAGCTTGAGATGCAGGAAACCATGCTTCCAGATCATACTTCTTTGCTGCAGCATCATTCAAAGCACCAGATACAATGGCAACAACTTGATATGGAAGGTTCAACTGCAGTAAAAAAAGTTTAATTGAAAAAGAGAAAGGAATTAGGGGAGGGGGGAGCAGTCAATTTAGGAAGGAAACAATCAACACATTACACCTCAATTTATATACAAAATAACATACACAAAAAATAGTAAAAGATAGAGCTAACCCATGTGTACTTGCAAGACGACAAGCACACAGATGCACTAATACATTTTAGTTGAAATGCTACACATCACAGATTAGAAAGAAATAATATTTGGAATTTGGGATGCATTAAACATTACCATGGAATTTATTATCCCTTCTCAGATTATAATTAACTGGAATTTGAAATTTAGAACTTGCATAGACGAACAATGGTATTCAACATATTCTAGTTGCTTAACGAGGGACAGGAACATACTGCTTGGTAGAAATCTTCAGAGTTTTTAAGCATTTCTTCATGCATGTCCCATGATTCGTTGTCATTTGGGCTAGTAATGCAAAACTGCTCCACTTTCTCAAATTGATGAACTCGGAATATTCCTAGAGTATCTCGACCATGAGACCCAGCTTCTTTACGAAAGCATGATGAATATCCAGCATATCTGCCGAAAGAGTATTTCCAAAGTTAGAGACAATGCAGTTTACAATGTTAGCACACGGTATCAATCTCATATTACCTCAAGGGTATCTGGGAAGGGTGGATCCAATCATCTAAATGATAAGCACAAAGGGGCTGCTCTGCTGTTGCAATAAGATATTTGTCATCTCCTTCACCAGTTACCTGCAAAATAAATACTCAATATGCTCAGATGAATTTTAAGTATTAACGATTTTGAATGTCCCACCACAATAGAGATTAACACTAAAAGATTCAGCATATTATTTAACCAGTGATTCAAGTGATGCGGACACACACTTACATGACATACATGAGGCCAAGCTGTAGCTATATCATCAATTCATCTACTTATGAAATTTACCTTGTAAAGTTCTTCATCGAATTGGGCTAATTGAGCACACTTTGACATGATATCTTTTCTCATGAAGAAAGGAGTATGCAACAAAGTATATCCCCTTTTCTCCAAGAAATCAAGGCCAAAGTTTATTAAAGCTTGATTAAGACGAACCCCATCTCCTTTAAGATAGAAACCTCTAGCTCCAGCTACATCGGATCCTATAATGTATCAACCAACATGACACACAAGAATGCAATACATTCAGCGAAACACCAATGCATGAACTTGTTAAAAAATATAATGACTTGAAGATGTTATGAATAAAAATGGCACCTTTCTTTGTATCTGCTATTCCAAGGAGTTCAACTAGATCCACATGATTCTTTAGTTTAGGCTCGACTCTTTTCTCCCCCCATGTTCGAATGACGGCATTGTTGGCCTCATCATTACTAACAGGAACAGAATCGTGGACAAGGTTTCCAATGGTTTCTAATTTAGAATTCAAGAGTTTAAGAGTGTCCCGAACTTCAACCTCTTTCTCTGCTATCAATTTCTTAGTCTCCTCCGATTCACTAATGACCTTAGTTGCATCCTCACCACTCTAAAACAACACACACACAACACTTAGCATCAGATATGAATGAATCAGAGAAATTAAAGGCATGTTTGGATTAAATTATTCCACAAAAGTTTTTGTCAGAGACCTATGATATCTTGAAATCAGTTTGAACAAAATGCAGCTATTTTTTCAGTTAACAAGACTCGAATATGATATATTGCTTAAGAGAAACGAGCTCCTTATTACTCACAATGCGTTTGGATAAACAACTGAATTAAACACTTATTCGATGAAGATTTTCAAATAAGCTAAAAACAACTTATTTTCATAAGCTTCTCTGATAAACTTATTGCAATAAGCTAAAATGAACTTATATGACATAAACATTTTTTACAAATTATTTACATAGATTTATTTTTCATAAGCTATTCTCATAAGTTCAAATAAACTCTTTATAAGCTCTTTAAAACACACCGTTGAACTTTAATTATAAGTTGTTTTATTTTTATTTTTTATTACCCTACGTCTGAAAATCACTTTGGACTGCGACCCATCCGAGTAAAGCCAGAAAGACACAAAACGCAGCTATTTTTTTCATTCACACGACTGAAATATAGTATACATTGCTTAAGGGGAACCCATTGTTTGATTTTTAGTTATAACGTGTTGTGTAGAAAGAGAGATTAAAATGAAATGAAAAGAAGGTGTGACTCACGCGCTTGAGTTTAGAGACTTCCTTGTTGATTTTGTTGAAGTCTTTGCGGAGAGTCTCCAACTCGAACTGACCTGAAAAGTGAAAACATACATTGAATTGAATTGAATGGAATCAAACGAGTGAAGAGTAGAAGAGAGTGTAGTGTACGAACGCTTTCGCCATTCTTTGTCGAGATTGATGACGTCATCGACGAGGTCGACGTTGGCGAAACGACGGCGTTGAGATTCTCGGATGAGTTCGGGGTTGTGGCCCTTTTCCTCCCTGAACAGGTTGATGTCCAACATCTCTCTATCAACTGTTAACAACGGCACAGCCCAAGGGTTTTAACAAGCTCCCAAACGGATCGAAGAAAAAAAAAAACGAATAACATATTAATTATTAATAATGGATTGTAATAACGTTTTTTTTTTTCCCCTCCTTTCTCTATGTATTCCCAAAATTAACTGAAATATTACAGGTAAAATTTGTAAATATGTATATATTAACGTGTGATGGATGAGTATCATCCTTTAAAAAAAAAAAAGAGAATATAATTGCATCTTATAATATTTTTATATTTACTCCTTTCTTTATTCGTTGATTTGATTCAGAATTAAGAGTTCATTATAAATAGGACTATTATGTCTGTTATTGTAACACCTCCAATTTGATTCTCAATACAAATACTATAACTTGCTTCTGAAGTTAGCTTCTGAATCCTAATTCCTGAAGAATTAGCATTTGACTTCATATTCTTATTATCTTTATTTTTTATATTTCTTTTCTATTTATAACAAAATTAAAGTTTAGATATTGCACCCAAAAAAAAAGTTATAGATACTTTAATATCATTTTTAAATAATTAAAAAAATTTAAGTCTTATTATATATTTTGTTACGCAAAGTCTTATTTTATATTGAGCAGCAAAATAAATCTTATTTTATATTTATAAAAGTTTTTTATATTACAGGAGGAAGAGAAAGGATGGGAAATAGACGTGACAAATGGAAACTTACATATTTTTTGGGTCTACAATGGAAACTTATATATAAATCTACGTAAACATATAAAGATTATAAATATGAATATGAACACAAATGCTAGTTCTTCATGAACTAACTATAATATAAAGATTATAGCTAAGAACTAGCATTTGAATCTTAGTCCCTGAAGACTAGGATTTGTCACAAAAATATTCAGTACAAATGGTAATATATGTAAATATATAATTAATTTAACTTAGTTTTTGTCACAAAATACTATCTTTTTAATAAATACATAATCTTCTCCTTCTTTCTTTAAGAATGTTACATGTTCCCGTCGAGTAATGATATTTTAACATCAAAAATTGACACTAACTTTATACCTTGGTTAATCGGTATAAATATTTGGTTAATTCAGTTCATTATATGGTTAATTAATCACGTGCAAATATTTGGTTAATTCATGATGACCCATTAATCATATAAAGAACTGAATTAACCAGATATTTGCATGTGATTAACTAAATATTTACATGGTTATAGAAAATAAGCTTCAAATGACCCATTAACCATATAATGAACTGAATTAACCAAAAATTTGTACATGATTAACCAAGGTGTCGCTAGAGGTGTCCAAATCAGGTGTTAGAATATCATTACTCTTTCCGTCCGGGTTGGACTCGGCCTAATAATCATCAAAACCCCACTCCTGAGACCCAGTGGTGATTAGGACCCATTGCCCCAGAGCCCGATAGCCAGGAAGCACGCCATCGAAAAACCAAAGCAATTCCTGGTATAAACACCCATGACCCATGGAATATTCCATGGTGGATGGGTGTTTATAGTTCTTGGAGATAAGCGTAGTCTCTTCTACTAACGTCTAGGCACTAAAAAAAAGATATATTTAGCGATTACCAAATTCGGTTGTTAAATATGGAAATTCGGCCGCTAAACCATTTAGCGATAACCAAACAAAGTAGCAGATTGCCTCATCGCAAAAATCGTTTGGTGGTCACTAAATCGATTGCTAAATGGTTATCAACTCATTCGAACAAAAATGTTTTAAAAAAAATTGGTTATCTAAATTTGTTTTTTCTCCAGATTATCTAAGATTTTTATTTATTAATGACAATTTAAGTGCAGTAATAAAAAAAATTTAAGGATTAAAGTGTTATGATATCAATGGAAGAAAATGGTGAATTGGGAAAAGTAGAGAGAAATACTATATAAGCAACGAACAGAGGGCAAAGTTAGTTACAGCTAGTAGACATATATATCAGAATGTAGAGTGAAAAAAGGAAAAAAAAAAAAGGAATTTGGACAAGTCTCAAGACCTTCTATGGCTCTCCCTCTCCTTCTCTCATCTTCACCTTCCTAAAGCTCTATCCCTTCATCTTTGTAATTCTGTATTGTATTTTCTTGTCACTGATCAGTTGAAGCACTATATAGGGCATTGTTTCCCATTTTAGCTCTGTTAATATTTTGACATATATATACTTTTATTTTAATAACTAATAGAAAAAATAATAATAATACTGATTTATTAAAATATTATTATTTATAACTGATAGGAAGGTGCAAGCCTTCACTTGAGATTCCATGAGTAAAGCGCACTCACTCTAACGACGTACCTTTTGCATGATGGGTCAACATGAAAATGGGAACAGCGGCTTAAGCCATTAGGTGTAGGCACTTTTCAGAGGTGGAATACTATAGTTCTTCCTATTTGACCTGAAACCTATCGACCAAGATCGGAAATAGCTGGTTTTCCACGAAATCTATTTCAATAGAGCATATGATATCGATGGCTCGAGGTAGAGACCAACCCCAGGGAAACTCCGAAGACAGGCAAATAAGTTAATTGCACTTTTAAACAAGAAAATAAGATTGTGCCTAAGTTTTTATTGCTCTGAATATGAAGAGATTATTCGTAGCTTCGAAATCAAAATAAGCTTTTTAATTTTAAATCTGAATATCGTGGAACATAATTTATTCGGCCAAATCTGTGGTGCGAGCTAGAGAAGATCAAACCATCAACAGTTGCATGCTAGTTATTTTGAAAACAAATACAGCGGAAACACCTCGCCTACCCCTTCATATCATGGATACATAAAGTTAAATGTTAGTGCTTGAGCTGCTACATATGCAGAATGAGAGTATGCATTAGAACTGAAAACATGTACATGATGCTTATGTGGCTTTGTTCTGATCTACTTTAGTCAATCATGTCAGCATATTGCTCATACTGAGGCTAATGTGGCTCCATCACTTATTCTACACATTGATGAAGGAGAAAGTAAAAAAATAAAAAATTAACAGTTTGCAGAGTTACACTAGCTCAGAAATCAAGAATGCAAGTGCAACCACAAGATCAGAATGCAAGTGCAGACAGAAGGAGTGACCAACTCTTAATAAACTAAAACTCTTAACCACTTATGTGCCAGCACTCTCTGAGAAAAAGCTAAATGTTAGCGAGACACTCTTTTTAACACACTCTCAATACTGTACATAAGGTTGCTTAACGAGACTCCCACTTGATAGGGTCTAATAAAGGTATCAGATTTTAACACTCTCTTCAACACACTCTTAACGAGACTCCCACTTGATGGGGTCTGATACGGGTACCAGATAGAATCTGAGGGGTAAGTGTTTGCAGCTTTTCCGAATCATAATAACCATATGACCCATTACAAGCATATTATGTCACTGTCATGTGAGAAATTATAAGAGTAATTAGATAAATAACACCACATAAATTGATTCCTAATTAAGTCTCCACACCACATTTACAAGAGGAAATAAATTCAAATTAAAGTCTACCTAATGAAGCATACAGTAGAAGAAACAAAGCGTTCAGTCAATTGATCAACAAATTAAAGAAGCAAAGCCAAGAGCAAGAACCCCATCAATGCAGCATTAACAAGCAGAGAAGTTCCAACAGATGAGAAACTTCCAGTAGTTGTGTTGGTAGTGAGAACAAGAACCATCCAATCATCCTCAGAACCAAGCCCTAGTCCAGTGTACTTGGAATTGTTGAGATACCTTGCATAGCGATCAGAATGAGTGTAATTAGAAAGCACAACAGTGGGTTCCAATTTGGCCACACAAACTGGGAGAATGACCCCATCAGTGGTGGTGCTAATGTTGATGTCACATTTATCTATGTGCTTCTGCAAGTTTGGGATTCTGGGGTTCCCATTAAGACCTGGTGCATATTGATTCACATTTTGACATGGCACGTCCTCTATTTCATCTGCTACCTCATCAGCTAAGCAATATGCCTTTGTAACTTTGTTCAAGGGTGGGAGCTTCAGTGTCTGCCTATAGCTATTGATTCCCTTACGTACACTGTCCTCCTCACCTAATATAAAGAAATCAGGCATGTAATAATATTCATAAAAAATAGATAAATAAATAATTATAATGAAAATAAGTGGTTTTGAAGAAAACTCAGACTAATATGTCCCAATAAATTGAAGAGACATATTGTTATCTTTGAATTAGATACTATTAAAGTCACAACCGGATGTAAATTCCCTGCAGTACTGCCTATCTTTGTCTCTCTAAACTTCATTTTTGTGTTTTTTTTTTTTGACAAAACAAATCTAGGGTTAGAAATGTGAGAGAAACAAATCTAATGATGATAGATTGCATAACTGCGGCAAATATGTGAAATAGCTACCGCACAGGAAATCCGGATCCGTCACAACCGACTTTGATTGTGAACTACATTGGCAACAATTGGCTACCTCAGGCCACAACAACTGCAATACAACCACAACCTCAATGCTGCCACAACCACAATTTAAAATTCCGGATAGTACGACCCTTTGCTTGAATTTGTAGGGTGCAAGAGGGCTAAAAGGCCAACTTGAGCCTAGTTGAAATATATAGTTGATATTGCACCAAACATTTTAATTAAAGCACTTAAATGATGAATTTATTCAGTTGGGTTATATTTTTCATGCATAACTAAGATGCTTCAAGTAATTAAGGAAGTATATTATAACAGAATATGAAAAGTAGTTAAATAGATTAATTAGTACTGAGTGTGTGTGTGAGAGAAAGGAGATCTAGAGAGAGAAAGTACCACCACCACAATGCGCTGGTCTAGAAAGGAATAGGAAAGCAAGGAGAGATGCAAGAAGGAAGAGGCCAGGTTTGAAGGAGGCCATGGTGAGTTTGAGTCTCAAGACAACAACACGTTTTGGTGAAATAAAGTTGACAAATTTGAGAAAACAGTTTGAACTTTGAAGAGATGAAGCAAAAAATTAATGGTGCCCAAGTTAAGTAGTGACAGGTATCGAGTGCTTGATCTTCCACGTGACTGCCATGCAAAGTAACAAGTTAAATCTATGAAAGGGTTAACTGCTTACCGATGCCGAGTCAAATAATATTCCAAACCACCCGTGGAACTTACGATTGTTTGCTTTGTTTTCAGTTTTTCTTTTTTATTTTTAGTTTTTAGAAATAATTATAAAATTGTCATATTTTTTTATCAAGTTTCCTGTTTTCAGAAATTAATACTGGACTGAAAACAGAAAAAAGTTGTTTCAGTGTTTCTTATACAAATTTCTGAAAACAAGAAACATAATGAAAATAAGATGATAGTTTTATAATTGTTTTTGAAAATATGAAATAAAAACAGGAAGCTTAAAAGAAAGCAAATAAGCCCTCAATTTATTCGTTTCTCTTTCACACGTACATGATACAAGATACACTTGTTTTTGCTACATGATGGAGCCTTTTAATTACCTCTCTGTTTTTTCCTCTGTTTCTTCCTCTCTTTCAGCATACTAAACAGACTGTACGTACAAGAGTAACAAACCAATCTACTAAAATGATAACACTTGACCCTTGATAATCATAATAGTAATCAAGGTTTTAAATCTGGATCCGAAACCGTAATCTGGATTGCAACGTTTTGGTTTTGATAGTCTTCGAAACTGTATCACGATCGTAATTGTAATCACATCAACCGTATTTTCCTGTAATTATCTACAATAATGAAGAATGTAACACAACCGCGACCGCAATTTAAAATGTTGATAGTATTTGAACTAAAAATTTAAAGGGTCTAGAGACTGATCTAGAATTCTCAATCCGGAATGCCTGTTTCAATATGGACGTGTCCACTGCATGCAATCAATAAGACACGTCAACAACTCCTCACGCGTGGCATGCTCAATCCTTTACAAAATACAAATCTGGATGCCACTATACCATCACACATATAGCCATCAACAGTGCCACTACTATATGTGTATCACCACTGTGATCATCAAGATCATTAAATAGCATCTCAAGTTACATCGTACTTTCATTCCAATATATTACCACTGCCACTTGAAAACTCACTTTCCAAACAGCATTCTCAGCAACTCATAACATCCCCATCTCTTTTCCCCAAAAGCTTGTTTGTGAGAATGGCTTCTGCTGAACAAAAATTCCCCCCTCAGCAGCAACAGACACAGCCCGGGAAAGAACATGCCATGGATCCAACACCCCAATTCACTTCCCCTGATTACAAGCCATCAAATAAACTTCAAGTATATATTATTCGAGAAATTTTTAAGTGAATTTTTTTCATATATTTTAGTTATGAAAATTATATTTTGACATAACTAGAGATATTTTTAACATTATCCATAACCCAACTTTAGGTATGTGTATTTTTACATGAAAATTACCTTGTATACATGTAATTTTCGTATTTAAGGTAGGAACCAAGGTTTTAAATATAGGTCTCCAATCGTAATTGGGGCTGCAACGTTTTGGTTTGGAAGTTTCTGAAATCTAATACAACTGTAATTATTGTCACATCGATCGCCATTTTCCTGATTGTGACAGTTGTGATAAACGCAATCGCAACCGTGACTATAACTACAATTTAAAATCTGCCTAGTTGGTGGGAACTAGGAAGTTTAAGAACTTTTCAATATAACAGCTTCCCCACATTTGTACATCAATTATCTTTTGTTATTCACTAGTTCAATAATTTTTTATTGTCTCAGTTTAATTAATATCGAGTGTTAAATTTCAGGGAAAGATAGCAATAGTAACTGGTGGTGACTCTGGAATTGGACGAGCCGTATGCAACTTGTTTGCTTTAGAGGGTGCCACTGTGATCTTCACATATGTGAAGGGGCATGAGGACAAGGATGCTAAGGACACACTGGAAATGATAAAGAGGGCCAAGACTGTGGATGCCAAGGAGCCAAAGGCCATAGCAGCTGATTTGGGATTTGATGAGAATTGCAAGAAAGTGGTGGATGAGGTGGTTAATGCTTATGGCCACATTGACATTCTGGTCAATAATGCAGCTGAGCAGTATGAGTGTGGATCATTGGAGGAGATTGATGAGCCAAGACTTGAGAGGGTGTTCAGGACTAATATCTTCTCCTATTTCTTCATGACCAGGTAAAAAAATATTAAAAACATTGAGAAATTTTTAGGTGTTTCTGGTGTTATAGACCATTAGATTACTGTGTATTATATTAGTCTTAGTCATATACATCAGTTAATGCATCTCACTTTGTTGTTCTACATCTTATTCTAGTTAATATTATCTTGTTATATATTTTATCTTGGTGGGAACAGGATATGTGACAGCAAAATAAGACGTCTTCATACATATATATCAGTTGTTACATATTCATGATTCATGATATATAATTGATAGAGATCACCTGTCCCAAAATGGTGTGTTACTTTCTGTCTCGTTCAATTAGATTTTGTCATGTCAAAAAGAACACATTTATAATAAATAATATGATTAATTTTTCTAGTGGCACAAACTAATTGGGTAGGACAGGAAGTGACACATCATTTTGAGACAGGGAATCTCAATCCGATCCATAATAGGCATGCATGTTTTATTGATTTAGATTCAAGTAACCTCTGTATATATGTAGGCATGTCCTCAAGTACATGAAGGAAGGATGCAGCATCATCAACACAACATCAGTGAATGCATACAAAGGACATACCTCATTACTGGACTACACATCCACCAAGGGTGCCATTGTGGCCTTTACAAGGGCCCTTGCCCTTCAGCTGGTGAACAAGGGAATAAGAGTAAATGGGGTTGCACCTGGACCTATATGGACTCCATTAATACCAGCCTCTTTCAAGGAGGAAGAAACTGCTCAATTTGGTGCTGATGTGCCAATGAAGAGAGCTGGCCAACCTGTTGAGGTTGCTCCATCCTTTGTGTTCCTTGCCAGCAACCAATGCTCCTCTTACATAACTGGCCAAGTCCTCCACCCCAATGGTAATTCTTATATATATGCTTCTAAGTTATTTTACACCAAATTAAAATCAGGTGTAGTACATTAATTTGTATGGTTTTTAACATTTTTTTTTCGTTTTCAGGTGGAACCATTGTGAATGGTTGATGAAGGTGATTGATATGGGATCGATATGTAATGTTTTGTTACGTATGGCAGAAGAGCAGTTAATAATGCAGTCCGATGTGTATGAAATATGTAACTAAGCATAATTCAGAAACCTAAGAAAATACTAGTATTTTTGTGAAATATCTATGTGTAACTATAATAAAGATCATTATGAAAGATCAAAATTAAGTGTGGTTATAGAACCCTGTGTTACCTGATAATCTTATTTTGCCGTAAATTTATTTTCCTGTTAACCCATCCAATCTCACGTATAATCCTGGGAATTCAATACATTTTATTTTACCCTCTAATTTTAAAGATGAGGGAAAGGATTAATTAGATTACTATTACACTTATCAATGCTAAACTACTTTTGGTTTAACTAGCTGAAGAAGTTGGCCAAGGCTAGCATGAAGTACCTCAACATGTGCCTCATCCGTAAAGCATCTGTTTTATCCATTAGATTTATTATTAAACTAATCAATGGTCCAGATTTGATTGTCCAAAAAAAAAAGGTAACTTTGACCTGTTAATATAGGTAACCCAAAATTTTTTTACAATTGAATGATAACAATTTGATTTAATTCGAGTTCACTTTTTATTTTTTTGCCTAAAAAGCCTAATAATGAGGCATAAAATATATATATTTTTTTTCATCGCATGTTAAAATAGTTGCAACGTTTACTTTTTTTAAATTTTTTTTTGGTAAACCGTTTATTTGTTTTAATGTGGTATCCTTGTGCCATTTGTGGCTTGCAACTTGTGTTATAAGGTTGAGCTAGGCTGGTAGATCCACCTTTTATTTAGGCATTTGAAATTCTAAATTTATTAACAGTTGTCCAAAAATAAAATTAGAAATGAAGGTAATTGAGTTGCATCAATTCAATTTCCTAGGAATTTAAATTCTATGAAATTTTGAAATGACTCATCTAAAAACACACACTGAGGTTGTGTTTGGATGGGGTACTTTCAAAATTCCAAGGAATTTGAAATGCAAGGTAATCCAATTACTTCAATTGAATTACTTCCATTTCGAAAAAAATTTGTTTGAATAGGGTAATTTAAATACCTTGTATTTTAAATTCTTTGTTTGAATAAAGCATTTCAATTACCTTCAATTACATTTTTTTTAAAATATTCCTTTAAAAAATACTTTGTCCGGGGTCGACGCCCCCCGCTGATGTCCGGGGCCGGCACCCCCACCGGGTGTCCAGGGGCCGGGCCCCCTCACCGGGTGTCCGGGGGCCGGCGCCCCCGATCTGGTGTCCGGGTGTCGACACACCCCACCGGTTGTCCGGGGGCCGGCGGCCCCCCATCGGTTTGATTGGGGTCGACGCCCCCACCGGGTGTCGGGGGCCGACACACCCCACTTGGTGTCCGGGGGCCGCGGCCCCCCACCGGTTTGATAGGGGTCGACGCCCGGGGACCGGCGCCCCCCCACCGGTTTGATAAGGGTCGACGCCCCCACCGGGTGTCCAGGGGCCGGCGCCCCCCCAACGGTTTGAAAGGAGTCGACGCCCCCACCGGGTGTCCAGGGCCTACCCCCCCCCCCACCGGTTGTCCGGGGTCGTCCCCCCCCGCCATCGGGTGTCCGAGGGCCGCCCCCACCGGTTTGATAGGGGCGGGCGTTCGGGGGCCGACGCCCCCCCACCGGTTTGATAGGGGCCGACGCACCCCACCAGGGGCTGGCGCCCCCCACCGGTTGTCCGGGGCCGACCCCCCCACCTGTTTGATAGGGGTCGGCGTCCGGGGGTGAGTGCCCCCCACCGGGTGCCCCCCCCCCTCACCGGGTGTCCGGGGGCCGGCGCCCCCGATCTGGTGTCCGGGTGTCGACGCACCCCACCGGTTGTCCGGGGGCCGGCGGCCCCCCATCGGTTTGATTGGGGTCGACGCCCCCACCGGGTGTCGGGGGCCGACACACCCCACTTGGTGTCCGGGGGCCGCGGCCCCCCACCGGTTTGATAGGGGTCGACGCCCGGGGACCGGCGCCCCCCCACCGGTTTGATAAGGGTCGACGCCCCCACCGGGTGTCCAGGGGCCGGCGCCCCCCCAACGGTTTGAAAGGAGTCGACGCCCCCACCGGGTGTCCAGGGCCTACCCCCCCCCCCCCACCGATTGTCCGGGGTCGTCCCCCCCCCATCGGGTGTCCGAGGGCCGCCCCCACCGGTTTGATAGGGGCGGGCGTTCGGGGGCCGACGCCCCCCCACCGGTTTGATAGGGGCCGACGCACCCCACCAGGGGCTGGCGCCCCCCACCGGTTGTCCGGGGCCGACCCCCCCACCCGGGGCGGCGCCCCCCCACCTGTTTGATAGGGGTCGGCGTCCGGGGGTGAGTGCCCCCCACCGGGTGTCCGCCCCCCCCCCCACCGAGTGTCCGGGGGCCGATGCCCCCCACCTGAGTAAGGAGAGGGATTTTCAAAATACCACCTCTTTAGGATGTATTTCAAATTCCTCAAATTTACCTTAAACAAAATACTCCCATAAAATCACTTGATTTCTAAAATCCTTTATATTTAATATCCAAACAAAATGTTTTAGAGTGAAGTATTTTAATTACCCTCTTAAAATACTTCACCCTCTATAAATACCCCATCCAAACACACCCTGAGGTCATTGATGTCATTACTTGACTGAATAAAAATAAAAAAATCAAGATGATGCCCCAAAGATAATTTCAACACCTCCCCCACCAATTCCAGCAATGAAACATTGGAACCCGCATGACTCCAGTTCAGCAATTACTTTGTCCACAACAGTGCCTGATAACACTGATTAAAGCATGTCAAGGAAGAGGTATAAGAAAGTGAGAGTAAAGAATACATTCAAGTTACTTCAAAGCTATGAATCATGTTCTGTTGCAGGGAGTAAATAAAAAACTATTATAATGTTGAGCTGTAGGGAGTAATTAAATAAAAAGAGAAAGATAAAATAGATGATTGTGCAGAGTGTCCTCCAAAAAAAACAAGAGTTCAATGTCACTAGCAGGTGTTCTTGGAGGACTCAAATCTTCAGTCCTCTTTTCCTGTCTCTCCTACTGAATGATGACAAAGCATTAAAAGAAAGTAACAAATAGGGAAAAAAAATTACCAATTGAAAGATAAATCTTTTTTCTGAGTTGTTATCATTCAAATGGAGGGACAAGTAAGGAGACAGGAGATTTCAATCCGTTGTTGTCATTGTGTGCCTATACAAGTCTATGCAGGATTTTATAAAGCGTCATTGCATATATATACACAGCCACATGCATGTCTATCTGTTCAAGCAGCACACAAACACTCCAGGATAACCCTTTTGGTAGAAAAGTAAGAGACAAGTTTCCCTCACCCATTTAGGATGACTTAAGTATAAGCAAAAATATCATTATTTTTTTTTATAAGCAAAAGTATACTTAAAAGAGTACAAGAAGTACTCAACCCATATACAGGTAAAGAAATAAATGTACATGTAAGAAAGCAAGGTAAAAATTCAACCAATAGAAAGCAAGGTAAAAATTCAACCAAAAGATGCTTAAAAACTATATGGTTGAAGCTCTAACTTGACCCCCACATCATCAAAGAAAAATCTAAACCCCTTGGGCACCAATGGTGATCACTTATTGGTTATCACTTATCAACTAAATGGAGACATGAAAATGAAAAAAGAAAACCAGAAATATTATGGAAAACCTTAGAAGAAGAACAAGGAAAACAAGATAATAAAGTGAAGAGGATACATGTTGGAAGCAGTGTCAGAACACAGCCCCCACCACCAGCTCCTGTCAATTTGGAAGCTAACTTGTACTTCAATGTTGTTCTAAGAACAGTTTCTATTGTAGCATGACTGACCCCCATACATTGGAGCAGACCTTGATTCATTTCCATTAGCTCTTCTATCTTCTCTTCTTTTTCAGTTACTGAGAGTTCATCTGGTGTTGGTGACTGAAGAATGGTAGTCAATTCCTTACTGATAGAATCAACAGCACTAAACACAAATGCCATAGCATCTGGGTGCCTTAGCATCCTCTCTGAAACACCAGCTACCAATGCTTTTGTGTTTCTCCCTACTTTGGTGTTAGTAATCAGCATTTTAAGCGACACATTTGACTTCATATGCACCAAGTTACCAGACTTGAAGCTGATAATGTTACCTGATAATAGTAATTATTGAGTGACTTGCACATTTGAATGTAATAACTTACATATGTGAACAAGGTACATACTACATAGTAGTAATTGAACATTTCAAAACAAATTACAATTTGTACAAGTATAATATATATCTCCAACCTAGCAATATTTTGTATTTCTTAATTCACTTGTACAAACCAATAGCTGATGACCTTTAATTATTCCCCTAGTGCTAAATAAATTATAATTCATTCTAGGTGAGACTATTGACAACTCACTAAAAGAGAACTGCTTGTTCCCAGAGCATTTCATAACCACATAAAACATTTTTTTGTCCTCTCTTCTTATATGAGGAGAGAAAAATCCACCAACTATATTCCAATTCATTCTGACCATACAAAAGATTCAAATTGTAATGGTTACTAACAAGAACATGCAGATACATGATCCAAATATCTTACAAAGAAATCAATAAAGACAATGGAATTTTCTAACAAAGCCATGGCGTACCATATGTGCTTACTGTGTTGTCAATTCCAGAAGGCTTTCCATGAATGATCTTCTCACCTTCAAAGGCCCACTTATTTACCAAATCAAGTTCCTTCTCCCCAAAAGACAGCCATCCTTGGTGGTTCACATCCACCCCAACAGAATCAGTGAAAGCAAGCAGGGCAGCTGTAAGTGCTACACAGAATGCTGCTGATGAACCCAAGCCTGAACCCAAAGGAAGTTCAGAAGATACAACCACAGTAGCAGGCTTATATCTACATAAAAGAGAGAAGCATAATCAAAATGACAAAAAGGAAAAAAAAAAAAAAACTTTTGATGCATTATCAATGCAAAGTTGTTTATACTAGGCAATAAATCACAAAGCATTTTAAGTATGACTTTTAAGATAGTTATGATCAGTATTATCGATTGCGGATGGCAGACCATAGTGGAAGGCCAAAAAACCGCCATTTTAAGCAGCCATTGCGGCCATGGCGCCGCCATCCTTGACAAATTGGCCATAGCGGTTGGCCAAAAATCCGCCACCACAATCTGCCATGACGCCGCCATGACGCCACTTTTTGATAACACTGGTTAAGATAAGAGTCAAACATTTTAATAATGTGGGACTTTATGAATGATTGACAGTGTGAAAAATCTTTACATTGACAGTGTAAACCAATTAAATCCAAAAAATAAATGTCAACAAAAAGGGATCCACAGTTTCACACCCTTGAATAGAGGAGTATAACCAGAGAAAGGCAGAAATTCCAGAAGCAAGTCCAACTTTGGCCTCTGGTATATTTTGTTCTTCAACTAGAGCTGCAATTGACCTTGCAGACTCCACAGAGCAGGAGGTAGGCGTGAATGATAGCATAGAAGCTGATTCAGGAAAAGATTCTCTTATTCTACTAATTGGCCAGGAGAATTCTAATGCTGTGTCCTTCAGCTGGAGTTTCAATGAATCTTGATCGTCTGTGACATAAGTGATAAATCCAAATTGAATGAGAATCCAATACAAGTAACTGGCAATATCATGTTAGTCAATATTTTAGCTGGATTGATTGTTTCTCACTTGCTCCTAAAATCTATCAAGCATATATACAGACACTGGACATGGGTAAGACACGACAACAATATGTGAATATGGAGAATTCTAAAAATGGTAGGATGCAAAACTGTTAGGATATAGCATATAAAATTAAGGTTAAATTAATCTATAAGTCCCTAAACACATAGAAAATTTGTAATTGAGTCATTATCAACATAATAACATACTATAGTGGTATCCAGTTGTATGTTTTTTTTAAAGGCAAAAAATATTATTAACAACAACACTATCAAGCACAAGGCAGAGCAAGCAAAGCACCCAAAGCCAGAAAAAAGAGTCAGAAAAACACAGCCCAAAAAACAGTACAAAGCTAACACCACAGGCTGCAAACAAAAACAACACAACCAGCACAAAGCACAAAAAACCAGCCCAGAGAAATACAACCGAAAACAGAAAGCCAAACACCAACAAGCTCAAAAAAACATGACAGCAGCGCACAGAAACAAGAAACCTAAAAAATGGCTCCAAAAGCAACACAAAACGCCAACATCCCTGCTAACAGAGCACAGCACGGCCAAGACAGCAACACAAAGAACCACCAAACAAATCAATCAGGATCCACCAAAAGCATAGAAAGCCAACGCCCCTGCTACAGAGCCACCAAGCATCTCACCTAGACATTCTTATAAGGCAAGAGACTGGGTTTGAGAACCAGCAAGATAAAGGATGATAGACAAACCCCATGCTCCTTAGGATCTGTTTGGATTGGCTTATAAACAGCTTATCTGG
Source organism: Echinosophora koreensis (assembly GCA_035048595.1). Lineage (NCBI taxonomy): Eukaryota > Viridiplantae > Streptophyta > Magnoliopsida > Fabales > Fabaceae > Echinosophora > Echinosophora koreensis. The sequence goes on along the minus strand of JAPCYP010000016.1, from coordinate 5,075,509 downwards.
GCTTATCTACTAGCATAATCACTTGTCAGAGTGTTTGGGAGAGCATATGAAAACAGCTTATGACATGTCCATAAGCCGTTTTCAGCTTATTTTGATAAGCTCTCCAGGACAGCTTTTGAAAACATCTTATAACTTATATGAAAACAGTTTAACCATATATTCTCTTTGATTATAGAAATAGCTAATACATCCTATAAGTACTTAATTAAGCAGTTTACCCAAATAGGCCCTAAATCTTAACCACTTCCAAGCATGAATCTTGGCTGATTCTGCAATTTCAACAATCTCCACCCGAGATGCTTTAAAAACCAACATATTACACGCTATCCAAATTGCCCAAATTGCTGAGAACCAAATTGATTGTCACTCATGAGGTGTTTTGGGGGTGTGGAACAAAGGTATTGGGAGGTATAAGGTGCAAGGTTCCAATCTCACCCCTACTAATATAACAAGCTAACAAACTAACATTCGCCTATTAAAAAAAAAACCACCTTAGTGATTCCCCTACACACGCAGCCAAACCTTGAAACTGGAGAAAATGATTCCTGCACTCATTATGTAATGCAGAAGAAATTCCTAATAACCAGGCCAAAATATGCTGCCACACTTGAGAGAATAGACGACATTCATAAAGCAAATGAGAAACAATTGAACAGCAAAATGCATCTGGCAACGTCAAAATTGAAAGAACAATTGAATGAAATGAAAGAGGTGTTGTTTGCAAAATGGATCAAAGGGGTACCTGAAGGAGTGGGGATGCGAAGGGAAACATAGGTGTACATGTCAATGGAAGATGCAACAGCAGTGGATCCATGAACCACAGCATGTTCCCCAGACAATATAATCTTCCCTGGAGCTCTGGCTTTAACCTCCATCTCTTTTCTGATCTATCTATCTATCTATCTCAATCCACCACTCTTTCAATTTCACTCACCTTTCCTTTTCGATCACATCCATGTTTCTATTCAACGAGGTTGTCGTTTTCTCTGTTACCGTTCTCTTTTGTTTTCTTTAAGCTCTTGTGGTTCGTTCAATGAAATTGCATCTGGTGTTTGTATTTGAGTCCAGACGTCCAGTCCAGGCTAGGCTCGAGGTCCATGCGGAATGCGTGTGCCTTTTTAATATCCCTTTCCTTCTACTATTGGGACTTCAGGGTCATTTGGCCAACTCTGTAATTATGCAACTTCATTTGTATAAATAAGAAAAAGACTATTTTGGTCATCTTCAACTGGAACAGGATCCTCTTTTTTTTTTTTTTTCCCCCTCTCATGTTGACACAAAAAAGAAAAAACAAATTTGCTTTTATGTCTTTCTCTCTTCTGAAATACACAAAAACAAGTTTTAGTGGATTCTACGTACAAAAGTAAATTTGATTTTTTATCTTTCTTTATCTAACATGAGAAAAGGTGCATGATTTTGGGCCATAGCTCAAAGTAGAAGCAAATCAAAAAATAAAAATAAAGGAAAGAATCCCTGATACAATAACGAGATTGGGGGGAGAAGATCAAGAATGGCATGATGTTCGAAGTTAGCGGAGATAAGGTGATAGGCAAGGGTTCGCGTTTTAATGCCTTGCATGGTATCAACGAGGATCATGGGAAAGATTTACGTGATCAGGCCGTGACTTTTACAAGGGCCCCACAAATAGTTGACAAGGCTTTTGCGTCATCTTCCAGAGTGCGTAATGTGAGTGGGGGTAAAAACCCTCAAAGAAATAACAAGGGTAATAATAAAAAGGCAAATTCCCAAGTAAAGCAGGCCCCACCCCATCGAAAAGTTCCCCAGTAGGGGGCGGAAAAGAACAAAGGCAAGGAGAAAATAAAAGAAACGAATAAGCCAACGAGAAACATGAAGCACTTGGCTAGGAAGCATGCAGCTGAACAAGAAATGCTTGCTGCTATGCGAGTGCTCGAGAAGCAAGCAGAGGGCCTCATCCTAAATAACACGATTGGTTCAATTTACAAAAAAGAGCACAGTGTGTGGGATGTGTCTCCCACGGACCTCGAAGCCATTGAACAAAGAGTGTCTCAGTCTCTAGCCCTAAATAAGTTAGAGAATATTGGAGAAGCTCAGAAGCAAGGTAAGGCTTTTATGCCTATAGGTGAAGAAAAAATGTTTAGTTCAGTGAATGGGGATATGAATATTGGTATTGATATAGGATTATCCTCCGAGGCTTCTAGACCAAATGAGGTCTCTCCATCAAACATGTCGGTATGAATATGTTAGGGTGGAACTGTAGGGGCGCTGCAGGGAGATATTTTGTTGACCTCATTCGTGATTTGAAGTCAGAATATAAGGTCTCATTGATGTTTTTAGTTGAAACTCATGTTAGTGGTTCTAGAGTCGAGAACATGATCCGGAGATTTGGTTTTGATAGCTGGTTTGTGTAGGAAGCTTGGGGCCAATCGGGTGGTATTTGGATTCTCTGGAGCTCTCAGGATTGCCACGTTGATGTTACTCAACATGATTCTCAGTTTGTGCATATGAAGGTCTCCTGGAAAGGTTCCACACCTTGGCTTCTAACTGTGGTTTATGGAAGCCCACACTTTCAATAGCGTGAAACTCTCTTGGATGCCCTTAAGGAGTTGGCTGAAGAGATTAGTTGTCCTTGGGCAGTTGTTACGGATTTTAATGCCTTGCTCCATGATCATGAAAGGAACAAAAGGCCAACGAAATCGTCAACCAGAAGCTTAGTAGCCTTTAAGAGAACTGTTTCCCATTGCAATTTGATTTGATGCAAGGTTTCAAGGGTATCCCTAAACTTGGAGTAATGGTGACCTTGAAGAGAGACTCGATAGAATGCTCATGAACAATCAATGGAGACTCCACTTTACAGAAGGATCTGTCTTTCTTCTGCCTGCCTTTAAGTCAGATCATCGACCTCTCTTGGTCCAGCTCAAGCTTGAAAGGAATGCTATAACAGGAGAAGAAGACCTTTTCGCTTCTTAGCTGCATGGTTAACCCATGAGGATTTACATAGGTTCATGAAATGTAACTGGAAAAGTCACTTCCCCTGGAACCACCAAATGACACAGTTTAAGCGTGATTTAGAAAAATGGAACAAAGAGATTTTTAGCAATATTTTCTATAGAAAGAAGAATTTACTGTGCCAATTGGAGAGTATGAATACCCGAATGACCTTTGATCGTTCTCCCTCCCTGGAATTGCAACAAAAGGACTTATGGAAACAATATGAAGAAGTCCTAAAGCAAGAGGAAATTTTGTGGTTCCAAAAATCGAGGTCTCGGTGGCTTGCTTTTGGGGGCATGAATTCCGAGTATTTTTATGGGATTACTGCTGTGAGAAGGAAAAGAATAAAGTTGATTTAATTTAGGATAAGGCAGGGAATTGGATATCCAACAAAGAAGAGTTAGAAAGCCTTGTTTTCAACTATTTTAAAAGCCTCTTTACAGATGAGAGTGATTATAAACCTTTCTGTTTGAGGAATTCTTTTCCTAAACTAGATGATAACATTCTAAAGTCCTTGGGAGATATGGTGACTCGTGAGGAGATTCATAGAGCTATTCGTTGCATGGGAGGCTTTAAGGTCCCAGCTCCAGATGGTTTTCAGGCTATTTTCTATCAATCGCAATGGAATATAGTGGGAGGGGACCTTTGCCGGCTAATCATGGATATTTTTGAAGAACCTAGAAAGATTGAAGAAATTAATGATACTTTAATTACTTTGATTCCTAAAATGGACCAGGTTAACAATCTGAAGGATTTTAGGCCCATCAATCTATGCAATGTCTCCTATAAGGTTGTAACAAAGATTAATGCCTTGCGATTAAGGAGAATTATTGAGCAACTTGTTAGTCCTTGCCAATGCAGTTTTATCCCCAACAGGCATAACAGTGATAATATTGTTATAGCTCAAGAAGTCTTTCACTCAATGAGAAGCAAAAAATGCAAGAAAGAATGGATAGCAATAAAAGTGGATTTGGGAGAAAGCTTATGACAAGCTCAAGTGGAATCTTGTTAGCGAGACTCTGGTGGATATTGGCTGTTCAAATAATCTTATTGATCTTATCTACAAATGCATATCTACGGCAAAGATGAAAGTGTTATGAAATAGGGAAGCTTTATATTCTTTTCAGCCAATGCGTGGCATAAGACAAGGTGATCCAATATCACCCTATCTCTTTGTTCTTTGTGTTGAGAGGCTTTTCCACCTTATTAACCTTGCTGTTGACAACAAATTCTGGAAACCTATTCAATTGGTTAGTGGTGGTCTTCTTTTATCATATCTTGCCTTTGCTGATGACATTTTGTTGTTTGCAGAAGCTGATGTGGACCAAGTGAAAATTATTCAAACTGTTCTGAACCTCTTTTGCAATAGTTCTAGAGAAAGAGTCAGTGTTGACAAAACAAGAATTTTCTTCTCTCATAATGTTAGCTGGCATGTTAAGGAGGATATCAGTAATCGTTTTGGGTATAGAAGAACTGAGGATCTAGGGAAATATTTAGGTGTCCCCATCTTGCATAAAAAGGCTTCAAATCAAACCTTTAATTTTCTTCTTGATAAGGTGAATCAAAGAGTTAGTAGCTGGAAGGCGCAGATGCTTTCTATGGCAAGGAGAGTAACAGTAGCTAAGTTTGTTCTCCAAGCTATTCCAAGCTATATCATGCAAATTGTGGTTCTCCCGGTTAGTTGTGTGATGAGATTGACAGGAAATGCCGAGCCTTTGTCTGGGGCGATGATGATGATCATAGGAAAATACATACTCCTCCCTGGAAGGAGCTTTGTTAGCCAAAATTCAATGGAGGGCTTGGCTTTAGATCCACTCGTGTAATGAACAAGGCCCTCTTGATGAAAGCAGGTTGGAGATGTCACTCGCGCAAAGTAACCCTCTGGACTTCTGTTGTTCCCTCTAAATATAAGTGTGGCTTGGGTGATAAGCTTTGGGTGAATAAAGAGAAGCAAGGATCCTTTTAGAGAGGTTTATGCAAGAATTGGAACCTCCTTGAGGAGAATATGATCTGGTGGATTGGCAATGGGAAGCAAAATCGGTTCTAGATTGATGAATGGGTCCCTAATCAAGGTAAGCTACTTCAAAAGGCTATTTGTCATGTTGATGAAGGGATGCTAAATGTTAGGGTGGCGGATCTTGTTAACCAGCATGGCATGTGGGAATTTCTTAAGTTGAGGTAGTGGCTTCCAATAAAAGTTTGTGAGGTTATTAGAGGTCTAGTTCCTTCTTTTGATTCCAGTTATGATGATATCATGGCTTGGAGAGATAGTGCATATGGGTCCTTCTCAGTCTCTGGGGCGTATAAGTTTTATGCGTCTTCCTCTAGTGGCAAGGATTCGCTTTTTGAAGCTATTTGGAGGTGGAGGGGCCCAAAAAGGGTTAAGCTGCATATCTGGAAAGTTGCTAAGGGTGCTTTGGTAACAAATGATTTAAGATGCAGGAGGGGTATTACGAATGATGGGTTGTGTCCTCTCTGCATGAACGATAATGAGGACGTGTTGCAAGTGATGAGAAATTATCCTGTTGGTAGTACTATTTGGCATTTAGTTTCCCGTGGTCAACTTCATCAGAATTTCTTCACTGATAGTTTGCGAGACTGGCTAAGCTCTAATATCAAGTCTCCTTCGAATGTGAATTCATACTCGTGGTCTGTCATTTTTGGTGCTACTCTCATCTCGTTATGGCATCAGAGGAATGATAAAGTGTTTTCCCAATTAGCCTCCTCTCCATTGAAGCTAGCTTTTAAAATTCAGAGGCTAGTGGAAGAAATAATTCATAGCTTGCATGTAGAAGTGACTATAAATGGTAAGCAAACCCCCGTTTCTATTTAGTCTTCTATTGCTTGGAAGTGCCCTCCTGAAGGGCTCTTTAAACTTAACTGTGATGGAGCCATGAACGAGAATGGGAGAGCGGCGTGTGGTGGTGTTGTTCATAACCATTGTGGTGAGGTTAGATTTTGTTTTGCGAAGGATGTGGGCATTTGTAGTGTCGTAGCAGCTGAGCTCTGAGAGATTTTAAATGGGATTCAAATGCCGTGGGACAGAGGCTTCAAAGAGCTACAAGTTGAGTCTGATTCGCAGGTTGCCATAAACTTATTGAAGAATGGGTGTGACCCTTATCATTCGCATATTGCTTTGGTTGACAATATTCTTTCCTTCGCTCGTCTTGGTGGGCGTTATTACTGGTCTCGTGTTTTGAGAAGCAAATCAGGCTACCAAAGCATGGGCTTTCCTTGGATGGTCAAAGTAGAGTTTTTGATTTTGTTCCTAATTTTTTGTCATTAACTGTTTTGGGGGATGCTTCTCCTAGCTTTTTCCCCCGTGGTTTCTAGTTTGCTTGTAGTTAGGGCTTAGTCCCTTTTCATTCACAAAAAAAAAAAAAGATAATAAAAGTTGCTTTTTAGTAAAGCTTTGAACATCCAATTTCAAACACCTAATATGATGCCATATGTATTTATCTCTATCTCCTTGTCATCTGAAAACATGCGAAAAAAACTTATTTTGTAAGCTGATTCTTCCTAATTCCTATAGCATGCTTCAATTTCCAATGAGAGAACATATCAGTAAATTCCTTGAATAAGCATTGCTTGTGGTTATTATAGTGGTGAAAATAGTGGTGTGGGTATATTTTTTTAAAAAAGATTAAAAGAGGATTTGGAAGAATTTTATCCCACAAAAAGTGTCGATCATAGGTGTTAATAGCTCAATCGGTAAGATTTGAGACATACTCACCCACACTGTCTCAAATCGGCGTACAATATCTATATGGGGTGGGGTTATCATATAGCAGCTGTTAAAAAAAATCCCTAATGCAATTTCTTGATCACATAAAGCAAGTCAGAGATGAGATTATATTTGAACAACCAAGAATCCCTTTTGATTTTTGATATATTATTGGAATGCGTGTATATAAAAAAGATTAAAAAAAGTAATAAGGAATGATTTTCGTACACAAAATGAGGACACCATAAGGTGTTCCCTTTGTTTTTTTAGTGTATTTTCCGAAAACGTGTATACAAAGAAGATAAAAAGTAAGTGATAGATAGAGATAAACATATATACTATCACATATGGTGTCCAAAATTTATGTTCAAATAACATAACACAAATTGGTATGGTGTCCCATTGTGATGCATTTTTGAGGTGGGTGTATACAAAAATGATAAAAAGTAAGTGAGAGAAAGAAAAAAAACATATATGATGATGTCTAAAATTTGTATTTAACTAACACAATTCAAACACATATAGTGTCACATATGGTATCCAAAACTTGATATTCAAATATCACAACTCTAAAGCAATACACATGTTTTTCTTCACCATTACCTATCCTTCTTACATTCATGAAAACAACCTAAATTCTAAAGCAAAAAAAATCCAAAAGTGAGGAATGCAGAACAGAAAACTCCAATCCCACTAGCACTCTTCCACCTGAAAACCGAAGTCCAATTTCTTGATCATATTTTAGACCCCTTTTCCTTATAATGTGTCTAAAAGGCTCAATTGAATAAGCATACTTTTCCCTTGCCTTCTTCAAATCATAACAATGTGGCTCCCTCATTGCTGCACCATTCTTTGGCTTTTCACCCAACACAGGCAAAGGATCAAACCAAAATGACTCTTTCTTTGATAACTTTGCATCATAAGTTTCACAAGTATCAACATCATAAATATATATGCTTACCGGAATCCATGACTCCAAAGCTTTTCGGCTACTTTCATTCATGTGTCCTATAATGTATTCTTCAAACTCCTTAGAAGGTGAGATTTTGAGGCTATCCCAACGCATATGATCAGTTGTAAGCTTGATTCTAAATGGCCACTGATCACTGGTTTTTGGGGTACCCTTATGGCAGCGTGCTTCTTTTTCCTTGTTGCTACCTTGTGTAGTACTGGCCATGCCAACTTTCAACGTTCTCTCAAAAAACTAACGTTAATACTAACATTTGTCTATAAAAAAAAAACAACTTTCAACGTTCTCTCTAGCAAGAAAATGACTCAATAAAATGAATGGTATGAGAAATAGGCTAATCTAATCTCATATTTATATTGAGCATATCCCACTTTGCTAATGATTCCTTGTATGGACATCCAATATACATGGATTTCATGAATGACCCACGTTTAATTTCTTACCTTGTTGGAATTTTTTTTCTTCCTTAGGTAGTGAATAGTGATAGTTATGGTAATGTGCAATTTTGGTTTTTAATCTCATCCAACTGTGCATTTGCTGTTGCATACTCTAATAGACAATTATTCAATGAATCCAAACTCCTGCGTATCTGTCTCCAGGAAGTGACAAATTTCAGATTCATCTTTTGGGCACTATCTGAAGCCTATATACAACACAAATTGATCATGTGTATCATTGTTTACAAATATTTTATTTCAATTACAATAAGATTCTGTTTATCAAATCAAATGCTCATTAATATGCTTCACTGGCAGATTGAACATTCTGGCTCAATTTAATTTCATGTCCATTTATAGCCCCACATAATGGAGAATGGATACATACCAATTTCTTTAATGTTTATTTCCACATTCATTCCTGTGCAACTGTCATATTGAAACAATTTATTCACTAGTTTTCCCAAAAGGGAAAAACCCCTATAATAAACTTGTCAATAATGAAATGATTTTTTTTGTACTCTATAATCAAGGAAACTATTTCTTCCTTCTTCACATAACATTACAAATCAGGAATATTTTTTTAATAAAAGAAAAAGGAAAAAAAGGCTGTAGATTGCTATGTATAGTCTGATACACATACAAATTATGGAGTCATCAACCCAATTAGCCAAGTTGGATAGCAAGGAACAATGTGATACAAGGCAAGGGAGGAATATTCTAGAATAACAATTAGTTATAATCTTATAATTAGTTTACAATTTTTAATATCCTAAATATGTAAAAAAAAAATAGAGATAAGGACATTTGTCATATGATCCTTATTAATAGGAAGTTTGTTAGTGTTCTCTTTGCTATCCAACTTGGCTAATTGGGTTGATTGAGTACGTGTTTGGATTAACGTTTGACAAACATGATTTTGGATAGAATTGATTTTGGTTAAAAGTAAGTTGACAATGAAGTGATTTATGTTTGAATGTTTTTATGAAAAAGTGATTATTATCAATTCTTGTTGTTTGGATAATTTGGATCAAAATTGCTTTTGAATATGTAATTACCAAAATGGGTTTTAATATATATATATATATATATATATATGTGTGTGTGTGTGTGTGTAATTAATAATTCATAATTAAAATGACAATGAAATCTATATATATATAACAAGTAGGATAAATATATTAAGATAATTATTTAATTTATGTGAAAGGTCTATTTTAATCTATTAATGCCTTTTTTTTAGATTTTTGTTTGAAACCATAATCCGAAAAGATGAATAAACAAGACTCTCTAACAAATTTTTTTTTTTTTACAGTAACTAACATTACTACCCATTAATATAATAACAAGCAATGAATCTTTTATTTTACTTGCTGTCATTGCCAATGGATAAGTAAATAAACAGGCAAACTCGGAGAAGTTAGCATTGCGGTGGATGAACATGTGATATGGTGTAACTTAACTTATAACTTTTATTTGACCAGCTTGCTGTTTGTAAATAAGTTTATTTTATTATCTTATAACTTACTATAAGTTATTAAATTTTCTTTTATTTTTATCACTATTATTTTAATGAAATTCATATTTTACCCGACCCTTGTAAGATGAAATTTATATAAAAAAAAATCATATATATATATATATATATATATATATGTGTGTGTGTGTGTCATTTGGCTTATAATATTTAATAAAAATATTTAGAAGTAAAAATAAATACATCATTTTATATTTATAAGCTAGTTTAATAGTTAATTGTATTAAATAATCCAAATTCAATCAGGTAACTTTTCAGCTATCAGCTATAAACTTTTAACTAAAAATTAGCTTATCAGTTAGAAGCTACTTTATTAACTGCTTTTACCAAACAGAACCTAGTCTTGATATAAACGGACTACCTTTATTGAATTAGTGTGTGTTTGGATGAGCGTTTGATAAAAGTGATTTTGAATGTAATTGATTTTATAAAATTGATGCGGTTAGAATTGAGTTTGAAAAAAAGTGGTTTATGTTTGTATGTTTTTATTTTGAAAGCAAGTTTGATGTAAAACTTATTTTCAATTCAACTCAAAAGCTACTTTTGTAGTTTCTAGTCAGAATCGCTTCTGAAGGCAAAATCAATTTTATCTAACAGTAACCAAACATCTCGTTTTTTACTAAAATCACATTTGATAGAGGACAGAATCAATTCTGAAGGTTTCCAACGTGAAACCAAACACACATTTAGTCATAGCATAAACTGGTCCAATAATCCCACTATGCAATACAAAAAGAAAAGAAAAGAAAAGAAAAGAAAAGAAAGAAACATTACAATCAATGAAATCTTTTATTTTTGGTGGCTGTCATTGCAATGGCAAGTGTGATATTGGTGGAGGTAATGATCCATGTAACAGTCTAGGTTTATTTTAGATGGCACCTTGAAATACATAGTGTATAATATCTTTCCTTTTCTTTTGAGGTTGAAAGTCTATAATATCTTATTGTCCCCTTTTAAATGTTCCCACAAAACAGTACACCCCCTAATATAATATGAGAGGACATAAGGATGGGATTGTGAACTTGTGATCAACCCAATAATTAAGAATGATACACCAAAATACCATTCTCTCTCTGTTATCAAAATGCAAAACTATGAGTGAGCTGAAAAAGTTACATGGGCTAATAGTCACAACCCCAACAATAAGAAGTATAGTCCCCTTGAGCAAACTTATTGACTTCTGTGTAGATTCACAATTTGGTGACATCAATTATGCAGACTCAGTATTTCACCAAATTGATACCCCTAGTGTTTACATTTGGAACTCCATGATAAGAGGTTATGCTAACAGTGACAATCCAAGACTGTCTATGCTTCTTTATAGACAAATGATACAAAATGGGTATTCCCCAAATCATTTCACCTTCCCATTTGTACTCAAAGCAAGTTCTTTAATTTCTGACCATGATTGTGGAAAATGCATTCATAGTTGCATAGTGAAATCTGGGTTTGAAGCAGATTCCTATGCTGCTACTGGGTTACTCCATATGTATGTGTCATGTGCAGATATGAGATCTGGGTTGAAGGTGTTTGATAAAATTCCCAAGTGGAATGTGGTTGCTTGGACTTGTTTGATTGCTGGGTATGTCAATAATGATCAACCATATGCAGCTTTGAAGGTGTTAAAAGACATGGACCATTGGGGTGTGCAGCCAAATGAAATTACCATGGTGAATGCTTTGATTGCCTGTGCTAGAAGTAGAGACATAGATACCGGCCGATGGGTCCATGATCGCATTCGTAAAGCTGGTTACGATCCCTTTATGCGGACATCGAATGGTAACATCATTCTCACAACTGCCATTATTGAAATGTATGCAAAATGTGGTAGCTTGAAGACTGCAAGAGACCTGTTCAACAAGATGCATCAGAGAAACATTGTTGCTTGGAACAGTATGATCAATGCTTACACTCAGTATGAGAGGTATCAGGATGCACTAGATCTCTTTTTCGATATGCGGACCTATGGCTTTGATCCGGATAAAGCTACCTTTCTGAGTGTTCTGAGTGTTTGTGCTAATCTGTGTGCTCTGGCATTGGGACAAACTGTTCATGCTTATCTATTGAAAAGCAGCATTGCAACAGACATTGCCATAGCAACTGCTCTTCTTAACATGTATGCTAAGACTGGTGAATTAGGAAGTGCACAAAAGATATTTAATAGTTTTCAAAAGAAAGATGTGGTGGTGTGGACCAACATGATTAATAGTTTAGCCATGCATGGTCATGGAAATGAAGCATTGAGCATGTTTCAAATGATGCAAGAGGACAGTTCTCTAGTCCCTGATCATATTACTTACATTGGAGTTTTATTTGCATGTAGTCATGTTGGGTTGGTTGAAGAGGCTCAAAAACATTTTAATCTGATGACAAAGAAGTATGGTATAATGCCAGAAAGAGAGCATTATGGTTGCATGGTTGATCTTTTGAGCCGGGCAGGTCATTTCAGAGAAGCTGAAAAACTAGTGGAGACAATGTCAATACAACCAAATGATGCCATATGGGGTGCTCTTTTAAATGGATGTCAGATTCATGAAAACATTTCTGTTGCTAATCAAGTGAAAGTAAGGCTAAAAGAGCTGGAACCTGGTCAAAGTGGAATTCATGTTCTTCTATCTAATATATATGCTAGAGCTGGCAGATGGGAAGAGGTAAATGTGACTAGAAAAGTGTTGAAGCATAAAAGGATTACAAAGACAATTGGTCATAGTTCACTTGAAATGAAGCTGTTAAGCTCATGATCATATTAGGATTTATGTTTTAGTCTCAAAATGATAAAGAATTGATTGGTGGAGTAACTACAACAGGGAAGAAGACATGTATCAAGGTATTCTCAGATGTCTGAAATACATTCTTAGGTGTTGTGAAACCTTTGTCCACCGGGGCATTTCTCCATCTCCTTTCAGATGCATGGCACAGTTGATCCTCATCAATTGTCTGGTAACTCTGGAACTGATGGGATTCTTGAAGGGGTTGTTATGAAAGGGAGACTAATGAAGATGCCAAAGTTGTCTGATTAGAATCCTTCCTCTTCTTCCACCAAGGAAGGTTACCATAAATTGATCCAAATTTAGGCAAAATGGCAACTAGATGTAGCATGTGGTTCAGACTTCAGAGTGGTAAAATTCTGTACAGTATCTATATTTTATTTATTCTGAGCTTAATGGTGCATAGGCTTACATGTTCTCAGACCATTCCCCTCCATGCTGAATTGGCCATGGTATGATTATATCCCTTTTGTGGACATTTGTATATGTTGGATTCTTTGAGGGGCAAATCAATGCCCAAGATTAACCTTGGGCTGACTGAACTATCTACTTAAACGCAAAACTTGATTTCATTTCTTTTGATCATTTATTAACTATATAGCTCCAACTTTTCCATTTTTAGTTGTGACTTTAACTTAGATGTCTATTTCCAGCTGCCCATGTTTGGTTCATGATCAAGTTGTGAACTCCACATACTTGCACAATCCTATTATGAATTTATCATTAGTTACTCATTTAATTGTTGATTAAAAAACCAACGTGTGCAATAAGTGAAAAAACTCAACCCCTGTTAAGCTCCATCTCTCTCTCCATAGGCTCACAAAAACTTGGGCCATCTCTAGCGGCAGTTTTAAACTAGCTTCTTCGAGTTAAGAACCGTTCTTAACTAAGTTCACTATTGGAGGAAGATAACAAGGATGTCATGTGTAAGAACCATTCTTGTATAAAAACCGGTCCTTAACCATTAAAAATTAATTCTGAGATAACTCATGGAACTCATTTTTTTTAAAAGGAATATAAAGATGCGGACTAAGTACCATTTCCCGCTCCTTCACTTTGGAGGGGTAGAAGACCATTTGATTTGTTGGTAGCAGTATTAATAGGATGCATACATCATAAAAGCTGTCCAAATGTGCTCTTGCACAAGATTGTATGCAAATTATATGTGACAATTCACAATGTTCCCACTAAGGTAATCACTGATCTGCTGCTATAATGAAGAAGCCCATGATGAGAACGAAAAGATCACATAAATACTTGGTGCATAAATGTTATGTTGACAAAGAAGCTAAATTCAAGTAAAAATCCTACTGTGCAATGTCAATATAATATTACTATCTGAAGACAAGAAAACTAAACCAAGAACAACAACAACTTATTCAGCTTTAATCATAGATAACATAAGCTTTCACTAGTGCATTATCCACATATGTTTATAGTCTGCATCGCATGTAAACTATCAGCTATGCTTTCTGCTTGCTATGGACCTTCCGAACCACTCAGTTTGACATCCTCAACTCATAACAGTGCTACCATCTGCAAGCCAGGAAATGTAGGCAATATCAGATGCAAAAGGAACTACCATCAATAACAGTACAGGTAAAGGTATAAAGATCCATTTAAGCTTGTCAAATAAAAATAAAAAGCTTTAGGTTGAAACTCAGCAAAGTTCATTTATGTTATTTCTATGTTTTTAACTACTAAAAAACTCTTAACAGAAAATATTAAATTCCATTAAGAAAAAATTAGGAAATTGAAATTGAAGACTTGCAGAGTCAAATTTTACTATGATGTACCGAAATGAGCATTTCAACATAAAAAATCAACTCACAAAGCCTGGACAACTAATTAAAAGGAGAGACAGAGAGAGCCTAGAGTTCACCTTAATTTTTATTTCTCATCCATAATGCGGCAGTTAATGATCTGGAGACGGTGGTCGCTGGTCTGGTGGCTGTGGCCACATTTGTGGTGCCATGTAGGGATGTGACTGCTGAGCATACATATTTGGGTCCATCACAGGCTTGCCCATTATGACACCAGCTGATCCAACTTGGGGCGCATGCTGAGGTGGCATATAGACATAAGGAAGTGCATCAGCAGGCCCAGCAACAGGCATTGTTCCTCTGGGATTGATGCAAGCACTTCATCTTTCAGGTCCTCACGAGGCACGATGTCAACCAAGAAATCAAAGATATCAGTCCTTGTGATTGCTGCTGCAATGTCATTCTTTTGAAGTGTTCTCCTTTTGTTCTCTTCAGTGTGATTCCAAGAACGCAGGGTTAACTCTAATATGAACATTTCACATGCCCTTGCAAATATGACTGGTGCCTCAGCTGATATCATTCGAACATCCTCGTCAGCCTTCATAATCTTCTTGATCCTTGCCAAGGGAAGGCTGTGATTCTTGAAATCAGTAACCTTCTCAATCTCTTGGTATTGATTTGCCCAAAAGGCTTGGAGCTGTTGCTGAAGTTGCTGCTGTTGTTGCTGATGAATATGCTGATAAGCAAGTTGATGTTGTCCCAACTGAGCACCAGCAGGTTGACCGGTGGATGGAATGGCCCCAACTGATGTAACAACAGACCCCGGTGCCCCAGTTATTTGGCTTGTCTGATAAGGATTAGAACCATATGGCAGTTGAGCTCCACTACCGACAACCCCCATATTTTGGTTCTGGTTATGCCCTTGATGATCCATTCTGTTCCAGGTGAAATCAAACACGTCAATGCATACACTCCGCGTGCGACCAAAACAACAAATCATGCAATCATTGAAGCAATTTTGTCAATGTATTAGTAAAGATACCACAAGTACAATAGACAATGCAACCGTTAAAGCTATAAGAAAAACAGGCCTCCAATGCAGTGCTCTCAATTATTTGTCGTGATGGAAATTGACACAATCTCAATTCTGGAAAGAAACAGTCATATCTTTTTCTTGTGTGCATAAGGCAAAAAAGCATTCATTTCAGTCTACTCATTCCTATGTACAGTTGTATCCCAAACACAAGAAACTGTTTTGACAAGAATTTTACAAACAGAAAAACCTATATAAAAACAACACGCGTGACACATGCAACAGTTCACAAAACAAACTTAAAAAGACTGAAATGCTTTAAATTTAAAGAAGCTTCATATTATAACTCCAAAAATCACAGAACAATCTCCCAATTCAACAAGAGAACCTATGGTAAATCAGTTAACAAATTTATGGCTTAACATAGCATCCATTGTCCAGATTTCCGATGAATTCTGGTCCTTATTCAGAGATGAATTCGGATTTAAACCGTGTGCTTGATATTAACAAGGAATCATCAAAAAGGAAAGGAAAAAAAAATTAGTTTCCACATTTTCTAACAAGTAACAGTTAAGATCAAAACGAAGTCTTTGTTTCCATCACATATCAGTTTAACAGATTGGAAAATTTGCCACGGGAAAAGAGCAAATAGGCAATGGAATTACAAATGCTCAATAAAAATTATTTCTTTTCTGTACCAAAAAAAGATTTATTTTTCTGAAAAAAATAGGAAAACAACCACCGAAGATAAAATCATGAACACCACGTTACAGTATACATAGACAAATGCAGATGCAAAAACAAAATCATCCACACACACACATATGTATATATGCATGTATGTATTGGAATTTGGAAGAGCAAGAGTCGCTATCTTTACCTTCTCTAACAGGTGACGATGCTGTGCTCCGAAGATAGTGAGAACGCAGAACCTGAAAAGGGATCAAAAGGGGAAAAAAATAAGAGAAACAAAAAATGAAAATGATCAGAAATTCTGATTGATTCAAAGATCTATTGCATGAGAATTGTGGTGGGTCGAACACAAAAAGTTATTTTCGAATGCTTTCCGTACAGAAATCTTAAAGGGTAGAAAAAATTAGGGTTTGAGAAGAAATAAGAAATGAGAAGAAGTAGAGCTTTCGTGAGGATTGATGATGTTTGGAACAAACCTCAGAGAGCGAGGTACGAAAAAGAAGCTGTGTGATCGATTCTGACTAACAAACTCTGAACCTAACTATATATATATTTTATTTTATTTTACCTCTTGCTCATAAATTACTCTTCTCCAACTAACCAAGAGACAAGTTCTTCCATAAAACTGATGCACTTAAAGTTTGCATAATCAACCACATTATTAATCATCTTGATAAATTAGCATAATTTTCATTTCACTTTCTTAATTATTAAAATAAAAACACACATGAATCATTCAGGCTCTGTCCGAGTTCGATCCTTGGGTATACAACAATACTTGGCCAGACTTTACAAACCGCGCAGCCGACTCAGAGATAAGTCCCATAACAGGTTCAAAGGATCTAAGCCATGGGGATACTTCAAGGGTTCACTCGGTCTCATGAACTAATTAGGGTGAGTACCAAATCAAAATAAAATAAAATAATAATACATGTCAAAAAATTAATAAAAGTCAATGTAAAACTTTTTTACAATAACAATACATACTACATTTCTACATTAACCCTAAAAACTATCTCAAAATTCATGTGATAATTTGCAAATTGTTAATGGTGCAAAAAAATCACATCAAAATTAAGCTCAAAACTTTTTATATTATCAAGCAGTTATACATCATCGCATATATAACATTTTAAGATAAATATTATAAGACTCAAATATTTTTAATAATCAGGTAGTAAATTTTAAAATAACAGTCACTTATACATTAATTTAAACGACAATAATTTAATGCATCTAACTTGAGTGCATCTTGTTTATGAAAGCCAAGCTATTAATTATCTAAGAAGCAAATTTAAAATTTGGTTACTCATTAAAATGCTAATATTCATTTAGTTTGTAAATTTTACGAAACAAGTAAACAATATTTCATTTAGTTAAAGTTATACATTTATAACATTTTAAATATGCAGATATCTAAATATATTCAATTCAGCAAAAAAATAAATAAAATTAACTAATCTACACAATAGTGAATTTCAATAATAAATTGGATAATACTAACGAGTGCCCTTAGAACACTCTTTAGGGAACAAAAAAAGAAAGTTTTTAGGGAGAATTGATTTATTTAATGTTTGAAAAGGTGGAATAGTTAGTTTTCCAATAAAAACTTACTTTCCTTAATTTCTTAGAGAGTGCCATAAGACCACTCGTTAATATGACCCTAATAAATTTGAAAATTCTTGCGTACAAACGCAATTTTTGTTATTTGAAGAAACGAATGCCACCATTATACGAAACAAGTTAACAATATTTGTTTTATTGGCCTAAAACATTTCCAGGAACAAAATTAATCCTTTGTTATATTGGAAATATTAAACTCTTGAAAATATCAACATAGAACATGGAAAGGTATATATTGTTATAATATCGAATGGTAATGGAGTAGATATAAAATTTTATCGTGTAACTATTTTAACGGAGAAAAAACTACTGAAATTATATTATATAATATGAAGCTTTATTTTTACACTAATACAGCATTAAATTTTAGCAAAATCTATCGTACCCTTCCTTTTTTTGATGGGTTTTGGAACAGTCATAAAAATCATAGTTATTTCGTAGCTAATCTATAGCTGCTCCATAGATAAATTATGCCATTAGCTGAAGAAATTGCAATAAGGTTTGATGAAATAGAAAGAAGCATGAGAGAAATAAATAAAAGTATTATGCAATTAACAGAAAATACCAATAAAATTGCAAATTACACATATAATAGAATACAAAAAGGACAAAATGAAATAAAGAATATTAAAGAAACTCTAAATAATATAACCAAAGGAAAAGGGATAAATGAAAATAAAGATCCTGAAAACATAAGAAAAGTTCTTGATCAATTAGAAAATCTTTTAAGAGAAGAAGAAAATAATAAATGTATTACAATAAAAGAACTAGAAGAAATTTTAGAATCAAAAGACTTAAAAAGAAAAATAATAGTAAAACAAGAACCTAGTGGTGAACCATAAAAAATACCTACCCCTGTATCTGCATGGAGAGGATAAAAGAAGAACATATGAAAACATTAAGAAAATCAAATGATTTGGAAGAAATTCAACAATTATTAGAACAACTAAAAATAGTTGAGGAAGAAAATAATCAAATACATAAAATAGAACACATTGATCAAATAGACAAAGAAAACGAAGAAATAGTATTAGATTATAGTTCTTCTTCAGAATCCGAAGAAAGCCATATAAGAATGGAAAAATGTGAATATAGTGGAAATTCTAAAAGAAAATGGGAAGAATTTAATTATACACCTAATGAAACTTGGGATAAATACGAAGAAGAAACTATGTATAATAAAGGATATGCAAGAAAAAATAACAAATGGACAAAAATGCAAGATGAATTTAGGCCACAATACAATAATATTAGTACTGAAAAAATATTAAATCTTGATTGCGTAAGAAATAAAGAAGAAATACTTTTGAAATGAACAAATGATATGATACTTTTAGCTGTAACTGATGATAGATTTAACAAATTAAACTTCATAGAAACCAGAAACTTTGTAGTTTTTAAAACAATGGGAAACGTACAAAAATTTCTAGCAGGAATTAGGGATGAAATTGGGATCGCTATAGTAAAATGGTGAATTCACAAATGGATTATCTTAAATGACTTTAATTCAGCAAGAATTTTTAGGATATAATTGGATGGAACAAAAATAAAAAGTAAATAAAACTTTAATTGAAAATGCTAAATCACACCTAGATAAAATGCAAATTTGTGATATGTGTCAAATAGAAAGCTTTATTTGTGATTATCAAAAATACTACTATCAGCTAACTGAAGAGTCTAAAGAAATATATAAATATATTTTCATAGATAAATTATCCTACCCACTCAACTCAAAAATAAATAGATCATGGGAATTAAAAACTGAAGAAACTGCTGATACTTTAGGAGGAGTTATTCAACTCTTATACCAAGAATTAAAAGAACAATGTTTAGCTAGAGAAACTATTAGACAACTAAATAGAGGAAGTACCGTTATTTGTTGTGACATTCCAGAAATTGAAAAACCAGGAAAATATGGTTGAAACGAAAGAATAAAAAGAAAAAAGAAATATTATAGGAAACAAAAATTAAGAAAAACTTATCCAAGAAAGAAAACATATTATAAAATTAATAAAAAGAAATATTTTAGAAGAAAGAGATTAACACCAAAGAAATATTGTCCAAAAGGGAAAAAAAATGTATTTGTTGGATATGTAATGTCGAAGGACATTATGCCAACGAATGTCCTCAAAGAAAAGACAAAGATTTTAAAGAAAGATAAAAAATAATAAAATAAGTTTTCCAGATATATGAACTAGAACCCTTGGAAGAAGAATTAAGTAATACTAATGAAAGCATATATAAATACTCCGAAGATGAATTATCTTCAGAAGAAACAGAATCCGAATAATACTTATATAAAAATACTAGTAGGAAAAAGTAATAAAGAAACAGAAGCTTATATTGATACTGGAGCAAGTCTTTGCCTCGCAACAGAAGCACTATTTAATAACTGGGAAAGATTGGAAAAACCAATAAAGATACAAATAGCAGATGGATAAGTACATCCAATATACTGGCAGTAACTAGAGTTACTTTAACTATACAAGAAAAATATTTATTGTACCAAGATTATACAAACAAGAAACAGGACTAGATGTAATTATTGGAAATAATTTCCTAAGACTTTACGCACCATTCTGCCAATATTTGGAATATATAACATTAAAAACACCATATATTTACCAAAAACAACCGCGGGAAATCATTAAAATTCCAATTACTCATTTTTCAGCCTGTAAATACTCCCAATTATCAGAGTCTCGCAAGCTGAATCGTGGTGAGATTATTAGTGAAATATGCACAAAAATTCGTCATGTACTCATAAATTTAGAACTAAATAAAATAATTCCAGCCCATATCGAAGAACTTTTAGACAAAGTATGTAGTGAGAATCCCTTAGACCCAAGAATCAATAATAAAAATACTGAATTAATTGAACTAAAACTAAAAGACCCAACCAAAGAAGTAAAATGTAAACCAATGATCTACACAAAACAAGATAGAGATGAGTTTGCAAAAGATATTGAAGAAATGTGTAAAAAAGGATTAATTAGACCATCAAAGAGTAAGCATTCGGCCCCAGCCTTTTAGGTAGAAAATCATAATGAAATAAAAAGAGGAAAAAGAAGAATGGTAATTACTTACAAACAAATAAATGATGCCATGGAAGGAGATGCTTATTTCCTCCCAAGAAAAGATTTAATTATTGAAAGAATCAGAAATATGAATTGATTTAGTACTTTTGACTGTAAATCAGGATTTTGTCAAATTAAATTGACTGAGGAATCAAAAGCATTAACAGCATTTAGTTGTCCTCAAGGACAATATGAATGGAACGTACTTCCAATGGGAATGAAACAATCGCCTGGAATTTTCCAGCGAAGAATGGATTCAATACTCAAGGAATTCAAAGACTTTTGTCTTATTTATATTGATGATATATTAGTCTTTACTAATAAGGATTTAAATTATCATTTCAATAAGATAGAATTAATTCTCACTAAATGCCTTGAACATGGAGTAGTCTTAAGTAAAAAGAAAGTTGTATTAGCTCAGAATAAAATTAATTACTTAAGATTAGAGATTGAGAATGGAAAAATAATAATGCAGAAACATGTATTAGAAAAACTTCAGAATTTTCCAACAAAATTAAAGGATAAAAAGATTTGCAAAGATTTCTTGGACTACTAACATATATTTCAAATGAAGGTTTTCTAAAGAATCTTGCAGCAGAGAGGAAAATACTTCAGCAAAAGCTAAAGAAGGATGCCCTCTGGTCCTGGACCGAGGAAGATGATAGACTGATTATTAAATTAAAAGACTTATGCCGGGAACTCCCCGAGCTATATCATCCATCAGATGACGATATAATTATTATTGAGACTGATGCCTCAAATGACTACTGGGGAGGTGTTATGAAAGCTAAACCCCCTGGATGCAAAAATGAATTACTGTGCCGATATATGTCTGGAACCTTTTCAGATAGTGAGATTAATTATCCTACTCATGAAAAGGAGACATTGGCTCTAATCCGAATGTTGGCAAAACATCAGATTTATATATTGGATAAAGAATTTATTGTCCAAACAGACTCGACCTATGTTGCAGGTTTCAAAAATATAAATCATAAAGGAACCTACAAACAAGGACGATTGATTAGATGGCAAATGAAACTTGCCGAATATAATTATTCAATTTCCGACATTAAGGGAGATAAAAATATTCTTGCAGATATACTTTCACGAGAATGGAGCAACAAGCAACAGAATCACTAAAGAACCAACTACAACTGCAGAAGGCATTGGAAAAGCAAAAACTGAAAGAACTAGAATTGATTTAGGAAAATATTGAAGTACTGGAGCTACAACTACAAAACAAAGGAGAATCTTCGGCAGAAGACCCTATGAAAGAAATAAAAAAGAAGATACAAGAAAACACCAAAGACAAATACTATGTCATTTTCAATGGACCATTTCCAGGAATATATGATGATTGGAGCAAGGCAGCACCCCATTGCATTGGACTCGCTGGAGTACATCACCAATCATATAAAACCAAAGAAGAAGCGGAAGAAGCACTAAAGAATTATCCAAAAAGACAAAACAAGAGCAAAGAACTCTATCTTGGCCCAAGGACTTCTAACCTAAGAACTTTTTTAGAAACTATAAAGATTCCAGCAGAACCAAGAACAACAATGAAAATACTGGGAAGGCTCCCCTCTTCTATTGATGATTATCTAATTACTGCTAGAAAAGATCATGAACTCCAGGTTCAATTTTCCAGAGATAAATTCATTGAAAACATCAAAAGACTAACGAATTGGTCTGAAAAAGAAAAGATTAATTGTTTTTATATGGTAAATCGACATATGAATGTCTTTACTTGAACAAGGACTTAGCAGAGATTAGTTTATTCCCATATAGTTTGAAAGAAGCCGTTCAGAACTACAAAGATAATGTTGCCAAGGAAAGGACTATTTTCTTGAAGTTTTATTCAGCCTATCTAGACTTCATGACTAAGCAGCCTGCAAAGCACTTGATTTTCATCGGAGTAAGCAATAACAGCTTCTCTATGAGAGATGAACTAACCGGAGAAGACTATGATGAAGACAAAATTACTACAATCATGGCCAACCAACTGGCGAGCATCTTTACTCAATATCAAATTATTGGGAAAGATTCTCTCATCAAAGCACTTTACAAAGGATCACATGTTTTGCTTCTGAGCAAAACAAGTGGAAAAATAATTAAAGAAAAATACTTGGTATTATTGACTAACTTCGAACTGCCGTTCTACACACTCCAAGGACTTTCAATGAATTATCGACCAGCTATCCTTGACCAACTGTGTGTAATGATAAAGCAAAATGGAAACCACGCATGTGAAAGGTGCGCACTAAAGAAAGACTGTCCGCAAGAAGATAAGGATTCAGACGATGCAATTATTGAAGAATGACGTAAGCACTCACGTCAGCATGTGAATTATTGAGCGTCTGAATAAAATACTAATGTAAATAGTAAGGATTTTTGTGTAAATTACTTAGCACCCTTAGGTGTATAAATAAGTCCTCTTATGCTGAGGCAGATAGAGTGAATTTCATTCAGAAAAATCTCTCATTTGAGAAGTTCTCTTGTGCTAGCTTCCTTAGGAGTGTTGGTCGGATTCTTGAGAGTGAATCCATAAATATTCTATGTATTTCCCCTACTTAGCATTAATAAATACCATTTTCAACTACTAAACTTCTCCATTTACTTTACTGTCAAACTTCATTCAACTTGACTAAGCGGAAGCAGCAGTGGGTGGAAAATTGCAAGAATAATCTGAAGAAAATTCAAATCAGGTATGATTAATACAACTCTTCCAGTTTAGATACCAGCTTTTTATGATGTTTGAAATAGAAAAAGAAAGAATTGATAATACTGATATAGAGCATCTACAAATAACTGAAGAAGATGGAAACTATGAAGGAAGTATTCTAATAGATTCGAAATTATTTCAAAAAATACAGAAAGAAGATTTGAATTTAGCAAAAAATGCAAATATGAAGAAACTAGGAGGAATAATGAAAAGATTCAATCAAAAAGAAAATATTATATACTATGGAAAAATAATTAAGGAAACACCAATTGATATATCTGAGACACAAGGAAACACTAGTATACAATTATTGAATAAAAGAAAATTAACTGAATTAAAGAAAAATTTGAAAAAGGAAGAACATAGAAGAAAAATTGGCTACATCCATATAGGAGCTATACAAGTATTAATTAAAGCTACTTTTCAGGAAGGAATAAATTCACCCATAGAATTAATATTGAAAGACAATAGAATAACAGATCCAAAGGATAAAATATTAGGAGTAATAGAAGGAAACTTAGCTTACACTAAATTAAAATTTGAGATTCATCCAAATATTGGAATTCCTTTAGATACCCAAAGATTAGATCAATCTTTATCTTTAGAACATTCTAAGAAGTAACCTAATGAGAACAGGAGATAAAATCTTCTCAATTACTTATTGTGTTAACTATGCATTAACAAATTCGCATCATAGTATTACTTTTAGGACTAATGATAGAATAGATGTACCCAGATTGTTTGAGAAAATAGGAAAAATTTATTATCCCAAAAGAAATGAAATAACAGAATTAGGAATCTCTATTGACAAACCAAAATTACTAAATTTAATTCTAAAACCAATTACTTTTCCAGAATCAGAAAAAATTGAGGAAGAGTAAAATATCAACAAGTTATCAAATCAAGTAAGAGACTTGGCTCAATATTTGAGGAATAGAATATGAATAAAGAAAGAGAGTTAGAAAAAATACTTGAAAAACTTTATACCACAATAGACAAAAACAAAAGAGATATTAAAAACATTTTAGAAATATATAACTATTATATTAAAAAAGATCCAAAAAATAGAAGAAGAAAATTAGTAGAAAAATATCTTATAGACAAAGAAAAAGAGTTGACTAACCTGGAAACTAAAAGAGAAAAATGTAGAAAACGAATTAAAGAAGGAATAGAGAAATTAAAAGGAATAGGATCACCAAGTACTACATCTAGTGGTTTTAGACTAGAAACACCACCTTTTGAAGAAAGTGATAACGAAGAACAATAGAATGGAAGTATATTCAGAATTTGATAATCAAACAGAAATGGAAATACTTAGTATACTAATGATGAACTTACCCATTGATTACAAACAATTAATAATTGAAAAAAAATAAAAGAACAAGTTAGGCAGGAAGACTATTTTTTAACGCATATATCATTAGATATAGAATGGAATTACATGAAAGAAATAGGATTAGCCTTTGAGTAGGAACTACCATAAGAATATGAAGACTATGATTGGCCTGACGACTAAATGGAAAGTGAAATACTAAGCATCTTAATTATGAAATTACCAAAAGACTGTAAACAAATCATAATTAATAAACTTAGACATCAATATTGACAAGAAAAACTTTATCTAAAGCAAGTAAATCAAATAATACAATTAACTTTTTGTGAAGAAGAACGAAGACAGCTAATTAGAGAAATATTAGAAATAGATGAAGATATTAGTAATATTGGGTATGAATTACTGGTAACCCGAATTATGCATGAACATTACCCAGATTATGTGTAATACTACCCTAAGAAAACTAATAAAATTCAGAATTAATAGAATAAATAGACCTAATAGGGTGGTATCATTTTGGTATCAGAGCTAATTACTAGAGAAAATAAAAAATAAAATGAAAAGACTATATGAATTAAGGCAACAATTAGCTATGCTAAGAAATTATTTAAAAACATTAAAAGAATTTGGTGATAGATACAAGGATATTATAATAACTGTAGAATCAATGATAGACATAATAAAATTTAAATTGAAAGATTTATAGATTAATATGGATTCCCAAAATATAGGAAAATTCGTACATAAATTAAGTATGCTAGATTTAACCAACCAAAATACACTAGAAGAATTAATAAGAGAATTAAAGGATGAAGCCACTGATGAATGTAATAAACATATGGAATATCATTGTGAATATGGTGACTGTAGAGAATATGATAGAAAAATAAAACTAATAAAAATAATGATCACTAAACTAGAATTATGGATAGAATAAAAAGCAACGGTACCAAACCCGTTGAATTGGTAGGGGTACCGTAGCAGTCCCCTTAAATTTAGGAAAAGTCTCATGTAAAGTGAGTTTGACTGTAAAGCAAGGGTTTATCAACCTTTGATTAGTTAAAGTGGGTTGAAATCTAATGCACTCGGGTCAGCCTAAGGCCCATGCCACCAAGGCTAGGACTTTAGGCCTCAAATTATTATTATTTTTTTCAGTTTTGTTGGTACACACCTATGAACTAAAAAAATAGTGGCCTCTGTGTCTCTGCTATCTACTCTCTCATTTGATTTCTCTTTGTTGTTGTTTTGTCTCCCTCGTAATCTCTCTTTGCCTCTCGTGTACGGTCATTCTGTGGCTCAGTGACAGTGCGACCGCCAAGATCCACATGAGCCATGACCCTGCATTCAATGGTCTCTCTGTGATCGGCTGACCATGCGGCCTGTGTGGCGAAGTGCCAACACCGTCTACATGAATTGAGTTCTTGGTGAAAAACACGTGAGTTTTACTTTATTAGCTTTAAAAAGATATTGTCTTAGAGTTTGCTTTAAACCTCAATAGGTGTTGGGCCGGTCTTGAATATACTTTAACTAATCAACATTGAATATATGCTTAGTTACACATTTTATACTTAAGTTCACTTTTCTTTTTGGTAATCATACTTAAGTTCACTTAATGGAGCTTTATCCTATTTTTATTTTTATTTTTTGTTTTCCCAGGCTATCTTCTGCTCGCAACTGCAGAGACTAATCCCTCGAGAGAGATAGGACCACAGGGATGGCAAAACTCTCCCTCAAGAGTTTTAACGCGGCTCCATTCCCAAGGTCAGCTTTATCCTAAATTTAAATATACATAATTATAAACTCTTTCATTAAGATCAATAATTAAAATTATATATATTACGAATGAAGAATATTTTTAGCAAATGAGAAATTTACATTAAATTCCTTTGCCTAAAGTGTATTAGTGCATCATAAAACGAGGATCGTTGAATTCTTTTATAATTAATATAAGTGATCAATTTTTATTTTTACTAGTGTCAGAGCCTGTGCGAATGCACGGGGATTTCATCATAATGTAAGTAATTATTTAAGAAGTGGTTTGGGTCTATACATATACCCTTCTTATTTTGTAACAAAAAATAAACTTGAAGTTGAACGAAAAATATAAACCTTATAATTAATTTTGGCCCAAATCCATTAGGTAAAACGCACACATTTTACTTTCATCTTTACCAGGGAGTTGGAAAAACAACCGCCAACTATTTTAATACGCCTACAACACTCCATTCCAACACTATCAAAGAGAGACAATACAATCCAAATATGTATAAATACGACCAAAGTGTGTTTCCCCTGCAAAATCATTATTTTGTTTTAGTTTGGATCATTCACTACCCTCGGTTGAATGCAAAAAATGTCGTATTGTGAAAAATCAAACGCTTAACAACAACTATTTAATTTGTTTGATTTTCTATTAAGCGACAGAATAATGATGTTTTTCATTGATATATTTGAATAATTTGACCGTGTTCTTACTTTTTATTATGAAAATAGTATTTCCAAGATTTTATTAATAATGCCTAAATATGTATACATATTACAAAATCCGAAACCACGTTTAATTTGTTATGTATCATTTGGTAGGCTAAAAAATGTTGCTTGATATATAAGAATTCAACCTCCTCGTCAATCCAATAGAGGGAATCAATTTGAATTGTTAAATGACTCTCGTCTTCATTTTAATGGCATTTTCTGTTGATTTTTTAGTTAGGAATCTGTCATAAAAACATATTGTAAAATTGATAAACCTTCACAAACATTGCTCCACCTATAGATCCATACTCCTATCAAACACATAAAGACAACATCCCCATGGAGTAGTAAGCTAAAAATTTCTTGTACCACAACTTTCAAGCAAAAAGGCAGCATCTTTGGGTTGTTGCTACGATAATTTTAGTTAAACTTGCTTGAAATATAAATGGCAACCAAAAAATCATGCGAGTAATCAAGCAAATACCAATACAACATATCTGTTGTCAGTGACTGAATCATGCTTAAACATTAAACATGGACATCCAATCCAACCCTGTTAAGATCTCACAGAACACAAGAACAACAATAATCTTGCTTCACATAACTTGAATTAAAATACAGCATCTGCTAATTTCCCATTGCTTAAGTCTCATTCTTGAATCCATTCATGTTACAATAAGAACTCTATATTAAGGGTTCAGCATAGGCTGCACCAGTTGAATACCAAGATGTAATATCTAATGAATATTAGAAACAAATTTACAAAATCTAGAATGAGATGAATTGAAGAAAAAAGGGAAAACTACATAAAGGAGAAGTCATTTTATATAGAGCCTAGAACAAAACATAAAGTACCTCTAAAATGCGGTCATCTATACATACTATCACTAATGCTTCAGTCTTGCCTTCAGAGAACCATTTCACAATTAACAGCAAGCATT
This sequence comes from Echinosophora koreensis, assembly GCA_035048595.1. Lineage (NCBI taxonomy): Eukaryota > Viridiplantae > Streptophyta > Magnoliopsida > Fabales > Fabaceae > Echinosophora > Echinosophora koreensis. The sequence continues at coordinate 5,047,446 of JAPCYP010000016.1, read as the reverse complement.
AATTATATATCTCATTGCCTTGTTTTTTCCTTTGAGGTTTAGAACCACCAACCACCCACCCCTTCATTTCCACATCAAAAATCAAGATAGATAAATGGAAAGTAATTGCCTTCTTTAAAAAAGAATTCACAGTACCTAGATGTTTTTAAACTGAAGCAAATCATGGCCTAAAATAAATAAATAAACATGAGCAAATCAATTAAAATAGATGCAAGGATACTAAGAATATAAACTTCAAATATGGTTACTACAAAATTAACCTCCAGCCGTCCATGACAATGAGATAAAATCCCTTTCAAAAAGTTATCTAGAAGATTGGAAGCCAAGTCTCCAAAATTTCTTCTAAACACCAGAAGGAGCTTGCATATTGGCATAGCCATCTAAATGGTTAACACCAAAGACTTTAAGGTATTTTATTGGAGGTTTACTGTGTTTCTTCCTATCCATAGGCAATCATTCATTCAATACATCAACAAAAAAATAAACTTCAAATATTGACACATTTCTACATGTGCATCGGAACGAAGGAGGAACTTACAACATATCTCCAATTCTTAATTGAGGCTCGATTTCCAAGGCTTAATACAAAATTCCAAGCTCCGACAAACATAATCATATGCAAACAAAACTAAAAAAAAAAAAAGCAAATTCAAATACCCATTTGTTTATTTGTTCAAGCTTTTTTCTTTGCCCAATTATGACAAAAGCTGGTTGAAGGGTAAGAAAGAAACATGATGAGCATATAAGACAAAGCAAATTAAAACTACTACCATCCATAAGTGGTTGTTAATATATCAAATAATTAAGATCAGAACTTGAAAAAAAGAGGATCTTAAAAAAAAAAAAGAGTTACATGCTTAATAGATTCAACTATTCCATCTCATACGTATCAATTAATCCAAAGAATCAACAATAACAATAGAAAATGGATCGGTTTCATCAAAATTATAGAAACAAATGGACATTTGATTAAGTGATAAAAACAAATGGACTTCATCTAAACCATCACCAAGTACGAAGTTCAGTCAACTAACTTATTTAAACATGAGAAATGAATCTATTATAAGTACTTACAGAAACAGGGCCAAGGAATTCCCTTAAACTGAAACTTCCCAGGGTCATCCTTCTCCCAACAAACACGTAGCAAATCAAGACCATTTCCTTTGCTTTCTTGCCAATGTTAACAATCAATACCATGCTTTATCACAAAAAATATAAAATAATCTAGGGAGATACTTTTGTAAATATACCTTACATGCGAACCACCAAAGGTTTTAGATAGTTTAAAACTAAATGTGAAAACATGTAAAAGGAATCTTGTAGATGCAAAATGATTCAAATAATTAAAATTGTGAAACTAAACATTCCCTCATGCCAAATGTAGCTTTATTCATATAAAAGAAACATACAAACCAATGTACATTTAAGATGTTATAATGCAGATTTATATAAATTTGTTTACGCCTAAGGATTGATGAGAAAAAAAAGAGTAAAAAATTGCCTTTTGGTGAAAAATCTAATTCTGAGATGTTGATGCAGTTGAAGAATGAAGAGTAATACCACCTATTACTATACTTTTACTTCCACCAGCTAACATTAATTCCTATACATAAAAGTACCAGACTGTTTCCACCTATTAAAATTAATCATCTCCTCCACTCATTGTCATTTTGATTGGAATTCAAAACTATCATTATCGGTTTGATTAAGATTATACATGTCCTTTTTCTTTTAAGTTATACTTGCCGTGGTGCAAAGAGATGGTTCAAATGTATTTCCATTTATGCCTGGGTTTCAATAGGCATGAACTCAAGAACTCTAGTAGTGGCAAAATTTAAAAAAAATCCTCCATCGAGTTAAACAAATAACATTGTTACCTATCATTCTTAGGAGAAGGATCACAGTTCATAGGGGCCAAACACACACCTGCAATATAGAGAAGATGTTCAGAATTGATAAATTTAAGACAAAAGGTAATGCATAAAAAAAGGACTCACGATTTTCTCCCTTGGCAAGGACAGTTCCAGACCCATACACATGCAGGTTTATTAATAGATCATGCAAAATCTGAACTAATAATTCATAAACCTACCAAAGAAATAATGATATGGTCATATCATTTAAAGAGGGCCATATAACTTAAATTGAATTCTTTTTTCCTCTCATAAGTGAGATGAAGTAGCACTTGCCCCAACTTTAATCTTATACCTATGCGGTCACCATTTGAAATAAAAATCCACACAATGTGTAACATAAAATATATTTAACATGCAATTTTATATACTCATAATCCTGCCATCAACAACTAAACCTAAGCACCCCCATAGCCATCAATTTATTTTTTTAATCCGCGTTAGATGTGAGCATGAGCACCCCCAAAAACTGGATTTTTGGTAACAACCTCTTTGAAAAAATTAGTCTAATACCCCAAGAGTATCTTTTTCAAAACCTGGACTCCACTAATACCCCTTTTCTTATTCACCACTTCCAGCCTAGGATTCTTTGGTGCTCATATGTTTGACTTAAAAAATTATATGTTTTCTTTGAAAGGGGTGGTTCTAACTTCTACCTTCTAACCTCTAAAAGGCACACAAATAATTTTTAAGAACATCTTTTGGCGGTGAATGTGACACAACTCCTATGAAGCTATTTTAAGTATTTGATCATAACTCAAAATGATCAGTTTTTACAAAAAATAAAATAAAATAAAATAATAATTTGGCAAAGAAATTCGTCATTTGATGTGAATATTACTCCAGCACAGAGATGTTTAGGAAGTTGTTGCAACAGAAACTGCCCTTTAAAAAGGTGGGCAAGGCAGGTGTGACACTAAATTTGGATACATCCATCTACCTAGGGGAATAACTAAAGCTTGTTCCATCAACTTTGACAGCGACATACAGCTCGAAGCAGAGAAAAGTAGATACACTCAACAATAAAAATGAGAGGGGAAAGACGAAACAACTACCAAAATTGAATATAAGTATATAGTTAACTCGATAAAAAATTAAGCAAAAGAAAAGAAAAAGAACAGAGATATATAAAAATGCATGTCTTTGAAAGATTTGAAGGTTAATAAGATAAATCATTTGCCATTGTCATGATGGAGGCTTGTTTGAATGACATACTTTCAAATTTCTCAAATTAACCAAAACAGCAGGTTAAGAATCTGTCTATAGGTATATGAAGTACCTTTTTTAAACACAACATTCATTGATAAATAACAATATTGAGTTAGCAAATGCCCGGGCAATGCATAAATAGATTGTCCCATAAAACATACGAAGCAAGACAGTTATTTGATGGATTATTCCACATCTAGATATTAAGGGAGCGGGGAAATTTTCGTACAGAACTTATAATATACAACCTTATTAATAGAGGTTACTCAAAAAAGAATATTAAGTGACAACACTTCTTCCATATAAATTAAGCACATTTGTCCAATTAATGCAAAAATAATATCCATTTAATTATGTGAAAGAACGAAACCAAATAATAAGCACTCTTCACACGCATTAAAAAATATTGGACTGATTAGCTTTAGTACAAATTATATTATCAATTGGAATTTTCCAGTGGCATGCATTCAGGAAAAAAACAAGGAAGGATATCAGCAATATCCTTTCATTAAGTGTATAGATATGGACTAACCACCAATCAGTTTAAAAGGAGGATCAGTAACCTTTGGAGCTGCCATCATTAGTGGGTAGAAGTAGGCAGCCACATAAACCTTTAGCAAATATAGTGGCAGCTTTCAACCTTTACATATGAGTGAAGAAATACAAACAATTAAATAAAATGATATGAAAATTGAAAACTATTTTATGTACATCATCATTCAAATGCATTGCCGAGAACATAATTTGCCAGGTGCCATTATTCAAAATCAGCAACCAATGACCTTTAACTAAAATGAAGCAAACAACTTGAAACATAAGCAAGGGATAAAATGACACGAATGTGTACGACAAATAGAAATTTTAATACATATATCATTAAAAAAAAAAAAGACACAACTATCAGAGAGTCTAAAAATGATAAATAAATATAAACCTAACTAAAAAGGGAAAATTGAATAACTGGACTTAGGAATGAACGAAGAAAGAATATTGAATAACCACCGTAGAATCAAATAAGAGGGAAGAGAATATACTGCTACGCAATGTTTCTTCATTTCATTTTGATATCTTGCTAGGCTAGAAAATTGAATTCAAAGAATAAATAATCCCATTTTTGCTTCTACTCTGCTTATGTGTCAATTTCAAGTTGTTACAATTTACTTTATTAATTATGGTTTGGATCACTTCTTCCAAGGGCCAACTGTAGGTCTTTTCAATTTGGGAAATACCTAATATAAACCCAACATTGCAATGGCTCCATCATGGGCCACATTTGAACTTAGCTTTGATAAAGTGAAAAAAAATTAACTAAAAAAAATTAACTGGAAACCATAATAGTCTTTCTAAAAAAAAAAATTCATTAATGAAAACACATCTAAGTACTAATATGGGGGTACCAGGGAGCTAATTTCAGGCCAATTTTCCACAACACCTTTGGCACACAAAAAAAAAAAGGCAAGACAAGAGGGTTATATAATACAATTCCAATGGCAAGCTCCCGGAATCAAGAAAGCATTAAGAAAGTGAAGTCATATTAAGGCAAACATACAATCATGAGAGCTGTACACCTATGAACTTGGAGAAGAAAACAGACCTCTAGAGAGACCACACTATTTGTACAGTTGAATGGGATGAACTACATATGCTCTCCTTACTGGCTTCAGATAATCCAATATAATCGGCCTTGCCCTCTTCCACTAGTTTCTTAACCTATAATAGAATTAAATGGCAGAATGTTACTAAAAATTCATAGATATATAATCTTTAATATGATGCAAGTCATTTATAGGTATATCATAAGAACAAATACCTAATGGTTAAAAGGTACTATTGTGTCCACCCTACATTGATAATAAAGATTAGGATTAAATTCCAACAGCAAACTCATAAACAAATGCTTCAAGATAAATTGATAATTAATTGAAATATGAATACAAAGTACTTTGAGGGAGTTCAAATCATCAATCATGTGGTTTTCTAACCAATGGGGACATTGTTCAAACATGTGTTGTGCCTTCTTCAAAATGACCACGGTAAAAGGTATGACAAAAAGAACCCACTACCATGCTGGAAAAGATACATGAACATTAAATCATGCAATTAACTATACTAATCAATAATATATTAAGCAACAGGTGCAACATAATCCATGGAAGAACCCTTATTCTTTGAAGAAGTGGATAAGGAGGCATATCTAATTAAAAATTGATGGGGATGATGAAAGAGGAAATGGAGTTTAAGAGGAAGTTTCAAAACCTGGAACGGTCTTAATAAAGAAAGTTTTGCAAAAAGATCTTTTAATAGTCTATTTATAAAAGCACGATCTCACTATCCTAAACTTTGCCACAGAGATGATCATTGTCTCTTACTTCCAATTTTAAATGGAGGACGAGAACTTACAGTCCTAGATCAACAAATTGCTACGAAATCTTTGAATTTCACATGTAATGAATTGATACTAATTGCTTACATTAAAAATTAGCCATAAAAGGGAATCTCAAGAGAAGATACCTACCTAATTAAAGTATTTGTTGTGCTGGTGGGATTCACAAAGTTATGCCTTGTGAGCATGATGATTACAGTCTCAAGCATCTGTCAACGTACACTGAATGCCAAAACAATTTCAGCTACTTTTAGGTGCATCAATATTGTGATTTTCAGGAAGAGGAACTGCAAGCAACAAACAACCCCACTGAGCACGTTTTAGACATGTTCATAAACAACATGTGTGTATACTAATGAGGTACATAACATTCGTTAAATTTTTTGAATGGGCCAAACTGCAAAACACACTAAAAATATTTCATAATCAAACATTATATTCACAATTCCATGAAATTAAAGAAAAAAATCAGGACAACCAATTCTTGTTTGACAAGAGTCAATTGTCACTAGTCCATGAAGAGAGAATAAAGGGTTATGCATACACCCATATTGGAACTTAAAAAAAAAACAGAAAAAAAGAAGATTCTTAAAAAGCCAATACATACCAAACCAAAAACACAAATTAGAAACAACGCTAAAAAGGCAAAAATTTCATTAGGAATTAAGACAGATCACAAACCTTAATTAATTAATATATACAAAAAAAAAACACCTCAATGCTAAAGCCTGCAAATCAACAAACACTTTAGCAAAAAAAATTCTATGTATGACCTAACTTACATTATAATATCTAATTAAGAATTGGAAAACACATGAAACAAAAAATTAGTGGCACTTACAGTGTTTTTTCCAGCTCTCTAAAGAAACAAACGCTGCACACAATTAGAAGGTCACTTGTGACACTAATAAGTAATAAGGAAGGGATAATTTCAGTGTGGAAAATCATAAAAAGCAGAAATGGTTATGCAAGCCAAAACATTTAAAGGTCATGTGTGATACCAATAAGGTTTGCTAATAGTGATTTATCAAGCGTATACAATTCTTTCATGACTTAACAATCCATCAACCAAAATGGAGAAACACACAAATATAAAAAGAAAAATAATAATAATAATAAAAGAATCAATCAAGATACAATAACATATAATACAATAATACATCAATAAAAATATGAGATAGATACCTGTGAATGTTTTCACCCTAGCAAGCTGAACAACCATTATGATCAGACCATTCCCTCCTTCATGAAGAAAATTCCTTAGCTCATCAACATAATCCATAAAGAGTGTACATTCCAACTTTCCACTATCATTAAACAACCATTCAGCAAATGAACAACACTTTTAACCCTAAATCAACCATAAAACATGTCCACACTAAAAAAAAGAGCAAGTTTTGAAGAAGGGTTGCACATCCCTCTGTGAAAATTTGAGCAATTAGATCATTGAAACAAAAAAAAATGTTAGGGTTCCAAACAGGGGATTTAGTGCTTCGATCAATTTGAGGGAAAATACAAGGAGGTGAAAAAGAGAGGGAGAACAACTCACCAAAGGAAGATGAAGAGAGGTGGTGGCGGCAGTGTGCTCCGGCAGGACGGCGGGTGGCGGAGACACAACAGTTCCTGACCCAAATCATGGGTTATAGACTGGACCTCAAGGGGATTAAAACCAAGTGAACAGAAGTTGAGAAGGAGAAATACCATGCCGGAAAACTCTCCACGGCGGCGGAGATGGCGGACCAACAGTGAGCAATGGAGGTTCCAATCAGTGTAAAAGAGAGAAGACGAGGAGAGGAATCCGCTCCAGATCGCGCGCCACCTGCCTTCTAGACCATGCTCCACTGCAAGCCGCTATCAACCTGCCGGCGGCGGTGGCGGCAGCGGCTCCGCCATCGATGTTGTCCGTTAGCGAAAATGTTCGGTTAGAATCGGAGAAGAGAAGACGAGGAGTATTTCTATGGGCTTGATTTTATAAGGGGTGGCCGGAGGCGGCCGGAAAATAAGAGAGAAGCTAGAGAGAGAAGAGAGAAAAAGAGATGGCTGAACGTGCAGAAAATGAAGAAGGAAGAGAAAGAGAGAGAAGGAGAAGGAAAAAATAAAAGAAAGAGGAAGAAAGAAAAAGAAAGAGAAAAAATAAAAAAGAAAAGAGAAGGGGAAACATGTACATGCACTTGCCGTATGTTTTTTCCTGTAGGCAAAGCAATGAGTTGATAATGTCTAATCCTGATAAATGCATCTCTTCCTCATCAAGCAACCAACCAAGAAAATAAATAAAATAACAGAAACTAATAAAATAAATAAAATATTCAATAAAAAACATAAAACAATGGTAATAAAATAATATCAAAAATTTGTGAGACCACCACATCAGCACTAAAGTAAAAGTGTGGGTTGAGCCTTAATAAATGTATAGATTTTCCAAAGCGCAATAACGTATAACTAAATTTATGTTCAGAATTAATTAAATTCTAAAATAAACGCAGTGTATTATGTTTAGCTTGTGCGATTTTTAAATAATATAATAGAATAAAAAATTTATTATTTTTTAGTTGATAAAACCCAAAACATTTCGACGAGAGAATACGAGTCTCTTCTAACTTTAATAAGTGATCTTGATCTAACCTTCTTTTCTATTTTTTTGGTACAAAAAAAATTAGGGTGTCCAAGGCGGAGAAAACCTTTGGGCTCTATGAGCACTTACAAAGGGATTTACATTTATCTCATTCCAAAGAGACTAGTGAGGGCTTGAACCTACAATCTATTAGATATAAGGCCCTATCATGCTCCAATAGACCAACCCCTAGGATTGTCTTGATCTAACCTTGAGAATATAATAATAGTCCTAAAACTGGAGTGTTTGATCGTCCATGTAGTCCTATCCGGCTAGAATAAAGGTGAATTGAAAGTGGACAGCCTCGTGACGGGTTGGTTCAAAAGCGGACAGTATAGCGGACTTGAGAGAGAAATAGCGTTTTCCATGCATTTAAGCTAGGGATGGCAATCCGGACCCTACCCGTCGGGTACCCGCAAAAAATACCCCTCATGGATAGGGTAAAAACCCGCTTTATGGGTATGGGTACAGGCACGGGTAATTACCCGCAAATCTGATAGGGTATGGGGGCGGGTATGGGGACCTTGGTACCCACCCCGCCCCATGCTCACATACATATATATATATATATATATATATATATATATATATATATATATATATATATATATATATATATATATATATATATATAATTAAATCAAGTACACAATATCCCACAACAAACATATTCTTTCCTTTGGTTTGTGAAATAAAGCTCTCTTTGAAGCAATGAGAGACTTGCTCAATTGAGGCTATTAGAAATATGGCTTCAAAAGTGAATGACAAATTTGAGAAATATTGGTCTGTTATTCATGGAATTATAGGAATTGCCATTGTTTTAGATCCAAGATATAAATTGAAGCTGTTGGAGTACTTCTTTCCATTGCTTTGTGGATATGCATCTTCAATTGAAATTTACAACATCAAGAAATTATGCTTCTCATTGTTTGAAGATTATCAAGCTAAGACTAGTGGGATGGTTGAATGTCCAACCGAAAAGTTAAATGACAAGGATTTAAATTTGGATAATCTTACTTGTAACAATTTTCTTAGTGGTTATGACTCTGTTGCCAATGATACCAATAACATACAATCAAAGTCTGAGTTGGATCAATACTTGGAAGAGAAGGTATTTCCTAGGAGTGCTACATTTGATATACTTGGATGGTGGAAAACAAATAAGATCAAGTTTCCAACATTACAAAAGATTGCTAAGGATATTTTGGCCATCCCAATTTCTTCTGTTGCTTCTAAATCTGCTTTTAGCACAGGAGGTAGATTGTTGACTCCTCATCGTTCTAGGCTTCATGAGAATACTTTGGAGGCGCTTATGTGTGCACAAAGCTGGATAAAACATGATAAGGAAGGTAATAAATGTTGCATTAATATATTTGTTTAATGAAATTTGTGATTAGTCTAACCATTAATTTTGTTTTTTGTTCTAGTTGATCTGTTGGTATAACTTGACCAAAGCAATATTTACACATGAAAGACAAACGTTTGCTGTCTTTTCAAAACTATGATTCAGAAGATGAGGTAAGATAATCTAACAATTTGTTACTAATTGTTGCTTTACAAGTTTATAATGTATAACTAATATAATGTATGATTTTTATTATACAGGTTTTGGAGAACACCGGCAACATCGGCTCAGGAATTACAATTTGATAAATTTATTGTTTTGGAGGCTTATTGTTGTTTACTTGTTTTGGATATTTTACATGTTTTTATTTGGTATAATACACTGGTTTGTAATGTTTGAAGAATACGTTTGAAACATCGTTGGATGGTTTTTAAATTAAGTTATGATCATTTTGTTATTTATTTTTTTCTTTTTTGAAGTGCGGGTAATGAGTGTGGGTGCGGGTACTTAGGTACCCAGAGGGTACGGGTAAGGGTATTAAAGTTGCTACCCACGAAGGTACGGATCCGGATACGGGTAATTTTTTTAAACGCGGGTATGGGGACGGGTACTATAGTACCCTACCCAAACCCTACCCATTATCATCCCTAATTTAAGCACCGCTTCCGCCTTCCCTCAATTCTGTTTCCCTCAATTCTGTTTCAGATCAGCTTCCTTTCTTGCATCATCAATATCATCATCAATGTTAAGGGGCCACATTCAAGGCTTGGCTTCACCTTTGAGCCATTTGAGAGTGGTAGTACAAAGTTTTATTTTTGTTTCTTTTTAATTTATGATTTATTACGATATCTCCTTACTATAATTATGGAAACTAATCTCTCGAATTGAATAGAATAACTATAAATTAATATGACAAAGTTCTCACTTAAAATTTTTATTTTGGACTCGAATTTAAACTCAAAATCATTGATTAAATTATAAGAGACTCGTGTCATTACATTCAAACATTCTTATAAAGTGGTAATTCACATTAAGTGATTTGGAGTAAAGAGGTTTTGGTAGTACAAGTACATTAGAGTTACTTTCGTAATATGCTCTGTTTATTTATTATCTATAATTTAAGACTTTAAGATGCCTATAAGATTTTACTTCAATTATATAAAAGTAACGCCATTTGAATAGATTATTCTTTATCAAAATAATCAAAATATCATTATTACTTTATTATTTTTTGTTCGCTTGGTAACGTCAAGTATAATGTACAAGACATACAAATAAAATCCCATGCGATATTTCGAAGGTGTCATTTTATTTGAACTTAAACTCGATAACGATGATGACTTAATAATGTAGAAATTTGAATATTATGCATAATTAAAATATAAAATTAAAGAAGTATGAAACTAAACCTAGTAATAATATATATATGCATAATTGGTAGTTTACCTCCATTCTCAGGTAAAGCTCGGCTGCTTCTCATTTTTTATTCTCGAATGGTATACAAGTCCCGCAAGCTCTAAGTCTCATAAGGCGAAAGAGTTTTTACTGAGACATTAGCCGAGCTTCACATGCTTACACATTTTTAATAACCTCTTAACCCGAGCTACACAAATGTTTCTTTTCTTTCACATATATTATTTTTTAGTAACTCTTTATTTTCTTACTAATTCAGCATTTCTGTGTTCTGTGTCATTTAAGCTTTGTTGGTCAGAGTGAAACCAATAGCATCAAATCTCAATGGTAGGGAATCTCGAGCATCACGCCGCATATTAAGGCTCATAATGGTACCAAGCTGTCAAACATTTTGAATTTTTCTTACCATTGGACATCCCTGACTTTTCCCTTTCTTAAACGCTTGGCTTCTTCTATTATAAAACATGCTTCATCTTTCTTTGTATTCTCAATCCTCTTTACTCTTTGCTTATTAACTCCTCGGTTTCTCTGTGCATCTTCCTGCTTGAAAGGCTTCAGCCGCGCTCTGCATCTTTCTCTTTCCCTTCTCGTCAACCTTCTTTTCTCAGGTACATCGTTTTCCTCACATCATGTCTGCCTTAAGTTCTTCCAAATCTCCATCTTCAAGTGAGAGCGTACCTTCCCCCAAAGTTATAGAGAATGAGGCTTCCGGAGATCACTCTTCTTCTCCCGCCTCTCCTGACTCAAAATCTCACCTTGGCGGGAACGTTAGCCGAGAAGTATATGCTGATTCCGTAGAAGAGAATAAGGATGCTCCTATTCCTACTACTTTGATTTCAACTGGGTTTTACCGGTGGTCCACGGGTTCTCTTCAATTTATCAAACTCTTGAGTCTGTAACTTCTCTTAGGAAGGGTATCTATATATCTTCCCCATACAAAGAAAATAACTTTGTTTGTCCCCCTTGTCATTCTTTATATATTTTTCTTACACATGCTATATTTACTAATGACTTGTTCTTTTTTCAGAAATAATAGGTTCCAAGCTTCCTTTACTTGAAATGAAGAAAATTAAAGCTGCAAAGAAGGATAGTGGAGCAGAATCTTCTGCTCGTCCAACTATTGCTAGTGATGATACTTTGGTCATCCCTATCCCAGAAACAACTCAATCTGCCTCCCCTATGAAAAAGAGAAAGGAGTCGAGTGTGGATCCAAAGACTACTGGCACTACCTCTCATTCTGCTTCCAAAAAACCTAATTCTATTATTCCAGCCAAGAAAAAGAAGCAGATCAAGGGTACCTCGGATTGATTGTTCTAGGGACATTGAAGAGGAAACTTTGTGGGGTCGTTCTTATAAAGATGGTGAATTTATTAACAACTTCTTGATTCATGAAGCTAATATTGACCTGATTGAAAAACAAGGTGTTGGTTCAACATATCAAGCTATAGAAGCTTATAATCTGCGAGCTGCTGCTGTAGCTCGTTTAGTTGAAGAAGAGAGGAAAGATGTTGTTCGTAGGGCTAAGAAAATGAAGGTTGAAAATGAACGTATGAAGGAAGAGTTTGCCAAAGTGGAAGCTATGAAAAAAGAACTTGAAGAAACTCAGAAAGATTGTAACCTTCTGGCTGAGGCTAACAATGAGTTGTTTGTTTCAAACAACAAACTCAGTGAAGATCTAGAGAAGTCGAATAATTTGCTCAAACTATCTGAGGAGGCTGTGAAAGCTGCTGAGGAAGCTAGATCCCATGCGGAATCCGAGTTAGAAAACTCAAAAAATTCAATTCATGATCTTCAAACTTCTCTTTCTATTAGCCATGCTAAATGGGAAGCTGAGGAAGAAGAATTGAAAGGAGCTCTGACAGACCAATACATTGCCGGTTTCGAGTCGGCTGTTGCTCAGGTTCATGTTGTTCTTCCTGAGGAAGACATATCTGAGGTTGGGGTATGGAAGGAGATTATTGATGGTCGCTTGGTTGAGGTCCCAGATAATGAAGGGAATGGTGGGAACAACCCAGATAGCTAGGTGACTTACTACTTAGTTCTTTTTATTTAGGAACGTGTAATTCAAATTTAGTCCGAGCAGTTTTATATAGTAAAGTTCGATTGTCTTGATCATAGATTATCATGCTCTATGTAAAATCCAATAAAATGGAAACTATTGAATTCTAAAATTAACAACTATCTTTTTCTTATGAAAATTGCCTTAAATTGTAAATAGGTACAATGCAAGAATAATTAAAACCAACTTAAAGAGCAAAACCTGACCTATCTAGTATCAAAACTAAACACCAACTTAAATAAAAATACAAAGCACAATAAAAATAGGTCAATAATACCTAATTATCAATGTCGAGTGGTCTTATAATGTTTCAGACGCTATGGCAGCACAATATGAAAAGAACTTTAAGAACACCTAATAACCTCGCGAGTAAAATTGGTATGAAGCATTAATAAAAGAATGAAAAGCAGCAAATAATACTCATATGGAGCAAATAATAGTTTTTTTTTTTAAAAAAGAAAGACATAAAAAGACCAAACACATATTAATATTAATATTAATATTATTAATATCTCCTCGGGGCATGGACCCCGTGGGACAGGGGGTATGATCCTCGTCACCGTCACCAAATTGACTGCGGGGGGATTTTTTCCCCTTTCCCCGTCCTCGTGGAGAAAAATTCCCCGCTCGCAGGGATCCCTTCTCATGGGTGGAAATTGACACCCCTAATCACATGTTGGATGCTTGTTTACTTTGCACATATGTTTCAAAGCTCGTATAATGGCCATTTAGAGATAAACTGGATTGCTTAGACTTATTTTGCATATATATATATATATCCATGCTTCTTTAACATTCGACTAAATTAACCTTCTTATACTCGGATTTTTAAGTCATAGCCTTCCTATGCTCGGCCTGAACTTGTGGCTTGCTTATCTAAAGCTTATTCTATGCTTATGATTTAAACCTTTTCATGCTCGTCCATATTTCATCCGAAATTTTAAGATATAGCTTTCTAATGACCACTTCGAGCCATTCAAAAATTTCTCATTCTTTCGTTTAATTCTCAATGCTCGACCCACAATCGTAGTAAGCCCGACCATACATAGCTTTTCGTGAGCTTTTGATAGACTCGACCATGCCTTATTTATAGCTTTGCCAACCAACGATTTCCTTAATGTTGGGTCCTTGCTCCTGTGGGACCATTTGAATGAGGCTTAGCCTTTTGATGCTCGTCTAGAGCTCTTAAGCAGCTCGTCCATGCCTAGCTTATTCCGGTCTTTTGGTGGGATCATCTACCTATCTTTTGCCAAAGTTTTTCAAACTTTTGGTAAGATGGACTTTGTTTTATGTTCTCTCACTTGTCCCCTATCCTTTTAGTGAGATCACTTGGTACTTTTTGAGAAGACTTAAATCCGATTTTATTTCTTCAATGCTTATCTTAAGTACTTTGAGAATTAAGCTCATCTCATGATAAGCTCGCCTAATGCTCGTCTAGGTCATAAGTACTTAGCTCAAGTAAGTTAACCTTAATTTCATGACAAGCTCATCTTGTGCTCGTTTAGAGCATGAATGCTTATCTCAAGCACTTGGAGGATTAACCTTAGTCTCATGACAAGCTCGTCCAATTCTTGTTTAGAGCTATCTGGGGATCTTGTCTTACCCATGTCCATTTAGAACTCCTGATAATTTATTCCTCACTAATGCTTGTCGTTCCAAGCTCTTAGTGGCTTCAGTCTCCCGATGCTAGTCGATTCGAGCTCTTTGTGAGTTTATCTTTACTAATGCTCATCATTATGATCTCTTAGTAATTATTTCCTCCTTTCCTCACTAATGTTTGTCATTCAAGGTCTTAGTGGCTTTGACCTCACAATGCTCGTCATTCCGAGCTCTTGACGAGTCTATCTTTATTGATGCACGTCATTCTAAGATCTTAGTAATTATTTCCTCATTAATTCTTGTCATTCCAAGCTCTTAGTGCCTTTGACCTCCTAATGCTCGTCATTCCAAGCTCTTAGTAATTATTTCCTAACTAATGTTTGTCATTTCTAGCTCTTAGTGGCTTTGACCCCCAATGCTCGTCATTTCGAGCTCTTATCATACTTCTCCAACGCTGGCATTTTGAACTTTTCAGGAAAAGGATGGCCATCACCCATTCAAGAAAGGGATGGTCATCCTCTTCCATATCATTCGCTCCACCACTTTTGCCATTGTCTTCACTAACCTTTCCGTTGCTGTGATGAGAAGATTGCGAATGCTCTGGGGTTCGGCTATGTTCTCCATCCCTCCGAATTGTCTCATTCTCCCTTCACATATGCTCTACTTGTTCATGCAATTCACGTAAATGCTACTCCATCTGAATGTTTCCTGGATCTTCAAGAAGATCTCCATTGCTGTGAGGAGATTGCTCTTGTTCATTTCTTGCCAATATCCTTCTGTTGTCACTTCTAGATTCAACCATACTTTCAAAGTGCGATCTAGGGAAAGTTTGTCTCGGCCCTACGGTGGGCGCCAAATATTTCTACCAAAATCCGTATTGCCAGAATCTAGCCGGAAAGGGTGTTTATACTCTCCTTTTAATTGTGCTCTCCAATCCTAGAATACAATATCTGGAGTGATCTCTCTACTCTTGGCCAAAGAGCTCTTAAGAGTATAACTAGTGTATCCAATTGAGCAAGTCTTCCTCTGAGAGGGACCTTTTATTTATAGTGTTCTTTGTAATTGAATGGTTATCTAGATAAGCATCATGTTTGATAATTGATAAATACGACTATTTGGTAAGGTTGTCAAGAGAAGATCTCAGATATGGCTATTTATTTAGTTCTAGTTATCTTTAATTCATTGTAATTAAGACCTGGTCAATTTCATCCGCTATTCTCGGGCTTAACACTTACCATCTTATCTACAGCTAAGCTCGGTAGTTTCCCTCTATTCTCGGGTAGAGCTCGGTTGCTTCTCACTCTTGATTCCCGGACCGTACAAGTTGTTATCAGAATTAAACTTTTTTTTAATAATATGACAATAAATGATTGATTATTAGTATAAAACTTTTAAACTAACATTGTATTACAATTAAATCATATAGTTAAAAGGGTATTGCTAATGAGTGACCTAAGGTCATTGTTTAAGGAATCCAAATAAAGTGATTATTATTGAAAAACTAAGTGACATAAACTTACTAGTTTAAATTCCTTAAATAATGCTCTTAGGGCACTCGTTTAATTTGCCTAATTAAAATCCTCAGCAACTTTTTTTTCTTTCTTTCTTTATAACCATGTCATTGGTACAGCCCCAACAACTATTTATTTCTCTTTAAAATGATCTTCAATGGTGGGCATGAGTCATCTTTGTGAATGTCTTGGCCAATCAAATGTGCTAAACATTTTGAAAATATCATATTTCAAATTTCAAAATAAAGTATTACCCTTTTTTTAATAATAAAACAAAGTATTACTCATAGGTTAAGGAATTAAACTAAATAACAAAGGTTAATGAAGGAGAAATTAGAAGAAAACAATACAATGGTTCACTTCTCCACTAGATGCCATTCATTGATCTCTTTCATTGTGCTAGTAGTTGTTTTATTTGTTGCATCCTCTAAAGCAACAAAAGTTGTGGAAGCGGATGCCATTTGCAACCAAACCAGAAACGCTTCATTTTGTTCAAGTCTTTTAAACTCCATCCCAGGTGGTGCAGTGGGTGCAGATCTTGTTAGTTTTGCTAAGTACACCCTTGACATAGCTCACAACAATGTCACCAACACAATCAACCTAATCAAGTAGCTTATTGCAAAAACTGCTAGTGATCCCAAGTTAAAAAAGCATTATGAAGATTGTTTGTTGCTTTATAATGATGATGTGTGCTTCCTCTATAATATTGAGCAAACTCAACAGTTTCTAAAGTCAGCATATTACCATGGCATGAAGATTTATGTCGTTGCTGCCGGTTTTGGCATTGATTTGTGTAAGGTTACTATGAATAAAGTTGATTACTTCTTTGTCTTCCCCATTTGATCATTGTTCTTTGATTTTATTGGGATTTTCCACTTATTTAAGAGGATGTATTTTCCGAGGTAACATCATATCTAAATGATTAGAACACAGAGATGGATCTGCTAAGGGGATTTGGGTGGGGTTTTTAGTGTGTTTTTGGCAATGAGTTATAAAGTGCAACAGTGTTATTTTTCAAACTACTTTGTATCTTGTATCTTTATCTCTCTATAAGAGTATCCCCTCCTCTTATTTAAGAAGAGGAGACTCATAACTTCTCATAAAAGGAGGTCAATGTAATTTCAATATCAGTATTTAAGCAAGGTAAGTGTAATAATAGCATAAACATCATAGATCAGAGGTCTGCTGTAACATAATTAAACCAAATCTCAGAAATAGACCGTGTAATTTTTCCTTGAATATAAAATTCAATAAAATGCTTCACAGTCTAGGTATCAAACCAAAAAAAAAAAAAAAAAAGTTTACCGAATTAATGCCCTTTGCAAGTAAGGCAATCCAAAAGAAATAACAATCGTGAACAAAATGTCAGCCAGCAGAACAGGTAACGAGTACGTCGTAGGCATTAGGACGATTCCGGACGAATAACAATGCTTAGGAATGTTTAGGATTTTATAAAATATCAACAGACCTCAATTATCAATTTACTGTAATTGTTGAATTCTTCCTTCAATAATGCCCATTTATGGGATTTAACTTCTGGTTGGGTTTGGCAATGGATATAAATCACAGGGAGAATGCTGACGAATATCCTTATGATATTATTTAAGGTATTCAAAATAGGAAATTTTGTATAAAAAAATGATGTATTTAATGTATTGAAAGGTGTTATATAGTTTCCCAAACACAAACTTCCTTTTTATTGATTCCTTAAACAATGCCCTTAGGACACTCGTTAGCAAGACCAAATTATGAATCTAGCTAGCCTAAGAACAATCACCCTGAAAACATGGCTATTAGCAAACTCACTGCCATAAAAGCAATATAGAGGCCTACTAGACAGAATCCCCAAAACCTAGGAACTCGGAATCTGCACCAAGTGATCACCAAGAGAGACCCCATAAGGCTTAAAATCAGGAACACAAATGCTATCACAATACCAACGTGGAAATTAAGCTCATAGGCTCTAGGATAAATATTGGCCGTCTGTATCACCAAAGCAGATCCAAGACCAACAAGCATGTTAAACATTGGTCCAGCAAAGCATCCAGCCATTGCCATTGCAGGATGACCAGCTTTAGCAACTGCAACATCAGCAACAAGATCCCCCACTGAATTTCCCCATGCCAGCACTGTAAGACCAAGGAGTGCTTGTGGCAATTTGAGAAGCATACCTAGAGCTTCAAGGCAGTTCACCAGTTCTCCAGCTGTAGTAGATATCCAAAACACACTCATAACAAATGCCATGACCACCACAGGCAATTGCTCTGTTTTGGGGGGTTCTTTTTCTATTACAAGATGAAGAAATGCGAGAGAGAAGCTTGTTGTGAGCACTACTGACCAGAGGGGGAAATGAGTGTTGGGGAGGAGGAAAACTATGGGATGATTAAATGGCATGAATGAGTTGCAGGCATACAAAAGGGCTAGTGGACAGAGAGCGATATTGGCTGATGCATAAAATCTGCTCCACTGCGACGGTGCTGGTTCCGGGATTGTCAATTTCAAGAGAGTTGAGACAGGCAGCTCCCATGCTTTAGAAATCTGTAAGCATAAAGCAAGGAATAAGTTAGCACAACCTCAAGTAGAATAATGTCATATTCGATCCATGCAATGCACAGTATTGTATTTTTTTTATAAAAAAAAATAGGAACCAATGGCTGTACTGAACTAATTTTTTTTAAAAGAGTTCTAAGAAATATTATTGAACAAATAAACAGTTATTATCAAGTCAGAAGAATGGTAACTGTTTTAAACTTCATGGTTATCCAGATTGCCATCCCAAGGGCATGGTTTGGAAGGGTCGCTAAGTCTATGAAGACCTTTGGCTATAGTCAAAGAAACTCTGATCACACCTTATTATTGAAGAAAGGGCAAAGAAAAATCACAACATTGATTATGTATGTTGACAATATGGTGGTGACAGGAAATGACCAGAATAAGATTTCTAATATGCAGCAACATCTTGCATCTGATTTGAGATGAAACAACTTGGAAATCTTAAATATTTCCTGGAGATTGACCGAAATATATCCTTGACTTACTATATGAAACTGGGATGCTTGGGTGTAAATTGGTTGGCATTCCCGTTAAACAAAATCATAAGCTCTTTCAATGCTTAAACTCAACTAGCACAGGCAAAGGGAGGTATCAAAGGTTGGTGGGAAAGTTAATTTATCTGTTCCTTATGCAACCATACAATACTTATGCAGTGAATGTTGTGAGTCAATTATGCATGAACCACATAAGCCCCCCACATGGATGATTCTGACATAATTTCATTTACAAAACAGTTATATCCACCCACTTGAGGGGGAGTGTTAGATAAGTCAAATATTCTGTTAGCTGTAGATTAGATAAATTTGGTATTAAAGGATTTGTACAGCTGTTGTTCATTTTTATCTTTAAATCTCCTTTTATCAAGGAGAGACCGTAGGAATGGAACTAAATCAGGATTATGTGCTTTGTTTATTGTACATGCTTGTAGGGAAATCTTGTGAAAATGGAAAACCTACGCAAATATCACAACAGGAATCAAGTTGAGCCAGTATCTTGATTGTTCATTCACAAATATACTGGACACTGGGTACTTGCTTTGCTGGATGGGGAAAACCTTAAACATACTGCTAGAGTCTGGAGAGATGCTTATCAACAGGGGTGGAGGGTAGTGGGTAGACAGAGTAGCTATGAAAAACTCAAAATTCTTAAAAATTAAGATTTTCACATAAAACTTTTTTGAATAAAATATAAATTCTTTAACTTGGCTAAAATCATATTATTCTTCTTTGATTTACTCTCAATGAAAACCTTCTGGCTCCGCCCTGCTTAGCAATAGCTAAAATCATATGAACCGTTTACTTCATATATGACACTCAACATACTCTCTTTTCCTACTTTGTACTACTGTATCTTGAGCTACCGGTCACCAAGTAAGGCAAGTTACCAGATCCAAGTAAGTACCATAAAAACACCAAATCACCTATATGCAAGAGTAAACACAAATATCGCCCAACAGAACATGGAACTTAGATATATAATAATACAATAACAACCAAGTCTTTCCCCTACGTGGGTCAGGTACATGCATCAAACAATGTCATAATGTCCTATATAAGCAAACAATTTGAATCTAAATCATTATTATGGTACATCCATCTCCCCCTATCTCCAACTATCGGGCTAACCAACCTTTGATCTCCTTCTCGGGCTTCTGAAGGTCTTCTCCACATATATCCAAAATCCAAACCACCTAAGGTGTAATTCTGCCATCTTTTCTATTGTCATATCTTATTTAGAATATATTTGGATAAACAACTAAATTAAGTGTCTATTCAATAAGTTCTCTCTTCAAGTAAGCTAAAAACAACTTATTTTCATAAGCTTCTCCGATAAGCTTAACGAAATAAACTAAAAAGAGCTTTATAAACTATTTTGATAAATTATGTGAGTAAGTTTATTTTCATAAGTTATTCTCACAAGCCCAAATAAGCTTTATAAGCTCTTCGAGGTGTGTTTGTTAATCCATCGCAACATTCTCATCACCAAGCTATGAAAAAACGTTTCAACGAAAAAGCCAAATCATCACACTACATGCTAATTTCTGACACATACCAGTTCAACAGCTCCACGAAATCCAGAACTACGTTTGTCCTCTTCCTGAGTAGAATTCACCAATTCCTTTTGTCCTTCAAGATCCGTTGCACCAGACACATTCGCACTACTCTTTTCCCTTCGATCTCCCATTCCCAAATCCATATAAAACACAAACCCAACAAAGAACAAATAAAACCCTACAAACCCAATCGCCTGCCACAGAAAAATCTCGGCACTGAGATAAACATAAAAAAGGAACAAAGCCGCGGTCAAGTAGAACAACACATCCCTCACAAACGGCGCCGGATCGACGCTAAACGGCGCCGCATAGATCGCGACGAAGCCGACGACGAGCGCGGAGACGAAAGTCCCGGCGGAGAGGATTGCGCCGAGGCCGGTCCGGTACTGGCCGGAGCGGAGGGCGGCGAGGGAGGAGAAGACGTCGGGGGCGCCGTTGCCGAGGGCTAAGAGGGTGACGGCGGCCATGGAGGGAGAGAGGTTGAGGTGGGAAGCGAGCTTGGTTGTGACGAGGGAGAAGTGATGCTGGGCGGTTTTGATGAGGATGTAGAAGTGGAGAAGGAGGAAAAGTGAGAGAAATGGGATTGAGAGGGAAGGGTTTTGATTGAAGATGCAGTTGTGGAGGGAGATGTAGTTGAAGATTCCATTTGATTGGGAATGTGATGTGGTTGAGCAAGAATAAGAAGAAGAAGTGAGGAGTGACCTATGGGTATTATGGGTAGATGGAGAGGAGGGTAGATTTATGAAGAAGAAGAGTAAGATGAGAACAAGTGTGATGATGAGTGAGAGTGAAGAAGGTTTTTTTGAAAGGGAAAGAGAAAGAGGAGAGAGTGAAGGCCATGCCATTCCTCTACTGTTCTTCACTTTCTCTTGTATTGAGTGTATACAACAATCACAAATTTCTCAGAAAAGAAACCTGTTGTTAAGGGATCTGCTCTTTTGGTCCCATTTGCCTATTTCCGCGTTTTTTGCTTTCACAAAATCAACTCATCTACTGATCTCCAACTGGGCTTCTTTGCTTCTTTCCTCGTCTATACAGTTAACTAACATGCCATTTCTCCCCCACTTTAAATAGTTTATGGATGATATATGTTTTTTAAGGATTTCCTTTTGTTGCTACTTGCTTGCTTGAATTGATCTATGGCTATTGAGAGATTGGTGAAGAAAACTTTAGGGAAAATTACACTTTTATAGTCCCTTTAAGTTATTTGTTTTATTCAAATTGGTCCTTTAAGTTTTTTATTTTTGACAAACTAGATCTTTGAGTTAGATTCGGGTGACAAATTGGTCCCTTAAGTTTCTTTTGTGACAAACTAAACCCTTAAGTTATGTTTGGGGGTGATAAATTGGTCCTTTAAGACAATAAAAATAATAAATTAAGGGTCTAATTTATTGGTCCCTTTGACAAATTTGTCACCCGAACATAATTTAAGGGTCTAGTTTGTCAAAAAAAAACTTAAGGGAACCAATTTGTCACCCTAACCTAACTTAAGGGTATGATTTGTCAAAAATAAAACTTAAGGAACCAATTTGAACAAAACAAATAAGTTAACGACCTAAAGGTATAATTTTGCCAAAACTTTATTTATTGAAGAATTCATGCCAATTAACTGTTATGAAACGATGCATCTCAAATTATTAACTTTTTTTTTTCCCATTAAAAGAAGTAAAGCTAAAAGCGAACACAGACCTAATTCTGCCAAGTCCTGTGTCAGAGTTTAATTACCCATCTCAATAATATTATATCAACATTTTTTGTAGTTTAAGGATAACCAAAAGAAGGAAAAAAGGTCCATCAGTAACGAGGTTTTTACATGGTAACCAATTTTCTTAATCCCAGTACCAAGTATACCGAATAAATTTTTTTTATTTATTTTAGTTAATTCCATGCCCGATTATAGCACCGGGTAATGCTCTAATGTTATTACAGTATAAAAATGCACCTATTTATTGTCATGGTTAAAATGGCCAAGGAATTCCTGATAAAAAATAAAATGACCTAGGAATAACTACTGAAGATTTCAATAATATCACAAATTACATTTTATCAAGGTGGACATTAGCCTTGCTTTAATCATCATAAAACAATTTCCAACTCTTCCATACAAATTCCGGATCAATCTAGCAGACAATTGACCTTTTGTTGAGTACCTTGCACAAAGTATAGGGTTCCCACCTGCTAAAGTGAAGAGCGACTCCGCTTTTAACAACCAGAAAACTGATTCACAATTTCAAAAATTTCCAGGGGAACAATGGCCAAGTAATTTCAATAGCGAAAAGGGTTCATTACGGCATAATATACTTGTTTGGTTTAGACCAACGAAAGAGACAATTGAAGTCAAGACCACACGGATGTTCAAGTATTCAAAACGCTATTCATTCCACTTTTCCAAACATGCAACATGAATTCCTTTTTCCCTAATTCTAGTTCTTTAAGCTAGCCTTCTATATCTGTTATAGAAAAGGCTAAAGTTACAGAATAACATTAACCAGATATGCAAGCATCATCTATATTCCTCTGGCAATCGGTAACCTGGCATGACTATTTTGTCTACAAACATTTTGCCAGTCTTGGGCATGACATGCCAGTGCATAGTCAAGTTGAATTCTTTACCACGCAAGTTGCCTCCCTGAACATGAAAAACGGCAAAACTCAGTCCCAGATAAATCTGAAGCAATTGATACTAGTTATAACATCCATGGAGAGTTGTATACCTGATCAATGAAGCGGTATTTATTTGAAGTATGAATCCAAAACTTCGCATGCTCTTTAGAGGGAATGATACCATCCCACAGCGATATCTGTAAAAAGGGAACTCAAGAACCTAAGCAACATATACCAAAGCTTGATATGTAAAAAAGGCAGAGATGGAGCATAACATGCAATGGCATAGGTATCTGTGGGACATGAATAGTATAAACAAACTATGAAGCCCAACCACTGCCTCACCAATGAAAATTCGAGATCCATCAACCATCTATTACCATGGCTTCTTTTATCCTTTTTCTATTTCAGGAGCTGGGAAATTTACAATTTAAATGCATATATTTAAAATTAAGATGCAAAGAAACGAAAAAAATCATACCTGATTCAAAGAGTTCTTTGGGGTTTCATACTCAGCAGCTAAAAAAACAAAAACCTGCAAGCATACAAAAAAAAGGCAAAACTAAGTCCCTGGACAGCCCTGAAATCCTAGCTTCCAAAATGTAGATTAATTCATTGGAAATTAGGATCTCGTGCATTATACGTAATATTAAGTAGTTCCATTGCTTCCATAAAGTACAATTCATACACAACATAAATTGCAAAGAACAGAAATAATAAATATTTCAGAAAAAGAAACAATTTTTAAACAATAGGTGAGGCACCTTAAACTTTAAGACACTATAAGATGGGAATAACAAAGGAAAAGAAGACAATTGACAATAGCACAAGACATGCATCATATCTTGATACATTATAGATTTTCAATCTTCCATCCAGTCCTCCAATTTTACTTCCTACCAAGAGCATTCATACTTTTCAAGAAGCAAGGGGGGAACAGACAGACAACAAAAATTGATCACAATGAATAAGTTTAAATTCAAGTCAAGAACCTGTTTTGTGTTCCACGTGAAAAGAGACTGTAAATCTGCTGATATATTAAGTGTCATGCTGACCTGCAAAATTTGAAAGGCTTTCCATTTCAGATTTATCAATGAATAAAGATGACATTTGAATATCAGAGAAAGGCATCACAATGATGAGGTTTACTGGTTTATGACACAATAAGTTATTAAGATCCTGAGATCATAGGCAGTTAGAAAGATAGAAATTCAGAGCATCTACAGAGAAATATATGCATGACACAAGTATACAACATATAATATGACAAAATGTATAACTAACAATAAAATTTGCCACGCTAGGCTAGTTTAAATTTGCCATCTATTCTATGGACTAGAACCACCAAGAGGATTCCAATTATTTCTGGCTTTGTTCTTGACTGGTTTTCAAGCATGTACAAGACATGTATCACTTGTATGTTGCATGTAAAATATGGACATCCAACAATTATCTTAAGCAATATATAGGAAATTCTACAAGTTCGGAAGGAATTGGGTGACTTCAAGAGAAGGATTTCATCAAATTTACATTTATTTCATCAGACACACATTTATAAAAACATAAAAAATAAAATAGAAAGATTTCAGGAATTAAACCATAGAATTTCAGTTTGAGTTTAAGTTCAGTTTAGATAACAAAGGCGTTGATACAGTTACAACTTACCAAATATTCATACTCTTGAATATAAGTATCCCAAGAATTAGAAATTTTATTAGACCACAAAATCGTTCTTACAAATGTTAACCATTTCACTATCCCAGTAGTTGCACAAACAAATTTTACTGTCCTAAGTTTATGTGTTAGAAAATCAGAGAAATATCTGATAATATCATTTCATATCTTAGAGTATCCTAGATAATCTCTTAGGATTTATTTCTTATTTATATTTTATGATTTGATTCTGTATTTGATTAAGATTAGGATTCTACTTTTAGTATAAATAGAACTATTGGGTTGTCTTTTGTAATTACATCGTCACTACATCAATTCAATATGAGTCTTATTATTTCTTAGTTTGTTTCTCTCTTTTCCTCTTTCCCTACCTAAAAACCTTCCAATTCAACAATATGTATGTTTCATCAACCCATAACATTTGGCCCATTTAGGTGAGATCAAAACATATCATATTTAAATGAGGAAACACTCAACCAGTAAGATCCTCTGGTAAACCCTCCTAATTGTTACATGAAGCTAATAAGATTTAAGACCAAGGAGACTAATTTATTCAACTGCTGGGAAGCTCTATTCTTATGGACAATGCTGAAGGACTGCATCTACACTTTTTTCCCATCATTATTATGAAAATTTCTCCAATCATAAATATGATGAAAACATTCTACAAATCCGTTCCATCCTCCAGGCTCCAACAACTACATTTTACAGTCAACAGCATCTTCAATCTGTTGAATACAATTACTCCTTCACCTCCATTTCATTTCAATATCCTCCCTTTCCTGTATGACATAACAACAATCTACTCATCAAAGCAACCTCCCTACCATATTTTCACTGTACATTCTCGCAAATCGCAACCAAAGATCATTTAGAAAGTAACTTGCTTATATCGAAGGTTGAATTACTTAGATCTCTCCTTTCTCAAAAGCCAAACCAACACAACATCAACTAATTAAGCTGCTGCAAGATACATAAACTTAATCGCACAATAAACTATAAAAGCAACAATATCGGTACCGAGTTTTTAAGCATCAATTTTAACTAAAAGATAAAATCGAATTAAATATCATCTATGTATATGAACAAAAATCAAAGCGATCGTGATTCTAAAAAGCGAATCTGAGCAAGTGAAGCAAAACCTAATAATCAGCACATAGAAAATGAAAATTAAATTAAATACCTCGTCATTGCCGTTAGGCTGTTTCTGGAACCAGTTAATATTCAAAACCTAGAAATACAACAATGAAATGAAAGTGGTAAGAGATACAGAAATTCAGATCTGAAAGAGAGAGAGAGAGAGAGAGAGAGACCTGGACTTGTGTGGAAGGAGTGGGAGAGTTGAAGTTATCAGAAACAGAGGCTATGGCGCACATAAGAGCCAAAATGGTTACGGCGAAGGTTAGCAAAGCGTTCGCTCTGTAACCGAACGAATGCATTTTGGGTTTTCCAAACCAAACCCCTTTTTCTCTCTTTTTTCTTTGTGGGTTCGATGAGATGAAAAAAAATGAAAATGGCACTGTGGTGGGCGGTGGTGTTGTAGAGTTTAGTTGTAGTGAGTAGACAACGTTACGTTTGTGCCTTCCTGCTCTCTCATTGGATCTAACACGCACTCACTTGTCACTTTGGGGTCACCACCATAATCTGACTTTTCAGCTGCGTTTTGGAATTTTTACCTTTCCTTAAATCAAAAGGAAATTAAAATAAATTTTTTTTTTAATATTAAGATTCTATTTAGCAAGTCCAATAGCGCTTATACCAAAATAAGAAATATTAAGGACGTATTCCCTCCGATCCTTATTATAAGAGGTAAATGGCTATTTTTTTTTGTCCAAAATATAAGAAACATACATGTATTTTGACAAATATTAAATGCTTATTTCCAATGTTACCTTTATTTATAATAGGGTTTATATTTAAGAGACAGTGCAACTTTCAATACAAATAGGTTTGTTTATTAATTATTGAAGGGTTAAATTTGTAAATTTATATGAACATTAATTACAAATAGCTTATTTCAATGCATTTCCTTGGTTTGTGTGTTTTAGGGTTTTGCCTCTTATATATAGGACCAGAGGGAGTAATATCCTTCAAAATTATTCTTCCGATCAAAAGAAATTACTAAATTTAAAAAATCTGTAATGAGTATCACTAAAGGTAAATATAAAAAAGTTAGGATTTTTTTTTTTTTTTTTGATAAGCTATAAAAAAGTTAGATTGAATTGATTTTTCTTCTTATTACACAACATAATAAGTTGAAGAATCTGCTCGAGAAGAAAAATTTCAGCTCAAATCAAAATTACTAATTTTTCGGCTGGCATTATCCTATCTGTAATCTTTTTCATTTTTTATTTTTGATCTAAAATGCTTTCACAATTTGTTGTTAGAGTATATGTTTTATAATACCATTGTTTAAATTTGACTAACTTAATTGGGAATTCAAGGCTAAAGTGGTTAATATGGGCCAGGTTATGCTATTTTTGGGTCGTTGAATTTTGAGTTAGTATTCTGCTAACCCAACCCAATTCATTGTTGAGTGCGAGTTCAGGGAAGTGCCACTAGCCCATTAACTTTTATTTAAAAAAATCAATTAATAAAAAATGAAAATTTGGGCTACTTAGTTTTTTTTTTTTTGGACAAATGGGCTACATAGTTTTGAGACAATGATAAATATATTAGACAACTAGTCCAATTTTTAATTAATTTGAGCAATACTAGTATCACGCTTTTCATTACACTCCTCTTAACACACCCTCTATTATTGGGTGGATTTCATGTGGGATCATGTGTTTTGGTGAGTTTCATATAAAATTCACCCAATAATAAAGTATGTGTTAAAGAAGAGTGTGATAGAGAATGTGATGCTAGCATTTTTCTTTTAATTTTTCAAAAAAAAAAATATAGACCCTCTTAGATGTAATTTGTTAAGTTTAAAAAATAATAAAAATAAAATTTAGGCCAACAGGTCGACCCAGTCCAAAGGCCAACCATGGTCGTGTAGGAATTTTTTTTAACAAAAAATTGGGAACATCATACGGTGTACCCTTTATTTTTTGATGTATTTTCGAGGTGCATATATGCAAAGATGATAAAAAGTGAGTGGGAGATAGATAGAAACACATACGGCATCACATACGGTGTCCAAAATTTGTGTTCAAATAACACAACTCATGTAGGGATGAGAATGGGTAGGGTCTGGGTAGGGTACTATAGTACCTGTCCCCATACCCTGCGTTTGAAAAAAAAAATACATGTACCCGGGCCCATTCCCGCTTGGATAGCAACTTTAGTATCATTACCCGTACCCTCTGGGTACCTAAGTACTTGTTGGCACACTCACTCACTTAATTTCACTCATTGATGTTCTCACTTGCACAACACACACCTTCACAGTAGTGGCACTCACACTTGCACTTGAGAAAAGAAAGAATAAGGGAAGAAAATGATTTTCACTGAATATACACACTAAATTTTATTCATCATATAGAAGGGTATTATATAAATCCCACATGAACTATATTACACTTTTCACCTTTAACAGAATTTGACTAAGTCACTAATACATCAACTAACTCTATAACTGAATTACAACTGACACTTCCCCTTAATTCGGATTTTCTATAAAATCAATCCCAATTTTGCTTCTTAGTAATTCTCTGGCTTCAATGGCTTAGTCAATATATCTGCTAAGTATCATTAGTATCAATGGCTTCAATGGCTTCCTATTCCCGCTTGGATAGCAACTTTAGTATTATTACCCGTACCCTCTGAATACCTAAGTACTTGTTGGCACACTCACTCACTTAATTTCACTCATTGATGTTCTCACTTGCACAACACACACCTTCACAGTAGTGGCACTCACACTTGCACTTGAGAAAAGAAAGAATAAGGGAAGAAAATGATTTTCACTGAATATACACACTAAATTTTATTCATCATATAGAAGGGTATTTATATAAATCCCACATGGACTATATTACACTTTTCACCTTTAACAGAATTTGACTAAGTCACTAATACATCAACTAACTCTATAACTGAATTACAACTGACACTTCCCCTTAATTCGGATTTTCTATAAAATTAATCCCAATTTTGCTTCTTAGTAATTGGAATCTCTCTGGCTTCAATGGCTTAGTCAATATATCTGCTAATTGCTCTTCACTTCTGCAATATTACAGCTCTAAGTTGCCTTTATTAACTTGATCCCTCAAGTAATGGAAGCGAGTCTCAATGTGTTTGCTCCTTCCATGAGTCACAGGATTTTTAGCTAGGTTGATTGCTGATCTGTTATCAACCTTCAACTTCATTGGATTAGTTCCAATAAGTTTCAGCTCCCTCAAAAGTGTCTCGAGCCACACTACTTGACAAGCTCCTAATGCTACTGCTATATACTCTACTTCACACGAGGACAATGCTCCAACATTCTGCTTCTTTGAGGACCAGGAAATAGGACCACTGCAGCACATGGACAAATAACCCGAGGTGCTTTTCCTGTCCTCTCTATCCCCACACCAATCTGAATCAGTGAAGCCAACTACTTCTGCCTTGTTTCTAACTTCATTAGGAAACAATAGTCTAGGTCCTATAGTTCCTTTCACATACCCTAGCAGTCTTTTAGCTACTGCAAAGTGAGATGACTTTGGTTTCTCCATAAGCCTACTCAACAGACCCACTCCATAGGCCAAATCTGGTCTGGTGTTGCACAAATACCTTAGAGAACCTATCAGTTGTCTGAATTCAGTTGCATCAACTGATTCCTCATTTTCACCTTCCTTCCTTAACTGTATACCAGTTTTAGCAAGAGTTGAAGATGAATTACAGTCAAGCATTTTAAACCTTCTGAGCATATTAGTTGCATATTTCTTCTGGTGGATGAATATCCCTCTTTTTGATTTGAGAAATTCAATTCCTAGGAAATATGCTAGTTCTCCAAGATCAGTCATATCAAACCCACTTCACTGCTGTTGCTTGCTTCTGTGGAGGCAAATCAGCCAATTCCGAAGTACCATTTTTGTTAATTGAAGCTAGTTCTTCTTGCATTGCTGCCACCCATCCATCATCTTTCACTGCTTCTTCAAAAGATACTGGTTCTATCGCATTGAACAAGGCAATATGCACCAATTCACCTTCTGCACTTACTACATTATCTGAAGTAATTTCATAGTCATTTAACCTTAGAGGTTGTTGCCTTTGCCTCTGAGGTCTATGTGATTGATCTACACTCGCAGGATCTGATGATTCACCTTGATCTTCTTGAAGATCTAACACTACACTGCTACTGGTTTTCTCTTCCCAGTTCCACCACATAGATTCATCAACTATCACATCCCTACTCACCATCACTTTCATGGTTTTTGGCTCAGTTAACTTGTAAGCACCTGTTGGATGATATCCTAGGAAGACCATCTGCACACTCCTATCATCCAATTTGCTTCTTGTTTGCTCAGGAACATGCTTGTAACACAAGGAGCCAAAGATCCTGAAGTTTGAAACATTAGGTTTTGTATCTGTCCATATCTCTTCTGGAGTAGCATCTTCCAATCCTTTGGTTGGACACCTGTCTAACAAATACATTATTGTTGTTACTGCTTCTCCCCATAGGATTTTAGTCAGTTTCCTCCCTTTCAACATGCTTCTTGTCGTATTCAATGTTGTTCTGTTTCTCCTCTCAGCAATACCATTACGCTGAGGAGTGTAAGGTGTTGTAACTTCATGCATGATTCCTTTCTCATCACAATACTTCTGGAAATCATGAGAAGTGTATTCTCGTCATGATCATCCTCCATCTGTCCTCAACACCTTGACTGCCCTGTCACTTTGATTCTCAGCCATAACACAAACTTCTTGAAAGTAGTTAGCACATCACTTTTCCTCTTTATCAAGTAAATCCACATCATTCTTGAATACTCATCAATAAATGACACAAAATAACTGTTACCTCCAATGGATTGAGTCTCAAATGGACCACATGCATCTGAGTAAACTACCTCCAATTTGTCTTTGGGTCTGTGATGAGCTTTATTCTTAAATGCATTTCTTGGCTGCTTGATTGCACAACGATCTTCACGTACTTGATCAGGTTGTGCCATTTGTGGAAGTCCTTGAACCAAACCTTTCTTCTGCAAGAATTCCAAGCTTCTGAAGTTGAGGTGTCCATATCGATAGTGCCATAGCCAATTCACACTTGCCATCACTGCACCGAGACAACTGTGTCCCATAACTTGGATTCCAATTCTGAAAGTCCTATTCTTTGACAAAGGGGCTTTCAAAATCAATTTCCTTTGAGCATCATACACTTTCATTTGATTCTGATCCAGGTTCATTGAATACCCTTTCTCCACCATATTGCCCTAGACTTAATAGACTGCTCTTCATGCAAGGCACATAAAGAACATCTGTAATCAAGGCTTTTACACCATCATTTCTTCTGATCTGCACATTCCCTATTCCCCCAGCTGTGATGATTGAATTATCAACAAATTTAACTTTGCTTTTCACCTTCTTATTCAATATAATGAACCATTATCTCCTTCCTGACATATGATTCGGGCAACCTGTATCAAGATACCATTGATCAGTAGCATTGGAGTCTCCAGTTGTAGTCACCATCAACAGCATATTGTCATCAGACTCAAAATCTTCCTCTTGTGCCAACTGAGCTTCATTGTGCTTTCTTGGCACTTTCTTGCCTCTACGTTCATCAGCAAAATGGCCCCATTTCTGACAATTGTAGCACTGGATGTCTTTTCTGTTGAAGCTCTTCCTGTCACCTTTGTTCTTGTCCCTGAACTTCTTGTTCCTCTCCTCACCACTGGACTGACCAGAGTGATTCCCTGAGTCATCTGAGGAACTTTTCTCCTTTATGTGCTTCCACTTCCCTTTCCCTTTCTTGCTGCTTCCCCATGATCTTTGTTTCTTCCCTTTGTGATGAGCCTGAAGTGTTTCGCTCAAAGTTACCTCAAATCCAGCAACAACTCTTCCTCTATAACTAGAAGAGCTACCAAGCCAACCCAAACGCACAGACACACCACGTACAATAACAAGAGAAACACAAAACTCAAACTCACTTGCTAGCAAATTCAATCTCAAATTCTAGCAACAAACAGAGAGGCAAAACTTGGCTCAACCCACAGAAATCAAAAATAAAATTCCATAAATCACAGGTAGCCACTAGATGAGTTTATCATACCAATATACTGTTTACTGCTTAATGAGTTTATGAAACCAAATGGGAATGAGTTTATCATACCAATTGGGAAGCATTTCAAAACTGAATATTTACTGTTTAATGAGTTTATCATACCAATATACCCTAAGATGGAAGAGTAACAATGTGTTCATTATTAGTTTAATAAAGTGTACAGTGAGGGAGAAAAGGATTGGGGCTCACCGGAAAAAAAGAGTACCCAAAGCGGAAATCCTAGAATCAGAGAGAAAGGACACTTCTTTTGCAGCGATTTGGGACCCCTTTGGTAATGTTGCAGCGAGGCCCAGCACGAATCAGCGTCACCTTCACACTGTGGATGTGATTCTGGGCCGTCGACTATAACTGGAAAGATTGATGGTGGCCGGAATAGAGCAGAGGAGAGGAGAGGCGTGAAAGGGGAGAGGGGGCGCAGCAAGGGAGATGGTCAGGAAGAGAGGAAAAGTGTGAAATGGAAGAGAGAAAACGGGTGTGGTCGGGGCTCTGTGGTGGTGGCGGTTTGAGCGGCAGTGCGGGGGGGAGGGGGTTGTGCGAGTCTCTCTGTGCTGGGGGAGGAGATGAATGATACAAGGGAGGTTCAAATGAGTCTAAAACGTGACAAAGAGAGAGCAGGGTATTTGAAATGAAAAAGTGGCACCGCCCAAATTTTCAAAACTGCCACTACCCCTACCGTATTTCTATACGTTGTCCCCGTAGATGTCTAATATGAGATGTTAGAATAACATTTCTGTTTTGAAAAATTTGGATGGAACCAGAATAGCAGGTCACCTAGAATTGATCTCAGCCACTAACTTGATTAATTATTATATCCAACGGTGAGTTTTGCTCCCTCACTGATTTGCTCCCTCGTGTTAGCAGCCACCTTAATTTAAGGAGTGTTTGGTTATTTATTTATTTATTGACGAGAGTGTTTGGTTAAATTTGACTATTCCTTGGGATATTATACAAAATTTTCGGGAATCTTGGCTTCCATACTTGCATTGAAGAGTGAAGACAATATTCTTATGAATGTTTAATGTTTTTTCAAAAATGCCGTTGATAAAAACAAATGCAAAGTTAAAGAAATCAACTTCATACTTAACTTATGTTGAATGTTTTCTTTACATCTTTACCCAAAAAAAAAAATAAAATAAATAAATACAATAAAAATATCCTAATTAGTTTATGTTTTTTGTGTTGTTATATTTTAGATATCTAAAATACATAAATGTTGTTTTTCATTAATGTTAGTTGTTACTATTACAATTTTTTGGTACATTGTCAATTTTTTTATATGGATACATTATTATTATTATTATTATTATTATTATTATTATTATTATTATTATCATCATCCACTAAATTTTTCAATTTTGATTGATGAATGAATAAATAAATAATCTTGCTATTCATGTTGAGATAAATGAATTAAGCTATTTCTGAATCATTCGAATTTGTTTATTAAATACGATGAAGGTCTTTTGTTTATTTAAAAACAAACATGCTCAAACTTAAAGTTAAACTCAATTATTTAAATGAGTCAAACTTAAGTTTTATTATACGATGAAAATCACCAACAATTTTATAATTCCAAAAACATTTTCCATAATGGACGTTAAAGTGAAAATACAAAAAATACATAGGTAGGATGCTGGAGAGCAGCAACAACATTCATCATTTAACAAACAACACAAGTAGCGTTTAATTTATTTATTTAGTTCAACTCTTTATTCCTTATTTTATTAAACCATAACAAGTACATGCTTACTTAATTACTAAGCATCAACTTCTTGGTAGCTCTTTCACTCTTACACTCTCATCAGCACTTTATGGTCGTCTATGGATGCTGAGAATCGTTCAAGTCAAAGAGATTAGCACAAGTCTTTCCACGCGAATACAGTGAAGAAGAGCTAAACCCAACCCACGACCTAGCCAAATCAAACACCACCAAATTCTCTTCCAATTGCCGTGTCCCTATAACAATTCCAGCTTTAGCATGCAACCCTCCATCAACAAAACGCCAAACACGTCACCCCTAGTGTTTCTGACTGCACCACCAAGTTCTCACCAGAGATACTCCAAATAGCATTAGGCCTATCCATCACAAGCTCCACGTTAGGAAAAGCACTTATTTTCTTGGAGTCAAAGCATAACCCATATGGCGCCACAGCTTTGACCTGAGCTTGCTTTGGAATCTGGCTAGCATACACTTGAACAAAAGCCTCATAAATAGAGTGGTGGAGAACAGTGTAAGGATTTGTAGTGCTTATCTTTGTTCCACCAATGCTACCACTACTACCTTCATGATATGATAACAAAGATGGGTTTTTCACTGGGACCACAGTGTGTTTGTTAACCCTTATGGCACTTACTTGCATGTAGTACTCTCCTTGGCGACTAATGGTTAATGGGGTGTAAACCAAATCATGGAAAACATCAAGGCTATGGCGCATGTAAATGTTATTTGGGTCATCTCCAAATATTATAGCCCCATTTGATGTTGGGTAACGTGAGAGGCACATCATGAATTGGCGTTTTAGTCCAAAATATGAGGCTAATTGATTTGGTAGTGAAATGGGTGCATGGCCCAACCCAACAACACCTTGAACATTGTTTGGTAGACCCTTTTGGACAAGGAAGGGAGGTGCACAAGAGAATAGAAATTGTGGGACTCTAACCATTTGGCCAAGTTTGGTGCCACGAGTTGCATGGATTGCTAGCACATCTTGTGCAAGCTCACTCAACCCGATTTGTTGTGTCACGGGGTTGGTGGACATTACACCACATGTGTTGTTATGGCAACCGGGTCTTGATGCTGAGTTGATGCAAGTGAAGCAAAGGTGAGTGTTGGCTCTAGAGCATTGAGTGGAGTGACAAAAGGGTGCTTGGTATGTTGAGGATGAGTAGTGTTGCTCACAAGTGACCCACAAGTGTTTTCCATTGAGGTCAACTAGGAGTGGGACTTGCATTAGAGGGGTTCTCTTGTCGATGTTGGCCCAATGGAGTCCTGTGTAAGCATCTAGTTGAACGGGTAGAACTAGCAGGTTTGGTTTGGGAGTGGGTTGAGGTCGAGAATGAAAGAATGATTGTGAGTCTTGTGACTCGGTTGATAGGGAAAAGAGTAAAGTGCAAGAAAGAGAGATGACCAGAAAATGAAGGATAGGAGCCATAATTCGTGCCATATGAGAAAGCTTTCTAATGTATATATTTATATAGCAAGATTGGAATATATATGGTTTAGTAAGTGAAATGCAATATTTATACTAGAGAAGAACCGTTTGATTTGGCTTTATATGCCGAAGAGAAAGTAATACAATGCTATGGAGATTCTCCTGTACTGTAACTCTTTGTAATACTGTCTGTGACGTTAGTTTGGTTGTATTTGTGGCTTGTGAATTTCTAGAATTAATGATAACTTGGGAGATAGAGATCATCTGAATTATTTTATTTTGGTATGTCTCACCTAGTAATACATTGCCACATAAATTAAAATTTAATTTAATATTAAAAAATATATATATATGTGACCATATATTGTATTGGTTGAGATAGGGTATCGTACATCCAGGGCTGACCTAAGGTCCAAGCTACCAAGGCCAAGGCTTTAGGCCTCAAAAAAATTCTAATTGTTTGGTACACACCTGTTAACTAGAAAAAATAGTTAATATTTTTAACTCATTTTTCCCTCTCAAAAAGGCATTTCTATCTTCGTTGTCTTCTCTCTCATTTGATTTCTCTCTGTTGGCGCTTTGTCTCTCTCGTGATCTCTCTTTGTCTCTTTCTGTGCGACCTTTTTGTGGCTCAATGATTGTGCTTCCCCACGAGCCATGACCCCGTGATGGCCTTTATGTGACCGATTGACCATGCGGTCTCTCTGTATCGTGTGCTGACGTATCAATATTGTCTCTGTGTGAGTTGAATTCTCAGTGAAAAACATGTGAGTTTTGCTTTATTAGCTTTAAAAAGGCATCGTCTGAAATTTTATTTGAAGTCTTAATAGGTGTTGGATCGGCTCTACGTATATCAAAATGTGACAGATAATCTGTATCTGATATCATTGATAAGATAAAACTAAACATTGGTAAGAAAAGGGCTGGTGAGCATGAGGGGCTTGAAGGGGTACTTGGCAGCGGTGAAGAAAGCTTAGTTGCATGGCATGCAGTGATTTTTGTAAAGGAGACGTGTGGAGTTCGTGCATTGATGTTGATAACTGACTTTGCCTGGATTTTTGCCGCGGTATCCCTGTTTCTACTTCTGAATACACTGTTTGGCTAGCTGTTGATATTGTCTGCATTAGCTGCACTGAAGAAAAATTCAAATCATGGGGCTCTCAAAATCATCATGAACCC
The DNA here is from genome assembly GCA_035048595.1 of Echinosophora koreensis. Lineage (NCBI taxonomy): Eukaryota > Viridiplantae > Streptophyta > Magnoliopsida > Fabales > Fabaceae > Echinosophora > Echinosophora koreensis. The sequence continues at coordinate 5,010,981 of JAPCYP010000016.1, read as the reverse complement.
AAATAGTTTTTATTTTTCTTATAGACAAATGTTAGATTGTTAATATTTATTATGTTAGTGGGGGAGTTGAACTCATAACCTCCACCTTATCACTCAAAACCCTATCTCCCTCCCCCTACACCACCAAGCCACCTTATAACTCCATGAACCCAAATAGTACTTAACCAGCTATGTATAATTGCTCAACCACACTTATATTATATCTTAGATCTATCTGAAGCTTAATTAAAAAGTAAAAACTACGAGGGAAGCTTCTTTGTAATGGTAGATCATATTTGAAAACTGGATTGAAACTAATTCTCTCGTAGTTACAAACTTTTAAATTATCACAACTTGTTTAAAAAATCTCAAATATTTCATCAACATTAATTAAACCTTAAAATAAATGTCAATTACTTCTTCGGTTCTACACTTCTGCATGTCACGACATTCCCAAGGACCACTTTATCTTAGGAGTCTGGAGGAGGGAGGATTCTAAAATCGAATCAACCGACAACGTTATTGAAACAATAATGCAATGCATAGATTCAAATAAATCAAATATTTTTGTATATATAAGATCGAAAAGGATGTTACATGTCTTAAATTATCTGAAAGCATTACAGGTAAATATGGAATAAACGATCAGATGTAACATCTGTTAAGTAAAACGTGAACGTTAAAAAGGAGGCGGTAACAGAACCGTAAATATGAGGTTCATTTAAATCATCTTTTACGTCAGTTATACATACAACAGACTTTAAAAGTGATGAGTGTCACTTTTAACATCTGTTGTTTAAAAACCAAATGTTAAAAGTGGATATTTTACGTCTGTTGTTTCATTAACAGATGTTAAAGGTGATTTTACTAATTTTTTTTAGTTAGTATACCCTCGCGCATTGCCTTTCTCAAAGTTTCAATTTCAGTTTCACATGCTTTTATGTTTTGTGTTTCTGTTCGATTTGTTCTGATTTTGCTTGTGTTTCTATTTTGTATTTCATTGAAAACTAAAATATGTGTGAAGTAAAACTAAGTTGAATCAATAACCCAAACCGGATCTCATTGAAGTGAATCAATAATACAAGTTACAAGATACATTCAAAAAATTAAAATCCTATTTACATTGAAAGGGTTTATACCTAGCTAGCCTAAACATATGTTGAGGCTTCGTTCCCTTCACATATCGAGGGAGGAGTCGAGCGGCTGAGTTTTCCAGAGCTGCTGAGCAAGGGTGCACTCGATCTGTTTCAGCAATAGTTCTGGAACAGTCACTTGCTGCCAAAGTTGAGGTTTTGGAACTCTAGCCGATTCTCCGGAAGGATGATAAGGTGAGCAACTCACATTATGTGATTTACACAACCTTATCACCCATGTTATGTGATTTACACAACCTCAAAATTTGTTTGACCATTAAGACAAAAACCTTTGATTCTAGGAATAGGAAGAAACATTAATAATCTCCATGGCAGAGCCATATTGTGAAGCAGAAAACGAAAAGGGGTGATGCCTTTGCGGAGATTCATTATAGAGAGGAAGAATGGAGTAGTCATATTTTGGTCATGAAAAGGAAGCTATATATTTATAATAGCAGATAATGAACATGAGTTGCTAAAAAATTAAATTGTTCATTAAGAAGATTAGGTTCCAAGGCGCATGAGAAGTTGGCAGTCAAATAAAGAATAAATGTACAGTTATATATAAACGTGCATAAATGAATAACCGATTGGGAGGGATAATACATAAACAATGACTTTTGCCGTCTGTTAAGCAGAAAATAGACGTTAAAAAGGAGGCTGTGGCAGAACAATTATCAAATTCATTTAAATCACCTTTAATGTGTATTGTTTAAACAACAGACGTTAAATATGGATTTTAACGTCTGTTGTTTTAACAGTAGACGTTAAAGATGATCTGTAATGTTTTTAGAAAGTATACGTTTAACCGCGTGCCTTTCTATTCATCACTTTCATCACTTTCATCACTCACTGCACACACCCTTCTCTCTCTCCCCCCTGTAAGCCACCGCAGTCAACCATGCAAGCTCCTTCTCTTCCCTCACCTTCGCGACCGTCATCTTATCACCGGCGAGTTCTCTTCTCTTTCTACTATTCTCTCTTCTCTCTTCTCATTCTAATCCGGCTCCATTAATCTTGTTTCCTGTCTCATTGAAGCTTCGGCCGCCACTTCTCTTGACATCTTCACTCCACTCATAGCATGATTCTCCATCAAACCACTCCGATCATTAAAAGAACAGGTATGGAACCCTAATGTGTTATTGTTATCTCTTTAGTTTCGTTTCTTTGGTTTTCAGTTGTAACAGAACTTGGGATTTTTGGTTTTCAGTTGTCTACCTATAATATTGCCTGCCACCAAATTTTTGGTTCCTGGATTTCTCACTTGTTAGAACTTGGTTGTCACCCATTAACAGGTATGCACCCTCTCTGTCTTTCTTCATTTCATTTCACTTGCTTTTGTGGTTTGTGTTACTGTTATATGTTAACATTAGGAACTTGGGTTTTAGAAATGTCTTTCTTGCTGCTTTTTTGTTTTAAGATTTTTTGTTTGTTTGTTTGGATGATGGGAAAGTTGAAGGAACAAGGATTGGATTTAGAAAAGAGATGAATCATGAATGATAGAAGTATCTTCTTTTGGAGTCTATATTATGTTGATTTAGATCTTCTAGATTTCCAAAGCAAGGAGTGCACTTTAGGTAGTGGTGTGTATATATGGTTGTTAGGTTTTCAAATACTAGTGCGCTTTTCCAATCTCCCCTATTGTGCTTATATTGGATATATGTGCGTATATCTACAGAACCTATCTAAAAGGAGTTGAAGAGTATATCTACAGAACCTATCTACAGAACCTATCTACAGAACCTATGTGCGCACAAGTGATGAGTATCTGAAGGGAGTTGAAGAGTATATAAAATTTGCTCAAAGGAATGATCCTAATAGTAAAGGAATGTTCTGTTGTCCTTGTGTCAAATGTTTAATTAAATACAAGGAAATGTGCGGTCAATGATATACGTACTCATCTTATTTGTTTTGGGATTTGCTTGAATTATACAAGATGGATATGGCATGGTGATGTGTTGTTAAATAATAAGCCAAGTGTCTCCAAATGTGAGGACGTTGACGTAGATATGGAGGATGATCGAGTAGAGGACATGATTCGTGATATTGGACAAGAATCTTTTCAACGAGCACATGTGTATGAAAGATCGTGTAGTGATGCGGATAAGCCTTTGTATCCGGGGTGTACTACTCATACACGGTTGTCGGCGGTGTTAAAATTGGTTTGTGTGAGGCGAGAAATGGTTGGAGGGATAAAAGCTTCGCTAAATTGCTTGAATTGTTGAAAGACTTGCTTCCAGAGGGTAACACATTGCCTGACCGTAACTATAAGGCGAAGAAGGTATTGTGTCCGATGGGTATGGAGTATAAGAAAATATACGCATGCCCCCATTGATTGCATATTGTACACGGGTGATTATGAAGAGATGCATGATTGCCCCAAGTGTGGGTTATCACACTACAAAGTGAAGGATGTTGATGATGGTGATGATCTTGATGATTCTAGTTGTGATGTGAAAAAAAAAAGGGTCCTCCTGCGAAGGTGTTGTGATATCTTCCAATAATTCCAAGGTTCAAACGATTGACTAATGTAAAAGACGCAAAGAACCTTAGATGGCATGATGATGAGAGGAAGCGTGATGGATAGGTTCGCCATCCGGCTGATTCTGAGCAATGGAAGAAGATTGATACTTTGTTTCCGGATTTCGCCAATGAGCCAAGAAACCTTAGGCTTGGACTTGCTACGGATGGAATGAATCCATATGGTAACTTAAGTAGTATTCATAGTTCATGGCCTGTTCTCCTGATAATTTACAACCTACCTCCTTGGTTGTGCCTGAAGCGCAAATACATGATGTTATCTATGATGATTTCGGGCCCAAAGCAACCGAGAAATGACATAGATGTTTATCTAAGTCCCTTGATTGAAGACTTGAAAAAGCTGTGGGTAGAAGGTGTTGATGTAGTTGATGGGTATTCTCACGATACTTTCAAGCTGTGTGCCATGTTATTTTGCACCACCAATGACTTTCCAGCATACGGGAACTTGTCCGGGTACAGTGTTAAGGGGCATAAAGCATGCCCTATATGTGAAGAAGGCACATGCTTCACTCAGTTGCATCATGGAAGGAAGATGGTTTACCTTGGGCATCTGAGATTTCTTAGACGTGATCACCCATATCGTAAGATGAAAAAAGCTTTTAACGGATGCCAAGAGAGTGAAAATGCTTCGATAACCTTAAATACAGAGCAAGTTTATCAACGGGTGAAGCACAGCAATGTTATCTTCGGCAAGGCCAAAAAGAAGGCTAAGGCTAGTGAGAAAAACATATGGAAGAATAGGTTGATATTCTTTGATCTCTTATACTGGTGTAAGCTTGATGTCAGACATTGTATTGATGTGATTCATGTGGAGAAAAATGTGTGTGATAGTGTAATCGGAACGCTTCTCAACATTCAGGGCAAGACAAAGGACGGCGTGAGTGATCGTCTCGATCTCGTTGCAATAGGTATACGAGAGCAGTTAGCTCCAGTAGTTGAGGATGGTAAGCGGGCATATTTGCCTCCAGCATGTCATACTTTGTCAAAAAAAGAGAGACAAAGTTTTTGTGAGTGTCTTCAGGGCATCAAAGTTCCATATGGTTACTCTTCAAATGTCAAGAGGCTTGTCTCAAGTGATCTCAAATTAGTTGGCTTAAAGTCTCATGATTGTCACGTCTTGATGCAATAACGACTGCCCGTGGCTATTCGTGGTATTTCTCCTAAAAATTTTAGACATGCCATAACTAGGTTGTGCTCATTCTTCAATGCTATATGTAGCAAAGTCGTTGACCCTCATAACTTGGATGAGTTGGAAGTTGAGGCTGCTATAATCCTGTGCCAGTTGGAGATGTATTTTTCTCCTTCATTTTTCGACATCATGGTTCACTTAATTGTTACTTTAGTGAGGGAGATTAGATTATGTGCCCCATTTTTTTGAGGAGGATGTACCTAGTTGATCGATACATTAAGATCTTGAAAGGGTATGTGAAGAAACCACACCGTCACAAAGCATCTATTGTTCAAAGGTACGTTGCAGAAGAAACTATTGAGTTTTGTTCAGACTACCTTCATAATACGGATCCTATAGGGGTTCCTAAGCCTCGTCATGATGAGAGAGATGTCAAGGTAAAGGTATACATGGTGTAATGATTAAGAGCAAGGGTCGGGAGGAAGTGCTTCAAGCATATTTGTATATATTGAATAACATCGATTTTGTTCAACCTTACTTTTGTGATCACAAAAGAAAAGTCAAGGAAGAAAACCCTCGAATGAACGAAAAGTGGTTGTTGAACAAGCATAACAAGACTTTCTTAAAATGGTTTAAAGAAGAAATTCTGAAGGATGGTAGTACTGCTTCTGATTCATTAAAATGACTAGCACGTGGGCCTAGCTTTAATGTCATATGTTGGAGTTGGGAGGTTGATTTTGCTATTCAGCTACAAGTTGAGTTGGAGTATTGGTGCTTCAAGCGTGTGAGCTCATATGAGTCCAAAGTGTTGCAGTCTACTCCTAAAAAACATACAAGAAACTCAAACATAGCATTTTATGTGTGCCCTCATTATAAGGTAATTAAACACCCAATTTGATGCATTTGCTTGAAGCCGACCCTAATTATTTATGTGCTGATCATGTTGAATGTGATTGCAAGGTCGTGGTTGGAAATATCCACTGACAAACAAGTTCAAACTTCTTGTGTTTGAAGAAGGCAAAATTAAGCAATTGGAGAGGGATATGAATAAGAAGTAAGTTAAGATGAATGAAATGCAATTGAAGATCAAAGAAGTTATGCATTAAAGAAAAATGTTATGGGGTAGTAGGGATTGTGATGGTGGTTGTGATTATAGGTATTTGTATTCGGAAGTAGGAAAAGATGGATGAAAGTATTGCATTTGACTTAGTATTTAAGAACTTGGTGTTTTTTATTTATTTATTTATCGTAGTGAAATATATTGGAATGGATTGTGCATTTTGATGTGTTTTGGTGGAATCAAATGGAATGAAATATTTTGCCTTTATTAATTCATTGTGAACACATCAGTTGTTCAATTTGACAATTTAGCATTTTCAACTTATTCAAAGAGATTTAAAAAAAAGTTGGTCAATTTCATTGATTTCCAAACCATGTCATTACACAATGTCAAACATATAATTACATAAAATTGTCAAAAAAATTGTATCATCACTATCACTTATCACTTATTTATGGTTTGGATAAGATGCACCACCCACTTTTTGCACCACCCATTGCATAACTCATGTGACAAATTTTGGGCTAATCAAATTGCCACATGGGCTGGTCAAATTTTCAAACTTAGCCCATGTATTTGTACTGTAGGCCAATAATATATTGTATCATAGTATATAAACTTTTTGTATTTGCATTTTTTGCCCACAATAAATTTTTTATATATATATATATCCAACTATTTTTTTTTTTTGAAAAAAAAATATAATTATTCTGGAAAATGTTATTCAACCACCAATGTATTTTTTTCCAGAATAATCAATTTTTTTCCTTTCAAAAAACAATATTTTTTTGTTGGATATATAAAAAAATTAATTTTATTATAGGCAAAAAATACAAATACAAAAAGCATATATATATATATATATATATATATATATACACACTATAATACAATATACTGTATTTATATTATTGGCCTATAGTATAATTACATGGGCTAAGTTTGAAATTTTGACCAGTCCATGTGGCCATTTGATTGGCCCAAAATTTGCCACGTGGGTGGTGCAAAAAGTGGGTGCTACATCTTAGCCCAAACCCTTAGTTACATAAACAATCAATAAATTGTAACAAAAAACAACACATTTAAACCAAAATGTAATAGCCAAAAAAAGATATATGTGTTGCTATTTACAATCTTCTATCTTCCAATCAAATCTAAAGCTAATTCATTTCTTCCTGAATTGTTGCTTGAAGATGTTGGTGGTCTCAATCCAAGAGCGGTAATGAACCAAAAAAGTTTAAATGTTATCCTACTGCTTGCTAATGCAAAAGTCTCAGTTAACCCAATTTTTAGTTGAGGTAGGTCCTGCTTGATGTTGAGTTTCATTTTCAAGCCTCCCATATCTTGGAGGCTTGTATGGTCTAACTTATGGTTTGCGGTGGTTATGATTGTTTATGAGTAAAGGATGGTTTGCAGTGGTGTGGTTGTCCTCGAGAGTGGATGAAGATGAAAAATTATGGATTTGTTTTTGGTTTATATTGGGTGTTGGTTGAGATTGGAGGTGTTTTTTTAGTGGAGTTTCTAATGGAAGAGGTCAGGCTATGTTTGCAGTTTCTAAGGAGATGGAGTTGAGTTGTTTATAATATGGTGGAGTGGAAAAATCAAAAATATATTATTCCATTATTCGGAGGCTTAATGATGGAATTGAGGGTTTGAGTGAGATTGGGTGGTTTGAATTATAATCACCACACTCCATTACTTAAAAAACTCTTAAACAATAGATTAACGCATTTTTATTACTCCACTCCATTGTTAATCATTTTACTTCATACATCCAAACATATTTAAGGTTTGGGCGTTTGGCGATTGGAGGGGATGTATACTTTCTCAATTTATATGGATTATTTTGTTATTTTCTCTCTTTTTGGACGAAGGAATGGAGCATGGGCTCCTAAGTGGGCCAAGCAAAAGGAGACTTGAGCTCGAGAATGGATTTATAATTGGGTCGAGACTCGAGAGTAGGGGTGTTCATCAACCGATCCAAACCGATTCAAACTGTAAAAACCGAACCGAAAAACCGAAGACCGAAAAAAACCGAAAACCGAAAAAACCGCAATTTTTCATTGGATTGGATCGGATTTTGGATCCCCTAGTGACATCCAATCCAATCCAATCCAAACCGAACTACTATAGACATATACTATTATTTTTGAAATTATAGTATTACTCATACTTAAACATTGTTTTTCATACTTTTATGACCCTCATTCTCTTTAATATTTCTGTTGGAATGACATATATGAGATTATTTAGAATAAATGTTAATGTCTTGAAGTTATATTTTGCTAAAAGTTTTGATGCATAACATATATATACTTAATTGAGTAAATATGAAAAAATGGAAAACAATTAAGTAATTTGAAAAAATAATTAGCTACAATTTATTTGTAGCTGATTCAAGGACAAAATAAGATAACTGAGAGTAGATATAGAAAATTAACATAAAGAATATTTAACATAAAAGAACGTGTTAAAAAATATCAATACCTATTTTTTCTCAAACTCCCAATATTTTGTCAAGAATTTTATAACAGTTTTCTCAGTCTTCATCAAATCCAATAACGGTTAATAAGGTACAAATAGTTGCCGGCTTTAATAAAGGTTATACTGTTCTAGTATAGAGATATATTAAAATAGGTATTTGACACCCTAGACTAGCTCCCTTAAATGAAAATTATATTTTGGCCACTATTAAATAAGTGGAAATGACACTTGACATAAGGAAAAAATAAAATATGACAAAAATCGAATTATCCAATCCAATCCAAACCGCATTTGATTGGATTGGATCGGATCGAATTTTTTCAAGGAAGCAAACCGATCCAATCCAAACCGCACATTATTTTCATCATTGGATCGGATGACTTTTTAGCTCAAAACCGATCCAATCCAATCCGCGAACACCCCTACTCGAGAGCATAAGTTTTATTGATTTTTAAAATTTTTGGTGTTTACTTTTTTGGTTTTTAAAAATTTGAAAGAGTTTTTCATATTTATTTTTTTTAAAATTATTATTTGAAACTACCCGTAAAAAACTGGGTGTTCACAACACTATGTATGTATAATAATATGTTCAAAATTATCATGCAGGGCCGTTCGCGATCTCTCTGATTGAGGAGCCATGGCCGCTCATGCACTTGCTGCTTCGTGAAGAATAGAATCCATATGATACAACATTTAAAAAATCGCATACAATACAAACTATAAATTAATTTTCTAAAAAGAAACATCTAAAAGTCTAAGAATAGAATCCATATGATACATGTTCTTTGAGAACAAGTATTTAATGGTGTCACGAACATATATATTGTTTGAAAGCCCCCACTTCTAATTTTCAGCAAGGCCACGTGAGTAACAGTCAGTGTAGTGGTATGCCCCACTTATTTGTCATCTTAAAAACGGAAAATATTAATGAAATTTTTTATTTATTTAATAATTTATGATTTATAAATTATAATATTTTCTTAAGCAAACAAGGGAGGGAAAATGGAAATAAACAAACACCATATAATTTGATTTATATATATATATATATATATATATAATAAACCTAAACATTTTACATTTCCATGTCTTAAAGTTTCATGAACTAGCAAATAACTAAAAGATAGTAACTCAAAACAAACTAGTAACTTGGAGCAATTCACATGATATTGCAGTACCCCTGAGTGTTCTCATCACTGAAAACATGCGTCATAGGATCAGCCATGGGGTGAGACGGCATTGGCGGCGGCGGCGGCGTGTAGTTCATAGACGGATATGGCCTACCATGCATCATGGCTGGTGGGTACATGTTGTTCATATTTGCTTGCTGCTGTTGTTGCTGTTGCTGTTGTTGTTGATTCATCATCATAGCCATGTACTGCTGTTGTTGAAGGTTATATGGGGTTGGTTGCATTTGCATTCCTTGATGATACTCACCACCACCACTATTCATGGCTGGAACATTCTCCATCTGGCCCATTGGACCTTTCTGCTTCATTGGGCCCACCTGGCCCACATTAGTACCATTTCCATTGCCATTACTGCCCTTACCATTACCACTTTTGGCATTTTTATCCGGACTAGGGATATCAAAATCAAAATAATCATCAAAGTCATTTTCACTCATATTCTTTTTTTTACTGTAGCCCTCCAATTTCTCTCCACTCTTTTTCACTTCCTTGACATTGATGTTGTTCTTGTTGGTGTTGTTCATGGTGGTGTGAGCTACCACTCCCTTCTTGCTTCTTTTTTTCCCAAAGCCTAGAAACCGACCTAGCAAACCACCTTTACTTTTGGCATTCTTTTTCTCGTAATTATTATAATCTACCCCACCACTTCCCTTATGCTTTTCCTCCTCCTTGTTCTTAACTACAAGGTCCACATTGCTTTTCATTCCCCCATAATTGCCATTTTTAACCTCATTGTAATTTCCGCCTTTGCCCTTGACTTGCATTGGCATGTCAATGACATCAAATTTCTTAGTACTTCCATAATAATTCCCACCATCATAGCCTTTATGGTTATTCATGTTAGGCACATTCATCATACCAGCAGGCCCATTAGGCCCACTCCCATTCCCCAACACTGGCATCATATTGTTCATCATAGGATTGCCATGACCATGGCCTTCCACTTCATCATAATAATCAAAATTGTCATCATCAAATTCAACATTTGGTATATTGAGCTTGACAGATTTATTGTGTTGTTTGGTTGGTACCTTGAGATCCTGAGGCCCTTTAATATATTGGAATTGTGCTAGTTGACCACCACCACCACCACCTTTCTGACCCTTTTGATTGTGTAACATGTTGTCCTTTCCTCCTTGCAAGTTCTGGAACTGGGGGTTAATGGGGTAATTTTGATTGAACATCATGCCTCTCTGGCCACCCCATATCTCAGCATGCTTCCCTGACCTCTTTAGCTTGTTTATGAGTTTGGCTGGTTCTACATCGCCTGTGACTACCACTTTCCCTTGCTCTGCATCTGTACTCACAGAATACACCCCTAAACACCAAAAAAATCATTATATATAATTAAAAAAATATATATACAATTTTAAGCAATTTTTAAATCTAGTGTAGCCTACAAAAACTGGAATAAAATATACAACGAAGTACTAAAGTTGAAAACTTTACATCACTATATAACATGTCTAACTAAGGAGAGTTTCAAAATAGAGATTCCTAGTATGATTTAAACATAAACCATGCAATCTCATAAAATAATGCAATATATTATGATTTAAATAAAAATCATGCAATTTTTAAGGAAATAATGTAGTGACTGTAGTATAAAATGACTGCAGGGAATCTATTCCGAAAAATACTAGTATGTTAATTGACATGGTAAAGTTGAGACATGAAGCATATATTAACATAAAAATTGAAGGGGGGGAAAAAAGAAGAAAGAAGAGGAAGGGTATGTAAAGACTGTACCATCGATTTTCTGGAGCCTTTTCTTTACTTTTTGCTCACAGCCATCACAGTGGATATTAACCTTGAGAATACAAGTCTGCAAGGAAGCACAAATCAGTTAACATAAGTACTCATAACTACAACCAAGAACCCAAAAAGAGAAAAAAGAAAAAGAAAGAAACAGAACTGTCAACACTAGTTCAAATACATAACTAGTGAACATGACATGTACCTGAATTTTCCGAGGGTCTTGATTACTCATCCTTGATTACTCGTTAGAACAGGAGAAACAAAGAAAAATAGAGAGTGATATAGAGATGAATAGAGGGTCGGTTTGAGTGAGAGAAATTGAGTGGAGAAGTAAGAAGCAAAGAGGGTTACTTTAAAGTAATTATAGATGGCACAGAACATAGGCGGTTAGAAAGCATTACACAATTCAATTACATTATCTGTAGCATTAAATTTGATATCTTAATTAATATTTTGTCATATTTTAATTTAATACCCACTACACTTATATACTCCCTCCGGTCCTTATTATAAAAGGTAAATGATTACTTTTTTTTGGTCCAAAATATAAGAGACATGCATATATTTTGACAAATATTAAATGCTCATTTCTAATTTTACCCTTATTTATAATAGGGTTTATATTTACGAGACAGTGCAACTTTCAATACAAGTAGGTTTGTTAATTAATTATTGAAGGGTTAAAATTGTAAATTATATGAATATTAATTACAAATAGCTTATTTAAATGCATTTCCTTGGTCTGTGTGTTTTAGGGTTTTGCCTCTTATATATAGGACCAGAGGGAGTATAAATCCTATATAAGAGGCAAAACCCTAAAACACACAGACCAAGGAAATGCATTTAAATAAGCTATTTGTAATTAATATTCATATAAATCCTATATATAAGAGGCAAAACCCTAAAACACACAGACCAAGGAAATGTATTTAAATAAGCTATTTGTAATTAATATTCATATAAATTTATAATTTTAAGGGTAAAATTGGAAATGAGCATTTAATATTTGTCAAAATACATACATGTCTCTTATATTTTGGATCAAAAAAGTAGCCATTTACCTCTTATAATAAGGACCGGAGGGAGTATATTAATATATAGTATCTGTACCTAGTGTTGAACTTGATTGAAGAAGAAAAACGTTTTCGTTGAACACTTACTCCCTCCGGTCCACAATGTAAGCAAAAATTTCCAAATTTTTTGGTCCAAAATATAAGCAAATTTCAACTACTTTCTTCTCATTTAATGAAGTTATTCTCAAAATACCCTTCATTTAATACAAATTTTGTTTTCCAATGACTCCTTTTATTCTCAATAACACAAGCTTAATAAATAAGAGGAAGGGTAATTTAGATAACAAACTTAATTTTTTATTCCCAATGACTCTTTTAAATGAGATCAACTAACTATCTTAATATGTGTGTCCCATTTAATTTTTGCTTACAATAGAGACCGGAGGGAGTATCTCTTTTTTTGGTTTGTTCCCTCTGCTCTACTTTCTAAACTGTTCATAGGAACTCGCGCGTAGACAGAGAATGGCGGTTTCGAAAGCTTAAAGAGTAAGGTAATAAACAACTAAGATTATGAAACGGTAATAGCTTCCTTTGGCTTATGTAATTATGTCCTATGCTTTATATATTATTTTATATAAATAAACCTCTTCACGCTTTGAATGTTATGTGGTTTGACAGCTTAATTATGGTATTGAAAATTGCTTGGTGCACTTTCTTCGTGTATATCTAGATAGAGTTATGATATTTTGATACCAAAATTTGATATCATGGGGAGACACTCTAATTTTGAATAGGTTGTTTATCACTTTATTTTTTCTCTCTCTTTATTTCATTGGCATATTTTGGTGTCAAAAAATCATAACTCGTTTAGATAAGGATTTTTTTTATTTTTTTTTACAAGATTTAGATAAGGATTTGATGAACATAATTTTGAATATAATTAACTTTATAAAATTGATTTAAAGTGGATTGATTATTTAATATTTTTATTTTGAAAATAAGTTTGATATAAAATTTAGTATGTTTTTTTATCCAACATAAAAATTATTTTTTATAGCTTTTAATCAAAATCATTTTTAAAAATAAATATCTTAATTTTACTAAAATCACGTTTTATTATTAAGGATAAAATCATCTGTGGAACATTCTACCATGGAATCAAAGATATCGAATTTATTCTATAAAAAAAAATATATTAAGTTTAGGATGATGCCTGCCTTTTCAGCAGTCATTAGCAGGACCTAGGAAGTATCTTTTGCCTTTTTAAGAAAAGCATTTTCATTTTTAAATTTAAAAAAAAAACAGCATTGCCTACTTTTCAGATATTAAACGTGTTAATCAGCCCACTAATTCCAGGCCCGGGCCTCAAACACGTGCAATTTTGTAAATATTTTTCTTAAAAAAATGAAAATTAACCTTAAAAAAAAACTTGTTTGGATTGAAAAACGGAAAGTTCCTTTAAAATGAGTTAAATTTCAAAGTGAGAAAGTGAGAGTATATTTATCTTTAACTAAGCAAATGATATTAAGATTTTAATGTATTTTAATTAATCAATGATAAATATTAACTCACTTATTTTATTTTATAATTTAGCTTACTTTAGAAAAGCGTTATCCCACAAATACTACTCCTTTTGGCTTGTACCTTGACCATGTTAAATCCCGAGTCCTATTTAACGAGGGTATATATATATATATATATATATATATGTGGTATAATTTGAGACGTTCTTTTTCCAGTGAACGAAAAAAAAAAAAACTTTCAAGTTTTCAGTTTTCCGGAAAATACAAACAATAAAAAAACCCTATAATTAAAAAACGAAAATAAGCAGTACTTTGGTTAAAAAGCTTCCTGACCACTTATAAAAAGTAAAACAAACAAAACCGACTATAATGATATGATTTCAAATTGGCAAAAAGGATGAAAAATGATCATAAAATGAAAATGAAAAAATAACTTGTGACTTCCAACTTTTGAGTGAGTGTAAGTATTGGGAAAAACCCAAGTCCCACATTGATTAGAGATAATCTCTAATAAGAGTTTATAAGTAATGGGCAATCCTTATCCTAAGAGCTAGCTTTTGGGATTGAGTTAGGCCCAAAATCTAATATGATATCAGAGCTATCCTAGATCCATTATTGGGTCACCCACCATATTATCCACGCACCAAGCTCAATAATGCTGGGGCGTGAGGGGGTGTATTGGGAAAAACCCAAATCCCACATTGACTAGAGATAGTCTCTAATAAGAGTTTATAAGTAATGGGCAATCCTCATCCTAAGAGCTAGTTTTTGGGATTGAGTTAGGCCCAAAATCTAATAGTAAGGTTGAAGGCAGCAACCTCCGGCAACTTCAGTAGACTGGCGCACATTGGAAGTGGCGTGAGAAGTTTCATTCTTCAAAGCTGGCATACGTTACTTAATGATTCTCCAAATCACATTTACAATGCTTACCCTTTTTTTTTTTGGTATATTGAGGATATCTTCAATAGTTAAAAACAAATCTCTTTCGAAATTTAGAAACCATTGACGTGGATTTTACCTTCCCAAACCCATTCATCTATCAATTATATTGGGCTTGTTAGTTATTATGCATAATTTAAATCCAAACTCCCAATGCGTAACTTCAATTAAAAACAATAGTAGAAATAAATCATATAAATTTTCAAGAGATAAGACAAAATTTCATATGATTATCAATAAATTAGGAAGAGTTTAATATTAGTATTTAAATAAAATACATTGAAGAATTATTAATTAGCTAGAAATATAGTAATAACTTTAATATAAAAACTATATAGTTGTAACTTTGACAATATATATATATAATATTAAATGTTCAGAGAAGTACTATATCAAAGTAGTTGTCTAGTGTAATAAAAAAAAAGGTAGTTGTCAAGTGGAATAAGAAGTGGTTAGTGCTAATTTATAATTTTGCTTTATGAAAAACAAATTGACTATAATATTGATGGTGAGAGAAGCAGAATACCAAGGTATTGGGAAAATGTTAAATGTTAGAAATAATATGATTACAAAAATATATTTTCTAAAAATGGTTAACTTTGATGGAAAATATGATAAATAAATCAAATATATTTTCAAGAGAGAAGAAAAAAATAATATGATAGATAAATATATTTTCTAAAAATATTTGCATTAATGAAAGAGGAGAAATATATCAAATAGATTTTCAAGATAAAAGAAAAATATTATGATAGATGAATGCATTTTCTAAAAACGTTTAGCTTTCATGGGGAAGAGGGAGAAATAAATCAAATAAATTTTCAAGAGATAATAAAAATAAAAATAATACGATAGATAAATAATTTTCTAAAAATGATTAATCTGCATAGGGAAAGGAGAAGAAGTGATTCAAATAGATTTCGAGAGAAAAGAGACTAATACTTTGTGTTTGCTATTAGTGTTGGAACCAAAATAATTTTAATAATCTCTAGGTTTTGATGTTAACAATGAGAATTAAATTTGTGTAGCAAAGTGTTAATGCTTTGAATCTAACAAGTGCCTTTAGTTTTAAAGAATCTCTGTTCTTATAAGCTAAAATGTTAAGTCTATTCTCCTTGCAAATCCGCGTCCATTTGTTTTATATTGAATATCTTATGCTGAAAGAGTGGTCGAGTCCACTCTATCAAGGATCTTCCTTTTAACTCAAGTGCCACGTCAGTGGACGAGCGCTTAAATGCTTTTAGTGGACGGAGAATTTCTCTTGGTGTAGACGAGAGCTTCTCTCAAATAATAATCTTAGTCTGCTTTTGCCACGTCAGTGGACGGAGCCTTAAAACTCTTATTGCTTATCTTGCCTTTACTCTCGTTTGTTGGACGAAGATTTTCTTAAGCATTTATACCAATCTGAACCAAAGCGAATTTATTTCTTATGATTGATATTCTTTTCATTTATAATGGTTCTTCTCTTTTTGTATTAACGGTTCGCATTGCCTTATTTCATTGAGAGAAACATAGTACAAATAAGGACTTGCAAAATGCAGAATAGTACAATGCAAAACGTTGTGTACCCTGTCACCTTTTACGCTGATATAGTTGAAACTTGTACAAAGGAGGCAAAACTGTTTTTCAAGCTGCTTTTGCTCAGAGGTGTGCTTTTACATGCAAGAATTTGTCTCACAGTACAAAGGCCTCGAGCCAGCTGAGTCTCAACGGATATTTACTGGGTTGACTCTATTACTAAACGGGAATTTCAAATACAACCGTTGATGATTCTGAAGAGAAGATCAAGGACCCTATAAATAGAAGACTAAAGTTTTTGAAGAAACAACTTTTTTGCGCATACAAAGAAATCTCAAGAAATCTCTTGCGAAGCAAATACTCTTTTATTCATTCAAAAAGCAAAAGTCTGTAATATTATAGTTTGAATATTGCTATAATATTCATCTGATCTTAAACTTTCACATTCTCACATATAGTGAGTTAGAAGATCAAAGAAATCAAAACTCTTTATTAGAGGTAGAGCCTGAAGAGGCTTGGTAAGAAAGAAATACTTGTGAGCCTGGAGAGGTGTTGAATACTTGGTGTAATCTATTTGAAAATAGTGGAAAAATCCTTCAGGTAGAAGGGACTGGACGTAGCTCTTGGTTGGAAGAGAGTGAACCAGGATAAAACACCTTGTGTAAATCTTCTAATCCCTGATCTCTTTGGTTTTACGTGTTTATACTAACTGTGGGGATTTGAACTTGAATTTGTTAATCCTTCAAAAGACTCTTTTCTGTGTGCTTTATTCTGCCTCCTTATTTTTGTGTGAGAAAATCTTTTTGAAAAGGCTGTTTTCGAAAAATATTAACAAACACAATTCAACCCCCCTTCTTGTGTTTGCCTTTGTCAACTTCAATTAGTGTTTAAATAAATAACACTAAGAAATGATTAATGAACTTGAAATGCAGTTATTACTTTGTAAATATATATTTGGTATTAAATATTCCGAGAAGTATGATACTTAAGGTACTGGAAGAAAGAGACAACATCTTTTTAATTAATCACGATCTTTTTTATTTTGTTTATATGCACCATCTTTTTGTATTATCATTAAATTTTACTTTTGGTACAAAAGATTTATTTTCAAACAAACATGTTTTTTAAAATAACAATATTCTTCCTTTATTTTTTTCTGTGCATGCAAACATTTTTTATATATACCTTTCTAATTTTTATACTGCATAAATATTATGATATTCCATGTGTGTAGCATGGATAATAGGCTATAATGCATATTTATGAGATAATATATACTTACGATCATGAGTCATTATCTTTATTATGATATCGATAGTAGTTTTTTAATATCCATTACACTTTGTGATTGACAATTAAGATAAAATGGTTTTTTAACAATTTTTGGTATATAGTTTTTCAAAAAAAGAAAATTAAACAAAAAACATGAAATCATCAATTATATATTTTTTGATGAAATTCTAAAAAAAAATAACATATTTCTCGTGCATGGCATGGGTCTATACGCTAGTGTTTTATAAATATATATTTTTTTTTCTGGATGGGTGGGGATCAAGTTATTCCAAGAGTAATTTTAATAGAGTTATTCTCAATCTAACGGAGTAACTCTTTTATAGGCAAATCTTATAATGTTCATGTTAGTATTTTGTCATTGGCGGGTGGGGTTTGAACCATCCTCTTCCTCAGTGGTGGAGCTTGGATAAAAATATTGAGGGAGTCATGTGCTATTTACATTTTCTTTTTCAACTCATTCACTCATTTTGTGTAAAAAAAAAAAAAAAAACTCATTTGTCGAATTCCTATCTTTCCCCATATAACATGTGGCATACTATAATTATCTCTCATTTGGCATACAACTCGATTTTTTTTCTTTTATATGCTCTAGTTGTAATGGAACATACACACATAATATTAATACTTTCATTTGTCCATTAATATTTCCCGTTGATCATATTATTTTAAGAAAAAAAATTAAATTTTAAAATTATCAAGTAGTATAAATAAATAATTAGGAGTGCGAGGGGGAGCCATGACTCCCACCTGTCCTACAGAAGCTCCGCTCCTGTTTGTCCTTATCACTCAACTCCTTAACTTTCTCACTCCAACCACCAGGTTAACATTATAACCCCATGATTATCTTAGTTGTTTTAAAATATATAACATAGAGTTCATAATTAACACATCCCATGAAATTTCGGTCACACTATAAGTATGCTTATATAGGCAAGCTTACCACAAAGTCATGGATACAGAGATCCTTTCCATTTCTCCTCTCCATTTATCCTTTTTATTAATGTAGTTTTAGGGATATAAACATGATAATGTGACATTGGATGGAGTCCAAATATCTTCTATACATCCTAAAACTATAGTAATGGAAAGAAGAATGTGAAGGGGAAATTAAGAGCTTCTCCACAATATTTATAGCTATGGTGTGTTTGTTCTAGAACTGCCAACAGGACGTGTACCCATTGATATAGGCATATAGCTGTCCCCAGCTGGAGAACATATTCTTGTCTCGGGGGTTAGTAAATAGCACTGCAATTTTCCATTTTAAAACAATTGTATAAATTTAAAAGAGTGTTTCTATTAGAATATTAATATGAGACATCTATATATATTATCAAATATCAAGTATTCAGCGAGACCAGTTAGTCATATTTTGTAACTTTTTGGATCATCTTAATTTGTTAATTTCATCAGGCTCTTCCAAGGTTAACTAACAGAGAAAAAGTGGCGGAAATGGTTGACCCTGCTGCTTTACAAGGACAATATTCAAAGAAGGATATAATTCATGTCAAACTTTCATATAATTTAGAGTGTGTTTGAATTCCTATTAAAAGGGTCCAAATTGGAATGTAGATAAAACACGGCTAGAAAGTAACTTTTGTCCAAATGCCCGTTTAGAACATGTATTCCCAACGAAAATCCAAACACACTTTAAATCATTGTTATTATACTTATTGTCACTTGATGACTCCATGATATATATCCCGTTAACTAACTATTTGCTTTGGCTACTATGATTTATAGATAGCTGCCATTGCAGCAATGTGCATACAGCCTGAAGCTGATTACAGGCCTCTAACTATGACAGATGTTGTGCAATCACTAATACCCCTTGTTAGGAACCCGTCTTCCATTAGTTCATCTAGTTCCCTGAGATTCCAGACACAAATTACATCATGTCCAATCAAATTAAATATTTTTTAAAATTTAAAAAAAAAAATACTTGTTATAAGTATCAATTATCAAATAGAAATCACAAATAAGAAAAATAAAATTTGGCAAAATTGAACTTCACTAGTAAGCCATGTCAAACATATATATCATCCTTGCAAAAAGTACTAGAGTAGAGTAACATTCTCTGGCTGGCAGACATGCACATTAACTTTTTATATTTTATACGATTTCTATGCATTAAACATTTCATCATTCTGGATTGTCCACCTCCATTGATGTCTGAAAATCACTAATGAGCAAATAAATAAATAAACTGATATTATAAAACAACAAACTAACTCCTCTAAAGTGAGGACAGATATAAATTGAGAAAACAAAGATGATTTCATCATTGATTAGTTGAAGTACATTGAAATTTCAACTTAATTTAATTAATTAAGGATGTATACATTCTTAATTTTTCACTCTACATTTTTGCTTACTTTAGAAGAGTTTTATCCTACAAAACCACTTATAAAGGATTTATCACTGTATTTTTTAACTGGTTTTTGGGTCTTTAATAGCAACTTTTTTCACTAGAATTATTGTACGCTCCTAAAGTAATTCATATGTCTAATAAGAGTATAATACGTGATAGTTATAAATATACATGGCATTAAATTTAAATACAAATATTGTAAAATTAAATTTTTTTAATCTTTTGAAAGGCAAAGGATAATATTAATATAATCAAGCAGCAACACAATGAATCAAACAGAGAATCACAAAAGTTTGACGTTCACAACCTCACACCTAAAACAACATTACAGCAGCCCCAAACCCCAAGCCGGCTACACAAACAAAGAACAATTAATATGATAAAATCAGACACTCATGAAAGAGCCAGCATGAAAACTTAATACCCTGCAATATACCTGAGATACAGAACACGACCAGCTACTTTAGTGTTACTCCAAAAAAAAAAAAAAATCCTCTTATAGAATTAGCAAACACCTTGAGCTTCCTAAAACAACCAAGAAAACATTTGTATCAGCAGATATTCCTCCTACTGTATGACAGTAATGCAACCTTTTCAATCCACATCAAATGAAACCCGCTTGAATTTGGATTCTCTAAATTTAATCTTGCCTGAAGTTCCAGCATTTAGCTAAATTTCAAGGATATTTTTTATCTTTACTGTACCCAATAAATTTGATTCCAAACTCTCTCCTGATTGATTTTTGCCTAACTGTAAGGGAATTCAGGGATTTCCAAATATAGGGAATCCGAATCCTAACCAAAATTGAGAAGAACCTGATTAATTCTTAAAATTCGTTAAGACATATTCAAGCAAGCATGTGGATCTAGTATCTAACTTGAGAATGGATATATTGTTGCAAAATTTATTTCAAAATTTATTTCTTATCTATTTTATTTATTATTTTTACAACATATATAAATCCAGCAGACCTTCCCTTCAACCAAGACCATGCTCTAAATTTTGAAGCCTCGGTAATTTTAAAAATAAATTAATTTGTTATGAAATTTTTCAGAGCAATGAAAGAAGAGTATTTACAACTTTCTCCTCCATCTTCTAAATTATTACAATTTACTTAGAAGATTTCCAACACGACACTTTTCTATCTCTTTTTTCTACACATGCCATTTTTTATTTCTAAAATCTGAACTCAACTAAACAGCTTAACCTCACGAGATTACCAATTGATCATGATCGAAATATATGGAAATTGGCCTATAAATTTGTCACATTATAGTATACACACTTTACAACTTTAAAGCTAAAAAACAAAATCGTCCCAGAAGGGGAAAAAAAATACAAAGAAATGTTGAGGTTGTGGAAAAGAAAAAGAACATAACAGAACCCAAACGATAAAAAAAACAAGTTAAACCGGAGGACGGGCCGGGTTGGCAGGCGACTGCGACATACTATGGACGGAGGAGGAGGTCCCTTCAGCGGCGGTATTAGGCAACTTCGGCGACGATGCCCTCACCAAGAACGGCGGCGCCATCGTGAAAACCCACCGGTCCGATTTAAAGCTCAAGTCCAATAGCCTCGAAATTTTCCCTCTATTACTTCCTTCACCATCGGTTCGGCAACCCCGTCTCGAACTAGTTTCTCTTGGCAACACAATGAAGCTACTAGCCCTTTTCAACTTCTGGTTTATTATTCTCTTTCTAACTTCCAACGGTAATCTTAAAGTGAACCGTTCCGTGTTTTCACACGGTTGGACCAAGGAGTGCCCGGTCGAGTGTGACCTTGGAAACCTCCTTGGCCGGTTCGACCGAGACCCTCTCCGGTTCCGGTTTAACGTTGTTTGTTCTATTTCTTGATTTGACGAGACTCGGGCAACATCAGCATCCATGTTTTGCGGTTCTGGCGCGGTTTCAACAACAGCGTTGTTTTGCGCTTCGATGTCAATATTGTCACGTGATGAAGAATATGATGGTGGTGATGATGATGATGATGACTCGGGGTTCTGAATCGGTAACGCGTGCACTGACTCACCGGGTTGCGGGACGAGGTTGGCTCGGCAAACGGGGCACGTGGTGTGGGAAGATAGCCACTCGTCGATGCACTCAGGGTGGAAAACATGGTCGCATTTGGGTATTAAACGCAGCGTTTCGGTGTCTTCGAACTCGCATAAACAAATTGCGCATTCCAAAGGTTCGTTTCCGATCTTGTGAATCTTAACCATGGAGTATTCTAGAATCGGGAACGTGTCGATCACAGCCTGATCGAGCCCACGGGCCGCCTTGCGGGGGCGGATGTCGGCGCCGGCGTTTGGTCCCACGGTGATGGTTCGGGAACCGCTGCAATGGCGGATGTAGATGGAGAAGAAGCCTAGTAACAAAAAAGCGGTTACCAATACAACGATCATCACAGCGAGGGAGGGGCTCAACTGGGTTAAACCGTTTGTGTCGGTAAAGCCATCACGTGGGACTTGCGCGGCGGCTAGAGGCAAGAAGAGGAGGAAGCATGTCATGGTTGTGGTCATTGATAGATGCAATGTTTTAAACCGTGGTCCGCGACCGCAGTTGAGACTGTAATATTGTGATTTTGATAACCTCTGTAATGGTATAGATTGCATTTTGTCACAATTGTTGGCAATTACAAAAAATGCAATACAACTGTGACCGTGTTTTGAAATCTTGTAGGGAAGGTTCTTTTTGTTTGTCTTCATTGTCTATTAAGGAGGAAGTTAAGATAATAAGAAGAGGGGAGAGAGAGAGAGATAGGGTTTTGATTAAACGTGTTTGTCTCTAGGTTTGTTTGTGGGAGAATAAGGAGGGTGGTAATGTGCTGTGGTGGGGATGGTCATTGTTGGTGTCGTTTTGATTGATGACAGTTTTTGGTTGAAAGAGTTTCGAGAAAGAAAATGTTTTTTTTTTTTTTTGTGTTTCGTGTGTCCTCTAGGAATGGTCTTAAGTGATGATAGAGAGTGGGAAGCTTCCGAAGAAGGTGGAGAAATGTTTGGTTGTTGTGTTTAAACATAGAAAATCAATTAGTTGAATTTCACATTTTGCTAGTATTCGCATGGTTGTCATAGACTCAATTAATTTTAACTACTTGCTTTGTCATCAATTCTTTCGTGCCGTTATAAGGGATAAACATCGATCCCTTTCAAGTCTATCGTATAGTCAAAGTGTAAATTACCTTCGTTAATCTGACCAGTAGTTATTATTTATTGCCTAACTCATGAAATAATTAGTTACCAATTGCAAATATAATATATTGGTTTACCCTTGCATGCTAAAATGCGTTGTCGTTGTTAGAAATGAAATGCAATATGCATAATATTAGGTTATATTTTTCGTATCAATGTGTGGGTAAGGTACATAATTAGGAGAAGGAGAAGTTGCCACATTACAAGTTATGTGGTTCTTATAATACGTCTTGTAAAATTACGGTGCATTATACATCTTGCATGAAGAGGTGATGCTTGGCTTTTAAAGTTTGCTTCAATGTTCAATCTATAAGTTTGGACAAAGAAAGGGAGGATGAATGCGTTTGGGCTTTGGATGCTTCGAAGCCTTTTTCTTCAATGTCAGTATATTTGTGGCTTCATCAAAATGTGGAATAAATGAGGTTAGAAGGGATATGGAGGTACAAAATTTCAAACAATTTGGGAGGAGTAAAGATCCTACAAAGTGGTAGCATTTTTCTGAAGGTTTTAATGGATAAAGCCACTACAAAGATGGACTTGTTTAAGAGAAAGGTTGTTCTTGCCAAAATTGGTCTTGGGCCCAATAGATCAAGGTCCACAAGAATGAAGGAAGCAATTGGAAGCCCGCGAAGTATTTCCCATCGGAACCCGGGATGGCCTCTAGGAAGAACATCCCGGCCTACCCTATAAGGAGAAACGTCAATGAGGAAAACATCTAAGTCAGCTCGGTACAAGAAGACAACTCGGTCGGTTGGGCCAGGCCCAATTCCATGAAGACTGAATCAGGTCAAGCCCACTAAGAGCGCTATATAAGAGGAACCTACCTCCTCATAAGGGACTCTCCTCAAATACACGCATCAACCTAGAACTACGTTAGCCTTGACTCCCTTCCACAGGATACGTAGGAGCAGAGCACCACATTCTGTCATGCTCAATCGAAAAAAACCACCACAGCTCCGCCTTGGCCGGGGCTATTGTTTCTGCCCAGACGAAATCGGACGAAACAAAGGCTTTAGTTGATCGTACAGGACCTGATTTGTGTCTTATGTAACACTAGTGTAGAAAATTTAGAACATCTTTTTCTTTATTGCAACCGAGCTTCCCAAGTTTGGATGAATGTGTAAGCTTGGCTTGGTTACAAAGTGGTTTTGCCTTCCAATTTGGGGGAGCTTTATTTACAACATACATGCTTTTTTTTAGGAAAAAAGTGTGGTAAGAGAGGAATGTTAATATGGCACACAAACACAGTTGTTTGGTCACTATGGTTGGAAAGAATGCAGCAGTTTTTAGAAATATTCCATTTGATATGGTTTGGATACAGACTTGATAAAGATTAGATAGTGGGCATGGTTTTTGGCTACACTGGGGTCGTATTATTCTTTTTCGGATTGGTGTATCAACCTGCAGGGGCAGAGGGATCAGTGGGGCCTATATAGGCCATGGTCTCCCCATGTTTTCATACTTTTTTGTTTTACATATACCTATAGATTATTTTTGTAAACCTGCACGTAACAGTGGAGTATTAGGGGTGCAAAACGCGTAACAACGATTCAACGGTGTATTGTAACATGTTGCTTGAAATTTGTTGATGGTCTCATAACTCCCTTTGGCTTATTTCTCCTTTTATAAGATTGGACGTTGCTTATTTTTTGGACTTTAGTGATGGTTTGATTTTTTTTTTTTTTTGAATGTCAAATTTGTTTGAATGTTTTTTGTTTGAATATTTTTTATTTTTTAGTTTCTTTATTTTACAAACAATGGTTTTACAAGTAAAATAGTTGACAAGTTATTTCATATAGTTTGAATAATTTATATTATATTAAATTGTTGATTATATATCAGATTTTTTTTTTTGTTATTTCATATTATTTATATTCATTTTTGGCCCCTCTCACATGAAATTCCTGGCTCCGCAGCCCCTTTCAATCGGGTAGAGTGTTTAATGCTGCAAAGAAGGAGATTTATGTGTGTTTCCTTCTAGTTTGGAAGATTGTCTTTTAGGTTCTGGTCTTGTCATGCTGTTGTGCTATAGCTGCAATATTATACCTTTGTTTGTTATTCTCAATTTTTTGAGCAGGGGTTGCTGCATGTCCAGCATTGGCCGTGTTTATGATGCAGTTTGGCTATTATTAATAGGCTAAGTTGCTGCTTTCTTGAGCTTCTGCTGCTGTTATGAGTTAAAGTGACACTTGTACCCTTCTTATTATATATATTTGCTTATAAAAAAAGTTTATATCTTGCATGAGAGTCATTGATATATAATTAAAACTAGTGTGATAATCCTGGAAGCAATATATTGTACTCATTTGTATGAATAACATCATAAAAAAAGTCTCCTTTTGGACACTGGTTAAAGAATTTAAAATAATTTTTTTATTGAAAAATGTAACTGTCAACTATTCAATTTATTGAATACATAATTTTTCAAGACAAATTTTTTATCTCTAATTCTTTAACCCAGTTAGCATTTGTCATAAAAAATGATCAACTTAAATTCAAAGGCGAAGAGAGCGATAAGCAGGGAGGGAGATCAAAGGTTGTTCAAACCTCCAAGCCTTCAAGGCTCAAAAATTTTAGCTTAAAGCTGGATTAGGTATAAAAAAGAAGAAACAAACAAGTGATTTCTGAAAATAAACTACTGCCAGGACATTGTTTAAAGTTCTCTTTGTTCAAAAGAGGAACCAAGACTAAAGATGTTGCCTACATCTCTAACGTGCATATTGTATTAACTGCTATTAGAGAACGCTTTATGTCAAGGCACGAAGATACTGCTTCATATAGAAGATCAAGAATATTGGCTCTCAACAATTAGATTGAAGTTATATATAGAGTGAAGAACTGTTGAAGAAAAATAATAATGAGGTGAATATTGCAAAAATCCTGGAAAAAAATTCATTTGCTCATCAGTTGAGCTAAAATTTTGATATTATTTATGTCTTGCTAAGAAATCAATTCGTAATCAAGTTCATTCTCTTTTCTGCTCTTATTAGCATTTTCCCACTCTTTTAGTGTTTGATTGTTAATTAGGTGATAGTGGATATATTGGTATCTTTGCAAAAGATTTGTGTGTTGTTAGAGGAGTACTTGACAATGATTTTGTCTTTTTCTTCTGCCAAGAGGTACAATAAACTTGACAGAGTGTATCTTGCCTTATGTCCATAACTTATTGAAAAAAATAGACTTGGCATAGAAAGCTCTCAAAACTAATCAAATATGGGTGAACTTCTACCTTGCTCCATCAGAGCAAGCTTACTCCTTGTTGACCAACAGTTGTAGACTAATAGTTATGCCATAGTGTAATCTACTTTTACAATTTATCTTTTAGTGGTCAAAGGTATACGAGTATTTATTTTTCTCTACTATTGTATATTGGCTAATTATACAAAAATTTAAAAATACATTTATTGAATTAACCCTCATCCCCAAATCAATCCTTAACAGCATTTCCACAACACCCCAGCTCCGCCATCTTCTCCATCACCAACACCCCAACTCCGCCATCTTCACCATCACGAGCTGACCCCATGGTGAAGCTCACTCCCAGGTGAAACCCTTTCACCAAAAGCTAGTTGTCTTATTTCTCAGACCTATTTCCATCCTCCTTAACAAGCTTGACAGAGCACTGGGCTTTCAGTTTCGAACCCCGGACAGGGGTGGCGACGGTAACAGCCAAAAAACTGGTTCCCAAGTTCGCACCCACCCCACCCAGGACAGTAGCAGTTCTGGCACTAGTTAGGGACGACGGATCTGTCGAGATTCGTCTGCATCTGTGGGTGTTTTGATTTTGAATTTCGTGAGTTTCTTTGCTTTGATTTTGGATCTGAGGTTGTGATGGTTGCGAAGGTGGTTATGAAAGTGGTGTTGATGGTGGGAGGTCGCCGGAGATGGTAGGGGTCACGGTCGCCGGAGATGGGGCAGTGGGATGGGGGAGGTTACTTTACGGGACAATATACGAATTACGAATATAATTCACTTGGAATACGAAAAAGTAAAAACAAATCTTCAAATACAGTAAAATACATGTATTCTAATAAGTTGACTATTATTACTAATGTGTCAAGTGAAATCATCTCATTGGTTGGTAAACACGGAGCAAAGTTGAACCAGCAAAAGTGCTGGTGCAACTTAGACAGAACCCCAAATATAACCTTGTAAGAGGCATAATTGTGTTAATCTATATATATAGCTTATGTGTTATAGCTTCGCAAACATTAACAGTTTGGAACAAAAATAGTATACATCACATAGACATGTACAATACTCATGCATAGTTCTGCGAATTAGAGCATGTCTGGGAAAAATTGATTTTTCATCTTAGAGTTATATTTGGTCCAAAAAGTTGTTCCGTAAATAATCTAGTATGTTTGGTATCTATCTTAACTTTTTAAAAAGGTTTTTTTTATAAAAAAGTTTTTTTTCTCCATCTAAACTCAAGGACTGTTTTTCGGGGGAAAAGCTTTTTCTCCCACTTTCACATGCAATGCCCTCTCTCTCTCTCTCTCTCTCTCTCTCCTCTTTTGCTTATCATTAACATAAACAAATAACTCTATACCATTTTTTTGTCATTTACACTATGCAAAATTAATTTTTTTGCACCATTTAAACAAAATAGATTATCTTAAAATTGTTTTTCAGCAAACATACTCAAACAAAAATAGATTACGATTATAATCGATTTTACAATAATTGATTATACATATAATCGATTATCAACATAATCTATATTTTCCAGCTTTCCCAAACACACTATTAAATTTAAACAAGAACTTTGCTTTCTTGATTAATTAATTGCCTTCCTTAGGTCTAATTTCTATTCCTTCAACAAAGAGACCACGCTTAAATAAATTAGCCCTTATCTCCGTAACACTCATATACACTTCTTCATTTTCTAGGCCTGAATTAAAGAACTCCCCTATCTCAATCTCCAACCACCCATCATTTCTCACATTTGGACGTTGCAATCCCTGAAAACATTCTAAGTTTGGGTCTAAACATACATTTTTGGTACTACTCTGGCCACTATATATGCGTACTGACAACTCCACAGGACGGTGGTGAAATCCATTTGCATTGAACATCTGAAACACTAAATAGGCTGCATACTGAGTATTTGGGGACAAGGCATTGGTGTTTATCTCCCCAAAAATTTCAAGCCAACATACCTCAAGAAGCTGAGCAACTTCTGGGAACCTGTTCAACAAAGTTGTACACATAAATTGTAGAGATAGGAACACAAGAATGCTCATTCACAATCAATAGTAGAGTAAAAGCATGTTTGAGAAAGATATATTTTTCAAGAGCTTTCTTATAAAACTTTGATTATAAGTTGTTTTATATACAGAAAACAAGCTAATCTAAGTTCAATATTTAGGTATGTGGCTCGTCATTTTTTACATTATTGTTATAAAATTTTCTTTAACGAATATGATATGCAAGGTTTTAAATAAAGATTCACGATTGTAGTTGAGGCTGTAAAGTTTTGGTATTGGATGACTCTGAAATCGAAATGCGACCATAATTATGGCCGTATCTGTCGTATTTTCCCGCAATTATCTGTAATTGTGCTAAACGCAACACAGCCGTAATCGCGACCTCAATTTAAAATCTTGACGGTATATAACACACAGTATACGCGGTATACATGGTATACTTGGTTTAGGAAAGAACCCGAGAGCCATAACTAGTAAAAGAATTACAAAACTAAAGAGCTAACCTGGACTCGGGTAGGGCTGTCCATTTCCAATAGTGAGGCTTATCACTCCAAATAATAGAGAGAGCTCTGGCAGCAAGCATGTAACACCTTTTCCCACTCTTTATGTCTAGTTGAAAGCTCTGTATTTCCAATATTGAAAAACTGCCAAAGCTTAATATTCTGAACCAAACATCATAATTTATAAAATAAAAAAAATAAAAAAGAATTAGTAAGGGTTTGGTTGTAACCTATTAACAAGAATTTTAATTCAAAACTTAATTACATAAAAATATAGTGAATTAAGATTTATAATAAGGGGAGTCATAAGGTGATCTAGATAGTTTGGGGTGTTGGACAAAAGTGTTGAGAGGTATAAAGTGCAATATTCAAATCTCACCCCAACTAACATAACAAAAACTAACAAGTAACATTTGCCTATAAAAAAAAATTAGATTTATAATAAGAAAATATTTATTTTACCATTTTTCTCGGCTCAAGTTTAACCATAAGTCAACTGTTCCATTATTGTAAAGTATGTATAAAACGGTGTAAAAGGATTAGTGCATATTTCATTTATCGTTTAGAAACTGCAAGCACACACATTAGGTAAAGTATTTATAGTTCTTAATGGAGCAGATACACTTTTGAACCCAAAAGTAAGTTTGCAACGCTAAATCAGACATAAGCCTTAATTGGTCTGAGAGACTGAGATATTGTTTATGATATAGTGAAAGAATGGATACCTTTGTGGCGTGATCGATGATGATGGGGTGCTGAGATAGAGCGAGATAGAGGGATTTCTTAGAAGGAAAGTTAGAGAGAAAAGAAGACTCTAAATCAGATCGTGAAATGATAGACATGATATCGGAAGGAATAAAACGATTCCAGACAACGTCGGATTCAGCGGCTGAATACCAAGTTTTGGAAACGAGGGAAAGCCTACATGCATCTAGGGGAGTTGCGTGAGACAGTGTTTGAGCGATGTATTCTTGAGGCAAGGTTTCGTGTAAACCCATCGATCCTGCTTCTTGTTTTTATGTTTTTATCAATGTTCTACCAAGGTTGCTTTGCTTTTATACTCAATCAATTCTCTATTATATTGAACGGGTTCTTCACGTCATTGTGATACATAACTTTTTTGGACTAAATCAACTAAATGTCTGCACGTTATGTGTAGGGTCATTCTACTCAACTGATAATCACGATGCAAATTGTATATGATGGTAACGCCCCTATAGCGACATCTATAATGTGATCCCTTAATTTCTTTTTAGTGTAATCTAATGGCTCTCGTATATATAAATGAGAATGAATTCTAAGGTTTAGATAACATGTGTCGCTTCCGCGGACAATTTCAATGTTTGGTTTATTTGTGTCGAGTTATCATGCTTCGTGTCTCTGTGGTCTGGATCCGAGCCTAAAAACAATATGATGGATAGATATATTTTTTAAAAATGATTAACTTGCACGAGAAAATAGAAAAAATAAATCAAAATATTTTCAAGAAAGATTTTTTCATATGATAGATAAATATATTTTATAAAAATGATTAACATGCATGGGGAAAGATAAGAAATAGATCAAAATATTTTCAGGTTTTTTATATGATAGATAAATAAATTTTCTAAAAATTGTTAACTTGCACGGCAAAAAGAAGAAACAAATCAAAAAGATTTTCAAGAGAGAAGAAAAAATAATAATATGAAAGATAAATATATTTTCGAAAAATAGTTAACTTTCACTGAAAAAGAGAAAAATAAATCAAAATATATTCAAGAAATAAAATCTTTTTCATATGATAGATAATTATATTTTCTAAAAATGGTTAACTTGCATGAGTAAAAGAGGAGAAATAAATCAATTAGATTTTCAGGAGAGAAGGATGATGATGATGATGATGATAATAATATGATACATAAATATATTTCCTAAGAATGATTAACTTGCAAAGGAAAAATAGAAGAAATAAATCAAATAGATTCTAAAGAGAGAAGTAAAAATAATATGATGGATGGTAATTGAACCAAGTTATGTACCACAGTAGGAAACAATTCCAAATAGATTATTATGGCAAGTCATATGATAGATAAATTTATTTTCTAAAAATAATTAACTTACACGGGGAAATAAGAGAAATAAATTAAATAGATTTTCAAGTGAGAGGAAAAAAAACATATTATAGACAGATATATTTTCTAAAAATAGTTAACTTACAAAGGGAAAAGGTGAGAAAAAATCAAATAGATTTTCAAGAGAGAAGAAAAAAATAATACCACAGATAAATATATTTTATAAAAATAGTTAACTTGCACGGGAAAGATGAGAAATAAATCAAATATATTTTCAAGAGAGAATTATAATAATATGATACATAAATATATTTTCTAAAAATTGTTAACTTCAACACGAAAAAATGGAGAAATAAAACAAATAGATTTTTATTTCAAAGAATAATAATAATAAGACACATAAATATATTTTCCAAAAATGGTTAACTTCAATATGAAAAAGAATAAAAAGAAATTAAATAGATTTTCAAGAGAGGATAAAAAATAATATGATAGATAAATATTATTTTATTAAAATGGTTATCTTGCACAGGAAAATATGAGAAATAAATCAAATAGATTTTCAAAAGAGAATAAAAAATAATATGACAGGTAAATAACTAAATGTATTTTATAAAAATAGGTAATTTACACAGGAAAAAGAGGAGAAACAAATCAAATGAATTTTCAAGAGAGTGTAATAATAATAATATTATTATTATTATAATAATAATAATAATAATAATAATAATATGAGAAGCTTCCTCCTTTCTGTTCTCACTGTAATTCAATTGGGCATTTGGTTACGACTTGTAAACAAATTGCCAAGGAGAACATGATGCAAAATGATCCGCCTTTAGAGCAGAAGACTAAGCTAGCTTATGTCCCTAAGGTTCCAGAGCAAAAATCAGATGAAGATAATGGGCATATTGATAAATCACCGGGTGAAAACCAGAGTGATAGTGAATCAGTTGAGATGGTTTATGAGGAACCTTTATCCCCTGATCATGTCTCAAATTTTATTCCACAGAACTCATCTTCGGTTGCAACAAATGTTGTCAATGGCTCTATAGAGAAGATCTCAACTTTTGCTGCAACTAATGTTGACTCTACGATCAAGGATACTCCGGTGCCCGAACATTCCATAGCTACCTGTGATTTAACAATTAGTTCGAAGGGTACTCCGCCTCCAGTGTCCGTGCATTCCAAGGCTATATGTGATTCAACAGTTAGTGGTAAGAATCTTGAGACTCCTGAGATTAATTCAAGTCCAGTTTATGTTCAAGATCTTAGCGCTTTTCCAACTGTTGTTCAGAATGATTTTAATGTTTTATCTGCTTGCTTGGAAAAGCAAAAAGATGCAAGTACTTCTAAGGAAGGAGAGCAGAACAATGATAATGTTGCTGAAGATGGTTTCACGGTGATTACGTTGCTTTAAAAAAAAAAAAAAATAAATAATAATAATAATAATAATAAGGCAAGTTCTTCGGTACCAATGTAATATTTTGGGTAATTTTTGCCCTGCTCACGTGACCCATTCAGATCATGACAACTCATGCCACATCATTTGAAATTTAACAGCTCATCTATTTCTTAGTCAATACATTTGAAGGGCATAATTGTAAAAGCAAAATAATTTATTTTTGATTTTCATTCCAATTCATCTCCTCAGCTCCTTCACCCATTCTCATCTCAGTCACGTCATTTTGTTCCATGGCCATGGAGCTCAACAGTAAGTGAGTGGGTTTCTTGATGTCCATTGATGAACCAAGTTTTTTTTTTAAAAAAAGCAGAATGCGTTTCGAAGCTGAAGAGTACCATTTTGGTCCATTGATAAACCAAGTTCAATAGCTTTATTTTGCTCACAATGATTCAGATCTGGTAACAATGAAATTGGAAAATATGTCTCATATAGTATAAACGGGATTGGGGCTTCTTTTCCTTGGTATTAAAAATAAGCTTTAATTTTATAGAGTGACAATTAAATAAAAGAATAAAATCAAACAATTCTTTTAGTCTCATTACATTTTCATTACAAAATATTTTAAATTTGTTTATAATACTTTATGGTCTAATAATTTAATTGTATATAACATTTTGTAAAAATGATTTCCACCTTTGTATCAATCAAGAATATCTGGACATTGGAGATCCATCATGCGAGTGTCAACAATGTGGTGCTTTGATGTCGTATTCTGAGAGAACCCAAAAACTCCAAAGTTTTCCTTATGTTGTATGCAAGGAAAGATAGAACTTCCTCTATTGAAGACCCCACCTCAACTTTTGAGAGATCTATTTCACAAAAAATATGAAAGGAGCAGACTCTTCTTGGACAACATAAGATCATTCAATATGATGTTCTCATTCACGTCAGTGGGTGGAAAAATAGATGCATCAATGAATGAAGGCACCGCACCTCCGACCTTTGTCAAGAGTGGGGAGAATTATCACAGAATTGGCAGCTTGCTGCCATCACCAGGATCACAACCCAAGTTTGTTCAACTATACATCTATGATACTGAAAATGAAATATCAAACAGGATGTCGGTTGTCAGGTAAATCTATAAGTTACATAATTATATAACATGCACATTAATTACCATTGTAGTATATTATATGAACTAATTATCCAATTACAAAAAGAAAATGATACCGTTTGGTTTCAATTACAGGATGGACAAACATGGTTCACTAGTGCATGCATCAATTGTCAACAACATCAAAGAAATGCTTGACCGATGCAATCCGTATGCCAAAAATTATAGAATGATTCGAGACAGGATGCATGAAAATCATGTCCCCAATCTGAAACTAAGAATTATAGGCAAGAGGGGAAGTGATGGTAGGAGGTATAATGCACCTATTGCATCTGAAGTAGCAGCACTTATTGTGGGTGACTTCGACGCCGCGGATGCCGAAAGGGACATAATTGTAGAGACTCAAACAGGAAAATTGAAACGAGTCTCTATATTAGAACCTGCGTATCTTCCTTTACAATATCCGTTGTTGTTTCCACGAGGAGAAGATGGATATAGAGAAGATATCCCATTAAGTGAGGGATCGAGTTCATCATCAAACAAGAGACAGACGGTGACAATGAGAGAGTTCTATGCTTTTAGAATTAAACAGAGAAACATTGAGAAAACATGCTTATTGCACTCCAAACGGCTCTTCCAACAATTTTTGGTAGACGCCTACAGCACGATAGAGTTAGCACGTTTGACATATGTTAGGACCCACCAACAAGAACTCAGAGCCGAATTGTACAATAGGCTAACAGACGCAATTTTGAGAGGGGAGACTAATGCTTCAACGGTTGGGAAGAGGATTGTGTTACCTCATCTTTCACAGGAGGTGCACGTTATATGTTCCAAAATTACCAAGATGCAATGGGAATTTGCCAATGGGTCGGATATCCAGATTTGTTCATTACATTTACCTGCAACAGAAATGGCCAAAATTAACTAGAGTTTTCGAAGGGTTGGGACTAAGATCGGAAGACAGACCGGACTTTGTTTGTCGTGTTTTCAAGATAAAACTACAACAATTGATAAAAGAGATAAAGTAAGGGCATGTTTTTGGAAAAGTAAAGGCAGGTATGAATTTTTACCAATCAGTTTCATTTTTCATTCATTTATCATTTAATAATTATAAAACTTTTGTCCAAACAATTATTTCGTTGTCAACTACATCCAATTGACGGGTACAAACATCCTAAAAACAATATTTAAAATTAATATCACTAAATTAAAAATTTAACTTGCCATTGCAGTGATTTACACAATTGAATTCCAGAAGCATGGGTTGCCGCATGCACACATATTGATTTTCTTGTAACCTCAATTTAGATATCTAATTCCTGAAGACATTGACAAAATAATATGTGCTGAGATACCAGATGAAATTGGAGACCCGGTGCTGCACAAAATAATGCAGACTCTTATGATTCATGGACCATGTGGATTACAAAACAAGAAATTTCCATGTATGCAAAATGGGAAGTGCACACGATATTTTCCAAAGAGATTTGTTGAGAGAACAACAATTCATCCAGATGGGTATCCTATATATAGGAGGAGAGACAATGAAACGGTTATAAAGAAAGGAGAATTGGTCATTGATAACAGATATGTTGTACCATATAATAGATATATGCTGCTCAAATACAATGCACATATAAATGTTGAGTGGTGTAACTAGTCCCGGTCTATCAAATACCTCTTTAAGTATGTCAACAAAGGGTACGATTGTATCACATCAACTTTTTATGAAAGTGGTAGCAAAAGTCGTGACTCAGAATGTTTGGATGAAATTAAACTATACTACGATTGCAGGTATTTATCATCCTACGAGTCGGCGTGCAGGATATTTGCTTTTGATATTCACTACAGAGAACCATCTGTTGAGAGGTTATCTTTTCATTTACCCGGTGAACAGTTGGTGATATACGATGACAGTGATCCCATTGAGGATGTCGTCAAGCGGCCGAAAATCCAAAAAACAAAATTCCAAGCCTGGATGTATGCGAATGACAAGTATCCTGATGCAAGGGGACTCATATATGGCCAATTCCCTACAAAGTTTGTCTGGAAACAATCTCAACGACGGTGGAGCCCCAGAAAACGAGGTTTCACAATCGGTAGACTACACTTTCTACCACAGGGATGTGGGGAAGTTTATTATTTGAGGATGATGCTAAAACATGGCAAAAGGACCACGATCGTATGCTGATATAAGAACCGTAAACGGTGTCACCTATACCACGTTCCAGGATGCCTGCTATGCATTGGGACTATTAGATGACGACAAAGAATATGTTGATGGGATCTTAGAACCAAGTCACTGGGGAACACCACATTTCTTGAGAAAACTCTTTGCAACACTTTTGTTATCAAATCAGCTCACCAGACCAGAATATGTTTGGAACGAGACATGGAAACATTTGGGCGACGACATCTTGCGCATGCAAAGATTGCTTCTTCAAATTGAAGGTAAATATAGAAATTTATTAATACCTCCATTTTGAAATATGTATATATCATGTAAGAAAATTTAATATTATTGCTAAAATTACCTATCTTTTCCAAAATTGATAACAGATCTCGTTCTGACCGATCAAGAATTGCAAAGAGATTGCTGCGAACCAACAACAAGAGTCTGATTGATTTCCCAACAATGCCATAGCCAGATATGTCTCTTCTCTCAGAAACACATAACAGGCTCATTTATGATGAACTTAATTATGACATGGAGCCTTTGACAAACGAACACAGTCAATTGCTCTCACAAATGACTTTAGAACAAAGGAATATATATGATACAATAATGTACAGGGTAGAAGCCAATCGTGGAGGGATGCTTTTCCTGCACGGATATGGTGGAGCCGGGAAAACATTCATTTGGAGGACTATAGCGGCAGCTATACGATCAAAGGGACAAATTGTACTAACGGTCGCATCAAGTGGAATAGCAGCACTACTAATCACTGGTGGGAGGACGGTGCATTCGAGGTTTGCCATTCCAATAAACGTGAACGAGGATTCTACTTGCAATATCAAGCAAGGCAGCCATTTGGCACAATTGATAATTAAAGCCAAACTTATTATATGGGATGAGGCTCCAATGACTCAAGCATTGCTTGGAAGCGGTTGACAGAACATTCAGGGATATACTCCGATTCAACAATCCAAACAGCTTGAATCTCCCATTCGGAGGAAAGGTGATCATTCTTGGTGGTGATTTCAGACAAATTCTACCAGTTATACCAAAGGGGACAAGACCAGATATTGTTCGCGCCAGCATTAATGCATCATACCTATGGCAATATTGTCAAGTCCTAACCTTGACTAAAAATATGAGACTTCAGAGTTGGATTTCAGAGTCTAATGTTGATGACATCAAGAATTTCTTAGAGTGGTTGTTAGGAATTGGTGATGGAAAAAATGGACAAAGGGATGGCAACGATGGAGAAATCGAAATACCAGATGATCTCTTCATAAAAAATACAGGTGACCCGCTTGCTTCTATTGCAAACATCATTTATCCATCATTATTGGAAAACATGAGTGACCCAACTTTCTTCCAACACAGGGCAATTTTAGCACCAAGAAATGGAACGGTTGACATGTTGAATGATTACATGATGTCCTTGGTTCCAGGAGATGATAAGACTTATCTTAGTTCTGACAGTCCTTGCAGCGTGAATGGAGAAATTGATACAATGGATGATGTTCATACAACTGAGTTCCTTAACACAATTAACTCATTCGGCCTTCCAAAACATGGGTTAAAGCTCAAGATTGGAGTTCTGATAATGTTGCTGAGAAATATAGACCAGTCCTCGGGATTATGCAATGATACTCGACTAATAATAACTCAAATGGGAAGCTATGTCCTGGAAGGAAAAGCCATCTCAGGAAGCAACAGTGGCCAAAAGGTATGTATTCCAAGATTGACACTCACACCTTCTGATAATAGGATTCCATTCAAATTTCAGCGGAGGCAACTCCCGATTGCAGTTTCTTTTGCAATGACTATAAATAAAAGTCAGGGACAGTCGCTTAAACACGTAGGAATTTATCTTGCACAACCAGTTTTCTCACATGGATAGCTCTATGTTGCAATGTCAAGAGTTACCTCCTGTAGTGGATTGAAGATACTAATGTGTGACCACGAAGGGCAAAATACAAAAACTACTACAAATGTGGTATATAAAGAAGTCTATCAGAATTTAATATAGGTTAGTTACCCTAAAATTATTATTTTTATAAGTTTTTTTTGGTGTAAAACATACGATCTTATTAGTTTGCTTTCAATCTTACAGGGACTTCGCAAACAAATGTTACATGTCAGATGGAAACTATCCATAAGGTTTTCATTTTTAACAGTATGATTTTCTAAATTCATGTCATGATAATTGTTTCGAACATTCAGCTACAACTGCTATTCAAAATTCATCTGATATATCTTCCTTCAACAATTCTTTTTATACAAATTCGTTACATGCATTATATAGTAACAAACTACTTAGTCATTTTGTTACGTAAACATATTCGCAAACGCAATAAAAATTAACAAAAATATTAACTCCAAAAATTGTAACATCGTGTGCATCACACAGGCATCGGATCTAGTTATACAAATAAAGCAATCATTGGCCTACAAAAGGAAAGATTTCAAGTTGGGTATATTATGCTGGGTCAGGTTTAGGTCAAGTTGGGCTAGTAAGTTTTAGTATAGAAATGGGTCATGTTTGCTTTTTTCCTTTTTTTTCCTTTCCCATGCCAAGAAGGTACACTACACCGTTGTGTGTGTCTGGGTACAAAGCTAAATGGCTCCCCCGACCACTACTCTACAGCTGGCATAATCTAACAACTTTTTTGTCATTTTATCCCTTGATGGTCAATATATCTCTCACAATACCCACCACCATTTTTTAGAAGCCAAAAACAGAACCACCATTTCCACCATTTCTTTTCTTCTACATTTTTGTTATTCTGTTACCAACTCATCTCTCCAAACAAAACAACAAAAATACAAAAACAACAACACTCAAGCCGTATTCCGCGAGCATCGGATCCGTGCGAACCGCCGCCGTCCTCCATCACTGTCGTCTGTCCCAAACCCTCCACCACAGTACTGGTTGCCCCCCCCCCCTTTTTTGTGTCTCTTGGATAAGAAATTAAGCGAGTAAACACCCAATTTGGTCCCTGAAATTGTGAAGTAGTATCAACCTGATCCCTGAAATTATCGAAATTCCAAATTAGTCCCTGAAACTGTAAAACGGTAATCAATTTAGTCCCTCCACTGAAAATCGTATGGACTAAGTTGATTTTATGTTAGCAGTATCAGGGACTTAATTGATATTAAGTAAGTAAAATGAGGGACCAAATTGATACTAACTTATCATTCAGTGACGCTTTTGGAATTTCGATAATTTCAAGGACCAAGTTGATACTACTTCACAATTTCAGTGACCAAATTGAGTATTTACTCGAAATTAAGCAGAAGCATTTTCTCTTTGACAGCTTTCTTTCATATATTTTGTTTAAGTTGGTTTTAAATTTTTAATGTTTGATGGTATGGGCTTATCTGCTTGGTTACTGAATGTTAGGTCTATCTTGTGTCTCTGGTCTGTTTTTGTAAAACAAAACCAAAAAAAAAATCTCTTGAAGCCTTGGTTTTGAGTGTGTTTGTTATTGCTTATTTTATTAAAAAATCATTTTTTAACTTTTTTAATGTGTTTGTTTTTACTTTTAAAAATAATAAAAATCAGGAAAAAAATCATTTTTATGGTTAAAATGAAAAGTAACTTTTATTGGCTTTTGAAAAAAAAAATTTTTTATAACTAACTACTTTTTAAAAAAAATGATTTTTTTTATTATAAACAAACACAAATTTGCTTCTATTTTTATTTAAAATCTCTAAAAATAATCTCTAAATTATTTTATAACAAAATCATTTATTTTTTATTCTTAAAATCATTTATCTTTTGGTGGCGAATTTTATTCCTTTTTTGTGCAAACTAAGTAAGTAATTAATTACGTCTGTGGTTTTCTACATGGCAGATTGGAACTCCTTGGTTTGATGGAACAGAAGGTGTAACTCAATGTCCCATACTGCCTGGAGACACATTTAAGTATGGGTTTGTTGTTGGCAGGGTAAGTTGTAAAAATATAACTCTTATGTAACATTAACTAGGTAATTGATTTTTTTATTTTTTTGACTTAATGAGTAACTATGTTGATATTCCTTTAAAGAAAAGAATCTGCATGCATTGCTTTCAAATACTACTAGTAAGCTATATTTTTCTTTTTCTTTTTTTTTTTTTTTTCTTATTCCGGTTTTTCATTCTCTTCTTCTGTTAGATATTCTACCTCCTATTCGGAGATAATCAAACAATTGGTGTTGAGGATACCTTGATGATGCAAGAAGATCAGTGAGTTTTCTATCTATTTGTTTATTAATTTATTTTAGCTTATAACTAATGATTGTTTTTAAAATTTTGTCATTTGGGATAAATAATGGAACAACAATCCAGCGACTTTATATCGATAATATGTCTGCGGTACTCAATCTGGTGAATATCGAGGGAGGGCATGTACATGGCCTTGAGTTTGCGGTACGCAAAAACCTGCAATTTTTTTTATTTTATTTCTTCAAATTCATGCTACAGAATCTAGATGCTATTTTTGTTTCCCAGTTAAGAGTGTGTTTGGGAAAGCTGGAAAAAAAAGATTATGCTGATAATCTGTTTTCAAATAATCAATTATTGTGATAATCGATTATAATCATAATCTGTTTTTGTTTGGGTCTGTTTACTGAAAAGCGATTTTAAGATAATCTATTTTGTTTGGGTAGTGCAAAAATAATCACTTTTGTATAGTAAATTACAAAAAAGGGTATGAAGTTATTTGTATAATTAAATAATGTTTGATTCTTTTTTAATGAAATGTTTAATTTTTAGTATTTTATAACTATGAAAATATGTAAAATATATTATTTTTATAATAGTTAATTATTTTATAATAGTTAATTAAAAATTATATATACGTTATTTGAATAGTAGTACGTCAAAAAAAAAAAAAAAAACTTAAATATAGGCAAAGTGGATAGCATGCATGATTACCGATAGAATATTCATGAAAGAAATATTTCAATCAAGTTAGTTATGGTGGAGAGTCCAGACCGTGAGGGTAAATATGGCAATGAGAAGCATAATCACAAAAAATCCATCTAGTAAAACAGCTGAAATGAAAACAGTCATCTTTTTTAGATTATAGTAAAATAGCTTTTTTCCTTGAAAAAAGCTTTTTAAAAATTTAAGCTACACATCCAAACATAAAAATTATTTACCAAAACAGCTTTTTGAAAAAAAAACAGCTGAAACATCAATAATTAAGCTATCCCAAACATACACTTAATACCTTCTCTTCAAATTGACATAAAATGCTTATTAAAATATGAATAGAACCCAAAAAATAAATACTGGACAAAGGGTAGCCCAATGGGCCTTGAACATGCAGAACACAATATCCTACCTAACCTCTCTCACATCTACAGACAATATTCATTCTAAGCAGGGCCGGCCCAAGAGTGAGTGAGGCCTAAAGCAAATTTTGAGTGAGACCTTTTTATTTAAAGTGAGATAGTCTATTTCGATCAGGTTGGGCCTTTTTGTTAATATAAGTGACCTTTCTGCCTTATAAAAAGTAAGAGTAAAAAATTTATTTTACTGATGAGCCTAATGGGCCTTGGGCAGCCCTGATTCTAAGTTTCTAACTTAGCATATAAGATAGCACCTATGGCCTAACCAAACTCATGAAATATGAGTACGATAATTATATTGTCATTGAGGATCCTGATATATCAAATATATCAAATGACTCTGTACTTATTATTTTGTGAATGTGCTTATTATTGTCCACAGCTAAGAAGTTTGGTTAGTGAGTTTGTGAATCCAAAAGATCATGACAAGCCAGTTCAAGAGGTTTGTCACATACTATAAATTGATTAGTCATGAAATTATACATAAGCTTTTTGCCCATATTTGAGTATCTTCAATTCATTTCAGGTGATTGCTGCAATGACTGGTGGGGGAGTTGACCGTAGTGTTGAATGTACTGGAAGTATCAGTGCTATGATCTCTGCATTCGAATGTGTGCATGATGTAAAGTTCCTTAAGCTTCTTTTTCTTAGTCTTTTAATTTTCCATGATTTTAACTATATATATAGTGCATCAAATGCAAGTGTGGTGTTTCCTCTATCTGAGAGTGTTTGTGAAGATGAATGATTGGATTTTGTTGAATAGGGTCATATACTTTTTTTGTATAGTCAAGTAGACTGAAAGGGAGTTATGCATATAGATTTTGAATTTCGAATGCTAACTCCACCATTATTTCAAAATTATTGTTGGGATTGCTGTTTTATGGATTAATGGAAATTTGGAATGTTTTCTATAGCTTTGGGAAGGATATATTGGCATGATATACTATCTTGCACCATGCGTGCACTTTTTAAGTTTATCTTTACAGATTCACCAATCAGTAGGATGACATTGACCTAGATGACCAAGATTAGAATTTCCCTCATATGCTATATATGTAGTTTTGAATTCATTATCTGCCTACATTACACATTAAGTAACTAAAATTATATTTAGTTTATTACCCTGTTGATATGGATACTCAAATATTGGAGGGTTCATTGCTCATTTTCAAGCTGTGCAGTACCAGCATTTTGATTGCAGAGGTTCTATTAAGTTAATCATAAATGCAAAGGAGCTATTCAATTTCATGAAGATGTTGCTCCTCAATAGGCCTTTCAAAAATTCAGCTAAATAGTGATAGCTGCATATGTTTTTGCATAATTTTATCCACCATGAGGAAAGAAATGACTGGAGGGACACCAGTGGATGAATTTTACTCATGAACTGCCAGATGTTGATGAACTGTCAGATGTTCTGTTGCCTTATTTAATACACAAGAACAAATGGAATGAGTAGAATCATGGCTAGAGAAATATCACTGCTGGTGACTTGATACATCTGTGTGGGACTGATGACCCTCTAAACATAATATCTAGGGTGATGATTGTCTTGTAGTTTTCAGAAGTTAGAGTATGAGTTGAGGATAGTTTAGAGATGTAGTTGTCGTATAACTTGAAGTTTGTATCTTGAAATGGCATTGTAAGTTAAAGTTTGTATTTGATAATGAATTAATGTTATGGAGAACATGTTTAAGTTCATATCCTGTGTTCATTTTGATATTTATTTTGTTGAATACGTGACCAAACTGATATAACAAACCTAGTT
Source organism: Echinosophora koreensis (assembly GCA_035048595.1). NCBI lineage: Eukaryota > Viridiplantae > Streptophyta > Magnoliopsida > Fabales > Fabaceae > Echinosophora > Echinosophora koreensis. The sequence continues at coordinate 4,968,314 of JAPCYP010000016.1, read as the reverse complement.
TTTTTTTTTTTTTTTTTTAAAAACTTTTAACATCTGTTCTGGAAACAACTGAAGCTAAAAGTAACATCGGTTATTAGCGAGAACCGATATCTAAAGTGCTGATCAACAGATTTATAAAATGCTGAAAGAGCATTTAGACATCGGTTTTGCTAAGAACCTAACCGATGTCTAAAGAGCCCACATTAAACATCGCCTGTATAGACATCGGTTCAAAAACCGATGTTAAAAGTCAAATTTAACCGATGTTAAAAGTGTTTTCTGCACTAGTGATATGATAGTAACGCCTCTACAGTGACATCTTTTTATATATCAGTAATAATAATATTATTATTATTGGTATATGGTAACTGGTAAGGAATATTTAGTATGAAAAGTTACCAATCATGTACCAATAAGTTATAAATGATTTGTAAATTTTCATACTAAATATTTTAAGATAAAAAAAAAACATCTATTATTGGATCCATATATATCGAGCAAAATATTATTGGGAGGGGTCCCCGCTTAATCACCTAACAATATCTTGGGAGCCTAGTTTATCACTTATCAAGTCATAAGATATTTTGAGAAACAAAAAATAGAATAAAACATGTTTTCCAATAAAATCCTCACAGTTGGATGTGGATACTATCAAGCATTTTTCTTTTGCAATTAGCATAACCTTTAAATTACACATAGCATTCGAATTATTGATGAAGATTCATTTTAAGTGGAAACTCATTAATTAGAAGTAGAGAACAAGCTCAACAATACGTAGACTTAAAGTGCTTCAGCTTGCCTTGTGGGCTTATGTAGGCCCCATTCGAACTGGCCTGTGTTATTGTGAGCTCAATAGCCGAGATGCATTGCCGAGTCGCCACAATTACGGGATGTTTGCGATTTGGTTTGGATCAGTTTTGAGGCAAAAAACCATCCGATCCAAAGAAAAAAGAACATGTTCGATTCGGTTTGGATGACTTTCATGCAAAAAAAAAATCCGATCCGATCCAACTAAATGCGGTTTGAATCGGTTCGGTTGTTTCGGTTTTTACCCACATATTTTATATGATATTTACCAACTAATTAGCAGCTCATGACTTGGTTGTTCTCCAACTATTGGTAGGACAGAACCATAACTAATTCACATTCAGCTTTGCACGTTTTCTATCTTATTACAAATAGTTTTACTTTTAGTTTAGTATTAGCTCTTACATCTAAATATGAAGAAACCACAACCTTTTAGAATGATAACCAAAATTAGAGAAAATTAACAGGGAGATGAAGACTCAAGACAGTCACAGCACCCATGACACCAAAACTATATACAGCAGTACAGAAGCAAAATAAACACCCAGCTGCACTACATACTACAGACATATACAAAGAACATTCCAATGCCTTCCCAAATCATTACCCCAAGCATGAGATCAAAAGGATACCCCAACAGAACTTAAACACAGCTGCACGAATATACCAGGAAGGCTAAGAACAAAGCAGCAGCAACGGAAACCAAACTAGCACCAATTGTTTATTATCAAATAGACACAAAAATATATATTCAGAGACATCATAACCCAGATTATTTCAGAGGCAAAAAATTGCAACAAACTAGTACCAAATTAGAGACAACAAAACTCTGAAGCACCATACCAGAGAAATGGACCAGAGACATCAACACATTCATACCTAGCTCAAAGAGAAATGGATGAATCCGAGGGAGACATGGTGAATCGACATCCCACCACACTAGAGAAGACGCGGGGATGTTAAAGCTATGAAATTGGGTTTTGGTCGGTTTTCGATTATTTTGAATCGATTTGTAATTATTTTTTGGATCGATTTGGATATGAATATCCCACTGCCCACAATTATGATACCCATGCCAACTGGACCCATTTCCCCCAAGAACCTTAGGTGGCGTTTGGTACAGGGAATGTTTTATTGCCAGGAGAACTATATTCCCGGGAATGAGATTCCCAGGAATTATATTCCTAGGAATATAAACAAAACATGTTTGGTTGACATTTCATTCTCCCGGGAATAATATATTACATTCCCAATCCCGTGTTTGGTTCATTTAAAACATTCCCGGGAATATAGTTCACTTTTCCAAAAGTATCCTTATAAAATAAAAACTTTCAAAATAAAAGAAATGATGATTTATGAAAGCAAATGTAATTTAAGTACTCCAAAGAAATTTTCATTTTTTCATGTTTATAATTAAAAATGCATATTGATTGATAAAATGACATTTTATAGTTTTTTTTATCATATATCCTTTTTATTATATATGTAAAATATTGATAAAATCATCCAAGCCACTTTCAAGCTCAGGGGTTGGATTCTTTACAGGGGTGGATGTTTACTTTTCCAGGGCATTTACCACATAAATAATAAAATAGCCCATACCCATTAAGAATATTCACCTACTTGACTCCAAGTGAGTATTCAAAACAGTGGTAGCGTAAAATAAGAATCAAGGTAGAAGAAGATAAAAATGGTGGCCTAAAAGAATGGTGGCATGAAAGAAGAATCAAGATAGAAGCTTGCTATACACCACCCTTACATAGTAAAAGCATCGAAAGATGCCCACCAAATCATGCAAAATCAATTGGGGTGCAAGGGAGAAGACAAAGAGACCCAAGGCCACATAGGAAGAGAACGTGCAAAGCTAGAGAGAAAACTAGAAGGAGAATACAAAGAGATTTGGTGGATACTATTTTAAAGAAATGAATTAAGGTAATAAAGTAATTTAACTTCTCAAAAATTTTCCATTCCCATGGGAAAACTTTTTTCCCACCCTCTTCATAAACTCTATTCCAGGGAATCTTTTATTCTTGGGAATATATTTTTTCTCTTATACCAAACATAGGAAAACTTTATTCCTAAGTCACATTCCCGGGAATATAAAAATATCTCTTGTAACAAACATTACCTTAGTAACATTGTTGTTTGCTAATGTCCAGAATGCTGGAAAACGTCTGGGCTTAATGAGCAAGAACGATCCAAAGCCCAACCCACATGGATCATATACCCACACGGACATTTGGCAACATGACTCAATCCGGAAGCAAACTATGTAGGTTATAATTTTTTTTGGTCCATGGGTTGGTGTGGGTTGAATCTCAAAATTTGAATCTCAAAAATTTCAACCCAACATTAAAGGTTGATTATATTTATAGGTTTTGAAACTACTCGTGGAAATTACCTAAATAAATGATCATGTACTCACTACTCACCCAGTCACCCGATTCAACCTCAGCCCAAAAAATGAGTTTTAATGGGAAAATGACTTATTTGGTCGACTCACCAACAAGTGTTCTAATTCCATTTTTTCAAAAAAAAAAAAAGTGTTCTAATTCCATTTTGTAAATTGATTAATTAAGTATCAAACTAATTTAATTGATAATCTATCTATATCTAATCAAGTGTATTGGTTAAGTGTAAGTAAATCAATGAAGGTCTAAAAAAATTACAAGGTGGAAGCAAGATGAGCAAGGACAATATGGATACATAAGTAAAATATTTTTAAATATTTATAATTTACCTTTTTTTTTACAAGAAAAAAAAAGTAAATTATGACCACATACAAATTAATTTTACTTGAAATGTTAAGAGTTCAAATCTTAGATATTATATCTCAGGCTCAAAATTATGTGAACAATTGCACTATATCAAAAAATTTAGTTATGACTATAAATTATAAAATTGAATACGATTAATTTAATTTGAGTTTTGAAACTTTGAGTATTAGATTAAATTAAATTAGACCAACATGTGGTTGGGAGAAGTCAACCTTTTAATGCTGTCTAGTCCCTTGATGAAGAATACTATTAGTTACTATTTACAATAATAGATACTTCGTACCAATGTCACGATAATCCAAAAAATATTAAATTAAATTAGCTGAGGGGCACTCTGCTTACAACCGCCATATACCACATTTAATTCAAGTGGTTTATCTTGTATTCTTGCCGCGTGAGCACTGGTTTTAATTAAAGCACACAGAAAAGATCATGAACCAATTAATTAAGGCTGGTTTATACCTTATGCAATCACACATGCCTTTTTACTTACTTGTACAATTTGCATCTGAATAGACCCATAGAGAGAGACATGTAAGAGAAAAAGGAAATGGGGTTGGCTCACTTAGACATCCTTTGCTCATAATAATTACAATAAATCAATTCAATTTTAGGAGTCTCCATTGATAGCCAATTTGATGGCTGAGGTTAGTTATTTATTTAAACCTGAATTGGAAAGAGTCTCTCCATCCTAAACTTTCTATGCACCAAAAATAAAAAGAAAGGGATATTTGCATTTTGCAACGTCAACTTCATCATGGGACCCAAAAAATAAACATGCAAGATGAACGAAGACATTAGTATCAAAAAAGCTTCCTCTAGGCCTCTCTTTATTTAGCCCCTATGTAATTTGGAATTTTGTTTAGGTTCAAAGCAGCAATTATCATCATCATAATAATCATGATGAGATATTAGTAAATCTAATTAGTGAACCCTATCCTTTTACTCCTTTTCTTTGAAATCTCACCCATAGAAGAATCCCAAACAAAACTAACTACTTTCTCTTAGGACCTAGAAGCGGGAAAGAGACAGCCTTTAAAGTTCATAATTAGCAGAAAGTACGTATGCTTTAACCACTACGCACGTCTAATTTTAAGGTTCCTTAACTTATATCCTAGGTGAATGTATCATTGGGTTAATTATTTAAGGGTAAATGATTTCTTAAGTTTTAGAAGTGTTTACCTGTTTTTTTTTTTTTTCCTAAGCAAATTACACCAACCCTCCTTGAGTTTTGATGAAATAACAACCAACCCCATTTTTGAGTAAAAATAACACTCCACCCCATTTGATTCTTTGAGTAATATGTGAGAGAGTTAAATTATGCTAACTAATATTTCATTTTTAAAATTAAAAATAACAACTTTATTTTGGAAACAAGAAAGCATGAGACTAATATTAATTTTAAAAAAAATTAAGGATATAAAGGTCAAATAACTTATTATATATAATTTTTATTTTTAAGTAACTTGACAATGTTAAGACAATAGTTAGTCAACACTAAAAAATGGGATCAAGTGTAATTTATGGTCAAGTTTGTGATTTGCTGTTTTTTTAAAAAAGTTAAAGATGGTCGATCGAGAGTAACTTACTTTTTTTTTTCTTAAGCTAACCATAATTATTTTAAGGAATATTCTTTTAGCATAATTTAACTCTTCCATTAATCAAAGGGTCAAATGGGGTGAAGTGTTATTTTCACTAAAAAATGGGGTTGGTTGTCATTTCATCAAAACTCAAGGGGTTTAGTGTAATTGACTTTTTTTTTCATCTAAATTTCATAATCTCTCTATTTGTAAATATTGAAAGGTGTTAATTAATTGTTCATTTTTTTTAAATGGATGCCCTTTTATTTATTTAATTTTATAACCTATCTGTGAACACATCTTGTAGAGGATTCTAACTTTTTAGTGGTATATAGTACTTAGTACTTTCCTTTGAGATAGGGCTGGACGATAGTCATGTTCGGCTCCAAATGGCCCAAAATCCGAACCAAACCACCCATCTAAAAACGCGGCCCAATTCCGTCTGGTGGGTCTTTTGGGTTGGTTGGATATCGAGCCGGTGGGTCGGCGAGTGACTCAGTTAGGTTGGCACGGTTTTATATCAAACAAGAGAGAGCAGAAAGAAACAAACCAGATAAACTCATATTGTAGTAAAAAAAAAAAAAAAAAAGACACAAACCCCATATCTGGCATCCACTCTTCTTCTTCAATGAAGCAAAAACATATTTGAGTGAGCTCGCTAATTTGATTTCCAATCTGTTTCTGATGCCTTTAGCTGTCGGAGAAGAATTTATAGCCGGAGATGCATATATCTCTTGGTGTTGGCCACTTGGCTTGGAGATGGGTGACAACATACATAGGAGGCCGCGAAATGTGACTCGCGGAGGAGGGCTGTCAATGGCCAAGTTGCCCAGTGTCTACATCGGAGTAAGATGCGTGACATTGGTGGCGACGGCATTGTGGTGAAGACAGATTTGGTTAGTTTGGACTATATGGTTGCTGGTTGAGTGACGACTTGGAGGTAGAAGTACAACAGTTGAGAGAGGGAGAAAGAACAAAGTAAAAATAAAGAAGTGCCTCCATCCTCGCCTTTTCCACACATAATCTGCAAACAATGGTTGTTTCGTGAGATTGAGAGAGACCCAGAGCAGAGGCTTCAGAGCGGCGCTCCGCTAGGGTTTGTTGAGGAGAAAATGAAATGCACCAAATGAAATCATTTTTAGGTTTAACCCTCTTCCGTTCTTGAGTTGGATAAACGACATTGTATGACTTGAGGTGCAACAAAATGCTCCTCGATTTACTCCTAGTCGGTCAGGTCGCATCCCAACGTAATTTTTTTGTGCAGATCCGAGCCTGATCGTGGTGGCCCAATTAAAATTGTTTTCTTTACCTGTTGATCCATCGACCCGATATCACCTGCCCAAACTCTTTCTCCCATAAACGGGTATGACTGGTTCAGATCAGGTTCCGGGTCATTGTCCCGCCGTTCTTTGAGAAACGCAACTGGCTCTTACTTGTGCACGTGGATGTCCTCCTTAGGGTGTGTGGCCTCGCACACATTCTAGAGCGAGGAGCCGATTTTGGTTTTTACTTTCAATCTAGGATTGTTTGTTTATATTTAAGTGGGTTTCACATAAAATCTATTCAATAATGGAGAGTATATTGAAGACAGTGTTTTGCTAGCACTTCTCGTATCAAAAATGAATTTTTAGATATAAAAAAAAAAGTCACCATTTTTGTGAAAGAAACTTAAACAAACACATTTTCTTTATGTCTTCTTATTAACGACTTAGGGCCTATTTGCGAGTTTGGAGGGGAAGGAAAAGGAGGGAATCAAAGGGGAAGGAAAGGGGAGGGAGGAGAGGATAAGGGGAGTATATCCCTCTCTTTGTTTGGGAGTGAAATGAAAAAAATGGATTAGGGAGGAGAATGGGATTAATTAAAATATCCCAAAACATTTACCTCCAATTAATAGAACTCACAAACAAGATAGGGAGAAAATTAACCTCTCCTTTCATTCCCTTCTCCTAAAAAAACACAAATCGCAAATATAGACTTAAGGTTTTGGTTATCATTATTATTTTAGTTTAGTTCCCTTTCTTAGTTCAGAGTCTATTAATCGTTTGATTGCATTAATATCAATGATTATTCCCTCATATTATGTAACATCCAAATAATTACTGAAACTCTAGAAAGAGTTCAAGTTGTGTTCAAAATTTGCGAACCCAAGGTACTGTGGGAGATTAATGATGGTTCAAAATGGGACTTGTTGTGTGTCATGTTTTTCTCAAGATGAGGATATCAGCCATCTATTTTTTGATCTCTAATATATGGCTGGTTGGGTTTTTATGTTGTTTTTCACGATGAAGGGTTTGGTCATTTTCATCAAAGTGCAAGTTTGATGTGAGGGAAGAACTATCACATGGTGTAGCCAATTTTTTGGCACTTGGTTTCACACTTACATGGGCTATTTGGTTAATGAGGAATAGGATAGTTTTTCAAGGAGCAGTTTTTGACATAAGGTGTGTAAATGAAAAGCTATCACTGAAACTTCCTGCAACAATCAAGTTTTGAGGGAAAGACAAACATTAGTGAGGTAGAAATTTTGGTGAGGGAGTGAAACACTCGAGAGATACACTAGAAAGGGTGTGATAATTCTAGTTGTAACTCCGCTGATTGTTGTTTTTACATGTCTTTTACTAACAATTGAACTGGTTGGTTAGCAATTAATTAATTTGCTCTTCAGATTTATGCAGGTTGGTCTTAAGAAGGACAACTAGAGAGTGATCAGGAAATCTATGAGGTGAATGTGAGGGAAAGAAACACTTGAGTGAAAGGAAAATTCTGGAGTGAAACACTAGTGAGATTGATTTTCTTAGTTTTAAATGAAAAATTGAGAGGCTTTGTGAGTTCCTTTTTGATTTTGGGTTACAAGTTCTTATCATATTGAGCTCTTAAACTTTGTCCAAGTTCCAAGTTACATAATATTGGGATTTGGGAGTGAAACATTTGAGGGTGTTTTCGTGGATGATGAGGTGTTCTAGGTGGTGCTTTTTAGGCTCAAAATTTGGTTACTCTCTCTGAATTTGATGCCACCATGAGCAGCGTCCGTTATTTCTTTAAGGGTGTTGTTGCTGATGGAATTATGGTGGAGTTGATGTGTTACTTGGACCAAAATTTATAAAGAGTGGACTAGCTTTGCTGGTATTTTTCTGGTGGTTCTTAATATATGAGTCATAATTGTCGTCTCTGATTGGTTTTTGTCATCTGCTTGCCAGGGATCGTTTTTCCTCTTCTAATATACGGGTCTACTTCGATTGATAGGGCAAAAGTGGATTACTGTTTTCGGTGGCTTTTGTGGATTGGAACTAATTGGTTTCGTCTTGGTTTGGTAGTGATTTTTGGTTGCCAAACTTTAAGGCCTTTTGTTGGTGGTAAAGGGTGAAATTTGTACTTGTTAACTGGTTTTTTTTCCTTTGGTCGACTTTTATATAATTGATTCTGTTTTCTCCTTCAGGGACAATATCAATTTTATATAGGTTTTTATTCCTTGTTAATGTTGTATATGAGTTAGAGTACTCCTTATACTTTCAATCAGCATACTTTTTTCTTATACAAAAAACATAAATTACCTTCTGTACATGAAAAAGATGTATTCTTAGAACTGGTTTGTTCCAAAAGAAGGATGGTTAGGTTGTATTTTTTCAAATTGGTTTGTAAATAAAGTACAGTGTATTAGAGAATCATGGAATCTTGTTTTTTGGATAAGAAGGAAGGTTGATAGGGTATATTTTTTTATGGAATGATGTATGAACCCTATGGATTGTATTTATCAATGTTATAGATCATAGATACTTGTTTTAAGGGTTGGAATATCTCTTGTTGTATCCTTCATAAGTACAATTCTTTTTGGTTGATAAAAAGAAGTTATAGTTTTGGTTGAATTTGTAGCTTTGTTTTGAGCATGGCTTTGAGCTAGAGATGGCAAAATGGGTTGGGTCCGATGTCACAACAACTTTAACTGACCATTTTTGGCAGGTTGGTTTGAGGTCCAAAACCCATCAACCCATGTTAACCCACCCCGCCAAAGGCAGGGTGGACTGGTCGACTTGCCAACTTTTTTTTTTATGTAAATTTTTTTAGTATGCCCTTTCATAAAGTCATTAGTTAGTTCATCTCATTCAGTAATTATTTGTATATATATTTGTATATTTTTAGTTTCAACTACCCACCCGTTAGGACTTATATATATTTGTATGTAGTCAATCTCGTTCAGTAATACATTTATATTTAGACCACTACCGAATAATAATTATTTTTATTTTGTGATGTTTTAGATGAAATTGGTATGTTAGTAATTTTAATTTTTAAATTTTTTGACGGGTTAACCCACCGTTAAATTGGGTGAGTTGGGAGATTCAATCTATTTCACCAAAACGGCCCAACTATCCCGCCCCATTTTCAATGGGTCAATGGTGATGTGCAGCGGATTTTCCCATTTTGCTATCTCTATTTTAAGCAGAAACACTTCTTTCTACAAAAGAGGGAGAAAGGGAAGAGGGGGCGGGTAAGGGTGTTCATATCCAAACCAATCCAAAAGAAAACCGAAAACTGATCCAAAAGAATATCGAAAATCGAACAAAACCGATATCTATTGGATTTTTTCAGATCTTGTTTTGTAAAAATCGATCGGATCGAATCGGATTTAGGATCATTTTTTAAAACCAAACCAAACTGCATATATAAAATTTAATATATGTTTATTCTATTTTTTGCACCATTGATTTTTTATTTATTTGTTTTTTTCCTAATAATGCTTATTAGTTTGATTTAACGTAATTTTTTATTATTTTTAATGTTCTAAACATAAATAAAAGATGTTTTGAAACTAAAAGATGATGATATTTATTTATTTTATACATATTTTATGAAATGTTATTACATAAATGTATCAACAAGTATATACAGGTTTAAAATTTTGTTCAATTTAGCTTGTAATCTTGATTTTATGATGTAATATAAATATGTAACGATGTACCAGTAAAAATCGAATAAACCGATCCAATCCAAACCGTATGTAATCAGATCTGATTGGATATTTTTTTAAAAGCAATCCAAACCAAATTGAACAGCATGTTATTTTAGTCTTTGGATCGGATTATTTTTTATCTCAAAACCGATCCAAACCGGTCACCAAAGGGCGGGGATCATCACGAGAGTAGGGAAATAGATATGATGAATATGGAAACTCCAAGCAGTGTGGGCTCGCAGAATTGAAACTGTTTGGTTCATGATTATGCTTAGTGGGTTCTGCTAATCTACTATCAGGTTCAGCTTATATATTATTAATTATTATCAGGAATGTTTTAAGGTCATTTAATTTTATTTCACTTATTCTTCCCTTTCATTTATTATTTTAATATCGCCTCCTTCTCCTCATCTTCTTTGCACCACATGGTTCATGCTAAACTTCGCAAAAAATAAAAAAATAAATCGCACATATCGTCAAATCGAGCAACAATCCTCTTTAGTTAACTTTTTTCATACATATAAATATATATATATATATATATATATATATATATATATATATATAATATAATATAATATAATATAATATAAAAATAAAAGTGTGTGTGTTTTATCGTAAGTTCTATCTCACTCTAACAGTATTCGAGTTCCAAAACTCCAAAAGGATGCTTTCACATTTACATGCAAGCGAGGTATCTGTATTCTCATTTGCAGTGTTTTCAGTGCAAACGTTTGCAGTCTTTTTCGCTTTTCCGGTGGACGTTTTTCAACATTTACTCCTTCTATTTAATTAGAAATATAGTATTATCACCAACGATAATATTATAAAGTTGTTCGTCAAGTGAAAGTAACTTGTCCTCATAAGAAGGAGGACCTGGAGAACCTGGACTCAAATCCTTGGAGTCACCATTAATTGAGAAACTGAAAATCAAGAGATAAAATCCGGCCTGCTCAATCAGTCGGACCAGACATTAGTCTTATAGCTAGTCGGTCATGAGGATACTTTGTAAACTCATTCGACTCAAATGACTAATTAGGGGGGTTTCGAACCAAAAGGAAATATAGTATTATCTTTGGAATCACGCACGTTTACATTTGGTATGTGTAGAGTGCTTTAATCAAAGGTGTTTAGAAATTTCAGTGGCTTTTGGCAAATTTGTTGGAGAGGCTAGTTTAATACAATCCCTCAATCCTTATTTTGTTCTTTAATTTTCTGAGTTGTAAAATCATTCATATCAAAGTTTTATAACCAATTAATTTTAAACCTTTCATTCTCTGTTAATAAACATGATAGAGTTTTACCAAAAAAATAAAAATAAAAACATGATAGAGAAGAGAAGAAGAGAGAGTTGAGATAAATCTGAGTTGTACATTGAGAGAATGCAAATAGTTGGGTACAATATAAGTACCACTTAGCTTATATACAAACTCTCTAAACCATCTAATCAACTAACTTATAACTAAATTGTAACCAACCAATTATATCATTAACATTCTGATCAATAGATAATATCCATTATGGCTAATTCATGTGTAAATTAATAGTGGATGGCATCAACTGTCCCAGGAATAATCAATCTGAGTTTGGTGTTGTATTATCTAGGTGTTCATACCCCATTGGCCCCTCTCTAGATACTAGCTAATGGGGTTGCTCATAAATTAGTATTGAAAATGCTATAAGTATTTTTCAGTAAAAAATAAAAAAGAAAAGTGAGTAATTAATAAGAAAAATCGTTAATTTAAATGTCAGTGTGAATAATTTTCATACTTAATATTGCATTAAAATCAGTTCAAAAAATTTAATCATTTTAATTATACTTTCAATGTAATCGTATACTCCCCCCGGTCCACAATATAAATAAAAAATTTCAAATTTTTTGGTCCAAAATATAAGCAAATTTTAACTACTTCCATCATATTTAATGAAGTTATTCTCAAAATACCATTCATTTAATACAAATTTTGTTTTCCAATGACTCCTTTTATTCTCAACAACACAAGCTTAATAAATAAGAAGAAGGATAATTTAGGTAACAAACTTAATTTTTTATTCTCAATGACTCTTTTAAATAAGATCAACTAACTACCTTAATATGTGTGTTTTATACAATTTTTGCTTACAATAAAGATAGGAGGGAGTAGTAATTAGGATTGGCTTTCTAGAGGACAACCGGGGGAGCCCAATTATTCCCCCAAAAGCCTCAGAAAAGATATCTCTAACCATCAATATATAGCTCCACCCAACCAATAAAAACAAAATAAAATTAATAATTAAATATGACGGATCATTTCATGTTGTTAATAACGTTCTCTGGTATAAATATTTGATTAGACTTAAAGCATGGTCGTTTAAACTTGAAGCACAGGCAACATAAAGGTAAGCAGAATTTACACAACGTTAAACTCTTATTTTAAAATTTATATATTCTCATTTTTTTTAAGAGATAAGTGTAATAAAAATTTTAAAACTATCGATTTAATTTTTAAAACAAAGACAATAAATGCCGTATGTAATTAATCTAAAAAAGTCAGTATACATAGTTTTTCCTGAAAAGAAATACAATCATTGAATTCTTACCCATGTGCTCATACAAGTTCAGACAATATGTGTCAGTAACAAACTCTTGTAAAATATTAAAGCTAATAATTAAGCTGATAATGGTTTTATATTAGCAAATTGTTTTCGAAATAGTACAGAACTAGTAAGATACATGACTGATAAAATATGTACATCTTTTCGGTAATCTATTAGATTTATCTCCATACAGCAACAAAATTAAAAAGTCGCACACTTTATCCAGATAACAATTAAATTTTTTTGTTCTCCTATTAAGTATTTTTATGAGATTTTTTATAACAATATTTTATCAATTATTTTGCGGCATAGTCCAATAAAGCCAAAGTTATAGTAGTGTATATTTATTTTAAGATATAAGATTTGGTGAAATATCATGCAATCATAGATAGATACCTGTTTTTGGTAGTGAAATTTTTGTTCTATGAATTCTGAAACACATCGTTCTCAATTAATTTTCTCGATCATGCATGTCAATATTATTGCCTACCTCAAAAGGGAAGGAGAAAAGACATTTGAACACCCAAACTTGATACTTATTTTTGACACTTTGGTTAATAGATGTAAATATTTGGTTAATTCAGTTCATTATATAGTTAATCACATACAAATATTTGTTTAATTCATGGTGACTCATTAATTATATAAAGAAATGAATTAAATAGATATTTACATGTGATTAACAAAATATTTACATGGTAATAAAAAATAAACTTCATATGACCCATTTACCATATAGTAAACTGAATTAACCAAATATTTACACGTGATTAACCAGATATCAAAAGTAGGTGTCCCAACCAGGTGTGCAAATAACACAGCTCGGAAGGAAGGGGGTGTATCGTGTACGTGTTTGTATGGTTATAATAAATATAATTTGACAAATACTAACGAATGTTTTAAGAATATTATTTAAATAATTTTTTTTAAGGAAAGTGATATAATTAATATATTTAAAAAATATATATTTAATTTTTTAATAATTAATTATCTTATTTGAATTTCTTAAATAATACTCCCTCCGGTCCATAATGTAAACAAAAATTTCCAAATTTTTTGGTACAAAATATAAGCAAATTTCAACTACTTTCTTCTCATTTAATGAAGTTATTCTCAAAATACCCTTCATTTAATACAAATTTTGTTTTCCAATGATTCATTTTATTCTCAATAACAAAAACTTAATAAATAAGAGGAAGGGTAATTTAGGTAACAAACTTAATTTTTTATTCCCAATGACTCTTTTAAATGAGATCAACTAACTATCTTAATATATGTGTCTCATTTAATCTTTACTTGTAATAGAGACCAGAGGTAGTAATATCTCTAAAACGATACACGTTATGAAGAGCCATATAAGATTTTTCATTGTCATCTCTGTTCATCGAAAGACGAAACCGCTTTGGCGCTTTCAACTTTGGGAAAGTGGTATTTTGCTATGCAGCCGTTGTTTTGATGGCTGGCCTTGCATGGATGAGGGAACTGTGTAGCACTGTAGAGTGATGTATGGTGCAGTTGCGTCACAGGGAGACACATGTATGGCCCAGATGAATCACATTTTGGTGCTATTCCAAATGCAATGCATGATGACAAAGTCCTTTATGTCCAATCCAACAGGCTAGAGGAATCGCAAATCAGGTAAAGATATGTTTGTTTTCAATAATGCCAAACACTCTACCACTACATATGTAATGTATGCATGCAACCTTAAGCCGTGTTTGCAATCTAGGGTTTTTTTTTTTTTTTTCAATACCTAAATCCATGTACACATGCCTGTTCTAAGAGTGAATGAGGTCTAAAACAAATTTTAGTAAGACCTTTTTATTTTAAGTAAGAGAGTGTATCTAGATCAGGTTATGGTTTAAGTTGGGTCTTTATACTGACATGTGTAACCTTTTTTTTTTTATAAAAATTAAAAGTAAATATTTTTTTTTGACGGGCCTAAAATTAGGGTTTTAGTGGCGTCACCATTGGACTGATCTTGCATATACAGAACACATGCATAAAAGATCAGGCCCGAACAAGCACCAAGAAAAAACCAGAGGCAATCCGGTTGAAGTTGATGATTCTCTTCGTTGAATACTAACCTTAGTTCCCAATACTTCTACTTTTGGTTTCGATATATTATAAATGAGTCAGAGTACCCCAAGTATTCTCTATAATAAACTTTTACCAATAAAAAAAAAACTGCCCCTATGATAAGTCACTAATATATATATATCAGCATCACACGGGCAAATATTTGAAGTTATGTTATTTGAACACAAATTTTGGACCCCACATATGATACCGTATATGTTTATTTTTATCTCTCACTTACTTTTTATCTACTTTATATACATGCTTCTCGAAAATATACTCAAAAAATAAAGGAGGTGTCCCCATTTTATGTAAAAAATATTCCTCAATATTTATATATGTATGGGTCTTGATTTAGCTTGCCTCATCTATAAATGGATAATGGATAATATTGTCACGTGCCTTTTCACATCATAAAGAAGAGAAATATATTTAAAATTATATTTTTTTATATAAATTTAATTAGACCTCGCAAATAAATCTTTTTTTTTTTATTTACGTGATTTTGTCATGTAAAAAATATATAAGAAGATCCATATTCTCCAAAATACATGATCATATGAGGAAAAAGTTCTACTTCTCTTAGGAAACATATGATGACACGTATATGTATGGCACACATGGCTATACATTCATTCCTACAAATTTAAATTAAGATGAATTAAATAGAAACACTCTCGCCCAAGTCACGTGGCTGAGTTCAATAAAGAATTATTAGTTTTGTTCTCTTCCTTCGTTTGATTTTGACAAACTTTCAAATACATTCATACATATATATATGTATACATATATATGTATATATATACACTTGGATGATATTGCACATATCTTTTCCAGCTTAATCAGAGGTCTCGAGTTCGAATCCTGGTCCTGAGAATGCAGCATCGTTAAAACTCTTGAGGGAGCTTTGCCGCCCATGTGGCCCTACCCGGCTCGAGGGAACATCGTGAAAAAAATATATATATACACTAAAAGAAATTCACCATTCAGTAACCAATTTAATAACCGATCTGGATACCAAAAGGTTCAAATCGGTCGCTAGACATTAGTGACCAGTGGTTTGATTGACGACTAGTTCAAATTGGTCTCTAAATCGATCACAAACTCATTTAACGACCGATTTGGAAAACCAATTTGGAAAATCGATCATTATAATGACTGGAATTTTTTGATCTCTAAATCATTTGCTAAATGGCAAATTTTTAGTAGTGATAGTTCCCTAGCCGCATAACATAATTTATATAATGTTAGATGCGGTAAACGAAAATCAACAAACCTATCAAACGAGTTTTGTTTTCGTTGGGGCAAAGTGGGCTCACATTGCGATCGATGTGCTTAATGAAAGACTTCACTATATATATTTTTAACCAAAATTTTCAATTGTAATTACGGTCGAAGTTGTGTTTAAATTGCATTTACTGTCATTATAGGTACTTGTGAAAAAAATGTGGTCAATTTCATTGCAATTTCTAGGGGTATTCATTGGTTTGGGTTGATTCAATGAATCCGAAAATCTGCATCAAATCAATTAAATTGATTCAGATTTTTTTTTATATTGAGGTCCGAACCAAACTGAGCCCAATGACAATTGGTTTGGTTCTTGGATTTGAGGATTTTGGAATCAAACCGAACCAATTAATATATGGGTTTTTCTAACCTATATAATTTTGTACAGGTTAAGGATCTTAAAAAAATAAATTTATATAGGAATTTGTGTATTTTACACTTTCAAAATTGAAATACTTAATTTTTCAATACATAGTTACTATTTTTGGGTTTCTTAACCTATGCAAAGTTACACATGATAGAAAAACCCTTATAATATATATATATATATATATATTAATATATAAATATTTACTATATTTTATTATATATATATATATTTAATATCTATATATATTTGTAATATTTTTTAATATTTTTAATATTTTTTAGGTTCGAACGGAATCGAACCAACCTATTATTGAACGATTAGGTTTGATTCAAATTTCCAAAAGAAAAATTGCAAATTCAAATCAAACAAACTAAATGATTTTGATTGATTCGAATTTTTTCATGTAAGTCCAAGTCAAATCGATTGATGAACAATCTTATTAATTGCAACCGCAATATGATTACAGAAACTATTAAAAACTACTCCTACAATGTTACAATATGAATTATGGTTGGGAATTAAATTCTTAACAATAATTGAGAATTCACTTTACATATAATTGTTTTGGAAAACTTGAGAAAGCTCATACCTACCACCTGGAGATCACCAACAGCCTCGAGTAGAATTTATTGGAGGTGAATGAACTTTCACTGTGTCAATCATAATAATTATTCAAAGGTATTTTGGATGGTGACGTAAAGAAGGTAGGTAGGGAATGTGGGCGGTTTAAGAATTTGTGAAAGTGTTTTTGACGAAAATGAAATTGATTTTGCCTGTACATTAGGATATATATTTGTGGAACAAAGTTTAAACTTTTTGCGATCGATTTTCGTGCTGAATTGGCTTCCAGAATTGACCCATGTTGATGTGGGTCTGATTCATTGGCAGAGCATCCCATGATTTTAATTTATTTTTTGAAACTGTAGTTTGAAAGTTTTCTTTTTTTGATGTTCAACATTGATCTTCAAGATTTTATTTTTATTTTTTTAGACAAATATTAGTATGTTAATGTTAGTAAATATATTAGTGGATGGGGTTTGAATCCTCGATCTCCTTATCACTCTCTCCACTCCTTAACTCTCCCACCCCAACAATCTTGACCACATTATGACTCCCTAGTCTTCAAAATTTTAAACACGACGATTCTCAATAAAAATTTCTTTTCTTAATTCTTTAATCAATATTCTTAAGTCATTGATTAATATTATCCTTATATTATGTAATTATTTATTAATTACATTTCACTTATTAGAAAAGACCACATTTCATAGAAAAATTGAAAATTTTACTTTTTCATGCATTGACATATTATTTTCTCATGAAAACTTATTTTTTTCACCTCTCAACTAGTATATAAAGAATACCAATTAGCATTTATCTTATTAATTAACTTATAAATTTAGTTCGATGAAAAATAATAAATGTAATTTTAATATATTTTTAATATAAATGTTATTTATATCATAATCAATTATATATTATCATATCATTAAAAATATTTGACTTATATAATAATTATCCTGTCGTGTATATATGATTGGTTAACATTATATTATTTTAAAATTAATAGCATATAAAATTTAACTCTTTTTATAATATATCAAAATTAAATTTTTAACTATATATATATATATATATGTGTGTGTGTGTGTGTGTGTGTGGTGTATATACACACACGCATGGGGATTAAAGGCTATAGCATTGATTAAGAAGACCCGCACCAAGGTGTGTTCTATCATGATGAAATGAATCAAAGGATTAAAAGTGATAATGATTAAAATTTGTTGTCCTGGAACAACTGTAGCAAATGCTTTTTTGCTTCTACAGTTCAGGGTAGTTACGTAGGTAGCTGGTGAAGACGTGAAGTAACAATAAAGCAACGGGTTTTTCATATACTTTCGTCGTTTCAGCCTTTAGATTTTGAGTTTGGGCATAACTAAACCTCAAAAACTAGTCATAAAGTGAGGTTGCCCCCCACTTATATGCATTATTCATGTTATATCACTATCCAATATGAGACTCCAACACACCCTCTCACGTCCATGACTGAACATCTGAAGCGTGAAGTTTGAAGGACTTGATATCTGTGGGTGGCCCAACGGATGGATAGACTTTGGGGCTTAAATTTTCCCACCTCCCTTGTTATTACTCTCACCTCTATCCCTCAATCTCTTCACCAAAATACCCTTCATTTTGTCCCCAACCTCGCCTCCTTCCCCTTCCGGAAAGACACCACTCTCCTCCCCGCACTCCACCTCCATCACAGCTATTTCTGTAACAATGATAAGTTTGAAAAGAAAGCAGAACCTTTGGACCATATGGAGTTGAAGAAAGCACCCCATTTACCTAGTCGTTCGGAGTTGGGAACACATGGTCGCGGCAGAGACAAGGGAGGGTGGGAGGATCGTGAAAAAAGGGGAATGGCGGCATCGACTCGGCGGAGAAAAGGAGGAGATTGCCTCTCGCAGCGACTGAGGTGGTGGTTCAGCGCCAATATCAACTGTCGACGGTGGCGGCTGGTTCTGGTTCGGAAGCGTGCAGCGATAGACAAATCTGGCTGGATAGGCGCGGGTGCGGTGGGCTCGTGGCAGTGGTGGTCGGTGATGGATGGTCCGATTCGGGTCCGGATGGATGGACGTGTGGTGGTGGTCTTGTGCGGCGAGGCTCGTGGCACTGGTGGTTGGTGATGGGTGGTTCAGTTCTTGAAGTGGAAGGGAAGGGGAAGGGGAAGGGGAAGGGGAAGGGTATTTTGGTGATGAATTTCAGAGGGGGAGGTGGGCATCCAAAAATGTAAGGTATCAAAATTAAAGCCCTAGACTTTGATACCATCTTAGATTTTGGGTTTGGACCTAAAAAAACTAGTTCATCGAGTAAGGGTTGCCCCCCAGTTATATGCACTATTCATTCCATATGACATCGAGTGAGGGTTGCCCCCGTTATATGCACTATTCATGGCATATCAATATTAATGAATAGAATAGAATTAAATATAAAATATAAAGTATAGTGTACCAGCAAATTATAATATAAAAAGTTGTTACAAGAATCAATAATTTTTTTTTATATAGACAGTGTATATGTATATGATAAATAAATATAGATATGGTAATATTATATATAAAATTACAATAAATTTTATATAATAGAAATGAAACATTTTTTAATATAATATTTTAGAGGTTTGTCGGAGTCCCACATTGGATAATGATATGACATGAATAGTGCATATAATGTTGGTGTAAGCCCTAGTGGCCAATCTATTTTGAATAGATCATCATTTGTATCATGAATTTAATCATATAATTGATATATGAATAACAGAATAAGGCATTCATTTATTATGTTATTAGTTTATAGCATAATAAAGTCCTTAGAATAGGCAGTTCATTCAATGAGATATTAAATACGTGACTTAATTGTGAGACTTCATTGAATAATAGAACGCTATTCTTAAATATTCATAGTCGAGTATTATTGTTAATTAGGAAGACAATAATACACAGAGACTATTGTGTGAGTAGACTGATGACCACATCTCACGGGTCATGGATATGTGATATCAAGTCGGCACACGGGTATAAATATTAGGAGTAATACTTATACCGGATGACCCACTATGAGAATACTTCATAATAGTTATGTAAGTGTCATAAGTATTCTCATGGTGACTATAGTGAAGTAGTCCTTCAACTTGAAGTCACTACGATTCCTACATGAGGAGTTGTAGGCTTTAATGCTAAACGTCACGCATAACAGGGTGATCATAAAGGTAGTTATTGGGCCTGCAATAAATCATGTGGAGGAGTGTGAGTGATCTAGACAGGATTCGTCCCTCCTACATAATAAGGGTAATGTCTTGGGCCCCTCGATAGAGTGAGATGCGAAATATGCATGGCCACACCGAAGTGGGCTAATATGTGATATTGGGCTCATTTGTGATTACACGTCTACTTGGGGATCGAGAAATAAATAATTGAACATAACAAGGATGACACTCTTATGCCTTGTGTTCAATTAAGACATATGGTTGAAGGGACATTTACTACATGGTAAATTTTGGTCGCGGTAAGGCTAAAATCGGATCGCCGATACTCTTGCTAATTGGGTAATAATGATGCATTGCTAGATGCCGCTCATTATATATAATATATAATATTATAATTAATATTTGATATTATTATAATATTTAATATTATTGCCAACTTAGTGGGAGCCTATAGGGTCACACGCATAGAGCAAATGCGGAGCAGTTATATTAATTAAATATGATTTAATTAATGCAAGGAAAATTGGGTTTGCAGTGTACAAAGTGTGACACCCTTCTACCCCGCATGTTAAAAGCCATTTAATACAAAACATTTAAAGGAAAACATGCAATTACTGGATAAAATAAACAATTGTCCATGGGTAGAAAAGTCCCACATGAACCGTTTACAATGCGGAAATAAAATAAGTTTTAAACAATAAAAACATAACCAACCAAAGAATATAACCCAACCCCGATGTCACTTACAGAGCTGGTATAACCGTTCCGGAATAAAATCCACGGAATTACAACCGAAATTAACGACTACGAAACATAAACTAGCCCTACGATGAGTGGCGGCTCCTCAGAGTCACTCCTCTCCGGGCTGCTCGTCATCCTCTGCAATGTGCCAATCAGGCCAAACACAAACAACAAACATATATAGGGAGTAAGAATCGTATAAACATATTAGCATGGGAATAGACAGTAAAGTAAACAACGAGCATAACAGCATCACATCAAACATCAACATCATCATTATGCTATGTAGTGCAATGCAGTCCTACTCCGCTAAACCATCAATGCATGTGGATCCACTAAACTCGGGATGAACGACTTCGGAGTTACATATCCACATTGAGAATCTACTCGAACGCCGGAGAATCTACTCCTTGGATAGCCAACGCATCAAACCAACGAATGCCTCATCACGGGGGCGCTAGGAGAATCTACTCCAACCGTGGATGGCCGGATCGCCGTACTATAGGACGACCTCCCCTATGTCGAACATCCCTAAACAACATCTCCGATGCAATGCGTATGCAACACAACAACAACGGCAACACCACCTCCATAACTCCAACGGGATCGACCGAAGGTAACAGCGGGATCAACCGCACCAACTTGCCTCGCGGAATCTACCTGAGGACTTAAGCGGAATCAACCGCAGTACCTGGGGCAAACTCTCGGCCACCAAGGTACGTAACAACAACACCTTAGACCCAAACCGTGGGGTCAAGGCCTCCTTGGCCAAAAAGCACCAAGGCACAACTCATCAGCTTGCGGCACCCCAAAGGGTATCGACTTAACATCTCACCATCTCATCATTTTTATTTATCTTTATTAACATTTACCAAGTTGTCTAATCAGTTATCATCATAGGGAAGTGGGGTTTAAAACCCCTTAAGTCCTTTAATCTGGTTCTGTCACAGTGGGTTGAGCACGGTCGTGCTCGTAACCCAGCACGTGAGGGGCGTGCTCCCCTGTAAGTGAAGCACGGTCGTGCTTCTTAATGAGCACGGTCGTGCTCAGTAGCACGATCGTGCTCTTTGTCCTGTACGGCCGTGCTCAACAGCACGGCCATCTCCCCAGAATTCAACTGGGAGCACGGTCGTGCTCCCTGTTCAGCACGGTCGTGCTCATCGCGCGACAGTGCTGTTCTGGGCAGGAACAGAGACTGAAACTTAGTTAAATTACCAGGGTTTTTACTCAATTATTCCTAACATCAATTATCAGCATGTTTTCGGGTTTAAACTCATCATCATAACAGCAATCCATTCAACCACGGCATCAACCCAACAACATCATGTTCATAGAAAAGCAACCAACACTAACATTAACAACATATTATGAACATGAACAGTAAACCAATAACATACCGAAACAGCCAATAGCATACCATCATTAAACAACTAATTCAGCATGTCATTCATACATACAAATATAAACACATCGGGGTTAGGGAACCCCTTTACTTTACACTAAACCCAAACCTACGTAAATACTACCCTTCTCCCCATACCTGGATTGAAGGTAGCTCTCTAAGACTTCCTAACAGCAACCGGTTCCTCTCCTTTAGGCGGCTCACGCACGAACGAGCCTTAAACAAACAGATTAAAATGGTGTTAGTTTCCCAACCAAAAACGAAAGGAAACTAAAGAAAAGGAACGGAACATTACCTATACACGAAGTGCAGACGAAACCACGTTTCCCTAGCGTCTCCAATACTCAAAACCACACTGAGTATGAAGGAAAAAGGGAGGAAGGGAGGTTGCAGCCGTACTAGGGTTTTTAGTAGCAAAGAGGAAGTGTACGGTGCAACCCGGGTCTGCTCAACGTATATAGGTCCGGGCTTGAGCACGGTCGTGCTTACCCTTGAGCACGGTCGTGCTCCACTTAGCGTCACGAGACGCGGTCCACGCATTGAGCACGGGCGTGAGCCTTGTTGAGCACGGTCGTGCTCAACTTAAAATCAGAATCACGCTTCTGACTTTAAGCACGGGCTTGCTGGCTGATGAGCACGGGTGTGCTCATGTACCAGAAAGGGACTTTTAGTCAAAAATCCCACTAAGCCCTTGAACAATAAATTCAACTTAATACAACCAGCTTAATTAAAATATTCTGAAAAACAGGGTATTACACAAAGCCCAACATGGTAAACAGTTGGGTTAAAGGGAGCTGCCAACTTATAAATAGAAGTGCTCTCCCCTCTAATCTAGGCTTGCTAACCATGTCTCCCCGTAGCCGTCGGCTAGCACATGACACATAGCTCCGACGCCTATTTGCTCGCGTGGACTAAGTAGAGGTGCCACCCCTTCGTGGCACTGGTGATCGAAAAAGTAAAACCACGCTTCAAGAGGTAAACGCTAATGCCCTATATGATTCATGTTTGTAATGCGCGATCCATGGAAATGGTTTTCTTCCACCTTGAGATATGATTTTGAAGAGGATTTTCCCATAAAAACCCAACATATAACTTGGGGGCAACCCTCACTCGATGAACTAGCTTTTGGGGTTGAGTTAGGCCCAAACCCAAAATCTAAGATGGTATCAAAGCCTATCCATCCGTTGGCCCACCCATAGATATCCAGTCCTGCAAACTTCACACTTCAGATTTTATTCTATTCTATGCATTAATATTGACAACCAATAATTACATAATTTACCATAGTTGGTAGATAGATGAATTCCTTAAACATGATTACCATAGTTTGATTTTTATTATATTTTTATTAGAATTCCTTAAACATGTTTATTTATCACCATCAACACCTTGACCCATATGAGTCAAGGGCCCCTTGGCCAAAAAGCACCAAAGTTCAGCTTCAACAACACCTCGATCAAAAAGCTTCGAGGCCACTTTGGCCAAAAAACACCAAAGCATATCATCGTGCGGTAACCTATTGGGTACCGGCTTAACCAACTTATTATTTTTATTTATCTTAATTAGTCTTTAATTAAGTTATCTAACTTGCCTTTATTCGATTAGCGTCTTATTTCATCATTGGGGACAATTGGGGTAAAACACCCCTTTAATTCCATTAATTCACGTCTGCATTGTTTAGAGGAGCATGGGCGTGCTTACCCCCAGCACGGGCGTTCTGGACTTTAAGTTTAGCACGATTGTGCTGTCTGTTGAGAACAACCGTCTTTAAGTAGTGCGACCCATTCAAACTCGAATTGGGAGCACGAGCGTGCTCCCTGTTAAGTACGGCTGTGCTCTTGGAGCTCGGCCGTATTGTCTGGGCAGATTCATGATGTTCTTGTAGCCAAAAACTTCCTAAACACTCTTAAATCAGTCCTAGGGTCATTGACTAACCCATTTGGTATAAACTATAAACCTCAGCTCTCCCTATTAAATTCATGTTTTATAAAACAGCCTTGGGGAAATTAATCCTTTAATCATCATGTTAATAATGTGACACCCAATTACCCCGCATGTTATAAAACATAAAAGATAAAGATAAAACATAAAACATACGTCCATTAATAAAAAGGTTCATGGGTAGAACGGTCCCACATGAACTAGTTCACAAAGCAGAAATTAAAACATGTTTAAAACAATTAAAACATAACAAAGATAAACAACATAACCCAACCCCGATGTCACATACAGAGCTGATATAACCGTTCCGGAATAAATCCTCTGAATACAACTGAATCTAACAAACTAACTAAAAGGGGAAAACCCTAACTATGAGTGGTGGCTCCTCAAAGTCACTCCTCTCCTGACTGCTCGCCATTCTCTGCAAGGTGCCGATCAGGCCAAACAAACAAACAAACAACGGGGAGTAAGAATCATGTAAACATATACGGCATGGAGATAGGAAACAAGGTAAAACAAACAGCATAGCATCATCATAACATACATCAGCATATATATATATATATATATATATATATATATATATATATATATATATATATATATATATATATCAACATCATCAACATCAAGTATGCTATGTAGTACAATGCAACGCTACTCCACTATTCCAACTATGCATATGGATCCAACTAACTCAGGATGAACGACTTCGGAGTTACATATCCGTATTGGCCATAAAAGCACCAACACCGGCAGTTCACCAAACCTTGGGTGAACCCCATGGATAGCCAACGTATCAAACCGTGGATACCTCATCACGGGGGGCCGCGGTCACCAAACCATCCGGTGACCTACCGTGGATGGCCAGATCATCGTACTCTCGGGCGATCTCCCCTATGTTGAACCTCCCCTATCAACCAACAACTTCAATGCTCTATGCAAATGGCACAACAACAAATAATCTAAACCACCTCCTTGCTCGAGCCATGAAGCTCCCAAGACTTCAACATTAACATCAACGTAACCTTAGACCCAAACCGTGGGGTCAAGGCTCCCTTGGGCAATAAGCACCAAGGTTCAACTCATCAACACCTCGACCAATAAGCATTGAGGTCACTTTGGCCAATAAGCACCAAAGCTATCAACGTGCGGTAATCCAACGGATACCAACTTAACCATCTCATCATCTTTAATTATCTTTGATAATCATTAACCAAGTTGTCTAATCTCTTTATCTTTGATTAGCTATATCAACTTATCATCGTTGGGGAGGGTTGGGGTTAGAAACCCCTTTAAGTCCTTTAATTCCATCTATGACTATTAGGGGAGCACAGGCGTGCTGATCCCCTGCACGGCCGTGCTGGTCACATAAGTGAATCACGAGCGTGCTTCCTGTTAGGCACGGTCGTGCTCCTCTGCTGCACGGTCGTGCTTAATGCGCGGCCATTTTTCCAGAATTCAACCTGGGAGCATGAGCGTGCACCCTGTTCAGCACGGCCGTGCTCAATGCACGACAGTACTGTTCTAGGCAGAGTTAAAACACAGTTCTTAGCCAATTATTTCAATGATTAAGTCTATTAATCCTAATCTGTTTTAACAACATATTTTCCAGATCCCACATCCTCATCAACTCAATCATAACACCATCACAGTCTGGCATCAACCATTCAACCAACATAATCAACAACATCAGGAATCAACCAATA
Organism: Echinosophora koreensis; assembly: GCA_035048595.1. Taxonomy (NCBI): domain Eukaryota; kingdom Viridiplantae; phylum Streptophyta; class Magnoliopsida; order Fabales; family Fabaceae; genus Echinosophora; species Echinosophora koreensis. The sequence continues at coordinate 4,942,351 of JAPCYP010000016.1, read as the reverse complement.
TTCAACAGTCATATCTCAACAATCATCCAACATAATCATGCCAATAACCAACAACACAACATCATGTTCATATTAACCATAATAACATAACCATCAAGAACATATTATGAACATGGGCATGTAAGACAACATATTAACAATCAAACCTATTATCATAGCAAATCAACCAATATATTAATCATATCATTAAACATAACAAACCGAGGTTATAGGAACCGCTTTACTTACACTACCCCCAATGCCTATGATATACACTACCCTTCTCCCCATACCTGGTATGAAGATTCCAACCAATGAAAGCCAACTGGAAACCCAAACGAAGGACCAATGCATTTCCCTCAAGCAACTTGACTAGCTTTCCAAGCCTTGATCAAACAAAAGGTTAACCAATTAGTTCCCAATTCATAAACAAGAAAAGGAAACCAAAGGGGGAAAGAACCATTACCTTCTATGATTGGCACAGACCAACCAAGACCTCCCAAAAATAGGGCAAGAACACCAAGGCACCAAAGGGGTTAAAGGGAGGAAGAGAGAAGAGGTTTTTGCCCTACAAAAGCTACCCAAAGTGCCAGAATAGGGTTTAGCTCGTAACCATCACGAAACTGCTCTATTTATAGACTCTGATGCCTGAGTACGACCTTGCTCCCTATTGAGCATGGTCGTGCTCAACTTTTGAGCACGGGGCGCTCAAAGATGGCCTTTCATATGGCCAAAACGGTGAAACAGGTTACTAGGAGTCTAAAAAGGGTTGAACCTTTCTAAGGCTAAACTTTCCTAAACATAAACTTAGGCATAAAAAACAAACCTAACAAGCATATGCAAACATATATATAACATATTTAAATGCATTAAGCTTATTTATGAAAAACGGGGTGTTACAAATAAAGAGCCATATTTTAACCAATTAGAGTCTTATTTAACATATTCATCTCTACCAACATACATTCAACCAATTAATCATGGCATAACACAGATTATTAAAACATACACGAATTACATACATCATTATAAACCATGTAACAATTACAGCAAATAGGCATATACAAGATAACAATAACATTTAACAAACAATGGGGGTCATGGGAACCCCTCATCTTACGCTACCCCCTTGCCTAATGTTTATACTATGCTTCTCCCCATACCTGGTATGAAGATCCCGATAACAACAAAGCGGTAGACCAAACGTGTTCCCTCGAGCGGCTCGATTAGTTTTCCAAGCCTTGGTCAACCAAAATGGTTAACCAATCCATTCCCAATTCGAAAAAAGGAAAAGGAAACATAAGAGGGAATAACCATTACCTATAAGGATTGGCACAGACAAACTAAGCCTTCCCAAACATCTCTAAGCCTTGGTCAACCAAAATGGTTAACCAATGTCGTGCTTGTGACTTAGGCAGCCATAAGACACTTGCTTGGAGCACGGACGTGCTGGACATGAGCACGGTCATGCTCATGTACCAGAAAGGGATTTTAAGCCTAGAAATCCCACTTAGCCCTTCTACGACAACTCTAAGCTAAGTCCTAAAAGCTTACCAAACAAACAAGCATACATATATAACACATAGAAGCGCTTAAAGAAAAACAGGGTGTTACATATTTCATTATCTTATAGCTTTTTCTATAAGACTTATAGCTTATAACTTATTAACTTTTCTTTTGTTCTTACTTCTAACATTTTAACAGAATTCCTATTTTTTTCATTCCTTACCTTATAAAATAAAATTTATCTAAAAAATCATACAAATTTTTTTATTTCATTTATATTATTTAATAAAAAATTAATATTCTAATTTTTAAGATAACAAATAATTTGAAATAAATTAAAGTATTAAAAGTATTAAACATGTTATGTCATTTTATATTTATATAAGCTAATTTAACAATTAATTTTATCAAACGCTTTAAATTCAATCAAATAGCTTTTCACTTACCAGCGACCAGCTATAAGCTTTCGGTTAAAAATTAACTTATCATCTATAAATTAACTTATCAACAATATATTAATAATTTTGTCAATCCATTGGGAAAAAAAAAATTAATTTTGTCAAACTGAGCCATTGTATTAATTTGATTTTTTTTGTTAATGTCTGTTCACATCACCGAGCATTGATTAAAGAATCAATAATAAAAGGAAATTTTATCTTGAGAAACAAATAGGAACATTTTTATAAATAATTAAATACACGAGTTTCCATACAATATTATTTTTTTAAGTTTATTGATTAACATTTTCCTAGAAAAATACCTTTTAGGTATTGTTTTTAAATATTATTTCATGAAAATGCATTTCCCCCCTTTTTCTAAATGTGGTTCGCCCCCTAATATTATAGTCACTTACACTTGCTCCAAGGCAACACCATTTTAACTGGATCGTAAGTTTTAGTAATGAATTAAGCGATTTTTCTAATATGTATATCTTGGACATGTTAAGAAATCAAAAATAGAAATGTTGTATTGAAAGTTATATAATTTTATTTTTTTTTAAACTAAAGGTTTGCAAAAGCATCACTATAAAGCAAGACATTCCAACTAGGTTGGCACCCCAAGCTTTATCTATCATTTGCAGCACATCTTATTTTATTAAAAAAATGAAAAAATAACAAATACAAAGACATGGGGGACCAAACCAAAACCCATGTAAAAGAATCAGGCCATTTGAACCTGTAATTAGGTAACCAAAACCTATTACGATTGAATTCATCCATTATTAAACCAGGGATAGTATCCCACCAACTAAAACAATGATGTAATAAGCCAAAATTAGCAAGCCTATCAGTATAAGTATTGCCTGTGAGAAACAAAGAATTGCATTTTCTTAGTGAGATCCATACAATTATTTAGCCATCTGACCTGTCATCTTTAAAGGCATTAACCACTAGCATCAAGTCACTTTCAAGCCACAACTTGAACCACCCTCTTTTATATGCAATTGAATAGTTCAATTTTTTTTATTCAATTGAAAGTCATGTATTCAATTTTTTGAAAGTTTAAAATTACTCTTTCCAATATAGCATTTCTATTTTTTTATTACTTAACATGTGAAAGTTGCAGTGGTTAGAAAAATCGATAATTAAAAAAGAAACTTCAAATTTCAAAATAGAATTCAAGTTGTTAATGATTTATGCAAAGTTTAAATAATGGCTATAAGCATTGAACTCATAATTACTTAGTTATAGATACTTCATTACCACATCAATGACTAATTAATTACCCTAAAAGTCTAAACTGTTGTGTGAATTAGTTCTAAAATAATTTAATACTTCCTCCGGAATCAATTATAAGCAAAATTAACTAACTTCACATTTATTAAGGAAGTTAGTTAATTTAGTTTAATTGTCTTGATTTATGTAAAAAAAATGAGTTACAATTACTAAAGTACCATTTAATTGTCTCGGGAGTATACAATGCTCTTGGAAAAATAAAATAAGAATAAATTGGATTGGTTAATTGTCTTGACTTTTGGAACATTGACATTAAATAGAGTTGAATTGATTGTCTTTTGCTTATATTTGAGTCCACAAAATATAGGTATTTTTTTTTCTTACAATTGAGTCGAGAGGGAGTAGTTAATACTCTAACCTCATGCTTCCTTCGTCTCTATGATAAGCAAAAGTCTCAAACTTTTTGATCTAATATATAAGCAAATTTTAACTACTTCTATCCAATTTAATGACGTTATTCCCAAAATACCCTTCATTTAATAGAAATTTTGTTTTCCAATAACTCCTTTTATTCCCAACAACACAAGCTTAATAAATAAGATGAATGATAATTTAGATAGCAAACTTAATTTTTTAAATAAGATTAACAATATTAAATGAGATTAACTAACCACCTTAATATGTGTGTTTTGTTTAATTTTTTTTTGCTCGTAATAGAAACCAAAGGGAGTACTTTTAGTCATGGATTTAACCCTGCATGTAAGGTTTTTTTTTTTAATAAGATGCATGCTAACATTTTTCGTGTGTGTGTATTTAAGTACGTAGTTTTATGGTGATTAAAACATTAGTTAATACAGATAAAAAAAAATTAGTTAATACAATTAATCTCTCTCCAAAAAATAAAATAATGTTTCGTCATCTCTCGCGAGACATGATAGCTCACACAAGGGTGAGTTGTTTTTTTTTTTTTTTAAATTTTATTTTATTGAGGCATCATAAGGGAGTATAATATATTGAGTACGACTACAGGTACTCAAACCCATATACAAAAGAGATTATAAGTAAAACCAAGGAGAGAAAGTGTAACCACCATACTGATGAAGGGGATTATGCCGATTACACATGTCATCAATTATAATAATATATAGACTATGCATGTAATTAATTTTAATATCTATATAGGATGTCATTAATAAGGGACAAAGCTCATAGTAGACCTGCTGGCTGTGTTTGTGTTTCGTCCTTCTTTGGCATCAACAAAATCTAAATCGTTGAAATTAAACTCTGGCAATGAATGGAAAATCTTGCCAGCGCGATACAGACAAATTTTCCAGTATCTTTAGCAAGATATAAGACCAATGAATTAATTAAACCTTCCATTAATAAATATTTTCACTTTCAAATAATTATTATTAATATATTCCTATAATTGGTTACCCCGTCCATGTACGTAATTTCATTTTGTCTACACTAAATCAAAGAATTTCTTGTATTTGTTTGTTCCTGTAAATGTTACATTGTATACGGATTTGGACACTCCAAATACTCATTTAATTAATTATTTTGCTTATAAAAAAAACTAAATCAAAGAATTTACTGGCAACCCAGTTTGTATCCTTGGCTAACATTTAGCATTTTTTATGCTTTTGTTAGTCTTTTTAATGAAATTTAGCTTATAAAAAAAAAACTGCATGTCCAATTAATTTAATGAATATGTGCATCGATCACAATCGAATCCATTATTGTTGTTTGACTTCTGTAATCAAGTCCTTGGCTATGAAATCAATCAGCGTAATACCTAAATACTATGTCATATAGCCCTAACCACGTCCACTCTTAATTAATTAATATATTGTAATTTTGCGTGGATTTACCTACTCAATATCTCAGATCTTTGATCCTCAGCTCGAATTTCTAATGAGCGGTGCTCGATCACGACACCGCTGGAATTCTCTTAGGTAATATTTGGTTGGAAATGAATGAAGGAAGGGTAGATGAGTGATTTTTTTTAAAAACTTTTATGTTTGGTTCAACTTTTAGAGGGGAGCAAAATCCCTCCTTAAGTGAGTCTTGGCTCCTCTTCGATAATGAGGGATTTGGAGGGAATGAGAGAGATTTTAAAACATTTCATATATATTGACTAAAATATCCCCGCTTATCTATTTTAAAATAAATAATTATAAGGTTTAAAAGTAAATTTGTTTTAATTACTATTTTAATTTTTTCAATCATTTTTTATTTAATTAATTAATCCAATTTTATTGTTATGTTAAAATCCCCCCCCTCCTCAACCAAACATAAAAGTGTTATTTTCCCTCTCCTTCCCTCCATAAAAATCCCTCCACTCTCCTTCCTTCCTTTGGACCAAACACATCCTTAGTTTTCTTTTTTCTTGCCATAGCAAGCCAAGCTAGCTAGCGATTTTGCTACCAAATTGATGTAGACTACTCCCTCCGGTCTCTATTATAAGCAAAAAAGTCCCAAGTTTTTTGGTTCAATATATAAGCAAATTTCAACTACTTCTATCCAATTTAATGATGTTATTCCCAAAATACCCTTCATTTAATATAAATTTTGTTTTCCACTGATTCCTTTTATTTCCAACAACACAAGCTTAATAAATAAGATGAAGAATAACTTAGGTAATTAACTTAATTTTTTAAATAAGATTAACAATATTAAATGAGATTAACTGCCCACTTTAATATGTATGTTTTATTTAATTTTTGCTTATAATAAATACCGGAGGGAGTATATGCGTTGAGTATATAGGTTACCATTCTTCTTAATTATTCGACGATGTTAGGTGCACACGCATATATATATAACCTTCATGCATGAGTCATGACATATATTAGGTTTCATCCTAAAATTAGTTGGTGTTAAAGTTATATATATATATATATATATAAGCCAAAGGAATATTATTAAGGGGTTACAAATTGGTGTTTAGTGAAGTTGTCTAAATTAAAAGATATGTAAACCGCGTCCTAGAAATTGAGGCAGACGATGCAGGACTTCCAATATCCTCCTCCACAAATGCCGGCGAGAAGGAACAAGCGATAAACGACAGAAACAACAATAGAAATTGCCATAAAAGGCGATAAACGATGAAGTTGGGTTCTGACTCTGCTACCATATTATATTCCATTCTATAATAATAATAATTGGGATTTGCTAACGTAAACCCACCCATTTTTTAGAAGGTGTACGTTAGCAAACTACAACTAAAAAAATGAAAAATACACCCGAAGGTGTGGCTTGCTAACGTACTGCTTCTAAAAAATGGGTAGGTGTACGTTAGCAATCCTATTAAGATTTGCTAACATACACCCACCCATTTTAAGAAGGAGTACGTTAGCAAGTTATAACTAAAAAAATGGAAAATACACCCGAAGGTATAGCTTGCTAACGTACACCTTCTAAAAAATGGGAGGTGTACGTTAGCAAATCCCATAATAACTATACTATTTTTTATAGCACTGCATGTTGTGACACCTGGGGCCAACGAGGGCGGGAAGTGGTCGCCGGTGCAATAAGGCACAACAAGGAGCGGCTCTTGACAGGCTTCTAGGCGGAGGGACACATGAATGAACGATAACACGTCGAGATGAGAGGGATCCTGAGACTTTGTAGGTATGAGACTATACAGTTGAAGATAGCTTATATGAATTGATTGGTACTATCTATACCAACAAGATACATCTTCTTTTCGGGAGCCCATCACTAAAGAACTCCACAGTTAAACGTGTTTGACTCGGAGCAATTCTGGGATGGGTGACCTCCTGGGAAGCTTTCCAAGGAAACGTGTGAGTGAGGATAAAGCACGCTGAAAAGACTCGTATTGGTTTGTGGGGACAGCATCAACCCGTAGAGCTATCAGGGATAGCCAGAGATGTTACACATGTTATAACTTGTTAGAAAATTTTATGTTATACATTATCCGGTTAGACCATCCAGTTGAACCGGTTGAACCAGTTAAACCTGAACCGAAACATTTTCCGGTTTGTTGGCCGGTCCGGCTTTAACAACATTAATTAAATACTTTTTTAAGTGTAGAGAAGTATAACTATATTTGATTAAATTATCTTCTTACACTATATTAGTACTCTGTCAGCTTATCAAAAAAAAAAAAAAACTCTCTCATTTCATATAACAGAGATATCAAGAGACAATTAATGATAAAGTTTGAAAAGAATAATTAATGCTCTCTTGATTGCTTATAAAAAAATGCACTCTTGATTAATTTCTGAAGTGTCAAATAAAAAATGAAACGAAGTTTTCTCTTTAAAACATAACTTAATATTATCAAATAGATGGTAACACCACAAACCATAGTATCACTTTCTCCATTAAAGTTTCTAATGTTTTTTAAAAAATCATTATTAATCACCATATTATTATTATTATTATTATTATTATTATTATTATTATTATTATTATTATTATTATTATTATTATTACCTCTCTGCAAAGACAGGTATGACCTTCAAGGCTCGTTCTAGCGTGAGCGACCAATGCATGTCGCTCATGGTAAGCCATCTTTATCAACCGTTGATTAAGGAATTCCACCATATTGTATCATACATCAGCTACATTGGATTTTTTTTATTTCATTTCCCTTCTCCCTCTTGCTCTGCGTTTCATCCAGACCGTCTTCTACCTCCACACACTCTTGCTCTAGATAAGTTGCATATACATGGACTGGTTTAGCTTGTTCTATTATGCATTCCACAAAAGAACGAATTTTTTTTATAAACAAAAAACTTCATTGAAGGATTATAAAAGAACAGAGGGTCACCAACAGTGAAAGGAAAAATCACAATAAGATGAAACGAGAAAACGGGGAGGGGATATAACATTACAGAAGAACAAAAGATTAAGTTTCAATTGGAAGCTGATAATCCTGTTCCTCCCCGCTTGCCTCTCTTGCATCCTCGTTTTATCAGCTCTCTTTAGGCTTCACTAAAACAACAACAACTAATCTCATCTCATGTGATCTCCAATTTCTCGCGTCTTAGTGGGGTGTCCTAAGATCGCCTTCTTTTTCCTGGTTCGCCGCAACCTCCCTCTAGATTTTCTACCAAAATGCCGACGTTTCAGAATTCTCCTTTTATGTTCATTCGGCGCCTAGCTTCGAAGAGGAAGTTGTCATTGAGCCACTGGCAGAGGGGAACGGAGCTGAAACCTGAATGAGGGGAAGAGAGGGCAGTGGAGATGGTTTCGTAGGCTGCGGGGAGGAGAGGAAAGAGAGGGTGGGGATATCCGAGTCGGCGAGGGAGTCCATTTCCAAAGACGGTGTGGATGAAACGCGGAGCAAGAAGGAGAAAGGGAATGGAATAAAAAAATCCAGTGTAGCTGATGTATGATACAATATGGTGGAATTCCTTATTCAACGGTTGATAAAGATGGCTCACCGTGAGCGACATGCATTGGTTGCTCACGCTAGAATGAGCCTGACTTTCAATACAAACAAAAAAAACAGAAGAAGAAGAAGAAGAACATATTCAAACTTGCTAGATTGATACGGATTCAGAAAAATCAATTGTCAACATTAATTTAGAACAGATTCTTTTAATTTTGAAGTGTCCTAACATTAGCTATCTGTTCATTAATATGAATCAATAAACCATCACTACTTATACTACCTTATTTTTACAATAGACAACAGTTTTATATATATATATATATATAGACACACACACGAGATATTTATACTTCTTCAGTACTCTATTACTATTACATATATGCTACCTTCATTGTTTAATGCATGAAAACAGCCATAATAAGACACAATGACAGCTCTAACTAATGGTTAATTATTTCATATCCACTAATTAGTAACAGTTAATAAATCTACAATAAAGTAAAGACTAACTACTACTAAAATGACGAAGATGTCAACGGTGCATAATTTCTGGTTAAACTTAAATTACTGATGCAATAGCAATCGTTATTGTATGGGACAAAATAAATAAAATAAGCTAAAATTCCAACATTTCCTAAAACACAGTAAATGTATACTTCAAGAAAAATACTCATCGTTGATTAATATTTATATAAATGTTAAGTTAATTAATATTCTAAAATTAATTATACAAATCTATCCTGGAGCATACATTTATTAATTATACTACACGAGCATATAATAATCTCTACATGCAATGTATCTATTCTGTTATTATATATTCAGAAATGTTTTTTGTACAACTGCCAACGACAACTCTACGGTGACAACCGTAGAGTGCTACAGTAACACGCTATTGTAGCGCGTTACTGTAGATTTTTTTTTTTTCAATTTTTGACTTTTTAAAAAAATATATATTTTTGCTTTTTTTTTTTTAATATCTGGTTAATCAGGTATAAATATCTGGTGAATTTAGTTCATTATTTAGTTAATGGGTTTTTTTGTTAAGTATGTGCAAATATCTGGTTAATCGGGTACAAATATCTGGTGAATTCGGTTCATTATCTGGTTAATGGGTTTTTTTGTTAAGTATGTGCAAATATCTGGTTAATCGGGTACAAATATCTGGTGAATGGGTTTTTTTGTTAAGTATATGTTCGGTTCATTATCTGGTTAATGGGTTTTTTTGAGAAATAAATTTTTTGGTTAAGTATGTGCAAATATCTGGTTAATCGGGTACAAATATCTGGTGAATTCGATTCATTATCTGGTTAATGGGTTTTGTTGAGAAATAAAATTTTTGGTTAAGTATGTGCAAATATCTGGTTAATCGGATACAAATATCTGGTGAATTCGGTTCATTATCTGGTTAATGGGTTTTGTTGAGAAATAAAATTTTTGGTTAAGTATGTGCAAATATCTGGTTAATCGGGTACAAATATCTGGTGAATTCGGTTCATTATCTGGTTAATGGGTTTTGTTGAGAAATAAAATTTTTGGTTAAGTATGTGCAAATATCTGGTTAATCGGGTACAAATATCTGGTGAATTCGGTTCATTATCTGGTTAATGGTTTTTTTGGTTAAGTATGTGTAAATATCTGGTTAATCTGGTACAAATATCTGGTGAATTTAGTTCATTATCTGGTTAATGAGTATTTTTAGAAATAGATTTTTTTTAAAAAAGTCAACATTTGTAAAAAAAAAAAGAAAAAAAAAAAGAAAAAAAAAGAGAGGCACTACTGTAACACTACAGTAGCGCTACAGTGCACTACAGGACAAAAAGTTGTCCCGTAGAGTTGTCTGGCCCGGTTGTTCAAATATCACGTCTGATATATATTAAAGCATTCAATCGGTTGCCAGCTGGGTCTAACAATGTTTTTAATGGTTCTATATGTTACCCACCAACAATGCTAATTAATTAATAATGCTCTATACTAATTAATCGAGAATCAGATTTCTCTGATGTTACTTATTAGTATGAGAGAAACACATACTCCCTCCGTTCCCCTTCTATGATAATTTAAGATTTCTACACACAGATTAAGAAAGCATTAATTTATTAATATTTATACCAAATTACCCTTATTTATAGTATCGTTAATTATTTACAAATTCTAACCTTGGTCATTTATGTACCTTGAAAAGAAGCATTTGTGTACCTTGGTCAAATGTAAGATGCATTGATATATGCCACTTTTGTTTTGGAACATGCAACATTTATGATTGAATTTAAGTAGGAAAGGTTTAGTATGTTTTCAATGTATTTCAATTTAATTATATGATAAGGGTATATATGGAAAAGAATTGTCAAATATACATTGGGTTTATAAAAGATCCATTGTTTTGGAACAAAAATAAAAAACTAAAATTACCATAGAAAAGGAACGGAGGGAGTACTATGTTACGCGGTGAAAGAAAGAACTTAGGAATCATTTTTCATTTGCACTGAAATTAAATGTTCGTATGCCAGTTTTAACGGCCAAACTTACGCAACAGCACAATTTATCAATAAAGGTTAATAAAGCCCGATCTTGTCTAAAGTGGGTTTCAGAATCGAACATATATATCAAGGTGTCAAATCTAGGTTCGAGATCGAAATCTGGGCAGAGACATGTTAATTTTGACAGTCGTCGAAACCGCATTGCAACTGTAATTACAGTCGCATCGACCGGATATTCCTGCAATATTCGCAACGCGACGCAACCACAACCGCGATTTAAAACCTTGATATATATGGCTGGTTTCCCATCCCCATTTAGGAAGCTTTGGATGCTTATGTTTGTTTCGAAACACATGCATTCTCTGCAAGTTTCGAAGAGAATACTTTTGGACGAAAACGTCATCAGTGGCAAAATACCTTTTTGTAACTATATACTAATTAAGATGCTAACTTTTGATAATATTAGCTTCTTCTTTATGTTTTTGAGTTATAAATAATTTAGTGTAGGCGCAATACAAATAATAACATTAACAAGTAACAACGGGTGGGGTTTGCGAAGGTGATATCGCCTTCCTACACTACTAGCGTTATCTACATCAAAGCTACATCATATAATTCCCAAACCCATAGGATATGGTGATAGATTATGTGAAAAGACGTTTGAATCATCACTTCTAAGCAAAAATATTAAACTAAATAAATAAATAAATAAATAGTTCCCAAATACACATTTTTTTCTCAAACTACACATTTTATTAACCAATATCGAAGAAAAAATCAAAAAGTTTGTTTCTCAAAAATCCAGTTTTCTTTTTTATGTTGTTTTTACTTATCAAAATTTTTAATAAAATCAATTTTTTTTAAAAAAAAAGGTAATAAGAGAAGTCAGCACAAAAATGAAAAAAAAAAAAGGAAACAAGAGAAGTCGATAATTGGAGCACCGACTTTTCAAAAAAAACTAGTATAATTTTTCCATCGTTCCCGGATGTCAACTTTTCATAAGGCAAAAAATGTATATTTTGAAAAATCTTTAGCTCCCTCGTTTATGCCCCACACCCGTGAGGCACTCACTCCATTATACAAGGCACTCATCATCCCTTGTACAATTATACTCCTATCAATATACTTTTGTTTATAAAAAAAATAGTTTGATAATTAAGTTTTTATTTATTTAAATATTTTTACCTCAGTTTCAATATGTACAAATGTTTTCTTGTTTTAAATATTTATATTATGGTTAGATTATGTTTATCATTTTTCAATTGATATTATTATTGTTTACTTTTTTAATTACATGCTTTTTATGGTTGATTAATTTTATTGTTTGATAATAATTAGGTTATAGGAATCTTTTCGTACCAAAATTAATAGTACGAATTATTATTAGGTATATTTATTATTAATTAGCTAAAGTAGATTGAGATCTCAATGTATTCTAATAAGTCATGAGTGAATATATACTTACTTGTTCACTTTATATACATTCAAGCTCATTTTAGAATATACTAATTCCATTTTCTAATCGGTAGGTTAAATAACAAGTGTTTCAATTGACACTTCTGATGATTGATTTTGTATATTTTGTATTATTATTATTATTCAGAAGTTTGAGAAGGTTCTATCCTGCTGTAATCATTACCAGCTTTCTCCAAATATTTGTAATCCATTCATCATGATTCTGTAATTGATTGAAAGGCCTAAACAATAGCCTGTGGATAGCATGCGATTGGAAGCAACAGATCCTAAAATGTTTCCATCCAAGAAAGAAATATCACTATTCTTCGCGTTTTCTTACTTCAATGCTAAATTCTATGGCGTTTCCATTAACAAATTGACAATATCTCTCCATTTCACATTTCACAAGCGTCACCTGTGATAGGCTGATAGCGTTACACTTATGTTCTTTTTTGCACTGAATTTGGATATTTGTATAAATACCGTGTATAAATTGATATAAGTATGGGTGGAATGAAGATATTTCTTATTTTGAGATGGAGTAAATGTACAATATGCAAATATGAGTGTAGATATCATTTAGATGTCCATAGTAATGATACAAATAAAATAGCATAAAAATAATCACAATCCATGCAATTCAATAAAATATGAAAGGTTATATTTTGATAATATCGTTTATTAGAATTGAAATACATGGACTAAATTAAAATGACTACCATATATAAGAATGAAAGTAAATATAATTATCACATATTATGACAAAAAATAAATAAAATTAATTCATTACCTGAATGCCTGCGTCTTTTTTAATTTTCATTTTATTTTAATATATAAAAAAATGGCATTTTAATATATAATTTCTTCCTAAAAATGGCATTTAAATAAATAATTTTGTCATTGAGGATATTTTGGCCCAAAAGCCCAATTGAAGTGTTCTCTCTCTGTCGCTGAGACAAAGTTGTTAAGCTTTTTTTGATCTCTCAGCTTTGCAAGAATCTCTGACTGTAACAGCCTTTGTTTTCTTTTCTGCATCTTTTCATCTGTGCTCGTCGTACTTCCGACCGTGTTATTACCAAATGACGAAGTCCTTTCTCTTTTTGTCTCAGAAATTCCCTCACACTCTTGCAACAAGCCATGTGCTCACGCTCCATCAACCAGAGGCTCATAACGCTGTTTATTGTAGACGCGCACTGTTTCTTTCTTTTTCATTTTTTCTTGGGGCAAATTCAACATTTTCAGGCTACTTTCTCTCTCTTGTACCACAGCTGAAGGATACTCGTACCGTACGTACCTTGATCAGAGAAAAGCTGTACCCGGTTGCTGATTCACATGCAGTTGTATTTTCTTTAGCTTATTTTAATTTATGCAATAGATCCAGTATAATAGGAATTAGGTTAAAATAATTTTTTGGTCATATACGTGTCCCTGATTGTTAATTTGGTCCTTATACGTAAAAAATTTGCAAACTAGTCCCCATACGTGACTACCGTTATCACTTTAGTCCCTACCGTAACCCACAATTAGTAACCGTTATCACTTTGGTCCCTATATGTGTCACTGATTGTCAACTTGGTTCCTATACGTGTCCCTGATTGTCAATTTGGTCCCTATACGTAAAAAATTTGCAAATCATTCTCCATACGTGACTATCGTTATCACTTTAGTCCCTTCTTGCTCTCGGCTCACGCTGCCTGCCGCCGTCGACGACGCTCCGACAACGTAAAGTGGAGAACACAGAGAAAAACCCAGATTTGCTTACGTTGGCCTCTTCCTTTCAACCTTATTAGATCCATGTAATTATGTCTTTGAATTCATATACTTTGACAGTGCCAGTGACTGTATATTATTTTTTAATTGTAATGATGACATTCACATCTATAGTTTGCACACCCAAGACTAAGGATGACATTGGGTGATGTTGCCGAGTATAACTGGGTTATTGGAGAAGATGAGTCAATTCCTAAGTACCTGTATTGGTGCAAAAGGAAGAGCTTGAAAGGGAAGACATTGATGAGAGCAATATGCTTGCTTGACCTATACTAACTAAAGTTATCACAACATTTTTTTGCAACATGGAGGATTATTCAAAAGAAAGTCAAGGAAAGAATGATGCTTTGTGTTGTATTGTTGGTGGTGTTGCTGTTCTGTTGCTATGCTTTGCAGGTTGATGCGTGGTGGGGAGCTTCCAGCCCTACCATTTTATTTGGGCTAGAACAGTGGAGCTTGTTAAGACATGGAGATCTTTTTGGGATGGTCAAAAGTAAATTAAAGGTGCATTATGTAATTAGAGAGTTAAAACAGGCAGGGGACAAGTTTCTAGTTCTTTTTTGCTATAGCTGGAAATAGTATGTCTCTGTTATAAGAGTTAAAGGTTTAACGGGCGGTGTGAGCCGAGAGCGAGAGGGACTAAAGTGATAATGGTAGTTACGTATGGGGACTGATTTGCAAGTTTTTTACATATAGGGACCAAATTGACAATCAAGGACATGTATAAGGACCAAATTGACAATCAGGGATACGTATAGGGACCAAAGTGATAACGGTTACTAATGGTGGGTTACGGTAGGGACTAAATTGATAACGGTAGTCACGTATGAGGACTGATTTGCAAATTTTTTACGTATGAGGACCAAATTGACAATCAAGGACACGTATAGGGACCAAAAAATTATTTTAACCTAAGAATTAATTTTCACACTACATATCTTTATGAATTTATCAGATAATTTCTAAAATACATTTTTGTTTTTCTTCTAAGTTATTTATTCCTAGATAAACTTCATTCATGGAAGCAAAATGCAAGAATCACAATTCAGATATCACTATTCCTATTATAACATGAGCGATCAAATCATTTGAATGATGATCAAGCGTCCAAAAGCAATAAGCATAACAATTACCATATTAACAAAGAAAAATGTCCATATATTACCTCGTTCAAAGTTAAAACATCATTATCGAATCACATCTTCCTCAAGGCAAAAAGGTAAAAACATGAGGGTTTTTTCTTTTTTTTCCATACAGTTATGAGATTGGGGTCTTCATAGAAAAAGAACCCTATGAAATACCGATATTATCCCAATCCCAAACGGCTTATATGAGGTTAAATTCTCTAATTCAATTAATCCCCATTCCTTAAGTGGGTCAATTATATCAAACTCTATCAATTACTTAAGGTTTAATTAACAAGGCTGCTGATTAAGCTTTGTGGAATTTTCAGCAAGCCTCATTAATCAAATGACCTATTTTTGGATTACCCAACTAATGGTAAAAATTATAAGAGGCAAAATTCCATTATTCACTATCCCTAACATAGGAATGAAATGTCAAAACAAGAGAATGGAGCCTAATCATTCAAATATCATTAAAAATAGTAATCATTCAAAAAAAAAAAAAAACTAGCAAGGAACCAACAAAACTTCATCAACTAAAGGATTATATCAAAACCTAGCTAAAAAGAAGTTTAACTAAACATGATTAAAAATCTAAAAACAAGAAAAATAAAAGAGATAGAACAAACTCTATGAAGATGAAGAGGGATGAGAGGGAAGATATGCTCCTTCCTTATCTAAGCTTTAAGGAGGTGAAGAACTAGGACTCCAAGAGAGTACAAAATTGGCTTATAGATATAGGCCGACCCAAATGCCCCTTTCTAGATGTGAAAATCATGTTTTTATAGAGAAGATAATTCATCATCCGTGTTGGGTGCCCACGGGCTAGCATCCAGCGCTGGAAACACAAAGAATAACATTTGGAAATAGGAGCTGGTGCTCGACGCATGCTTTCTACTAGGGGCGGAGCCAGAAAATTTATAATGTATTCATGAAGCACAATATTGAATATGAATTCATCCTTGTGTCAGAAACGATATAATGGTGGTGTTCAAAGGAGAGGTGAGAGAGAGAGAAAGAATGAGGGCTTACTAGTGGGCGGTGGCGGCAAACTCTGGTGGTTGCGGTCACGGTGGTTCCAGAAAGGGTGTGGTTGTGGGGCGCACTGGGTATAGAGAGGGAGAGAGGAATAGGGTGAAATAGGGGGCAAGGGGCTTCGTCGGAGGGGATGGGAGGTTACCCGGCAGGGAGAGGGGATGGGAGGGGGAGGGGGACATTCACTGGAGGAGAGTGGAGGAGAGGGTAGGGAGACTGTGGCAGAGAGTGAAAGAAGAAAAAGGTGAAATGGGGGGAAAGGGAACCCGCGTGTGATTTAGGGATTTTGGAATTAGCGACCGAAATTATTTGGTATTCGGTCGCAGATTCAAAAAAATAATTTAGCGACCGCATCCCGGTCGCAAATCCGGTTGCTAAATAAGTCAAATATATTGACTTCGTTTTCTTAAAGCGACCGACATTGCGATCAAATTTTTAGCGACGGACATATTCGATCGCTAATTGAAGTGTAGTGACCATTGTTTTAATTGCACTAGAACGGATGCTAATTCCGTCGCCATAGTCGGAGGCTAAACGACTATTTTCTTGTAGTGAACTATAAACATTTATTAATAGAATTTAATAGCCCTTGAGAACCAAAAAAAAAGAGAGAGAATTTAACAGCCCTTAGGTGATAATGCACCATTTAAATTTTTTTAGTAGTGAAAGATATCACCTTGATAATGTCATAGGTTACTCCAAATCTCCATAGTAGTCTCATCCAAAGAATCATGTGTGCTATGGAAGGATCCAAAAACGGTTTGATGAGATAGCACTAGCATATTACATATCGGTCCTAAACTTCAAAAAGAGGATATGTTCGATGAGGTTTGGTAAGATTTTCATCAATGAATTGCAACTTGTTCTTCAATTTTCACCCTTTTTTTTCAATAGAATCTCTATTTTTTTTTTTATAATTAAATATAGTCTTATTGGCTAAGAGCTATTAGACTCTATTAATAAATGTTTATAGTTATCTGGAAGTCGTCTTGCCATGAAACCTATAATGTAACACAAGATCACTTGCATATAACTATAAAACATTTATTGATAGAATCTAATACCCCTTAGATAGCCAATTAGTCCCTATTTATTTTTTTAAGTATAGAGATCTTATTAAAAAGTTGAACTGTAATTAAAATGAGTTTAACTGTAATGCATTGTCAATATAATTTTTTTTTACAGTGACAACCAATCCTGAAGATTCTGACCCCACTAAAATGTTTTACTCTTACATATATTAATAACCTTGAAAGTCATACATAAAGTTATGTATGATTGATTGATAAGGTGAAAAATTTTATATTGATAGTGCATCAAAATAAACTCTTTAAAGATTTTGCAATGAAACTGTATGTTTTTTTTTTTTTTAGCCCATGCATACATTTTTCTTTCTTTTTTTTTTTTTTTTTGGTTCCTTTTTGTATTTTTTTGGAAAGGAGAACTCATTATATAGTCTATAGGGTTCATTCTATCGTGCACCACCCAAAATCTATACCACCCATGAGGCAACTGTTAAATCAATCATTTTGATACCTGGACATTTGACTTTTCAACTAGTCAATGTTTGAAAATTTGACCCACCCATGTAACTATTTAATTGGCCCACAATTTGCCAAATGGGTGGTACAATGGGTGGTATAAATTTTGGGTGGTGCATCTTAGCCCAAGCTAGATATATTTTTCAATATATCATTTTCATATAACTCTAGACATGAACAACCCTTCTCCACTTCTCTCATTCTTTCTTTTCTCCCTTAATTTCTTCTCATCTGTTTTTGTCTGCTGGCTAAACCTAATAATATATATGTTCAACTCTATTTCACGTGCAAAGCACTGTCCATTTTGTATATATCTTCACCTCAAAGTCCTTTAAAAGTTGAAAAATACTTGTTAAGAGGACTCATCAACTTGGCTTCTACTTCTACTACTTCTTCTTCTTCTTTGAGTACATCAACACCAAAATAGTGCACATGTGTTTGCCAGAAGGAGAGAGAGATAGAGAGGGAACCATGGCACTAGAAACTGTGGTTTATCCACAACCACAAGACCCTTTTGGTTATGGAACCAACAAAGACCTCTACAACTACAACTACAACTACAACAACTTGTTATATGGTGACTTCAACTTTGAAAAACAAGAAGATCAACAAGGTTCTATCACTTCTTTTCTTGAGAACCAAACAGAAAATCATGCTTATGAAGATTGGAACTGTTCTCCCCCAGAAGCACCAATGTTGCTGCCAAACATGAATATTGAACTGCATGTTCCTAATGATCCATCTTTAGAGGTGACTGATGCAACAAACACACACAACTTAGATAGCTCAACTTGCACAGTTTCTCGCCCCAAGAGGCGTAGAGCCAAAAGCAGAAAGAACAAGGAGGAAATAGAGAACCAAAGGATGACTCACATTGCTGTTGAGCGCAATAGAAGGAAGCAAATGAATGAGTATCTCTCTGTTCTTCGCTCTCTCATGCCTGACTCTTATGTCCAAAGGGTACTCAATTCACTTATTTGTTTCACCAAAACATGATTATAGTTATAGCAAAAGAGAAATTTTTTTTTTATTATAAGCTGTTTTAAATATAAAATAAGTTAAAGGGTACTTAGTATTTTGATGAAAATAGTTTTTTTCCCCAAAGTTTTTGTGAGAAATTTGTGATTATGAACTGTTTAAAGTATAAATAAATTAATCTAGATAATATGCAATAATATGCTTATGCTTTTTGGGTTTTCTTGAATTGGGTTTGTTTGTGTTTTGATTTATGAATGCAGGGTGATCAAGCATCTATAATTGGAGGTGCTATTAACTTTGTTAAGGAGCTTGAGCAGAGGCTGCAATTTCTTGGTGCTAAGAAAGAATTAAGAGTAGCGGGGAAATCTGATGAGAGTGGAAACAATATGCCATTTTCTGAGTTCTTCACCTTTCCACAGTATTCAACTACAAGTGCTAGTAGCTGTGAAAATTCTGTGGCCATGAGTGAGCAAGTGAGTGAGGTTAAGTCTGGCATTGCTGATATAGAAGTGACAATGGTGGAGAGCCATGCAAATCTCAAGATAAGATCCAAGAAAAAGCCAAAGCAGCTTTTGAAGATAATCTCTAGTTTGCAAGGGATGCATCTCACAATCTTGCACCTAAATGTTACTACCACTGGGGAAATTGTCCTCTATTCACTCAGTGTTAAGGTTTGTCTCTGGTGGTTAATTTGGTATTTTTTCACTTTTCAGGCACTTCACTGAAAAGTGTGAAATGAAAGTGTATTAATATTGAAAATTTTATTGTAGGTGGAAGATGATTGCAAGCTGGGATCAGTGGATGAGATAGCAGCAGCTGTATACCAAATGCTGGATAGGATTCAACAAGAGGCAATTAATTAATGTTGAATAATTAAGATCCCAACTTGAACTAATTTGCCCCATTTTTTTCTTTTTCAGTTTAACCTGAAGACCTTAGTATTGATGATAGTGAATATTTCTCTCTTCTTTCCTCTTTCAAGTTGTACCTAATTATTGCAAGGGCTGTTCATCCTTTGTTAATCTACTGATAGTACCTTGTGGGCTCCTTGGACTTGGAGGAAGCTTTTGGTTTATTCCTTCTTATATGTCTTTAGCTAGCTAGCTAGCTAGCTAATTTGGATTGTTCTCTCTGTGTGTGTCTTCTTTTTAATTTCTTGCGGTCGCTTATATTATGGTTTAAACAGAAATTATGTATGATTTTTATGAGATTGTGCATAATTTCCAGGAAACAGTGCCCTGACTGCAGAAAATCCGGATCCTTTTTTTTTTTCCCTCTCGGGTCGGGTTGTAGAAGGTTGTAGTGTATTTTGCTTGAGATGTGCTCAGTCAATTCTGCCTACCTTGCTTTGATAGTGGTAGGCCATGACAATCTCAATCATAAGCCAAATTGTCAATCCCAAATTGAGAATCTCTTGAAATAACTTTGAATGAAAAAGCTAGCCAAATGTTTTAAGAGATTGGCAAATACTATTTAATTTGCCCATTTTTTCTTCTTTTATTGGTTGTCATAATTTATAAATACTTCTGTAACCATAAGAAAAATCTGACAATTTGATCTACTTTTCAAAACATTTTTCAGAAGAGTTAAACAAAAACCAGAATTTGATGTTGATTCTTGTCTCCTATCCACAATTGCTGAAATAAGATAAACATAAACTCAATATTCATTACTGACTGTATGTCATCAGAATAGTAATACTAGTGCAAGAAATAGAGGAGAAGTTTAAGACCCCATTTTCTATATAGTTCCCAGGATCATCAGAAATTCATCAGAATTATATAATTTTAGCTGCATTGAATGAATTTGACTCAAGCATTACTGTAGTAGTTTCTGTATAAATTGGTTTAATGAAAAATAATAATAGTTAGGTAGCTCAATTGGTTTGAGCTAAGGATAGAAGGTGATTAGGAGCTGGACATGGTTCAAATCCTAGCAAATGAAAAAATAAAATAAAAAATTACATAATATTTAACTTACTAACTTTGACCTATATAAAAAAAAAAAAAACAGTTTTGCATTATGTTCTGAAGAAGCAAAGCTGTGGTAGGACTTGCAGAAAAGTGTGAAAGGAAAGGAGACCCGTCTGTTCTACATGTGTACAAATTGCTTTGCAGGGAAAAGCTACGGAGCATAGCTATAGAAATTAGTAGAGCTAAGCTTTCAAGTTTCTATGCATGCATTGAACTTTCTTCATGTTTCACACACAACCAAAAAAAGAGGGTCCATCCTTATTACTCCATCCGGTCCTTAATATATAAAACAAAACCCTAAAACACACAGACCAAATAAATATATTGAAAAGAGCTAATTATAGTTAATATTCATATAAATTTCCAAAAATACACATTCTAATTAAATGAACAATTACTCACTTGTATGGAAAGTTGATATATCTCGTAAAGATAAATCCTATTATAAATTACGGTAATATTGGAAATTAACATTTAATATGTGTGAAAATTGATGCACGTTTCTTATATTTTGGACCAAATAAAAGTACTCATTTATTTCTTATATTAAGGACCGGAGGTAGTATCATTATTAAGATTACTAAAATAAATCCAAAAAATAACATACATATAAACTTAAATGCATATCATTTCATATTTTGTATAAGTTTTTACAATTTGATGATTAATCCTACATTCTTTTTTTTTTTTTGGCATTTATGATTAATCCTACCTTATTCTTTATATATCTATATTATAATTGGTCACATATCACTCATACAAGTAAATAGGGCCGGCCCAACACTTATGGAGGCCTAAAGCGAACTCTAAAGTAAGGCCTTTTAAAGAAAATAATAAAATTTTATTAGAATTATTATATTTTTATTTAAAGTTTATCTTTTGTGTTTTTTGGGATGCAAAATCATTTATTAAATTATTGTAATTGATTTCATTTAACAATTCTTTTTCAATCGATAATAAAGCTAGTTCACTTAATCTTTATTGAGACATTATCGATATTAGATAAGATTTTATTATTTTTAGTCTTGAAAACTTCTTCCTATCGAAGCAATAGTTCGTTAACATTATTCTATAAGCGATATATGCATTTGGAAAAGAATAAGCCTTATTATATAATTAAGTATGTCAATTGGTGTATCGTTTTCCACATGCATAATTTCTCTGAAAATTTTTTGTTCTGTAAATAAATCTAATCCATCTATATCAAAGTTGTCATTATGTTTTAATGAATGTTCAATGTTAAGACAATTTTCATTATCCAATGACCTTAATTTCTTAATGCTAAATAGAAAACCAAAAATATCTTAATACATTTTAAACTGTTCAAATCTACTTTGAAATGAAGTGATTGCTTTATCTATTGTGTACAAGAAGTAATCAACTTTAAATGATTCTTCATGAGATTTTACAACTTCATTGTCAATAATCTAATCGCATTGTTTCTTTGTACGAATAGTATGTTTTTCATGGTCATTTATATAGTAATTTCTTCGGTAAAAATTATAGCATTTTCAAATCCGTCTTCACTATATTTTTCAAAAAATGAAATAATTGACCTTTCAATCATTGTATAGCAACATCGATACACATAACCTTTGATTACATATTTTTACTAATTGAGTTTACCCCAAACAATATCTCATACCAAATAGTCATGCCTAATAAAAATACTAAATTAATACTAATGGTTTTATAACAATGAGTTGTTATGTGAGTGAGATAGAAATACGTGAAGTGAGCCATGAGTGAGGAAAATCAAAAGTCTTTTATACATCTGCTGACTCAATCTTTTGTACAACTACCTCTTAACATTTTAAAAAAAATATATTATTAAAATAGGTAGTAAATTTTTTTTTTTTGAAGGTCTGAAGTCTTAACTTTATCAGCTTCCCTTTGGGGCGGCCTGCAAGCAAATGAGACACGTCATGTGCCTTTAATCAAGCTTTATCCATTCATGAATCTGCAGAAAAATGTGTCTGATGTAAATATATTTTATGATATTATGATGGAATTCTTTTTTTTTTCACTTTTCTGGATGCGCTTCTAATATTTTTTATAACAATATAAAGTAAAGCAAATGATTAGGGCATTGAAGGTAAAAATAATGGCCCCATCTATTTGTACTATGTTCCTTCGAATCCCTAGGTAAAAAAGTTTACTGAAAGTGGGGATGCGGTGGGGTCATCGAATATTTTCAATAGCAGAATGAAAAGGATCTACAAGTTACAAATGTATTTTAAACAATGGTTAAAAGGGAAGACCTTTTCGATGGACAAGACCCAATACAGTTAAATAATAACTGGGATTTCAAGTATATAATTTTTAAGTATATTGTCATGTATATATAAAAGATTTTGTTGAAAGACACAAAATTCACTCGATGATTTTTTATGTTTTTTTTGGTATACCACTTGATGATTTTTATTTCTTGAAAAATATTAATTTTCAACTATTGGCTGTATGATATTTATGGTGTATAAAAAAAGCAAATACCTTTTTTGTGGTTAATTTTTGCATTTGAGAAGTTCTATTGAGTGATTTGAGTCAGCAAATAGAGTAACTTGGTATGCATAGGAAGATTTGAGTTGCCATGATGATTGCTTGAGTAGTGAACTGTGACTTTTTCATTCAACCATGATCTCTCATTCGGGGATGTTTTCTCTCTTTTCCATCGTTTGTTAGGTGAAAATCCCTTTATCACTCAAATCCAAAAAATAGAAACATAGATTCATTATTCATAGAATACTTTCCAATATTATATGGATATCCTAGTTCAACTATAGGTTAGTGAGTGTTTGCTTTCTGCAGATAACTCTCTTTAAGAAGCCATATACATGTATTTTGAAGATAATGAATTAAAGAGTTGCTATTAATCATCACTTTTAGAAGTTTAAGATGTTGAATTGAAGAAAGGTGGCATTTTCAACTTAAAGCTTTGAATAATGCACAAATTAGTTGAATATATATATTTTTTAACTATGTTATAGATACGAAGTATCCACCATCGTTAGCAGTGACTAATCTCCGTCGAGGAATTTATTGGGCACACAAGATGGGTTCTCCTCTCCCGACCAGGTTTTTTCTACATAAATTAGTTGAAATTTAACATGCATGATAATAGAGAAACGTGGATGATAATGATCAAATTATAGATCAGTTGGTCACAAAAACTTCGATAGTACATTATAAATCATCTCTCCCAAAAGCTTGATACTATGTCATGGATTATCTCTTTCAAAAATTTCAATTATCATATGAAGACATATGAAATATTTTATATATCTATCAAGAGTTGGGGAAAAAAAAAAAAACTAGGATTTTAGTGAAGCCTAACCCGTTGCATAAGGTCAAGATGCCTAATTCATTTACATAAAGTAGTCAGATTATTGAGTATATAATTATACCTTTATACAAAAACAAAAACAGTAGTGATAAGCATAGCACGGTAAAAGATGAGATCACGTTTGTGCGATTTATGTCCTTTGCTCTGTGATATATGTTAGGTCCCGTGTCCTATTTTTTTAATGCCAGATTCTAAATTGTACAAGGGTCTTAGCGTCCGTTTATGAAGCCCCATCAAAATATTATTATAAATATATAATAATTCATTGGTTGTTGATGAAGCTCCAGGGTTGTCTTTTAGAAGATTCCAACTCTTACACGGCTTTGTTTTTTTCTTCTTATTCTCTAGTGGGGAACATGGCATTCATAGATTCCAACCCAAATCTCTCTCTTTAACATATTATTTTAAACTTTGCATGTGAAAAAGAAAGAGAATGAAGCAAAAGTGTTATACATTAAGTACCATTTACACCAAGACATAAAGATTGGGCTTGTGTTGCAGTTCTAAGGAAAATAGCAAACATACAACAAAAAGAGGCACAAGATTAAGGCTTGTGAATTGAACATTATTCAGCTGAGGCAAAACTATAAAGAAACAGCAGAGAGGACTTGAGATAGTGACTTCCTTTCTTTAATTTGATCAAATAGAATAAAGCAAAAAGATATAAAGTTACTTACTAAAACAATGACAATCACCCACAAAACAGGAAAGACACTAATAATTGAAGGAAACAAAGCGAATGAGTATATACCCAATGTTGGTCCACATGAAACACTGCTTATAATGACTTTTGAGATGAATGTTACACCTACATGCATGCATCATGCGCATCTTAAAAAATAGCAAATATAAGTAACACCCCCAGTTCCTCAGGTGGATTCTAGTGTGAAGTACCAGTTTTACTAGTATACTGGTATATCCCAAATCTTTTTTATCAGGGATGATTTTCAATTATTAGATATAATATTAAAATAATTAACGGTCCAGATTTAATTGTCCCAAAAAAAAAATTTAACCATTAAGTTGTTGAGCAGGTCACCAAGCAAAACTGAAATGACAATTTTACCCATAATCCCTTCGCCCAATTAGGCTGGATTCTCACGGGGATTGATATCCGAAAGACTGAAGCTTGAGGATAGCTGAGTTTTGGAAAAGAGATTTCAAACCTTTTTTTTCAAATGCCTTGACTGGTGAAAATATTTGCACCCTCCCCATATATGAAATCCAAAAGCTCCAGAAGACCATAAGTACAGAACAACAACTAAATATGGAACAACAAAAGAATGTGCACCATCTATATGGAATCCTTGCCGCGAGGCTTGAAGATCTCCTCCGCAGTAAGGTGGACTATTGCCATGACTAAAGGACTTTGCATTATGTTATTATTATTAAAAGGGTAATCTGAAAATGATAAAAAAAATAAAATAAAATGATAAAATTGGAAGTGAATTGGATTTGCTGTTTTGATTTATGCTTTTATGGATTAATCTTTACTGGAATTATAATTCCTCAACTCAGTCTACTCCGCCATGGCCACCTATCTCATCGACGGCGGAGGAGACCAAAGGAAATGGGGCGGTGGTAGAAAGGTTAGGGTTTGCGAGGCATGGGTGACAAAAAACTGATAAAATGCTCAGATGGGGAGAGGTAAAGCAATGCGATAAACACTGACGAAGGAGGAAACAGAAGAACGACGGCCATGGACGACGATGGACAAACAGAGAAGGAAAGGATATGAGGGGGCAGACAGAGAAGAAGAAGAAGAAGAAGAAGAAGAAGAAGAAGAAGAAGAAGAAGAAGAAGAAGAAGAAGGAGCAGGAGGAGCAGGAGGAGGAGGAGGAGGAGGAGGAGGAGGAGGAGGAGGAGGAG
Organism: Echinosophora koreensis; assembly: GCA_035048595.1. NCBI lineage: Eukaryota > Viridiplantae > Streptophyta > Magnoliopsida > Fabales > Fabaceae > Echinosophora > Echinosophora koreensis. Next base: position 4,916,254 of record JAPCYP010000016.1, on the reverse strand, counting down.
GAGGAGGAGGAGGAGGAGGAGGAGGAGGAGGAGGAGGAGGAGAAGAAGAAGAAGAAGAAGAAGAAGAAGACAAGGGTAGGAGTGGATTTTCACAAAAAAATAAATAACCAAAATACCGGTTCGACTTATTATTACAATAAACTTTAGTGGTTCACTGGTATACCAGTAAAACTAGTACTTCATGCTAGAATCCACCCGTTCCCCACCCCCTTTTTTTCTTTGGATTTGATATAATTTGAATAACCACCCATACCAAGAGTATTAAATCCAAATACTAAAGGGGCAAGTGCAAGGCAACAAACATGTATTGATTAAAGTTGTTCGATTAATTTTAAAACAAAAAATTATCCGATTCTAATATGATAATTAATTGCGGTTCGATTTGAATTCAATGATTTGATTTTTGATTAATAAAATAACAAAAATGTATGACTAAAAATAGCAATCAAAATAGGAAATATTGAACAAGAAATTGAACATGTTAAACTTTTAAATGTATGACTAATATTTGTTTTTTTTTCTTCATATTTTTAATAAATTTGATAAGTTTGGGATACTTTCATCATTGCTCTTTGATAATGCATTATGATTTTGAAACTCTAGTTTGTCAACTTAGTGAAAAAGGACATAATTGCTTGGAGATTCTTGAAAATATTGTTTGTGTAATGTAAGGGAAGAAAGGAAAGTTAGGGATTTTGGGTAAAGGGGTATATGTTTAATTTTATAAATGAATATATATAAGTATAACAAGAGGTTTGGTTTGGTTTTTCATCTATGAAGCAAAAAACCATTTGATTCAAATAAGATAATTATCTTCGATTCAGATAGGATCCAATTGATTTCGATTTCCAAACCAAATCAGTTTGGATTAGATAATTCAACTTGTGACTAATAAAGTAATAAAATCCCAAGCCCAGATGATAGCAAAAGACAACAACAAAAACAAGGTACACTCATTTCAATCAACATTAGATGATCACATAAACTTGACACACTACAACATTTTATCAAATTAACAAGTAACAATAGATAAAACCATGTATATATAGTGGTTAACTTTAAAGTTTTTTAGAATTCAAACTAAAAAGTAAAGTTGAGAAAGTATACAGTTGAATTAAAGACATAACCTAACCCCAAGTAAACAATTGAAAAGTAAAAAAAAAGGCAAAACATCTTGGCTCTTAGCTGCTAGATACCGAAATTGTTATAAATATTAGCAAAAAAAATATATCATAGTTTAGATGTACTATGCTAACTAGATACTAAAATTATTTGATGGTATTAATGCACTAATCTACAACACTAGATACCGAAATTGTTATAAATATTAGCAAAAAAATATATCATAATTTAGATGTACTATGTTAGCTAGATACTAGAATTATAAATGAGATTATTGTCAAAAAGTTATAAACTCTTGACTAAGTAATACGAGAAAGGACAAACATAATATAAGTAATACATTTTTATTCTTTTCCGAGAGAAAAATGCTAAGATATAGGTTGCTCTCAGTAATGATACGCCGGCAATTTCCACTGACTTCCAACTGCAGACCGGAAGAAATGAAAAGGAAATAGAGATTATGGAAAACATTAAGAGCAACTAGTTTTGGGTCAGTTTTCTATTCAGTTGCTTGTTTTCATTTCTGATTTTCAAAAATAATTACGAAAATGAAATGTTGTTTTCATTCTATCTCCTATTTTCAAAGATTCGTACAAGACAAAATAAAAACAAGAAAAAAGTTATTTACATTGTTTCTTGTACAAATATTTGAAAATAGAAAAATAATTATTTTTTAAAACAGAAAATAAAAATAAGAAGCTAGAAACAAAGAAAACGGAACCTTAGTGTGGCAAAGTCTAAAAGTTGTTTCCATTGGCTTAAGAGCAGAAGAGAGATGATGTTATACCTGTCAGGTCTCAAGGTAGGTTGGTATAGATACACCAGACTGTTCTGTCACTTTTTTATAAGCAGCTTGCAATCTTATAGTCACTGGCCCTACTTCTCCATTGCCAATTGTGCGGCCATCAACCTTCACCACCTAAAGGAGTTATCAAACAAAGTTTACACTCATCACTTGTGCTAGTAACTACCATCATATAAATGAGCACCTAGATGCCAGGTTAGTTGAATATCAGATTTCTATGTCATGGTGCTAATAGCAATGGTAAAAATCTAAAGCAGTCAAATCAGATGGATTGTTAATGGGCATGCTTATTAAGTTCCAAAGGTATTGGAACTCACTCATTCTATAGGAGCAAATGGATTAATGGCACTTTGATTAAGATGCTGAGTTTTGATCAGTTTAACAGGCAAAGTCAAGAATCTGCATCTTGTTTTAACCAATGTTCTTATTGCTTATGTTCTCCGGGCTAATAAAATGGCTCTGAGACTTGCCAGTAACAGACAAATCAAAATTCTGTAAGTTGACGACACACGAAAGTTTGCCATCGTGATGTCATCATATAACAATGAAAATTCTTTTCATGTTTGACAATGATTTGTGCAATTGTTTATGAAAGAGGAATCGGTTAATATTCTAGATGCATACCCAGCTCATCCAGAAAAAAATTCAATTGATAAGGTATAATAAGGCACTTACTGGGCTTAGTTCTCCCATTGTTCCTGTCGTCCATATCTGCAAGACAGCCTTCTAGTTACAACTCAAGCATAAAGTATGAAGTCTTACACCGGTATAAGTATCATCAATTTACACTAGTGTCAGTCATAGACGTTCTTACACCAGTGAATCACTTTTTTTTGAAAAAGTTTCTTACAAAATCAATCATTGGATTGAAAACTCCTATCATATAGTAAATCATATATATAGAATTTCACATTAGTTGAAAATTGTTTAATATTTCATTGATATACATTAATATTAACGTAGTATATACTATTAAAATATATAAAAGAAAGCTATTTGATTACATTTTTATTGATGTTCAAATGTTCCAAAATTTGGGACAAATGATCCACATGATAGATAGCTATAATTCAATGGTTATATCGATAAAACCTATATTGTATAAAAAGTTAATGGATGGTATATGTGTTAAGTCTTGCATGATGTAAGTTGATCCTTCCTTATATATATATATATATATATGTGGAGAGAGAAATGGAACATAAATTTGTGAGGAAAGTCCCATATTGGAAATTATTCGGAAGAAATTTGAAATGGTGAATACTATATGTGAACCTCGTCTGCAGTATGCACTTCTGATAGGCTGATTCTGCGCTCCTCTAAGATTAACTGCTCCTTCACCACAAGATCCATTACCTGAATTTGCGAAACAGCAGAGTTCCATCAATATAAACCTAATCTTTTCTAACAAAGTTATTTTTTGCTCACAAAATGGCGCCCATACTAGTAAGTAAAATAATATACTTAATAAATGTACTACTTATAATTGAAATTGGTGTTAGGGTGTCATCTTATACTGGGGTCCTAACATATATGCTAAAAAGTGGCATTAAAAAAACTGGTTGAATTTACACAACTTACAGTAGCACGAGTAATGCCAGGAAGACAGTAATCAGCATGGGGTGTCAAAACACGGCCCTTTTTAACTATGAACTGCACAAAGAAGAGCAATAATTTATGAGTTGAACTGTTCCAAATCATTAGATGCAATCTTTCTCTGTTGCTAGCAAAGCCCGCTGCAAAAAGAAAAGCCTATAATCCTTTCTCAAATAGAGAGAATTAACACGGCTTTTTCACCGTGAGACTGCATGGTAAGATGAACAAACAACATACTTGCTGCATTGTTACAGCATGTAGGGAGATGATTGCAACATCTTTGATCCATGGATTGATTTGAATGATTTGTCATCAGCTCAAAGTTATCCATGCTGAGTTATTATTTTATTTTTTTTGTTTTAAGTTTTGTGTATATCAATAATCCAGAGCTTCTGAGAATTATGGGAAAATTGAGGACATACAATGTTAGTTGCATTAGTTTCAGATACATAACCGTCTTGGTCAAGCATGATTGCATCATCTGCTTTTGCATTATTGCCTTCAATCTGCACCAACCAAATGATAACATTTTTTTTAATGTTACAAGAAATAATCATTGAGAATGACAGGATATTAGCATGGCAAGATGCAACAGAACTATGGTTTTTATCATGCTTATAACAGTTAATCAAATTATAATATGCTATATGTGCTGCTGTAGCAATAAAACGTCAATGTCTCTGTGCATACAATCATACCAACCCGTCCCCCTCAAACCACCCACCCCACACTAAAAAAAAAAGACAGCATATCAGCATGGATAAGTAACAAAAACTGCATTTTCTTTCCTGATATTAAATAATCCAGAATACTATATATTTCTGCATTTACATTACTCTAAGGATTAACATGTCAAAATTCATGATCGACTCAATGACTGTCCACTCACAATAATAGCATTCAATACATTTTGGTTGATTATTCATTATTACATGTAAAAAATCTTGAAGAGAATAGGGATTAGGAAAATACCTTTGCAAGTATGTTATTGAGGAGGTTATTGTGATGAATCTTTGAATCCAAATTCTGGTTAAGAAAACAAGAAAAGGAGAAGAGACAGTCAAATGAATGAACTAGAGTTCAATCAAACAGAAATTTTCTTTTTTTGTTGGTTTTGAATGAATTTCATTCTTTTACAGCCATATCCCAGGCTATCATAAACTACTTCAAATTATTATTATAAAGGGTCGGCCCAATGCACGAGGCTCCATCTTGGTCGGGTCTGAGGAGGGTTGATGTACGCAGTCTTAACCCTACCAGCGGAGAGGCTGTTTCCAGGATTTGAACCTGTGACCAAGGTAGCAACCTCACTGTTGTGCCAATGCTCACCTCTTACTTTCACTTATTATTGTTATGGCAGGAAATTATTCAATTAAATATCTTAAAATACTTCATAGTTCTGTCTTTGTCTACTCAGACCAGGACAGGACAATGATCTGGTCATAGCACTCTTGCTTCTTATTTATATTTACAAATAGGAAGCATTTCTTACCTTTTATTTAGGATAGTTGTTTCATAGTTTCTACTTTTAGTTGCTATGTACTTCTTTTATCCTCTATATGCATTCCTCCCATTCTCTGTTTGGTATATCTTTCCACTCTATGGATACAGGGATAGAATGGAAAGAGAGGGGTGCCTAAAGAAGTTGAAAAAAAAAAGGAGGACAGGGGGGGCATATAGATTGACAGAGAAAGGTCCCATGCACACACACACACAACTCATGGAAAAACCATATCAATCAAATACCTCTCCAACATATTGTATAAAATGAATGAAAACCATGATAACATGGGGCTTACTAAGATATTTGATTGGATAGTCAAGAGATATTAACTCTCGTCAAGTTTAAAAATTCTAATTCTGGAGAATTCAAAGTTGAACCACGGCTAACTCAAATAATACCTTTCTGCAATATATCCATGCCCAAACTCTGGTTCTAAAACGGCAACATTACTACTAGCAGAAAAGTACAGATCTTAACTGTCATTTGATATTGGACCAAAAGGTCAGGTAGTAACTCAAATAATTAAAAAAGAAAGAACCTTTATTTCCCATATTAACGAGTACCCAAATAAGAAACTTACATTTGGTGAATTACGGCGTGTTGTAGCAGCAACAAGAACTATACCACGCGTGTTATCATATACTGGGGGCTTCCATTCAGCAAGCACTGCATATGATTGAATGTGCATTATCTTATACCATGCATATTATCATTGTTACTTATTTGGTGCAGCCGTGGAGATAGGAAGTTACCAATTAATGTGCATCCATAAAGATTGAATGCTGGGCTCATCCCAGAAGTAACCTAGAGAAGAAAAGAATATTCTTTTTTGTCAGTTAAAACATGAGTTGCTCCATATAATTACATATGATTAACGGTTTCAAAACCTTGTTTGCAATATAAAATACAATCACCACTCGTGAAACATGGATTATCATTCAGTTCATTTCATAATTACACAGGGTTCCTAGAATAGCCATACCAGCAGTCCTCTTTGCATCTTTTTATCATTATTAAGATGTCAGGTCTATTTAATAATTATCAGAGTATACATAGTATACTTAATTGTATTAGTAGAATAGACTCATAACTGAATGTATTCATTCAGTTATGGACAGCTGTAATTTGTAGCCAGCTGTAGAAAAGTCCAGCTGTAGGAAAGTGTACCAAAGGCTATATAAAGCCTTCCTCTGTAAATCAGTTAACACAGAAAATCAATAACAAGAAACAGTTACAAATTTCTCTCTCTCTCTCTCTTTCTCTCTTTTCTCTATGCTTTCTTTCTGCTTGATGATATTCAACATGGTATCATGAGCTAATTTTCTGGGCCTCGTCGTGGTCGATCGATGGCTGAAGCCACTCCTCCTCCCGCCGGCGCCGGCACCTATACCGGCAATCCGTTCACTGAACCAGGTTCGCAATTGCATTCCGCATCGTCTTCCTCAATGAACTTCAATCCAACACTCTCGGTAAAATTGGATGATCAGAATTTTCTTTTGTGGAAGCAGCAAGTGGAAGCAGTAATCATCGCACATAAGCTTCACCGGTTTGTGGTCAATCCCGTGATTCCGCCGCAATACACGTCGCTGGCGAATCGTGACCTAGGGATTGAATCAGAAGCCTATCAGCTTTGGCTCGTACAAGACCAAATGCTCTTCACCTGGCTTCTAGGATCGTTATCACCGTCAATTCTCCCTCGTTTCATAGGATGCAAGCAATCCTATCAGGTTTGGGATAAGATTCATAAGCACTTCTACGCTCATCTCCGTGCGAAGGTTCGACAGTTTCGTTCCGAGCTGAAGAACACCAAGAAAGGATCGCGTTCTATCTCCGAGTACTTGATGAGAATCCGAGCCCTAGTAGATTCACTCCAAGCCATAGGAGATCCTGTATCAGATCAAGATCACATTGATACTGTTCTCGAAGGCCTTCCTGAGGAATACAATTCCTTCATCATGATGATCTACTCTAGGGTTGATCCTCCTTCAATTGACGACATTGAAGCGCTACTTCTGGTTCAGGATGCACAATTCGAGAAGTATAGACAGGAATTGTCCACTCCTTCAGTCTCTGTCAATGTAGCACAGGCACCAAATCTTCAAGATTCTACTGTTTCAACTGAGCCCTACCAGCCACAGGGCGGTTTCAGAGGTCGTGGTGGCCGGAATGGTGGCCGTGGAGGCAGGGGCCGTGGCCGTGGGGGCCCCAAACCCACTTGTCAACTCTGTGACAAATACGGTCATGATGCCTACAATTGTTGGTACAGATTTGACCAAACCTTTGTTCCTTCACAGAGGCCTCCACCACAGCACCAATCTCAATCCAACCCTCCTCATGCTCATTCACAGTTGCAACAGCAGAGTTATCCCCAACAGAACCACCAGTTCCCTCCCAATGTCTATCAGAGGTCTACTCAACCTCCAAACCAGCCAAGTGCTCACCTAGTCATGCAGCAGCCTCAATTTGTGCCTAACACACAAGAACCTCTACAAAGGAGCTTTGATGCACAGGCTTGGTTTCCTGACTCGGGAGCCTCTCATCACATAACTGCTGACCCAAACAATCTCAGCAATAGCATTCCCTTTGGAGGACAGGACCAAGTTCTCATGGGTAATGGTCAAGGTCTCTCTATAAACTCAATTGGTACATCTACCTTTTCTTCCCCCTCCCATCCTCAAATTATGTTTTCCTTAAAGAATCTTCTTCTTGTTCCCAATATTACCAAAAATCTAGTTTCTGTGTCTAAATTTGCTAGGGACAACAATGTTTACTTTGAGTTTCACCCTTTCTCTTGCTATGTCAAATCACAGGGCTCTAATCATGTCCTTCTTGAAGGCTCTCTTGGAGGTGATGGCCTCTACAGTTTTCAGAATATCAACATACTCAAGGAGCCTTCATCTCATTGTCTTCAACACTCATTGTGTAACTCTACTCATAATGAGCACCTAGCTAAGTCATCTCCTGTTTCTTTTACTGCTACTAGCTCTCTAGCCACTTGGCATCTTAGACTTGGACATGCTAACAACAATGCTGTAAAAGCTGTCCTACAACTTTGTAAAATACCCACATTGAATAAAACATCTGTTGAATTTTGTAATGATTGTTGCTTGGGCAAATCTCATAGATTACATGCACCATCATCCACTTCCACTCATCCTATAGCATTTGAATTGATCCATAGTGATCTTTGGGGGCCTGCCCCCTTCAATTCTTTTAGTGGATACAATTATTACATCACCTTTGTTGATGCACACACTAGATTCACTTGGATCTACTTTCTCAAGCATAAATCTGATGCTCTTAATGCCTTTAAACAGTTTTCTACTCTAGTAGCCACTCAATTTTCTACATCTATTAAAGCTGTTCAGACAGATTGGGGAGGTGAATTTCGTCCCTTCACAAAATATCTAACTGACTTAGGCATTATTCATAGGTTAACATGCCCCCACACCTCTCACCAAAATGGTGTAGTGGAGTGGAAGCATAGACAAATTGTTGAGATGGTGTGATGAGAGAAAACAAGAGACATTGGCATAACCCGTGTGTTTCAACTACACGACGGAGATTCTATTATATAGGCAATGAACAAATCAAAATACAATCAGTGTCATAATTACAAGATATTCTCAATATCTGATTATCCTAATGTATCCTAATTACCAAATATTCCTATGATCAGAATATATTATTTACATAAATATCAACACTCCCCCTCAAGCTGGAGCATATAAATCATATGTACCAAGCTTGTTACATATATAATTTATTCGAGGACCTCTCAAAGACTTAGTAAAGACATCTGCCAGTTGATCATTTGAATTGACAAAGTTAGTGGTGATGTCCCCAGATAAGATCTTTTCTCTGATGAAGTGGCAATCTATCTCAATGTGCTTTGTCCTCTCATGAAATACTGGATTTGAGGCAATGTGTAGTGCAGCTTGGTTATCACAAATGAGTGTCATTTGGGTAACATCCCCAAATCGCAGTTCTTGAAGTAACTGTTTGAGCCAGATGAGTTCACAAGTAGCTGATGCCATGGCTCGATACTCAGCTTCAGCACTTGACCTTGCAACAACATTTTGTTTCTTGCTCTTCCAAGATATTAGATTATTCCCAATGAGTACACAAAATCCAGAAGTGGATCTTCTATCAGTTGGAGAGCCTGCCCAATCAGCATCTGGGACTTACCCTTCTTTCCCACTCCTCTATCCCACTGAAATTTTGGGATCACAGCTTCACCCAAGCTGTGCACCTCATCAATAGGTTGCCAACAACAGCCCTTCCCTCTCATTCCTCACCTTTTCATTCTCTGTTTGACTCAATTCCAGATTACTCCATCCTTAGAGTATTTGGATGTGCTTGTTTTCCTCACCTTAGACCCTACAACAAAAACAAACTTCAATTCAGATCCACTGAATGTGTCTACCTAGGCATCTCTCCTCAACACAAGGGACACAAATGCCTTGATCCTAATGGTCGCATTTACATTTCAAAAGATGTTTTATTCAATGAAATTCGTTTTCCTTACCCTATCCTCTTTCCTGACCCTTCCTCTCTCAACTCTTCTACCTCTGTTCCCTACCCTGCCACTATTCCTATCCCTGCTTATCCCCCTTCAACAATAATCGAGGCACCAGATAAATATGTGAAACCTGTTGAGAGGTCTTTTGTGGGCATATTGTTTATATGTTATTAAAACTATGCAGCCTCCACCATATAATGCTGGGAATTGCCATGTGAATGATGATTGATGGATGGAATAGAATTTAAGAATTATTATCTTTGAAGAAGTTACTGAGACTGAGTAAAACCTTCTTCCCTCGTGTTAGAGAAAGCCGGATATGGGAATTGTCAAACATGCCATTCCGAATTAGAGTTCCAAAAATTGCTTCCTTAATCTGCAAATTTCAAACTAAACTTATTATGATAATAACATAAACAAGACTAAAAATAATAGCAGCGCTTTGCTTTTCAATGAACTAAATGCATCTCAGACTCACCTCATCTCGAGTTGGAACATTTTCAAAAGCCAAGGCTTTTGCTGAATCAAACAACCTGGTGAGAAGCAAGACATGTCAGATCAACAACAATGATGGAGAGCAGATGTTTTTACAAATAAAATCTAATATTAAGAGTATGGAATATGTGACCTTCAGGTTGGTTTAGTTTTAAACTGATAAAATGTAAAACAATAATACATAACTGAAGAACATACACACACTCAAATCAAATAAATAAAAACTCACAAATCATGACTTGATGAGAAAAGCAGTAAGAATTTCCCCTAAAAAAACCCGTGTTAATCAATTTTATAATGTGTAATAATTTAAGTATTTAACTATTTAGTTAGGTTAAAAGATAAAACTCACAAATCATGACTTGATGAGAAAAGCATTAAGAATTTTCCCCTAAAAAAAACCCGCGTTAATCAATTTTATATGTGTAATAATTTAAGTATTTAACTATTTAGTTAGGTTAAAAGATGTTTAATAGAAAAGTTTCAAGAAATAAGGAGCACATTCAGTCAGATAATTCTTATATCCTCCTTATAGTTTGTTTGCCAAAAAGTTATAAATTTTAATAAGGAAAACACTACACTGCCCAGCTATTAATATCACTGGATCCAGCCAAACTGGTATGGCACCATGTTCGGAACAGAATGAGTGCTGCAGTTCCAAGAATCATGGATGAGCAGGAGCAGCTATGATTTTCAATGCCTTTAAATAAGCAAAGTACAAACTGATTAGTCCTAAAAATTAGCAGCCACTTCTGCCAGTCTGCCACTATTACCATGAAAACAAATAGAAAAGGAACTAAACCACTAGCTGATCACCTAAAGATGTGGTCAACAAACCACTCACAACAACTTAGATAGCGGACCACTAAATAACATAACTGCCAATGCAATTTACTTGGCCAGGACTACAACCACTAACAAATGTAAATAACCATCAAACTTAGCAAAAAAATGCAACCAAGCAGAAACTGTTGTACCTTGTGCATTGATTCATTGGATATAACACAAGATGTAGTGCCTTAGGAGAAGATATGAAAGACTCGCAGTGGGGTAAATAAAAATAACTATAGTTATGATGTTAAAGGTAAGGATAACCGTTACTACTCTGGGAAAAGAGAAGCAGATACTACAGATGCATCACACATTGCATGTCTTAGATGAATGTAGAAAAGACCATGAGACTACCTGTCTAGATGTTCCTCAAGCTTAAATATCTTTCCATTATACACTCGAAGACCCTCCCAAACTGAGTCACCTCCTTGGACAACTGAATCAAACACAGAAACCTGATGGATCACAGGTTAACAATTAAAAACCTTGAGAACGTCTGCATCAATGATCAATCAGATAAACCAAAAGCCTTATTCTATTGACAGCAGACCTTGAAGTGCCATGCAAGTATGTACCTTTGCACTATCACGTGGTAGAGTCTCATCACCAACCCAAGCAAGCAATTTCTCGTTTGCAGGAACAGGAAGATCGGGAGGAGGTAAATGAGGGCTCAGAAGGGATGACTTTCTCTTCACATGGCGCCGGAGCATGTTGTACAGGGGTAAACTTTGCTCCAACAAATCATAGAGAGAAAAGGGAAATGGCTAAAAGGAAAATAAGAATACAGCATAAAGGCAGTCTGAATTTTTGACATTGAAGAATAATAGTAACGGATAATATCGCAAACAATGACATAACACCACAGATACTTCAAATGAAATAACAGTCGCGGCTCTTCACAACAGAAACTAAAATAAAAGCAATCCACAAAAATCAACCGGATACCTGAGGATACTTTTTTGCTTGCTTAAATCCAGTAGATTTATGTACAGATTTATACCACCAAGGGGCCCACGAGCCATCCATTGATTTTGGACCTGCTTCCCAACTGGAAAGTTTTTGAATTGTCAGCTTGTCATGTATGTATGTATGCAAAATAATTATTGAAGGAGATCAACAATAAGAACATCTTGTATATACACCAAATAGTAACTTAATGAGTCCCATGTTGGTAGCTCGGTTGGTAAGAGTTGAGGACATGCAAGGAGGGTAGCGGGGTTTGATTCCCGCAAATGCTCTTCATCCAATTTCCCTTCCCCTATCTATCCCCCACCCCCTCCCTCAAGCCCCATTAGGGAGTCATCTAGAGGCCTCACTAGGGGGGACCCTCTGCCAACCCAGAGGGTAGGTCTAGCCTATTAAATATAATAATAATAATAATAATAACAACAACAACAGCAACAACAACTTAATGAATGCCTTAACAAAAGTTTACAATTAGTAACTGTCCCAAAAATAACCAACTCTCAGGTGATGGCTACTTGAAAACATTAAAAAAGAAGACAAGAAAAGAGTTGCACAAGGTCCGGGCTACAGAATGTAGATAGTCACCATATGGAAATATAGAATATTAAATCACTATTTTTAGTAGCATCTCAGAGCATTAAAGAAAGGAAGATAAGTCGAGTTTCAACTATACACAAATCATCCATCCACCAATTCACCTTTCCAGGTGCATAGAGGTAGCTTTAGCAATAAAATCAAATTTGTTTTTTCCTTTTAATTACTTATCATTTTATTTTTCGTTGGGTGGGGGGAGGGGAGCAATTTCAACTGTCTACAAGGACAAGAAAATATGCATACTTGAGCATTGTGGGTTGAAAAGGAATCTCCAAATCATCACAAAGACCGCGTAGAGTAGTCTGCAAAGTGAAAAGATTATGATATTGATGCAAGATAATAAAAAATTATGTAATCTCTTGTTTTAATTTATGTTGTCAATATTATTATCCTGGCCTTACTACTTTCAGCTCATTCTCATCATTCCATTAAACCATAAGTAATAAGAATCGAGCATGCTCAGAGATATCAGATACCTCGGGGTCTTGTTGAAGTTCTGCAGCATCAATAACAGGTGGTGGCTTTCCAATCTCGCGAAGCTCATTGTATATACAAACCAGCTCTGCCAAACCCAACTCATAGAAAGAAGGAGGGACAACCTTGTCGAAGGATGGCTGGACAAACAATCAGGTGAAGCATACAAGAACCATCAGCCAGTGACCAGAGAAGTAGATAACAACCAAATATCACAAAGTCTAACATGAAGCTCTAAGACTTTTCACAGGCCAAAAATTTTCAGGGTTGGCAGATCCATATGTTTTGAACCAGTACTACACGTGTTTACGAGAAACAATGTGCTGAACTGACTTGTTTATTAGAAACAAGTAATAAATGAAAGATATCTTACCAATATGTCAAGAGGATTTCTTATCAGAATGAAGTGCTTTCCTTTCTTCATTAGATCATCTGTCAAACCTTGTAACCGTTGCTTTGACATGTGCTGTAGGTGGTGCAGTAATGATAAATCATGAAGGTCAAAGAAACAAAAATCTAGGTTTAGATGACTTATTACAGAAGTTCTAGAATGTATGTAAGTAGGTGTGCATGACTTGAGAGACTTCGAGAGAATTAGACAAAGAGCTTCTGTGAAAATGCTTAAGTGATTCACACACTTAGAGCAATTCCAATTGGAGTTACTTAACTAGTTCTTAAAATAATATCTCCTGTCATTAAAATAAATAGTCATAATGTTCCTCCAAGCATACACTTTCTGCTAATCTTTTACAGCCATAATTTAGTTCCTGACTAGTTGCATATCTTGAAACAGATGTTCTTTACCTTGCAGAATCTATACTTTTTCCTTCCTGGACCAAAAATTATGTCATTAACAACCTTATTTCCATCAGATTCCTGTTACAAAAATGAAATGCCAACTTCTCAATAAGAAGCACAGGAAGAGAATGCTAAAATAGACAAGGACATAAGAACGATTAGAATAAATGGAAAATGAGGAGAATTGCAAATGAATTCTGATATACAGAAATTTCAGAATTCTCTAGATAAAAAAAGAACGGACCAGCCAAATTATGAAGCAAATCAAACTCCTCCACCTGGAATTTTCATATTTCTTTTGTACAAGAAGTCAAGCATACAGCTTACCCGAATATAAAAGAGAAAAGCCAATAGTTGCACATCTTTCATAATTCACTCATTCTATACCCAACCCCCCACATTTAGCTAACATTTTTTTCCAGCCAAAGAAGCAGTGTATATCAGGACAATACCCAATCAATCATCTTAAACATAAAAAGAAGCAACAACAGTGATTCAATGAATATAGATAACAAAATTATTATTTGTACACCGAGACACTAGACAACTTGGTTAATGGATGTACAAATATTGATTAATGGTGTCTAGGTGTATGTTTGACAAGTTGGCTAATGTTGTCGAATTTGTGGTTAATGATGTACAAAGTTTGGCAAATGTTGTCAAAATCTGCATACACAAAGAATGAAACAGGGAAACAAAAAATGCAGTAATAATTTCTGTATAGATAAGCTAAACAGCGAAACAAAAATGCAGTAATCATATTCATAGCACAAGAAAAGAAGGTAATTTTGTATCAGATATAATATACATACCATTTTGGACAGTAGCTCCTCCCTGTAGGGTCTGTCTAGACCTGTTACCCTAAGGAAATTTGCATAGAGTGGCTCATCAAGTACCTCAATGTCATCCCTCTATGTAGCCCAAATGAAACACAAATAAGCAATCATCAATCCAAAAAAGCAAAATCAGAAACATACTTAATGGGTACGCTGGTTATTTGATACGCGGTTTGTCACTTTTTATATTATTATTACAAATCTTTCTTTATAGTGAACCTGGTATGCAATACATGGTACGACGAAGAGAACCCGGTAACTATGATCAGAAACAGCAATTTTCAAGTAATCTTCAATAGCAATGAACAATCAATCAATGAATAATTGCTTTATCACCAAACAAAATAGCAATTCTGCATGTAATCATTATTAAACAAACACTAACTATAACAAAGAATCTTGAATCTAGAAGGTGAATGAGCAATAGATACCTGAGCAAAAGAATACATGAGACTAGTACTGAGGGATCTTGGAGCAGACCATGAGTGAATCACCTCTAATACTGCACTCTCATTCTCTGCCATTTCTCACTCTCACAACGCTAACAACTCGAGTTTCTAATTCTGATGAGTATTTCAGATTTCAGAACCATAACATCAAATTATGATTATTATTAATATCTTCGAATCGATGATCAGTTTCTTTTTCCGCTTTTTGGTGTGGGAATCCCAATGTCACAAGTCGTGTCCAGTCACAGCTCGCAACGGAATAAAATATTGAATTCACAACACGAACATGGTAACATGGGAGGGTTGTCTGTTAGAATTTTCAATTATTATTACTTTTTACACCATTTTTTCACACACGTGTAAAATTTATTATTACAAAAGAAATGATTGTTTAACATCAAAAAAAATAGGGGACCACATGGTGTCGCTGTTTTTACCCCATAATAAATGTTATTTGTATATTGGGTCAACTTCTTTGACATCTATGTTTCAAAAAAATAAAAAATAAAAAATTCTTGGACATCTTTTTGTCTATTCGTTAATTCAATTCAAAATTGTGATTAATTATGTTATGAACTTGATGAATGGATAAAGACATGGTAAATGTATACTTATTAATAATCCATTGAACTGTATTAACATCTACTGATATATCCATTAATGGTTAGTTAATGCAATAAATGTGTTACCTATTTACTACTATGTGTATCCATTAACCACAATTTTAAACTGTATTAACCATTGACGAAAATTTATCTCAAAAGTTATCCCATTTGATTGTACAAATAACACAATTGTTTTCGTTTATGTATTTTATACGTGTATAAAAAAAAAGATAAAAAGTAATAAAACTCTATATTGTTTGGTGTTTTTGTTTTATAAAACAATTTGAGGGGATAGTTTTGTATTTTTTATGTAAACCTAGGTTTTAAAGTCATTATATTTACCTTTTGGGTAAGTTTATATAGTTATTATTCATTATGAGCTTTGAGAGTATAATTTAATTGTGACATAGGCATGTATTTATCTTATTAATCTTAATTATTCAAATAAAATTCAACAATTAATGTTTACAAAAGAAAAAAATCCAACAATTAATATTTATTGTTGTCAGTTTTCAGAATAACAAAGTGTTCTCACAGTATATGTATATGGGAAGAGATCACTCACTCTTGAAGTAAGTCTTGCCAAACTTACTCATTTAAGAATTATTTGATATTTCATCCTACAACTTTATTTTAATATATAATATTTTATATAAAGTGTGTATAAGTAATTATCAACTAAAAGATTGTATATTACTTCCAAAAAAAAAAACTAAAAGACTGTATATAAGTTGGTATATATAACTATTAACATATGATTCAAGATGTTACGTTATACTCCCTCCGGTCCTTATTATAAGAGGCAAGTGACTACTTTTTTTGGGTCCAAAATATAAGAGACATGCATGTATTTTGACAAATATTAAATGCTCATTTCCAATTTTACCCTTATTTATAATATGGTTTATATTTACAAAACAGTGCAACTTTCAATACAAATAGGTTTGTTCATTAATTATTGAAGGGTTAAATTTGTAAATTTATATGAATATTAATTACAAATAGCTTATTTCAATGTATTTCCTTGGTCTGTGTGTTTTAGGATTTTGCCTCTTATATATAGGACCAGAGGGAGTAATATGATTATGTGATTATTATAATTGATATTGCAATTATATTAGGATTCTTAGCTTTTATGTGTGATTAATTTATTGTCTCCTCTCATGCTCTATAAATAAGAGCACCTCATTGTACATTTTATACACATCAAATATATGCAAAACATTTTTCCATCTTCCAGTGTCAGTTTTTACATGGTATCAGAGCCAGAGCTCATTGGAAGTCCCATATCGCCTGCCTCAAATTCTGGGGTGCGGTTTAAATACTTATTGGACAACTCTACTTAAAACCAATTAGTTTTAGGTTGGAACTAAAGAACGATAGGATGTGTTAAACTGGTGTCATTTGATTGTGGCTGGTCTTATTTTCTATACATTTATCTACGTCTTATGTCTCATGTGAATGATATGCAGCCAAGAGATATCTATCAAGCATTATTTCATTTCATCTTGCTTCAACCAGTCAATTTTTTCTTCCTAGTTCATGCCACTCGGCACTTGCATTGCATGCAGTAGTGTCTGTCCTCTTGCACTGCCTTTCCTTTTGGATAAACAAGTCACAGCACACACCAACTGCGACAATAAAAGCCTAAGCAAAAATGTACTACAGTACTAGTCAAAGAGTTAAAGATGCGAAGAAAAATAAAGGATTTCCAATTACATCTTCATCCCCTAGTAGGAAAATGCAATCGATCGAAAGAGTACCCTATGAGATGTCATGTGGTCCACAATCGTCTGTTAATGACTATAACATAGAATCCAATGCGTTATACAGTGATATTTTGAAGGAACAACTTCCATTCTGGGTATGATTATGACTTTGCCTCTTGTGTTGTTACCATTTGCATATAAGACAAAATCATTTTATTCACATAACAACTTTTTTAATAAAAACAAATGTTTTTTTTTACAAATTATTATATTGCAGATTTATAAATCCTTTCAAATTAAAGATAAAAATTGAAGATTAATTTTTCATCTAAGTTAATTATACAAAATTCGTTTTAAAAGTTTTGAGTCAACAAAAACCAGACACCAAACCTTATCCTACTTTATTATAATAGTAAAAACATATCAAATCCTGATCACAACTTCTAGAGGAAAAAGAATTTCCTTTCACACAAGTACTACATTCCAAGAATTAATATCCTCTAAAATATTCATCAAAATATATATATATATATATATATATATATATATATATATATATACGTGTCCACTAATCTACGTGTTGTTCCCACCTTCTTTGTACTTTATATATGAGCAAACAAATACAATTCAAGTTTGAAGTTTCTGTTTAATTAGTTTTTATTTTTCGATTAATATCTTTATGTAAAACGAATACGAATCATGGGGCTTGGTCCCATGGATAGTAACTATTGCCAAATTGTCTGAAAAGCGTGACATTGACACCTTAGAACCACAGATATTCGACATGAATTGATTTCGTCAAATATAATCCATTCCTTTTGGTAAAACACATCCATTTTGCACAACAAATCAAGCTTCAATGACCGTATTGGAAGCATGGGATGGTCTATTCCGGTGAGGCATAAAAGACTATAACTACAAAGAATGAGAACAATTTTGGTGAGTACGAATGTCAACCTTCACAAGAATATCAAAGACATTGGCACGATGCAGAACTTAGTACACGAATTGAACATGTGGAGTAACAGAACATGGCTACCTAATCCTTTAAGGAGAATGTTAACCAATATCCTAAAATTAAGGAATAAAAAAAAGTTTTTTCAGAGGATCTAGTGTATTCATTAGATTGAAAAATATTACACTTAATTTTTCAATAAAAAATTTTCTTTCATTGATTCCTTAACAAGTGCTCAAGTACTGGTTGGCAAGACCAATCATTTAATAAACTCATATTATCAGCAGCAACAACAAAAATAAATAAAAACATGGAAGGCCAGGGTTTACAATATATAGGTCAAGATCATAGACAAATTACAATTTAAAACCATCAGTTTCTATCCTTGGCAAGTCTCTTACCAAATATTTTGTATTAGGCTCCTCTAAAGTTTAAAGCAAAAAAGTAAGGGTATATATGCCCTTAATTAATTAAAGTGAGTGAAGATCCGAAGACACTTTAACTAATCAAGGGTGAATACATCTTTACTTTGTCACTTTACACTTTTGCTCACTTTAGAAGCACTTTAACTAAATATTATCACCATCTCTTCCATGTCTTAGGAATTAGGATCTTCCAAGTGAAAGACAGGTGATCATCTTATCCTAGCCTGTACACCAGCTTGATACGTAGTAGTCTTACACCAGCTTGATTGTATGAATGCATGTACCGGAGGAGATTTACTGGCTTCAGTGAATCAGTCAGGTCAAGAATATCAAGGTTAGCCTGGTCCCCCAGAGAAAGAAAATGATTGAAAGTTTCAATATTCCTGATAACACATGCAATATAAGCCACTGGTGCTTCCTTTTCAAGGCCATTATTACCATCATTATAAGTTGTTTTGCATCTACCATCATTTCTGTCACTAGCATCTCTATGATTATGTTCACCATTTTCATGTTCACTGTTTGGAGAAAGGCCCTTGCAACTTGCATGCTGTCTGCAAGAATGCAAGTTCATCCTATTCAGAAGAATGGTGAGTACTCGAACAAGATGTGGAAGGCAGACTGGATCATATATCACATCTGCACCCAAACTGAAATAATAATAATGTAAAAGAATGGCATCTGAACAAATTTTAAGGAACAGTGAAGAAATAATTTTATATTCCATAGGGTAATTAAAACTTTAAAGTTCAACTCTCACACAATATCTGGCATGATATCTTGGAGTTGACTTACTGATGCAGATTCCCACGGCAGATACATGCATTTTACCTGAGATATGTGGATCATGCAGATCAATAATTTCACACATATAATTTAAATTATCTTTTCCTCTATCTATGTAAGTAAAAATGCATTACTTTGACAAAGACTCATCAAGGGATTCAGATACCATCTACACCAGACAGTTTTATTTTAGTTCCTATAAAATTTTATCAAGATAGACTAGAGACTCTGACCAAAATGACAGCAAAAATTTCTGAAAGATGATTTAAAAATTTATCTTTCTATGAACAAAATCCACAGTCATGTCGGAACTACACACCAGAAACTACTGAAAATATGAGCAAGGAGATGAGGTAATAAGTTGGAGTAAGCACATCAATACTCACCATGCTTGGATCTTTGTTTCCTTGAGGCATGTCAGTTTCAACATTTAGGTGGTTCAACTCCAAATTAAACTTCATGTTGGCTAAAGTTGATAGGTCACCATCACTTAATATCACCTGTTGATAGACAACAACATAATTCCAAGTTGACTAAATTTGACTGGTATAATATCACTCAACACCTTTTGCATGTTTAAATTTTACTCTGTTCTAAAAAAGTACTTGAAACATAGTTTAAGAACAGACAGGCCTTCGTTTGAAAATCCATGCATGAGTCTCAATTATAGTTTGGTATACCTTGGAAGCTTTCACGTGGGCTAGACATAATCCAACTAAGCCAACTCCTGAACCAATCTGTTTCAAACTAGAAGATAATAAGAAAAGATGAAAGCCATCTTAATGCGAGAAGTGAGATAATTAAAATTTATAAACAACATAAAATTTTTAACTATTGCAAGGGAACAAGCTACTTTGGTAATTGGAGTTGATCATATAATAATCACATGAACATTCGTGATTAATTAACATTAAAATTGCAACTAGACTAAACAAACTCTTAAACATATAACTGACCTCAAAGCATGATTTATTGGAAAATAATTCTGGATGAGAAAGTATTAACTCAGATAGAAACAGACTTGATGGCCATATGGAACACCTGCACGACCAAACCATACCAACTATAAGAAGTTCGTGCTGAGTTATACAGAGGCACAGAGCCTATCCATACACATGGCATAGACATATTGGGGGAAGAAACATCATAAACTGTAGACAGATCCAACAAATGCCAAAATCAGTAGCATTGCTGAACTAAACAATCAATAATGGATAACCTTGAAATGTTGCATTCTACTATGCAAAATTTGTTTTTGGTGTGCACCAAAGGTGTTTTCCAGCTGATAGCTGAAGACTAATCTCTTTCAAGGCAATAAATCACCGAAGTGTGTACAGCCTCTTCCAACAAAGCATTTTTCATACACTATTTTTAGAGAACATTATGAAATAATTATGAAATCAATTAGTAAAGCATACACTTAGGAACTCAGCTATCTACCAACTGTGTTGGGCAACTTGGGCCTTATTGGTTAATATGCAAAAAAATTTAAGATATCAAGTATGAGCTTACCCTGTATCACCTTCAAGCATGTTTAGAGAACATTGCAATGGAAACACCAGCACCCTTGACTGTGGACAGCTTTGTAGTTCAGAACAACCTAGTGATACCAGTTACCAAGCAAAAATAAGCTGAATGGAATAACAAGAATCAATGGAGAAACATCACCTGAATTATGATTTACCATCAGGAAAAAGAAATGAAATTCTTTTGCAGATTCTTCCATCTCTTTTGCCTAAACTATCATCCTAACAAAAAAATGGAGTTAAAGAAAATCTCAAACCTCTACACAACCATTGCCAACAAAAAAAAATGATGGAAAAAAAACACAAGGCCTTAAGAATCTGTTGATAGAAAAAACCTTAAATGATGTCATGAATTGAGCATACAGTTCATACAATTGGTCCAACACATAGCCATAATCCAACTCAACTTCAGTGATAAGTTTCTTGAGAAAACTCTTCAAGTAAGGAGCATAAAAATCAGCCTGTATATTTAGCATTAAAACTTCAAATTAGCAAAAAGAGCATTTCAATGGTAATCATGAAAGATTGAAAACAAAGAGAGTAAAAGAAAATTTTACATGTTTGGAAAGGCAATGGTCCCAGATAAAGTTTTGAACTTTCTCTGTAATTGAGCCTCCCCCACATGCCCTGCAATTCCATCACCTCTATTATGCGACAGTAACACATTTTTGAAGAAAAAAAATGATTTTTTTTTTAATATATAATTATAAACTGTTTTAAAATTTAAATACAAAAAAAAAAAATTTGATATAAATAATTGGCGAGCTAGGAAGAAGAAACCTGGCATGAGAGATTAAGCATTCAGAAGGTTCCATTGCTAAAATTGAAGAAATCAGATACTGCTCTTGCTCCTTCACCGCCGCCGCCATAACCCCACCTACTTCCACCGCGTTCGCAGTTATCACCCCCAACAGAAAACATGGGCTTTTTAGAACATTGGGCCTTCTACACCATTAGTTTGGGCTCCACGACAGAAACAGGCCTTGACCAGTGGGCCCGAATGGGAAATCGGACTTGGAAATGAAATTTTGGGATCCCAAACAAAAAACTGATGGATAAAATGGATTCTCTTCATCTTGATTCTTTTGTCATTTTCTTTTTTGGTTTAATTACTCTGTAGGTTCCTATACTTTTTGGGAATTTTCAAATAGATCCCTATACTTTTAAAATTTGTAATTAGGTCCCTGAACTATTATTTCATTTGTAATTAGGTCCCTATACTAAAAAAATTTGTAATTGGGTCCTCGAACTTTTATAAAGTTTTTAATTGGGTCCCTGAACTAAAAAAGTTTTTAATTGGGTCCCTGAACTTATATAAAATTTTCAATGGAGTCCCTGGGGTAGGGTTTCATGAAGAGGTCTTTAAGTCCGCTGATGTTAAACGTGGCCTGGAATCCTCTCCAAAATTTGTATTTAGGGTTGCAAGAGACCAAAATGTTGAGTTAGAAAACTAAAGCTTAACCTGTAATTGCCTTTCCTCCATCTGAACAAATAGTTCATTACTTTCCCGATTTATGTTTTACGGTTATATATCCCTTCCTTGAAATAATTTCGTCCAAAATAGTTTCCTCACTTGCAACTTACTACATCTCACTTCATCTTGTTACATCTTGCTACATTTTATTGTGACAATATCTCAAGGTTCATCTTCCACGAACTACTATTAAATAGCCAGCTTTGATGAAATCAGTTATATTTCCGTTCAGTTCAACATATCACTAACGAATTTTATAATTTAGGGACTCCATTGAAAATTTTATATAAGTTCAGGGATCCAATTAAATTTTTTTTTTAGTTCAGGGACTCAATTGAAAACTTTATAAAAGTTTGAGGACCCAATTACAAAGTTTTTTAGTATAGGGACCTCATTACAAATGAAATAATAATTCAGGGACCTAATTACAAATTTTAAAAGTATAGGGACCTATTTAAAAATTCCCAAAAAGTAGAGGGACCTACAGAGTAATTAAACCTTCTTTTTTTGTCAAATGTCTGTCATTGAATTAATCTAACAAATGACCTGAGAGATATTCTAGCCGTTAGATCAATTCAACAAATTTCATTTGGTTGGAAAGAGAATGGAGAGGGAATTCAGATGGAGAAGATCGAATCTCAAGATTGAAATTGGATTAACATCAATTTGGCTAATCTAATTTTTCGTGAAGATTATTCGATAATTTGAGCCGTATACAAACTTGCAACTAATTCACTATCTCTGAACCTTAGGGGCCTCATCCCTTACTAAAATACACATTAAGACTACATTTAGATCGGTGAAAATAGAGGAAAGGAAAATGAATGGAATGAAATTATACTAGATTCTATTGTTTAGATTATTTAAAATAAGATGAAATGAAATACAACCCGATATTAGGTTTCATCCAATATCTCTAATTTTAGGATGAAATGTGATAAAATCAACTTATTATTTACTTCACTTCATTCCATTCCATTCCATTATAAAATATTCAAATAATGATATAATAGTCAAAAATGCTATTTGAACACTGAAAAACGACACTATACAGGCAACATCGTATGTACCGCACTGTGCGGCACTGTGCGGCACTGTAGCGGTTTTTTTTTTTTTTTTTTAAATTTTAATTTTTTTTATAAATAAATTTTTTGGTTAAGTATGTGTAAAAATCTGGTGAATCAGGTACAAATATCTGGTAAATTCAGTTCATTATCTGGTGAATGGGTTTTTTTTTAGAAATAATTTTTTTTGTTAAGTATGTGCAAATATCTGGTGAATCAGGTACAAATATCTGGTGAATTCAGTTCATTATTTGGTGAATGAGTTTTTTTGAGAAATAAATTTTTTGGTTAAGTATGTGCAAATATCTGGTGAATCAGGTACAAATATCTGGTGAATTCAGTTCATTATCTGGTAAATGGGTCTTTTTGAGAAATAAAATTTTTCGTTAAGTATGTGCAAATATCTGGTGAATCAGGTATCTGGTGAATTCAGTTCATTATCTGGTGAATGGGTTTTTTTGAGAAATAAATTTTTTGGTTAAATATGTGCAAATATCTGGTGAATCAGGTACAAATATCTGATGAATTCAGTTCGTTTTCTGGTGAATGGGTTTTTTTGAGATAAAACTTTTGGTTAAGTATGTGCAAATATCTGGTGAATCAGGTACAAATATCTGGTGAATTCAATTCATTATCTGGTGAATGGTTTTTTTTTTTGAGAAATAAAATTTTTATTTTTTAAAAAAAGGCAAAAAAAAAAAAAAAGTAACGCTACATTGGCTGCTACAGTGCGCCGCTGTAGCGTGATGTCGCGTATGATGTTGCTGGCACTGTGTTCAAATAGCACGCCTCTATAATAGTATTATAACTTTGTTTCATCGGAAATGATATTTGGACATCTATTAGGGACAACTTTTTTGAACACCCTATAACATAATGACAAATGTGCAAATATAAGTGTATCATCTCATTGTACTATTAGCTCATACACACTAGAATTATACGGTGTCATTGTATAGGTATCCATCCTGCATGTCCATATAACATTTTTCTTGTTTCATTCCGTGTCATTCCAAACATCATTAAATATCCATAGTCCAAAGGATATCTTGGGTATATGTCCACTTCTCACATTTGTGCTATGAGTTTTAGCTTGAGGGTCCGAAAATCTTATTGTGGCTGTCCAACATGAAGAAGTTATTTGACATTCACATGTAGTTGCAAGACTACTCCCATGGTTATAAGCAAGAACAATTGCACATTGTTATTTGTTAAAAGACAAAACTTTAAGCAAAGTTCTTTAAGTACATATGCTGTTATTTTTCAACAAAAGATATACTTCATACTTCTTAGCCACCTCATCATTGTTTTCCTATTGGCGGTTTTCGTTGATGAGCTGAAAAATAAGCAATATTATAATCTTTTAATCTGGAAAGGAATACTCTTCTACACAATTAAGTTTACTGTTAACATGGTAATGACTGGCACAGCTCTCATATATTATACACTGCTTGATACACATGGCGTAAATCAAAGAAACAAAAAGGAAGAGCAAAAACAATAGCCTATGATACTGAATCGGTAATGGGAAATAACTTGGTGCACTTCTTGGTTGAAGACATCATTGAATAACAAGAATAAAATTAAGTAATGTCAAAAATGTTCACACAATGGATGCAGTAGCTTCACGAAATTCAACATATTAATTTGAAGTCCAATGCATTATTAACCACTCTTCAGGCTTCACAAGTTGCTGGATGAGCGAAGAGCCGGGTGTCAAGATTACACGAACTATGCAGCGCAAATGTAGAGAAATGCTGCAAAGCATAAAGAAAGCATCAATGTGAAGAATTGATAGTGTATAACAATGAAGCATCCATCATCATGTTTATCATATCAATGACCTAAATAGCAGTTGTGATTTTCTCTATGATTTCAGCAAGAGTTTTATTATCTTCATAGTTCTCACTATCACTTATCTCAACTCTCAGCAGCTGGATAAGAAATCACTTTAGGTATTCACCTTCAAAGTTCAAACTCAAAATTCAAGTATAAAGCATGAGAACAAATTTCCTATTGTCTTTTCAGTTAGAAACATTTTGAATGTGATAAAAATACCAGTAAAAGATTTACACATAGAGTATATAATTTCATCACCACAATCCAGTACCACAATCAAGAAAACTGGTATTTAATACTCTGACGTTTATAAAGAGAGAAAGAGAGGACCATAGAGAACCCTATTTTGGATTAATGAGTCAGTGAATTTCACTGTACTGTGAAATTCCAATTATAATCTACAATGATGCATTGAATCTGGACAGTAATAGATGTACATAAATGAGGAGATAAATAAATAGGAATAAATCAGAATAAAAGCTAATAAAACTATTTCTACAAAGTTCATATAAAAATATTGACTCAAAATGTGCAAACAATGTTATTATATAAAAAAATATTGGAAATATTAAAATTAAGGGAAATTGCATTGACCTCTATTGCGGTTTGACTTAATTATACTTAGCACTCCTCTTGTTTCAGGAATTACATCAAACTCTTTAAAGTTTATCTTATCATTACCCTTACCTACTTGAAGGGTGATGATTGGAATTATATTAACCTCCCTCACAGGAGGTGAGTGTAACTTTTAAAATAAGAAGCGTACTAGATGTAACTAAGTCAAGCAAGCATAAAGGAAAGTTCAGTATAATTTCTTTTTGAAATTATGACTTGACCTACCTAATTAACAAATTTCAGCATATGGCTACAGAATTGTCAGCGATATAGCAGCAGAACGAAGTTTTACACCATCACTATCCCACTTGGACTGGGGTGCAGTTGCTCCAGCAATAATTGCCTATACAATATAAATACCAGATATTTTACTTTTCCGTGATTTAAGTTGGTAGAAATAATATAAACGTTGCAATGTTTCACCACAGCATTTGATAAGAAATTTGCTTTATTGGTACTATGATCTTTTCTTGATATTTTATACATGCTGATATGAATGGGGTTAGTGATCAGTAAAATGCAAGTAATACTAATAACAAACCTTTCCACTGCTAACACCAGCCACCAATGCTATGTGCTGTTCATATCTACCAAATTCATAGAAATAGTAAGTCCTGAAATTAGAAAAGCCAGTATTGCATTGGAATTTAATTTAACAAAAAAACATTATGGATATAGAATGCAGACTTCACTTCACAAAGGTTGCTTCCAGATTAAGTCACTCAGTCATGCAGAGTTTTCTTGACTAGCATTTCCAACTAATCAGTCAAGCATCTGGAAAAGGGTATCCCTATTCCTTAAATTCTTTTTATACCCTCCTTTCCTTTTTCTTCTTTTAATCAATCCGTTTCTTTTTTAAAAAATAAAATAAAAATTAATTTATTATATTTTGTCCTCGAAAAGGAAAATCATTTACCTGAATAGTTATAGTCCATTTGAAATCAAACTCACCTAAAACCATCCTCTTCCTTTATTTTTATTGATCGAGCAGAGTAAAGTGTTGCCCCTCCTGCAAGTCCAAAATGGCCAGACTTATACCAAAACCAAGAAATAGGAGTAAATAGGAAGGCAGGCAACAGAGTTAAAGCTATATCATTTCTGTAACTTAATGCAAGGAAATAAAAACTTATATCATAAAGGCAACTTAAAACAAATTATCTACTAGTAGATAAAAACAAAAACAACACAGAATTTAAACAAAATTGCACCTGGAACAAATATTTTTGCTGCATCCTTCAAGGAGCCTAAATTGGTTATATCCTGAGCCTGCTCTAATCAACGAAGAATATCAAGTTCCTTGAGGACGTTATATTGAGGATCAAGAAATTGCACAAAAATATCATGACTGATATACTGTACACATGTTCTCCTTTAGAAAGTTATTATGAGATTTTACCTCTAAAAAGGTGATTTTAAGTTGATTGGTTGGGCGAGTAACAACACTCAGAACCTCGGCTCTGTTTCAACCAAAGAAACAAAAAGAAGTCCAAAATAAATATAGTTAATAAGCTACTAACAATAAGTATAACAGAATATTCTTGGTTTAATTACTTTGGTAGTAAAAAATACAATAAAATAGTAACTGGCGCCTTATTATTCTAAAACCTTAATATTAGGTCCCACTCCCACTAGACCTGAATGACAAATCAGTTAAAATTTTGCTGGTGGTTGATGACACCGTGATCGGAGCACCAATTTATCATGCCCTGCAACTGCTTTAATAAATAACTCTTCAAGTCCTCAACAAATTGTTGAATGCATAGTTCCTCAATGGCTACTAAGTATGGTGCATATCTAAATCTTGTACTCCATCACCGACATACGACTAGTCTTACCAAGAGCCTTGAACTCTCTTGCCCCATTATCTCGGACACTCTGGGTAAGAAATGATGCAAAAATAATCGAACAAACTCGTCCCAAACCAAATGGAATGACCTTGATGACCTCGCAAGGAGCATGACTCATACCACTGTCTAACCATATCACAGAGTCAAAATGCTGCCAACACAACCATGCTGACTAGATAACAACCTAAGCATCGACATATACATGCCACCTCGTTGAGAAAAGCCGGAGGATCCTCGTGGGTCAAAATGCTGCCAACTCACCCACACACCTTACAAGGAGCATGATCTCATACCATCCTCTAGCCATATCAAGTAGTCAAAATGCTTCAGCTCAACCATGCTGACTGGAGAACAACCTAAGCTTCTGGATATCCACACCATTTCATCAAGAAAAGCTCTCATGGGTCAAAATGTTGCCAACTCAACCATGCCGATTGGAGAACAACTTGAGCCTCTGCAAATTCATGCCACTTTGTGAGAAAATCTGGAGGATCCTTGTGGGTGTCTAAATCACTAAATATTCCACGATTAAGCTTCATACAATAAAATCTTAGTCCCCATGTGATGTCCAGGTTGTTGCTCGCTCGGGCTAGTCTATGAATCCACATGGGTGGGCAACAGGCAAACACATGCTCCTTGCGAGGAGACAAGGCAAGGGCGAGCAACAACCTATACATTATAGGAGAACCGAGGTTTCACTGACTGCATTTATGAAGCTCAATCCTCAAATGTTTAGTGGTTCAAACACCGTCGAGATTCCTAGGCTTTCTTCAATGAAGAGGCATGAATATGCAGAGGCTTGGGTTGTTCTCCAGTCAGGATGGTTGAGTTGGCAGCATTTCAGCTGCGTGGCGTGGCTATATGTTGGTATGAGACCATGCTCCTTGCCTGGCCAGGGCCAACAAGGTGTCCTTTAGTCTGGGATGAGTTTGTTTGATTACTCATACCCCAAACTGTCCAATATAATCGTGCATGAGAGTTCAAGGCTCTTGTTTAGATATGCACCACACTTGGTAGCCACTAAGGAGCAATCAATTTATTGAGGGCTTAAAGAGTTATTTGTTCAGGGTGATTGCGTGGCATTGTAATCTTACTTAGGAGGAGGCCTTGAATATGGCTTAGAAAAATAAGTGCAGGAAAAGAGATAGAGGGGGATCTTCTCATGACTCAAGCATAAGGTCATGATGAGCAAACCCTCAATTCGTTCCTCAAAAAATTATGGTCACCAGATAGGTCCTTGAAAGTTTTTTGTCCTTGAAATATTTAAAATGCCATCACATTGGTTTCTTCTAGGGACTTCATTGATAACAATAAACTTTTAATTTAACACCATCTTAAATCTTTCTAGAACTTAGCTGGTGATAAAAAAAAAACTTTAAAGGACCTATCTGATGACACCATAATCTTTCAAGGACTGAATTCATGGTTTTTTTAAGTGCATAGCAATAAAAATGAAAATAGGGAGTTGGGAGGTTGATGTGGAAAATAAAAGTACCCATCAGGAGATGCAAACCGTGCTGCAAAAGTCTTTGGCTTTACCTTGTCCCCATAAAGAGACAGCCCCTCATTAAAATCCTAAGAGCAATGGAATACCAGCTCAGTCGATTCAAAATTTCATAACTTAATAATAGACACACACAACTGCAAGGCGTCTTGTCAATGAAATTAGGTAAATTAATCTTGAGGTCCTTAATTATTTGAAAATTTTCAAATAGGTCCATATACTTTAAAAATTTGTAATTAGACCCATAAATACTTTAGAAAATTTCTAATTGGGTCCCGTGTACACTTTTTTGTTAGGGTTTAGTCAAGTATCAGTTAAGTGATCCATCCACTTGTTCTTGTGGGCCCGTGAACTTTTTGAAAAAATTCAAATAACTCCCTGTACATTTTACCCCTAACAAAACCCTAATGGAAAAGTGTACGAGTAGGGGTAGAAATAGGCTAGGCCCTGGTAAGCTTGGGCCTGACCTGTGTTCCAATCACGAGACCTGAGCCTGGCCTAAAGCCTGGTATAGGCCAATTTCTAAGGCCTGAGCCTGAGTCTGACCTACTTTAAAGTCTGGTCTAGCCTGAAAGCATACTTAAAAGCTTACTTATTAACAATAGGTCATAGTCTTTCACTTATAAATAGGCTCGTAGGTCTCTAATGATAAAGAAGTTGCTAGACATATACTAATAAATAAATCACTAGGTATTCACAAATAAATAGGCAAGTAGGCCACTACATGGCCAATAGGCATTTACCTTTAAATATTATGAATAATGTAAATAATATATTATAGTATTATAACATATTATATTATACATATATATTTATGTGTGTATGTGTTAAATAGGTCGGCCTGGTAGGTTTTTTTAAAGCCTTAAGCCTGGCTTATTTGGCTATATAGGTTTTTTATAAAACCTTAACCTGACATTTTTACTAAATAGGCTAGACCAAGTTAGGCCTTAAATAGACTAGGCCGTAGGCCCCAACGAGCGATCTGGCCTATTCACACCCTTATGTATGAGCAACTCAAATACAATTTTTTATGTGTCCAGGGACCTACTTAAAAATTCTCAAATAAACCATGAAAGGGACTACAAAGCAATTAAACCATGAAATTATTTACCTCTGGTTCCATCATGTCCTGGAACTCTGGTGGGACTCGAATGGCAAACCCGTCACCGTAGAATTGATACCAAGATTTCGTATTTTCAATTCTGGAAAGAATCGACTTGGAAGGCAAAACTTGAGCTGAAGATCGCTCTACCGGGACTTGAGGAAATAAGCTAATGCAGAGGAGTGAAGTCTGGAGAATGAAGTGTCTTTTGGAGATAGAAATGGGTTTTGAGGTGAGAGAGAGGGGTGTTGGGTTGTGGTTTTGGACATGCTTTACACTTACAGAACTGAGGAAATGGGAGAAAAGAACGGCCATGAAAGAGTTATCATGACCGTTGCTTCACACTGATATGGATATGGTACATACACAACAGTGATATGTCAGCATTCAGCAGCACGAGGGGTATTGAAGTCATTTTATTACATTAAGAGTAATGGACACATATCTTAGACACCTGGTTAATCATGTATAAATATTTGGTTAATTCAATTTATAATTCAGTTTATTATATGGTTAATCACGTGCAAATATTTGGTTAATTCATGATGACTCATTAATCATATAAAAAACTGAATTAATCAGATATTTACATGTGATCAACCAAATATTTACATGATTATGGTAAATAAGCCCATTAACGTGATTAACATGGTAAATGTATTGCATGAAGTAAAGAGCAATTATGATGAATCATATAATTCTAGAGATACAAATAGTTAACAAACCAATTAAATGATAACTTGCTAATAGGTTGACACATGGAATAACATTCAATAAGGTTATTCCTAAATGTATATAGTATAGATGACTCATTAATCATATAAAAAACTGAATTAACCAGATATTTACATGTGATCAACCAAATATTTACATGATTATGGTAAATAAGCCCATTAACGTGATTAACATGGTAAATGTATTGCATGAAGCAAAGAGCAATTATGATGAATCATATAATTCTAGAGATACAAATAGTTAACAAACCAATTAAATGATAACTTGCTAATAGGTTGACACATGGAATAACATTCAATAAGGTTATTCCTAAATGTATATACTACCTCCTAGTATAGATGACTCATTAATCATATAAAAAACTGAATTAACCAGATATTTACATGTGATCAACCAAATATTTACATGATTATGATAAATAAGCCCATTAACGTGATTAACATGGTAAATGTATTGCATGAAGCAAAGAGCAATTATGATGAATCATATAATTCTAGAGATACAAATAGTTAACAAACCAATTAAATGATAACTTGCTAATAGGTTGACACATGGAATAACATTCAACAAGGTTATTCCTAAATGTATATAGTATAGATGACCTCTTCAGTTTGATTAATGGTTACAACCGTCGTATATGAGTAATTCATTAAACAACTTGGTTAATAATATTAAAAAAAATTGTTAAGAAAACTCGATGGACGGTTAATAAGTTACTTAATTTTGATACAGTCATTAATCAAATTCAATATATCATTAACCTCGAATTTGAGATTGTTGTCAAATTTGTTATTGCACACTTTTTTCAATACTTTCTCCAATACATTCACCTTTTTTATGTAAATTTTACATGTAATCATGAATTTTACATCGACTCACTAATTAGTATGTTCATGTAAAATTCTGGAACATTTTTTTAGCATCCTCCCCTTTGTTTATGCATATAAACAGATATGATAAAAAGTACCTGAGAGATCAAAATAAATATATTATGTTTAAATTTTCACGTTGAAATAACATCACTATATAAAATTTACATAATATTCAAGAATGGTATTTGAGAAAATGATAAAAAAGTGAATTGTTGTCCTTCTTCTTTTTAAAACACATAACCAAATCCAATTCAGACCACCCAAAATCTGAACCACAGAATGATGTGGATGATGGAAGAGAAGAGAAATGAAAAATCTTTCTGCTTTTGAAAGTCGAAACCTTTCATCTTTTGTAATCAAACATTCCTGACCTGCTAATTCTACCCCATGGAAACCATTTTTTCTCCTCACTCTCTCTCTCCACTCTTTAACACCAAACCTTCATCCCCAAAAATCCTCTCGTCTCCCTCTCAAAAACCCAAGTCAAATTCTCTTTTTTGCTATAAGCCCATTAATTCCAACCTCAGAAAGCAACAAACTTTATCTCTTAAGCCATCCTTGCCTTCATGCACAAGATGGTTGAATCATGTTCAGCAGGGTCTAGCAGCTTTGGCCATTTCCTTGGCACTTAACTTTAGTCCACTCTTGCACAGTGGCAATGCACTTGCATCTGAATTTGATGTACTCAATGAGGGTCCACCCAAAGATTCTTATGTGGTGGATGATGCAGGAGTGCTTAGTAAGGTGACAAGGTCTGATTTGAAGCAGTTGCTATCTGATTTGGAAACGAGGAAGAACTTCCACATTAACTTTGTTACAGTTCGAAAACTTACGGTTAGTTATAGTGTTATACAATGCTAAAGTAAATTGTTTTTTCATGTCCCTTTATATGCTTTTGATGTTTGAAGAAAGTGAAAGAACAATGTGCTATGTTTCTAAAATGGGAAAGTTAAAACAATTAGTGTGTTTGGGTGAATGTTTGCTAAAAGTGATTCTGAATTATCTTGATTTTGTAAAATTGATTCGATTAAATTTGAATTTGAAGTAAAGTGATTTATGTTTAAGTATTTTTACTCTGAAAACAAGTTTGTTGTGAAACTTAGTATAATTTTTTGGGTAAAGGCCCATTTTGGTCCCCGATAAAAAATGCGATGCCCATTTCAGTCCCTGACAAAAAAAAACTATCCCGTTAGTCCCTGACAATTACTAACGTGGGACAAGTTAGTCCTAACAATTACTTTGGGACATTATAGTCCCTAACAATATTTAAAGTGAGACTAATTAGTCCCTGACAATTAGTATCGTGGGATATTTTAGTAACGAACGCTGACTAACCGAAGTCACGTAGGGACTAATTTGTCCCACGTAGTAATTGTCAGGGACTAACGGGGTAGTTTTTTTTTGTCAGGGACTGAAATGGACACCGCATTTTTCGTCAGGGACCAAAATGAGCCTTTACCCTAAATTTTTCAACTTAACGCAAAAGTTACTTTTTATCAATAATAGTCAAACTGAGATTTGGAGGCAAAATTGATTTTGTCAGGTAAACAAACATTTATATTTCTATTAAAATCACGTTTTACAAGAGGCAAAATCAATTTTGAAACTTCCAACCTTGAAACCAAACACATCATTGGGCTAATGTTATACTCCTTTTTCCATGTTCCCTGCAACTAAATGAAGTAGTAAGCTGAATCTTTTGATTTTGTAACGTGGTTTTAGAGTAAAGCTGATGCTTTTGAGTATGCGGACCAAGTTTTGGAGCGTTGGTATCCTTCTGTAGAAGAGGGAAACAATAAGGGTATTGTGGTTCTTGTCACGAGTCAAAAGGAAGGAGCAGTCACTGGTGGTCCAGCTTTTGTGCAAGCAGTTGGAGAAAATATCCTTGATGCCACCGTATCAGAGAATCTTCCAGGTACCCCCTACCATTAATTCCATTGCTTTTCCGTGCTCTATCACCTTATGGTATCAAAATACTTCTTTGACTGACTTAGGAGTTTTTCACTAACAAACAAACATGGATTGCTCATTGTCATCTGCTGAGAAAGTCTGACTAAATGAACTTTGATACGAAGATTTCATAACCATAGCTAACAGGAACACGCTACCGGTGTGGATATGTCGTTCATCATTTTTTGTATTATAATTTCAAAACTCTCTTTAAGGTAAATCCGATACGACAAATTTGGTATGGTACTCAAGGTTGATGAGAGAAACCAATATCTATGGTCATAGCATTGCTTTGCATACAATAAAGGAGTAAATATGTCGAGGACGAATGCAAGCTTTGATTGATAGGTCCTTTTTGACTGACAAAACTAATGGAGACTTTGAGGAGGATTTCCAAGTTTTAAGTCCTACATTGAGCAACCAGAATTGGTTACTTGAGATATGTGAAAATGTCAATCAGTTACCAGCATAAGTTCTGAATTGCCTTTGATAGAAGCTAGCCATATTTGACTGCCCCCCTCTGATTTCACCTTCTTTTGCATAGTAGTTGTTTGGTTGGATCAATATTTTTTTAAAAAAGAAAAATATAGTTCCCATTTTGGCTATCAAATAAGGCAGCAGCTTCCTTTCAGTTTTTTCAATGCTTATGCTAATAAGGCCTGTCTGCCCACAGTTTGCAAGCGATATCTGTATATTTCTTTTAAACCAGGCAACAGGTTCCTGAGTCCTGACATAGGAATCCTTATTCTTCTAGCAATACAATCTTGCAAAGTTCCCAAAAGAGACTGAGAAGCCCAAATTTATAATTCATTCCCCACTGAGTTTTCTTTCAGTAGAAAACCTCCTTTATAGGGACTTTTTAAGAAGTTCACAGATTATGGGTAGTTTGGATAGTCTGGATTCTGGCATTAAGTTACCATCATTCACGTACATTTGGTTTACTTTTACTCATTTGAATGCACACACATGATCAATACTGTTAGATATAATATCATTCATATGCCTTCACTTAAAAGCTTAAGCTTTTGGGAGAGATGGTTCCTAACATGGTATATTGGTATGAGAGTCTATATAACCAAGTTGTATACAGTTTGATCCTTGCCACCTCCATTCTTCCTCACAAGGCAAGTGAGTTTGTCCATTGTCCACACTTCAAATCCAAAGGGCTCTTGTGTGAAGGGGCATGTTAGATATAAAAATCATTCATGTGCCTTCACCTAACAACTTAAGCTTTTTTCAATTATGTAATTTTTTTATAAAAGTTGTCAATCTTTTAAAGTTTTCGTCAATAAAAAAACAGCTGTAATCAGTTATTTTTTGAGGGATATAAAACTACCAATGGCATGATTAAAGTATCTGGTATTCTGGTTTGTATATGCAGTATTGGCTACAGATGAGAAGTACAATGAAGCTATTTTTAGCACTGCCAAACGGCTAGTTGCTGCCATTGATGGGCTTCCAGATCCCGGTGGACCCCAAGTTAAAGAAAATAAACGTGAGTCTAACTTTAAATCCAGGGAAGAGACAGATGAGAAGCGTGGACAGTTCTCTCTTGTAGTTGGAGGTTTGTTGGTCATTGCCTTCGTTGTTCCTATGTTACAATACTATGCTTATGTATCCAAAAAGTGAGAAAATAGTTAGATCTATCTTTGAAGGTCTTACTCTTTAAATTCTAATGTGTAATGTGCAGTTATAACCATGCTCATGTTACAATTGAGCTTGAGAAATTTGTAAAATAAGATCAGAGTTTTGGCTAGCAATTCCAAAGTTTATGCATTTGATTATCATATGACAATTTTCTGTGTACTCTTGCTCCCCATGTTTATTTCAGTTATCAGAACAGAGGGTCTTGTTATCACCATGCTGCGTCATTATCAAGCTATTACCGTGCATAAAACTCTAATAAAGAGTCATAGTAGAACATAAACCAAATGTGCCTATCCTTAAAACACCTCTTGGGTTGTATATACTCCATACAGTAAACCATGAAGCCTGGATGTATTAAATTAAAAATCCTTGAACATGATCACACAGACATTTTACTCTCATAAACTAACCTCCCAAAAACTTAGGTTGTTAGGTGAAGATACATGAATGGTTTAATATATCTAACAAACCCCTCAGGCAAGAGTTCTTTGGGCTTGGGCTTGAAATGTGGAATGCACATGCTTATATTTACAAGTTGCTGAAATTCATATATTAGAAGAATAGGACTGGCAAGGATCGAACTCTAGACCACTTGGTTATAAAGGCTCTGATACCATAACATGAACCAACTCTCTAAAAAACTTAAACTGTTAAGTGAAGGCACATTGATGGTTTTATGTATCTAACAGTTACCATGTCAATGGAATCAATCTTTATTATGTATTCATTGATATGAGCTACACTGTCATTCAAGGTTACAATCTGTTGCTTTCTCTATACCAGTAGATAAAGAATCAAATAATGATAACAATAAACTTGTTAGGCATTTAGAACTTGAGCTTGAGAAGGAAGGGCATTTTGTCTGAGAAAGGAGGGTCAGTGTACTTTCCGGTGAGAATCTGTGATGTGACAAATTTATTTGCAGCCTCTGTGTAATGAATCCCATCCCAGTTTATATACTCAGTGCTATCAGTACAAGCTATTGCTGTAATTGTAGTTCCATTGAAGGTCTTTGTTTGCCCACATGAAACTCGACTGTCATAGTTCAGTGGTGGACCTCCATATCCACAACAAGCCATAATAGGTTGTTCAAAACCTGCAAACATATAATCACACAAATTCAACTGTGTTTCCTCTCACAAAATACTGATATTAGAAGAGAAATTAACTTCATTAGTATGGCTGATGCTGAGCCCTACATTTGCCAATGAATTGAACAAACTTCTAGCAAGCACTACTGATTAAAGGGTAAAAGGGAAGGAGGCTCCAAACCAAAAAGGGGGCAAAAGCAATGGAATAGGTAGAATTAAAATGTAGCAAAAAGTATAGGTTTACCCAGAGATACCAACCGTATTTAGAATAGTTTGCAATAAGATTTGATTTTATGGTAAAAATATCAACATATGTGACATTTGCATCTGGATATTGGCCCTGCAATTTACTACAGAGAGCATGAAGCTGTAGGTTAAATGTTTTAGCAGCTTGGTTGTGTGCACTAACACAACCTAGTTCATCAAGCTTTGATGGATCAGTTCCAAATTTCGCAACATTCTGAGGCAAGCATCCAAGAGGACCCGTGTTGTGTATCCAAAAGTACTTAGCCCCCTGGTCATACAGTTTCTAGCAAACAAATAACAGAATGAGAACTCATTTATGTTGATCTCAGTAAATAGCATATAATTTGACACCAACCTTGATTCCAGTTTCAAACTCCAAAAGAATTGTGGGAATTGAGGCAAGTATTTGGTCCAAGGTTTTTGAATAAAATGCGCCAGCAAGATCATTCTGGCCAATGTCAAACATGTACAGTCCCTTCTCGAAAAAATCTTCACTTGGGACATACCTTTGAAATTTCCTACCTGAAACATTATTGTGGAAAATTTTCTTAAGCATGAATCAATAGATAGATAGCAAATTTAGTTGTGCCAGCTGTAGTAGTGATAAAACTAAGTCAAATTTAGACATTTGATTAGTTTAACAGAGACCTTTAGCTAGCAATTCAAGAACCCGAGCTTTGAATCGGAGAAACTGAGACACCTGAATCCCAAAGGAGAAGGGGCAGATGGAAGAAGCAGTGGCTGGAAGTATAGTTGAACCTGCTGCTGCAAAGTTGCACCCTTTCTTAAAATTTGGCACACCCAATGAATCCAGATAGGCATTTAAGAATGGCAAATCCATCGCATCCACTGCAATAAACAACCAAAAGCACGTGGAACTATCATTAGATAAAGCAAAAGGAAAAAAGATGCATACTTTTTTGTGTGTGAGACATAAACTACTCGAAAACAGAGGAAACAGAGTAGTTTGAAGGAAGGAAGAGATCATATTACTAAGGAAATCTATGATGAGGCGGCCATCAGAGTATCTCCCTGATGGTGCTTGGAAGTAGGTCTGTCCGTTAGGTGGGTAAAGGCTCTCAATGCCGGCGGCAATAAGCGTGCCGGTATCAGAGTTTGAATCACCGAAGTTGAAAACTGCTTGGAAATTGAAGTGGATGGATTTGGCAGAAGGTAAGCAGATGGTAATGATGATGAGAATCCGAAGGATACATGTGTTGGTGGCCATGGCTATGCTATTGCAGGGAGGGGTCTTAAGCCTCTCCAAATTTGCTTGTGTTTCAAATATCCGCTATATAGCTGGTTATCTGACATATGTAAGTGTAACAAAAGATGTTTGTTTGGTGCATCAAAATTGTATTGGAAGCAAGTCATTATTATATTGTTAGTACCACTTTTTTTTTTCTGTAAAACTTTTTACTATTATCCAATTAAGTGTTAATACATAATTAAAATAATGAACTTGTACTTGGCATCATTAGAAAAGTTTTACACTACGTCAAAATTAAATGTAGTTTTTAACGAATGACCTGCTATGGAGAATAAGTTAAGGTGAAAACATAATAATAATAATAATAATAATAATAATAATAATAATAATAATAATATCAAGCAACCCCAAGCTCTAGGACATGTTACAAGACTAGTTAGTTCCATGAAAATAAAGAAGTCCAGAAATAATTTATCTTTTAGCACTTAGCTTAACTATTTTTGATATTGCAATTATTCTGACTCCAACATCTTTTATTAACTATTTATTTATGTTTGTGCTTAATTAATAGTGCATTAAAGCTTTCTGACTAATGATTAATGTAATAATTATAAACAATATAATTTCAAGAAACGAGTAAAGTAGTATTACTTAGGAAGTCCACTATGAGACGGCCATCACAGAACCTCCCAGATGGAGTTTTGAAGTAATTCTGTCCATTAGGTGGGGCAAGTAGAATGCCCAACCCTGCAACAAGTTCGCCTGTATCCGAATTCGAATCACCAAAGTTGAAAACCACCGGGTAATTGAACTCAACTGAATTCGCCATAGCCAAACAGAGAGAAAATAAAACAACTTGAAAAACAACATTCTTGGAAGCCATGGCACGTAGTTTTCACTTTTCACTCGTATGAAAAGGAACCAACTACCAACCAGATAGTTTCATACGAATTATAGCTCTTTATACACTGTTATGATGGAAAATGATTCGGTGCCTTTTATATATGGACGCCCAATTGGTTGCTTCAAATAGCTACCGTGAAGTTCCAACAAAAAATAGAAAAACCTTGCTTTAGATTGTGGAAAAGCAACTGTAAGCCAAGAAAGCTTCCGTGTTTGAATTACTATGTTATCCTTATAGACATTTAAGAGTAAGAATTACACTTGGAGAAATTGTGCCCCATTAACCGTGATTACTTTTACTAATTAATGCAAGCGAGTGCAAGTCCCTCCCTTAGTAATAGACAAAAACTCTTGCACTAAAACCTGCCTGGGAAAGGAAAAAAGGCTACCGGAAAACAATGCAATGCAAGGAGTAAAGAAACTTGGAGGAGCACTATTACACAAGCAAGGAAGTGGTTTTTTCTTAACGGATTTTGTGGTTGTGTCTTGACTTGCATCTCCACGGGATTGTATTGCTTCATCTTACCATCCTCTGGTACCCACCGATCAAATTTAAAATGATTGTTAGAACATATTTATTATTTATTATTTTTATGCTTTCTAACCATATAGCGCACCGGTATATCTTGATAGTATTTAAAGGCCGGCAACGCATGCTATGGATGAATAGTTAATGTCATCCTCTTGGGGAAGAAGTGTGACCACTGATCCAACCAGCGAAAGGTCAGGATACCTGAAATCATATTTTGAAAAATCGAACTCTTCTCTGTAATCTTACAGAACAGAGACTTCGTAGAGGCATCAACTTTTGCCTTGAGAATGCTGTTCTCCCTTTTAAGCTGTAAAATTACATGTGTAACAAAATGAACATTTATATTTACATATAATCATAATCGGATAAATTATTTTGGCATTGTAATAATTAACGAACTCTAGGTGGCATAAAACTGCCTTAAATAGTAGTCACTATTTAAAAGGGTGTATTGACCCCATGTCCTGTCTAGTTTCCTAGGAGTTGTTGTCTCTTGTATTACTCCCTCCGGTCTCTATTGTAAGCAAAAATTAAATGGGACACATATATTAAGATAGTTAGTTGATCTCATTTAAAAGAGTCATTGGGAATAAAAAATTAAGTTTGTTACCTAAATTACCCTTCCTCTTATTTATTAAGCTTGTGTTATTGAGAATAAAATGAGTCATTGGAAAACAAAATTTGTATTAAATGAAGGGTATTTTGAGAATAACTTCATTAAATGAGAAGAAAGTAGTTGAAATTTGCTTATATTTTGGACCAAAAAATTTGGAAATTTTTGCTTACATTATGGACCGGAGGGGAGTACTAATATTTTACTAGCTGTGATTATCTTGTAAAAGGGTTATGGAGTACCCCATATACTCTTCTAATGATACTTTTGCCTTTTCCGGGAAAAAAAAAAAATTAGTAAGTCCCTATAGGTGGGCTAGGTGGGCTAGTGACGAAGGAGGTAAAAAGTCTTAACCTTGTATAGAAAAACAGAAATGTTATTTGTACACGTCCAAATGGGATACCTATTTAATACCTTGGTTAATCATGTATAAATATTTGGTTAATTTGGATCATTATATGGTTAATCATGTATAAATATTTGATTAATTCATGATGACCTATTAATCATATAAATAACTGAATTAATCAGATATTTACATATGATTAACAAAATATTTACATGGTTATGGAAAATAAGTCCATTAACCATATAATAAACTGAATTAACTAAATATTTATATGTGATTAATCAAGGTGTCCCAAATAGATGTCTCATTTGGGTGTGCAAATAACATAACAGATAGAAAAAGGGTATAAAAGGTTCAAAGTGACTCGGACAGTATTATCTGACGGTGAGAGAGAGATTCTAGCACATTTTTCTCGTACCTCATCAACAGTAAATATGAGCTTTTCCAAGGCCTCTTGTAGCGAGGATATAGTCTGCAAGGTAAGATCTTCTATTTCTGACTCCTCTTCAACTGACAGAGGATCAAAGATAATGCCCTCTAATATGAACAATTCCTCTAGTAATTTCACATCTTCGACATTCATTCTTTGCCCCAACTGTATCAACAGAAGTCTTTGTTACGAATTCTAATAACAAAGACGTATAACAGATTCCACAACAATATTCTCACCTTGTTCAAAATTCTAGCACATGACTCATCATCAGGTGGAGAAGCACTGGAACCTGCGTCGCATTTTTCTTCACTGCTACTGACATGAGGTGACGCCTTTATATGTTTCGCCCTGCTCCAACACCACATCCCAAAATAGAACAAGGATCATCAGTAGAACGGACCAAAAACTTCCCTTACTTGCAAATTAACCTATCATGGTCTATCAAAACTATCAAAGGCTCAATGTTACTACTATTTCAGCCTATCTAATCTTAGTAAAATCAACAGTCTACTCATTGCTGGGCTAGCTAGCAGTTTTCTTCTAGCCAACTTAATGAACTTATTTTTATTTTCAAGTAAGAAATTCTGATCTCTAAATCTAGGAAAAAGAGAAAAGTGAGACCGTGCTTCAACTGGATTCATGATGACATACCTTGCACCAAAACGTAGAGTGGACAGACTCTCTGATGCATTAAAAGCACTGGGGGAGCAACAACATAGTAATGCAGTTCTGCCATGTCCTCCCTGTGAATAAGAAATACAATATCCGGGATACTGATTTGTTGAATAATGGGTATTTATAATGGATTAGACGGGGGGCGAGGGAGAAACTAACAAGTGCATCCTGAAGAATTCGAGTCAGCTTGGAATCACGATAAGGGATATGGCTTGCTTTTCCTTGCAAACCACATGTAAGAGAATTTATTACATTCCCAAGAGCAGACAAGGATTTGTTTATGGTCTTAGCTTCTTCTAGAACTCTTCCCTCAGCACCTGTTTTCTCCACTTTCTCAGACCCCGCCAAATCCACAAGAGTTAGTTTTCCGGACCTCATCCTGATCATAGTCTAGGTGTTTAAGAATGATTTATAAGCAATGCCAATGAGATATAGGAAGAAAAGAATTCAATTAATACCTTTTATCCCTGGAAAATTTTTGCTGGATTGTGAATATATAAACACAATGACTTCTGCTGCTGGCCATGTTCATTTCTACATGTTTTATGTTTAGGAATTAGGATGGTTGCAGAACGCAAGTGACATTTCTACCTCTGCTTTTCCTTCATCAAGAAAACAGGGAATTTACCCTAATCTATTATGTATTTTTAACTACAAACTAAAACCAAAAGTTCCGAATAAAGGACCAAAGGAGTCAAAGCAGGATACGGGTCTCTCCAACTGCTCGGTTAGCAATTCCCCTCTACATATTTGAGAACAGATTTAGAAGCCAAAATACATTGTATCAAACCGAAAAATGCTACTCAAGATGTTCTTTTCTTACATATAGGTTTTGCAATGCTTCAGCAGGGTCCAGTACAGTGATCTGAAGGAAACAAATAAGGATCTTGTTAGTAGCATATGACATCAATTGATAAAAATCACCAATTAATTATTTTTTTCGTAAAATGAATTATCTTGTAACATACAGAAGGAGAGAAAAAATTAACTGCATATAAAAATCCAAAATACTTCTGCCCTACTCTACGTCTCTACTTGCTGAATCAGCTCATATGTTGCCTTGCCTGATGCTCAAATGTTAGCAGCCTTAGCTGCTTTAACTTAAAGCATGAGCACATATGTATGTATGTGCATGAGCTTATTCTCTACCTACGTAATTGAATGTGAGGGCTTAGGTAAGGATCAAGTTTCAAAACTGAATTTAGCAACCTAGCAGAAATTACTTTCTAAGTTAGTTTTATATTCAAGAAATATATCTAAATGTAGACAACAAGGTAACTTCAGAATGAAAGAATAATTATAATGAAATGAGAAATAAAGTTCCCAGATAAACAGCTCACCTCTGTTACACTGGGTAAAAATATTCCTCGTGATTTACTCTCCTTAATCTGCATATTGTCTTTTGATAAATCAAAAAGGTCCCTGTATAAGAAAACAGAGTTATTTGAAGTTTTACTACTAAAACATCCCAATTCACATCAAAACTAGATTTTGCATCAATGTTAAGAA
Organism: Echinosophora koreensis; assembly: GCA_035048595.1. Classification (NCBI taxonomy): domain Eukaryota; kingdom Viridiplantae; phylum Streptophyta; class Magnoliopsida; order Fabales; family Fabaceae; genus Echinosophora; species Echinosophora koreensis. The sequence continues at coordinate 4,873,046 of JAPCYP010000016.1, read as the reverse complement.
AATTGCTAATCAGAAACAACTAGATTACACCCCCAAGTACATATAAAGAGGGGAAAAATCCCTCTGTTTTTCTATGCATACCTTACTTTTTCCATGTAAATTTCAACCTGGACAAGTCACAAACAAAATCAGAAAAATAACTTACTTTAACCAGATGATTTTGCACTTAGATGCTAGTGTTAATTAGTGTCTTCGTACCATTGACAATTTTATCGAATATGTCATGTCTTCATCTGAAAGATTTAAGGAATCAAAAAGTCCTTGTACAACTCTTGGAAGCAGCCCCTTCTTCTGCTCATCACATTCTAGCACACCAGGTCCCTGCTTCAGAAAAGCAGTCATTTGTATTGCTGCATTTTTGGTTCTATAAGCTCATCTTAGGACACTTTTAATGTGATAATATTTCACCTCCATACTATATGTCTTCCCAGCTCCAGTCTGCAATTGATTGTAGAAAAACAAAACCTTAATTAGAGTCAAAACAAAAATGAATTCATGAATTGTGTTGACAAGTTCTTTTGAAAAGAAAAGACTGAGTATTAATAATAGCGTCTGTCCCTCCTAATGGAAAGCTATATATAGCCTATTCTCTTAAGTCAGATGTAAAAACTAAAGATTAACAAGCCAAGAGGACTTTTCTGGATATCCTTGAGATTCTCTTCACAATTAGCAACTCAATTCACTATTAAGAGCAGCACTGTCAATTAAACAGCATTGTGACATTGAAAATTTTCTTCACCAAATATTTAGAAGGGAAAATGCTTAGTTTTTGCATCATGCATCCTTTCCTTACTTCCACATTAGCTAGCACGAAATTCCACATGGATACACTGTGAACTAACGGTTCCAATATTTCATGCGTTTCATGTACACATTAATTTTTTTGCCCCTTCTAATATAACAAATTTTAATTGAAAAGAGGCATTTCTTGGCTAATGCTGCTAGGGGATAGGGATCATATAGTTTAGAGTATGATGCAATATATCTTACGTTTTTCACAATTCCTGACACACTACATGCCATCTATGAGGAGAAAAACTACACATGTTCTTGCATGCATGATTTGGTAATTGTCCATGATACTTGGAGATATGTGTATATAATTTTCAAAGTTTAATACAGAGAAGCAAAAGGTTCATGGAATAATTAGGTGCACGTTATGATATCTTACCTGACCATAAGTGATAACTGTCCCATTAATTGCATTGGCAGCATCTGTTTCATTGATGGGAATGCATATAAAGTCCAAAGCATGATATCAACAAAAAATGAATCTATAGTTCAGGCAAGTAACATTTTCCCAAGCTACACTTTTAAGAAACATTCAGATTCTTTCTCAAAAAAAAAAAACAGAGAGAGAGAGAGAAACATTCAAATTCTATTAAAGAAAATGTAGGACCATCCATAAATATATTAGCATTAAACAAACACTAACGATAAAAATTTCATCTAACCGAATTTGAAGCACTATTTGACGAAGGCTTTGTTTGGTTGTGAGAAGAAAAGGAGAAGAGAGAAAGAGGTGAGAAAGAGTATGAGAAGAGAGAAAATGGTGAGAAATAGAGTAGATTTTATGTGTTGTTTGGTGTAAGAGAAAAATGAGAGAAATAGAGGAGAAAGAGGTGTTTTCTCTCTCTCCCCTTTGTTTGGTTGGATAGAAAATAAGAAGAGAGAAAAGTAATTTTTTTTAAAAAGACAAAATTATCCTACTAAAAAATCAATATAAAAATATTTAAATTTAATTGATTTAAGTTATTTTAACTAATCAAATAATTTAAATTAATTTAACTGATTTAAATTATTTTAAATAAAATTTATTAGTTTAATATAATTATTTTATTTATTTCAATTTAATTTAATTAAATAAATGTTTAATTTAATTCAATTTATTTAAATTTATTAAATAATTGAATGAGAACCCAAAAAGAAGGGTACAAAAGTTATTTTACATGAAACACTCCCTCCCTCTTCCATTTTCTTCTCACTTGGGGGGAGAAAAAAATTTGAGGTGGGTCCCACCAATTTTCTTCTCTCTTCTCTATTTCTCTTCTCTACCAAACAAGAGAAAAGTGTATTTTCTCCTTCTTTTCTCTCTTCTTATTTTCTCTCTTGCCATTTTCTACTCTAACAAACAAAGCCGAAGAGTAGGTTGTCATTTCATAAGGAAGTAAAAGCCATTGAAATTAAGGAAGATTTGAATCTTTGTTGCATTGACATATAAATTTGTAGTAGGAATCCTGAACTTGTACCTCTAACTATGGGAAGAGCTAGGAACTGATAGACATCAGCTTGCTCAGATTTCTCATAAAACACTCTATCAAAGCTAAACATGAATTCTTCATCCTTCTCGTCCTGACCAAAATTAATTCAGATTCATAAGGCAATCCATCATAAATTGTAATGCACTCGCTGTTTTTTAGTGATGAATTTCACAGATCTAAAGTGAACAGTTTTTTTTTTTTTTTTTTTAAAAGATCTAAAGTGAACAGTTAAAAAAACAAAAAACAAAAGATGCTTAATCCAACATATCAAAACCTTGAAAACGAAAGTTTCCGTGTCTATGCACCGAATGCAGACAGAATCATCGCCATTTGGCTTCTCTTTTGAAGTCAAAGGCCTGAAGCGTACACAAACTGTAATGTTTGACATGATTCTTCACCGTAAGTATTGTTTTCCCGCAATTTTTAGATTTAAACCTGTCATTGAAAGAGATCAAAACACGCATGAAAAAATCCAGTGAAAGATTTAGATATCTACGTTTTTTTTCCTTGTAGCTTCTAATGTTTGGTTGCTCGGAAAGCTAGGGAAAAATAAAGGCACGTGGAATCGAGAAATCAGGTTTGAATCTATCAGGTTTTTTAACCAAAAAAGGAAAGTCTCCACTCTACGAATCGAACATTCGCACCAAGCATTTCAAGTTCTCGATTCAGTTTACATCATTTTCATTGCATCAGAAATCAGAAGGTAGCACGTGTCCGTAGCGGAATATCTGGAAGCTTCCTATTTCCTATACATCATTTTTCAGATGGAATCAAAAATGAATTTGGCGATAAAATAACAGAGATACTCGTTTGGATGTTGAATTATTGTAGCTACTTGATGCTATGTTTCTGTCAAACGCAACGCTAATTAACAATCTCAGAATGTTAAGCGTTTTTTTTTCCTAAATTTTCTCGGCAACCAAACAGCAAGAAGTAAGAAAATCATTCAAAAAGAATAAAGAACATGCAGAAGCATTCATCGACGAGAAAGGGAGGAGAGAACCTCCCGAAAGGTCGTACCGATGGCGATGAACTTTGAGGTTTGAACTGAGAACCAGCTCGCAGTGAAATGAAGTTTGCGTGATCTTGTGGCGCGAACCAAAATAAAATCCAAAATCTCTTCCTTCTCATAAATTATTGTGTAAATATATATAACCGTTTTTCTAGTGACTCTTCGGCGGGAATTGCTCTATAAATAAATTTTAAAAAAGTTTATTGATAATTGGTACTTTTTTTTTTTTGTTAATAATGTTATAGGTGCGAATAGAGTTGGGTATATGGACCAGTCCGATCTGTTTAAGTCCGGTCTGCATTGATCCCTATTGAAAAGGACTGGACTCGACGAGTCCGCATGATAAATGAACCTAAAAAAATAGAGTCCGCGAGCTAAACAGACTAGTCCATAGACTCATCAATAATTTTTTTTTTCAACAACCATAAAAACTAATATTAAAGTTGATTGAGCAGGAGCTTCCAGAAGACGAAGCAGAGATTCGCGCGGAGCTTGCAAAGATCGTGGAGGAGCTTGCAAAGATCACTGGAGGGCGTGGCCGCGTGGGTGAGTGAGAAGAGAGGAGAGATTGGGTGGCAGTGGCGGTTCTTAGAAGGGGAGCAATGGCTACTTCAAAATGATTTGTGTTCTCTTACTTGCTACTTCAAAATGATGCATTTGATCATTTAGGCTCCTCTTTCAACAATCGCTAAGCACAGGGGCGGAGGGAGGGGGGGACCAAGGGATGCCATGGCCCCCCCTCCCCATGTTGTCATCTTATATATATATATATAACAATATAACAATTAACTCTTATAAAAAATGATTGGCTCAAATTTAATTAAAATAAGTACAATTTCAAACACTTAAATTACACTTTTTTAGAATTCTAAGATAGATACAATTGTTTACATTAAAAAAAGAAATTGATAAAAATAGACCACATATGATAATAGATGATTTTTTACTCTATGAAATATCGTGTGTACAATTGAAGAAGTGAATGTTTTAGATATAAATCTATTTGAGTACTTTATATTATATTAAGTTATTATGAAATTTGTATCATATAATTTGTTTTTATATATTAGTTAATTTTTTATGAATTAAAGTAGTATATACTGTCAGTGTAAAAAGATTTACACTAACATCCGCTAACATTTTGACATGTGTGCTTTTATTTTAATAATTATGAGAGAGAAATAACAATTACGCTGATTTGTCAAGATATCATTGGATATTTGCATAAAAAAAAATTACACTGACACTGTATAAAAATTAATTAAACTTATTTTTTATTACTATTTCATGTTATGTAAATTAGATTTTGGCCCCCCTCATCGAAATTTTCTGGCTCCGCCCCTGGCTAAGCATACTCTAACTTGAAGTATTCGCCTACATCTTGCACATAAATCATAAATGCATCTCCCATGATGTCAGTCTCGGAGCTGCCACTTTTCCTTCTTTGATTGGCTTGTTTATAGCATTATGCAATTTTTTGAACTATGGTATTCAACATCTGCCATCAACATTTTAGTTGTCTCTTCTCCCTTGCTTGCAAACAACCACGATCATCATTGTAATTATCTATAATTCTTAGCCAAAAGGAATCTCCTTTTTGGTTTACCCCCACAACTGCATCCTTGGAGACATTTAGCCATGCTTGGATGAGATGTTTTATCTTCCTTCGAGGTGAACCTTGCTCTTTTTTTTTTTTGAGTTGGTTGCTCTTCTTCTTCTTCTTCGAGTGTAATATTATCCAGCTCTACTTGAATCGAAAACGTTGGAGTTTGAGATTCAGTGGCAAACTCAAATGTTGTTTCTTGCTCTTTTTCACTAAATTGCCCACTACTAAGACCCACTAGCGATCCACAGTGGGGTTAGTTGGTGGTGACTAAAACATTGGAAATTGATATGGAAATGAGAGCATAGGAAATTGAAAATTGTCCATATTTTGATTGTTTTGTGAGTTTGGCGAAAGTAGAGGATTTGGGAAATTTGGATTGGTGGGAGGTTCATAATTTTGCATGAAATTTAGAAAGGTATTGATATTGTCTTGGATTGGATCTGTCTGTGTGAAGACAAATAAAATTTGAAGTTGATGAAGATTTTTTTTTTTTTTTTTTGATGTGAGTTGATAAAGAAATTTCGAGAATATATGAGATAAAACTTTAACAGGTTTGGTTGTTTAAAAATTTGGATGTTGATTACACTTATATACAGGTTATTTGGTACTGTAAAATGTTTTAAAAAAAATTTCACCAGTGGCTAGTACCCTCCCCTCCCCCAACGCATTTTTTTGTTTATTGTTAAAATATTACTATAACTTTGTTTCAACGGACCAATACTCCTTGTCCTTTTTTTTATTTAAAAAATTCGAAGTTGGCCCACTCAATGAGATAAGCACCGGGTCCCGTAAAAGCAACTCAACTTGTTAAGCATTAATTGAAAAATTCTCTCCAATAATGGGTGTGGTTAAGCACCGGTTTCTATTATGGAAGATCCTAACTTTTGGGGGCCGTTGGAGATGGCCTCAAATAAGCTGCAAATTGATCAAATTGGTGTCATTTTGGAAACTATTTATCAGTTTAGGGTCCTTTTGAAATTATTTATCAAGGGGGGTCGTTTTTGCCATATGGCAAAAATTTTTTTTTTTTCCTGACATAAGGAAGGCGCCACTTGGACTGGCGCCTCCCACTTAAAAAAAAAAAAGAAGAAAAGTCAAAGGCGCCACTGCCAATGGCGCCTTGTTTTTAAAAAAAAAAAAGTGTAAGTGGCGCCTCCCCCTCCCCCAATTTCGTTTCTAACACCCGGGTACTGTAGCGCTACAGTAAAGTTTTTTTTTTTTTTTTTTTTTTACAAATTTTGACTTTTTTTATAAAAAAAATTTTGTTTTTTTAAATACTAACATCAGGATCTTGTTAGTACCATATGGCATGAATTCTAAAAGAATTAACTATATAATGAACTGAATTAACCAGATATTTGTACGTGATTAACCAAATATTTACATGGTTGTGGAAAATGATTGTAAGCATCAGGATGACCCATTAACCATATAATGAACTGAATTAACCAGATATTTACATGTAATTAACAAAAATGTTAGTATTCAAAAAAGCTAATTTTTTATTTTTTTAAAAAAAATCAAAATTTGTAAAAAAAAAAAAAAAAAATTAAAAAAAATGCTACAGTACGCTACAGTACCCATGTGTCGACTGAAGATGTCGCACCCGGGTATGCAAATAACACAGCTATTCAGAAAAACTCATGATGTTAATAACACACAGGTGTCCAATTTCTTGGTATAACTAGCAGTGTTAGGCTCCCAATCCATGATGGTGACTTTGGATGGGAAGGCCCATATTCATGGAACCTTGTGGGATTGCACACTAGGGGAGCGTATTTATGAATTATGGCCATAGCTCTTTAGCCTGAACATATAGAAGTGTTTTAGGAATTGTTGTATGACATTTGAGGGATTGAACTTGCCTGGAATAAGCTTTCCCATTTTGAATCATGCCTGACTGCCTCTTGGAATGCCACAATGTTTTTCTTTTTTGATGAGCCACCGAATGCCACAATATTTAAGGTGGTGTTTTCTTTTCATTTTTTTTTCAAAGATACTTTTCATGAACTGTATAATAAATACGTTAATGTTAATTAGGAGCTTGTTTCTGTCTACAAAAGACTTTATGCCTTAGCAAAGCGTGATAATCTGTAAATATAAATGATCTTTAGAAACAAGGGTATTATTTATATGTTATCCATCTGAAACAGAATCCTCCTTTTATGAAAAACTGAAGCACAGAAAGAAACTTGAACCAGCTTTGTCAGGTTAGTCCCACATCGCTCTAAGTATGCATGCAAATTCTGCAGGCAGTGTATAAATAAGGAGCAAATAGCAACATTACAACATACTTACCTGGATGGGGTCAATGGATGATCAGGAAGGTCCATGGCCTAGGGAGGTGACCTCCATTGCACTTAGGAGGGGTGCCTGCCTAAGGTCTCCTCAAGTAGGAGAGCCTACATCATAATTTGTTGCTGTGGGGGCTTGCGTTCGCGCAGCCCCTACCCTACTGTAGTACGAAAGTTTTCATTTCATTGTTTGCTTGGAATTGTTATTCTTAAGTCATAGCAATATAAGTCATACTTTATAAATTATTATTTGACAGGAAATGTACTTGAATGCCAAGTTTACAGGCTTTTGCTGCTGTAGAGAGCAAAGTTCTCACAGCTTTTCATTGAAAAGAATGGGTTCCTTAAATATATATCTCAAGGTGAACATCATTGATTTTGTTGTGAGTAGTATTCTGTCAATATATGAATTACCTTAGTGATAAAATCTCTAGTGGGAATAACTGGGAAGATAGTTCCAATCTGTTAATGAATCCTTACACTACAAATAAAGTCCATAATACATACACAAGAATCAAAGTACTGAATAAAGGACTATAAAGGAATCAAAGCAGGATACGAGTCTATCCAACATTCCAACTGCACAGTTAGCTACAGATTTGAGAACAGACTTAGAAGCCAAAATAGTGAAAATACATTATATATGAAACCGTAAAATGCAACTCAAGATGTTCTTTTCTCATATATAGGTTTTGCAATGCTTCAGCTGGGTCCAGTGCAATGATCTGAAGGAAAAACATCAGGATCTTGTTAGTAGTACCATATGGCATGAATTCTAAAAGAATCACAAATTAACTATTTCTTTATAAAATGAATTATTTTTAACATACAACGAAGGAAAAAAAAAAAATTTGACTTCATATAAAAATACAAAATAGTTCCACCTTACTCTACTTGCTGAATCAGCTCATATGTTGCCTTGCCTGAGGCTCAAATGTTGGCAGCCTTAGCTGCTTTAACTTAAAGCATGAACAAATAAAATCTGAAAAATAACTTACCGTAACCTGCAGTGAGATGCTGGTATTAATTAGTGTGTCTCGGTACCATTGATAATTTGATTGAATATGCCATGTCTTCATCTAAAAGATTTAAGGAATCAAAAGGTCCTTTTACAACTCTTGGAAGCAGCCCCTTCTCTGCTCATCACATTCTTGCAGTCATTTGTATTGCTGCATTTTAGGTTCTATAAGATCATCCAGGACACTTTTAAGTTTTAATGTGATAATATTTCACCTCCATACTATATATCTTCCAAGCTCCAGTCTGTAATTGATTGTAGGAAAAGAAAATCTTAATTAGAGTCAAAACAAAAATGAATTCATGAATTGTGTTGACAAGTTCTTTGGGAAAAAAGTATTGATAATAGCTTCTGTCCCTCCTAATGGAAAGCCATATGTAGCCTATTCTCTTAAGTCAAATGTAAAAACTAAAGATTAACAAACCAATAGGACTTTTCTGAATATCCTTCAGATCCTCTTCACAATTAGAAACTTGACTCACTATTAAGAGCAGAACTGTCAATTAAACAACATTGGAGATTTTGAAAGATAAACCATCTTTGTCTGGTTAGTACCACATTGCTCAAAGCATGCATGAGAATTCTGCAGGCACACTATAGATAAAGAGCATTTAGCAACATTGAAACATACTTACCTGGATGGGGTCTATGGATGATCAAGAAGGTCCATGGCCTAGGTTGGTGACTTCCATTGCACATAGGAAGGGTGCCTGCCTAAGGTCTCCTCAAGTAGGAGCTCCTACATCATTATTTGTTGCTGTGGGGGCCTGCGTTCGCGCGGCCCCTACCTAACTATAGTCTAAAATTTCTTCTTTATACTTGGAATTGTTTCTTTAATTAGTTATTTCAATTATAGATTATCAATTAACATGGGACTTATATTGTCAAATGTGGAACTCTATGTACTATGTTTTGATTCCAAGGTCCAGGGGCTGAACCATTCAATAGGATTTTTGTATACTTCACCCTCCGCAGGTCAATCTTCATTGATCAACCTTCCATTTGCTATATCATGGTGTATCATTGGTCTGGTGATGAGAGGTGAAAGGCATAACCACCAAAACATGATTGCTGTGTCTCATTCTCATGTCTTCAAGGACTTGCCTGATTTGCAAAGGTTGCAGACTTGTGCTGGTTTTGAGAAACAAGGCTCTCAGCTCTGAATCGCACACCTGTATTCTTATGAAAGACTACAAAATTTTGGGGCTAACATCCCTTGTAAGAAAAACAAAGAATCTCTTCCAAAGGGCTTCAACTTTTAACATTTCACTTTATTCCTAGTTTAAACTTGTCTATACTCAGCACAAGATGAGATTAATCAATTTCTCCAACTCATTATCACATCATAACACCTTTTTCACATTTTTATCTCGGGATAGAAACTTAGATGATGGAACAAAGAGAACTCCATCTTCAACATCTTGGCATCCATTATAAGCTCTATCATTTCATCATGAAAATCTCTGACTTCATAACACAGGTGCGGATTTCTAATGCTACAATACGATGTTCTAGTTCTAAATCAAAGAAAGTGGTGGGGCAAGACACACCATGTAAGATTCAAAAAAGCTTTTCATCACTTCAAAAAGCTCAAAGGCAGACTCTCTTATTTGCTACCACAATGTCAATCAAGATTCAGAATAATGCTAGAAGCCTTGGTGAAACCTATTGTTGTTAATGTGGGACGTGCAGGGGCATCAAAACTTGATGTTATTCAGGAGGTAGAGTATGTTAAGCAAGAGGCAAAAATAGTTTACCTCCTTCATGCTTGCTATTAGAGACTAAGTCAACCCAATCCAAATCATTACTATTGTAACAGATTAACAGAATATCCAATTCTGTTTTTCAATCAGTTTAGTTGTTTAGTTAGATAATAGTTAGTTTAGACTCTTCTTTAGTTATTATATATAGACCTCTGTACACATCTTTTGTATCTCAAATTTTACTCTATTCAATCATCAATAATATGATTGCTTTTCTCCTTTCTTCTTCATAATATGGTATCAGTTTTATACCCTTTTCTTTAAACGCTTCCGCACCCTTTTTTCCTTTCTTGCTATTCTCATACGAAAGGCTTTTTCTACAAATAATATTCCTTCTGCATGTGAATTCTGCAGGAACTGTATAAATATTTATGACTTACTTTGTAATAATTGTCTCCAAACTGCTCTGGACAAGAAAATTTTATTTTGATTATTGCAAGTCTGAGAAATTCAATTAAAACAATATCATCATAGCTCCAGTTGTATGTTAACCCAATCAAATACAGTAAACTTCATATCACTGCCATATGTTCAATTAGATTATTACTTCCCATTATTCAATTTTGTGTCCCTTCCTTAACAGCAAGAAGAGGAACCCTTTCCTTATGTACCACAGCCTCCTTCACTTCCTCTGACACCCCACCAGGACTTGAAGCTTTCTCAGTTACCCCTTTTTGGAAGAACCACCCTTCCTTGCTAGCCTCTTCAATTCAGAGCAGAACCCTGTGATCTGACTCAAAATCTCTCTTACCACCCAGCAAATTTTGTGCTGAGAAAGTGCTCCTAAGCTGAGGTTTTTTATGATCATTCTTCACTGGACACTCCCTTAAAGTACCATTCAAGTGTTTTGGAATTTCCATGTTTGACCTCATCAATGGCTTCTTTGGCTTGTTGGTCCTTTTTCCATGTTGATATCAACCTGAACAAGTCACAAACAAAATCTGAAAATAACTTGCTGTAACCAGATGATTTTGCAGCGAGATGCTGGTATTAATTAGTAAGTGTCTCGGTCCAATTGACAATTTGATTGAATATGTCATGTCTTCATCTAGAAGATTTAAGGAATCAAAAGGTCCTTTTACAACTCTTGGAAGCCACCCCTTCTGTTCATCACAATCTAGCAGTCACTTGTATTGCTGCACTTTAGGTTTTATAAGATCATCTTAGGACACTTTTAATGTGATTATATTTCACCTCAATACTATAAATCTTCCAAGCTCCAGTCTGTAATTGATTGTAGGAAAAGAAAATCTTAATTAGAGTCAAAACAAAAATGAATTCATGAATTGTGTTGACAAGTTCTTTTGGAAAAAAAAGTATTGATAATAGCTTCTGTCCCTTCTAATGGAAAGCCATATGTAGCCTATTCTCTTAAGTCAAATGTAAAACTAAAGATTAAGAAACCAATAATAGGACTTTTCTGAATATCCTTGAGATTCTCTTCACAATTAGAAACTTGATTCACTGTTAAGAGCAGAACTGTCAATTAAACAACATTAGAGATTTTGAAAGTTTTCTTCACCAGATATCTAGAAGGGAAAATCTTTAGTTTTTGGTCTTTTGCATCATGCATCCTTTCCTTACTTCCAGATTAGCTACCATGAAATTTAGGATAGCATGCTGCATGGCTATTGATAATCTGAAACATATACAGTATATGATATACTGTTAGTATAGACAGCGGTTCAGTAAGATAGAACAACACTACAACAGAATATATCCTCCTTTAATGAAAACTGAAGTACAAAAAGAAAGTTAAACCAGCTTTGTCAGGTTAGTCCCACATTGCTTAAAGCATGCATGAGAATTCTGCAGGCACTGTATAAATAAGGAGCAGATAGCAACATTACAACATACTTACCTGGATGGGGTCTATGGATGATCAAGAAGGTCCATGGCCTAGGTTGGTGACTTCCATGGCACTTAGGAAGGGTGCCTGCCTAAGGTCTCCTCAAGTAGGAGCTCCTACATCATAATTTGTTGCTGTGGGGGCCTGCGTTCGCGCAGCCCCTACCTGATTCTAGTCCAAAATTATCTTCCTTGTTTTTGAAGTTTTATTGACGTTTCTGCAAGCAGTGTTGTGATTCCATGGAGTAGACTTTGGCGTTCATTAAGGTTTTTACATTCCTCAGTTTTACATTCCTCAGCCTTAATAAAATTAACTTGGATTGAGATTGCCCCTTTTCCATGTCCTAAACAATTGTGTTAGCCATCAAACAAAGTGTGTTAAGAATGTAGTCAGTTTTGCATTCTGCATTGTTCAACGTTCAGAGTTTCTTAGAAAAGGATTGGTTCCTTAAAGAGGGAGTGCTCATGAAGTAGGGTTCACATGAAAATCTTATTCTAAGAACTAAGTCATACCTATTGCTTTCAACTTTCAATCAATTTCTTCCAAAGGGCTATAAAATTTTGGGGCTAACATCCCTTGTAAGAAAAACAAAGAATCTCTTCCAAAGGGCTTCAACTTTTAACATTTCACTTACTTCCAAGTTTAAACCTGTATATACTTGGCACAAGATGAAATTTAATCAATTTCTTCAACTCATTAAGACGTGATTCTGTTTCTCCTCCAATAGAAGAGAAAAACATTGATGAGATGGCTAGAGAAAATATGCGGGCAAATATATATACCTCAAGCTCCAAAGAAAATGGTTAGCATAAATGATGAAGTGGTTGAATAGTTCTTGATACCTTTGAAGGAAGAAGTATATCCAGAGCTCAGGCTTTTGAGCACTGAGATTTTGATATATAAAATCGACATCAATACTGCACACAGTACATTTTTGTCTCTCTAGATTACTGGGCCCGATATCATGTTTTGGGTGTGCCGTATAAATATACGGTGTGGTGTCTGGACACCATTTGTATGTCCAAAAAATGTTTCTGAAGGTGTAAAGGGTGTGAGGGAAAGAGGCATGGAAGAAAGGAGTGATGATATTATGACACCAGTTTTTGACACCAAATTGACACCTTGGTTAATCACGTACAAATTTTTGGTTAATTCAGTTCATTATATGGTTAATGGGTCATCTGAAGCTTATTTTCCATAACCATGTAAATATTTGGTTAATCACATGCAAATATCTAGTTAATTCAATTCTTTATATGATTATTGGGTCATCATGAATTAACCAAATATTTTTACATGATTAACCATATAATGAACTGAATTAACCAAATATTTGTACCGATTAACCAAGGTGTCAAAAGTTGGTGTCAACTTTTGGTGTCATAATATCATTACTCGAAGAAAGAAACACATGCAATTGGGTCCAAACCTCTGAAAGGAATGCTGCTGCACCTAAGCATAAGCATGTTGGGACATGAGACTGGAAGACATGCAAGGGGCTCACTTTACATCATCGTACATTGATTTTGGTTTTGGGTTGGTTTTCCATACACTCATCCGGAGGGAGGCAAAAATATTAAAATAACTAGTATGTGCACCCGTGTCCGGCATGAGAAAAAAGATTGTCTAATATGAATATGAATGGTACATATATGAATGGTTAATAATTTAATATCTAATCATTTAAAGTTTAATAAACTAAAAGATATGGCAGAGGAAACTGTTTGATAAACAGAATTTACAAAATAGTCGAGTTGGTAACTTAGATAAAGGTTTACAGGCCCAAAAAATTCAAGATCATTTAAAACATTAGTCTTGACTTTCATAAAGAGGCTCTAAACATTTTTAGTCTTCGCATATATCGTTTTCTGATCTGCAACATTCACTTTCAGTTCAATCTTGCTCACTTACTCAGCTTGTTTGTCTGGTAAAATTGTACACAACCCTCCGTTATGTATGCTTCAAATTGCCTTCTATCCACCCATCTAATGTTGCAAGAAAAGCTTCTTTTTAAACATTTTGATAGTGCAGCTGACTAGCCTAAAGAACAATGCCTCTTTAACAAACTAAGCAGACAAACTCTACAATTACAAAAGTATATTTGTTACTATAATTAACAAAGATGTTGTATTAAAACACATTTTCTCTCTTAAAAGCTTAGTTGATTTATTTCTTCCCTTTTCCTTGTGCAAATTAACCATTTTTAGAAAATATTTTTTTATCTATCATATTATTATTTTTCATCTCTCTCGAAAATATATTTGTTTCTTTTATTGTTTTCAGTGTGTTTCGTGACCCCAAAACCCAACAAGTGGCGCCATCTATGAGAAGCACGATAATAGAGGTGTTGTAATTAATTACATAATCGATTATTATGTGAAGCAAGATCCAGAGGAGGAATAATCGATTAGAGAATTGATTATTGTGTTAATCAAGAACTGGAAAGCGATTATTGCGCAAATGAGACAACGATCAGGAAGAAGATGAAGGCGTCAGGTGCTGAAGGAAGAATTTCGGAAAAGATATAAAGGAATTACACGATGAATCGTTTGCATTAGTTGGCTAGGCAACCTAGAGGTTTGGTGTTCGTGGTAGCAGTGGGGATCGAACCAGAGACGCAAGGGACGCGCAGCGTTAGTGTAGAGGCGGTGACCACCAGGCTACGTTTCTATTTGTGCAATTGGTTATCTTTGGAAAGTTCTTAAACGAGCATAATTTCTGGGAAGTCAGGAAACAAAGGTGTATTCAATTTCAGTTCTTTTTTCAGGATTAAATTTCATTCTTCTCTATTTCTTTGTTATTGTTCTTGGCTGGTTTGTTGTGTATGTTTCTTGTTTGTAACAGGAACAAGAAAGCCATTTTTAGGCTGGGAAATAATTCATATATTGATTCCCACTAAGATTGAGAAAGACGGAAAGTCAGAGAGAGTGAGAGATTAGGGAAAAGGAAAAGTCTAAATAGGAAATAAATTAAGAGTATAACAAATTTTAAAATATATTAAATTAAAAAGATATTTTTCAAATATAGCTGTCATATTATTTTCTATCACTCTATTATTAATTTTTTGAAATAAATTTTTTTATTGATAAAAAATTAATTATTTGAATTTTTATATAATACTTATATATACTATATAAAATTTTACCTACTATCTGGTGCCCCCAAAAAAATGGGGCCCTGGGCGACCGCCCATCTCGACCGTGCTCAGGGCCACCCTTGCACCACACAATCAGAAGCTATTTACAATTCACAAGTTTAATAGAGAGTGTTGAGACAACTTGCTTGAGAGCGGAGACACATAACCAAGCAACTTACTCCAAGGAGGAGTCTGAGAAAACAAAGAGAAAAAACTGAAAATGAAAAAACAACAAAATTAGAGTGAAACTCAAATCAAGAGGATTATGAAACCCAATCTCTTTGCAAATATGAGGAAACAACACAGTTAGAATAACTACGAGCAAAAGACAACACGGAAGCCAAAATGTTCACCTTACACAAAAAGAAGAAGACAGTTCCGCTTTTCATCCCAAAACAAAACCAAATCTCTCACTCGCTTAACATATACACTACCACTTCCCCTCCCTCTTTCTCTTTTATTTATTTATTAATATAGAGCACTAGATGTACTCAATAAATAGTTAAAGAATCATTCAAATTTCATTGAAGAAATAAGACAAGGGGGGTTCATTCTGGAATACCAACAACTCTACTAAAAGGGTATCCTTTATGAGATTTCATAGTGGTGAATGGTGTCCAAGGACTCTACCAACATCTAAACTTATCCCTCCATGTCTCAACTATCCTTGCCAACACTTAATACAAATAAGTCTCACATTTCATATTGTTTTACAAGCTTACAAGCTAGGCAACTACAAATCACTATTGCCCACAATGCTAAGGCAACACACGGAAATTATTCAAGGTCTAGGACAAAACCTTCAAGATGATAAAGATTTTTTTTCAATTTTTTTCATATCATATTAAGAGTGTGTTTGGGAAAGCTGAAAAAAAAAGATTATGCTGATAATCTGTTTTCAAATAATCGATTATTGTGATAATCGATTATAATCAGAATCTATTTTTGTTTGGGTATGTTTGCTGAAAAGCGATTTTAAGATAATTTATTTCGTTTGGATGGTACAAAAATAATCACTTTTACATAGTAAATTACGAAAAAGGGTATAAAGTTATTTGTTTATGGAGTGATAATTTGGTGCTTTTTTAAAATATTAAAAATGTTGGTTTTTTTAATCTTTTTCTATTTTTTTCTATAAAAAAAATTGAATAAAATGTTATAGAAACACAAGCACGTATCATTGCTACAGTGCCACAGTGCCTTGGTAGAAAAATAAAATAAAATTGCCACATGAGGCTTCAGTAATGCAACATGATCAATAGAAAAATTCACGCCTTACGAGAGTGGAAAAGCTGGGGTAGATTGGGAAAAGAGGCTTGAGATGAAAAATAATCCGGATAAAAACATCTAACAGTCTTCTTCTCAACATTATAGTAAAACAGCTTTTTTCTTTGAAAAAAGCTTTTTAAAAAATTAAGCTAAAGTTGCAAACATAAAAATTATTTATCAAAACAGCTTTTACCAAAAAAAACAGCTGAAACATAGATAATTAATCTATCCCAAACATACACTAAATAGGGAACCAATTTAGTATAGAAACTAAGACAAACTCAACATTGAATGGCAATCAACTACAATATTAGCAGTAAAACCAATTCATTGTCAAAGACAAGCGTGCTCAATTTAAAATGCAAAGGTACAAAGTGATTAACTAACTGACTTCTCACACCCACCCCTCACTAACTAACTCACTAATTAACTAACTAACTAACTAAGAGATTATCTATCAGAAACTTGATGACAAATGTACAAAGTGGAAATCATAACGTACCAAGAAACAACATAAAAGAAAAAGGTTCCACTGAACAAATATTAAGTCCTAAAACAGAATCGGGTCACAGAGAGGTAAACACGGGGCGGGGTTGATATTCCCATATCCATGCCTGTCAAGCCTCCCCAATACGTGACCATGCAGAAAGACATGCACTTTGCCATCCACAAATACACAACTACCCAGATAACAAATAACACACCCCGAACCATGAAATATCTGTATAACCAAATTTAGCACAAGTGAAACAAATAAATTCATTTCTGCTGTATTTCTACTGTTCCAAACTCCAACTAGTTGTAGTAAAAGAAACAATTTTAATTTCTGAATTGAATAATCCTAATCCTAGTTTCAAAGATCAATCCTAAGGTGGCAACGGAGAAATCGACTTCCCAATAATTGAAAAAAGATTATTAATTTGAGAAATATTTAAGAAAATTGTGAATTTCGGAAAATATGTTTTCTTAATTATTTTAATATTTTTGCCGATTTTTAAAATTAATTATTCACACATTCCTAATTGATAGATGGATCTAGCCCTTGAACTTGTCTCAAAAGTGAGTAAATAATAGTATATTCACCCTTAGATCCTGGGGCGGAGGGGGGAAGGGTTGCCATGGCCCCCCTCCCCAAACTTCTCATATTGTTCTCATATATATATACCAATTAACTTTTATCCATAAAAAAATCTTATACCAAAAAAAAAAAAAAAAAAATTGACTCAAATTTAATTACAACTAGTGTAATAACCCGTGCGATACGCGCGGGTGCCTATAAGATTTTTTTTTCCAAAAGCGATATAATACAAATTTATTGAAATGTGAGTTGAAATATAAATCATATTATATCTATGAGAACATTTCACTCTTTTATCTATCATATAATTTCAAAATCAATTCTCAACCATGATTATAATTTACTTATCTACCGTTTAGCACAAGAATCAAAAGGTCATGGATCATGTCAATATATAATTAATATTTATATTTAAATATAATAAATATTAAGTATTAATATATATATATATATATATATATATATAAATAATAAAATATAATAATTAATTCCGTTTCGAAATTCTTGAACATTATAACCGAACCAATGACCATTGGGTTTGGTTCAGACCCGGACACAATAAAAATACAAACCAATTTAATTGGATCGATTCATCGAATTATTCTTTCGGGTCTACGCATCTAAACTTTTCGAAGAACACAGTAGTTTGCTACCTGTCCTTGCTAAAAACGTTTAAAAACTAAAAATTGTACACTTTACAAAATTAATAATAAAATAATATAAAAAATCCGAACCAATCAAAATTGGTTCGGTTCGATTGAGTTTGGTTTGGACCCTAAAATATTAATATATATACATATATATAATTAAAATACAAAATTATTAAATATGATAAATATTAAGTATTATATATATCTACTAAAATATAGTAATTAGTTTGTTTCTAAAATTCTTGAACCTGATACCGATGACCATTAGGTTTGGGTATCTTTCCTGACTAAAAACATTTAAAACAAAAAAATTGTAAACTTTAAAAAATTAATAATAGAATAATATAAAAAATCCGAACCAATCAAAATTTGGCCGTGTTCGGTTGGCAACCCCTTTTACTGTTACAGGAACAGTAGAAGAAAAGTTGCCAATTGATAAAGTGATATAGATATTGAATATTAAAATATATATAAATATATTAAAATATATTAATTGGTTCGGGTCCAAAATAACCTAAATAATGACCATTAGGTTTGGTTCAATTCAGAGCCGAACCAAAAAAAAAAAAGGAACTAATTTAATTGGTTAATTCGGATTTTCAAATTTATCGAATTATTGGTTCGAGTCTTACAACCCTAAAATTTTTCAAAGAACACGGTAGCTAAAACCAACCAAATATATGTTTAAAAAATAAATAAATAGATTTAAATAATCCAAAATAATCCACCAGTTGACAACTCCTTCTACTGATACACGAACAGTTGAAGAAAAGTTGTCAATTGATAAAGTAATATACATATTGAATATTAAAATATATATAAATATTAAAATATAGTAATTGGTTCGGTTCCAAAATAACCAAACTAATGACCATTGGGTTTGGTTCAATTTGGAGTCGTACACAAAAAAGAAGAAAAACAAACCAATTTAATTGGTTGGTTCGGATTTTCAAATTCATTGAATTATTAAGGAAAACGTAAAAATAATCCACCAGTTGACAACTCCTTCTACTGTTACAGGAACAGTAGAAGAAAAGTTGTCAATTGATAAAGTGATATACATATTGAATATTAAAATATATATAAATATTAAAATATAGTAGTTGATTCGGTTCAAAAATAACTTCACTAATGACCATTGGGTTTGGTTCAATTTGAAGTCGTACACAAAAAAGAAGAAAAACAAACCAATTTAATTGGTTGGTTCGGATTTTCAAATTCATCGAATTATTGGTTCGAGTCTTACGACCCTAAACTTTTTCGAAGAACACGGTAGCTTTGCTACCTTTCCTGGATAAAAATATTTAAAAACAAAAAAAATATAAACTTTAAAAAGTTAATAACAATATCCGAACCAATTAAAATTGGTTTGGTTTGATTTCGTTCGAACCGGAAAATATTCAAATATATATATATATATATATATATATATAAATTTTAAATTTTAAACTATTAAATTATATATACATATACATTAAAATATAAAAATTAAAACATCAAGAACACGACGACTTTACTTTTATTGTTTCCCAATTTATGATTGGTTGACAGTGTAAAAAAAAACTTTACACTGTCAATACAAATTAAACTTTAAAAAGTGAATAACAATATCCGAACCAATTAAAATTGGTTTGGTTTGATTCGGTTCGAACCGTAAAATATATATATATAAAGTATATAAATATTAAATTTTAAACTATTAAATTATATATACATTAAAATATAGGTATATAAAAATTAAAACATCAAGAACACGACAACTCTGCTTTTATTGTTTCCCAATTTATAATTGGTTGACAGTGTAAAAAAACTTTACACTGTCAGTGTATACAAATTAAATTAAAAAAAAAGTATTAGCAAAAAAAAATTTATTAGAAATTATTTTTTTACAAATTAAGGAAAACGTAAAAAAATAAATAAATTAAAAGTCAATTTTTTTTTATAAAAAACGTAAAAAAAAATTGCAAACAAACTTTTAAAAATTAAGGAAAACGTAAAAAAAAACATAAAAGTAAAAAAAAAGTTTAAAAAAAGTAAAAAAAAAAACGTAAAAAAATTTTAAAAAGCAAAACAGAAAGTTAAAATTTAAAAAAAAAATTAAAAAAATTAACTTTTTTTTTAGAAATTAAAAAAAATTAAAAAGGCAAAAAAAACCTGGGGCTGACACGTGTCCGGTTACTGTTCCTATAACAGTAACCGGACATTCCCGATTATTAATGTATATAGATAGGTACAATTTCAAATACTTCAATTACACTTTTCAGAATTCATAAGATAGATATAGTTGTTTACATTAAAAAAGAAATTGATAAAAAAATATACCACTTATGATAATAGATAATTTTAATTCTATGAAATATCGCTGTGTACAATTGAAGAATTGAACATTTTAGGTATATACTATAATCGATGAGTAATTTATATTTTTAAGTTGTTAACTATATATCAAATTTGTATTATATAATTTATGTCAAAAAAATTGTATCATATAATTTGTTTTATATATTATTTAATTTTTTATTACTATTTTATATTATGTAAATTAGATTTTGGCCCCTCCTTTAAATTTTTCAACTTAGCAGAAATTACATTCTAAGTTGGTCTTATATTAAGAAATATATCTAAATGCCGACAACAAAGTAACTTCAGAATAAAAGAATAATTATAATAAAATGAGAAATAAAGTTCCCAGAAAAACAGCTCACCTCGGTTACACCGGGTAAAAATATTCCTCATGAAGAGGATTTACTCTTCGTAATCTGTATATTGACTTTTGATAAATCAAAAAGGTCCCTGTATAAGAAGACATAGTTATTTGAAGTTTGACTACTAAAACATCCCAATTCACAACAAAACTAGCTTTTGATCAAAGTTGAGAAAAATGCCAATCAGAAAAAAACTAGATTACACCCCCTAAGTGATCCCTCGATTTTTCTATAAATACCTTATTTTTTCCATGTAAATTTCAACATGGACAAGTCACAAACAATATCAGAAAAAACAACTTGCTGTAACCAGTTAATTTTGCAGTTAGATGTTGGTGTTAATTAGTAAGTGTCTTGGTACCATTGACAATTTGATTGAATATGTCATGTACTCATGTTTTCATCTGAAAGATTTGAGGAATCAAAAAGTCCTTTTACAACTCTTGTTGGAAGCATCCCCTTCTGCTCATCACATTCTAGGAATCATTTGTGTTGCTGCATTTTAGGTTCTATAAGATCATCTTAGGACACTTTCAATGTGATAATATTTCACCTCCATACTATATATCTTCCCTGCTCCGGTCAGTAATTGATTGTAGAAAAACAAAATCTTAATTAGAGTCAAAACAAAAATGAATTCATAAATTGTGTTGACAAGTTCATTTGAAAAGAAAAGACTGAGTATTAAGTCAAATGTAAAAACTAAAGATTAACAAACCAATAGGACTTTTCTGAATATCCTTGAGATTCTCTTCACAATTAGAAGCTCCAGGCACCATTAAGAGCTGAACTGTCAATTAAACAGCATTGAAGATTTTGAAAATTTTCTTCACCAAATATTTAGAAGGGAAAATCCTTAGTTTTTGGCTATTTGCATCATGTATCCTTTCCTTACTTCCATTTAGCTACCATGAAATTCCACATGGATACAATGAAATTTAAAATAGCATGGCAACCAATAGGTGTAGCTCTAAGTAAATGGTTAATTGGGGTGCATGCCTATTGATAATCTGAATCATTTACTGTAAGATAGAAGAACAGAATGAATCCTCCTTTTGTAAAAGTTAAACCAGCTTTGTGTGGTTAGTCCCACGTTGCTCAAAGCATGCATGAGAATTCTGCAGGCACACTATAGATAAGGAGCAATTAGCAACATTGAAACATACTTACCTGGATGGGGTCTATGGATGATCAAGAAGGTCCATGGCCTAGGTTGGTGACTTCCATTGCACATAGGAAGGGTGCTTGCCTAAGGTCTCCTCAAGTAGGAGCTCCTACATCATAATTTGTTGCTGTGGGGGCCTGCGTTCGCGCGGTCCCTACCTAACTATAGTCTAAAATTTCTTCTTTATACTTGGAATTGTTTCTTTAATTAGTTATTTCAATTCAATTATGGATTTTCAATTAACATGTGACTTATATTGTCAAAGGTGGATGGATCTATATAAACTATGTTTTGATTCCAAGGTCTAGGCTTCAGCATTCATTAGGATTTTTGTATACTTCACCCTCCGCAGTTCAATCTTCATTCATCAACCTTCCATTTGCTATATCATGGTGTATCATTGGTCTGGTGATGAGAGGTGAAAGGCATAACCACCAAAACATGATTGCTGTCTCATTCTCATGTCTTCAAGGACTTACCTGATATGCTAAGGTTGCAGGCTTGTGCTGCTTTTGAGAAACAAGGCTCTCAGCTTTGAATCGCACACCTGTATCCTTATGAAAGGCTACAAAATTTTGGGGCTAACATCCTTTCTAAGAAAAAGAAAGAATCTCTTCCAAAGGGCTTCAACTTTTAAAATTTCACTTTATTCCAAGTTTGAACTTTTGTATATACTTAGCACAAGATGAAATTTAATCAATTTCTTCAACTCATTGTAAGCTCTATCATTTCATCATGAAAATCTCTGACTTCATAACACAGGTGTGGATTTCCAATGCTACAATAAGATGTTCTAGTTCTGCTTTTGATCACTTCAAAAAAGCTTTTGATATCACTTCAAAAAGCTCAAAGGCAGACACTCTTATTTGTTACCACTATGTCAATAAAGATTCAGAATAATGCTAGAAGCCTTTTGGTGAAACCTATTGTTGTTAATGTGGGACGTGCAGGGACAACAAAACTTGATGTTATTCAGGAGGTAGTGTATGTTAAGCAAGAGGCAAAAATAGTTTACCTCCTTCATGCTTGCAAAAAAAACCCCACAACCTGTTCAAATATTTTGTGAGATTATGCTGATACTTTCATGAAAGCAAGGATCAGGAAGAAAGAGTGCGTGCAATTGCAACTTTTAAGGCATACCCCTAGTTTCTCTTCAGTTGAAAAGAACCTGTTTATTATGTTGTATGGGGATGAATGAGCAAAATTATTAAAACAAGCTGCAATAACAGCAAAAGGAAACAAATACAACCGGCAATTTACTAACAACAATCCCGTAGTATATACAAGTATTCCTACAACTACAAGTTACAACTATAATGGTACAAAAGGCTTTTTTATAGAAATATATTCTTCCTTTTACCATCCTTTATTTGACTATACATTAAGGTCATTTTGTTTGGACTTCAAACAAATCATTTGAGCCAACTCTAATCACCATGCTTTATAACTCAAGTGAGTCTAACTACGAACATGTCATTATTTGTATGCTAAACTTAAGATAATGATCATACAATCTCCTGTACCTCCAAAGATACTTACAAAACTATTACAAATTTAATGCTTTGTAAGAGCTTTAGTATAAAGTCTAGGCTTTATAATTTTCCTCATGGCCAATTGCAGGTATTTTGATCTCCCAAAAAACTTCTGCTTTGAGAAGAAAAACCTGTCACCTGGACCTTTGGCAATTTATGCCTCTACGGTTAAAGGGCTTGCATGACTATTAATAAATAATAATCTGAATCGTTTTCAGTTAGTATAGACAGTGGTTCAGTCATATAGAAGAACAGAATCCTCCTTTTATAAAAAACTGAAGCACAGAAGGAAAATTAAACCAGCTTTGTCAGGTTAGTCCCACATTGCTCAGAGCATGCATGAAAATTCTGAAGGCAGTGTATAAATAAGGAGCAAATAGCAACATTACAACATACTTACCTGGATGGGGTCAATGGATGATCAAGAAGGTCCATGGCCTAGGGAGGTGACCTCCATTGCACTTGGGGGGGGTGCCTGCCTAAGGTCTCCTCAAGTAGGAGAGCCTACATCATAATTTGTTGCTGTGGGGTCTTGCGTTCGCGCAGCCCCTACCCTACTGTAGTCCAAAAGTTTTAATTTCATTATTTTTTGCTTGGCATTGTTATTCTTAAGTCATAAGTCATAGCAATTTAAGTCATACTTTATAAATTATTAGTTGACAGGAAGTGTACTTAAATGCCACGTTTGCAAGCTTCTGCTGCTGTAGAGGGCAAAGTTCTCACAGCTTTTCATTGAAAAGAATGGGTTCCTTAAATATATCTTAAGGGGAAGATAATTGATTTTGTTGTGAGTAGTATTCTGTCAACATACGAAATACCTTAGTGATTAATCTCTAGTGGTAATAACTGGGAAGATAGTTCCACTCTGTTATGAATCCTTACAACAAATAAAGTCCATAATCCATACATATGAATCAAAGTACTGAATAAAGGACTAAAGGAATCGAAGCAGGATTTGATATCCAACTGCACAGATAGCATATTTGAGAACATACTTGGTAGCCAAAATACATTATATATGAAACCGAAAAATGCAACTCAAGATGTCCTTTTCTCATATATAGGTTTTGCAATGCTTCAGCTGGGTCCAGTGCAGTGATCTGAAGGAAAAACTGAAGGATCTTGTTAGTACCATATGGCATGAATTCTAAAAGAATCACAAATTAATTTTTGAAAACCTGAAGCAATAATGTGTGAAAAGTATCCTCGCTTGTTTGAAAACCAAGGTTAGTAACGACTTTAAAAAATAAAATAAAATTTGAGGACGAATTTTCTTAAGGGAGAAGGTTGAAATGCACCGTTTCAATTATAAATTATATATATATATATATATATATAAAAGCTTCTACGGGAAGCTTCTAGGCAAAAAGACCCCATCCCTCATTTTATTTCATTTCTTCCTCCGCTAAAACCGCACCCCCTAGCTCTCTTCCCCTACATCCTCTCTTATTTCACTCTTGCTCCATTTTCTTCTGCCTTTTTGCTTCATTTTCCTTCCAATCTCAAGCAACATTGTAAGTTTATTATATAAATCTTTAAGCTCTACCTCTTTGATTTTTTGGGAACTAAGTTGTGGTGATTTTTTGGGTTAGGGGTGGAGCTCTCCGGAGAAATTACGGTACTCACCCCATGAAGTTGTGCATTTAGGCTCTCTGAGACTTGTCAGTTAGCACCTGTCTGCTTCCCTTGGAGTTGCTGAGAGTAGATTTGTTGTCTTTCCATATCTGTGAGTGAATGATAATCACTGTGACATATTTTAGATATTTTATACTTATGATTTTTAGTTAACTTGTTATGTTAAAATTACTTTTACTATTATATTTGGGGAACATATCTTTGGTGTTCATTTTATCTGATCCCAAATATTTTTTAGGTTGTGGTTTTTCATTAAATGATTTTGATTATACTTGAGAGTGGTAAAGAATAATTATTTGATAACGGTTGAACTTGAAATATGATAATGTGGGTACTTTTTTTTTGAAGAGCTGGACACAAAAGAAAATGATTTGAGAATTTGTGATTCGGGGGTTCCATGTTAGAATCCCGTAGCCGTTAGCGGGGGTAACGGTCTAGGTGCACCTAGTTATATTATTCAGGGAGGAGAGGACTATCCGTTAGATGGAGCCGCCAGTGCACGGAGAGGGCTATCAATGAGATGGAGCCGCCCCCGATAAGATATGATTCATGTGACTTGATTGAGGAAAGGGCTATCCGTTAGATGGAGCCGCCCCTAAGGGAAAGGCCACCCTTAAGAGGAGAGGGCTATCAACGAGATGGAGCCGCCTTATATTTTTGCTTCTTTCATGTGTGACCCCACTTTGATTAAACTTTTTTTAAAATTACTTTACTCGTTTATTTCCATTTTTATCTCTTTAATCAGAATGAGTATTATAAATGTTATTATTTGTTATATGTTAAATTTGCAAGTGTAAGGATTTTTATATACATGTATATATACTTCATGGAAGTTATTTGATTTTTATTGTAATCATCTCCAGTATGTTTGGTTTAAAGTTGGAAAAAATAACTATTTGTGCGTTAGTATGTTTCCCTTCTAGTTCATGGTGGTTGTTATGCCCTCACTGAGTCTGTGTGACTCACCCTTCTTATTTTTTCATACAGATTCCCAGGCAGTTGAGTAGTTGGCTGCTGACAGGTCCAGATTGTTAAGGCAGTGTTGCTCTTTTTGGTAGGCCACTTTTTTTTTGTTGGAGGCCCTTGATGTATTTTGACACTTTTTACACTCTGCAGCTATAGGGAACTAGTACTACATTCTTTTGAGTTGTATTAATGGTCTGAGATACCAAACTTGATGTATTTTGTATGACTGAACTTCTGAAATGAAAATATGAATATTTCAGCCGGTGTTTTTGTTTTGGGATATTGGAATTACAGAGGAGACTCTGTCAAATTTTTTGTAAAAATTCTAGATTTTTATCAAGTATGTTCTAAATTAATAGGCTTGTCAGGCTAGGATTGTCAGCCTGTGCGCCAGTCACAGCTTAGGTTTTTGGGTCGTGACAAGAAATACAATAAAATCAAACTCTAAAATAAAATATATTCATATATTTAGAAAAATGTTAATTATACATCTTGTTAAGAAATTCAAAAATATTAAAAATTATTTAAAAATAAAATTGTTAAATTTAAATATATTAAAGGGAATAATCGTGAGACACCTTTTTTTTTTATTTTTATAAATCGTAAGACATTTTTTGTTGTGGTGCTAATGGTAACACACTTTTAGTATAAAGAAATTTTACATACATTATTACACCATTGAGAAGGCTGCACTCTGGAGACAATTATCATAAAAATCACATATGTAATGATGTATAATTTAATGATGGAATAAAAATTTTATGCTAACAATTATTAAAATTGAACTTTATCTTAAATATTTTTTTATTTTATAAAAAAATTATCTTTAATTTTTTTTATCAAAAAAAAAAAACCTATGTTAGTTTTAGATTATAGAATGACAAATTTTTGTTCAAAATCACGTCAGGTTAAAATTTTCTTAGACGTAATCTAATAAGTGACTCAGTTGGTTGTATTGATTGACCTTACGAGGAATGACCTCGATTCGAATACTATAGAACACATTTTTTAAGAGAGGCGAAGAACCTTAACTGTGACTAAACATTCGAACGAAGATTCGTCCCATAGCAGGTCTAAATAATCTAAGTTTATGGTGGGAGTTTGAATTTTTTTTGATTGGGGAGTATTTTTTTGAAAGTTTGAGTTAGAAATCAGTAATAATAATGTTATTTGAACATGTGACACTTGGTTAATGATTCCAAGTTGGCAAATAGTGTCAAAATCTTACTTAATGATATATAAACCTTGATTAATGATGTCAAAATCTTGGGATTTTTTTACTGAGAAACAAAGTAGCAAGACAAGCAAAGGGTAACTTTTATATGTAGAGACCAAAAAGACCGAAAAAAAGGTGAAAATGGGTTGCGCTTGTTCTGGCACTGGGATTTGGTGGTTGTCGAGTTTGATTCCCTCTGTATTCTCGTCTTTGTCCCATCATCAATCACAAAAAACCCTCTCTTTTGTGTCTTGTCCCAAACCTAAACCCCTCTCACTCAAAATCATGTCTCAAAATCTCACCCCTATGTGTGCCAACGTTGAACAACACGGTGATGTTGTTGTTGTTGATGCTGATGATGATTCTTCCCTTTTCGATTATCATCACATTGATCAACAACTCCTTCAAAAAATGGCTTATGATGCTCTTGTTTGGAGCTCTATCCATGGCCTCCTTGTTGGTGATAAATCTATTCAGGTTACTTCACTCTACTAACTACTTTTCATTGGATTCCACTGCCTTATTACTTACTACAACTAACACTGATCAAACACAAATATGTCTGAATAAGCAAAGTCTTCCATTTTAATCATTATTTTGTTGTCCTAGCTGAATTGAAAGTACCGGTATTATGTTCACATATACTTAGATTCTGAGTTAAGGAATAGAGTAAACTCTCGATTCGGTCCTCCAAAGATTTTGGTGTTACCGGATATGTCCTTGAAAGTTTTTTTTTGTCACTGATTGAATTTTTGAAAGATTTTAATATAGTGTTAAATTGAAAGTTTTTTGTCACCAATTAAGACTTTAGAAGGACAAGGACTTAATTGGTGACAAAAAAGTTTCAAGGACCTATCTGGTGATACTATGATCTTTCAATGACTGAATTGAGGGTTTACTCTTTTTCATATATTGGATCCTATGAAGCACAGACACTGAAAATTTATAGTACACAGACGTTGTATATTATATATATAGTCAGAAATTTAAGAAAATAGATTTATAATTCATAATTTCATATATATATATATATATATATATATATATATATATATATATTGATAAATGGCCATGTCATGCCATGATGGAGCTGAAAAAAATTATATTTTGAATTAGACATGTATGGAAGTGTCTAACATGTGTTGTCAGTGTGTCATATTGGATGTCCGTCACTCAGACACAGAACCAAAATGAAAATGGTGTGTCCATGCTTTATAAGTTGGATTTATACTGATACGAATTATGATATATTCTCTCTGTCTTGGTATGCTATTGGTTTTAAAATTACAGTAGACATTGGCATATAGAATTGGAGATTGTTCTTTATATGGCAACCTTGATAAGTTGTTACAATGAATGTTTTTTGAATTATAGGGATCAGGAAGCGTTCCTGGTGTGGGTTTGGTGCATGCCCCATTTGCCTTATTGCCCACACCTTTTCCTGAAAGTCATTGGAGGCAAGCCTGTGACTTGGCACCTATATTTAATGAACTTGTTGATCGCGTGAGTTTGGATGGAAAATTCCTCCAGGAATCTCTCTCCAGGTAAGATACTTGCAAAATCTGTTCAATTGCCTGTTGTTACTTGTTATGCAATGCATCAGATGCATCAACTAGGTTTTTGGCCCAGAAAAAAAGGAGTGCATTAAAATTTTCATTCAGCTAGATATATTTTGATGTCGTATCAATGGATGTTTCACTATATTCACTGGTTCTTGCATTCTTTTTTCAACTTCAGCATTCAATAGTTACTTCCATTAGATGTCAGGACTCAAGAGCACTTATTTTTCACTTGGGATCTGTGTGAAATTCTCCAATTTTTAACCCTCCATATTTTTTCTGTCATTTATATTTTGTAGTTACCCTTAGCCTCCTAGAAAGTTGGTCTTTTTTACACTCAGATCAAATTTTGTTTTTAATTGGATATAATGTGTCTGTTCATCTCTGCAGAACTAAGAAAGTGGACGAATTTACCTCTAGACTTTTAGATATTCATTCCAAGATGCTAGAGATTAACAAAAAAGAGGTAAGTGTATTTATTGGTAGGACATTTGTACTAAAAGTATTATTAGTGGATTAGTTTTAGTGCTCATTTTAGTTGTTCAAAATGAATTACAATTGTTTTGACTTTCGAATATTATTTGATGAGAAATCATTTAGTCATTTTAAGCTCATATTCTGTGTTGTGAGGGACAGAGTAGAATTATTTTGATTTTAGTATTTGACTATGATGCGGACACAAGGCCCAATAGGAATAAGGTCTATGAAAGAGGGAAGTGGAAGCCCAATAAGTGGGGGAAAATATCAAAGAGTAAGTGAGAGGGTGTGAGGGTGTAACTAACTACTGCCCAGCTGGCAGTAGTGGTGAGGTAAGGAGTGTGTGGAGTGTGTGTGTGTGCTTTTCGGTTGCTGAGGGAAGATTGATATAGGAGTGAGGAGGGGGCAGAATCGGTTAGGCTGGAATTGGACTTGGAACCCTGGGAGAGCACTAGACCTCTCGAATAGTCTAGCATCCATTGTAGCCTCTTTCTTTTTTCTGCATTCCAGACTCAGTATCACCTTGATACTGGCTGGTTCATACAAATAATACTACAGTTACTCATTATTGTTCTCTATTACTAATTGATACTCATCAATTGGTATCAAAGCTCACTTTCCTGGAGCTTATGGTTCAAACGCGCTTCGGAATGGACGCTCGAGTTGACAATTTGGAACGAGGAGTTGAGTCACTGTAGCAGGGGGTCGGCGACTTAGCCCGATCCATGGAGGCGATGAGACAACTCCTTCAGAAGAATGATCGCCGCCGCAGAGGGCGGGACAGACGTCGGAGGACGCCGGTGAGCGACGAAGATAACAGAGGTGGAGATGGGAGCAGATCCTCTGAGTCTCGATCTCGCTCCCACATGAGGAATACCAGTAGGACCCCTTCGTTCGACCACGGTGGAAGGAAATTGGAGATCCCTGTGTTCAACGGAGACGAGGCGTATGGGTGGATTGTGAAGATTGAGCGTTACTTCCGAATGAACTCGATAGGAGAGGAAGATAAGCTCAATGCGGTGGTTATTGCGTTAGAGGACCGAGCACTGAACTGGTACCAGTGGTGGGAGGAGCAAGCTCAATCCTCCAGCTGGGAAGGGTTCAAAGTCGCTGTGCTGCGACGTTTTCAACCGGGGCTCGCCCAAAATCCGTTGGGTCCGTTGCTGAGCATCAAGCAAACCGGAACTGTCATGGAGTTTCGTGACCGGTTTGAGCTGGTGTCAGCCCCGTTGAAGGGAGCGGAGAGGGTGATGCTGAAAGGGATTTTTCTCAACGGGCTCAAAGAAGAGATACAAGCAGCGCTGAAATTGCATGCCTCCGAGTCCTTAGATGAATTGATGGACCGTGCACTGCTACTGGAAGAGAAAAATGCAGCCCTTCGGAGGGGTGGCCTTGGCGGGGAGGAGAAGAAAGGGTGGAAGGACAAGGAGGGGTTCATGGGTCGATCACAAAGGGACTTCTTTAGGAGCAAGCCACTAGCTCCTAGAGTCGAACCCTCTGGGAAGGAGGTGGGAGATGGAAGGACAATTGAAGGTGGGAATCAGGAAAAGAAGATAATGGGAGGAGGGAGGCTGAGTCAGAATGAATTGAGGGAGAGAAGTCGCAAGGGGCTGTGCTTTAAGTGTGGGGAAAAATGGGGACCAGAGCACCTTTGTAAAATGAAACATTACCAAATTGTCCTAGTGGAGGATTCGGAGAGTGAGGAAAAGGAAGTGGAGACAGCTGACATGGAAGTGAAAACCCTGCAATTGTCCCTAAATAGCAAGGAGGGATTGACCTCCAATAGGTCCTTCAAAACATGGGGTCAGATTGGGGGTAGAGTGGTACTGGTGTTGGTGGACTGTGGGGCCACTAGCAATTTTATTTCAAAGAAAATTGTTGAAGAGCTGAAATTGAGAGTGAGTGACACTCCTGAGTATGTGGTGGAGGTAGGGATGAGTATGTGGTGGAGGTAGGGACAGGAGATAGAGTGAGGAATAGAGGAATTTGTAAACAAGTGGACTTAATGATCCAAGGGGTGAAAATACAACAACATTTTTTCTTGATGGAGTTAGGAGGAACCGAGGTGGTGTTGGGCATGGATTGGTTGGCTAGCTTGGGAAACATAGAGGCAAACTTTAGAAATCTGGTCTTGAAATGGGGCGAACAGGGTGAGAAGAAGGAGTTGAGGGGGGATCCATCCCTTTGCAAAGAACAAGCATCTTGGAAGGCCATGTTTAAAGCCTTACAGGATGAGGGAGAAGGCTATTATGTGACTTATCAGGAGGGAGCAGAGCAGCGGGATAGAGTGGGGGACCCATTTCCAAGGGGATTGGAGGAGGTTTTGAAGGAGTTTGAAGATGTGTTCCAAGAGCCAAAAGGGTTACCACCCCACAGGGACCATGACCATGTGAATACTTTGAAGGAAGGTGCCTCAATTCCCAACATCAGGCCCTACAGGTACCCTTATTATCAAAAAAATGAGATTGAAAAGATAGTGAGGGAGATGCTCTTAGCTGGAATTATCAGGCCCAGTACCAGCCCGTTTAGTAGCCCAGTTATTTTGGTGAAAAAGAAAGATGGGGGCTGGAGGTTTTGTGTGGATTATCGAGCCTTAAACAAGCTCACTGTACCAGATAAATTCCCAATACCCATCATAGATGAGTTGTTGGATGAGTTGGGGGGAGCTAAAGTTTTTTCCAAACTGGACCTCAAATCCGGTTATCATCAAATCAGAATGAAGGAATCTGACATTCCCAAGACAGCTTTTAGAACACACGAGGGGCACTACGAATTTTTAGTCATGCCTTTTGGACTAACGAATGCCCCCTTCCACTTTTCAGGCCCTCATGAATCAAGTTTTGAAGCCATTCCTAAGGAGATTTGCACTGGTTTTTTTTTATGATATTCTAATATATAGCAAGAGTGTAGAGAGTCATAGAGAACATTTGAGGAACATACTGCAGGTGCTGAGGCAAAATGGAATGATGGTGAACAGAAAAAAATGCTCATTTGGCCAAGAGCAATTGGAGTATTTGGGACACATTGTTTCAGGTCTGGGAGTTGCTGCAGATCCCAATAAAATCAAGGACATGTTGGATTGGCCGGTCCCCAAGGATGTAAAGGGGTTGAGAGGATTCCTCGGGCTCACAGGGTATTATAGGAAATTCGTCAAGAACTATGGCAGAATAGCATGGCCGTTAACCCAACAGCTCAAGACAGATCAATTCAGGTGGAATGATGAGGCTCAGTTTGCCTTTGAGCAACTGAAACAAGCTATGACTTCCATGCCGGTGCTGGTTGTTCCGGATTTTGAGAAGACATTTATAGTGGAGACAGATGCTTCGGGGAAGGGAATTGGGGCTGTCTTGATGCAAGAGGGGCGTCCAGTGGCTTATATGAGTCAAACTATCTCTGACAGGGCTCAGAACAAATCAGTTTCCGAGAGGGAGTTAATGGCAGTAGTGCTAGCCATTCAGAAATGGAGACACTATCTGCTGGGAAGACACTTTGTGGTCCACACTGATCAGAAAAGCCTCAGGTTCTTGGCAGATCAGAGGGTAATGGGTGAAGAACAACAACGATGGATATCCAAATTGTTGGGGTTTGACTTCGAGATCAAGTACAAACCTGGAATAGAGAACAAAGCAGCTGATGCACTCTCTAGGAAGTTGCAATTCTCGGCTCTGTCTACTGTGCAGTTTGTGGAGTGGGCTGATTTGGAAGAGGAAATTTCTAAAAATGAAAAATTGAGGAAACTGGTGCTGGAATTGTTGTTGGACAGCAACGCACATAAAGGGTATACATTGCGCAAGGGGAGGTTGTACTACAAGGGCAGGTTAGTGGTGCCTAAGGGGTCTCCTAAAATTCCCCTGATACTTAAGGAGTTTCATGACTCAGCTGTGGGGGGCCATTCGGGCTATTTCAGAACTTTTAAAAGGATAGCAGGACTGTTTTATTGGGACGGAATGCGAGGAGAAATTCAACAGTATGTTCATGCTTGTGAGATATGTCAGAGGAACAAATATGAAGCTTTGAGCCCTGCCGGGCTGTTGCAACCTCTGCCAATTCCGGATCAGCAATGGTCAGATATATCCATGGACTTCATTGGGGGATTACCAAAATCCGGAGGAATGGATACCATCCTTGTTGTGGTGGATAGGCTCACGAAGTATGCACACTTCATTGCATTAGCTCATCCTTTTTCTGCTAGTGAAGTGGCAGAGGTGTTTCTTAGAGAAGTGGTTCGATTACATGGTTTTCCAGCCTCGATTGTGTCAGACCGAGACAGAATCTTCATCAGCTCGTTCTGGACTGAACTCTTTAAATTAGCGGGGACCAAACTGAAGTTCAGCTCGGCTTACCACCCCCAAACCGATGGACAAACGGAGGTGGTTAATCGATGCTTAGAGACCTATTTGAGGTGTGTGACAGGGATGAGGCCGAAACAGTGGCATAAATGGCTCAGTTGGGCAGAATTCTGGTATAACACCAACTACCATTCGGCCACCAAAATGACACCTTTCAAGGCCTTATATGGGAGAGACCCTCCTGCTGTGATTAGAGGGGATGTAGGGGGAACAGCCGTGGATGAAGTTGAAAGACTGACTACTGAGCGCAATGAATTACTAGAGGAATTAAAGAAGCAATTGGTGCAGGCACAAAACCGTATGCAACAGCAGGCTAATAAACACAGGCGCGATGTGGAGCACCAAGTGGGGGATAAAGTGTATTTGAAGATTCAACCCTACAAATTAAGGAACCTTGCTAAGAGGGTGAATCAGAAATTAAGCCCTCGGTTCTATGGTCCCTATGAAATCATTGAGAAGGTTGGAGCCGTAGCTTATAGATTGCTACTCCCGGAAGAGAGCAGGGTGCACCCTGTTTTTCATGCCTCCTTATTAAAGAAAACTGTGGCTGCTGATGCCGTGGTGCAGCCACTTCCTCCCTTCGTATCTGAGGAGTGGGAGCTTCAAGCTCAACCCGATGAGGCCTTGGCGGTGCGAGGAACTAACAGGGAGGATTTAGAGGTGTTATTGAAGTGGAAGAACCTCCCTAGCTGTGAGAATTCTTGGGAGAAGATCACTGCAGTGCAAGAATTGTTTCCAGAATTTCACCTTGAGGACAAGGTGATTGTTGAAGGAGAGGGTATTGATGCGGACACAAGGCCCAATAGGAATAAGGTCTATGAAAGAGGGAAGTGGAAGCCCAATAAGTGGGGGAAAATATCAAAGAGTAAGTGAGAGGGTGTGAGGGTGTAACTAACTACTGCCCAGCTGGCAGTAGTGGTGAGGTAAGGAGTGTGTGGAGTGTGTGTGTGTGTGCTTTTCGGTTGCTGAGGGAAGATTGATATAGGAGTGAGGAGGGGGCAGAATCGGTTAGGCTGGAATTGGACTTGGAACCCTGGGAGAGCACTAGACCTCTCGAATAGTCTAGCATCCATTGTAGCCTCTTTCTTTTTTCTGCATTCCAGACTCAGTATCACCTTGATACTGGCTGGTTCATACAAATAATACTAGAGTTACTCATTATTGTTCTCTATTACTAATTGATACTCATCAGACTACATGTTTGTTTTTCACAAAAATGTTATAAATAAAACAGACTTGATTTACCTCTAGACTTTTAAATATTAATTCCAAGATCCTAGAGATCAATAAAAGACATAAGTGTACCAAGACATTTGCACCAAAAGTATTATGAGCCGATCAGTTTGAGTGTTCACTCTAGTTATATTATTTGTTCAAAATGAAATGTGATCGTTTCAAATATTATTTCATGAGAACTCATTTTAAGCTCATATTCTATTTTGCGAGAGACAGAGTGTAATTATTTTTAAATTGTAGTATGTACATGTTTGTTTTCCACAAAATGTTATATAAAAAACAGAAATATTACGCTTGGGATTCACCATTCAGATTATATGCTTAATATATTCTATGTTTAATAGGATATACGCTTGGGATTACACCGTTCAGATTATATGCTTGATGAACAGACTAAATCCCTTTTGCAAGTAGAGATGAACACTATTTCCTCTTCATTTGCTGGTCTTAGTAGTCTTGTCAGTGAACTACACAGGTAAGTTTTGCTGCAGATTATGTGTATTATGCTATTATTCTAATTTATAATCTCAAATAGTTTTTTGTGATCTTTGTTTAAGCTGTGGGTTTATTTGACTTTAATGTCTTATTTCTCATGGTTGATATAGATGTATATATGTTTAGGGATCCATGAAGGTTTTGAATGCTTATAAACCAAAGTTTATTTGGAGATAAATAATAAATGCGCAGATATAAATGAATATTTATCCATATTGAAGTTATTCGTATGAATTTGATGGTGTTTTCATCTTAGGGAAAAATTATTATGAAAAGGTATCTTTATATTAGTTGATCATTTTCCAGGAGCATTCTTTCTCAGTATGGAAAGTTGCTTGGACTAGATTCCAAAAGAGTTCCTGCCAATTCTGCTGTCAATCAGAATGCAGAGGCTTTAGCTAAAGGTTGGGGTGAATATAATAACCCCAGGTCAGTTTGCAAAAAAAAATTCCTTTTCACTTTATTCTGCTTATGCTTTTGGTTCTATGCTTTACTTCTGAATGGATCTGTACAGGGCTGTGATTCTGTTTGTGGTCCAGGCTGAAGAGCGAAACATGTACGACCAACATTTTATTTCTGTAGCTCTAAGAGAAAGATATCCTTTTCTGAATAGTTATAATACAAATGGAAAAAGGTTCAACTTTTGCTTCTAGCAGAGCAGACTCTGATTTGTATACTTAGAGCTTTCAAATGTGATATCAAAGGGATGTGTGCTTAGAGCAGACTCTTTGATTTGTATGAAGAGATATTTTTACATATGGAAAACTCCTGTTGTTTTTATACTTGGTACATATTTGGGTTGTTATAGTTATTTTCCTCAGCTTACAACACACATCATATTACGACCATACGAAAAAACATTGGCAGAAGTTGATCAGGAAGGGGAACTTCTACCGGATGGAACACTTTCTGTGTACGTAACCTTTTGCCTTGAAAAAACTGTCTTCCTGCTATAGGTTTTTGACTTCATGATATTTTGTTTCTGACAGTAGAAAAATATAATTTCTTGGCACTCTCAGGGATGGACAAGCGATTGCAGTCATTTACTTCAGGGCTGGGTATACACCAGTTGACTATCCTTCAGAATCAGTGAGTGACTTGAGTTCAGTTTTCTGCTGTTCATAATAATTGTCCTTTTCCAAGTTAAAATTTAGAAACATCTATTTGTTTTATTTTGAATTAAATTCATGTTAACATCAAGAAAGGTTAGCCCCACTGGACCCGGTATGACTTCTGTGGCAAAAACAATGTCTGACTTAATAGTGCTAGGAAATGGTATTCTTAACTAATATTTGATTACCCTATGTGCTAGCCAAACTTCTCTTAAGATTTACACAAAGTCAGGATGGCTTTTCTAACTTATCAGTCACCTATGTACGTGCCTATGCTATAGAGATCAGTTAGTATTTTATGGATATCCAACACCAAAACTAAAAAAAGATCTAATTTATTATAAAACTTTTGTCAATATCATTAGTTTAATATTGATTCTATTTCATGAATTTTTTTTTTTTTCTTAATACAAAATTATCTGACTTCAGGGATAAGGCCAAGTAGAACATTGAAAATTTGAGCCGCCTCTTTTTGCTTCGTAAGGTAGCTTGGCAGCTTTGGAGTTAACTGTTTGGGCTTACAAATGTTGAGTTCTTTCTTTATAAAGAAAAATAATATTGATATTTGGACCCTAGAAAAGTTGGACTCTATAAGCAAAATTCATTGGTAATTGGGTAGTATAACATGGGTTCTTAATGACATCAATCTGTAAAGACTTTCTCTATTATTCTACTTTGGCTACATTTAGGTTTTTTCTTAAATTAACATGGTCTGATTAATTTTCTTTTTCCTTACCTTATTGTTTCGATTCCATGGATTGTCGCCTACCATAATATTATTTCCTGCTACAGTTGCATCATCTTTTAATATTAGTGAGCCTTCAGACATTGGATTTTTATGATTTTGATATATCTTGCTCAATATGTAGGAATGGAGAGCTAGGCTACTGATGGAAAAATCTTCTGCCATCAAATGCCCTTCAATATCTTATCACTTGGTTGGCACCAAGAAGGTTCAACAGGAACTTGCAAAACCCAATGTTCTCGAGAGGTATCTTGTAGTTAATATTTTTCATATCTTCCAAGTTGATTTCATCCTCTATGCTTTAAAACAGTATGATCGCTTCAGAGATACTATGCTCAAAGTAAAAGTGTATGGTTCTGAGTTAGCTATCGTGTGAAGTGAGATTGTATCATGCTCTCCAATCCATGCCCTACTTGGTTAATCATGATAAGGCTGCACCCTCTAGGATTGATAGGTTTGTTTTAAGTGTTTTGATAGGAATCCTGTCCTTAGTAAACTTGAATTGTTTTATCTCATCCAGTTTTGGATCATTTTCCTATCTTGATAGAACCTGATTCAGATCATTGAGATCCTATGCTTTTCAGTTGGAGAACGTCGCTGCAACCTACAATGTTGTTTTATTGTCTTTTTAGTTGGCCAATGGTGGCAAGAATGCATGGTTGTTTGTTGGATTAAATGTTTGCCAAAAACTGAAGTTTGTTAAGGGGGAAGTTGAAGGTTTGGAATCATGAGGTTTTTGATAAAAATGTAGATAGATTGAGAGAAGGAAGTTTGTTATCAGAAGCTTGTGTACATGTTGTCAAACTAAAGAGCAAATTTTGACAATGAATTCAAGGTTTTGATGAGAGAGGAAACCAGCTGGAGGAAAAAGTCATGGATTAAATAGGCTAAGGTTTGGAATCATGAGGTTTTTGATTAAATTGTAGATAGATTAAAAGAAGGGAGTTTGTTATCAGAAAGCTTGTGTACATGTTGTCAAACTAAAGAGCAAATCTTGACAATGAATTCAAGGTTTTGATGAGAGGAAACCAGCTGGAGGAAAAAGTCATGGATTAAATAGGCTAAGGATGGATATGTAAATTCGAGATTTTTCCTGTAAGTGGCTGGTGGAAATATTAGAGTTGGATATGAGGGATTGAAGGTAACAGTGAAAATTCACATAGGGAGGTCCGAATTGATGTGCTTTCCTTGTTTCTTCATTTTTCTTTTGTTGCTTTTATGATTCGTTTTTATTTAATATTTCTTTAGGGACGATATCTTATCTTCTGTTATTGTACTTTTCTTTTATAATAATATTTCTTCTTTTGTCAAGAAAAAAAAAAAAAGAAATGTACGGTTGTTGTGTCAGAAACAAATTTTGGATGATGAATGGAAATGCATATGTTTCCTCAGAACCACACTCATACTTCCTATTTTAGTGTAAGGAATTACAAGTTTATCCTATGTACTAAACATGTTTAGAAGCTAAATTATGACACTCCCCCATTGCATTTGTCTTAGCAAAAGTAGTTCTATACTAATTTGTATATTTTGGCTAGTCAGAGTTTGGCTTTCTAGTTGATATCTCTTCCCTAAATCTTTGAGTTAAAACTGTAATCAGGTTCCTTGAAAACAAAGATGATATTGCCAAACTGCGGGAATGCTTTGCAGGATTGTGGAGTGTAGATGACTCAGATATTGCTAGAAAAGCAATTGAAAGGCCAGAGTTATTTGTGATGAAGCCCCAAAGAGAAGGAGGAGGTCTTATACCACCTAAATTTTGATTCAGCCTTCTGCTCTCTCTGGCTTTGTTGAAAAGCATAGAGAGAAGAGAGGGGGAGAGAGACTTACTTAATGAGCTGTAATTACTTTTCAGGAAACAATATATACGGCGATGCTGTGAGGGAAACCCTCCTAAAATTGCAGAAAGCAGGTTCTGATGAAGATGCAGCTTACATACTTATGCAGAGGCTATTTCCAACTATTTCTGCAGCAATTTTGATGCGTAATGGTTGTTGGCATAAGGATCGTGCCATTTCAGAGCTTGGGGTATTCGGTGCTTATTTAAGGTACATTACTTGGCTACATATCTATCATAGTTCCATTCATAAATTTGCTGAATGTTTGACATCAATGGACTGTTGTTCCGGCCAAGAACAATAAATCTGATAGTACAAAGAGTTGTTGTATTAATCTAGGATTTTGTGCAAGGAAGCCATGGAAGGCTTGTTACAAAATGACCTAGGCATAAGAAAAACCCTAGGCTAGTATGTGTGTGAGGAAGACAGTGTGTCCCTAATGAGGATGAAGGTCCGCCTTTTATAACTCTTTTATAACTCTTTAACATACCAATAGGACTTTTCTGAATATCCTTGAGATTCTCTTCACAATTGGAAGCTCCCGGCACCATTAAGAGCTGAACTTTCAATTAAACAGCATTGAAGATTTTGAAAATTTTCTTCACCAAATATTTAGTAGGGAAAATCCTTAGTTTTTGGCCTTTTGCATCATGTATCCTTTCCTTACTTCCATTTAGCTACCATGAAATTCCACATGGATACAATGAAATTAAAAATAGCATGGCAATCAATAGGTGTAGCTCTAAATAAATGGTTAATTGGGGTGCATGCCTATTGATAATCTGAATCATTTACTGTGAGCATAGACCGATGTTCAGAAAGATAGAAGAACAGAATGAATCCTCCTTTTGTAAAAGTTAAACCAGCTTTGTCTGGTTAGTACCACATTGCTCAAAGCATGCATGAGAATTCTGCAGGCAGTGTATAAATAAGGAGCAAATAGCAACATTGAAACATACTTACCTGGATGGGGTCTATGGATGATCAAGAAGGTCCATGGCCTAGGTTGGTGACTTCCATTGCACAACAGGAAGGGTACCTGCCTAAGGTCTCCTCAAGTAGGAGCTCCTACATCATTATTTGTTTCTGTGGGGGCCTGCGTTCGCGCGGCCCCTACCTTATTCTAGTCCAAAAATTTCTTCTTTGCTTTATATTGAGGTATGCCTTTTTTCTAAACAAGTGTGTTTATAGCCCCATCAATAAATCCAATAGTTCGGTTGCTGTGAGGTGTTAAGAATATATTGGTTTTGGAGGTGCTAGGCATAAACACCAAAGCACTGAAGATTGCTGTGTCTCAAGAGGGAGTTCCCACAAAGTACACTTATCTTAAGGGGTCCACTCCACATGAATCTCAGTTAAAGAACTGAGTCATACCTAATGATTAAGCAATACCTCTTAATATTGCTTTCTGCTTTGAATCGCACACCCTTTATCTTCATGAAAAGCTGCAAAATTTTGGGGCTAACATCCTTTCTAAGAAAAAGGAAGAATCTCTTCCAAAGAGCTTCAACTTTTAGTCTTTTAACATTTCACTCACTTCCAAGTTTAAACTTGTATACACTAGGCACAAGATGAGATTAATCAATTTCTTCAACTCACTGACACACCATAACACCCTTTTGACATTTTTATCTTGACATAAAAGTTTAGATGATGGAACAAAGAGAACTCCATCTTCAACATCTTGGCATCCATTATAAGCTCTACCATTTCATCATGAAAATCTCTGGCTTCATAACACGTGCGGATTTCTAATGCTACAATAAGATGTTCTAGTTCTAAAGCAAAGAAAGTGGTGCGGCAAGACACACCATGTAAGATTCAAAAAAGCTTTTGCTCACTTCGAAAAAGCTTTTGATCACTTCAAAAAGCTCAAGGCAGACTCTCTTATTTGCTACCACTATGTCAATCAAGATTCAGAATAATGCTAGAAGTCTTGTTGAAACCTATTGCTGTTAATGTGGGACGTGCAGGGGCATCAAAACTTGATGTTATTCAGGAGGTAGAGTATACTTTACCTCATTCATGCTTGCAAAAAACTCCACAACCTGTTCAAATATTTTGTGAGAACAAGGCTGATACATTCATGAAGGCAAGGATCAGGAAGAAAGAGTGTATGCAACTGCAGCTTTTAAGGCATACCCCTAGTTTCTCTTCAGTTGAAAAGAACTTGTTTATATATTGTATGGGGATGAATGAGAAAATTTATTAAAACAAGCTGCAATAACAGTAAACAGAAACAAATACAACCAGCAATCTACTAAGAACGATTCCCGTAGTTTTTTTTTGATAAGCCAAAAGTATATTAGATGGAGTATAAGGGGTATACAAAACCCATATAGATGAAAGGATCAAAGTATTACATAACAAAGTCCCACCCAATTACACAATGTCCTACCCACACTTACTGATTCCAATTTCAGGAAGCATAGTTTTTAGATGATATATGAGCTGTGCTGTCATAGCCATATAGAAAAACTATGCCTATCCAAAAGAATAACAAAACAGAACCTGTAACAGTTTCTATCCTAGTGCTTGCAAACAGTAAATTGGATTAAGGCTCCATTCTGTGAATGAGAAACTACTCCTCTTTACCGAAGCTTTGCACCAACTCCAAATCTCACTTTTATCAGTTCTATGGTCATTATACCATCCAGTCCAGCCTGGTTGAAAATGATGCCGTTGCGGTTCAACCACAGTGACCAGATTATTGCGAACCAGAACATCCTCCACCCTTTTTTTGTAACCTTTAGTGTGAAAGAGGCCACTGTGTTGTAGTAACAGAACCTTAGATCCCCTGCTAAAACAGTGTATACTCCCAACCATCTATAAATGTACATCCAAATAGAATAAGAGAAGTTGCAGGACAAAAAAAGATGACTGCAAGATTGTATTTCTATTTCCTTTTCACAAAAACAGCAAAGTGTAGAACCCGAACCAACCATGATTCCTCTCTGAAAGAGGTTAGCAGCACTTGGTATTCTGTCTTGAATGGATCTCCAGCAAAACGCAGCAACTTTGAGTGGCACTCTTGTTTCCCACATGATTCTGTATAGTTGTTTTTGTGCACCTCCATCCAAAGCTGTAATGACTTTGTAAGCTTCTTTCACTGTATAAGGTTGGTTGCCAAAACCCAGCCAGCACCAACTATCATCAACATTTGCTTCAAGTAACAACTATAATCATACGAAAGGCTTATTCTAGAAAAATCTTCCATCTACCATCCTTTATTTGACTATACATGAATATCATTTTATTTGGATTTTGGACTTCAAACAAATCATTTGAGCCAACTCCAATCATCATCCTTTATAACTCAAGTGAGTCTAACTATGAAGATTATTTGTATGCTAAAATTAAGATAATGAATGATCCTACGGCCTCCTGTATCTCCAAAGATACTTAAAAATTAAAAACCATTACAAATTTCACACTTAGTAAGAGCTTTAGTATAAACTATAAAGTCTAAGCTTTAGAATTTTCCTCGTTGTCCAACTGAAGGTATTTTGTTCTCCTTAAAAACTGCTGAAGTACAGAAAGAAACTTGAACCAGCTTTGTCAGGTTAGTCCCACATCGCTCTAAGTATGCATGCAAATTCTGCAGGCAGTGTATAAATAAGGAGCAAATAGCAACATTACAACATACTTACCTGGATGGGGTCAATGGATGATCAAGAAGGTCCATGGCCTAGAGAGGTGACCTCCATTGCACTTAGGAGGGGTGCCTGCCTAAGGTCTCCTCAAGTAGGAGAGCCTACATCATAATTTGTTGCTGTGGGGGCCTGCGTTCGCGCAGCCCCTGCCTAATTATAGTCCAAAATTTCCTTTCAATGCATATTACATTAGGATTTTTCCTTACCTCACCGTAAAACTCACTAGTCAGTCACTAAATCACCTAACGGGTCTCACATAACCTCAAACTGTTTTAGTGGAGTATGCTAAGGTTTGTAGATTTAAATTTTTTCTAGTCTTCTTGAGGTGAGGTTATCTTCTTGTTCGTTGTCTTAGACTAGGGCATCATTATCTTATCCTATTTTTTTTATTTTTTATTTTTTTTAAAAAAGCATTCCTTGAGACGTTATGTATGTATTTGCAAGGTTGTACATTTTGTACCACGAAACGTTATGAATCTCATTACATTTTTACCGGTATATTTTATACGGTTGAATAGTTGTAGTATA
This sequence comes from Echinosophora koreensis, assembly GCA_035048595.1. Taxonomy (NCBI): domain Eukaryota; kingdom Viridiplantae; phylum Streptophyta; class Magnoliopsida; order Fabales; family Fabaceae; genus Echinosophora; species Echinosophora koreensis. Next base: position 4,829,899 of record JAPCYP010000016.1, on the reverse strand, counting down.
GATTATAGATTTTTTCTGCTGAAATGTGGGTTGATTTTCACCCATTTATGCAGTCTAGAATGATTTGTGTTGGAGTAGCATCATCAGTTGATTTGTTGGTAGCAAATGCTTTCTGCACGGGTAATTGTTTTCCTAGAATGTTTCTTTTACAATCTTGTTAAGGGTAATTGTCACTCTGCAATAAACCAAATCCAATTTTTATTTTGAATGAGTTAATGGCATAACCTGATGTTGTGACGGACCATTATTATCAAACACCCTCTTTTATAATATGAGTTTTTCTATCGTGTACAACTTTGCATAGATTTATAAACCCAAAAATAGTAATTATTTATTGAAAAACTAAACATTTCAGTTTTGAAAGTATAAGATACACAAGTTCCTATACAAAATTACTCTTTTGAGATCATTGACCTATACAAAATTGTACAGGATAGAAAAATCCTTATAATATTTTCCCATTTCCCCTCAAAAGCACACAGCAACAATTTTCACTTCCTTCTGATTTTCTCTGTTTTTCCAAAAACTGATTCTGCATAACCAAATCACAAATTTCATCATGGATCCAAAATCTTATTAGGTGTGATTTTAATATTCAATTTTAAAATTTAAATTAATGTTGCATAAATTTTTTAAAAGTAAATATTTTCTTTTTTTAATTTATACTTTTCAGATTTTGCTAGTATTAATTATATATCATTTATAATTTAATTTTTTTAGTATTTATTTTATATATTTTTTATAAAATTAAAAATATTCTTAAAATGCATATCATATATTCTAGTAAATAAAGAAAGAAAGTGAAACACTAGCCATTAACCAATATTCGATGCTATGTACTTTTTAATTTTTATTTTTTAATTTTTTTTCCAGAAAGATTCGATGCTATGTACTTAGTCACCGCTGATTGTGCGAAAGCGAAGGGTATATAGTATACTATATACTAAGCAATTGCTATGTATTATGTATTTCAGGGCGACGACTAAGGTGAAGTATTAGTGCCTCATGGGTGAGGCATTAATTTGACATGTAATAGGAGGTGATTCCCGTTTTCTTTTTATTTTGTAATTTCCAATCCTATCTCTGTCCCTTCTCCCACCCCTCTGTCACCCACCCTCAACAACCATCTTCTGTTTCTCCCTTCTCCCACCCCTCTGTCACCCACCCTCATTGCCACTGCTGCCGACGGCGAACAACTCGCACGAAGTGCGCCCAGATCAAAGCAGACGCCCACTGTGACCATTCTCCTCATTCCGCCGCCTCGCTGATCTCTGCGCCGCCCGCGAGTTCACCGCCTTCGCTATGTTTACTTAGATGAGTAAAGTACAAATCTGAGTGAAAATAGAGGGAAAAAAATCGGGGGGGGGGGGGGGGGGGGGGGGAGGGGTTATTCGAGGTAGGGTTATCGAAACGGCGATGAAGGAAGTAGCAGAGTTGGACCAGGGAGGTATTCGAGGCGGTTGGACCAGGGACTCAGCCCGCCTTCCGGTTTAATCCCCCTTTCTGATTCTATCATTTCCACTTCAAAGTTTCGATGTATTTTTAATTTCTTTTTGGGTGACGATTTCGTTTTCACGCTAGAATATGTATGATTTGTATAGAGTAACCAAGTTTTTAAATGTTTGATCTATTTTATACTCATTTTGTTCATGTTTTGATGCAATTTTTGTTCATTTCCTGATTGGAGTTTCACTGTTTGTTGGAGAATCCCAAATGTAAAGCTCCCTATCCCATTGCATTTTCATGTGCTTATTGCCTTCCGTAATGGGCAATCAGATAGTTTTGAGCAAGTTGTACTTTCTGTTGATGGAGCATTGTTGGGTACAATGACAATGGTTTTAGGAATGGTTTCTGGGATGGTGGTTGGATACATGATTCTCAGTTTCTGGTGGATGAGGTCAGGGATAAAATTGTAATTCAAATTTTTTTTTTGTTACATGAATAATAAGTACAAGGTATTTTTTTTTTTTTTGGAACATGAAATCTGAACCATTCGTTATAATAGTAATATGTCCAATGACTTAAAGTAATGCCTCACCCATGAGGCACCTGGTTTAATACTTCACTTTAGTCGTCGTACTTTAGTCGGCATTATGATTGTTCGAAAGCGAAGGGTATATTCGCAAAAGTGAAGAAAAGGAAGGTGTAGACTAAAATTTAAGTTTTGCCATTGCTTGTAATGTTATATTTTTTTCAAAAAAAAATTCTGTATTATTTTTTATCAATTATTAATAAAAACTTGAAATAATAAAGGACTACAAAATAAAAGATTTAATTTTGGAAAGCATGGCAAATATAGAGGCTTTTTATGATGTTATTCAATTATATATTATTGCGTAATTAAAAATCAAAATATTTAATCATCACAATAATTGCCTTAAGGATCACATCAATTATAATGTATTATTGATTATAAATTTATATGAACAATACAATAAAATCAAACTCTAAAATAAAATATATTTATATATTTAGACAAATGCTAATTATACATCTTGTTAAGAAATTTAAAAATATAAAAAATTATTTAAAAATATAATTGTTAAATTTAAATATATTAAAGGGAATAATCGCGAGACACTTTCTTTTTTAAATCGCAAGACATTTTTTTGTGGTGCTATTGGTAACACACTTTTAGTGTAAAGAAATTTTACATGAATTATTACACTACTGAAAAAGCTGGACTCTTGAGATAATTATCATAAAAATCACATACGTAATGATGTATGATTTAGCGATGGTATAAAAATTTTATGCTAACAATATATTAAAATTGAAATTTGTATTAAATATAAATATTAGTTTTAGATTATAATTGGTGTGGTACTCGCGACTTTGCCAACCTATATTAGTTTTAGATTATAAAATAACAAATTTCCGTTCAAAATTGCGTGGCTAAAATTTTCTTAGACATAATCTAATGAGTGTGAATCAGTTGGTTGTGTTAGCTGACCTTATGAGGGATGACCTTGATTCGAATATCGCATAACACATTCTTGGAGAGTAATAGAGAACCTTAACTGTGACTAAGCATTCGAACGAAGATTTGTTCAATAGCAAGTTCAAAAGATCTGAGCTTGTGAGATACTTCGTGGATTCAATTAAGAGCTAAAAGCTCTAATTATGATGGGTTCAAGGAGAACATATCGTTTGAAAAAATTTGACCTTGGAGTATTTTTTGAAAGTTTGATCTAGAAATTAGAAATAAAAATATTATTTGTATATGTGACACCTGATTAATGATTCCAAGTTGGCAAATAGCGTGAAAATCTTACTTAATGATATATAAACCTTGATTAATGATGTAAAAATCTTGGGATTTTTTTACTGAGAAACAAAGTAGCAAGACAAGCAAAGGGTAACTTTTATATGTAGAGACCAAAAAGACCAAAACAAAAGGTGAAAATGGGTTGCGCTTGTTCTGGCACTGGGATTTGGTGTTTGTCGAGTTTGATTCCCTCTGTATTCTCATCTTTGTCCCATCATCAATCACAAAAAACCCTCTCTTTTGTGTTTTGTCCCAAACCTAAACCCCTCTCACTCAAAATCATGTCTCAAAATCTCACCCCTATGTGTGCCAACGTTGAACAACACGGTGATGTTGTTGTTGTTGATGATGATGATTCTTCCCTTTTCAATTATCATGACATTGATCAACAACTCCTTCAAAAAATGGCTTATGATGCTCTTGTTTGGAGCTCTATCCATGGCCTCCTTGTTGGTGATAAATCTATTCAGGTTACTTCACTCTACTAACTTCTTTTCATTGGATTCCACTGCCTTATTACTTACTACAACTAACACTGATCAAACACAAATATGTCTGAATAAGCAAAGTCTTCCATTTAATCATTATTTTGTTGTCCTAGCTGAATTGAAAGTACCGGTATTATGTTCACATATACTTAGATTCTGAGTTAAGGAATAGAGTAAACTCTCGATTCAGTCCTCGAAAGATTATAGTGTTACCGGATATGTCTTTGAAAGTTTTTTTTTTTGTCACTGATTGAATTTTTGAAAGATTTTAACATAGTGTTAAATTGAAAGCTTTTTTGTCACCAATTAAGACTTTAGAAGGACAAGGACTTAATTGGTGACAAAAAAAGTTTCAAGGACCTATCTGGTGATACTATGATCTTTCAATGACTGAATTGAGGGTTTACTCTTTTTACATATATTGGATCCTGTTAAGCACAGACACTGAAAATTTATAGTACACAGACATTGTATATTATATATATATAGAGTCAGAAATTTAAGAAAATAGATTTATAATTCATATATATATACATATACATATATATATATATATAATATATATATATATATATATATATATATATATATTGATAAATGGTCATGTCCATCAGTCCATGCCATGATGGAGCTGAAAAAATTAAATTTTGAATTAGACATGTATGGATGCATGTCTAACATGTGTTGTCAGTGTGTCATATTGGATGTCCGACACTCAGACACAGAACCAAAATGAAAATGGTGTGTCCATGCTTTATAAGTTGGATTTATACTGATACGAATTATGATATATTCTCTCTGTGTTGGTATGCTATTGGTTTTAAAAATACAGTAGACATTGGCATATAGAATTGGAGATTGTTCTTTATATGGCAACCTTGATAAGTTGTTACAATCAATGTTTTCTGAATTTAGGGATCAGGAAGCGTTCCTGGTGTGGGTTTGGTGCATGCCCCATTTGCCTTATTGCCCACACCATTTCCTGAAAGTCATTGGAGGCAAGCCTGTGACTTGGCACCTATATTTAATGAACTTGTTGATCGCGTGAGTTTGGATGGAAAATTCCTCCAGGAATCTCTCTCCAGGTAAGATACTTGCAAAATCTGTTCAATTGCCTGTTGTTACTTGTTATGCTATGCATCAGATGCATCAACTAGGTTTTTGGCCCAGAAAAAAAGGAGTGCATTAAAATTTTCATTCAGCTAGATATATTTTGATGTCGTATCAATTGATGTTTCACTATATTCACTGGTTCTTGCATTCTTTTTTCAACTTCAGCATTCAATAGTTACTTCCATTAGATGTCAGGACTCAAGAGCACTTATTTTTCACTTGGGATCTGTGTGAAATTCTCCAATTTTTAACCCTCCATATTTTTCCTGTCATTTATATTTTGTAGTTACCTTTAGCCACCTAGAAAGTTGGTCTTTTTTTACACTCAGATCAAATTTTGTTTTTAATTTGATATAATGTGTCTATTCATCTCTGCAGAACTAAGAAAGTGGACGAATTTACCTCTAGACTTTTAGATATTCATTCCAAGATGCTAGAGATTAACAAAAAAGAGGTAAGTGTATATATTGGTAGGACATTTGTACCAAAAGTATTATTAGTGGATCAGTTTTAGTGCTCATTTAAGTTGTTCAAAATGAATTACAATTGTTTTGACTTTCGAATATTATTTGATGAGAACTCATTTAGTCATTTTAAGCTCATATTCTGTGTTGTGAGGGACAGAGTAGAATTATTTTGATTTTAGTATTTGACTACATGTTTGTTTTTCACAAAAATGTTATAAATAAAACAGACTTGATTTACCTCTAGACTTTTAAATATTAATTCCAAGATCCTAGAGATCAATAAAAGGCATAAGTTTACCAAGACATTTGCATCAAAAGTATTATGAGCCGATCAGTTTGAGTGTTCACTCTAGTTATATTATTTGTTCAAAATGAAATGTGATCGTTTCAAATATTGTTTCATGAGAACTCATTAAGCTCATATTCTATTTTGCGAGAGACAGAGTGTAATTATTTTTAAATTGTAGTATGTACATGTTTGTTTTCCCAAAAATATTGCGCTTGGGATTCACCTTGCAGATTATATGCTTAATATATTCTATGTTTAATAGGATATACGCTTGGGATTACACCGTTCAGATTATATGCTTGATGAACAGACTAAATCACTTTTGCAAGTAGAGATGAACACTATTTCCTCTTCATTTGCTGGTCTTAGTAGTCTTGTCAGTGAACTACATAGGTAAGTTTTGCTGCAAATTATGTGTATTATGCTATTATTCTAATTTATAATCTCAAATAGTTTTTTGTGATCTTTGTTTAAGCTGTGGGTTTATTTGACTTTAATGTCTTATTTCTCATGGTTGATATAGATGTATATATGTTTAGGGATCCATGAAGGTTTTGAATGCTTATAAACCAAAGTTTATTTGGAGATAAATAATAGATGCGCAGATATAAATGAATATTTCTCCATATTGAAGTTATTCATATGAATTCGGATGGTGTTTTCATTTTAGGGAAAAATTATTATGAAAAGGTATCTTTATATTAGTTGGTCATTCTTGTTAGGCCCAAGCCCAAATTCTAAGATGGTATCAGAGCCTATCCTAGATCCGTTGTTGGGTTGCCCGCATCATCCACGCTCCAAGCCCATTGGACTTGGGCGTGAGGGGACTATTTTTTTTTCCGTTGAAATTTTCAAAATGAACGTTTAAATATCCTTCATCTTTACAAAATTTGAACTCAAATTTCAAGAGTCATTTTCCAGGAGCATTCTTTCTCACTATGGAAAGTTGCTTGGACTAGATTCCAAAAGAGTTCCTGCCAATTCTGCTGTCAATCAGAATACAGAGGCTTTAGCTAAAGCTTGGGGTGAATATAATAACCCCAGGTCAGTTTGCAAAAAAAAAAAAAATTCCTTTTCACTTTCTTCTGCTTATGCTTTTGGTTCTATGCTTTACTTCTGAATGGATCTGTACAGGGCTGTGATTCTGTTTGTGGTCCAGGCTGAAGAGCGAAACATGTACGACCAACATTTTCTTTCTGTAGCTCTAAGAGAAAGATATCCTTTTCTGAATAGTTATAATACAAAAGGAAAAAGGTTCAACTTTTGCATCTAGCAGAGCAGACTCTGATTTGTATACTTAGAGCTTTCAAATGTGATATCAAAGGGATGTGTGCTTAGAGCAGACTCTTTGATTTGTATGAAGAGATGTTTTTACATATGGAAAACTCCTGTTGTTTTTATACTTGGTACATATTTGGGTTGTTATAGTTATTTTCCTCAGCTTACAACACACATCATATTACAACCATACGAAAAACATTGGCAGAAGTTGATCAGGAAGGGGAACTTCTACCGGATGGAACACTTTCTGTGTACGTAGACTTTTGCCTTGAAAAACTGTCCTCCTGCTATAGGTTTTTGACTTCATGATATTCTGTTTCTGACAGTAGAAAAATATAATTTCTTGGCACTCTCAGGGATGGACAAGCGATTGCAGTCATTTACTTCAGGGCTGGGTATACACCAGTTGACTATCCTTCAGAATCAGTGAGTGACTTGAGTTCAGTTTTCTGCTGTTCATAATAATTGTCCTTTTCCAAGTTAAAATTTAGAAACATCTATTTGTTTTATTTTGAATTAAATTCATGTTAACATCAAGAAAGGTTAGCCCCACTGGACCCGGTATGACTTCTGTGGCAAAAACAATGTCTGACTTAATAGTGCTAGGAAATGGTATTCTTAACTAATATTTGATTACCCTATGTGCTAGCCAAACTTCTCATAAGATTTACACAAAGTCAGGATGGCTTTTCTAACTTATCAGTCACCTATGTACGTGCCTATGCTATAGAGATCAGTTAGTATTTTATGGATATCCAACACCAAAACTAAAAAAAGATCTAATTTATTATAAAACTTTTGTCAATATCATTAGTTTAATATGGATGCTATTTCATGATTTTTTTTTTTCTTAATACAAAATTATCTGACTCTAGGGATAAGGCCAAGTAGAACATTGAAAATTTGAGCCGCCTCTTTTTTGCTTCGTAAGGTAGCTTGGCAGCTTTGGAGTTAACTGTTTGGGCTTACAAATGTTCAGTTCTTTCTTTATAAAGAAAAATAATATTGATATTTGGACCCTAGAAAAGTTGGACTCTATAAGCAAAATTCATTGGTAATTGGGTAGTATAACATGGGTTCTTAATGACATCAATCTGTAAAGACTTTCTCTATTATTCTACTTTGGCTACATTTAGGTTTTTTCTTAAATTAACATGGTCTGATTAATTTTCTTTTTCCTTACCTTATTGTTTCTATTCCATGGATTGTCTCCTGCCATAATATTATTTCCTGCTACAGTTGCATCATCTTTTAATATTAGTGAGCCTTCTAAACATTGATTTTTTATGATTTTGATATATCTTGCTCAATATGTAGGAATGGAGAGCTAGGCTACTGATGGAAAAATCTTCTGCCATCAAATGCCCTTCAATATCTTATCACTTGGTTGGCACCAAGAAGCTTCAACAGGAACTTGCAAAACCCAATGTTCTCGAGAGGTATCTTGTAGTTAATATTTTTCATATCTTCCAAGTTGATTTCATCCTTTATGCTTTAAAGCAGTATGATCGCTTCAGAGATACTATGCTCAAATTAAAAGTGTATAGTTCTGAGTTAGCTATCGTGTGAAGTGAGATTGTATCATGCTCTCCAATCCATGCCCTACTTGGTTAATCATGATAAGGCTGCACCCTCTAGGATTGATAGGTTTGTTTCAAGTGTTTGATAGGAATCCTGTCCTTAGTCAATTTAAATTGTTTTATCTCATCCAGTTTTGGATCATTTTCCTATCTTGATAGAACCTGATTTAGATCATTGAGATCCTATGCTTTTCAGTTGGAGAACGTCGCTGCAACCTACAATGTTGTTTTATTGTCTTTTTAGTTGGCCAATGGTGGCAAGAATGCATGGTTGTTTGTTGGATTAAAAGTTTGCCAAAAACTGAAGTTTGTTAAGGGGAAAGTTGGACGTTTGGAATCATGAGGTTTTTGATAAAAATGTAGATAGATTGAGAGAAGGAAGTTTGTATCAGAAGCTTGTGTACATGTTGTCAAACTAAAGAGCAAATTTTGACAATGAATTCAAGGTTTTGATGAGAGAGGAAACCAGCTGGAGGAAAAAGTCATGGATTAAATAGGCTATGGATTAAATAGGCTAAGGTCTGGAATCATGAGGTTTTTGATAAAAATGTAGATAGATTGAAAGAAGGGAGTTTGTTATCAGAAGCTTGTGTACATGTTGTCAAACTAAAGAGCAAATCTTGACAATGAATTCAATGTTTTGATGAGGAAACCAGCTGGAGGAAAAAGTCATGGATTAAATAGGCTAAGGATGGATATGTAAATTCGAGATTTTTCCCGTGAGTGGCTGGTGGAAATATTAGAGTTGGATATGAGGGATTGAAGGTAACAGTGAAAATTCACATAGGGAGGTCCGAATTGATGTGCTTTCCTTGTTTCTTTTTTTCTTTTGTTGGTTTTATGAGTCATTTTTATTTAATCTTTCTTTAGGGACGATATCTTATCTTCTGTTATTGTACTTTTCTTTTATAATAATATATTTCTTCTTTTGTCAAGAAAAAAAAACAAAAGGAATGTACGGTTGTTGTGTCAGAAACAAATTTTGGATGATGAATGGAAATGCATATGTTTCCTCAGAACTACACTCATACGTCCTATTTTAGTTTAGGGAATTACAAGTTTATCCTATGTACTAAACATGTTTAGAAACTAAATTATGACATTCCCCCATTGCATTTTTATCTTAGCAATAGTAGTTCTATACTAATTTGTATATTTTGGCTACTCAGAGTTTGGTTTTCTAGTTGATATCTCTTCCCTAAATCTTTGAGTTAAAACTGTAATCAGGTTCCTTGAAAACAAAGATGATATTGCCAAACTGCGGGAATGCTTTGCAGGATTGTGGAGTGTAGATGACTCAGATATTGCTAGAAAAGCAATTGAAAGACCAGAGTTATTTGTGATGAAGCCCCAAAGAGAAGGAGGAGGTCTTATACCACCTAAACTTTGATTAAGCCTTCTGCTATCTCTGGCTTTGTTGAAAAGCATAGAGAGAAGAGAGGGGGAGAGAAACTTACTTAATGAGCTGTAATTACTTTTCAGGAAACAATATATACGGCGATGCTGTGAGGGAAACCCTCCTAAAATTGCAGAAAGCAGGTTCTGATGAAGATGCAGCTTACATACTTATGCAGAGGCTATTTCCAACTATTTCTGCAGCAATTTTGATGCGTAATGGTTGTTGGCACAGGGATCGTGCCATTTCAGAGCTTGGGGTATTTGGTGCTTATTTAAGGTACATTACTTGGCTACATATCTATCATAGTTCCATTCATAAATTTGCTGAATGTTTGACATCAATGGACTGTTGTTCTGGCTAAGAACAATAAATCTGATAGTACAAAGAGTTGTTGTATTAATCTAGGATTTTGTACAAGGAAGCCTTGGAAGGCTTGATAAAAATGATCTAGGCATAAGAAAAACCCTAGGCTAGTATGTGTGTGAGGAAGAGAGTGTGTCCCTAATGAGGATGAAGGTCCTCCTTTTATAACCCTTTTAGTGGGACTAACCTAGTTGTCTTCAAGGAATTGGGCCTTGGCCCAGCCGGCTGAGTTGTCTTCCCCATGTCCCGAGATGCCTTCTTGTCCTGACCTAGATGTATTGTTGTCCTGACCGAATGGTCTAATTTGGGTGGGAACAAGTAGGGTCACAATTTAACAACAATGTCCTAATTACTTAAATAAATAAGGATTATGTAAAAGCGTTTAATATCTTGGAAACTTACAATGCATTTCATACTTTCTTCATGTAACTGGATAACTAGGAAATTTTTTAGGGGATATAGTTGTTCTTTTCGATTTACGCGGGGTAGATTTATTTTCTCAGCCATCAACGAAGCTTAAACAATCCATCACCATCCTCTTTCCCAAGAACTCTAAGGAAAATCAGATTTTGAATGTCATGACTTCAAAGGAAAATCAGAAGCAATTTACATGAAATAAAGAGCTCATCACTAAAATCACTAAAATCAGTGTACGGGAGAATGGATAATAGAAAAGTTAAACATAAAAGTAACACATACCAAAAAATAAAATCAGTGTATGGGAGAACGGATAACATAAAATCTGGTAGCTTACCTCCATTCCGTGTCAGCGCTCACAAACCAAAGGGGATTAGGGTTCCAATAAACAGATGACAGAAAAACAGGGGACCTTCAGAGGCAGGGATTGGGCATGTAAGATTGAAAACTGAAATACATTTCCTCACACACATACTAGCCTAGGTTAGGCCCACTAAAAGAGTTATAAAAAGAGGACCTTCATCCTCATTAGGGACACACTGTCTTCCTCACACACATACTAGCCTAGGGTTTTTCTTATGCCTAGGTCATTTTGTAACAAGCCTTCCATGGCTTCCTTGTACAAAATCCTTGATTAATACAGCAACTCTTTGTACTATCAGATTTATTGTTCTTATCCGGAACAACTGTAATTTGCAGGAATAAGGATAAGGTCATCTTGAATAACCAAAGTGGCTATTTGATGCGTACAAAAATATCATCTGATGAAGGTGGTGTTGCAGCTGGTTTTGCAGTATTAGATAGTTTATACCTGACTTGATGGAACCAATCCCCCCAGCAAACTGAGAAAACACACGTTTCAAAGCAATTTTTACAGAAGCAACAACTTCCCACCTATGGTCAAACGTGCGTTCAAGCGAGTCCAAACGCTCAAACAAACAGATCATATGTTGATGGTTTATATATTATCATTTTAGGTCTCATGTTTTTATTTCTCTGCCTCCCTAAAAAGTGAAAGAGGGGAGTGCCACAATGTTTCTTTTGCTTTGATGGTACCTCCATAAATGTACTGAACAACCTGTTTGATTCTAACCAATAAAAATTGATGAATAGTTCAAACCTGCTCATTCTTATTGAAAGGCAGTTTTGTGGGAATTTTGTTTCTTAGATATTGTACCCTGATACCCAAAAAAAAATTCCTTGATAGCCAAGAAAGATAGCATGAGTAAGTAGAGGGAATGCTGTTTTAGCATTGGTTTGATTTGATGGTTGAAGAGAAAAGTAAGGAAATGGTTTGAGTTGCATGATTGAGAGATGTTTGAAAGAGATATGAAGATGATAAGCACATGCGAGGAACACATTCCGGACTTCCAGGTGGTCACTGAAACATCCACCATCATCACAACCATGATGCATCATTTTCCATCAGTTGTGGATCTGAGTCCCTCATTTGCTATAACTGAGAAGTAGCAACGTACATAGTTTAGCATACAAAGAGCACAAGCAATGTTGTAATTTTAATTGTGGCTCTCTATTCTCTAGTGATCAAATATTTTTTAAAAATACAAGACTTAAATACAATTCCATAGATAAATTAGTTGTTGTTTTCCGATGACAATATGACATGTATAATAGCTTATCAATGAAAACATAGCATGTGTCATAGCTTTTATGTGTGTTCTATTATCATTGCAAAACAACATTTAATGTACTTATGGAATCGTATCTAAGTTTTGTCGTATTAAAAAAAAAAAAAAAAAAGAGGTACTGCTCTAAGGTTTGAGACTTGATGCATGTTTGTCATCCAGGGAGCTTCAAAATTAAGTTTGGAGGGTCTAAACTTTGTTTTAAATTTTTGAGACATCTTTAGCATCAGTTAGCTGTAATTAGGTTTGGACCTCAAATCTTGGTTGAAAAGTGACTTCTCCATTTGCCAAAACTCACTTTGGATTTTCAGTTATTACTTTTACCATAATATACTTTATTATAAAATAAATTACTTCACCATTCTTTCAACTTCATATCATCGGACAATTTGGTAATTGCATATTTAAAAGTTATTGATATTATACAAACAATATTCATTCTACCAAAATCACTTTTAAAAATAATGTATCCAAATATAAATCAATTACTATAGACTAACTTTGAATCAAAAATAAATTTATAAAATCAAATCCATCAAAATTCAGCTTTGCAAATTGGTTCCTAAACACATCCCTAGTTTGCTTGTAAAATGCTGCAAATGTAGAGATTAGGAAAACAAGGATTATATTATCAGCCATTATATTCAAAGCAGCAAAACACTGAGTGTGTTTGGGAAAGTCGAAAAAAAAAAAAAATGCTGATAATCTGTTTTCAAATAATCGATTATTGTGATAATCGATTATAATCAGAATCTGTTTTTGTTTAGGTATGTTTGCTGATTAGCGATTTTAAGATAATCTATTTCGTTTGGGTGGTATAAAAATAATCACTTTTACATAGTGAATTACAAAAAAGGGTATGGAGTTATTTGTTTATATTAATAATAATTGATGTTTTTTAACATTAAAAGTTGTTGAAGTTTTTTTTATATTGTCATCAATTTTTTTCTATTAAAAAAAGTTGAATAAAATTCGTAATATTTTCTCATACTTATGAAAACATATAAAAAAATTTATTTGTTTAAATATAAATAATAAATATTTTATTTAAATAAACTAAATTTATATTTGAAAAACTTATATTAAAAAAATATATATATGAGCCTCACATTTGTTGAGCCTATATAACGTGCCTCAAATTTTTGTTCCATTATTTCACAAAGTAACTTGCTGCTGCATTACATTACTTTTGGTAAAACAGTCCTATATTTCAGCTTATGTTAAAACAGCGTTTTTTAAGAAAAATAAGCTTTTTTAAGATTTAATTTCTTTTGTCAAACACAATGATTATTTGAGGAAAAAGCTTAATGGTGCAAAAACAGTTGAAATGGGGGAAAAGCATCTTTCCCAAACATGCTCATAGCAGAAATGGTTAATAATCATTGCCAAGTGACCTCTACTTCTACATTGGTATAAAAGCTATGTTAAAAACTTAAAATGAAGTGTTAACCATTGTTACAAGGAAGCTATGTCCTTCCACCCATATTCACGGGCTCTATTTTCCCACAAGGCTGAAAGCCTGCGCTCTTCAATGAGCTCTGCCTCTGCCCTCTCCCTTGCTTCTTCACAAGTTTCCACTCCCACATTGCACTTTTCTGCTTCCTTTTGGTAATGTGAAAAGGTTTTCCTGGCATCCATTATTAATCTTTTGGTGTGTTCCAATGTCTCATTGGCTACAATTTTCTGCAAAGTTAGCTCCTCTGATAGCATAGTTAGTAGATCTTTATTCATTTCCTCATTCATAGCCGGATCATCTTTACCACAGTCTGCAAGCATAGTAAAAAGGGAAAGAAATAGTAATTCTTTCTGTCATGATAGCATACAATTGGATGGTGTGCACAAGAAATGTTGTTTGAGATTAAGTAATGGGATTGAATCAGTAATTTCATCAGTTATTAGCATGTTTGGATGCACATCAAAAAGGATCAGAATCACATTTGAGAATCAAAAGGTATTCATAGTAGCTTCAAGTAAAAGCACTTCCAAGACCAAACCACTGTGCATCCAAACATGCTAATATGAATTTGTGATAAGAGAAGTATGGTGAACACAAGACATAATTGGTTAGTGCACAAAGATCACTAGCCAAATAACTCTAAAAAAAAAGAAAGGAAAAAGAAAAAGAAGCAAAAGATAACTATCCAAATATACAAAACTACCAAGGCAGTAAAGAAGTGCAAAGATTTTAATAGAAACGTTTGTTTTATTTCATGTCAAGGATAACTAAAACTGGAAACTAATCCCCCATAAATGTAACCTTCAATCTTCATACACCCACAGTTAATGCACAAAAAACAGTTTTGCAGTTTGACCTAATATCAAGTAAGCTACATACCCTAAATTCCTCCTTCCTTTTAAGATCAAAGGTAGATCCAACATTTCAGGATCACTAATCATTAATCTATACCAAATATGTATGAATTGAATTACCAAAATGGGAACACTTGGCACTTTGGCCACATATTACAAAAAAAATACTCTAAACCTATATATGCTGCCAGTGATTTTTTCTGATTATTATTTTTCTAAAAAAAAAAACTGCAACTGCAAGGTTCAGATGTCAGTTTCTCTGCAACTTTTTTGCTAATGTGGCAACTTCAGATTGTGCACATACTGTTTAACTTAAAGGACATCTAACAAATTTTTTTTTTTTTTTTGGTTTCACTTGAAAACCAAATTTGGCACTTTGAAGACCAACAACTGAAAAAATAAACTTACATTCACCAAAAAATAAATGAAACTTACCCATAAGATCTAGGGGATATTCAGCTGAAGAGCAATAGCAATCACATGGAGGACATGAGGATTGAGTAGATGTAGATGTGTTCTCCTTCAACCTCCATATGGATGGTGGTCCAACTGTGAAAACAAAGAAACAAACACTCACCCAAACCAAAACCCACCTCAAAACACCATGACTACAAAGCCTTTGCTCTGGTGGATGAACCCTCCACACCCTCATTACATACCACACTTAAACACTAGTCACTTCAAGTCTTGAACAGTGTTTGATAATTGATGTAAACAAAGAGCAAAATGTCACACTGCCAATTGAGTACAACTCAGTCTTAACTAGGAAATCTTGTTGGGTACAATGAAATAATGGATGTGAATGTGAGAGAGAGAAAATCTTAACACACAAGTGGAAAAATTTTCAAACAGCAGGAGTCAAGTATTGTGAATTTGACAGTGAAACACAATGATTGAGGACACTTGAACTTTACAAATCACAATTTTTTTATTTTTTTATTTTGCTTTTAATGTGAGTGGAAGACAATCTCTACTTTGTTTTTGAGGAAAATAAAAATTAAAAAGAGACCCAGATCCCGGTAAAGTGAAAAGATGATGTTTTTATGAGAATTAACAATGTGAATTTGTTGCAGAAGAATGGGGTGGAATCTGAGAAAGAAAAAAGAGTCATTTACATAAGGCTTTGGGGGTATAATCAAGAAGGTTGCTTTAATGATTGGGTTTGTTTAAGAATGGTAATCTTAAAATTTTGAAACATTGGGTCAGCCAATAAGGTTGTACTTGGTTGCTATCTATCCATTCACATCGGATTCGCAGTTCAACTACTTTGGGAGGTTATATCGTATAGTCTTAGTCTTAGAACTAACCGTTTCGTGCTCCCTAAAAACACTCAATCTTCAAGGCATTATCTTCAAAACAGTTCGAAAAGATTAAGTTAAGTGATTGATTAGTTTAGATTTTTGAGTTATCCAAAATTACATTTGATCCTGGTAAAAGGTACCGTTTGGATAGAATAACTTACGGTTTATTAGAGTTTCTGAATTCATATAATTGCTTTTATATGAAAATAAAATAGTATTTGGATAAGTTTAAATAAGTAACTTATCAACTCTAAAAAATTGTTGTTAGCTTATTTTGACAAGTCAATTTTTTTAGGGTTAAATATATTTTTAGTTCCTCATTTTTTTTAAAAAGTTCGGTTTTAGTTCCCCGTTTTGAAAAAGTACTTTTTTAGTCCCCCATTTTTTTAAAATGTGTTAGAAATGGTCCCTACACAACACTTCCATTTGAAAAACCGGGGACTAAAACTGAATTTTTTTTAAAAAATGAGGGACTAAAAATGTGTGGTTATGAAAAATAAGGGACTAAAAATGTGTGGTATAGGGATCATTACTGACACATTTTAACAAACAGATGACTAAAAAAGTACGTTTTCCAAACGGGGGACTAAAACCGAACTTTTGTCAAAGATGAGGGACTAAAAACATATTTAATCCTTTTTTTTATTTATTGAAAAACCTTGTGTCAAAGTCAAAGCTTATACAAGTAGTTGTTTTTGCATATTTTATAGAGTTTTTCGAGTTTGTATCCAAATACATAATAATTTAATTTAAAAAGAGTTTATGGCATAAAAACTTCTCACATAAGTCCTTACTATATAAACATTTAAATAAGCTGTTTAAATTTTTTGCGTTCAATAAAATCAATTTCGGGTTGGGCAGAAATGATTTTAAGAGAAGTTAAAATTTTTTAACTTTTTCGTTGAATAGAATTGATTCTAAGTGTGTGGCCTACAAATTCTTTATACTTACATCTCAAAAGTGATTTTGCCTCATCATCTAAATAAAATCAATTTTTTTAAACTCATTTTTAAAATATCGATACCAAACACAAATTAAGTTTTTTAACCTCAATTTTTTTTTTAAAAAAAAATACCTTTTTCAAAATCTAAAATATGCGGATCCTAACTTTTTTTTAATCAATAGTTGAATAAAATGTCTCAGGAATCATAAGATGTTTGAAAAAAAAAAAAGTAATCCAATGATTAATTTTTTTGTTATATAGTATAAAAATTATTTCTGTTACGTAAGGCTGATTACAATAAAATTCCTTTTTTTTTTATATACAAAAAAGTTTAGGTGAGTTGAATCCCGAGATAATAAAATTTCTTTTTGTGTGTTTTGATTTGCTTATTATGTATTTAAAACGTGTTATAATCATAAGGTTTATGAGAACTCTTTTAAAATATGTTTTTTTTTTCCTGAAATAGTCTCTTTATTTAAAAGATTTAGACTCTTTTGGTAAGTGGAATAAGTCAGCTTATAACTTATTTGACTAATTTATAAGTTTGTTTGACTAGAATAGAAGTGTTTGCTAAATAAGTTTATCTCATTAATTTATATATATATATTTTTTTTCATATTGTTGATTGATTTAACTTATGACTCATAACTTATAACTTATTAGCTTTTTTACTCATTTTTATCCTTATTAATTTAATGAAATTACCTTACCTCTCAAAAAATAAAATTTATATAAAAAAATGTAAACATTTCATTTCATTTATATTATTCAATAAAATTATTTAAAAATAAAGTAAAAAATAATATTCTAATTTTAAAGCTTTACTGATAACTTAAAAAGAATTTATATAAAAATCATATAAATATGTTTTTAATATTTATAAGCATGTTTAGTCACTAATTTTATCAAACACTTCAAATTCAATTAGCTAGTTTTTCAGCTATCTGCTATAAGCTAGTTTATTGGTCATAAGCTAGTTTATCAACTATTTTTTGTCAAATAGAACCTTACAGGTAAATATAAAAAAGGATGAAATTCATTTCATTATTTAAGAGTAAACATAAATAAGAAAATTCAAATATTTAATTATTTATCGTTTAAAATTTTAATTTTATAGATATTTAATTATTTATCCACTTACTATTGTTTAACTATAGAGAACGGATCTTCTCCAGCATGTTTTTAAAATATTTGTTCATTATTACAATATATTAAAAACAAATGTTCCACAATTTAGTCGTGGGAGAGGATCTACACTCTAAACTATAAGGTGGCGTTTGGTATCTCTACATTGTTGGGAGTGTGATTCCCACGAATCTTTCTTTCCCACATTCACGCATGGAAATGGAGTTTCTCAAGTTTCTAACTATCATTCACTAATTTTATTCCTGAGAATTTGATACGGTCCTAACATTCACAACAACTACAAATGAGAAGCCCAAGAGAACCATCATGAACCCAATTGGATGAAAGGTTTCTTGTCCAAATAATTTTAGCAACATTTCATTTTATTTTAGTAAATGTAGTAGGAAATAGTAAATGTAGTAGGAAATTGACAGTAGTGTGACATGTAGTTATCTACCTTTTATGTAACAACCTTCCTTTATATAAGGGGGCACCAAATGAATGAAAAGTTAAGCAAAATCATAACAGAAATTAATCTCTTCCTTCTTCTTCATTTCTTGGAGAGTTCTTTCCTCTCTCAAACAAAGGGACATTACTAGTCATCTATTTAGGTATTGTCAAGGTACCTAACAGAATATTTTATGACTGAGAATAACTTTTTAAAACTTGTATCAAACATGAGAAACTCTTATTTCCATACCAATATTTCCGAGCTTATTTTTGTAAAACTTATATCAAACACAGCCTGCGGGGTCTCACCTAATTCTAAACTTATATAGCTAATTATGCAATCAAGTACGTGTAGCTAGCATTCTTTTTTCAATGGTGCACATGTAGGCGCTGCCATAAAAAGCTCAAGGACAAGAAGGAAGCAGAACTAAACCTCAAACCCATAAGCACACATGCTTTCGCCAAGAGAATTACGCGTGGATGAAAACGTTCCTTCGTAAGATGAGGTAATGAGTTAGATCATCTTTATAATTGTATTGGGTGGATGACGACAATGTTGAGATCTGACACTTGACATATGATTTTGATCTAAATCTTAACTTCAGTTTATTTTATAGTTAGACTATTTATGAACTAGAAGTATTTATTTTTTAAAAAAAAATTAAGAATATCACACCCATCTTTAAAAGTGTAACATTTGTGTAGAATTTCAATTCACTGCTCATTTTAACTCAAATTGAATTATCATTCTATATGTGAATTATCATAAACATTGTGGTTTACAAACCGAGTATAAATTCGAACATCACACTCACTCTATATGTGAACACCCTATTTTGACCGGGTCTTTTAGTTTTCATTAGAAATTTCAAAAAATAAAAATGCAGAGAAAATAAAAAATAAAAAATAAATATAATAAAAAAGATTTTAATTTTATGTTAAACACTTGGGTCTATTTTTGTTAGTGGGCCAAACTAGTTAAACCTATTACTCAAACCCTAGCAGCCATGTTTGTTTCCTCTCCAACATTTTGATTTAGAGATAAAAATCTCTTGATCCATAATTTTTGCAGATAAGATTTGGCATATTTTTAGGATCAGATCATAGTTAATTAGCATTATAAAAGGAACGAATTAGAGAGTAACAAAGATAACAACAGTGAGAGCAGTAGGGAAGATTTCGAAATGTCTCTGAGAGTGAGAGGGTTATGAACCCAATATAATACCCAGAGTAGAAAAAATAGAAGAGGAGTCTTGTCCCACTCCACCCATCTCCGATCGCGTGTCGCCGCCACTGGGGGAAACCACCTCGCGCCACCCACCTCTACCAGCGCCGCCTACATCCACTGCACCACCATCCTGTACAGGAACCACCGCACGCCGCCCTTTTCCGCCTGATCCGCAAGACGCCGCCTCCCCCCAGATCCCGTAGTCGCTGCCGCCGTGTCACAGACCCAAATCGCCGTCGTCACCGCCGTTGACCAAGGCGAACACGACTTCACACCGATCGGTCACCACCCCCCTGGTTTTGTCTTCTCATTTGCAAGCAGGTGAAACACAGAGAAGGTTTTGGGTATATTACGTTATGTCCAATGTTTAATATTTAAGCAATTTATTTCATCCATTATTATTCCTTTCAGTTATTAGTGTAGAATTAATTTGAACATGTTATTGGGCTAGTGGGTTAGTATATTGGTCCAAGTCAAGTGGGTCTGATGCATAAAAAAAAAGGTTTAAAAAAAGGCATTGAATCTGATTTTCCATTCTTATGACTTGTTTACGTTGAAATAAACAAATAAGATGATGTAAAAAGCAATATTTAAAAATTTTGGGATTGCTTTGTGAAATGTTTCACACTCAATTCTTTAAGTACGAGGTAGCTCTGTGGACGTATCTGCCATGTTCTATCTCGTTTAGGGGTTCCTTTTTTTAAAAAAAAAAATGAAATATAAACAAAACCTTCTTTAATAAAATAAAAAAAACCTTTTCATAAAAAATAAAAGCAACCAACAAACAATTATTTTCTACAAGAACTACGTGGTTTTGAGTTTCCCATTGTAGCAGGGAATACGTAGGAGCGTGGTCAATCATCCCGTCAAACCGAAATTAATTTTTCCTTTATTTTTGTGTTCTTTTTATTTTGCTAATTTAGATAATTCATTAATAATTATTTAATGTTTATGGGTTGCTCTATGACAAGTGTCATGTTCAATTTTTAGCTTCGAGGTTGCCCTATGGACTTATGTGCCATGTTCAACCTTATTTAAGATTTATCAATAATATTTATTTATTTTTAAAAAAAAAAGAATTGAAGAAACATAAAATATTAAATAAAATATATCAATAAATAATTTCTTCCTTGTAAATATTTTTGGGGTAAAAATAAATAATTTAATTTTGCGCAATTTATTTAAGGTATCATTCTTAGAATGAGCGACGTAGGGTGCTTAACACCTTCCCTACTCGTAACCGACTTCCGAACTCATTTTGGTTCCAAAGACCGTTTTTTAGGGTTTTTCCAATTTTTTATCCTAAATAAATAAAATTGGTGGCGACTCTACTTTTTTTTCTTAATAAATCTTTTTATGGTTATCCTCGTCGCGATTTTCGGTTGCGACAGATGGCGACTCCACTGGGGATATTTTGAGAGTCAAGCCTAAGTAATGAATTGCGCATTTTGGTATTTATTGTTTACCCCTTTTTATTTGTTTTCTTTTATTTTTTGTATATATTTGATCATTTTTCCTTTAATAATTATTTTACATTAGGATAGAAGACAATGCTATTTGTTGTGTGCTTGTCTTACAGGTTCAAGTAGTTTTGTTTTAGGATTGTACATGTTTGTATGCCTTCAGCACACACAACACCGACACTCATTTTCACACAATTTTTAGCTCTATACCCGAGCTTGTGGAAAAATTAGGACTAGGCGGTGTCTCAACATTGTCATTGATCGGCCTAGTGCCTCTCTGATATTTGTTGAGTTATCACTCAGATTGTTACTGGTATCATGGACTAGTCATCCTGTGAGGGTTTATCCTACTTGTGGCTAGGGTCATGAGCCAGGTCCTTGCCTTTCGAGACAGGGGCAATCTGGGGATCACGACCTTTAGAATTCTAGATCCACCCTGAAATTTTCACTAATAATTCAACTTAGTGACCAATCCCCTTAGAGTCATTACCTAAGGACCCTTTACGGCATGCTATACCATTTTAGGACACAGAGAGCATTTTTTCCTCTATCCTACATGTTCTTGCACATGTAAAACTAAAAAAATAAAAAAGGATGTATGTTCAATTTATTATTATTTTTTTTTTAAAAAAATAATAACAATTTGATTTCATGTTTTTTTTCCCCTTAAATTTCTCCTCATAAAAAAAAAAAACTCGTTTCATGTATCTCATGCATTTTTAAACTTTGAATAGAAAAAAAAGGACTCGCCACATGCACAAACATGCATTTTTCTTTCCAAACATGCCATGCATTATTTTATTTTATTTTTTTCTTTTTTCTTTTTATTTCTTAAAAAAAATTCAAAAAAAAAGAAGAAGCTCAATTGAAACTATTTTGAGAAAAAAGGATTCATTTTCAGCGAAAAATATATATCTGCGTCTCACCTCAACATAAGTTTTGCATCTAAGAAAAAGCAGGGACAATGATTTTATCTATTTTAATCCCAAGAATGACTTTCTCACAGAAGAAAAGTTAAACCATTGCACGTCCCAGAAAAGAAGACACCAATCAAACTTGTGTTCACAATACTAGAACTATAATGGCTGTTAGCAATCATAAAGTGGGAAGGAATCTGAGTTTGGAAATGGATGGACTGAGAGGAAGAATAGATGAGATGAATGAGACCCAAGCAAGACTAGAAGCAATATTGCAGGATATGAGGGAGTCACTAAGCTTCCTTAGTACAAATAGAAGTGCAAATGAAGCTGGTCCATATATGAATTCACAACAAACCTCTTCCATGGTAACAACACCAATGTTCTCAAGCATAAGTACAAGCTTTACTCAGGGGTTGCCTTACCAAGAGCAGTTGCATTGCACAACGCCAATAGCAATTCCCATCGGAGAAGGATATCAATCTTTGGAAAATGCCTATCACAAAACTCCTGGATATGCAGGACTCACCTGGAAACAACCTCATGTGTCAATTCTCAAGGATGAAAGGGAGGAGGAATGGATGGAGAAAGTTGAAAAGGAGATCAAGGCAATCAGAGGTTCTAGTGCTTATGGCTCCCTCAAAATAGAGGAACTGTGTCCTGTCACGGAAGTCATGACCCCCAAGGATTTTAAGGTTCCCGATTTTTCCAAGTATGACGGAAGCGGAAATCCACGATTTCACTTAATCAGCTATGCCACCAAAATGGCAATTTGGTCTAAGGATGACAGATTCCTCATCAGTTTTTTCCATGAAAGTTTGACAGGTCTCGCATTAGAATGGTACTTTCAATTAGATCATTCTAAGATCTCAAGGTGGACGGAATTGGCTGATATGTTCATGGATCAATACAAGTACAATCTGGATGTGGCTCCCACCCGTGAACAACTTATTGTGATGCAAAAAAGAGACGAGGAATCCTTCAAGCAGTATGCACAAAGGTGGAGAAGTTTGGCAGCACAAGTTCAACCCCCATTAACATTATCTGAGACATGCTCGTATTTTTTGGGAACTCTGGGAGCACCCTTTTTATGGGCAATGGCAGGAGTTGCTTATAAAGATTTTTCAGACTTGATCTCTGCAGGGGAGAGAATTGAAATTTTGGCTAAAGCTGGGAAGCTGCCGGTTGATGATGCAGAAGGTAAAGAGCCAAAAAAAGTGGTTGACCCAAGGAAGAAGGAAGCCGAGGCAAATCACATACAACATCAAGAAACCACCATTCCCCAACATTCAACATTGTATCCAAGATACCAAACACCACCATATGATCCTAATCCTTGCTTTCCATACCAGACACCTACATTCATATACCCACCTCACCAAATCTTCCATCCCACAAATGTTTTCCCAGCTCCATCATCATCTTATCCATACACACAACCACACTCATCATATCCTGCTGTTTCCCCACCAAATCACCCTAGCCAATTCCAACCCAAAGTAAACCCACAAATGAGAAGAACCTTTCACCTTCCATCAACCCTACCACCTTTCCCAAGGCTATCCATTTCCAAGGATGAGTTATTCCAACGATTATTTGATGTCCATATGATTTCAGAGAAGCCTGTGCGCCCAAGGGAACCCCCATTTCCAACATGGTATGACCCAAATGTCACTTGTAAGTTTCACATGGGGATAGGTGGTCACTCTATTGATAATTGTGAAGATTTCAAAACCACTGTGAGAAGGCTGTTAGCATCTGGACTAGTCAGTGTTCAAGGGGAAGAGCTTATCATTACAAATGATTCTTTTGACAATAGTTGAGGAAAGACAATATTTGGCATCTTGTTTTGTTCATCGATAGATTGTCATGATGATGGTTTAACTATTTGTTGTGTTTAGTGATTAGAATCTGTTGAGATCTAAGTTTTTGTCATCCTTCTTGAAGCATTACTATAATAAATTTGCATGGATTCCATCATAGTTTAGCTTCTTCATTTATATGTTAGTTTAGCTTCTTCATTTATATGTTTACCTCTATCTTTCTTGTTGGTTTCTTCTTTGACATTGGAACTATGTGGGTATCCATCCTTTGAATTTTTTTCCCCCCTTGATAAAGCCCTTTGTGCATTTCCTATTTGCCCCAGGGAAAGAAATTTTTTTTTAAAAAAGAAAAAAACAAGAAGAAAAAGAAAAAAATTGAGAGCAAATGAATGAAGGTGCACTTTTAATTTACCATGTCTTAAGTTTAATTCTTTATGAAAAATGAGTAATCCTAATTTGAAATGAAGATTGGCCATCTTTCTCTATCCTTTATAAAAAAAAAAATCATTATCCTTTGTTACCCCTGTTGAGCCTTATATATTCTTTCAAAATAACTTTGGACAAGGATCACCACTGCAAAAGGGGGTTCGTATAAAAGATTGATTGCAACCACAATAAGTGAAGGAAAAAGGAAGAAGAATCTGAAGGAGATACTAAAAGAAAGAAGAAGAAGAAGAAAAAAAGAAAAAAAAAAAAGAAGGAAAAGGTGATGCTGAAAGTAAGAAGGGACAATGTTGGCAATGTAATTGAATTAAAAAAAAAAAGGATGAGAAGGAGAAAAATGAAATGAAAAAATAAAAAAGTTGTGTGTGCAAATTAAGGCAAGCAATTTTCTTGATGATGTAAGATCCTTTGTCTCATTCACCCTTAAACATTTGTTTGAGCCTTTTATACCTTTTGTTGCTTAACCCTTAAACCATGGCCACGTTACAAGCCTTAAAAGTCCATTCTGATCAATGAGGAATTACTCTTATTTTCATAAAATATTAATCATGAGACAAGGTATCCACACTTTCCTTTCCAAGCACTTTGCTCTTAAAAAAAAAAAAAAAGAGCCCGTTAGACTGAAAACTCGAAAGGGCGGTCTAAGCAAAAGTTAGGGCGAGATTTGGTTTGAATAAGGATAGCTTTATCCTCACAACCATAAACTGGGGCAAAAAAAAATTTTTGGGAGCAATGTCGTTCTTAAAAGGTGTACCCTTGGTTGTGTTTTATTCTAGAACGCCTTACACTGGGGCAGTTTTATTCTTGAAAGGTTTACCCATGTTTGAGTTTTTGTTTTGGAATACCTTACACTGGGGCAAATTTCGTTTGTGATATCCATTTGTTGAGAAAAGGTCAATCTCATTAAGATCAGAACAATCTAGATTAAGAAAACAACCCCTTTGAAATCCCTACCATCCTTTGTGTCTCTTTCCTTGTTTTCCGTATCTTGTGAAGTCAAACGCACAAGTCAAAGTTATCGAGTCAATCAAATCCTTTTTCATCATACTTCTGAATCAATGCATATCTGTTATATTATGTTTCAAGAAAGATGAACTGGACATAATAGTATGATTTAACCATCTAATGGTAATCTTTTGATGAACGGTCCAGATCAAAAGAGCTCTGAAGTTTCAGTAATGGAAGGAAATGACATCCTTATGGACAATAAAGACTGAGAGGTAGAAATGGATATTCTGGAAGTAGCAAGCCTCAAGGAGGCATTATCAAGTGAAACGGGATATAGGCAAGATCAATTTTGCAGAAAGTTCCATTTGAATATGAGTTTGATTAGTGAAAGCTTTTCTGAGAAGCGTTTGGTTCCACATTTTCTAAAAGACAGTTTTCAATAAATTTCTCGGGTCATGGCCCAATCATAAAATTTCCGACTCAATGGTCTATTTTTTTTAAGGATCATGGCTTTGCTTTTTGACTCAAAGTGCATCAATTTCTCGGGTCATGACCCAACCATAAAATTTTTTCTGGCTCAAGGCTCTATTTTCAGGCTCATGGCTCATTTGTTTTGACTCAAGGTCTATTGCATTCTTGGGTCATGGTCCAATCATAAAAATTTTCTGACTCAATGGTCCATTTTTAAGGCTCGTGGCTTACTTGTTTTTGGCTCAAGGCTCTATTTTCAGGCTCATGGCTCATTTGTTTTGACTCGAGGTCCATTGCATTCTTGGGTCGTGATCCAATCATAAAATTTTTCTGACTCAATGGTCCATTTTTAAGGCTCATGGCTTACTTGTTTTTGGCTCCAGGCTCACATATTTTGACTCAAGGTCCACTGCATTTTATTTTTGGAGCTCTGAGGCTTACTGTGTTTTTATTTCTGGGATCTGAGGCCCGCTGCAAATTTATTTTTCGAGCTCTGAGGCTCACTGCTAATTTTATACTTGGGATATGAGGCCCGCTGCGATTTTATTTTTCGAGCTCTGAGGCTCACTGCTAATTTTTTATTTGGGATCTGAAGCCCGTTGCAAATTTATTCTTCGAGCTCTGAGTCTCACCGCTAATTTCATTTTAGGGATCTGAGGCCCACTGTAATTTTTATTTTCCAAGCTCTAAAGCTTAATTCTGAATTTTTCTCCAGCCTGTTTCCCATCCCGGCCAAATTGCGAGTTCATTTTCTTTACTAGTTCCTTACTTCTATTACATGAAAAATCATTCTTTCTTCATGTATTCTAATAATGAACAAGTAAAGAGGGGCAACTGTGAACACCCTATTTTGACCGGGTCTTTTAATTTTCATTAGAAATTTCAAAAAATAAAAATGCAGAGAAAATAAAAAATAAAAAATAACATAATAAAAAAGATTTTACTTTTATGTTAAACACTTGGGTCTATTTTTGTTAGTGGGCCAAACCAGTTAAACCTATTACTCAAACCCTAGCAGCCATGTTTGTTTCCTCTCCAACATTTTGATTTAGAGATAGAAATCTCTTGATCCATAATTTTTGCAGATAAGATTTGGCATATTTTTAGGATCAGATCATAGTGAATTAGCATTATAAAAGGAACGAATTAGAGAGTAACAAAGATAACAACAGTGAGAGTAGTAGGGAAGATTTCGAAATGTCTCTGAGAGTGAGAGGGTTATGAACCCAATATAATACCCAGAGTAAAAAAAATAGAAGAGGAGTCTTGTCCCACTCCACCCATCTCCGATCGCGTGTCGCCGCCACTAGGAGAAAACCACCTCGCGCCGTCCCCTTCGCGTAGTCGCGCCACCCACCTCTACCAGCGCCGCCTACGTCCACTGCACCACCATCCTGTACAGGAACCACCGCACGCCGCCCTTTTCCGCCTGATCCGCAAGACGCCGCCTCCCCCCAGATCCCGTAGTCGCTGCCGCCATGTCACAGACCCAAATCGCCGTCGTCACCGCCGTTGACCAAGGGGAACACGACTTCACACCGATCGGTCACCACCCCCTGGTTTTGTCTTCTCATTTGCAAGCAGGTGAAACACAGAGAAGGTTTTGGGTATATTACGTTATGTCCATTGTTTAATATTTAAGCAATTTATTTCATCCATTATTATTCCTTTCAGTTATTAGTGTAGAATTAATTTGAACATGTTATTGGGCTAGTGGGTTAGTATATTGGTCCAAGTCAAGTGGGTCTGATGCATAAAAAAAAAAGGTTTAAAAAAAGGCATTGAATCTGATTTTCCATTCTTATGACTTGTTTATGTTGAAATAAACAAATAAGATGATGTAAAAAGCAATATTTAAAAATTTTGGGATTGCTTTGTGAAATGTTTCACACTCAATTCTTTAAGTACGAGGTAGCTCTGTGGACGTATCTGCCATGTTCTATCTCGTTTAGGGGTTCCTTTTTTAAAAAAAAATGAAATATAAAAAAAACCTTCTTTAATAAAATAAAAAAACCTTTTCATAAAAAATAAAAGCAACCAACAAACAATTATTTTCTACAAGAACTACGTGGTTTTGAGTTTCCCATTGTAGCAGGGAATACGTAGGAGCATGGTCAATCATCCCGTCAAACCGAAATTAATTTTTCCTTTATTTTTGTGTTCTTTTTATTTTGCTAATTTAGATAATTAATTAATAATTATTTAATGTTTATGGGTTGCTCTATGACAAGTGTCATGTTCAATTTTTAGCTTCGAGGTTGCCCTATGGACTTATGTGCCATGTTCAACCTTATTTAAGATTTATCAATAATATTTATTTATTTTTAAAAAAAAAAGAATTGAAGAAACATAAAATATTAAATAAAATATATTAATAAATAATTTCTTCCTTGTAAATATTTTTGGGGTAAAAATAAATAATTTAATTTTGCACAATTTATTTAAGGTATCATTCTTAGAATAAGCGATGTAGGGTGCTTAACACCTTCCCTACTCGTAACCGACTTCCGAACTCATTTTGGTTCCAAAGACCGTTTTTTAGGGTTTTTCCAATTTTTTATCTTAAATAAATAAAATTGGTGGCGACTCTACTTTTTTTTCTTAATAAATCTTTTTATGGTTATCCTCGTCGCGATTTTCGGTTGCGACACTATAAACAACGATTATGCCGACTTTTCAATGTTCTATCATAATGTATAATACAGGATGCATGCATACGAAGCAATACAAAATTGCTTCAAATCTACCTGCAATCAAAGATTGTGAATTCATTAGATATTCTATTGAAACCTCCACTTGGATATCACTTTTGTGATCATGAATGAGTTTATCAGAACCCGTAACTAGCAAGGACCAACCTATAATCACCTTATCCTCTTCCCTTAATTTTCCTCTTTTTGGATAATGAATTTTTTTTCTTTTATCCAAAAAAAAAAAAAAAATAGAGAAAGAAATAACAACCTATTGTCTAGTAAATGTTAATTGGGAATCCTCAACCCAGATGCTAGGTACACTGTGAATGCATACTCAAAGAATTTGTTTCATCTTCTTTGTCCACATTATCATCATCAGAGTCAGCAAGATGATCAAAAAAACCATCAAGGTACCAGGAACATTGATCATTCCAGGCACCCTTGCATGCACGGGCTCGCCATTTCTGGTCAGCTATCATATCAGGAGAAAGCCCCCATTTAAGCAATTCTTCATCGGTGTGATGAACTGCTAAGCTGTATTCTCCACCACTTCCTAACTGCATAACCCGGAACTCACAGTTTCCAGCATTGTTCAGAAGCTCAAATTGTTCAACCGTCCACTTGAACCACTTCATAAGGAAAACACGAGATGCTAGCCCATGTGATACAATTATCAGATTCAGATCATTGGAAGGATCATGATTAAGCCTATTCATGTCAATGTCCCTCCACAAAGATTCAAGGAAACCTGCAAAGTCGACAATACGCCTCAAAATTAACACCACATCCCTCTATATCACATTAGTTCAAATAATCTACAATCAAATCTATGTTACAGGATGGAAAACTTTGTTAATTATGCATAAAAACAGACCGAACATGTAGAGTCCGTTCCTTAAATTGCAGGGAAATATGACTTCTTTCATTTCAATTTTCAACTAAAATGAATAATCAAGTGAGAAATTCTTAAGTGTTACTGATAGGAACTGAATCTACTGGATAGAAATTAACCAACCAAAGAGAGCTCAGCTCCTTACAACTGAAGAAAATCCTCTAAAGAACCCAGAAAATAAGTAAGAACAGTAAACCAGAAAATAGAGAGAAGGAAAGAAATAAAGAATGATCACTAGAGAGTAGAGACAGTGAACAATCCTTCCCTGGGCCGAACCCGGGAAACCTTATTCCAAGTTCTCTGATAACCCTCTAATTCTTGCCCTCCACTTAAATCATTTGTCCCATGATTCCTGACTCCTCCTCTCATCCGCTCTCTCTCCGCCAGCTGTCCATTCTATTATAACTTTCGCTTCCTCCTTCAACCGATTCCTTCACTCCTTCACTCATTAAAATGCCCCTCCTTTCCCTTCTTACATTCGTTTTCCTTTTTCGTCCTCTCATAGACACGTCGCCACTGTTATTGCAAGGTCTATTCTTCATTTCCACTTCATTCCTATTTCCCCTTCTCTTATATCACTAGGTTAATGGCCCATTAATTTGATAGGAACTGAAATATACTAGATATAAAATTATCCGACCAAAGGGAGCTCAGCTCCTTTATAACAGAAGAAAATCCTCTAAAGTCTAAACAACCTAAAAAATAAGCAAGAACGGTAAACCAGGAAATATAGAGAAAGAAAGAAATACAAGAATAATCACTAGAGATAGTGAGCATCCTTCCCTAGGCCAAAGCCTCCCAAACCTTACTCCAAATTTTCTGATACCCCCTCTAACTCTTGCTCTACTCTTAAATCATTTGCCCCCATGATTTCGAATCCTCCCTCCACACTCTGCCAGTTTTCATTCCATTATAACTTTCCCTTACTCCTCCAGCTGATTCCTTCACTCCACCACTCATTAAAATGCCCTCCTTTCTCATCTTACATTCCTTTTCTTTTTTTGTCCTCTCATACACACGTAGGCCACTGTCATTGCCAAGGCCCAGTCTTCATTTCCACTTCATTCCTCTTCCCTCTTATCTTATACCCCTGGGTCAATGGTCCATCAATTACTAGAATAAAAATAATTGTTCTTATGTATCATATAAGTTATGGAATTAAAAATGTAGTCAAAAAGGGAAACAGTGATGTCCCAAATGGTAAACTTTCTTGTAAAAAAGCATCTCTAAAGTGATTTTGTGTATAAAGTGAGTAAGGACTCATCATTGATTTATTCTAAAATGCATCATAATCTTGAACATTTTACACATAACTCACTTTTATAAATTTTGTTTGACTTTTTTCTTACTTTGAGAGCACCTAAGAATTTCTCGACTAACAGTTAGGTGCTCCTAGAGTAAGAAAAACTTATTGGTCTATACTATTTAAAGTGGAGAAATTCTAACACGCTCAATGCAAAAGTTATTCATACTCCAAGATGATCTCTACCATCAGATTAAGTTATTTTATTTAAAACTTCAGAGTGTGATTAAAATCAATGATAAAAATCTTCATGAAGCATGCAGTAATTTCTCATTCAATATGTCATATCATTTACTCCCTCCGGTCTCTATTGTAAACAAAAATTAAATGGGACACACATATTAAGATAGTTAGTTGATCTCATTTAAAAGAGTCATTGGAAATAAAAAATTAAGTTTGTTACCTAAATTACCCTTCCTCTTATTTATTAAGCTTGTGTTATTGAGAATAAAAGGAGTCATTGGAAAACAAAATTTGTATTAAATGAAGGGTATTTTGAGAATAACTTCATTAAATGAGAAGAAAGTAGTTGAAATTTGCTTATATTTTGAACCAAAAAATTTGGAAATTTTTGCTTACATTGTGGACCGGAGGGAGTATAATATTAAATGAGAGACAATGATAAGTGATATACATAATAAATGTTACAGAGTATCCAAGAATTTATCATGATTGAGAGTGTAGCAAACACTTTATGTATGTTGCAATAATTGAACTTACAACAAGCACAAGCATTTGATTTCAAGACATCCCCACAGCATAACATACATCAGGTTAGAAATTTAAACTTAATCCATCCATTTAATAAATGATCATTAATATATTTTCAGGTTTAAAGCACTTTTTCCTATACATAATCCTCTACATTCAAGAACTTATAGTTTCTAGGAGTTGTAGTTTCATCGTAACACATGCATCACGAGGCGCTCATAGCAAGCCAATCGAAATCAAGAGTTGGCAAAGTATAAGGCAAAGTGAGAGAAAAGTCAGGAATAAAGAGCAAAGCCAAGAAATCATATCAACCTATCCAAGCTTATTTAAGCGCTTATACAATAAGTTTTTTTCCCCCAAATAAGCTAAAAATAGTTTATTTCCATAAGCTTTTATGGCTAGCTTATGAAAATAAGCTAAAAAGGGCTTATAACAATATCATAAACTATTTAATAAATTATTTGTTTAGGTTTATTATTGTAAGCTATTTTCGCAAACTCTCTATAAGTTCTTTCAAACGTATCCTAAGGACTGTTTAAGTAAACAACTTGATTAAGCACTTATTTAATAAGGTTTTTTTCCAAATAAGCTATAAACGACTTATTTTCATAAGCTTCTCCGGTAAGCTTATCGAAATAAGCTAAAAATAACTTATTTTTTTTTGCATAAATTCATTCTCATAGGTTGTTCTCGTAAGCTCAAATATGCTCTCTGTAAACTCTTCCAAGTGCTCCCATAGGTTTCTAAAGAAGAGTTTGAGTGTTCTCCTTTTCTATTTCTCTCTCTCAACTATCTCATTCACATCAAACACCTTATGAGCACAAAACACTCCAAAATTCAGTGATAAATTGCAACAACAATGCAGTTTATGAGAGAAAAGGGATGGAGGCGCGTACTTGAAACGCGATCGAATACATCGGCGGCGGATTCCCCTTCAGGAAAACGATAATAGAATCTTCCAAAGCGCTGACGAGTCTCCTTGATAGCGTTCATGCGTTCCTGCACCTGAAAATTACCAAAGTCTTGTTCCCTAATGCGGCACTCTTCTCTGACGCCAATCACGCGCTTCTTCGAGAAGGATCGACCAATCTCCCTGAGCGTGGATCGTGTGCGGGCGTAAGGGGAGACGTAGAAATACACCTGCCAGTTAGGTGATGACCCGTCGCCGGCGACGACGGTTCGTAAGTGGGCCCCAGCGAGGCGGGCTTGGGAGATGCCTTGGGCCGTCAGATCGATCTTGTGGTCGGGAGTGGTTGTGTAGGCTGAGGTGTCGAGGTTCCCTTGGGACTCTCCGTGACGGACGAGTATTATTCTCTTCGGAAGCACTCCTCCTGCTGCTAACTTCTGATCTCGATTCATTATGATGATGATTTATGTGTATCATATGATACAAAAACAAATAAGAAAACAATTGTTATGTTAGTGTATGATTATAATAACCCCAATCCAACAACTAGAGTGAAGTAATTGGGGTTTATGGCTTCTCACTTCTCTTTTTTTGTTCTCTGTTGTCTTTGTCGATAGATGCGGGAAATACGGATAAGTTTTTCGGTTTTTTTTTTCCACTGTACCCCTTTTATAAAAAATATGCACCACAATACCTTCCTTTGAGAATTATTATCCCAAATATCCCAGTTTTGATTTTAGGTGAGAAGTCTCACTTGCTAAACATGACTTCTCACCCTTCTTAATTTTTTTTTTTTTTTTTGCCTATTGAGAAGTCTCACTTACTAAACATGACTTCTCTTCTTGTTTTTTTTTCGTTTTAAATTTTTTAATTAAGAAACTTGTTAATTAATTGATAACTTTGATTAATTAGGTTAGTTAAGTTAATTATAGTGTTGATTAGGATATTTAGAAGTGAAATTTTTACAAATAAAGATTAATTTTATGAATAAAAAACAATAATTAAATATATTATACATCAATTAATTAGCTGATTTTAATTTTTTTAATATAGTTACGTAGTGTGTTAATTATTCGGTTTACAAATAAAATATGTGATTAGAACACAAATTTGATAATTAAACACATTAAACATTAATATTGAGAAGCAATAGCCTAAATTAAAAGCAATAATGACGACCATAAATTAAAATCCTAACGCCATCAACACATAAAACTAATCGCGAAGGTGGTGTCCAGTTCCACAACGTGTTGGGCGTCTGTTACATGGTGGAAGTTGCCTGCGTTGTGGGACAGCTTCTTGATCATCGACACTGGCGGCTGGCTCGTCTTGCTGCACAGGGTCATTGAGATTTAAGTTTGATGCTGGCATTGACGAGTTATCAAATTGTACGCTGGTATACGGCATCGAAGAACTACCAAACCCACTCATGTGGGGGAATGTTGGCTCTCCAAAGGAGTACATGTTCTCTATGTACCTTTGTCCCGACGCTGGTGTACTGAGGTCTGCACCGAATAGATTGCTGACAAATTCGTCATCACTCGAGACGTATGAGAGTCGACGATTGCCGGTCCATTGTGGAGGGGGTTCTTGGTCTGGGATAGTGTTCACAAAAGATTCAGTTGGAGGTTGCTGGGCTTCAAGCTGCATTGTGTAGGCATCTGGGGGGCTTGGTTGACGTGGTGTTGTCTGCCTTGCACGCCGTTGTGAAGGCACCTTGTGGACTGCAGCCGAGGTTTCACCAACGTCAGGCTGACGTCGACCCCGACCAGCTCGTCGTGGGTCTCGCAATTGCTGGTGAATTGACAGGTAAGGCCTGGAATTTTGCCTAAACAACGAGGAAGTCGGTCCTTTCAGCGACAATGAGGACGATGAACTTCTTCAATCCGATGATGATGATGCCCTTGACGCCGAAACTGAGGCGGTCCCCTTATCCACAGCTCCTCCATATGATGCGCCCCCACACATGCATAATATAAATTTCGATCAGTCAGTGGATCAGGGGGGATACGACCACCCTCTGACCAGGCCCTCTCTACAGACATATGATACGAGGGGAGGACTTCACGTTGGCATGAAGTTCCACACAAAAGAAGATTGCATGTCAGCAATCAAGACGTACCATATCACAAACTCTATGGACTTCAAGGTCCTACCGTCTGATACGGGGAGATTTACTGCCTGTTGCAAGCAGGGTGGATGCATGTGGACGTGTAGAGCTATCCGCACGAATGAAAGGATTTGGGAGATCAGAAGACTGCCAACACCTCATACGTGTGCAGTATCAGCAATATCACAAGATCATCGACAACTTGACTCGAACATGATCTGTGAAAGCATCAAGGGACTGGTTAAAGAGGATCCGTCGATTACAGTCTCAGTTTTGATTGCACACGTCAGGACACACTACGGGTACACCACCAGCTACAGGAAGGCGTGGATAGCCAAGCAAAAGGCTATCGAGATGGTCTACGGCAACTGGGAACAGTCATACAATGACCTACCTAAATGGCTCCTAGCTATGCAGAAGTTTGTCCCGGGCACGATCGTTGACTTGGAGACGGCGCCAGACTACAACGGTTACCAATTAGTACGGGATCGGGTGAGATTCGGCCGTCTATTCTAGGCCTTTGACGCGTGCGTCAAAGGGTTTCAATTCTGCAAACCCGTTGTCCAGATCGATGGCACTTGGTTGTACGGAAAGTACAAGGGGACCCTCTTGATGGCAATTGGCCAGGATGGGAACAACAACATATTCCCCCTTGCCTTTGCCCTAGTCGAGGGGGAGACGACGGACGCCTGGTTTTTCTTCCTGCGGAACTTGCGAAGGCATGTTACCCCCCAAGCCAACCTCTGCTTGATTTCGGATAGGGCCGAATCAATCAAAAGTGCTTACAGGCGGCACGGCAGTGGATGGTTAGACCCTCCCTCGGTGCATGTGTACTGCATCCGTCACATCGCACAGAACTGGATGACGCGTTTCAAGAATAAGGCCCAGCGACAACAGGTGGTTAATATGGGTAAGTCCCGATTTCATTTAATTTTTAATTTATATTTGTCAAATTTTTCATTCAAACCTAACAACATGTTTTTCTTTTTTTAGGATATGCCTTGACTCAGCTGACCTTCAACTGGTACTATAGTAATCTAGAAGCAGACAATGCAGAGGGCGCTAGGTGGCTCAGTCGTATCCCTAAGGATAAATGGACTCAGGCGTGGGATGGAGGGCGTCGCTGGGGACATATGACAACCAATCTTGAAGAATGCATCAACGGCGTACTCAAGGGCGTCAGAAATCTTCCAATCACTGCGATTGTTAAGGCCACCTATTACAGATTGGCAAAAACCTTTGTTGAGAAGGGACGGAAGGCCGAAGCAATGATCCGAGCCGGGCATACATGGACCGAGATCCTCAACAACTCTGTGGACGCTGATCGTGCCGTTGCCAACTCACACTTTGTGCGTGAGTTTGATCGGGGAAGGAATGCATTCTTGGTGGAAGAGATGGCAAACCAAATAGAGGGGCGAATTGGAGGCGTCTTCCGGCTGAACTTGGATCAGAAGTGGTGCGACTGTGGAAAATTTCAGGCAATGCACCTCCCCTGTTCGCATGTCCTTGCTGCTCGTGCACATGCGAGACTAGACTTGTATGACCAAGCGACAGATGCGTACAGGTTGACACATGTGTCCAGCGTATACTGTGAAAATTTTGGGGTTGTCGGCAACGAGGCATACTGGCCACAATATGATGGCCCCACGGTGTGCCACAATCCCGAGCAGCGGAGGGATCGTAAGGGTCGTCCACGATCCTCTCGGATCCGTACTGAAATGGATATGAGGGAAGCCGGCCAGCCAAAAAGATGCTCTATCTGTCGGATGCCAGGTCATAACAAGAACAGTTGCCCTAACCGTGCCGGAAGTTCTTCTCAGCCCTAGAAAATTTCATGTAACTTTTTTTTATGTATGGTCGCCCCTGTTACGTTTGTAATTCAACTTTTAAATCAATAAATTTACTTTGATAATCCCCTAATTAAATCTAAATTAACACCGTAGCCTAATTAATTAACTAGATATAACTAAATAATTAAAAAAATGAAACCAGCTAATTTACCTATGTTTAATTGATGTATAATATATTTAATTACTGTTTTTATTCATAAAATTAATCTTTATTTGTAAAAATTCACTTCTAAATATCCTAATCAACACTATAATTAACTTAACTAACCTAATTAATCAAAGTTATCAATTAATTAACAAGTTTCTTAATTAAAAAATTTAAAACGAAAAAAAAAAAACAAGAAGAGAAGTCATGTTTAGTAAGTGAGACTTCTCAATAGGCAAAAAAAAAATAAAAAAATAAAGGAGGGTGAGAAGTCATGTTTAGCAAGTGAGACTTCTCACCTAAAATCAAAACTGGGGTATTTGGGATAATAATTCTCAAAGGGGGGGTATTGTGATGCATATTTTTTTATAAAAGGGGTAGAGTGAAAAAAAAACCAAGTTTTTCCAACAACTTTTCTTCTTGGACAGCCGGTCCGTTAGTCAACATGACAGAGGATTGAATAAGTTTTAGGAACTTCGGGACCAAAATCAACATTTTAAAAACTTGGGGACCAAATTGAACGTTGAAAAACAATTTGGGGACCAAAATTGTAATTTAGCCTATTTATAAATGACTTCACTTTAGTGTTAAATCAGTCTCATGTGTGCCATTTAGGTAACCGATATTAAAAATTGCACAATCATAATATCAGGGGCCCAATTGATGTAATTAAAATCTGGGACTAAAACTGTATAATTGCGATAGCTGGATGACCCAATTATCATAATTGAAACTCGAGACATAATCATGATACTTGGGGATCAAAAATATAATTAAGCCTTTTAATTTTATTAATAATGGAGTTGGTGTAGGCATCTCACGTTACTTAACCTGTAAGCTGTAACCAACGGTCGATTATAAGAGACTTTTTTTTTTTTTTGGAAAACCGATTCTAAGGGACTTCTATTATGCAACTTACGTAGGCAAGTGTATAATTTAATCCATGCTAATTGCTTATATATAATTTATAAAATTGATTAAAAAATTTGATACTGGCAAGCTGCAATTTACAATTTAGTCAAATTGGATCGGTTTTGAATTAAAAAGTCATCCGATCTAATGATGAAAATAACATGTGGTTTGGATGGGATCGGTTTGCTTCCTTAAAAAAATCCAATCCAATTTGGATTGGATTGGATAATTCGGTTTTGGTCATACTTTATTTTTTTCTTATGTCAAGTGTTTTTTCTACATAATTAATAGTAGACAAAAGATAACATTCATTTTAATTTGGGATTTTGAGAAAAATAAGTATCGATATTTTTTAACACGTTCTTTTATGTTATTTATCTATATCTACTTTCACACTTATCCTTTTTTCTTCTTGAATTGGATACAAATAAATTGTAGCTAATTATTTTTTAAAATTTACTTAACTGATTTCCTATTTTTCATGTTTACTCAATCAAGTATATATATGTTATGCATCAAAACTCTTAGTAAAATATAACTTCAAGACATTAGTATTTATTCTAAATAGTCTCATATATGTCATTCCAACAAAAATATTAAAGAGAATGAGGGACATAAAGGTATGAAAAACAATGTTTAAGTATGAGTAATATTATAATTTCAAAAATAATAGTATATGTATATAATAGATCGGTTTGGATTGGATTTCACTAGAGGATCCAAAATCCAATCCAATCCAATATAAAAATGCGGTTTTTTCGGTTTTCGATTTTTTCAATTTTTGGTTTCGGTTTTTTGGTTCGATTTTTACGGTTTGGATCGGTTGATGAACACCACTATTTGCCGGTGACCCCTTCATCCTCCAATCGAAGCAACATATCAACCAATTCAGTTCTCATAGGTAAGGTCCTCTTCTCCCTCGTTCTTTTTGTATGTATGTGTCGTTCTAGAATGCACCTTTAAAAAAAAAGTTACATTCTTGAATGATAACTATTAATTTGAAGGAGATAAAATAAATGGTTAAGATGGAGACTTGTAACCAGTAAATCGGTTGTAAATTGGAAATATCATCTAAAACCATCCACTATCCCATCTGTCTGCCACCATATATACCATTGTCCTCGTCACCATCACCTTCACTATCATTGTCGTCGCTGCGGCCACCACCCCTCCCATCTCATCCTTGCATGGGTTTGCACCTACCACCTACACTTATACCCTTCAACTTGGTCAACCTTTTTTTTATCAATCAGAAATAAACTACTTGGTCAACTTTGTGATTGCATGCAGCTGCCATCGAGTTGGATTCACTTAAGTAATGACAAACAAGTTTATTGTCATGGAAGAATATGAACCACCACGCGTAAATAAAATAAATAATGTATACATAGTTATTCATATAAAATCTAAAAAAAAAGTGAAAAATAAAATATTTAAATTTATGATGAAGATAAAGATATGCATACTTAATTCTATAATTTAAATTTAAATATTTAAAAATAAAAATTAAGAATGA
Source organism: Echinosophora koreensis (assembly GCA_035048595.1). Lineage (NCBI taxonomy): Eukaryota > Viridiplantae > Streptophyta > Magnoliopsida > Fabales > Fabaceae > Echinosophora > Echinosophora koreensis. Next base: position 4,791,126 of record JAPCYP010000016.1, on the reverse strand, counting down.
TATCTATCATTCTATTAGCCTAAGAAATTCATTCACTCTTGAGAGAATATATTCTTTCTTTTTTTTTCGTGAATTTGAGAGATTATATTTTAACATAATATTTAGGAGTGAGGAGATTTCTCTTTTAGAAATCTTTGTCTTGAAAATAAAAATAATTAAATAGAAATAAGTTATTGATCAACATCTAGTTGTAATAACTATTAATCAATTGATTTAAAAAAAAAATCCTTAATGTACCAAAAATAAACATCCTTAAAATAAAAACAATTAAATAAATATAAGTAGTTTTTTTTTTTACAGATGATATGTGAATTTGGGATCAATAACTATTAATTAGTATATTTCAAAATATATTTCAAAATTAAAAAATTGGTTTATGTACATGACTCCATGTGGCTCATATTAAGGAGGGAAGTTGTGAAAAATGACTCACGTTCAATGGTGAATATATGGTTCATGGATTGATTTGTATTAGATAATTAATAGACAAATAACAATAAATATTCAGAAATTAGTATTAGACAATTAGTATTTAATCTTGAGATTAGTATTATTATTATTTCTTACAAAATCTTAAGATTAGTATTAGTAATTAGAAATTTTTATGTTAAAAATGAAAAATCAAATGAAAAAAAAGGTCAAGAGATATGGTAATTATAATAATTAAAAGATGAAATTGTTACCAACCAAAGGTTGGTCGAGTAGTAAGTATTTTGATCCCTTAAGGAGGAGAACACAATTTAAAATACTAGTAACAAACACTCTAGTTGGGAGGTTACGAAAATAAGGGTTAATTCTCTGCTCTAAGCAGCCAATCGAGTATTAGTTTCATAGTTGATCTAAAGAGTCGAAATTTATGGGAATACCATGGACATCACTGGGGAGTCAAAAGTCATAATTATGATGGTTCATAAGAAATGATGAAATTGTAGTAATTATATCATAAATAAAGTTTTTATTGAATTTTAGATTCAACATTTGTAATTAAAATACTATATATTTTTCGGGGATGTGAAGAAGCGAATCAAATATCATGAGGTTTAGACATGTGTGCTCGTAATGATTCAATTGAGCTCACTTAGAGAACAAATATCAAATTAATTTTGATTAAATCTTGTAAAATATAAGGAATACGATATATAATTAATTAATTTCAATCAGAATTCTAAATTTTATTGGTAACATCATTGAGCAAGTTTTTAAATTGTAATGCACCTTGAGACTATGGTTGTTTTGGTGTTACCAAATTTCAACAGGAACATATAAAATTAAAAACTTTAACTAATGTTTTGATGCTTATACGTAATACTAATTTTAATTTGATTTCTACAGCTAAAAAGTTAGGAATCATTTCCTTAATGTACAAATGTTAGGAAATTCGTCCATATTATCAATAAAATGTCCTTACATGTGGCACATATTTTTTATTCCATCCCTGTACCTAAAAAGATTTTAAATTGACCCTTATACATGAAATTGATAGTAATTTCGTTCTTATCATCTGTCAAGAAGATCAGATCCAACCAAAGATTCTTTTTCGTATTAATTACTTTCTAATTATTATATCAATCTATTTTAATTATTATATCAATCTATTTCTTCTATTGAGGGACGACTTGCACAACTTCAAAATATGAAACCATTTTTAGGTTTTTATTTGAATTCCAAAAATGTAAACTTTGAGTGAAGATAAATTGTAAAAAATTTGTATCAATCTTAAAATTTTTGAAATTTCTGGTTAGCATTATAATGTTAATTGTCTTGATTTATTTCCAGAATTGAAGGTATTGAAATAAATTATAACAAAAGAAATTAATACTCTATACAAGTATCAAAATATTAGATTCTTTTCCAAATATTCATTGCATTACATATAGAATATTATTAAAAAAATACTAGTGAATGTCACTAAGCACCTAAGCGGATATTAGTCTTATAGCGGGTCCAAAGGATTTAACTTATGGGATACTCCGTGGATTCACCAGGGAGACAAAAACCCTAGTCACGGTGGGTTCTAACAAAAAAAGATACTAGTGAATGTTGGCACTGCTGAAAGAAGTTTTTAGAATTAAATTTGATTAAAGTGTATTTCAGAGCATGTCGAGGTATGCTTTTACGAGGGATATGGTGTCTAGAGATTTATGATGGTGCACTGATCAAATGTATTGTCTTCTCAATCATTTTCCTCCCTCATGATTTGGCTCTTTGACGTTTTTATTTTTGCTTCTGTTCCTAAAGATTGGAAGGAAATGAACGTTTTTACACAACAAGCATCCACGCCATTCGAAACTTGACATGCGACAGAGATGGAATTACTATCGGTTGCACTCGTAGGAACCAATTTGAAACCTTTTTCGGTATTAAGACCAAATAAAAAATGTTAGTCATGGATAAGGAACAATCAGTTGACAGCAGTGATGAATTTACTAATACTTACACATATGTGGATCGATTTCTAAAAATTTTAGGTACATGAACTAAATTAAAAATTTCACGTTAAGTCACTAAAACATTAATTAAAAGTCATATATATAATAATTTTTTTATTAGTTAACAATGTAAACAATTTTACACTTGTAATGTATCAAAATCACATTCTTATAATAATATATATTATAAACAATATATAGGGCCGGCCCAAGGGTGAAGCTACTAAAGCCCTAGCTTCAGGCCCACTAGCAAAACAAATTTTTTACTCTTACTTTTTATAAAGCAAAAAGGCTATATATACTAACAAAAAGGCCCAACCTGATCTAAAGAGACTATCTTACTTAAAATAAAAAGGCCTCACTCAGATTTTGCTTTAGGCCTCACTCGCTCTTAGGTGTGAACACCTAATTTTGTCCGGGTCTTTTTTCTTTTAATTAATATTTTGAAAACAAAAATAAAAAATATAAAAATGAAAAAAAAACTAAAAATGTTTCTTGTTTTTGATACAATATAGAATTAGATGTAGCCCAATTTTATTTTTGTTGTTGCAAGCTCATGATCCAAGTTATCCAACCAAAAAAAAAAATTTAATTAAATATCACAAAAGGAAAATACTTTCTATTTTGTTATAAAAAATAAAATAAAAAAAATAAATTTTTTTTTTATCTTTGTCTGTTGCTTCCCCTCCCAACACTGCTATCTGTCCTTTATTTATTTATTTTGGGTATGCACCAACTTTTGTTTTCTTTCCCTTCTTTTGTTATTTTGTGCTTTTTTTCAAAATAGGGGGGCAGAACCCCTGTACGTGCTGCAACCATCAGAGTAGTGGGAGCACCACCATTTCACCAGCCTGCACCTTCGTCCTTCCCCTCATGAAACCAATAACGAATTTGGCATTATCTTCCCCTATGTTTGCTATATAAACAGAAGCATCTTGTTGAGCAAAGGGGGGAGCTTCAGAAAATTCTCACACCATCTTCTCCCATTTTTTTCTCCACCTTCCATCTTCCTCTTTCGTTTTTGCAACCCAAGCTCCTCCTCCATCTTCCTCTTACATTTGAACCACCCATAACACACCATGATCACCATTCCACCTTCATAAAAATATCTTATTCAACCCAACCCACCAGAACAACAATACGTACACCACCACACACATACACAATCAACATTTCAAAATCCCATTTCAAAACCAAACCCAAAAGACAGACAGATCAGATTTTGTTCCAAACTCCTTTGCCGTTCTCCATCATCGTAGCCACAGTCCCGCCGCGCCGCTCAGAACCGGTAGCTCCTCCACGACCCCGCCACGACAACACCTCGAACTGCCGGCTTTCGTCATTCGCGTCCCCTGCCTCGCTCCAGTCGCGTCTCTAACCAGATCCCAGCAACGCACCTCGACGCTGCCGTCTCGCCCCGAAGCTCCTCACGTTTCAGATCTGCTACCGAGCTCGCTGCCATCGTCCTTGCCTGAAACGAGCGCCACGTCCCTCGATCCAGCACCATCCGTCGTCTGTTTGCTCAGCCACCATCATCATCACCACCGCCCAAAGCTCCACCACAAGCACCAGCCGCCGCAGCTCCGAACCGCCGTCGCCAACTTGACCTCCCCCAACCGCGTCGTCCAATCCTCCATACGTGCAGCTCACCATTCTTTTTCTCCTCCTGCACATTGTGGGTAACGATGGAAACTTCTTGCTGATCTGTTTGTTTTTCTATTTTTCTTTTTTCTTCTTTTGTTTTTTTTATTGTTTGAATATGTTATTGGGTTCTGATGATAGGTTCATTTTGGGTTTGTGTTTGTTGCATGGGCCCAAACATATTTTTGTTTGTTTTACTTTGTCCATTTGCTGTTATGTTAGAATTAGAATTAGAATGTTGGGCCAAGACATAAAATAAAAAGTAATCTGCCTCATTGAAAAAAATAAAATAAAAATGGGTTTATCGTATAGGTTCATTATCTTTAACCATGTGCAAGAGTGAGTTCTTTTAAGTACCCTTAATAAGATTTTATTAATCTTTTGAATTTTGCAACAATCTACGACGTTGATGTATGATTTTCATCCTCAAGTGTCATATGAATTGTAAATGTTATCGTATAGCTTGGCTATCTTTAACCCTGTACAAAGGTGAATTCAATCGTGTTAAAATTAATAAAATGTTTTAAATTTCTTTTTACAAGATTTTATCAAATTTATAAAAAAAAAATAAAAAAAAATCTCTTTTAATTCATGCAACAATCTATGACGTTGATGTATGATTTTTCATCCTCAAGTGGCATATGAATTGTAAGGGTTTCTCGTATAGTACTGCTATCTTGGACCCAGTGCATGAATGAATTAATTTTAAAATAAAATCCCTTTCCAAAAAATCAAAAACAATCAAATCTTTACCAAAAATTAAAATCAACCAACAAATCAAACATTTTCTACAAGAACTACGTGGCTTTGAGTTTCCCATCGCACCTGGGAATACGTAGGAGCAGAATCAATCATTCTGTCAAGCCAAAATTTTATCTTTTCTTTTATTGTGTCCATTTTCTTTTCTTTTTTTAATTTTAAAAAAGTGGGGTAAAATAAATATTTTTAAAGGTTATTAAAATTCTTTTGCACAATTAACTTGAGGTACCGTTTTTTAAACGGGCGATGTAGGGTGCTAACACCTTCCCTACTCGTAACCGACTCCCGAACTCAAATATCTGTCTCTTTTTTAAGACTAGTTTACCTTAAAATAAATGGTTTTTTCAATGTTTTTCCCAAATAAAATATTGGTGTCGACTCCACTTTTTTCACCTATCTTTTAGTGGCTCCCGGACGGGACGGTTGCGACATTAGGCCGGCTCAATATATTGGAAAAGTCATTCAAGAGTGTGTTTGATTCCACGCATCTCCATCTATGTCATTTTTTTAAAAGTAAAAGTCCAAACCGATCCCTTGAAAAAAAACACGATGACATATTTGGTCTCTAAAACATAAATAGTACCAATTTCAAATACTGGTCAAAATAGTCTCTGGTAGAGACGAAAATATCCCTAAAAAAATTCTTAAAAAAGGCTAATTTGTCTCCATATATTTTTTAAGGACCAGTTTGAGCCTTTACTCTTTTCTTAATAGTTTTCTTTCAAGGCACAAATAATTGGCGTTCGTTCTCTGTTTTTGCTTGTAACTCTGTAAGCAGGGATAGATTCAGAAATTTTGACTAGTGGGAGCAAAAATGTATACTATAATTTTTTTTACAAAAAATATATAAATGTATAAGCGATAAAATAATGACATCATTAAATCATTATCATTAAGCCAATAATTAGAGATTACAAAAACTATATAATTGTATACCCAGAAATTTGAAGACACCTCAATTTCTACAAATTATAATTGCTCTTTATGTATCTTCATATTTTGAAATTGTTGCATTTTTTTTTCATTTTCAATACTATAAAAAATATATCGCTATGTATGTGACTAAACAATCATTCAATAATTCATCTCTCATATGGTTACGCATTTGATTCTTAACAAAATTCATTACAGAAAAAACTCTTTTCAATTGTTCACAGAAGTAAATATGCAATATGCTTTCTAATTTTCACAAACATTTATGAAATATCACTAATCCTATTTTGAAGGTGACTACTAAGCCTCACAAGCTTCACATAAGAAAATTTGATGGATAAAATCGAGTCAAACAAATCAACTTCTCCTTGTCAAATGGAAGAAAAAAATGAATATCTTGTATTTAAGATTGCCATACAAATAAACAATTTAGTGCTCACCTCTGTAAATATATTATTAAGCTCTTGAGGTTATCTATGACTCATCCGATAAAATACCTCAACTTGAAAGTGATGTAAGTTTGAAACCTTTTTCCAGTTTACGACTTTATCTTCTGTGTGTTCTAAATGCATTATCCATATTAGGAATGACAATTTTTTGCTTCTCACAAAATAATAATTCTTCACTGAGTAAATTATATCAACCATCTTCTTTTGTGATTTACAATCTTTCCTTTGTCGCTAATTAGCTAATGTTATAGCACTTTCAATATCTCGATCACTTTTGTGAAGAGTAAGATTGCAAGGCAATCCCCACAAGGAGGAGAACCTAGAGAATCTGGGTTCGAATCTTTGTGGAGTCACTTCCATTGGAAGGCTGAGAACCAATGGATAAAACCTTGCTCAATCACCCGAACCAAAGGTTAGTCCCATAACGGAGCTGAAGGGCCAAAACCACATGATACTCTGGTGGACCTACTTGGTTCAAAAGGTTAATTATGATGGGTTTCGAACAAAAATATATATTCTAAGGCAATGAGGACAATAATTTAATATTTAATAAAAGAAAGATGGCAAAATAGGTAGATTGGTCCTATACGTTTTTTTATTTTTATTTTTCGTATCGATCCTATAAGTGTTTTTTTTTTCCCTTTCAAATTAGTCATAGACTTTACGTTTTGTTTCTACGTTAGTCATTTCCGTCAATTTCGACCTGACGGAGTTAGATCAAAAGCCACGTATCAGACTAACGTGGTAGCCACGTCATGTCAAAAGCAAATAAATTCAGTTGCCTCCAATTCAGGAGGGAAATGAGTTGTTTTTGCAAAGCAACGATTAACGAATTATGAGCATTCATCAACAAAAGCGTTAGCGCAGAACACGCGTTCTTCATCATCGCGTCTCAATCTCAATCCCATTCTCATCATTCCCGATCCATCAATTTGAATCTCACACCATTCTTCTTCACTCTTCTGTTTCCCTTCTTCAATCCGGTGTCGTTTTTTCATTTCGATTATCATCGCCATTTACGCTTCCATCGCGTTCACTTTCACATGGATTGGGTTCTCTTAGCTGTTACAACCTTCTATAAATGGATTTGTGTTGCTCCACTCTAAAATGTAGCTACTGACTCTAGTTTTTCATAATGGCGAGGTTTATCTCTGGATTCGTGTTACCTATGCTTCTTCTAACAGGTTTGCATGCTTCACTATTCAACTTTTTCATCGATTCATTTTGTTTAATCCTTACCATTTCTCACTTTTCTTCATGCTATTATGTTAAATGTGCCTAATATTTTAAGTAATACGTTCTTATTGGAATATTTGAGATGAAGTTGAAAAGGTTATATTATAAGTTATAACTATCTCCAAGTATGCTACATATTGTCTTTTGAGTATGGAGTTCAACTTTGTTACACTGTCCGTGTAAAGTTTTTTATACTCTCAACCAATCACAAATATAAACTAAAATGTGTGTGACTTTTAAGGTACTTATAACAAGAGTCAATCATTTTTTATGATGTAACAATTTATGATTGGATGGCTGTGTAAAAAATATTTACACTGATAGTACATATCAATTAAATCCTTGTCTTTTTACTTGATTAAAAGGTGTTTTATATTGCAATTCCTTAGATTTTACTAAATGTTAGATAGTTAGGCTATATTTGGGAGTTTTGAAGGAGATAGAGTGGAGTGGTTAGTAATGAAGTGGAATGGAAAGATCACTCCATTGTTTGGAAGTTTAATAAGGGAATGGAGGGAAATCCCAAACCCCCAAATTTGAACGTATGAAAATTGGAGGGTTTGAGTGAGATAGAGTGGTTTGAGTTACCATCCTTAACTATTTCACTTCATTACTTAAGAAACTCCCAAATAACGAGTTAATGTCTTTTTACCACTCCACTCCATCCATCTAAACATATCCATAGTTGGTTATTATATTAGAGAGAAAGTAGGGTGGCACCTCTTGACGAAAATATGGTAAAATATTTGTTTAGGTGGTTTGGCTCTGTGAGAAGACTATATAGAAGCATAAGAAGAGTTAATCGGCTCAGTAGTTAGAGTTAGATGGAGACTTGGAAAAATCATATAGGAGAACCATTATAAAGGACTTAGAACTAAATAGCCTTTCCAAGTTCATGATTTATGATATAACACAAAGGTATCGTTTGAGCCATGTAGCCGACCCAACATAACATGTGTTTCTTCAAGTTATCATAAGCTCATAGTGTTTTTCTAAAGCTGGCTAAGTATATTTAGTTTGTACGGTTTGCTTCACTTTAGTTCACATAAAGCCCCCTGTCTAGTTTTCCGTTTTCCATAGTTGTTTTCTTGTTTTTGTCTCAATCTTTATCTCAAAACTACAATTGATGCCTTATGTTGTTTCCTGCAGCTTCTATACTTAACTGGAGTTTGATATCTTTGGTTGATTTATTGGCATTCCTTTTCATTCAGTACACTGCTCCCAGAAGGGGTGAGATGCTTGCTCTGATCTGATCCTTGCTTTCTATACACATCAATTTTCTGCCTAATTTTTTTAACATAAAATATTTTTTATATGGAATTTTACTCACTCTAATTTTATAATTCTGTCACTAGAATTTCACCACTTGGTAGCTGTTACTTCTTTTCTAGTATTTCAGGTGCAAATTAATTATTATCTTTTCTTCATTTGATCAATATCTCATTTTGTTTTTGCCAATAGGCTCTCGATTCCGTCAACAATCTTTGATATCATGGTCTGTCCTTATATTATCCTCTTCGACACTAATCTCGCATGCCATATTTCATATTGTTTTGGCCATTGAGGGGGATCAGTGGAGTACTGCTGATGCTCAGTGGGCTCAGCTAATTGGATTTGTAAGGTACTTGAACTTTCTCCATCTTTTGGTTTTACCTGTTTTATATTGTAAATTTTCTCGTCAGTGTATCCCCATTCTACAAATACTGCATGAATTGGTTTTGTAGAGTGCAGTCTTGGAGGACTTTGCCTGTAGAGTACTTTTTGGTCATGCAAGTATTATCAACCTTTCTTTCTCTAATTGAAATCTATGGAAATCGATTTGGTCCAGATGCATGGAGAGATTTTCATTCCGGGCATCTTTGTCCTTCTGTTGTGCTGATAGGTTTGTCATAAAAAAAATTCTCTTTACCCTTTCTTTCTCTTTGGAATAGGGTTGTGTATATGGCTTCTATTCTATCCGGTGTTCTGATAATGTGTTTAAGGGAGTTACCATTACTGATACAAAAGGGACTTGTTGCATTCTTAATTATTTCTAGTTTGTTTCTTTTCTTGCTTTTGTTTTCTTTTTCTGTTTTCAAGGATGGTTTAACCTACCCCTATTTGTGTTTGACTTGTTCTCTCTAATAAAAATTTATTTTGCTGCATAAATAAAAGGTTTGTCATAAAACTAGTGTTAGAGATAATAATTCAAACCTTCTCTTCAATCAAGTGATCAGAGTTTAATCCTTTCTTCCCTTCTATTAAGTAAAATTGTTTTTTTTTCCTTTGAATAAAAGAAGAATTTATCGAGTTACATTATGTTGTTAACAATTAAAAAAAATGTAACAACTGAATTACAGTAACAAATTGCCTGCTATAAATAGGTGTTGATTTTTGGATTGCAGGATCTCATCTCAGGGGTTTGTGCTGCTTCTTGTTGCCTGCTTTACAACTAATTGCTGGGATTAGTCATGCATCTTGGGTTTCTTTGCCTTTTTTCATTTTTAGCAGTATAGGGCTAGTTGATTGGTCATGGACGAGCAATTATTTAGGTTTCTTTCGGTAAGCTCCCCCTCTCAGTAAGCAATTATTTTGGCCATAGACTATTTTATTGTTTTAGTAAAATTGGAATTTAACTGGTCGATGCATTCTGGTTTTTATGAACTTGAAGGTGGTGGAGATACCTTTTCTTTTATGCTGGTTTCAATATCATCTTGTTGTACATATATCAACTTCCTATTGAGTTCCCAGAGACCTTTAGGTGGACTTTTTGCCACTCTGGGCTGTTCAAACTTTCTACAAAATCAGAATGGTCTGAAGTTTGTTCTGGTCTTTCACTTATACTTTTCTACATTATGGTAAGAATATATAATGCTCTCATAACGTTGTGCTATTGTTGAAAAAGGCCAATATGTAGCGTACAATAAAATAAAATTTTCCCACTGTTTCCTTTATCAACATTTGAGCTGAGGTGAACCCATTCAGGAAAAATAATTTACAAATAGTGACTACTGACTAGTCAGTTGCTTGAACTCCAAATCCCCACTATTCAGATCAAGCATGTGCCTTTCAGATACTAGAAAGTTTCAATTCCTTTTCCCGGGGTTAAAGATCAGAATGGTGTGTCAGATGATGTAGAAAAACGTAGCTTGTAAACACAATACAAGTCTGTTGCTTTTTTATTTAGTGTTGGAAAGCCGCCTTAATTGCGGTTCGCCCCTAGCCGCCTTAATTGCGGCAAGTTTGGGTTGCCTTCATTGCAACCTCTAGCACCTTCAATGTGTTGAGTGTGAGGGGTGTGTTTAGTCTTACATCGCCTAGAGATATGGCCAAAGTAGTGGTTATAAAGCTTGGGCAATCCTCACCTTACAAGCTAGCTTTTGGGGTTGAGTTAGGCTCAAGTCCAAAACTAAGATTTAGATACACTTTACTAAGATGATGAACGCAGGCAATTAGTTGGTCTATATTTCTGCGAACTGTTTTGAAGATTTCCTTTAGTTTGATCAGTAATATTCAATTGTCTCTTGTCCAGCTATCCTGGATTAGAAGTGAACTAGCCGAAATGGAAATCATCACATCAAGAAGAGAAAGTGATTTGACCGAGCAGCTTCTCCCCAAAAAGCATTCTCAGTTTGTCCACGAATCCAGGTAATTAACTGGAGGCAGCATTATTTGATTCCTCTCTTGCTTTCTTTCCTCTCGTTTCCTTATGCCTTTTAAATAATGAAGATCTGAACTTATTGCAAATTTGCAATGATGCTTGATGATGGCTCTGGTCCAAGTGAACTTTCGGCTTTCCCTTCTCCATGTAATAGTTTACTTACTCGAGTTACACTATCCGTGCAGATGATACTGACAATATTAATAAAATGATTCAAGACTGACACATGGTTGGGATGTAAATGTTGTCGGCAGATCTGTAATTTTGTAGATAGTACTTATTGGGCTGCATTTCTTTCTTTCTTTTTTGGGGTATCTGAATCAGAATAATTTAAATATATTGCAGATGAAATAGTTATATGATAAGCACTCAAGTACTTGGGGAACCCTCCCTTAAAAGCAAGCCGTTAAGGGGGGAGAACCAAGCCCCTTAAGTACTCCATCAAGCATCCCATACTACTCAATATGGGAATTAGGCACCCCATAATACCCAGTCTCTATCATAGCACCGCCCTTGAGAGCCGACATCTGGGCGGCTGCACTCTACGTCACTTCACTCGGCCTTTCCGGTCAGCCCCTTCATAGGTAGCCCTTCCGAGACACCAACAATCTGCTCTGGTTCCAAATGATAAGCACTCAAGCACTTGGGGAACCCTCCCTTAAAAGCTAGCCATTAAGGGGGGAGAACCAAACCACTTAAGTACTCCATCAAGCATCCCATACTACTCAATGGGACTTAGGCACCCCATAATACCCGGTCCCTATCATTATATTACTCCTCTTGCTTCGCTAAGAAGTTTATCATGTAACATGATGTTAGAATTGGAAACGTTTGTAAAATAATTGCTTATTTAGCCATTTTTTGTTGGATTTGGATCCTCTCATGTTGAATGGTCATGTGGGGGATCTCACCATTAAATCTCATTGGCGAGTCCTACTTAACAAATATGCAAGTGATATTTAATGGTGAGATCTCCCAACATGACCCTCTCATGTTGAATTCCAACATGAGAGGATCCAAATCCGTTTTTGTTCTATTTTCTAGTCAAATCCATTGCCTTTTTATATTGGTATCTAACTCATAGTTCCATCTTTTAACTATTTATCTGCTTGATGATCATTTCTAAATATAGTATCCACTGGAAGTAGTTGCCAGGTCTCCCTTTTTTAAGCTCTCTAACAATATTTTGTTTCTCTAACCTATTGGTTTTATGATTTTCTGACAGGTCTAGTGTGAAGCATACCAATTTCTTATTGCGAGGAGCTGTTTCTCAGTCATTTAATATTAACTTTTTAACATATGGTTTTCCGGTACACCTGCCATATCCTTTTTTATTGAGGTTTTATTCCCCCTTTCATCAGTAAAATGTTTAGTTGCTAAAATCCTATACAGAATTCGCCTCCAATGTTTGGTATGACTTATGCAACTATGAAGTAACATACATTATTCTTCTTAAGATGGACAAATAGCTTTCTAAATTGCTTAAGGAAAATGGTCTCAGCATAATCAATTATATATATAAGATTTACAATCACTGATATTGGGAAACTATGTAAATAAGTAAACTAAGTAATAGGACAATAAAATCAGAGAATATACAGCTCCTGCATAGATGGTATTTTCCCTACATAGGAGATACTTTCCAACAATTGTTTACAAGAATAGCCACTCATCCTTTTCTTTGGTAGGTAAAAAAAAAAAGCATGTAAGAGGTGAGAAAATTAAATATGTATTTATAACTCATTTACAGTTGGCTGATTTAGAACCATGACTCCGTCCACCATCATTTATTCTTAAAGAAGAAATGGAGCCATTAGATCCACGGTACTGGTGTGACCAATGCAAAGATATATCTTGCCATAACAGGATATGGTAAGGATGCAAGATAGAAGATGCAAGTCATGAACATGATTACCCTGTCTTTTTCCTGCGTGACAGACTTCTGAATTCTGAGGTCATGGTGACTTGATTTAGCAAGCTGGAAAAGCATCTTATCATGTATAGACAGTGGGGTTTCTGACTTTTTTATAAGGAAATCGGATAAAAATCTTTGCATGGATTGCAAAATTATCCCTAGAGAGTGCTCGACTATCTGGGACAAGGTTTTGCTTATGGATATAGGTTAAAGGTACGGTTTGGTACAAGCTTTACAAAAATATTCCCGGAATGTTGGCATGGGAATAAAAGTTTCCTATATTTGTTACAAGTTTTAAAAAGTTACTCCCAGACATAAAAGATTCTCGGGAATAAAATTAGTGAATGATAGTTAGAAACTTGGGAAAACTCTATTCCCATGTGTGAAGGTGGGAAAATTTTATTCCCGGGAAATCACATTCCCAGGAATATAGTTTGCCTGATAATAAAACATTCCAGGTATCAAACGCTACCTTAAAGATGGGAGGAGTAAGGAGAAATTGCCAAGACAAGACCCCCAGGATCAAATGGTGGCAACTAAAGGGAGGAAATCAAATGAGCTTTCAAAGGAAGATTTTGAAGGAAAAGATTTGAGAGGCACAAAGGAGTTCAAACGGCCTGCTGGATGAGATGGCTAAAGAGACTAGGAAGATAACAAAAGAGACACTTGGTGAATCAAGAGGTTTTAGACCTAAGGATAAATAGTCTTGATGGGGGAAACTGGAAAGCAAGCGTTCAAGAGAAAATTATATTTATAACACCGCTTGACATTTGCCTAAAAATGATGAGAATTGGAAAAAATATAAGGTAGCTAAGAAAGAGACTAAAAAGGCAGTGAGTGAGGCAAAATCTAAATTGTTCGATGGACTATACCAATCTTTAGGCACCAAAGATGAGGAAAGGTATATCTATAGGCTTGCTAAAAGTAGAGAAAGGAAGACGAGAAATTATATCAAGTTTAAGGACGAGGAGGGCAAAGTCTTGGTTATGGAACTAGATATCAAGGAATGATGGGAAGGGTTATTTTCACAAATTATTTAATGAAGGATAAACGACAATAGTGGACTCAGAGATCTGACCAAAATTTGAACTTTTACTGTAAAACTCAAGAGTTTGAGGTAAAAAGAAGCACTAAAGAGAATGGACTATTGAAAAACGGTTTGATCGGATAATATACCTATTGAAGTTCCTAGAAGAGAAAGGTATAAGTTGGCTCACAAATTTGTTTCACGAGGTATTGAAGTCTTAGGAAATGTTAGATGAATGGAGAAGCACTTTGATCCTTATTTATGAGAACAAGAGAGATATACAGAACTGTGCTAAATAGAGAAAGATTAAGCTATAAGCCATATTGTTAGAATAATTGAGCCTAACTCCATCCCAAAAGCTATCTCATGATGGAAGGGTTGTCCCCGAGTCATAATTATATGGTTCTTTAATCCTAACTCAACCGATGTGAGACTTAACACACCCCCACGCCCAAGACTGGTCATCTAGAGCGTAAAGTTTGAAGGCATGGACATCTGCAAGCGGCCCAACATTGGGATATGATTTGACACCATATTAGAATAACTTAGCCTAACTCCACCCTAATTGCTAGCTTATGAGGGGAAGTTTTGCAGAATTTTACACATGCAAGTGCACTTACCGTTAACAAGTAATAAAAGATTAGTTGAGTATCTTACCTATGAGGATTGAGTATACTTAAATTGGGCTAAAATTAATTCTCTAAGCAATCGAATTAAATGAGAATTAGAGTAAATGAAATTGCAAGTAAAATAAAACTATGATAAAAAGATTCACAGTCAATAAGAGAAAACTCTAGGGATCCGATTTCTCCCACGTTACTCTGGTTTGGTTCAATTATTACTAAACTTCCTAATTTTTCTCTCACCCCCTTTTGCTAGCCAAGAACCCTAATTTATTCAAAAGTCTCTTCCAAGCACTAAAGAAAACATTCCCTAATTACTAGTCTACTATTGGGAATTCATTAAGATCCATGGTTCTTTTTCAAAGGCTACATAGAGCATATGATACCTATTCGCATAAACACTATGGTTTTATCTCCGCACCCTAGACACATAAATCATCTATCGGTCTTACTATGGTTAACCTATCATCTAATCAGTGATCAAGTAATTATAAGCATTAAGATTTGAGAATAAAACTCAAAAAGAAGATATGAAGGAAACTAAGAATCTAAAATAAATCACCAAAACATTGTAGCGAAGTTCATCATCACCCTGAAAAAAAGGGTTTTAGTTCACAATGAAATAAATGGCAACAAAGATCAATGAAGGAACACCTATAGTTGAAAAACAAGAAGGGAAGAAAACTAGGAATCCATGCATCTCCCACTGTCTTGGACTCCAACTAGCCCTTCTCCTTCTCCTTCTCCTTCTCCAAGAATGCATGTTTCCTTTTATATATAAGAGACCTTCTAGGTTTCTAACTCTTTGATTTTCTGATAAGATCAATTTCAATTTAGCTCAAATTTAGGATTTGAATAGGATCTTTTTAGCAAATTTATCTTCAATATCTCTCAACCTCATCCAGAATCTTCTCTTCTAGATTTCAAGAATCTAATAATTATCTCCAAAATTTGTATTTTTTTTCATTATTCTTTATCCAAATCAATCTGCAAAATAAAATCAATAAATAATAAGAGTCAATAAAAATAAGCTAGAACCTAGCAAATTTATTAAGTTTATAAGGATAATATATATATATAATACATCAGGAGGGTTGCCCAAGTCATTAATAAATGTTATTTACTCATATACTTAATCAATGTGAATCTTAACACACATACTACGAAACCATGAAAGAGAGTAATTGAATGAAGATTAAGACAAGAGACTCACATTAGAGAATCTACACATGGTGGGGCTACGAAGGATTTCCCTATGACCATATGTTTGGTTTTGGATGTTCTTACTTAACATTATCTTGGAACTAGTGTCTTAATGCATGTTTTTTGTATATGATATAGTTCTAGTGAGGGATTCAAGAAAGGGACATTAAACTAGTTATTGAGGGAAGCTCTGGAGTCACACAACTTCCATTTACACATAAGTAAAACTAAGTATATGGAATGCAAGTTCACTAAGGCATGTATTAGCACTCGCTTAGAAGTAAAAAATGAAGATCACCCCATACCACAAGTCATACGGTTTAGGTACCTTGGTTCTATCATACAAAGTTATGGAGAAATAAAGGGAGATGTCAATCATAGATGATATGGAGGAATACTTCAAGTTTATTTGTGATAAAAAGGTACCTATCAAGTTAAAGGAAAATTCTACCACACAACCATAAGACCAATGATGCTCTATTGTATTATATGTTGGTTAACAAAATGCCAATAAGAGCATAAGATAACCTTGGTAGAGGTGAGAGTGTTGTGGTGGATGAGTGGGGGTATAAGAAAAGATAAGATCAGTTATGTGTATTAGAGGGAAAGTAGGAGTGACACCTATCGAGGAAAAGATGGTGGAATCGCCTCTAAGATGGTTTGGAATATGAGAAGATCAATAGAAGCCCAATTAGTTGATCAGATGGACGATAGACCCAAAGTTAGAAGGAGAGGAAGACCAAGAAAAAGTCTAGGCGACACTATCAGGAAGGATTTAGACCTAAATGGCCTATCGGAGGATTTGGTTATTGGTAGAACACAATGATGTCGTTTGGTCCATGTAGTTGACCCTATCTAGTGAGAAAAGGTTTTGATTGTCGTTGTTATTGTTGAAAAGATATGTATTGGACATACTCATATATACACATGAACCATGCAAAACTCTTCATGATGTCTTAGAACTTATATCAACTTGAGCCTATTATCTAAGGATTCTCTTGTGAGTCCTCATCTCCTTCATTGTGACTCATTAATGAACTTTTATAAGTTGATTAATTACATTAATTGGTGCACCTGGCAGATTTCCTTGCTGGCTCTATCATTTTGGAGTTTCCACTTTGCAAGTCTGTGCTCATTTGGATTACTTGCTTATGTGGGATATATCTTGTATGCCTTCCCTTCCATGTTTCGGTTGCACCAATTGAATGGCATGCTTCTTGTTTTCATTCTCTTCTGGGCATCTAGCACATATATCTTCAATGTAGCATTCACTCTATCCAATAACAAATCACAGAAGGTACACATTGCTAGAGGCTTTGGGAGATCATAAATTATATTCAAATCTTTTTGTTAACATCTTCTGGTACTCTGTACTCAATTGCAGGATAAGGAGATATGGGAAACTATAGGCTTGTGGCATTACCCTATCCCGGGGTACTATTTGCTTGCTCAATTTGGTCTTGGTTTTCTTGTTGCTATGTGCAATGTTGTAAACAGTTCCATGTTATTGTGCATTACTGATCAAGGACAATTAACAACTGATGAATCTGTTGTGGAAGGTGAGAGAACTTAGATGGTCTAAGTAGACAATGGTTGCTACTGAGTGAAGTTATGATTTTCCGGTGCTTAACCATATACTCCTTGGAAGTGGGTTTTGATGAAGGACAAAACTTCGTGCAGTTCCATAAGTACTTTAGGTGTTGTTTTCCAATGAGAATAAGACATATATAACAGCTAATCAATGAGATTATAACATGTGTAACAGCTGTTACACATAAATCCTATTCCCATTGGAAAACAACACATAAAATACCTACGAAACTGGACCTAAGTTTGTCCTTTGATTAAATTATGGATATAATTGTCATGGTCAATTCACTTAACTTCTATTACTTTACAAAACATGTGCTAAGGCAGGTGAATAACATTTGGCTATTTTGTTTGTCATTTGGTGGAGTAAATCAATTTATGAAACACTCTTAAATTTGATGTCTGCAGCCACTTTCAAAATATTGGTTTCGTATAGGAATCAGCAAGAAAGTATGTTTGGGACATTTATGAAATGATTTATTTAGTTCATTCTCATCTGGTGTATGCTTTATAATATCTACGACAGATCTTTTCCTTGATGTAATATCATCTTGCTCAATTTGTATTTTTCACACCTTTGGGGATAAATATATCACCCAGGAAGTCTTTTCTTTATCATGGCAGCTTGTCCATGTAAAGCGATAGTAACATGCTGTTACTTTTTGCCTTTTGAAAACATCACTAACAGGACAATGTGTTAAATCGGTAATCCACTTTTCCTGGAATGTGAAATATATCATCTTGATCCTTCAGCTATCTTTTGTAAAATATGGTTATTATGAAATTGTAGTAGAAAAAAGTAAAAGAATACTTCTTGAATGTCCTGGAATATGTAACATAGACTTATATACAGCAGAATGTTTCTCTAATATAAAAGAACACCTTTTACTTGCCTATGATAAAAAGTCTTTATTGTTTGTTTTTTGTTGTTATTGTCAAATTTCCAGAGGGAGAAGAGACTACAGTATTAGTTGTGGCTACAATAGCATGGGGAATACGCAAGTGCTCACATGCTGTAGTACTGATATTGATATTTCTTATTGCAATAAGACCTGGTCTCATTCATGCAGCATATAGTAAGTTCAACGGCTAACAATCTCCTCCTTTGTTATTTATTCATATTCATATTTATTTATTAACATACTGCTAATAAGGAATTGTTCTTATTTGTATTTTCTGAAAGCACAAGATGTCCGCCCAGCCCACTCTTTACGTCATCATTTTTTGTAGGATTAAAGTTTGATCCACCATTATTCCACCCGTTTTTAAATAAATCAACTTTTTAATTCAAGTGAAGAAACATGAGTTACTATAATAATGCGGTACTTCTGTTTATTTATAGTGTTCAGATATTTATACTGATTGTTGATCAAATTTAAACTTTGTTTAAAACATTGTCTTTAAAGTATTTTGAGAGCTGTAATATTCCTAATTTACTAACTACTTACTCTTTCTGCATGCAGTGATTTTCTTTTTAATTTATCTTTTAAGCCATGCAATCACTTGTAAATTACGCCAAGCTACTATCTTTTTATGTGAGGCACAGTTTGCAATCCAGTTCATTCTTCAACTTGATCTGATCTCCAAAACTCTGGAGCACAGGGGTTCTTATACTTTTCAAATTCTATCACAATTAGGTAATATTTTTATATTTAAGCATAACCTTTTTATGCCTATGGGACATCTGTTCGCACTTTTGTGATGTAAATGTAAGCTTTCTGTCGCCTTCAACAAAGTCATTCCATTTTGCCATATTATCATTCTTCTTGTCAATGTTGCAGGCCTTCTTAATCATACTCATTCAGTGGATTTCTTCAAAATATCAGTTCTCACTTGCTTCTGTGCAATTCACAATCATGGGCTCCAAACACTCCTTTTATTTTCAGCTATTGTGCGGCGCACATCTTGCCCTCCAGTTGGGTTTAGTATCTTGAGGGCTGGCTTGATCAAACCTGCTCTTTTATCCTGGTTACAGTCCAAGATCTAGTGAGAGACAGGGAACTCAAGGTACAACTCCAGTAAATATTAACTGTACACCAAATTATTTTGCCAATTAAATTTCTTGTGTTTAGATTAATATTTTCCCTTCTTTCGCTTGATTGGTTTAAGCTACATATTTAGCCAGAAATGTTCCAATACTGGATGAAAATATTCTAACTATTCTCTTTAATTATTCAGAGAGGAAGATGATATCATATTTGAATGTGATAAGATGCAATTTCCTTTCTGTTTATCGATCATGTGGCAAATACATTTCCTTCCTGACAATTCTCTTCAGCGTATACCTTTGCACACCCAACTATGCTTCATTTGGCTACTTATTCTTTCTTCTACTGTGGATAAGTGGAAGACAACTTGCAGGACAAACAAGAAAGCATCTTTGGTATCCTATGAAAATGTATGCTGTAATGGTGTTTGTCTCCATTTACAGTATTGGTGTCTTTTCCAGCTCAAAGATGTGGTTTCCCAGGATCATTGATCTTCAAACTGCATTTGGTTATGACCCAGCAACTTCAAAGTTGCAAAACATTTGGGAATCCTTGGCTGTATTGGTAGTGATGCAACTATATAACTATGAAAAGAGGCAGAGCAAAAGTTCTGGATCAAGTGACTATGATGCACTAGAAATAGGATCTTGTGCTTTTGCCAGACGTCTTCTGGTTCGGCATACTGAGAAAATATTATCTCTTGCTTTGTTTTATGCATCATTATCACCTATAAGTGCATTTGGTTTCCTGTATCTTCTTGGTTTAATTAATTGTTCAAGATTACCAAAGTCTTCTCAGACCCCTGCAAAAGTATTTCTAGTTTATTCAGGACTTCTTGTAATGGTTGAATATCTTTTCCAGATATGGGGAGATCAGGCTGAGATGTTCCCTGGTCAAGAGCACTCCCGATTATCCTTATTTATGGGTTTACAGTTGTATGAGCCTGGTTTCAGAGGTTTAGAGTCAGGGTTAAGGGGAAAGGTTGTGGTTATCGTAGCATGTATACTTCAATACAATGTTTTTCGTTGGTTGGAAAAGATGCGACATGTTAATGGAAATGGAGGAAAATGGAATGAGCCTTGTCCTCTGTTCAACCCAGTAGAAGTTCCTAATGAAACAACTGCCTGTACCCAAGGAAGCAAACAACTGGAAAATCCCACTTCAACAGTTAAACGAGGTGCAAAGAGTCGTTCATGGCCAACAATAAATCCTGCATTATCCCAAGGGCCAGATTCAGGGCTTGAAAGAGACAGTGGCAAAATATCTCGACACTTTCATTTCTGGGAGAGTTCGAAGGATAGCTTTAAGTGGAACAGAAAGCGGATTCTTTGTTTGAGAAAAGAGAGGTTGGAGATGCAGAAGACTGTTTTGAAAGTATCCCTGAATTTCTGGATAGAGAATATATTCAATTTATTTGGTCTTGAAATCAACATGATTGTCTTGCTTCTTGCTAGCTTTGCTTTGTTGAATGCCATCTCCTTGCTCTATATAGCATCACTTGCTGCTTGCATTCTTCTACATCGGCTAGTTATTAAAAAATTATGGCATGTTTTTGTTTTTCTATTTGCTTCCATTGTCATTGTTGAATACTTGGCTATCTGGATGCACCTCACTTTTACGAAACAACAGAGCGGACAACAAGTGCCATGCCATGACTGTTGGAGAGTATCAGATATATATTTTAGCTACTGCAACAAGTGTTGGCTAGGTATCTCTCCATTAAATGTGCGTGTTAAAGTGTAGGCTAGGTATCTCCATTGAATGTGTGTGTGTGTTCGGATGATTGGGTATCAAGTATAATCGTGTGGTTAATGTTAATCACATATAGCTAACACCAAGGGGTTTTTTCAGTACAAAATATTTATAACTTAGGACTGGATACTTGTAATATTTGTCATGTGATAACTTTTACCAAATGACTTAACGTTCAATGTTTTAACTGCAGGAATTATTGTTGATGATCCTCGTATGCTTATTAGCTATTATGGGGTTTTCATGCTTTCATGTTTCAAATTCCGTGCTGACCATTCGTCTCTAACTGGGGTAGAGCTGTATCAAAAAGTACTCTCTCAGTGGAAGTCTGCATCCGTACTTAGTGATCTTTCATTTGAAACAAAAGGATACTGGACATTTCTCGACCACCTGAGGCTTTATTGTTACTGTCACTTGCTAGATCTCGTTCTTTCGTTGATTTTGATAACAGGAACTCTTGAATATGACATTCTGCATCTTGGCTACCTTGGTTTTGCTCTGATTTTCTTCCGAAAGAGGCTTAAAATACTAAAGCAGGGAAATAAAATTTTTAGGTTTTTGAGGATGTACAACTTTGTTCTTATAGTCTTGTCTCTTGCATATCAATCTCCTTTTGTTGGTGACTTTAATGAGATTAAATGTGGTTCAATAGAATGTATCAATGAATTGGTTGGATTTCACAAGTATGATTATGGGTTTCGAATCACATCTAGATCAGCACTTGTGGAAATCATCATATTCATGTTGGTATCACTACAGTCATACATGTTTTCATTTCCAGAATTTGATTATGTCTCAAAATATCTCGAAAAAGAGCAGATTGGTGCAATACTGCGACAGCAGGAGAAGAAAGCTGCTTGGAAGACAGCTCAGCTGCAGCACATACGTAAGGCTGCACAGCTGAAGAATCTCCGAAGTTTACAGGTAGAAAAGATGAAATCAGAGATGCTAAACCTTCAAAGTCAGCTTCATAATGTGAGCACAGATGCAAACTGTAGTAATCCTTCACTTGAAAATGATAGTCTAAGAGAGAGAGAAAACTCTTCCCTAGATTTGCATGGGGAAAATGAATTCAGGAAGCAAGATCTTGATATTATGGAGACAATAGGTCCTTATGACATGAAAGAATCTTTAATGAATGAAAAATCTGGAAATCCTTTGGTGCCAGAATATTGGATGCAGCCAATGGATTCTCCTCATGGAATTGTTGAGGTAAAGGACAGAACTAGTAGCAATGATTTTTTGGATTTGGAAACAAGCAATCGCTATAAAATTCCAGTCAGGAAAAATCCTTTAATTTCAGCTGTACGTCTTGTAGGGAATGGAGTATCTCAAGTGCAGTCTCTTGGAAACATGGCAGTTAACAATCTAATGAACTATCTGAAAATCGAACATAAAGAACTAGAGTCAAATAAAGATTCTTCGGAGGATGAGGTATACTATGAGATTGAGAATCAGAATATGGGAGCAGAACCTCTCGAGCCTACATTTTCCACACACTCTGTTCATGAGCATACTGTTCCTGATACTGCTTGCCTCCGAATTGGTATTATTTTGCGTTACCTGTGGTCTCGAATGAGGTCGAATAATGATGTTGTTTGCTATTGCTGCTTTATTCTAATATATCTATGGTACTTCAGTTTGCTTTCTGTGGTCTACCTGGCAGCTCTCTTCTTATATGCTCTGTGTCAAAATACTGGCCCAAGTTACATATTCTGGGTTATTATGCTAATTTATACTGAGGTGTGCATTTTGCTTCAGTATTTATATCAAATCATCATTCAACAATGTGATTTTGAATTCCATGTGAGCTTACTTCAAGAATTAGGATTTCCTGTTAAAAAAACAAGATCATTTTTTGTGACAACCAACATACCTTTCTTTCTGGTGTATATATTTACTCTCTTGCAAACCTCCATAACTGTGAAGGATGGTGGTTGGACAGTTTCTGCAGATCTCAGCTTTCTTAAGAGAAGAAATCAGAGCTACATGGGGGATGTAAAGTGCTCCACCTGCCAAGAGAGATTACAGAGACTATTTTTACCTCTGAAAAATGTACTGAAAATGTTGTTCAGAAGCCTCTGTTGGTACTGGAAATCATTAACACGGGGTGCAGAAACTCCCCCTTACTTTGTGCAGCTTTCTATGGAAGTTAACTCGTGGCCTAAAGAGGGAATTCAACCAAGGAAAATTGAATCAAGAATTAATAAGTTGCTGAAGATCTTCCATTATAGGAGATGCAAAGAGGGCCTTTTTAATTTGCAATCAGCAAGTAGGGTTCGTATACAGAGCATTGAAAAAAGTGAAGAGAATGAGAATTTGTGTCTTGTTGTATTTGAGGTGTTGTATGCCTCCCCTCCAATTGAATTTACTGCTGAAGAATGGTACAGCTCATTAACTCCAGCAGCAGATGTATCCAATGAGATTAGAAGAGCTCAGCACGCTGGTATTTTTAAAGAAATTGGGTTTCCATATCGAATACTTTCTGTCATTGGTGGTGGAAAAAGGGAAATTGATTTGTATGCTTACATCTTTGGAGCTGATTTGGCCGTTTTCTTCTTAATTGCCATTTTTTACCAGTCAGTTATGAAAGCTAACAGTGAGTTTCTTGAAGTCTATCAGCTTGAAGATCAGTTCCCAGAAGATTTTGTGGTAGTTCTAATGGTAATTTTTTTTTTGGGACTTGTAATGCCTTATTTGTATCACGCATATTGAAGATCCGTCCATTTTCGAGTCTGTCATATTGATAGTAAATTCATGTCTGGCTTGTTACTCAGCAAAAGAACTTTATCGTGCAGGTTGTCTTTTTCTTGATCGTGCTCGATCGCATTATATACCTCTGTTCATTTGCAACCGGAAAAGTTATTTTCTACTTGTTCAACCTCGTTCTCTTCACATATTCAGTCACAAAATATGCTTGGGACATGGATCCTCTTCACAGATATTCTGGAAGACTAGCACTCCGTGCCATTTATCTCACAAAAGCAATTTCTCTTGTTTTGCAAGCCATACAAATTCATTTTGGGATTCCACACAAAAGCATGCTGTACAGGCAGTTTTTGACCAGTAGTGTTTCACGAATTAATGTCTTGGGTTTTCGGCTGTATCGTGCTGTACCTTTCCTTTATGAATTGAGATGCGTGTTAGATTGGTCTTGCACGACAACATCTTTGACTATGTATGACTGGTTGAAGGTATGTCCTCAACAGTCTATATTGTTTCTTCATGAAATTTATTTTTCTACTGCTGCTGTGAGTTATGTATGCTATTCGCATATTAATATAGCACCTCTTGTTTGGCTATTCTTGAACACTTGGAGAAGAACATATGCTCATCATTAATCATCTGCTGCAAATCTGGAAATGTCATTTTGAATCAATAAAGCCAGGAGTCTTGCATCAACTACAATAGTGAATAGTACTGACACTGTTGATCCACATAAGCTAATTTTCTCTATCAACCCCTCATCAGTTTCTGACATATTTAACTTTCACTAACCTATAATGAAGCTAGACCCATATATTCGAGTAGCTTATATTAGATTTTCTTTATGAAAGTGAAATGAAATTAATGTTGATCAGTGAGGGTTTTATTTTGTAAAAGAAATTCGAAAGAGGACAAAACATGCCACTGAAAGACTTTACAACTGAGACAAAGATGGGCAATTTTGGTTAACCAAATACTTATCTAGGAAGTATGAAAAAAAAGAAGGAAAGTCTTTAAATATAAGCAGTTACGATGGAATAACAACAGAAACAGAATACGGAAGCACACTCCTCAATAGAGTTTCAGGGATTGCATGGTCTTCCAAATCTAAAGAGTCAGCAACCTCTACATTTTGGACCTTATAATTTCCATAGGTTCATTAAATAATTGATTTTCATTTGTGATTACAAAATTTATTTTGTTCCTCTCTTCCATCAAGTATGTTAAGTGATTTTTATACGACTTCACAGCACTTCAGCATCGAAAGAAATGTTCGTAAGCAAACATTGTATCTCAAACATGTATTTGAGAAGTGTTAGATAAACAAGATGTCACCTTAGTTACTCATAACTCTTTAAGTCTTATCTACCATAGTTAGCTTAGCCACTCCTTTATTTCAAACTGATATTACAGCTGTTAAGCTTGCTGAGCAAGCTCTATTTCCCTATTAATAAAATCAGAACCACTGTGACAGAGGACATACTTTTTCCACTTTTATGTTTTCTCCTTTCTCTTCTAGTTTTGCAGGAAGCTTGCTCACCTTGCAATATGAGATTTATGTGCAGTTCAGAGATCATTAGTGTCTAGTCCACTTCACCTATCTTCTGTAGCATCTCAAATTCCTTCTGTTATGATTCTTCTGTTGTGTCTTTTCTGGGATTATTAGCCAATGATGCAAATAAACAGTCATAGGCTTGAGTTAAAGCAGTATCTTATTATAATTCATGTTTATTATTAGTTTTCACAAACATACAGCTGAACTAAAGTTGGACGCTATTTGTGAACCAGTATATTAACATTGATGCGGTGGTGTTACTGTAAATGACTCTTTGCATTGAGTGACTTTGATTTGTAACTCGTATTGCATCATCATGCAGACTTGGTATTTTCTTGCTATGTAACATCCCCTTACTAGCACTTTAAGGCGGTGTGTGTTCGTTTCCCTATTTTGTCTGATTTTAACTTTCTTTCTAGTTGGAAGATATTCATGCAAGCTTGTTTCTTGTCAAATGTGATGTGGATTTGAATAGAGTCAACCACCAACACGGAGAAAAGCAAACAAAAATGACGAAGTTCTGCAATGGGATATGTTTATTCTTTGTGTTAATGTGTGTCATATGGGCTCCTATGCTGGTAAGAATAAAATACTCCAATTATGAATCTCATTTTATCTAATTCTGAAACCCTTTTCCACATGAAGTAATCAATAAAATCTTATGGGAATGACTTATGTTTGAAAATCTGGATGTAGTAAATATCTCTTTTGTATGTGTACATGAGAGAAAGATAAGTACATTTTCAATTTATAGAATCAATTTCCTTTCACAACTTACTTTCAAAGAACTCGATATCCCTCTTATTTCAGATATTGCATTGCTCTCCCTTGAGGTTTATGTTGTAAGTGTCAACGGATTTGATTTGGCAGAATATTTAGAATTGATTGACAGGATATTATTTATTATTAGTGCAGATTTGTTGGCCTTTTAAAAGGACCAGATTCTGCATAATTGTACAGTTATGATTAGGTTATTATTAGATAGCCCAGCTGTAGGAAATTAGCATTTATAGCACATTAACTGTTACATTATTGTACAGATTGTATTATCACTATTTAAATGAGAATTCTCCAGCAGGAGAACACAAGAGTTTCAACCTACATTTTTCTAAGTTTCACATGGTATCAGTCTAGGTTGCGATCTACCCTAGTTCTGCCAAAAATCCGAGCCTCTTGTTCTTTTTCTCAAGTCTGTCCTAGTCTTGTTCTTTGTGCCTTCTGAGATTTCTTCCTTGTGATTTATTCTCAGCCTCATGTCTACTGAAAAGTATGATGTCTTGTTCGTTCGTCTTAATGGCAAGAACTATCCAGCCTGGGCATTCCAGTTCCAGATCTTTGTCAAGGGTAAGGACCTTTGGGGTCATGTTGACGGTACCAGTTCTGCTCCTGACAAAGACAAGCAGAAGGATGACTATGCCAAGTGGGAAGTCAAAGATGCTCAAGTCATGGCATGGATCATAGGGTCTGTTGATCCCAATATTGTTCTCAACCTCAGACCATTCAACACTGCAGCCAAGATGTGGGCCTATCTGAAGAAAATATATAGCCAAAATAACACTGCTCGCAGGTTCCAGCTTGAACATGAAATTGCCATGTTTCAACAGGATAGTCTATCAATTTCTGATTTTTATTCTTCTTTCATGACTCTTTGGGCTGAATACACTAACATTGTCTATGAAGATTTGTCAGCTGCAGACCAAATTGCAGTGCAGAAAGTTCATGAAACTACTCAAAGGGATCAATTTCTTATGAAATTGAGATCTGATTTTGAGGGTATTCGGTCCAATCTCATGAATAGGGCTACTGTCCCCACCTTGGATGCATGCCTTAATGAGCTTCTTTGTGAAGAACAGCGTCTCCTAACTCAAACAAACATGGAACAACAGAAATCTGCCTCTCTTCCAATTGCATATGCTGTCTAAGGCAAGCCTAGAGGACGAGACTTGAGTGCTGTCCAGTGTTTCTGCTGCAAAGGATTTGGACATTTTGCTTCACAGTGTCCTAAAAAGTTCTGCAGTTACTGCAAAAAAGATGGTCACATCATTAAGGACTATCCTATACGACCACCAAGGAGAATGGCAACAGCATTTACTGCCTCTGTTGGTTCTTCCACTGCTCCTGGTTCTGTGGTTCCGAATGCTCCTGCTTCTGCTCCTGCTCCTGTACAAACCTTAACCCCTGAAATGGTCCAACAAATGATAATTTCAGCTTTTTCTGCTTTAGGACTTTCAGGTAAACCTTCTAATCCATGTTCTCCTTGGTACTTTGACTCCGGGGCATCCAATCATATGACCAACACTACTGATACTCTTACAAATGTCACAAAATACTCTGGTAATCTCCAAATTCATACTGCTGATGGAAATAATTTACCAATCACAGCAATTGGTGATATTTCCTCATCCTTAACCAATGTTTTTGTTTCCCCTGGTCTCACTAGTAACCTTATTTCTGTTGGTCAATTGGTTGATAATGATTGTCGGGTTGAATTCTCAAAATCTGGTTGTCTTGTGCAGGATCAACACTCAGGGAAGATGATCGCGAAGGGGCCTAAAGTTGGACGTCTTTTTCCTTTATCTCCATGTTCTTTTCTGCCTTTTGTTTCTTGTAATGCTGCTATAGTTAATTTCCAAATATGGCATAAGCGTCTTGGTCACCCAAACTCATATGTACTTCATGACTTGATGAAATCTGGTGTTCTTGGTAATAAAATTTCACCATCTCTTAGTGCTGTTCAATTTGATTGTAACTCATGTAAACTTGGTAAAAGTAAAATTCTACCATTTCCGATTCATCAATCAAATGAAAACCAGCCTTTTGATATGATTCATAGTGATTTATGGGGGATAGCACCTGTTATATCTCATGCTAATTACAAATATTTTATCACTTTCATTGACGACTATAGTCGTTTCACATGGGTCTATTTTTTACGATCTAAAGATGAAGCATTCTCCGCCTTCAAATTTTTTCATGCCTATGTTCAGACCCAATTTTCCTCCAAAATTAAAATTCTGCGTTCTGATAATGGGGGGGAATACACATCTAATTTATTTCAAAAGTTCTTGCAGGAAAATGGTATTTTATCTCAAAGGTCATGTCCTTCCACACCCCAACAAAATGGGGTAGCTGAAAGAAAAAATCGCCATCTTCTTGATGTTGTCCGAACCCTTATGTTAGAATCTTTTGTGCCATCTCGGTTTTGGTGTGAAGCTCTCTCTACTGCTGTCCACCTTATTAATCGATTGCCTTCTCCATCATTAAACAATGATTCTCCTTTCTCCCGGTTATTTGGTCACAAACCCACTTATTCCAATCTTCGCACTTTTGGTTGTGTGTGTTATGTCCATCTTCCCCCACATGAACGCACCAAGCTCACAGCTCAATCTGTTAAATGTGCTTTTCTTGGTTATTCAGCCCACCAAAAAGGTTTTCTCTGCTATGATCCTAATCTACATAGACTTCGGGTTTCTAGAAATGTCATATTTCAGGAAGATACATATTTTTTTGCTACTAACCAAGACACTCTCTCTTCTACAATTTCTGTTTTGCCATTGTTTCCTAACACTTCTGCAGGAAAACCAGCACCAAAACCTTTCTTGGTATACCAAAGACGTCCGGCTATTCCACTAGCTCCAAGGCCTCCTTCTGATCAATCCCTGGCTGCTGATCCGGTGCTTCATCCAGAACCACCTCCTTTACGTCGCAGTACTCGCGTTCATAAACCTCCGGAAAAGTATGGTTTTTCTTCCCCTTTATCTTTGAAAGCAACTTTAGCATCTGTTCCTATTCCTTCTTCCTATAACCAGGCCATGGAGCATAAATGTTGGCAGGAAGCTATTCAAGCAGAACTTCTAGTACTAGAAGAAAATCAGACATGGGACGTTGTTCCCTGCCCTCCATCTATTAAACCTCTTAGCAGCAAATTTGTCTTCACTATAAAGCTTCGATCGGACGGATCCATAGATCGATACAAGGCTAGATTGGTTGTTCTTGGCAATAGGCAAGAATTTGGTCTTGACTATGAGGAGACTTTTGCACCTGTAGCCAAAATGACTACTGTGCGTACTATTCTTGCCATTGCTGCCTCTGAATCTTGGCAAATAAACCAGATGGATGTCAAGAACGCATTCCTCCATGGTGACCTCAAGGAGGAAGTTTACATTACACTTCCTACCGGTATGCCTTCATCTTTACCTAATTATGTATGCAAACTGAAGCGTTCTTTATATGGCTTGAAACAGGCACCTAGAGTATGGTTTGAAAAGTTTCGAACCACACTACTTGGTTTTTCCTTCATACAAAGCAGGTATGATCCGTCATTTTTTATACAAAAGACCTCAAAAGGAATTGTGATACTCCTTGTTTATGTGGACGATATTGTGGTCACCGGATCAGATCAAGAGGCTATCTCTACAATCAAGAAACTGTTGCATTCAACTTTCCACATGAAAGATCTTGGCAGGCTTACTTACTTCTTGGGATTAGAAGTACATTTTCAGCAAAAAGGCATCTATGTCAATCAACACAAATATATTCAAGATCTAATCCAGTTAGCTGGTCCCACCAATGCATCTCCTGTGGACACTCCCATGGAAATTAATGTCAAATTAAGACGAGATGAAGGTGAACTTCTACAAGACCCTACTTTCTACCGGAAGTTGGTTGGAAGTCTTATCTACCTAACCATCACAAGACCTGACATCTCTTTCGCTGTCCACACAGTCAGCAAATTCATGCAATCTCCTCGGCACTTGCATCTTTCAGCAGTACATCGTATTATTAGATACCTACTGGGCACTACCAGTCGTGGTCTTTTCTTCCCCACCGGTGCATCAACACACCTTCAAGCCTACAGTGATGCTGATTGGGCTGGATGCCTAGACACAAGAAAATCCACTACTGGCTGGTGCATGTTTTTAGGTGATACTCCGATCTCCTGGAAGTGCAAGAAACAAGACTCGGTCTCTAAATCTTCCACTGAAGCAGAATATCGTGCCATGTCTGCAGCATGTTCTGAGATTATTTGGTTACGTGGTCTTCTTTCAGAGCTTGGTTTCTTACAAACAAAACCAACTCCACTCCATGCTGACAACACAAGTGCCATACAAATTGCAGCAAATCCTGTGTACCATGAAAGAACAAAGCACATAGAGGTTGATTGTCACTCAATCCGGGAAGCCTATGACCGTCGAATTATCACTTTGCCTCATGTCTCTACCTCTGTTCAACTTGCTGACATCCTCACAAAATCTCTGACACGTCAGCGTCATAATTTCTTAATTAGCAAATTGATGCTTGTTGACCTACCAGCATCAATTTGAGGGGGGATGTCAACGGATTTGATTTGGCAGAATATTTAGAATTGATTGACAGGATATTATTTATTATTAGTGCAGATTTGTTGGCCTTTTAAAAGGACCAGATTCTGCATAATTGTACAGTTATGATTAGGTTATTATTAGATAGCCCAGCTATAGGAAATTAGCATTTATAGCACATTAACTGTTACATTATTGTACAGATTGTATTATCACTATTTAAATGAGAATTCTCCAGCAGGAGAACACAAGAGTTTCAACCTACATTTTTCTAAGTTTTAATGATAATATAAACCTCAAGGGAGGTAAGTGTAATAACAACATAAACTTAAAATAAAAGGATGTGTAATGATAATATAACATCAAAGGAAATCAGTATATATTCTGAGATAAGAGAGGTGCCGGGTATGATTAAATAAAACATCAATGGAGGTCAGTGTAATTCCTCCAAATATGAAAAATCAGCAGCATTGCTTCTCTTGCCTGAATCAATGTGATGGTCTATATGCCTGTTATCTATGCTTAGCTTAGCTAGCTTATTGAAATTATCAAGCTGAGTGGTTTGCTCCAATTTTATTATTTTATCATTATTTTTCAAAGTTAATACTTTTCCTATACTTGAGAAACGTATTCAACAGCCTTTACTTAAAACGCCAGCCCAAAAAATCCTTCAGAAAGTTCTTAGCATAGAGTTGCTATATTGTCGCTAGACTAACATCAAGACTTGAAAATCGTATCTTTGAAGGGAAAAAAATTCGCGGATACCAACATAATGGCCAATATCTTTGCTGCCTCGAGAAGCTCATTTATAACTATGAGAAATGATATATACCTACAAATTTTCCTGCAAATCTCTTACTTGGCAAAAGAAAAGAAATGTAAAAAGTCAAGATTAAATAATGTTTTACATATATAACATGTGACATATTAACTTTAGGTGGGTAGGAGGATTTGTAGAAAAATTCGTAGGGTGATATAGCCAGGGACGGATTCAAGGAGGGACCAGCACGAGTGCTTGACCCCATAATATTAGTAATATATATGTAGTAATTTTTTTATAAAAAATATTTGCTACATGTATGTGTGTATTTTTATATATGTTGCCCCCTTGGATGTTTTCTGGATTAGTTCCTGAATAAAACATTTCTCTATAACTATTACCTTCACCTAATTTTTTATTTTTATTTTTTCTGGAGGGAGGGATGTACCACTTCAAGTCTTCAACGGTTCAACCTAGATAATATTGTTTTAAACTCGACTTTCACTATGCAATTTTACATAAATCACATGCCTTCCTTTATCTGCATTTCTGACACTTTTCAGAGAAAACTCAAGGCTTTTGAATGCTACTTTTACATTTTTGAGATCGATTTAAGAGTGTAGATTATAATAACGATGACAATATTTTTCTATATTATTTCTTCATAGTAACTATCACTTTGCACCATTTCTTTAAAATTACATTTTCTGGACAGATGTACAGCAGTGGTAACCCAACAAACATTGCGAACCCAATCAAGGATGCCAGCGCTCGGGTTGATATAAATACAGCAAGTGGAAGGTTGACATTGTTTGAGACAACTTTGTGTGAGAAGATATCTTGGGAAAAGCTTGAAGCACGCAAAAGTTTGGATCCTCAGGGTTATCTTAATACATACAATGAGAAAGACATTCAATTAATTTGCTGCCAATCAGATGCAAGTACATTGTGGCTTGTTCCACCTGTTGTGCAAGCTAGATTTATAAAGTCCCTTAGGTGGAACATGGACATTACTTTCTCCTGGCAATTTACCAGAGACAGGCCTAAAGGAAAGGAAGTAGTGAAATATGAATTAACCATAGAGGACCAGGATCTTCCAAAATCTGCAGAAGTGACTGAAGTTTTCAATGGTACTTCCAATAGTTTCAGAGTATTCAATATTTACCCTAGATATTTTCGGGTCACAGGCTCTGGGGATGTGCGTTCTCTTGAACAGTCGGTATGTATGTCACACCTAATCCAAGGCTAAAAATATATGTACCTGATGTAAGACCAGAAAATTGTATCTAATCTTATTTTACTCAGTTGGACTACTACATTCCTTCCTAGTGGGAAAAGGCTAGCTATGGCTCCCATCATAACGGGCATTAGGTCTTTGCAGGTGGAGCTGGTTAGTGGGGATCTTGTTCTTAATCATGGGAATCCAGAGTGGTGGTCGTTTTATGATACAGATATCTCGGATGTACATGGATGTGGGAAGTTCCCAGGACCGATGGCTATAATTGTATCTGAAGAAACCCCTCGTAAGTTCAACTGAAACTTTATACTAGATGAAAATGGATTTGGTGCATTCAAAATACCATACATTCACACACTCATGCATTAATATACCATTAGATCAATCGCGAAAAGTGTTTGAGAGAAAGCTTAGGGTTGATCCAATGGTGTATTAATGCACAAAAATGCGTGAATGCGTGATTTTTTCAATGCAGGGAATCCGGATCTGTTACCCATTTAGTCCATACACGAGTCCAGGCAGAACATCTTCCCCTCAAATTTGATCAGTACCTTCACTAATACCAATTTATCTACTCTTCTTGCTGCTTTATAGAGGGCATTATTGGTGAAACTCTCAGCAAGTTCAGCATCTGGGGACTATATATTACCTTTGTGCTTGCGGTTGGACGTTTTATCAGATTACAATGTTCTGACTTGCGGATGAGAATTCCTATTGAGAACCTTCCTTCTTGTGACAGGTGCTCCACCAATAAATTTGTCCTTATGATGAATGTTCATATATGGTTTTGACGGCTTATACGAAGTGGATGCCATTGGTTCTTATAAGTGTTTAAATTCTGTGTTCATTGATGCAGATTGATGGCAATATGTGAAGATATATATGCTGCAAGAGCAGGAGGAGAGCTTGAAGTGGAAGAGGTTTTGTATTGGACGCTTGTTAAAATCTACCGCTCTCCACACATGCTGTTAGAGTATACTCAGTCTGACTAAATTCTTGGAAGAGTTGGAAAATTTCAGAATATTCAATCTTATGCTGCTTCATCTTGCCGAATTATGATGTTTTTCCATTGGAAACTCAAAGCATGAAGACCACATGTAGAGGCTGCTCAACTGAATGAACCTCGAGTTCTATCTTTTTCTGTTCGGAGCCAGTCACATAAAGAATCAGAATCAAAGAGTTCACGTAAGGGTGTGGTTTACTGCTTTTGCTTCTGAGCTGTTGCATGCTCTTTACAAGAATAACCTCAAGGTCGCATACACACTCGCCAGCTGCGCGGGATGATAATCCCAATTATTTTAGATTTTAGTTAAAGATTTCTACAAAGAGAATGAAAGAACTAATTATATGTATATTCTATATAAGAATGACCTCGTACCCTAAAAGTTATCACAATAACATGCAATTAAAATTGATGTATTTCACATGCTATTAAAATTATATTGGCATCCCCTATAGTTTAGTTTAATTATAACCGAAGTTTCTCTTATTTCAAAAGTCCTCAAGGAAGGTCATTGTAATTATAATCAACTCTCCTCCGAGAGAGATAAGTGTAATGATAACTAAATTTCAAGAAAGATGAGTCATGAGTATAACTTCTGAGGTAAAAGTCCCTTTAAAAAAATAACTTTCGAAGTAAAAAAGGCGCCGAGTGTAATAACAAGTATAAAATTGTGTTAAAACATTAACTTGTATGAAGATTAGGAAGTTGTTATAACAAACTTCTTATGAACTGGCGAAGATTTGATCGAGAGGGGATAAATCATATCAATCAAAATAACTACTAAATGCTTGAGCTCATAATACATGTGGTTAGTCCAAGTGGTAAGAGACTTGGACACCTTAAGCAAGTGGTCAGGGGTTCGAATCCCGACTCTTGTGTATGGAGAAAATCTGGTTGGGAGAGGAGAACCTACCTTATGTGCCCAACAGGTTTCCCCGATGGAGATTAGTCACTGTAAACGGTGACTTGGAAGCCATATGTGCGACTTTTTTTTTCATCCATGACATAGGTACGAAATATTCACC
Source organism: Echinosophora koreensis (assembly GCA_035048595.1). Classification (NCBI taxonomy): domain Eukaryota; kingdom Viridiplantae; phylum Streptophyta; class Magnoliopsida; order Fabales; family Fabaceae; genus Echinosophora; species Echinosophora koreensis. The sequence goes on along the minus strand of JAPCYP010000016.1, from coordinate 4,756,334 downwards.
ACCGTTAGCAGTGACTAATCTCTGTCGGGAAACCTGTTGGGCACACAAGGTGAATTTTCCCCTCCCAACCAGGTTTTCTCCATACACAAGAGTCAGGATTCGAACCCCTGACCACTTGCTTAAGGTGTCCAAGTCTCTTACTACTGTGACCAACCACACGTTGGAATATGTGCGACTTTAATAGACACTTTTATTTAACACTGATAAAATGTTGTAATTCTTTCACCATTTTTCAAAACATCTTTATTATTAGGTTAATTTTAGGTATGACCTATTAAATGACATGAATTTACACTATTTAATGGACCTCACATGATTCAATAATAAAAGTGTGTTTCTACCAAATAATAAATTAAAATTAAAGTGTGCTAAAGAGTGTTGAAAAGATTGTCATTAGTATTGTTCATTGCTATGTCACTTGAACTTTAACCATAACATTCCTACCAGCTATTACCTTCTTCACATTTAGATAACTATTGTAATTTAATCAATGTTTGATAAGTATTTAATGTTTTAATTTAACTCTCCTTTTTTGGGCAGGAAGTGATGGTTAAATTTTAGTCACTAAATACCAATATTAATACATGAAAAACATTCATATCAAAAAAAAAAAATTACATGAAAAACATCAATATCACTATTTCAGTTTCAGTCACCCTCCTCTCTCTTCAATTTAGCATGCTTATTAATTTTAAAGTTTTCTTTTACAACTTAAGGATCAAACTTTGAAATCATGATAGAATATCTTTTTAACCATGCACAATGAAGGAATATGAATTTGTCACTTAATATTATTTCTTCATGAGTTTTTCTTAACATAACATGTGAAACTTATTGTTCGTAAAGCTTTTTCGGTATTTATAATAGGATGAGGTCTGATATGTTAAGATTTGATAGTGTAAGGGCAGTAGTATATAAGATCTGATAAAATTTTAATACTATGCAATGTTTGGTACCAAAAAGTGATTGATTCTCTTAATTCCTTTTCAGCTTTGAAACTTTATTTATAAATATATGGATAACACACTGCCAAGAGTTGTCGATATGTCCGAGTGGTTAAGGAGACAGACTTGAAATCTGTTGGGCTACGCCCGCGCAGGTTCGAACCCTGCTGTCGACGGTTTATTCATTTTTTAACCATACAATAGAAAAACAATTTCCCTTTTAAAATTCAGTCTGTTAACTCTAATTTTATTTTGTATATTGTACAGTTTCAAGTCAACCCCCGTATGGAAATAAAAAAAAAATCAACCAACATATTTACTACAGTACGTATTAAATATCAGTATAACAATCATTTTGAAATACCGCCCTTACTAGTTTTGTTTTTTTTAAAAAATTATTAAAGCACACACGTCCAAATAAAATGTTCCGGAGTCTCTATATTATGAGCATAAAATAAATCACCTTCAGATTTATTTTTTATAAGCGAAAAAGTATATTGATTGGGAATACAAAAGGTACTCCAGCCCATATATAAGAACAAGTACAATATGAAGAGAAGAAAAAAGAAAGTGGAAAGCCAATGTAAGAGGGCATAATGACCCCTTACCTGGACCAATATGAATATTACAAAAGCCATACCCCCAAAAGAAACTAAAAACTAATAACATATTAACATATATACGAAACATAACCTATGCAAAAATCGTGTATCCAAATGAAGAAAGGAAGGAACCAAGCCCCTTGGTTGATGCCTTGGCATTTTATGAACGAGTCCATATCCTCTCCAATTGTGTAGTAGGATAGCACTTAATTTTCCAAAGCTACCGCATATGATAACACTTATTTTTTTTTCACACACTCTCGCAAGAGAGGAATCAAGTTAAGGGTGGCAATGGGACAAGGTGAGAGCAGGCAGTACCCCACTCTCGTCCCTTATTTTTCTTTCTGTCCCAATCCCCGATCCCCGTCACAAGGAGTACTTCTCCCCCATCACCGTTTCCGCCTTCTCGCGGATCCCCACAGGGACCCCAAAAAGGGTATTTGTTGCAAACCCAAATCTTAGTTTCATTCTCGTTAACATTCCTTTAATGCAATCCCCTTTAGATTCCATTATTTAAATCCCTTCAACATCACCTTTTTGTTTTTAGTGTCATGGAAAGCGTTTGATACTCCTTTCTACCCTCATTTTTTGACTTCGTAAACTGACCCGATAAACACCACAAGAACAAATGTAGGTTTATATATGTATATGAAACTAGCAAAATATATTTATATATTACACACACATATACATATATTAAGGGTAATTTTGCAATGTTCTTTGGGATTGGGATCCTGCGGGGCGCGAAGTATAATCCTGATCTCCGACCCCAAATTATCTTTAAGGAAATTTTCTCCCCCACCATCATCTTTGTCAATAAAAGATTTTCGTCCGTGGGATTTCGAATTGGTCAATCCTCACAAGGATCTCCAAGTACATGCGGAAATTGACATCCCTAATTCAATATGTTTATATGAAGACATCTCTTTCAAATTCTTTTATAGTTGACTATTCGCACCCATCAATGTGAGCTCAAAATTAATGTCATAGTTGTTTGAGAAAATGCATACACAATCAGAATTGACTCTCTTACGATTTTTGTTTTAATAAGCAAAAAATATATTAAAATAATTATAAGAGATACTCAAACCTACAGAACGAACTTGTAGAAAACAAGATAAAAGTTCAACCAGGAGATACTAATAAAACCTACTTAGTTGAAATACTAACTTGATTCCACACAACCTAGGAATAACAGAACCATCTGGGCACCAACCCATTAAGTGTCTGTTTGGTTTGCCAAATCCGCTAGCGTATAGCGGATAGTTTATAGCGGATGGAAAAGTAACCCTGTTTGGTAACCATTTTTAAAATTAGTGTATAGCATTTTTTCACTAGCGTATAACATTTTTTTCCAGACGCTACTTGAAGTAGCGTTTGAGCTTATAGTGTATAGCGTATCATTTTTTCTTTCATTTTTATCCCTACTATCTTAATTAAATAATTCCTCACTTATCATTTGCTAATAAAAATAAAACACTAATCATTTAACATAGATAAATAAGAACTAATTTCACTATTTAGATTTATATTTAACATAAAAAATAGAAAATATATTTCTATCTTTAAAAAACAAAATTTATATAAAAATCATATCAGTATATAATTTATTTTTATTATCCCATTTTGTTTATTAAAAATGATTAAAACTAAACTAAAAATGATTAATATTTTAATTTTTTAAATGTTAAATAATTTAAAATAAATTACAGTGTTAAAAGTGATAATTATTTTAAAATAAAAAAATATATACAATATATAATTTATATGAAAAAATATACAAATATATCCTTTTATGTCATTTTATATTTTTCATCTAGTTCAACCGTTAGTTTTATCAAACACTTCAAATCCAATCCGGCAGCTAATCCGCTATCAACTAGCTTATCTGTTATTCGCTAACTCATCCGATATTCGCTAGGTTTTATCAAACAGAGCCTAAAAATGCAAGCCGCACAATAACTATGAAACCACCAAGGCACCAACCCAGAAGATATGCCAACCAAACAAGAAAACGAAACAAATGTACCCTGAAGAGTCCAAAGCCAAGGAACATGCACAAGAAAGGACCAGCAGTACTAAAGACAAGTCTCACACTAAAGAGTCTCTCACGATTGACCTATACTCGCGTTATCAATCTAACAAAGTCATGCTAATTAATCATAAAATTATTTTTAGAACTTGAGCTAGTTGCATGGCTTCAAGTGTCTAAATTAAAGAAATTAACAACACGGAGCATAGTATGTATAATTTTCCTTATTTTTTTTTCTCAAACATAAAACTTCAAAATTTGGTAAATACAAGAGAATCTCTCTATCTTTCACTTCATAATCTCTCCTCTACCTTCTCTCCCCTTTCACACTGCTTAAAAAGCGAGTAAGATCGCTTCTTGCTGCAGTAGTCATTTTCCAGCAAGGAAACAACACCGAATATTTTTGCACTAATAATAAATACATTGTTGAAAAATATGATCACATTACCCACAATTGCGATCATGATATGATTCTAGAAACTACCAAAATCATAATATTACAAATTTACAACCAATGTTACCATAAAGAATCAAATCCGTGTGTTTGGTTTTCTACTGGGAAGGATTCAAAAATACATTTTGCGAATAGTTTTTGGACAAACATACATTCAGGTCCACGCGACGAAAACCGTAAAAATGTACCAACGGAAATCCAAACATACCCTTGATCTGTTTCTGTTTTAGGTCAAAATTAACATCGGAGATATGTATATAACTCACATTTCTCACACGACACATTAACACTAACATCAACAAGGCACACTGATGTTGATTCCACACATACGCATGTGGTGATGATGATGATTGTTTCCATGAACATGATGATTATGATGTTGATTCATCATTTGGTAACACCTTCTCAACCCTTCATTGCACCCCATATCAACCCTTTCTTCTTCTTCTTCCTCATATCTAATCCCTTCAACCACTTCTTCTTCTTCTTCTTCTTCTTCTACCATTAATTCTTCATCTAGTAGTTCATCAAGTTCTTCTTCTTCTTCCTCTTGTTCTAACCTTATTTCTTCATCTAGTAGTTGTTCAAGTTCTTCTTCTTCTTCAATACTATGGTCTGGGATAAGGTGCAATGTCAAACGTCCATCATGTCGTGAAGCATGCAGAATCTCCGGTCTTTGTATCCTCACTTCTGTAAGCTCTAACCTTCCATCTTTCCTCACCGGTCGGAGAATAAAACTCGGTTTTCCATCCCGGTTCAGCCACGAAAGCGGCGGAGGAAACGACCTCACCTTGCTTTTCCAATTTCCTCTCCCTTCTGCATTCATCATCATCCTTCTCCGCCAAACATGATCATCATCATCTTCTTCTTCTTCTTCTTTCTTGATATCATCATCATCATCATGATCATTATCATTATCATTGTCAACATTATTCTTACTATGGATTTGAACCATTTGGTCTATTAATTCATCATTCGCACGCCTCTCATTGGAGCTCTCGAACCCTAGACTCTCGGTGCAACACATCAACCCATCAACCTCACCATGAATGTTGTCAATGAATTCAATCCTCTTGGAAGGGGACGTTGGTGAAGAAGTATTGTTGTTGGGTTTCAACGTGGCTGATTCAAGAACATTTAGAGTCCTATTTGTAACCCTAGTTGCATTGATGAGGCCCAACCCTAAAATGGGGTGGTGGGGTTGGAGCTTATAGTCACCTGTAGAGACGGTCGCGGTTGCGGTTGCAATTGCGGTGTCAGAGGTGGTGGTGGTGGTGAAAGACAAGAAAGAGGGAATGTTTTTCTTTAACAAGTTGATCATGATAATGGTATGGAGAAGGAAGAAAAGAGAGAGAGAGAAAAGGGAAAGAAAATAAGAGAAATTAATGAAAAAAAAATAGAGAGATGATAATTGTTAACACATGATTTTCTTTGAAAGCTAGGAAAAGGGATAAGAGGTGGAAGGTATTAATAATACGAAGAGGAAGAAGCCAAAGATAGAAGAAATATTGGAGAGGTGAAGAGAGTGCCAACAAAACCCAAAAGCAAAGAGATGAATAGGGTTTGGTTTCATAATATATGAGCTGTAGTTGAAGTTGGAGTCCGTGATAGAGCAAACGGTGCCGGGTCCCACGTTGAGATTGGCTCATATGCATCACTATGACTCATTCACTCCACTAAAATAGGCCTTTTTTGTTGATCATCAGTTTTTATTTGGATTGATGGGTCAAAAAGTTTAAAAAAAAGATAGATTTACCTCTTATCTTTATCTATCTACTCTGGTCTAGGTGGCTTAAACAAGTTAAGCTACAAGTTCAAGGGTTGGGAAAGTGAGAGAAAATACTAAATAGAGAAATTTGAGGTAAACAGTTGGCTTTGCTATGCATGGTTACACCAATTATTATGGATAAAGTGTTAAGTGGCAATTTTTTCTTTTTTCTTTTTTCTTTTGATAACATGTGGCAAAATTATCTGTTTTTATTCTTTTTCGCCATGTTTTTATGGTTTTCAATTATCTACTGGTTTTGGTCAAGGATGCAAGATATTAGCTGTTTTTACCAAAGAAGTGTTTTAAAGAAGAGTTTAATGGGGATGCACTATCAGTGTAAAGTTTTTTACACTGACAATCAATCAGAAATCATGATATGATTGACTTTTAAAATAGTTAGGATATATAAAAATCGAACTTTGTTGATAATGTGTTAATTTTTAATTGATTGACAATGTAAAAAAATATTTACACCGTAGTGCATACCCATTAAATCCTTAACAAATATATAAATATGGAATTTTGGATTTTCTCGTGCTCTTTGACCGTTCATAACAAAAAATAGAATTATTGGAAAACATTTCAGAAATTAGTGGTTGACCTGCATTTAAAATTATTGCTCCGCGTTATGACATGATGCATACATTTGCTTCCGAAACAGAAAGCAGATGAGAGCATCCTGTCACGTGAATTTTCATAATAAAAATGTAAAATATAATGCGAAGACAAAGACTTCAATAAAAGGTCTCACAAAATTTTATGGGCCTCACTGTTAACAAAATCAACACATAACTAACACCTCATCAATTAGTCTAATTTGATTTAAATTGATATCAATAATATTGATGGATTGGGAAATAGAGAAATTTGAGGTAACAGTTTGGCTTTGCTAAAGTCATGCATGGTACACCAATTATAATGGATAAAGTGTTCAGCGGCAAATTTTTCTGTTTTTATTCTTTTTGCCATGTTTTTATGGTTTTCAATTATCTGCATGTTTTGGTCAAGGATGCAAGATATTAGCTGTTTTTACCAAAGAAGCGTTTTAAAAAAATAGAAATATGGAATTTTGGATTTCTTCTCCTGCATTTTGACCGTCCATAACAGAAATGGATATATTAGAAAACATTTCAACCAATTAAGGTTGGCAACCAACATGGTATGATATAGTTGGTAGATAACTGGGCCCCTTAAGCATGTGATCAGGGGTTCGATTCCTGGCTCATGCATATGGAAGAGCATCTTTTGGGAGAGGTCAACCCCTTAAATGGATCTCAGTACCTCGAATGATTAGTCTCTGGCTCTCGGCCGGAGGATGCCGGGTTCACCAAAAAAATAAGGTTGGCACAACTGGTCTTACAAAGGGTCGTGTCTTGCCCCAATATAAACTTTTATTGTACCAAAAAAAAAATAGAATTTCGTGGTTGACCTGCATTTAAAATTATTGATGCACGTTATATATGATGAGTACATTTGCTTCCAAATAGTGGCAAATCCAGGACCCTAGGTCAGTAAAGACAATCCATTTCCAAAAAAAAAATTATTATTATTATTAGGCTTAATAAAATTTTGATCCATGTGGTTTCTTACGAGCATACTTGGTCTCCCTATTTTTTCATTGTTGCAAATTTGATCCTTTCGTCAATGTCCTTGATTTTTTTCAATGATCAATAGAAGAATTATTGTCCTAAGCGCATATAGAACCTCTGATTGAGCATCTTCCTCCTCTGCATCTCCATTTCAACATGATTCAATGTTTCCTCTATGACATTTGTTAGTTTCGTGCCTCCTTTCCGGACCTTTTTTTGGTTCTACCAAAGGGTCTTTTACCATATAAGCTCAACAAGAGGTTCTATGTGCTTAAAGCAGTGATTTCTCTTTATTAATCATTGAAAAATTGACAGAAATTGGATGGAATGACCGAATTTGTACCATTAAAAAAATAAGGGGACCAAATTTGCTTAAAAAACCATAGGGACCAAAATTGCACATGACCAATAATAGGAGGACCAAAAGTGCAGTTAAGTCTAATTATTATCATACATATAAAGATAAAAACATAAATCCTAAAATCCTAAAATCCTAAAATTTTAATACATCTAATCAAATAAATTACATATACCATAATTGTCCAAACGTGAAATAAATAAATAAAGAAAGAAAGAATGTAGAGTGTCATGGGTGCAAATAAATCAATAATAAGGGAAAAAATAAAAATATTTAAGGTAGTAATACCTGTGCCCGCCTCCAAAATAGAAAACATCCTTTCACGTGAATGTTTATAGTAAAAATATGACTTAATTGCAGTTTTTGATCATCTTGGTATTGGTCATGTGCGATTTCCTTTTTTTTTAATGTTGCAAATTTGGTCATTCTGTTCAATGTATGTCAGTTTTTTCAATGATCAACATAGAGGAACCACTCTTCTAAGCATACAGAACCTCTAGTTGAGGTTCTCCTTCATCCGGATCCGTGTCTTTGATTCAACATGATTCAGTGGTTTCTCTTTGCTATTTACTGGTTTTGTCCTTCCTTTATGGGACCTTTTTTGGTTCCACCACATGATCCTTTATCACAAAAGCTCAACAAGATGTCCTATGTGCTTAAAGCCGTGGTTCTTTGTGCTTAGAGGAGTAATTCATCTATGTTGATCATTGAAAAAATTGATAGACATTAACAGAATGACCAAATTTGCAACAGTGAAAAAACAAGAGACCAAATGTGCACGAAAATAAATTTAGGGACCAAAATTGCATATGATCAATAATAAGGGGACCAAAACTGTAATTAAGCCTAAAAATATATAATGTGTTGCGAAGACAAAGATTTTAATAAAAAACCCAAGAGTGATGGGTTATAGTGAAAGTGAATGCCTCCGAGGTACTTAAATATCGGACATTCGAACCTTGGACTCCCCACTTTAATGAGTGTATTATCAAATTATATATCATACTTCGAGGAATAGTCTGATCCAATCAAAAGTCAATTTACTTAGTTTTTGGAAGATAATTAGTCTAATTTAATTTAAATTGTTGTAAATAATATTGTTTGAATCAGTTTATTTACTTGAAAATCCACTTGGATTGGCTTAGTTTTTCATTAATTCAATCTAAATCAATATAAATAATATTCTTTGAATCAGTTAATTTTAAATCCTTAAATTTATAATTGAGTAAAATTGATCAAAACATTCTTGCTTTTTATCTACACATGCTTGTGAATAATGTAGCTATAAACATTATACAAATTATATTATATATATTATAAAAAAACGTTGTGCACGTTAGAAAAAGGTGGTAGTTCTATTATTATTATTTTTTTCTCTTAAAAAGCTGGTAGTTCTATTTGTGGGAAGTCATGGAACGGATTTGAAACGGATCACAGATGTGCTTTTCACGGTTATTTTCTATTTAAATAATCATAAAAAATTAATTAAACATATTTTTTGTAATCATGACATAGGTATGAAGTATCCACCATCGTTAGCAGTGACTAATCTCCATCGAGGAACCTGCTGGACACACAAGATAGGTTCTCCCCTCCCAACCAGGTTTTACTCACATTTTATTTACCAATATACTCATCTTTTTGCCAACATTGAAAGGTTGACTAAAACAATTTATTTTATTTTATTTTATTTTACTTTTTATTATATAATAAGGAAGGTTGGCTTTGACTAAGAGCTGCAACCACCATCGGCCACCACACTCCTCTACTGATGACTACCACCTCATCCACAAGCCTAGTCCTCTCAATTGGTGAGAGAGATGGGTTATCTTTATATATATATATATATATATATATTTTGTTTATGACAAAAAAAGATTTTCAATGTGTTGTTCATCTCTTATTGGTGATGTCCAATGATGAGGTGTTATATATGTGTCTATCCAATAATCTCTCCCCCGACACATGGAAGGAAAGACCTAGCTTTTGATGCCTTAGAAGGAGTCATGATATTTTGACATCAAAATTTGACGCCATGGGGAGACACCCTAGAAGTAGCATAAGGACCTGTCATTTATTTCATGTGTTTTTTATTTGAAGGAATACAATTGCAAGTGAAATTCGGCCACAAGAAAGCTTTGGCCTGTGTCTCATGCATACTCATAGGACTAAAGAGACTTTTTTTTTCTTCTTGCCATTAGATATATAGTTTGACAAATTCTTTGCATCATAAAGTTGGACAAGCTTCTTTCATGAAACCTATATTCACCATACACATATCATCTCCCATTTGAAAAAATACTACTGGATTCATTATGCATGTGATTCTGTTGCAGGGGAATCCCAAATTCATCTCTTTGTTGAATATGGATTCAGAGATGCTTGAACTTCTTCTAGTGTACGCCCCTTGGTCTCTGGTACTAGTTTTGCTACAAACAGAATGGTGAAGCCACATATGCTTGAGAATATGAAGAAAGTTCCTGGCCAAACATAACACAGTGATGAATTTATTGCACTTTTTCTCAACTTTTGTAGTTTCAGATATAAGCTTTCATTTTTATTTTATTTTGAAAGGGTGAGTGAGAGAACAAGGGATCAACAGTGAAATGTGAAGCTACCTGCTGAACTCCAGCTCATGAGGAAGTTAAAAGCATATGATACAATCCAAGAACACAACCAGCTAACCAAGGTCACAAGGCTTCCAGCAGAACCCTTCACATTGATGGGAAATATCTGAAGAAAAAAAATGATGATTCATTGATGCTGAGGACTCATTATGGTAAATAAAATTTATCTAATTTCAGACATGGTAAGAAACATACTACCTCAGACATTATAACCCAAGGAATTCCTCCCATGCCAAGTGAGAAAGATCCTGTATAAACCTGGTCATCACAAAAAATAAAAGTTGAATTACCTTTATGTGTCAACTGTTTATCATAAACCTTTTCATAGATTTTCATTAGCTATTCTAATAATTCTTAATTATCTGTGAACAATATCCTACTCTCAATTGTGCAATTGATAAAAAAAATATTAGGCAATTTCAAATAGTGGTGCATAAAACAGAATGGTATGTGCTCTGCCATCCCTCTTACACATTCATAAAACAGAATAATGAATTTAAGCTCATGCTATGTTATCCAATTAAATTTATGATATTTCACACTAAAGTCAGTTTCAAATAGTGGTGCATTATTGCATGAACATTGCCATTGCAAAATCATTACCAACACGCCAGCAAGCGCCAAAATGGGACTGCCTTCCTTCCACTTATGTAGGTCCTGCATATAGCAAGTAACTAAATTCATAGAAATGACAAAAGAGAAGAACAACTTAATAGAACAGATTCAGTTATTCAAAGAACCTGCAAGAAGAATGAAAGGGCTGCAAGGAAGCATCCTAAGCATGTTCCTGATGCAGAGACCTGAATAAAAGTAAACATTTTGGAATCGGAATTTACTGAACAGATTAAGAAAGAAGAAACCAAAGTTCAACCTTCTTACTAGCAAAAGTGGTCGTCTTCCAGATTTATCCATTAAAAGTACTCCCAAAGCTGTCATTGGGATCTATAGAGACAAAAATAACAGAATAGTGTGAAGAGACTCAGGAAGGGAAGACTCATCAAAAGTGGCATCTATCTCATCTTGTGAACTATTAAGAAGACAGAAAATGACTAAATTGTATGAAGAGAATTAAGAACCTGAACAACAACCATTGCTATTGTTCCAATAGTTCCCGAAAACCCTGTCATAGATAAGAATTTTTGCTTTCATGAGAGTACTTTTTTAAATCTAATATTCTCGTATTTTTTTTTTTTTCACTTATCATATGACAGAAACATGCAAAAAGATATGCACATACCAGCAGAAGTAAATATAGAAGTTGCATTAAAAGCAATGCCATTAACACCTCCAAACTGTTGTAGTATCATCAGGCCTATTCCTACCTAACCAAGTCACTAAATAGCATAAGATTCTGCAATGCAAAAGGTTAACATAGGGTGCATAACAAAGAAAGCTCACAGTAAGTGACTTCAAATACTGCAATTGAAATAAGCCAATAATGCTATCTTCTGTTTGCCGTTGAAGGGCTTCAGTATACTCCTACAAAAAAAAAATGTAATATATTAGAGTCTTTACTTTCTTCCTTGTCTTTTTTTACTCCTTTCTTTTGCTTCCTAGATACATTGAGACCAAGTTAACAATCAAACGAACAAACACTTATAACATACCCTAATTTCAGTAGCCTCTTGAGAAACATCAGTATTCTTCCCCCTAAGGCACTGTAAAGCAGATTCACTCCCTTCCAAGTGACCAATCTTTGCCTGCAGAAGATTGCAACTATCACTTATTTGTTATGTGTTTGTCTAATGACATGTCTTGACTATAACCATTTGACCAACTCACCAGCCACCTAGGAGACTCAGGAATGAAGGGCAGACTCAGAAGTTGTACAAGACATGGAATGGTTCCTGAGACAGACACAAAAAAAGATGCTAGTTACATCAAACCCCTTTTAATTACATTTTGTGAAAAAGAACACCAGAAGGCAGAAAGAGGACCATTACCTATTAGAGCCAAAATCCTCCAATTCAAGTATGCTCCAAAAAGATAAGTTAATGATACCCCGCAACAAATCATTAACTATCAAAATAATACCAAGTAAGGATTTGAAATAAGCCTATGCTTGAAATCTGTAAACATGGGTGGTTCACACAATGAGAGTAAAATTATATTCCTAGAAATTGCAGTGCTTTAAGCCTTTACCTGATGAATTGTGGTGAATCCCCCACGAAGATTCTTGGGTGTAATTTCTGCTACATAAACTGGTACCTATTATGGAAAGGGAACTATCCATATGTATTTCTTGAGTGACTGAATTTGAACAGCAAATTATGACAAATTAAGAGTCACAACAATTCAATTACCACATAAGATAGAATGCCCATCCCACATCCTACCAACAATCTTCCAACATAAAGCCACCAACCAACCTTCAAACAAGCACCAAGAGTTAAATATCAACAACCGAACTCTTTGAAACACTGTGGAATTAGAAATTCAACGGATAGAACCTCTAGTTAATTCCGTTTAACGAAATTTCGCTTTGAGTCTTGCAAAAAATGAAAAATAATACTCATTAGGACTACATTTAGCTCTTTTCCCTTCCTCGAAATATAGTTAACTATTTTCCTATCTTGTTAGAAATCATAGAAGAGAGGAGAAAAATAAGAGAAATCAGTAGCTAAGGTTTTACTAAACAGTGAAAAGCATGTACAATAAGCCAATAAGGTAGCTTATATACATAAGAATAGAGAGTAACCAACTAATAACCAGCTTGTTGACTCATTAAACCAATCTAACTAACTTCTAACTAACATTAACCATATACTATTACTCTAGCCATACTCTAACTCTGGTATTACATGAAAGTTTACCTGGATTATGATTATCAGACATATGCAACTAACATGAAGAGTGGGATACTTGAGAGAAATATGGGAATGAAGTGGAAGAAATTAATGGTAAACCTTTGAGAATGCTATGGCAAGCCATCCAAAGATGCAGAATACCTCTGAGAAACCCATGGCCTGCTTTTCAAAGAGCAAATAAACTGAAGAACATTAGATAACACATGAAACATCTAATTTAAGTTTATCCAAGTTAAGAAATACACAAAATCGGTGAAACTTACAACTCGACGACCTGCATAATCTGCTATTTTACCACTTACAATGGCACCAATCATCGCCCCAATTGTCAATATTGAACCAAAAGCTGAATACTGCATAAATACAAAGAGTTGGCACAAATAGTTATCAATGCAAGTTCAATTTCAGTTCAATGAATACATGACAAAACAAAGGTTGTGATTCAATGCTCAAGGCTCAAACCTCTGCCACACCAAGATTGAGGTCATCCATGATTCCATATTGAGCAGGAGATGAATACCCCACCTGCAAAATTAATTAGTACTTATGTAAAAGTTCATTCATCATTCTGAATTTTGATGGATTCATTTGCAAAAAATGGGGACTTACAGCAGACCCAAAAACATAAGAACCAAAGACAGCAACAAGGGTGCTAAGTAAAAGAAAAGCTGGTATAGAACAAGTTCTGCTCTGCCTCTGTCCCTCAACGTTTGAAAGCAAAGGACTTGAAAATTGGGTTGGTTCTATGCTCTTACTGTCCATGACTATCCACACCTACAATAGTTATAAGTTATGACACAGTGTTAATGGATATATCAAAGCTGGTGCTTCGTGTTGTCTAGAATGACAGTGTTGGAGATGAGTTTTGACTTGAGATGTGGTGTTATTATGAAGTAACAGTCTTGTTTTTATTCATTGGGGTAATGGTGCTATGAGATGTGGTTTTTGTTACTTTGGTGACAGTTAAGTTAATATATATGTACGGATGTTTTAAGACCAACAAAAGTTGTTCTAAACTTTTCAAAATCTGAATTAAAATAAGAGTGAAGGCCCATTGGTACTTGAAAAATTCCGGGGACCTATTTTTAATCCCTTAAAAAAAATAAATTATTCATTCAGTCCCTCAAATTTTCAAACTCGGGATACATTAGTCCTAGATTTAGTTCCGACGTGCATTTATTTGCCTATATATTCCATTAACCATCCTACTTAGTCCATTAATGGTCTTGCATAGGCCTATGAAGAATTTCTGCCGTGAAAAATTAATGAAAAGTGAAGCAAAAAAGTGCATAATTTAAAATTGTGCATGTTTATCACTTTTCATTCGTTTTTCAATGAGAAAATTCGTCATAAGCCACATATAATGGCGGATCTATATAGTAATGAGGGTGTGCAAGTGCACCCCCAGACTTTGATAAATTTCCAAGCAAATAGTTTGAGTGTTAATTTATATTTTGTCCCTTTTATTTTTATATATTTGAACCACTTTCCTTTTTTTTTCTCTATTTTTTTTTAACAAACTTAGTCACACAATCCTTTCTTCTCTCTCAAATTCTCACCCTCACCAAGTTCTTTATCTTCGTATGTATAATAATTAGGGTTAAATATGTTTTTTTATCCCTATAAAAGTGATAAAATTTGATTTTTTGTCTCTATAAAAAATTTATTAGTTTTTTGTCTCTAAAAAAAATAAAAAATGTGTTTTTAATCCCCGGTGAAAAACTAAAAACACACTAAATTTATTAATTGTAGAGACTAAAAAAAATTATATTGTATATGGGAAAAAAAAAAATCAAATTTTACCAATTTTATAGGGATAAAAAATATATTTAACCTTAATAATTTTATTTTTTTTAAGTTTTCCCCCATTGACTCCGAGTCCTGAATCTGCCACTGGCAACTCATGACCACTAACAAGCCAAGTAGGATGATTAGAGGGACATGTAGGCAAATAAATGGACGTCAGAACTAAATCTAAGGACCAATGTGTCCTGCGTTTGAAAATTTGAGGGACTAAGGGTCCGTTTGTTTTAGATTTTGATAGAATTGATTTTAGAAGAATTGATTTTGAAAAAATCAAGGTTAAAAAAATTGATTTGTGTTTGGTAACAATATTTTAAAAGTAGGTTTAGAAGAATTGATTTCGTTTGGATGATAAAGTGAAATCACTTTTGAGGTGTAAATATGTAGAATTTTGTGGGTCCTACATCTAGAATCAATTATTCTCAACGAAAAACCTAGAAATTTTTGTTTCCACAAAACTCAGTTTTGGACTTCTCCAACACACCTTTTTTCACTGTGTTTTTTACTCAAACACAATTTCTAATTTCAAACTCAATTAATTCCAACGCCAACGGAGAATTAAGCCTGTAGAATCTGAAACAAACATGCACTAAACGGTTAATTTATTTTTTTTAGGGACTAAAAGAGTAAAAGTAGGTCCCCAATATTTTTCAGAGCCCAATTTGGGTCTTCACTCTTTAAAAAAAATAATTATACACACCTGAATGTACATATACTTTACTTATTCTTTCTTTTAGCAACATCTGGTTGTCAGATGTTCGAAACTTGATTCTTGTGTATGAAAAAAACACCGACACAAGTATATGAAGAAAGATTAGTTACTACCGGTATAAGCAAAGTAATCTCACGTTATTAAACTTTTTTATTATAAGATTTTCTTAAAATCTACAACTAAATTGAAAATTGATATCCTATACTCTTTTCATTTCATTCTTAACTTTTGTTAAAAGACCGATATCATCATATTTAGAGTGCGTTTGTTGTTGTGCATTTTGTTAAAAAATATATTTTTTTTTAACTAAATAATCATTTTTTAAAACTTTTAATATGTTTGTTTTTGCTTTTAAAAATAATTAAAAGTAGAAAAAATAATTTTTAGAATTAAAATGAAAAGTTGCTTTCATTAGCTTTTGGAAAAAAATTGATTTTTATGATTGTAAACAAACACAAAATAGCTTCTACTTTTCTTTAAAATCTCTAAAGATAATCTCTAAATTATTAAATGTCAAAATCACTTATTTTTTAATCAATAACAAATGGGCCCTTAATTTCTAAAATGTGGTTTATATATTGGTCGGAAAAATCCGCTTAATGTCTATTTATTTTATGATGGAATCCAACATTGTATTAGAATCAAAGTTCATCTTCATCGTTTACCGCCGATTAGCGTTGGGCAATTCTACTTTAAAACTTTTGTGTCTACATTATTGATCTTACAAACCAAAACTCCTTGTCTAACTTCTGATCAATAGTCAATAACTTCTCTTTTTTGTGATGTATGACCTCTCATAATTTAAAAAATGTAAAATAAAAAAATTATTAAGATAATTATGTTTGTTTTAATTATTAACTCATTAACATATTAACATTACGTAAGGCAGCGTCTTTGTCCTTGAAATTGTATGCAACATGAAGATGAACTACAAATTATCATCCACTTATCTGTATTATCATCATCATCATCATCATCATCATCTAGGCATTCAGTTAAAAATATGGTCAATTCCTATGCAATACACAGATTCCTAGCTAATTCAGCGTTATTTTATTTTATTTTTTAAAAAACATTATTCTATTCCGTTTCATTTCATTTCACTCCAACGATCATTGCCACCAACCCAAACAATGCCTTAGTTGCACGAATTGTATTTGTAAGCACCCCACACCCAAAAAGAAAAAGAAAAAGAAAAGAGTCTGGTGTGTAACCTGCCCCATGACAGTGATTATAAAATTAAATAATCAAATTTGCATATTTACATACGAAAATCTCAAGAAAAAAACAATTATACATATCAGAATGTCTTTGAACGCATAATTACAATAAACTATAAAACTAATAAATCAGAATGTTTATAAATAACACGTGAGATTACAATTACTATATGAGAAAATTACATTTTTCTTTAAAATTTGACTTAATTATACTCCAAACTCCTTTTATTTCAAAAATTAACCTAACCTCTCTTAAGATTTATGTTGTGATACTGATTACACTTATACGGTTATACCTCTTACAACATAAACCTTAATGAAAGTAAGTGTAATTTTTGAAACAAGAGAATATAATTAAGTTTAATGTAATGAGAGATGAATAGAATTCAGACTTGCTAATGCCCTTTATTCACCATCTATCTGCCATTTTGAAAAAATCTTAACTGGAACCATGCATCTAATTCTGTTATGGGGGAGCACCAATTTCATCTCTTTGTTGAGTACGAATTCAAAGAAGCTTGAATTTCTTCTAGTGTACGCCCTTTGGTCTCTGGTACTAGTTTTGCTACAAATAGTACAGTGAAGCCACATATGCTAGAGAATATGATGAAAGTTCCAGATGAACTCCAACTCATGAGGAAGTTGAAAGCATATGATACAATCCAAGAACACAACCAGTTAACCAACGTCACAAAGCTCCCAGCAGAGCCCTTCACGTTAATTGGAAATATCTAGAAAATAAAATATAAATTATAACCACTCCTCATCTTAGGAAATATTATGTTTCCAATTTTTATATCATGAGTTCAGGCATAGTAAGACCAAGTTACCTCAGACATTATAACCCAAGGAATTGCTCCAATGCCTAGCGAGTAAGATCCTACGTATACCTGTTCATTACCGGAATTAAAAAGGAGAATGAATACCTTTATCTGTCAACCAATATGTAAATTGACATGAGAGGAATACTTGCATAGACATAGTGCACCTAAGTTGGATGTACTAGGCTAATCACATCATTGATTAGTAGATAAGTATCGAAGTTAGTCAACTTTCAGACCAAATTTAGGATAATGGTTAAAACAATACTTAACATAAGTTTCAGAGATTATGAGTTCGTAAACTTAGTGAGATGTATGTAGAAAAGGGGAACTATGGACCATCCTGGGTTGGAGAGCATATTACATAAGCAGATGTTAATCAATTGTGCATTCGATGCACAAAAGATTATTAGGTAATAGTGCAACATCACTCTTCCACAGTCATAACACAAAAATGAATGAATTCATTTAAGTCAGATACTTAGATCTTGAATATAAAACTGATGAGTCATGATAAATAAGCATTACCAGTACACCACCAAGCGCCAAAACGGGACTGACTTCCTTCCACTTATGTAGGTCCTGCATATGGCAGGCGTAGTTGTTAGAAATAAGTTCATGTATAAAACATCGTATTAGAGCCGGTGGCGGCCCTGAGCATGATTTGCTGGTGCGACCGTATAGGGCCCCATTTTTTAGGGGGCACCAAATTTTTATTTTTATTTTACTTGGTGTGTGGGTGTGGGTGTGTGTGTGTATACTAAAATAAAAGATATATATAATTAAATTGTTAATTTAAGGGCTCAATTGTCTTTTAAAATTAAGGCCCAAAACTTAACAAGACATTAACCCGTGATTACTTGTTATCATAAATAAGATAGGGTAAATTGTGAATGGTCCTAAGAGAGATATGTCAATTGTGAATGGTCCTAAAGATACTTTTGGTTGGCACTTCTCGTCATTATATTACATTGTTATTGTTCTGATAGAGAAGAGCAAGATAGGAGTTGGCTTATTTATTCAAAAGAATTGGATATAGTTTTTTGTTTTTGTTGTAAGTTACTTGGTACAAGTCATAGAACAAACCACTTGGGAAATAAAGGCTTTAATGATCGGATTCATCTTTCTATAAGGCTTAAAGAACATGAATCAAGTGGTGCACACATGGCTTTGATGAGTAAATGAATTGACATACAAATCAGATTTCAGAAAAATATAACAATTGATAAACATCTTCAACATCTTATAAGCAAAGAAAATGAATATTGGAAGAATATTTTAGTTGGAATAATTTCTATTGTTAGATATCTTGCTGAACAGTATTCAGCTCTTGTGTTTCATTTGCTATCAGTGGAGGATATTGCTGGTGTAGGGATGTTGTAGCAACATTTTCTGCTAGATATAAGTATAAATATTTTTGCTATACTTCTATTATAATTTGCTACTGTAATCTTTTCCTTTTTTCTATTATATTTTGTTTACCTTGGGGTTGTATTAAAATAATTAATGGCTAGTTTTTATTCACCACTTTGTCTGCTTTTGATAATCAATAATATATATATGGCTTATAAAAAAGGGGCACCAATTTTTCGGTTCGCACAGGGCACCCAAAATCTCAGGGACGGCCCTGATTAGAGCAGATTCTGTTATTGAAAGAACCTGCAAGAAGAATGATATGGCTGCAAGGAAGCATCCTAAGCATGTTCCTACTGCAGAGATCTGCGTAAGAGTCAAAATCTTGGATTCAGAATTTACATTACACCCCAAAATAGTAGAAACAAAAGCTCTAACTTCTTACCAGCAAAAGTGGTCGTCTTCCAGATCTATCCATCAAAAGTACTCCCAAAGTTGTCATTGGGATCTATAAACACAGAAATGACAGAATTGTGTGAAGAGACTCAGGAATGAAGGATACACACATCAAAAGTAGCATCAATCTCATACAGCATTAAGCAGACAAATGATGAAATTGCGTGAAGGGAACTAAGAACCTTAACAGCAACCATTGCTATTGTCCCGATACTCTCTGAAAACCCTGTCATATATAAGAAATTTTTCTTTATGTGAATCAAATAATCTCATAATCGTCTTCTCTAACTTGTCATATGATAGAAGCATAATAAAGGACCCGCACATACCAGCAGAGATAAATATAGAATTTGCATAAAAAACAACGCCATTAATCCCTCCAAATTGTTGCAGTACCATCAAGCCAACTCCTACCTAACCATTGTTACTAAATACCATGAGAGTCTGCAAAAGGTTAAGATAGATTGCATGAATAAGGCTATTTTAGAAAGCTCACAATAAGTGACTTCAAATACTGCAATTGAAATAAGCCAATAATGCTAGCTTCTGTTTGGTGCTGAAGGGCTTCTGTATAATCCTACAAAAAGAAAATACAGTGTAAATGATATATTAGATTCCTTGATTTCTTCCTTTTTTTATTTCCATTCATTTGCTTCCTAGTTAGATTGTAACCCAAAAGAAACATTCTAATGAACAAAAACTTGTTATATACTTTAATTTCAGCGGCCTCTTGATAAACATCAGCATTCTTCCCCCTAAGGCGCTGTAGAGCAGAATCACTCTCTTTCATGTGACCGATCTTTGCCTGCAGAAGATTGCAACTATCACTTGTGATATGTTTGTCTAATAGATATCTAGACTCCGACAATTTGACAAAGGTAATAAAAAAATATCAGCTGTTTGTGTGAGCTGTGTCCAAGATAGACAGCCTAAACAATAACTTAAGCAGGCATGAAAAAACTCACCAGCCATCTAGGAGAATCAGGGATGAAGGGTAGACTTAGAAGCTGTAAAAGACACGGAATAGTTCCTAAGATAAAGATAAAAAAGATGTGTTACATGAAACTCGTTTTAATTTTGCTTAGTGAGAAGAACACCAGAAAAGAACATTACCTATTATAGCCACAATCCTCCAATTCAAGTATGCTCCAAAAAGATAGGTTAATGACATCCCCAAACAAATCATTAACTGTCAAAAGAATACCAAAAAGGGATTTTAAATAAGCCTATATGTGAAATATGTAAAACTTTGGTGGTAGTGTGGTACACACATAAGAGTAAAATGATATTGAGAATACAGCATTGCTTTACCTGAAGGACTGCAGTGAATGCCCCTCTAAGATTCTTGGGTGTTACTTCTGCTACATAAACTGGTACCTATTATGGAAAGGAACTACCCATTTGTATTTTTTATGTGACTCAATATCGTTTGAACTGAAATTATGATAAATTACAAGTCATAACAATTACCAGATAAGATAGAAGGCCAATCCCACATCCTACTAACAGTCTTCCAACGTAAAGCCACCAAGCAACCTTCAAACAACCAGAAAATGATAATATCAATGACTGAAGTTGTGGAAACCCCAAAGGATGATGACATTCAACTGATAGAAAAATTTATAGCCCCAGATTCTGCAGCCCTTTATCCATCTACTTCATTGCTTTTTAACAAGAACAGCAACTCAACAGAAATTTTACATGTAGTCTTGTTAAAAGGATTACTAATTAATTTTATTTATCAGGCAACTAAGCTTCATAGTTAATACCATATAGCATGTACTTCAACAGTTACATTGAATTCTATTCAGTTTTCATGAATGTCTTTTTCCTCCTTCCTTGAAATATAGTTAACCATTGTCCTTCTTACTGTAGAAAGGTTATCTCGATTACTGGTTATTACTTATCAGACATTTGCAAGTATTCTCTCTGGTCCATTTTAATACCATATAGCATGTGCCAACCGTTGTTGGCAACAATTAATGCTTTATTAATATGCAAAAACGTCACTTATAATGGGCCAAAGGCCAATATTGTTTTGCCAAAACAACACTAAAAATGGACAGGAGGGAATAGCATGTAAGCAACTCAATAAATATAGGAATGAAATAGAATAAATCAATGGTAAACCTTAGAGAATGCTATGACAATCCATCCTAATATGCAGAATACTTCAGAGAGTCCCATGGCCTGCTCAGCAAAATGCAAAATAACCGAAGGTGAAGGACAATAACATACAAGTTATAATTAAATGAAATACACAAAATCGGTGAAACTTACAATTCGACGACCTGTGTAATCTGCTATTTTACCACTCACAATGGCACCAATCATCGCTCCAATTGTCAATATTGAACCAAAAATTGAGTACTGCATAAATGCAAAGAGTTTAATTTAATAACACCAGACATGAGACACATACAGTTAAATGAGGCCAATAGTTAGTCTGTAATCTGTAAGTATTAGCACAAATAGCTAGGGCCCATTTGTTTTGTTTCCCATTTCCTATTTTCATTAATAATTATAAAAATCTCACATTGTTTTCATTCTATTTTCTGCTTTCAAATATTTGAAAAAGAAACAGTGAAAGTGATCATTCCTATACAAATCTTTGAAAAAAGAAAAACAAAATGAAGGTGGCATTTTGCAATTATTAATAAAAATATAAAATAAAAACAGAAACCGAAAACAAAGCAAAGGGCCTTATGAATCCAAATTCAATCTTCGATGAATACATGACAAAGCAAAGGTTGTTATTTAAAGCTCAAACCTCTGCCACACCAAGATTGAGGTCATTCATGATTCCAGATTGAGAAGGAGATGAATATCCCACCTGCAAAATTAATTAGTACTCATGTGACAGTAATCATTACAATTTCTGATAGAGAGGGAAAAAAAATCTTATATAAACTCAGTGCAGTTGGATTCACTTAGGCCAATTAAATCATTTAGTATGATAGATTATGACGGTTCATTATGAATTAACCATGATAATCATTGATGTAATTGAACTAGTGAACTCAACTTGATATGCAAAACCAAAATGTGTACATGGGGTCTTACAGCTGAGCCAAAAACGTAAGAACCAAGAACAGCAACAAAGGTACTGAGTATAAGAGTAGTTGGTACAGAACAAGTTCCGGTCTGCCTCTGTCCTTCAAAGTCAACGTCACCATGGCCACCGTGCGTTTCAACGTTGTCTGTGGAAAGCAGAGGATTTGAAAGTTGAGTTGGTTCAGCACTTCTATTGTCCATCATACTATTCTGTCTTCTATGCGACGATCAGAGGGTAATGTTAGTTATGAAAAATGGATGGATGTATAAACTATACAGATATGATATATCAACACCCGGGTGCGACACCCAGGTGCGACACCCGGGTACTGTAGCGCTACTGTAGCGCTACAGTACCGAACTGTAGCGCTACTGTAGAGCTACAATTTTTTTTTTTTTTTTTTTTTTTACAAATTCTGGCTTTTTTTTATAAAAAAAAAATTAGTTTTTTTTAAATACTAACATTTTTTGTTAATCCAGTACAAATATCTAGTTAATTCAATTCATTATATGGTTAATGGGTCATCCTGAAACTTACAATAATTTTCCACACAAATTAACCATATAATGAACTGAATTAACCAGAAATTTGCATGTGATTAACCAAATATTTACATGATTGTGAAAAATGATTGTAAGCTTCAGGATAACCCATTAACCATATAATGAACTGAATTAACCAAATATTTGCACGTGATTAACCATATAGAATGGTTGAAGCATCAGAGTTACCGATTAACCATAGAATACACTGAATTAACCAACCATTTTCAAAGGATTAACCACGTGTTTTTGTTTTAAAAAAAGTCGACCAAAAAAAAAGACCCATTAACCATATAATAAACTGAATTAACCAAAAATTTGCATGTGATTAACCAAATATTTACATGGTTGTGAAAAATAATTGTAAGCTTCAGGATAACCCATTAACCATATAATGAACTGAATTAACCAGATATTTGCACGTAGTTAACCAAAAATGTTAGTATTTAAAAAAGTTAAATTTTTATTTTTTTTAAAAAAAGTCAAAATTTGAAGGAAAAAAAAAAAAAAAAAAAGGCGCTACAGTAGCGCTACACTGCAGGTGTCGTACCCGGGTGTCCCACCCGGGTGTTCAAATATCATTTCTGAACTATAAATGGTGGTGCCGCCTCGTGTGCTGACCAAAATGTCAAGTGGGGCAGGGCAAGTCAGATGAGATGAATCTTGGGATATGGACACGTTACGGATAATGATATTTGGACATAAAAATAATGTTTAATATCATATAAAAATATCTATCCTTATTTATTTATTACTCCTTCCGATCTCTATTATAAGAAATAAGTCTTTTTTTTTTGTCCAAAATATAAGAAACATGCATCGATTTTTGCACATATTAAATGTTAATTTCCAATATTATCCTTATTAATTATTGTCATTAATTATAGATCATCAGAATATTAATTAAAATTAGAAGGGGTATTTTTGGAAATCTATACGAGTATTAATTACAATTAACTCATTCCAATACATTTCCTTGGTTTGTGTGTTTTAGGGTTTTGTTTCTTATATTGTGGACCGGAGAGAGTATTTTCTTCTCTCACATCATGTATTTCATCATTCTCAAGACACTCATTAGTTCTCTACGGTGTTTATACAAAATACTCAATTATATGTTCAAATATCTTTACTCATATGTTACAAAAATATGAGTTTAATTTTGATTTTGATACATGTTTTTTTTCGGAGTCAATTAATTACAATTCATTATCATGTGTTAGGTTAAAGAATGTTTTTTTTTCTTTTTTGGAACGTACTATAATTAGTCCTTTGGGTTAAGTAGATCAATCATAGTATCTCCACGGTTTAAGCTCTTCGGACATACTATGTGACTAATTTCTGATTCGGCTCATTGAACAAGATTTTATCCATTGGTTCTCAACATCCTCATGAAAGTGATTCCATATAGATCCGAACCTGGGTTTCGGATCCTTCTTATAGGGATAAGTTGCTTTTATTCAACCAACACCATTGGTAGGTTAAAGAATGTTTTATTCCCATGAAATTATATGCCTAAAACCAAACGTTATCCTAATGTTTATGATAAATGTCAAGTATTTTTAATAATATAGTAATTAATGATAGGTTGATACTATTTTTTTTTTTTATCTTGATCGTACATATTAATTAAATTAAATTATTTAAAAATAATGCACTGTCCCCTTTGCTGCCCGAATTATCCATTCCTGATCAATCTTTTCATATATTTTATTTTGTCACGGGGTCACCCACGAGGAAGACCTGCCATATCCCAACTTTGAATTTTAAATATCATATTTTCTTCTTTTAGTATTTAAAAATTATATTAAATCCTGACTAATTCAAGTTAAATTGGATGGACTCATATAAGGGATAAAATTCTCACATCATCTTTATTTTTCATTTATAAAACCCGAATCCAATATCTTGCGTAATTTAAGGAAATCAAACTTCAGCCACTTAAATCAATATACATTAGTTTTAAATATCATATTTGATACGACATATATTTATATTTACTTCTTTCTTTTTTTTAATAGCATGTCCTTCACTTCAACAAATTAAAAAGAATAAAGATATACCAACATGGTTGATCCGAGTGGTAAGCGACTCAAGCACTTTAAGTAAGTGGTCAGATGTTCGAATTCTGACTCTTTTGTACGGAGAAAACATAATTAGGAGGGGAGAACCACATTGTATGTCCAACAGTTTCCTCGAAAGAAATTAAACACTACTAACGATGATGGATATTCAGTACCTATAACATGATTTAAAAAAAACAAAGGTACTCTTCACTTTAGACAACACCAATGCTGACAGGGTGCCACGGAGAGGGAGGACTAGGGAGATTCAGCATTCCTATCCTTTACGGATATTGTTTTCTTGTATCTGAATTTATTTAAATATCCACTAATTGTATTTATTTATTTATTTTTTTGACAGAATTGTATTTATTTATAGTGATGTGATGTTTTTAGCTCCAAATAAAAATGTAAACAATGTTGACTTCCACGCTATTGACGTGGAGGCTATCATAACATATTATATAATACGTGCACATTTATAATTATACGAGATCATCTTCTACATTTATTTGTTAAGATTACACTAAAAATGCAGGTGGGACCTGTAAAATTACCTCAACAAGAACGAAGCTCTCAGAATCTATGATCGGTCACGAAAGAGAGCTACAAACATATATGACACCATGCATATACCTCGGTAATGGCCGTAGTGATGGCACCAAACCCACTTTTGAAAAGAGAAACGATTTTTGAATATCTAAAATGGGATGGTATCTCTTAATTTTGTTTATTGATATATTTTTGAAGGTTAAGGCTATGGTACATCACCCACATGATGCACTACCCATTACACCACCTACATGTCAAGAGCTTCACCAATCCTTTATATATGTGGCCATTTGACTTTTCAATCACCCAAAATACATGGTTATATTTGAAATCTTGACCAGCCCATGTGACAATTTCATTGGCCCAAAAAAGATAAAAAATAAGTGAGAGATAAAGATAAACACATATGATATCACACACGGTGTTCAGAATTTAATGTTAAAATAACAGAACTCTTTGAAAATTTTACATATACAACTACATAATTTGCATGTTATTTTTGCTACGTGAATATTCTACTGTTTTAGATTTTATATCAGAAATTCATTACGTGTGTGAGATTAACACGGAATTAGGATTTTTTTCAACTAAGGCGGGCCTGATCCAAATGTGGTTTTTAACTTCTTATATTGCAAGTCTTTGCAGGCATGGTAGACCAAGTCCAACCTATAGCACTCAATGACCAACTAGAAAAAACCTATATACGCATAGAGGCGTTCATCGGATTTCACGATAATAATCCAAATCAAATTAATTAATTAAATTAATTTAAATTGATTTGGTTAATAGATCTATTTCACTTTCAACCCAAACCAAACTAATTATAATTGGTTCAGTCTTCGGACTTTTTCTTTTTTTTTTTAACTCAAATCAATTCGATCGACTCATCAACTATTTTCAATCTTTAAATTTATACGGTTTAGATTTTAATACTTAAAAGCTCTCTTGTTGCTTTGTCTTTTTTTTTTTTTTTTAATTCATTTTGAATTTTTTTTATAATATTATTTTAGGTTTAATAAACTTTTTGGTCCCTACATTTATGTAACATTTGATTTTAATCCCTAACTTTTTTTTCAATGGTTTTGATCCCAAATAATTTCAAAACATTGGTTTTAGTCCCTGTATTATTTCAAAATTTTGGTTTTGGTCCCCACTTATTACTCTGCATATCTCAGGTATCTTTCAATAACAATTACAAGAGCCACCTCCAATTATCCTTTGTCTCATGCTCAACCACTGCAAAAGCCAAAGGAAAGTACTGATCATTTGGGTCCCTCCCAACTGCTATAAGTAGTTGTCCCCCATACTTTGTCTTTAGGTCAACCTCGACGAATGGCTTACAAGTAGCTATAAAACCCTTTTTACAGCCTTCAAGACACACATATAGAAACTTCAAAACCTAGGTTACAAATTATATGACTATGTTTATCAAATTTAGGGATTAAAACCAATGTTTTGAAATTGTCAGGGACCAAAACCAAAACTCACCTAAAATATAGGGATCAAAAAGTTCATTAAACCATTATTTAATGTTACCCAAATCCTTTTGAATAATCTTTGATCATGTTTACTGTCCAACTTCATTGTGATACTTTAGGCAAAGAGATTAAGATATTTAAAGTTATAACTATAGAATAGGATAAATACTAACTAAAAAACAGTGGCATTCCATTGGCAACTCTATCCATAAGTTAGTGTTAGATTGTTTTGAGAATCCTAGTAAAATTGGGGAGATAAATCAAACTCTTATCACTTTAATCCCTAAGTGTGATGATCCTTCTAGAGTTTCCCAATCTAAGACCTATTGCTTTATGCAATGTTAGCTATAAGATCATATCGAAAGTCATCACTGATAGGTTAAAATTGATTCTGCCCTATGTGGTTTCTTCCAACCAAAGCAGTTTTGTGTCAGGAAGATCCACATCAGATAACATCCTTGTGATGCAGGAATCTATTCATACTCTTAACCAACTAAAAGGCAATAAGGGTTTTATGATCATTAAACTAGATTTAGAGAAAGCTTATGACAGATTGGAATGGAGTTTTATCTTAGAATCTCTTGAGTTACTTCATGTTCCAGCTTCTCTTATTAATCTGATTTACTTCTGTATCTCCACATCCAATTTATGTTTGAACTGGAATGGAAACAAATCTGATTCATTCTCAGCTTCAAGAGGCTTAAGACAAGAAGATCCTATTTCTCCCTACCTCTTTGTCTTAGCCTTGGAAAGATTGGGACATAGAATTCAGGATTTGGTAAACTCTAATACCTGGAAACCTTTAACTTTTGGGAGAGGAGGCCTTAGTCCTAAACTCTCCCACATATGTTTTGCTGATGATTTAGTTTTCTTTGCAGAAGCTAATATGGAACAAATTCAGGTTATTAGACAGGTTATAAATGAATTTTGCATAAGTTCTGGCCAGAAAGTCAACTTGAACAAATCCAAAGTTTTCTTTTCAAAAAATATTAGAAATGATGTTGCTGTGCAGCTTAGCAATGAACCGGGAATAGAAAGGACAAATAACCTTGGAAGCTATCTTGGTGTCCCTCTTTTGCATCAGAGAATCACTAAAGATTCTGTATCCTTCATTTTAGAAAAGATGAGGAAAAAACTCTCCTCTTGGAAATCTAACTCTCTATCTCTAGCTGGTAGAATAACTCTTGCTCAATCATGCTTGTCTTGTATGCCCAACCACATAATGCAAACAACAACCTTACCAGTTTCAGTCTGTGAAGCAGCAGAGGCCATTTGCAGGAATTTTGTTTTGGGCAGTAATGAAACCAGTAGAAAGTGTCATATGATATCATGGGAGAAGATTTGTCAACCAAAGGATCAAGGAGGGCTAGGCTTCAGGAATCTTAAAGTCCTAAACAAAGCATACATGTCTAACCTTGCTTGGCAATTAATCAACAACCCGGAGAAGCATTGGGTGCAAATTATGAAATTCAAGTACAATTATGGACCTTTTGGAATGCCATCCGTGGTTCAAAAGTCAAGTGCTTCAAATGTGTGGAGAGCAATTGTTAATGCTTGGGAATATGTGGTTAACAACACAACCTGGATCATCAAAGATGGGAATAACACTCGGTTTTGGAGAGACAAATGGATTCCTAATATTGGCAGCCTAGAGGATCTATTTCCAGTAGCTAGCCTAGTAGCTGAACTTAATTTTCCTGTATCCTTTTATGCTTCAGCATCAGGTTGGGATTGGAGCCTGCATTGAGAGACTGGTTCCTCAAGACATTTGTGAAAAGATAGCTAATGTTCAAGCTCCTAACTCAAGCATTCCTGATTTTCCTTCATGGAATGCTGCAACTGATGGTCTATTCTCATTAAAAACAGCTTATTTCTTGCTGTCATAGGAGAATCTTAATCTGCCTAATCCCATCTTCCAAAAAGTTTGGAAATGGAATGGTCCAACACGAATGAGAGCTATCCTTTGGAAGATAGCACATGATAAGTTACTTACAAATGAAGAAAGATTGAAGAGAGGAATGGCTGATCACAACCTTTGCCCAAGATGCAACTCTCAACCAGAAAGTCTTATGCATTTACTAAGAGACTGTGATGAAGTGCAGGATTTTTGGAAGGACCATATCAAGCAGGAATTCTGGAGTAAGTTTTTTAGTCTAGGGCAGTATGCCTGGATTGATTGGAACTTGTCTTCATCTGATATAGGCTTGGTTCCTTGGAGGTGGTCTCTAGTCTTCGGTGTGGCTCTTTGGGCAATTTGGAAAGACAGGAACTCTTTGATTTTTTCTCATCAATCTTCAATGGGGGATGATTTATGGTTCTCTGTGTGCAATAATTCTCATTTCATTGAGAATGGGAATGGGAATCCTCTTAAATCAAGAGACAACATCAAAATTCCTGCTTCGGGAATTTGGCTG
Source organism: Echinosophora koreensis (assembly GCA_035048595.1). Classification (NCBI taxonomy): domain Eukaryota; kingdom Viridiplantae; phylum Streptophyta; class Magnoliopsida; order Fabales; family Fabaceae; genus Echinosophora; species Echinosophora koreensis. Next base: position 4,726,687 of record JAPCYP010000016.1, on the reverse strand, counting down.
AAGCCTCCTTCTGGTGCATTTAAGCTCAATGTAGATGGATCACACCTTCCTGGAATTGGAAGCTCAGCTAGTGGTGGATTGATTAGAGACTCAGTTGGCAATTTCATTAGAGGTTTCTACTGTAAAATCACTTCTTCTAATGTGATTTGGGCAGAATTGTGGGTGTGCTTTCAGGATTACAACTTGCCAGGAGTTTGAAGCTTTCCAACATCATTGTGGAAGCCGATTCAAGAACAGCCATTGAATTGATTAACAAGGGTGCCTATTCAAATCCTGCTCTTCAGTTTCTGATTGGAGAAATCAAAACACTTGCTAGGAAAATAGATTGGAATGTTAAATTCCAACATACTCTTAGACAAGCAAATTCTTGTGCTGACCATTTAGCCTATAAAGGCCATTTAGGAGATTACTCTTTATGTATAGTAGAGAATCCCTGGCCTATGTTATGTCTTCTCCTTCAAAATGATGTAAGAGGACCTGATTCCTCTAATATTCCTTAATTCAATATATTACCCGTTCATATAAAAAAAATACTAACTAAAAATAATATCATCGTTTGAAATTAATTTAATTATTATGTAAAGTCATTGAAGAATAAGGAATATTTTTACCTTGTATTAATATAAAATTCAAAATTTTATAAATAAAAGATAATATGTGAGGATAATGTCAAATTTGCTTGTCTAGAAGTGTATTAAAGCCTACTTTTTATATTGATATTCGATCATGTATTGTCACCTCATTTCAAAATTATTGACCATCATAATAAATTTTTTTAAAATCACATATAATAATTTATAATTAGTTAATAGTGTAAAATTTTGCATACATGTTTTATGGAGAAAATAAAGAGTTTAATATCATATTGAGTCTGAATTTTACGAAAAGTAAGGACTATAAGGACCATAAAAAATTTGAGTTAAAAACTATTTGCATGACAATTAAAAATTGTGAAGGAATTTCTATTTTAGGTGTAAGTCGATCTAAAATCTTATTTTAATTTTGAATGTTTCAATCTCAGAATGTGAATATATATTAATTTTAATTTTGTAACTTAAAAAATACTGGTTTAAAAAAAAAAAAACCTTACAAAATACTAAAATTAAATTTAAATCTTAAGTTTAAAAACATCAAGATTATTTTATGAGTTTAATTTGTATGCACTGTAAGTGTAAAGATTTATACACTGACAACCAATCAGAAATCATGGAATTAATAACTTTTAAGGTGGTTAGAATAAGAATCAAGCATTTATGACAGTATATCAATTTCTGATTGGTTGATAGTGTAAAAAAATTTATACTGCCAGTGTATATCAATTAAATCCTTATTTTATTGTAAAAAAAATAAAGATTATAATTAACATTTAACAAAGAGAAATAAATGATTGGTTGGTCATGCATATCTGTTTTATTGTACAGTCACCAACAATTTTATTTAACAAGGTAAAGATGTTAAACCTATGGAAATTGTAAATGTTGAGCTGGTGATTGGTGAATAACCAAGGAAAGGACTCAGGGGCTGAGATCCCCAACCGTCAATGTTTACCATGAATGCTATGATTTGGAACGACTGTCGAGGAGCGGGTGGAAGGAATTTTGCTAGCATGATTAGAGACTTTCTAGTTATCTATCAGTTAGACTTTGTTGCAATCCTGGAGCCCCGGATCAGTGGCTTAAATGCTGATAACGTAATTCAAAGAATAGGTCTGGTTGAAGGAGCTAGGATTGAAGCTAGAGGTTTCTCTGGCGGCATTTGGTGTCTCTGGAAATCAAACTTCATGGCTGCTGAAGTTTTGTCAACTTCAAGATACTGTGTCCATCTCAAGTTAAATTCAAATTCTCCCTCCTTCTGGTTCTTTACGGTTGTCTATGCAAGTCCTAATGCTAGTGATCGTGAAGAACTATGGAATGATTTGAGAGAGTTCAGTTTGAATTACCAAGGTCCATGGTGCATTGCGAGAGACTTTAACTCTATGGTCTCCTCTCAGGAAAGAAATGATGGGGCTGCTCTAAACCATAGATCTAGCTCTTCCTTTGTAGAATGTATTGAAGATTGTGGTCTTATAGATATGGGCTTTTCGGGTTTTCCCTTTACTTGGTCTAGAGGTGACTTGAGGGAGAGGTTAGGCAGGGTGTTGTGTAATGAAGCTTGGCAAACTCTGTTTTCTACAAGCTCAGTTACCCATGTCCCTCTCCCTTCCTCGGATCATTGTGGTCTTCGGCTTAAAGTGAATGATGGGAATGTTAGGCCAAGAAGAAACTACTTTAAATTCCTAGGAGCCTAGCTTGACCATGATGATTTTAGCAATCAAGTTAGGCAGTGGGAAGAGAATGTGCAGAGGCTAACTTCTAATTTACAATCCTGGAACAAAGAGGTGTTTGGAAATATCTTCAGAAAGAAACACCGTCTCTTAAAAAGGCTTGAGGGGATAAACAATACCGTTCTTAATGGACCTAATGAAAGGCTTATTTCTCTTAGAAATGAGCTCTGGAAGGAATACAATATGCTTCTTTCTCATGAAGAGAACTACTGGTTCCAACAGGCCAGGTTTCGTTGGGAGATCTAAATACCCGATTTTTTCACCAATCAACTTTGAATAGAAGAAGGAAAAATAGAACTATGGCTCTCCAAAATGAGGAAGGCCAATGGATTTATGATAATGACCTCATGCAGCAACATATTATTCAGTTTTCCTCTAGCCTTTATTCTTCCTCTAACCATATCAATTATTCTTTCAATTCTGTTACATCCTTTTCTTGTATCAGGATAGAAGATAGAATGATCCTTAAAGCTAGAGTGACCAAAGAAAAAGTAAAAAGGGCTTTATTCAGTATAAAGAGCTATAAGTCTCCAGGCCCGGATGGTTTCCATCCCCTTTTCTTCAAAAGTCAATGGGAGAAGTTAGGTAACTCTATCCTTAAGATGGTTGAAGACTGTTTTTCAAATCCTCATAATATAGTAAGTCTGAACAAGACTTTGATAACCTTAATTCCAAAATGTGATGACCCGTCTAAGGTTAACCAACTTAGACCTATAGCCCTCTGCAATGTGAACTATAAAATAATTTCAAAAATCATCTCTAATAGAATTAAACCTATGCTGCCCTATATTGTCTCCCAGCACCAGAGCAGCTTTATAGCTGGTAGGTCAACCTTATATAACATTATTGTTATGCAAGAGGCCATTCACTCACTTAATCTTATAAGAGGAACAAGGGCTTTATGATTATTAAACTAGACCTTGAAAAGGCTTATGACCGTTTGGAATGGGGGTTTATTATGGATTCTTTGGACATACTTTATTTTCTTGATTCCATAAAAAACTTGATATTTCATTATATTTCTTCTTCTAGCTTGTGTTTGAACTGGAATGGTAGCCCCACAACTTCTTTTTCGGCTTCTAGAGGACTTAGATAAGGAGACCCTATTTCTTCATATCTTTTTGTCCTTGCCCTTGAAAGATTGGGACATAAAATTCAAGATAAAGTTATTGAGGGTTCTTGGAAACCCCTGAAATTTGGGAGAGGTTTAGGACCAAAATTATCTCATATTTGTTTTACGGATGATATTGTATTATTTGCAGAAGCTAACATGGATCAAGTGCAGGTTATTAGAGAAGTGTTGGATGAATTTTGTGCTAGCTCTGCCCAAAAAGTTAGCCTTCCAAAATCTAAGGTATTTTTTTCCAAAAATGTTAATGAAGATTATGCAGGTTTGCTTAGTGAAGGTTTGAGAATCTCTCAAACTCAGGATCTAGGTATCTACTTAGGGACTCCTCTTATCCATCAAAGGGTATCAAAGCAATCATTGAGCTTCATTCTCGAAAAAATGAGGAAGAAGCTCTCTACTTGGAAATCAAACTCTCTATCCTTTGCGGGTCGGATTGCTCTGGCTCAGTCCTGTTTGTGCAGCATGCTTGGACACGTTATGCAATCTGTAGTGATTCCAGCCCCTGTGTGTGACGAAGCGGAAACAATATGCAGAAATTTCATTTGGGCAGTAATGAAAATCAAGCCATCTTATCTCTTGGGACATAGTATGTCAACCAAAGGAACAAGACGGGCTGGGTTCCAGAATTCTTAGAATTCTAAGCCAATCCTGTATGGCTAAGCTTGCCTGGCACCTGATAAATAATCCAGAAAAGCTATGGGTCCATATTCTAAAATATAAGTATAACTGCAGTCCACAAGGGTTGCCTTCAGTCATTAACAGGAGCAATTCATCAAGAACTTGGAGGGCTATTGTTAACATTTGGGATATGGTAGATAGCAACTTCACCTGGGTCATTCAAGATGGTGGTAATACTCGGTTCTAGAAAGACTGCTGGATCCCGGGTCGAGGCAAATTGGAAGAGCAATTCCTCAAGCGGAAGCAAACTTCAAGGTCACCTTTTATGCCTCAGAGAGAGGTTGGAAATGGTCATCACTGGAAAACATCCTTTCTGAAGATATGTGTAGTGCTATTCGAAATGTCCGACCCCCTTCTCCTAGTCAGAGTGATTTTCCATCTTGGTCGGCGTCTTCAGAAGGACAATTCTCAATCAAAACGACTTATGTGGTTTTTTCTAACCAAGTTGAGCCTCCTCCTTCCAGTCTGTTTCGGAAAATATTGAAGTGGAAGAGGCCTACGTGTATGAGGTCTACTCTTTGGAAATTGGGGCATGGAAAGCTGTTATCGAATGAAGAACGAAGAAGAAGAAGGATGACTGATGATGATTTGTGTCCCAGATGTCACCTACAGCCAGAATCAGTGATGCATTTGTTGAGAGATTGCGTGGATGTTCAGCAGTTTTGGTCTTCCCTTATCTACCCTTCTCATTGGAGTAGATTTTTCAGCCTTGGCACTCTTGCTTGGCTTGATTGGAATCTGACCTCTCCATATATTGGTCTTGTCCCTAGGAACTGGTCTATCATGTTTGGAGTTGGAGGGACCGGAATTCATTGGTCTTTTCTCAGAAATTTTTAATGGGAGAAGAGCTCTGGAATATAGTTTGTAACCAAGTCCATTTTATAGAATCAGTAATTGAAAATCCCCTTGTGTCAAGGGATAACTTTCAATCAAACAGAACTCACTCCTGGTCTAAACCGCCTCACGAAGCTTTCAATGTCTCCCATTGTGCAAGAAGAGGAAGTTCAACTTGTGGGGGTCTGGTCCGGAATGAAGAAGGGACTTTCATCAAAGGTTTCTCATGTAAAGTTACCTCAAGCAATATCATATGGGCTGAGATGTGGGGAGTCTTCTCAGGATTGAGGCTTGCCAAAGAACTTGCTATTCAGAATCTCATGGTTGAATGTGACTCAAGAGTTGTAGTCGACATGATTCTCAAAGGAGCAACCCCCTCTCCTGTGCTGAAGTTCTTGTTAGAAGAAATATTGGCTTTCCTCAGGAGGAGTGATTGGAATGTCTCCATTTACTATATAGATAGATCAGCCAACAGTTGTGCTAACTTTTTAGCTAACAATGGTCATGTTGGCTCTTTTCCGTTGAATTTTGAAGAAAGGCCTTGCCCTATTCTACACATGTTGTTGTCCAATGACCTTAGAGGTGTGATATCTCCGAGGGTTCCTTAATTAATAGATTCCTTTTCACATCAAAAAAATAAAAAAAATAAAAAAAGAAAAAGAAACAAGAAGCCCTGTTAAAGGCACAAGCTAATCTTAAATAACATTTAACGTTAAAATTAAAGGGGTCATGCCAAGCACTAACAAATTGAAACACCTGAGCCCATCCTAAATATTAAATAACATCAATTTCGAAAATAAAAAAATTACTTGCGTCTTTCTATTATTATTATTATTATTATTAGACTGTTTTTACATTAGTAGTTACTAATGAACCAAAGGAAAACGTACCACAAAACTTCCTGGAAGTGATAAACAATAAAAAGTAGGATTTGGATTCCCTACATTTATTATTTTCATGCATTCACGCATTCATTGATATAGACCATTAGATGCATTTGAGTGTGTATTAAAAAAAATTAAAGAATTAAAAATAAAATTGATCCAATGGTATATCTTGTAACTTCGTGAATGCGTAAATGTGGGGAATCTAAATCCCACTGTGATAAACAATAAAAATAAAAAGGCTTTAGATAGAGTAGTTTGAATGAAACATACATTTGACCAAAACAATAAAGTCCATCTCTAGCTTTTTTTTAAGCAGGTGGTATGTGACGAATAATCCGCTAATCATATTGACAATCCAAGATCTAACGGAACAACAAATACATTTATTTTAGATGTAAAAAAAAAAAAACAAATACAATTTTTTGTCAAAAAAAAATTATTACAAATTTATGTTCTTCTCTTCACTGCATTTCTTCTCATTCTCCCTTCAATGCGTTCTGTTTATTCTCAATCTATGTATCTTTTCCTCGATTATCTTTAATGAAAAATTGAACAAATAAAGAGAATAAAATAAATTTAAAATGGCATCAATAAAATAAAATAAAGATAAATATGACTTCAAATAAAGTAAAATGAAACTTTTATTTTATGCAACGAAAAATACACAAATTTGTAAGATAAACAAATACTTAATCAACTATATATTGCGTATCATAAAATTTATTAAATAAAATTGTAAAATAGTACTTGCTCATATATCTGAAATACTTCTTATATTGAATGAGATGCAAATTAGCAATTACATTGAGACTGAGCACTTCTATTTATACAGTGCTCACCAACTGACTCTACTGATAACAGATTCTGTTATCATTATAACTAACATATAATTTCTACACTCCCCCTCAAGTTGGAGCATGAAGATCCTTGATGCCCAACTTGCCAAGAAGTAATTCAAATCTATCTCTCCCCAACGGTTTAGTGAAGATGTCTGCTACTTGCTCTTTGGTCCCAATCTTCTCAGGTGCTATTTCTCCAGATTGGACTCTTTCCCTCACAAAATAACAATCCATCTCAACGTGCTTTGTCCTTTCATGGAAGACCGGATTTGCAGCTATGTGAAGTGCCGCTTGATTATCACAGTAAAGAGTAGTTGCTGAACTTTGCTTAACAGATAATTCAGTTAAGAGCCATCGCAACCAAATGAGCTCACTGATTGTGGAAGCCATCGACCTGTATTCAGCTTCAGCTGAAGACTTGGAAACCACTGTTTGTCTCTTGGTTCTCCAAGAGATGGGTGCTGCTCCCAGTGTAATTATATAACCAGTACAAGATCGTCGAGTAAAGGGGCATCCTCCCCAGTCCGCATCGCAATAAGCATGTAAAATTAAATCATTGTTGCTAGGTAAGAAAATTCCCTGTCCTGGAGTAGTTTTCAGATACCTTAGAATTCGATATGTAGCATCCATATGCACTTGCTTGGGTGCTGTCATGAACTGACACAAGGTATTGACCGCATATGTGATGTCTGGCCTTGTAATTGTGAGGTACAACAGTCTCCCTAACAGCCTTCAATACTGAGCTGGGTTAGTATCCGGGTCTTCATCATGAACTTGCAGCTTGCAATTCTGTTCCATTGGGAATTTGCTAGGTCTGCAATTTTGCATCCTTGTCTCATGAAGAATGTCTAGGACATATTTCCTTTGACTAAGAACCATTCCCTTTGGTGATTGAGCCACCTCAATGCCTAGGAAGTACTTTAGTGGTCCCAAATCCTTGATGCTGAATAGTTTGTCAAGGTGCTCCTTTACCCATTGCATTGATTCTATGTTGTTTCCAGCGAGGATTACATCATCAACATAGATCAATGGAGTGAGGAATACTTGTCCTATTTTGAAAATGAAGAGGGAATGGTCTGCTCGTGACTGATCAAAACCGAGCTCAATGAGGGCACTAGTGAACTTGTGGTACCAATTTCTAGAGGCCTGCCGCAACCCATAAAGAGACTTCTTGAGTTTGCACGAGTATCTCCCTTCTTTGTGAATCCTTGAGGAATCTTCATGTAGATTTTTTCATCCAAGTCTCCATGTAAAAATGTGTTATTGACATCTAGTTGATGAACCAACCACCCCTTTGATACTGCTATTGAGAGAAGGCATCTTATGGTCACAAGCTTAGCTACCGGGGCAAAAGTTTCATGATAGTCTTCACCCTCAATTTGTGTGAATCCCCTTGCCACTAATCGGGCTTTGTAGCGTTCGACTTCGCCATTTGGTTTGAACTTCACTTTGTAGATCCATTTTGAATCCACTGTGTTCTTCCCAGGGGGCAAGTGTGTAAGGCTTCAAGTGTCATTTTTCTCCAAAGCTTCAATCTCCCTCTTCATGGCCTCCTTCCAATGTTGATGTTTTACTGCCTGCATAAAAGACTTAGGCTCATCTTGTGAAGAAATGTCCGTTAGGTAAGCTGAATGGGAGTTAGAAAAATTCTCATATGATAAGTAATTTGACAATGGATAAATCACAGAGTTACCAGAAGAGCCATTAGGCAAATTAGGTGTGACAGAAGGTGGTAGGTCCACTTGATAGTCTAACAAGTGTTTGGGAAGATGCCTCTATCTTCCACTTTGTCTTGCCTCATTAGTAGGTTCAATGTGGGTGTTTTCATTTTCTGCATCTTCCAATTCAAGTTCTGTTTCTTTAGGTTCATTGGATTGCTCATCTTCAATGTCATGGCTAACCACTTGCCTCTTGGAAGCAATGTCATCTGCTATGTCATCATAGCATACAGTTTCGGGTTGTTGTTCTCTGCTGTTTATGCAGTCATTTCCTTTAAAAGGTAATTCATTCTCAAAGAACATAATATCTCTAGACACAAAGATATTCTTAGTCTCTATGTCATACACCTTATACCCCTTTTGTCCTAAGGGATAGCCTAGAAAAACACATGCTCTCCCCCTTTCATCAAACTTCCCTTCCCTTCGGGTTTTCAAAGCATAGACTAGGCATCCAAAGACCTTTAGATGGTTATAATTAGGTTTCTTACCGAACATCACTTCATAGGGAGTTTTGTAGCTAATGACCTTAGAGGGTAGCCTGTTAATTATATGGACAGTTGTGAGAACACATTCCCCCCAAAATTTAATAGGTAAACCTGAATGAAATCTTAGGGCTCGGGCAATCTCTAGAATGTGCCTATGTTTTCGTTCTACCACCCCATTTTGTTGAGGTGTGTAGGTGCATGACAATTGCATCATTATCCCTTTACTTTCATAAAAATGTTGCATATGACTTGATGTGAATTCTAGTCCATTATCTGTCCTAACATGCTTGACCCTTTTTTCCAAATTGTGTTTCAATCATACATATAAACATAGGCAAATATCTTTCTACTTCTGATTTGTGTTTCATCAGATATACCCAAGTACCTCTACTAAAGTCATCAACATTTGATAGAAAATGGTGTGCTCCAGAAGTAGATGGTGTATTATAACGACCCCAAATGTCACAATGAATCAAATCAAAGCATGTTTCAGACTTTATTGAACTAATAGGAAAGGGTAGTCTACTTTGTTTAGCCCTAATACAAGAATCACATGGCAACCTACTCTGATTTTCAGTAATATCTATACCTATTGACCTTATTTTGTTTTCTGAAGTGTGTCCAAGACGTGCATGCCACAAGGCTGCCTGATCTGATTTGCTGACCTTCATTGCCACTCCTCTTTGTGCAGTTGGCTCAAGAAGGTACAGGCCATCTTGGTGTCTACCCATCCCAATCAGGCTCCTCGAATGCAAGTCCTGTATCACACAAAAATCAGCCATAAAGGTAATAGCACAATTATTTTCTTTTGTCAATTTACTAACTGAAAGTAAATTGCATTGAAAGCTTGGAATGTGTAAAACAGTATTTAGCATCATTCCATTAGATAAGGTTGCCTTCCCTGTACCCTTCACTGGCACACTTGCACCATTTGGAATTCGAACAGGGTTCTGATCAGAGACTTCTTTTTCTCTAAGTAAATCATCATTGTATGTAATATGCTCTGTAGCTCCTGAATCAATGATCCAGGGCTTACTGAACACTGAGTTACCTGCCATGTTTACCACTGGTTTAGGTTGTTGCTTTGCTTGCACAGGTTCTGCATCACCTCTCAGTTGCTGGAGCAGCTTTTCATATTGCTGCAGTGATAAGCCTGGTACAGGACTGCCCTCTGTGCCTACTTGTGCTGCTTTGTAATTGCCTTTCTTGGCATTCCATGGTCCTTTTGGATCACGGTTTGGCTTCTTCCAGTCTGTTGGATATCCAATAATTTCCCGGCATTCTTCTTTAGTGTGTCCCACCTTTTGACAATGCTCACATCTTGGTCTTTCTTTCTTGACTATTGCTTTATTGTCACTGCCTTTGTATCTTGTGTTGCTTGCTTGAAAAGCTGTTGTTTCAGTCACTGATCTGTGCATGGCTGAAATCATCCTCTGTTGCTCATCCTCAGCCACAAGGTGGTATGCTTGTCCAAGTGAGAGGGTAGGAGTCATGCTCAAGACTTGAGTCTTGACAGTGGCAAAAACTTCATCCAATCCCATAAGGAAGTCATATAATTGCTCCCTCTCTTTCATTTGAATTAGACGTTTTTGCAAATCACATTTGCAACCTCCACAGGAACATTCGGGCCAAGGTGCAATGGAGTGTGCTTCATCCCACAAGCCTTTGAGCCTCATGTAGTATGCTGAAACAGATAGCTTCTCTTGCCTGAGCAAGGATATTGCTCTTCGAAGTTCATACATTCTTGGTGCACTTTCTTTACCAAACCTTTCTTTAACTTCAACCCAGATTTCTTGGGTTGTGTTTGCATATCTCACACTTCTTCTAACCTCTTTATCCATGCTACTTTTGAGCCACCCCTTTACCATGGCATTGCACCGCATCCAATGAGCAAGATAGGGAGAATCTGCCTGAGGCATAGGGATTGACCCGTCTACCAATCCTATCTTGTTCTTGGCATACAATGCATTGCTCATATCAGTGACCCACTCCCCATAATTTGCATCATGAAGAGGTTCACTGACAAAAAATTGTCCAGGGTGATCTGAGGCATGAATGTAATAGGGAGACATAGAATCAATATGGTTTTCATTACCTAAAAACCTTCCATCATGGCTGTGTTTCTTGGTTGGTGAAAGAGTCGAATCATCTTTCTTCTTGCTAGACGAAGATGTTGATTCATCTTCTGTTTGAATCTTGTCTTCATCGATTGCCATGTTGATTTAGAGAACCTCAAGAAAATGGAAAGACTCCCAGATCTTCTTGGCTCTTTGATACCATGTAAAATAGTACTTGCTCATATATCTGAAATACTTCTTATATTGAATGAGATGCAAATTAGCAATTACAATGAGACTGACCACTTCTATTTATACAGTGCTCACCAACTGTTTGATAAGAGTTCACAACAGATTCTATCTATTTATCTAATAGGAAAACAAACTCTACTGATAACAGATTCTGTTATCATTATAACTAACATATAATTTCTACAAAAATAAACAGATTGATAAACAAAACTAAAATAAAAAATATGAACAAGAAAAAGAATTAGTTACCTGGTAGCTCCTCAAGAACTAATTTCTTGTTTGACATGATTACACTTTCTTCATTGGGTCTTGTTGCGGCATTAGCATTATCACATGGAAGCGACAAAGTTTGACAAGGATGAAGCGTATCTGATTAAGAAATAATGTGAATTACGGATGATTCACATTGATGGTCACATATATTTCCTCAATTTCCATATGTTTTTCATTTGTTAAATTATAGCCATAGACCTTCTTCTTCTCTGTAGTAAAAACTAAATATCCACCATTTAAAACCCTATAACCCGTGACTATAGGATTTTGCTCCCTTGTCGTAACCAAGGCTTTCACTCTTGCTTTCAAAACCCTTCTCCAAGAACTTGATTCATAATTTGTATATGGTGAACACTTTCTTTCTCAATCTCACCAAACAAATAGATTGACTTGAACTATTGACTTTTCCCCATTTAAAAATTCCCATGTTACAACTATGGTCATGAGAACCCATCCTTGCTTCTTTGGGCACCCTCAACATTGTGGATATACCATTCTCATAATTATAGGACATAATATATGGCCTAAAATAAGGGCTGCTTCTATGAATGCAAGGAAAACAATCCGAGATAAAGTGGATGACTCCATTATAACACATCGGCATGTCAAATCTCAATTCCTTGAACCGGTGAAGAAACTGGTTTCCCTTGATTTCCACACACCTTCTTTGGATGAGTAAACTTGACAATCAAAATATGAAGACTACTCGGGGGTGTCAAAAAGAAACATCATGAAATCATTTGAGTTACACTAAAAAATGATCTTGAATTCGTCGTAAAGATTCTTTTGCACTTGCTCTGCTCTGGGGTGGGAACGGGGAACCAAGATTGTGTTACTGGGTTACCAACAAACATAGCAACTTGGTCAAATGTTGTAGCGAGACAAAGAATCAAGCCATTGCTTGAAGCTAGAGCTTTGGCTTTGCTATTTGCCAAAAATTGTAGACCATCATAAGGCACACCACATGATGCCTGATTTTCAGGTTAAGGGTGTAACTCAATGTGGCAATCAAATCTTTGGATCATACTTGGTTGAATGAAGAAGCATGAGTCATCCTTTAACAATGCATTTAGAGATTGCTTTAATGCAAAGTATGATTCCTCTGAAAACTCTGAGAAGAACTTGCTAATACATTTGAACTTGTAAATCGCTTTTGCTGGTAACCAAGAGAATATCTCAATCAATGCGTCGTTGGAGGTTGCCATTGTCATGAATTGTTGTTCTGGAAGCAAAAAAAAATTTCAAGGAGTTATTAGACTATGATGGAAAAGGGGAAGAAAAAACAATATGTGAGTATAGGGTTCGTAGTGATAGCACTAGACTAGATGATGTTATAAATTTTAATAAAAATATAATAAAGATTAAGAAACATGGGATGCAATATATAACTTAATTCAAGAAGTCTTATCAATATCGAAAATCAAACGATATCTCTTATAGTTATATATCATGAAATTGATCATAACCAACAACTTAATCCTTAATCTATTGTGGCAACTTACCAAATCTTTAAATCAAGTAACTAAATTATATACACAAGTGAGAAGAATATTAGAGACTGAGTGATGGAATGCAAAAATTTTCTCCCCTTAATTCCATGCACCTACGTACTCTATTTGTAAAGCAATGTGTAACCAATTTGGATTCTCTACTATCCTTATCAGAAATTAAATCATTAATGATAACTGGTAAGAGAGTGAAACTTCTCCTCAGTATCCTTAACAGAGATTAAATCATTAACGATAACTGATAAGAGAGTGTAATAGACAAGTGATAATCAATCAGAATATGTTAACAGATTTATCAAAATTATCACTTTTTATCTAGTCAAATCTAACTCCAATTAAATTATCATTATAACCTCTTGTCTGATCCTAACTTACTCACTATTGTCATTTTTTTTTTTTTTTTTTTACAAGATTGTCATTTTATTTTATTCCTTATCAATTTTATTCATTTTTAATTTTATTATTATTATTATTATTTATTTTGTTTTATTTTATTTTTACTGTTTTTTGAAGAATAATGTGCGATACAAATCATGCAATTAGAATCAGTTTAGGAAATATAATTAGATCAAATGACATCTCTTAAATCGTGAAAATTGATCCTAACTAATTAACAACCCAATCCTTAATCTATGGTGGCAACTTACCTCATCTTTTTTTTTTTGGTAAGTAAGATAAAAAGCAAAAAGAAAAGCAACAACAACTAATTTTAGAACCTCAGCCCCAAAACATCAACCAACAACAGAGAGCCCATATCCTTGGGAGGATCCCTCCAAAGCTTAAAAGCGCCCTCGTGATTGACCCCAACCTTGGCCAAAAAATCAGCAGAAGCATTGGCTTCTCTAAACACATGAGTTAGCTGCACCACCCACGCTCTGTCCATCAAGTCCAGAATGCTCAAGATGGTAGCACCATAAGCATGAAACTGAACTGCATTCCTGTCCTGAATAGCATGAACTGCCTCTAAGGAATCAGTCTCACAAACCATATTCCTGTACCCAAGATCCCAAGCAAGCTCTAGCCCATGCTTAATAGCAAAAAGCTCAGCCAACAAAACCTCTCTAACTCCATCCTTGCAAGAAAACCCAGCCAGCCAGTCCCCCACGTGAGATCGGAGAATACCACCAGAGCCAATAGTAGAGGTTGTTTTATAGTAAGTGCCATCTACATTCAACTTCACCATACATCTTTAAATCAAGTAAACTTGTTTCAAAAAAAAAAAATTAACTATATATATATAATCTTATAGATAATTTTTTTTTTTTGACGAAACTCTTATAGATAATTAATATCTCAATAATCTTATTATTTAGATGCGAACATATCCTTCTTTACCCTTTTTTTTCTTGCCTAATTAGAATTCCTCAAACTTCGGCGTAATCAATGATTCAATATCTACAAGGATCTCTCATCAATATCATAATATCACCGTGACAGTGTTTTAGACCGATGAGTTACTAAATGTTAACTTTGTAGTCTGCAGTATGTACCGTATAAAACATTTAGGAAAATACTAATAAATGCCCTTAAAACATTGCTTAAGAAACCAAGAAAGAAAAATTTGTATGAAAAATAATGTATTTAGTATTTCGAAAAGTGTTACACCTGATTTTTCAATACAAACTTTTCTTTAGTGAGTTCATTAACTAATGCCCTTAAGATACTTGTTAGCAAGACCCAAACATTTAATTGTATTCGGAAAAGACAAAATCAACAAATATTATCTCAAGAAACCTGATGTAACAATAGTGAGATTACCATCACACATGTAAAATTGTCTTCGTGTTATCCATCTTTAAAGCTTCCTAGCAATTTGTCATGTGGCCAAGTAATGAATATGCTGCCCCATGATACATGTCTCCAGTTCATGAGCCAAGAGTGGAGTCTTAAGTTATTCTTATGGTTTCATAATAATTAATTATCATTTTTTTTTTGGTACAGGGGAAAAAAATTAGATCTTTTTTTTTTAAATAAAATTTTTTTTTATCATACAATAAATTATTTGAGAATAAATGTTAGATCTTAAAAACTACTACTTCACACAAAAGAATAAATTATCATATAATTTAAATCAATGGCTAAATTAGAAATGAAATTATATTTTAAGGATAAATGTTATTTGAGAAAGCTGAACAACTTTATAATAAATATTTAAAATAATTAATAAGGAATAAAATGCTAGACCATTAACAACTCACCATAATATAACTAAAAATAATAGGATAATTACATTGATTTCTCTTAACGTTTGACTTAATTATATCCGATACTCTTCTTGTTTGAAAAGTTACACTAACAATCTTTATGTCTCAAGATTAAGTTATCATTACATTTATCTCTTATGAAGAGAGGTGATTCTAATTACACTAACATCACCTTAAGGAAGGTAACTCGATATAGCTTTTGAAAATAGGTGAGGTGCCGAGTGTAATTAAACTTTCTCACAAGAGAAAATGGAAATTTCCCTAAAATAATTGATACAGTGGAATTCTCAATTTCAAGGCTAAAATTCTAGTTTACTTATTATGAGAAGAAACTTGATAATAGTTTCTTTGATTGAATTGATTGATACAAAGAGAGTGTTTATATAGAAACACTTGATAGCTCTAAACTAATTTCCTAACTAATTCTGTTTACACATGGTTTACACATCTAATACATGTGTATTATCCAATATTACTCTTAACTAAACTATTAAAGTGTCCATAAATGATTGGTTGATTATAAAAAATAAATAAAAAATGATTGGTTGATTGAGAAGCTAGGAACAGAAACACAGGAAGTGACTGACATTAAATACAAACGGATTTTAATGTTCTGTATAAAGAAAGAAAACCATCACACAAAGTCTGAGAGGAAGAAGAAACATGAGAGTTCTCCAAAGATTTTGACATTGACCAATTCTGTAGAAGAAGGAAGATAAGAGACCAACAAAACAATGGATAGTGTGATTCAGTTGCAAAGGCAGCTAGTTGAGTACACTTCCTCCCTGTTTCAAGAGGTAATTAACTATGCTATACAATTACCAATATACATTAAGGGAAGTCTCATAAGCTATGAATCTTTCTTGTATTACTTTTCTGTTTTGTCCCTTTAACTTTGATGATATATGTGTTCTCTTTGGAAAGGGATTCCTAGATGATCAATTTAACCAGCTTCAGCAACTTCAAGATGACAGCAACCCATATTTTGTGGTTGAAGTGGTGACTCTCTTCTTTGAGGATGCAGAGAGACTCCTAAGTGAGCTGGAAAAAGCACTGTAAGGGCACAATAATTCCTTTTTCTAATCTGTCTTTAAATTCACTATCATGGTTTTAAATTGCGGTTGTGTTTATCTGTACTTGCAAGAAAATGCAGCTGCGATTGTTGTTGTAATACATTTGCGGAAACTACCAAAACCATAATTTCGTGTTCATTGCAGTTGCTTGTCGTAATTTAAAATCTTGCTCTAATACAAATTTTTACTCTAACAGAGGCCAGGAAAGCATTGATTTTAAAAGGGTGGATGCTCATGTTCACCAGTTGAAAGGCAGCAGTTCCAGGTAATAATATTGTTTCTCCGTATCTGAAAAATCAACTGGTTACTCGAATAAGATGCTGCTCCTTCAAACAAGTTAAAGGTGAAAAATATTCAATATGTAAGTATTAGCTTTGCTTGTACAAATGAATGGAAACTTGGGGGTGCTTGTTTGTTTTTTTTTTTTTAACTTTGCTTCTACTGTATGTTGTTTCTATACAACTAGCATAATTTTGATATGGTGATTGATTTATTGGGAAATACAGCATTGGCGCACAGAGAGTTCAAAAAGTCTGCATTGCCTTCAGAAATTCTTGGGAGGAGCAGAATGTTGAAGGGTAAGCTTCCAAGTTCCAAAAAATTCAATATCAATTATTTTTTTTGGATTCTCAATTCAATATCAAAATTTTCATACACCATGGCTGTGAATCTAGTAAAAAAAAAGATCATATATAATTGTCTGTATGCTTTATTTTTTATTTAAAAAATAAAAATAAATCTCCATATGCTGATATTATTAATTCAGGTGCCTTACCAGCTTGCAGCAAATAAAACAGGAGTATTCCTTAGTGAAAAGCAAGCTTCAGACTCTCTTCAAGGTAAGGGGGTGAGGTTCATGTATTGATCTATGTTATAAATCATTAGAAACTATTTATATATCCTTTTAATGTTTTTATGTTACTACTTATCTGATTGTAGATGGAGCAGCAGCTTTTTGCCGCAGGGGGGTTCAATTTCTAGTTAGTGAGTGATCCATATGGAGCAGGAGAAAGCATCAATCATGTTCAATCTGCATATAATGCAGCCACTTTTATGTTGTGATTTTCTTTTTGTTTATGATTTTTTCCAGTCTAGCTTGGTCTTTGAATTGGATTTGTCATTTAAGCGAGAGATTGATCCATATTTAGTGCACAAGAAATGTGAATAAACCCTGCTCCGTGGTTAAATTTAATATTTTTTATATATAAAGACCAAATCGAGAATTTGTGTCAAGTATAAGGATCAAAATATTACTTTATCCTTAATTTTATTATTATATGTGCAAAACGTAAGGTCATTCCTTGAACACAAATTGCATATTCCTAAGATCAGTCAAATTCCACCGGCACTGGAACATACTTATCAAATTCTCTCCCTCTCTCCCTCGGGTTTTACTAAACTGGTGTCAAGATACTGATACATGGATCCCCTGCAATTACTTTGTGAATGCAAAGAGATATTGACCACTAATTAAATTTTGTATTGGATAAATATATTAATATAAATATGGGTGTATGAAATATCGACCATAGATTAAGATAAATGTGTGAAAGTTGTAAATACTGGGAATTCGGGTACGTTTCATACAAGCACACACTGCTTGTTAGCAATGATATATTGATATTAATCATATTACCCCTTACAAACAGGAGAAAATTTCAACTTTTCATGTGGTGTGGGCTAATCTATACGAATTTCTCATATTTTTATAATCACTAGTAAATGTTGTGTTTAATCAAAGAAATGCACTGCATTCAATGAATGGGTGTGTTCCAAGGTCAACTTCATCCAGATCGGTATGATGTTTCCTAGTTTGCTGCTGATTTTGCAGACAAAGATCAAAAACCAAGCTGTAACCACAGATTAGCTGAAATATTTTTTTTTTCCTAGTTCATGGTTTGTCCGGATTAGGAAGAAGAGAAAAGAAGTAGGATGAAAAGATGCAAGAGAAGTGAAAATAAATAGAAGAATAGATTTTAGATTATTTGATATCAGGAAATCATGAGAGAAAGAAGATGAAGAGACAGAAATGTAAAATGTAATCCTTTAGTAAGATTAAAAGTGAAATAAAATGAGTTTTCTTGACTAAATAATTATGCCCATTTTGTTTAAAATTATTTTTTTATTTTTTATTCTATTAATAAAGGAGATGATATCAAAATATATAAACTGCCATAATTTTTTAGGATAGCATAGGTGTTTTCTCTTCCATGTAGTGTTGCAGTTTAGTTTGGGGTCGCCCCATCCTATAAACCAAAAAAAAAAATTTATTAAATATAATCAAATAATAAAAATAACACAAGTACTTTGAAGCACTAGTAGTATTTAGAGGTGTCATAATGGGCCCGGCTCGATTAGCCTGTTGTAAAAGATGATTTCGATTAACAAAATTTAAGTCTCAAATATTTTTAACTTGATCGACTCGACTCAGATTCGTTGGCCCAACATAGGTTGGGCCAATCAGTTGGCCTGAACAATTTTTTTTTTTTTTAGGTGCTCTGGTCGAACAATATTTCAAATATATAATAAATATAAAACTTATTTTTTGTCGCATAAACAATGTTTCTATTACAATAATAGAATGTGTTAGAAAATTAATAAGAAGTGGATTTGTAATGATGCTTGCAAAAATAACTTGTAGTAAAGGTTAGAAATGATAAATGGACATAGATTTTGGATACCTACAGTAGACACCATATGGTGATAAGTGTTTTTAAGTGTTAAATATATGTGATAAGAGAGAGAAAAATAATAAACAAATATGAATAAGTATATATATATACACGGTGTTGGACATCAAAATTGTGTCTAACTATCATTACTCATTAAAGGTGGATGATGTTGACCATGCATTATTGAATTTGAAGGACGATGAATATTTAATTTATTTTAGTCTTCAACATAATTAAATCAAATATTTTATTTAAATCGTTAAGAAATGAAAAATCAAACATTATATATATGTGTGTGTTAAATAGGCTGGTCTGATAGGTCTAGTAGGCTTTTTAAAAACCTTAGATCTGGTCTCTTTAGCTATATAGGCTTTAAAAAGCCTCAACCTGGTCTTTTTACTAAGGGTTTTTCTATCCTGTGCAATTTTGTACATGTTAAAGAATTAAAAAGAGTAAATTTATATGGAAACTTGTGTATTTTATACTTTCAAAACTGAAATGTTTAGTTTTCCAATAAATAGTTACTGTTTTTGGGTTTTTTAACCTATGCAAAGTTGCACATAATAGAAAAACTCTTTTACTAAATAGGCTAGGCCATAAGCCCCTAATAAACGGCCTGGCCTATTCTCACCCATATTGTCAAGAAATAGTTTTCTAAAAAAATAGGGCCATGGGTTAACCCATAGCCTGTGGCTCGTAAAGGGCTGGGTTGGGCTAAAAATTGTTGGCTCACAATTAATTTGACCTGATCCAACCTAGCACGTAAATATTTGGCCCATCGCGAGCTAGTCAAAATGACTGGGCCATATATATATATATATATATATTAAAAA
Organism: Echinosophora koreensis; assembly: GCA_035048595.1. NCBI lineage: Eukaryota > Viridiplantae > Streptophyta > Magnoliopsida > Fabales > Fabaceae > Echinosophora > Echinosophora koreensis. Next base: position 4,706,922 of record JAPCYP010000016.1, on the reverse strand, counting down.
TTGTATGTATATCTCTCGTGACCATCATGTTCCATGAGATTAACCATTTCTTATTTTTTCCCATTATTTTGCTAGTAGATCATAATAAGGCATGTAACAAGCTCCTTCCTTTATCATTAATGAAATTACTAATGGGGATGAAATTATTCATCATATCTGTTCAAAATTTTACTTTGATACCAAAATCAAGCAACTGGTTTTAATATCCAATTATTACAATAGCTTTTCAAGTCCAATTATCTCAACCCCCACTTTGTTCCCAATCTCTTGAGATAGCTCAGGAGTTGATACTATTCTGATAAGGAATCTCACGAGATTAAAATTCCTCTGATAAGTGGATTCTTAATGCAAGTTACTGGAAAAATTCAAGATATTATAAATGAAAGGATGTTCTGATATGATATAATTTAATAATGCTTTGCAAAAATCTTACAAATTTTTACAACGAGGTTACAGCTGGGAAGATTCCACTTTTAAGTTCTTTCCCATATTTTATTTCTTTCAGAACACATCAATAGGGGAGTGTGCATTGTTCTTCATTCTTTATGAACAATCATAATGTCCAAAACTTTATTACAAGATTACTGTGATTTGGTGCATGTATGTAGAACAACAAGGAGGCTGCAACATATTAAGAAAAATAAACTATTAGTAAAATTGTCAACATCTAATGTCATGGCAGCTAACTATTACCCGTTCCCTAAATAAAATTAAATACTCCTAAAATGTCAAGAATACCCTATTAGTAAAGAGTTAAGATAATTCTAGGATGTTAAGTTGGCAATTTAGCTTAAGTGATTGAAATGAGTGAAATTTTCTTAAATTTAATTCAAGATAACAATTACCCATTATAAATTAAGATAGCATACTTGGTATTCAATTTGGAGGAAAATACAATATTGTTTGTCATATTAAAGCTTCAAAGACTTGGTAAGGTGTGTATTTATCTGTCAAATTGCCAATTTTAATTTTTGCCATATTAGGTTGTTACCATGACTTTAACCAAGGACTTGCAGTCAAAATTTCTATCCACTCAAACAACTATTGAGCTAAAGCTCACCTAGCTACAAGTATCAACAAGCACCACTTGAATTACACTTTATAGCTGTAATCTCTTTGAATATAAGTGCTTCTTTACTGCGATCGTTAATTCATTATTCATTATTACTTGATAGTCAATGGAAATGTAATCTCCTCTCTAGTAACCAACGTTCCCTTACCCCTCTTCCTTTTGGAGCAAAAAAGAATAAAGATGATCTGCAAACTGAGGTTGGGATAAGGATGAGAAGGGTTAGGGCTTAAACCAAAGTGCTCTTTAGTAAATTCCAGTTGTTAATAATTCCTTTGCTTTCAACATGGTGATGCTCCACATGCAAATTGCTTTCAACAAATTACAAATTAATAACGACAAAGATATCCTATATGGGAAATGACATTACTTCCATGAGCTATTTGTAAAAACAAAGGAACAAAAGCGCATGCACAAGTACTTTATAGTGAATTCTAATAATTGAATTCTGTTTTCGCTTTCTTTATTCTAAAACATAGACGAAATGAGCTTTTATAGGTCAAACATTACAATAAAAAATTGTTTACTTGATAGTGAAGTAAAGTTATTCAACTATGAAAAACAAGTTGAAAACTTAATAGTGAAATAAACATTCAACTAAGAAAAACCGCAATTGTTATTTTCTCTCATCACAAACTTGTTGTCATGTGAGTTGTCTCGTAAATTCTTCAAACTCCAGACGATTGAGTCCTTTTGTAAAAATATCTATCACTTGATTATAGAATTCACAAACTCGATTCTTATATATCTTAATAACACTTTTTCACAAACAAGGTGGTATAGAATTTCCACATGTTTTGTGTGAGCATAAAACATTGAGTTCTCTTGCCAAACAAATCTTGGGATTGCAAATTTGATTATATACAAGTCTTCCATGTGTTGTAATTTTGGTTGCTGAGTTTGTTGATGTTACCAACGAAAATAAAATATGCCATCATGATGACTTGTTATAACTTCCTTACGTGGTAATAAAAAAGTGTGGTTCCAGAGCAATCAAGTTTGCAATCCCTTACCATATATGAGAAAATTAAGTCTCCACTAATGTTACCACCGGTTAGACACTTCCACTAATAATCAAGATTCCACTAATAATCCTTGATTATTAGACTTTCTTAGGCCTCACCTCGACACCCTACCACATCACCCAATCCTAGATCGTATGGCTCTTAGACACCAAATTGTAGAAACAGAGGAACAAGAAGTCAAAGAAACACACACAACTTTAGTGGATTCAAAAAAAAAAACTGAATTATGTTTTCACTTTTTGGATTCAATTTCAAAAACATACAACGAATGACCCTTTATAGGCCAAATAATTTGATGGTGAAGTAAAACTGTTCAATCAAGAATAAATTGTAAACTTAATAGAGATAATAGAGATATTGTTAATTTTTTTTTATAGGCAAATGTTAGTAGTTAGTTATTATATTTATTTTTCCCTCCTTTGCATCAAAACCTGGACCTCCTACTCCTCAAACTCCTTAAACTCTCAGCTCAAACTAGTTGAGCTACCCAACCCCATAGAGATATTGTTAATGATATTCCATCTTATTATTTTTCCGAGGACTAGAAGTAGAGGACCTACTGGCACCCGCTATTCTAGCTATAAGCTGAGTTCATATGAGGAATGATTTTTGTACATCAAAATGGGATACCATTTGGTGTCCCCTTTATTTTTTGGATGTATTTTTTAGAAGTGTGTATATAGAGAAGATAAAAAGTAAGTAAGAGATAGAGATAAAAATATATGGTGTTGCACACAGTATCCAAAATTTGTGTTCAAATATCATAACTCAGTTCGAATAGTATGCCACTGCATGTTCGCATCCAAAATTTCCACTTTCTCTGAGTTTGTCAATGACAAATGTGTGTGGATACTGGATACCAAAATATACTTCATCAGTTCATTGTATAACAGACAGGATTGTAAAGAATGTTTTGAATTAAGAGTATGATACTCTTAGATGCTCCATGCATCCCGTGAGTTTAATTGAAGCTATCAATGTCACGAGTATTCTCCGGTAGTCCGGTTGGATGTTTGAGGTAGAAATTAATAGAGTAATATTTGGACACAAAAATGGTATCCAACACCGTATAAAAGTATTCATTCCCATTTAGTTATTGTTTTATTCTCTCTTATCATATATTTCATCACTCCCAATACACTCATAAGCTCTACGATATCTATACAAAATGTCCAAATTATGTGTCCAAATATCTTTACTCAATTAATAACACGGTAAAACCTTCAAGCCAATTTAAAGGCTGTGTTTCACATCCTCTAATAGACAAATTGGGCCTGACCCGATATTGTCCACCCGAATTTCGGTGGCCCACTGGCTCAAATTTTATTTATTTTTTACGATTTCCTATTACTTAAGACCACATATCATTCTCGTCAAAAAAAAAAAAAAAAAGACCACATATCATTCTTTGTTTGAAAAAATAAAAAACAAATTAGTGATTAGATTAAAACTCCATTTGTTACAGATTAAAAAAAATGATTTTCACATTCAATAATTTAGAAATTATTTTGTAGAGATTTTAAAGGAAAGCAAAAGCTATTTTGTATTTGTTTACAATCGTAAAAATCACTTTTTTTAAAGTAGTTAATGATTTTAAATGAAATTTTTCAAAAATTGATGAAAGTATCTTTTAATTTTGACCTTAAGATTGATTTATTTAAAAAATTTATTTTTATGAAAAGCTTAAACAAATACAATCAAACTCATTAAAAAAAGATTTTTACTAAAAAAAGTGATTTGTTATCAAATAATCTGTAACAAACACTCTCTAAATTTTTAATTTATTTGCTATTGGTTCAAAAACTAAATCATCCAAATTTCTTACATTTTTTTTATTCAATTTTTTTAAAGATTAAATTAGTTGCATTTATTTTTAAAAAAACAAGAATTTGAGGGCCGACATGCAGGCCAGCCCAACCAGCAGTGTGCAACAAGTTGAGATGGATTAGCAAAAGTGGCCTGAGGTATTGGATAAGTAGGGTGGTGAAAAAACACTCACCTGTGGGTGGAAAACATTCTCTTGTGCTTTGTTTGGATGAAAATACAATTAGAGAGCAAAAAAAAAGGGTGAAAACTGAGAGGAGATAATGAATATAAAATAAATAGATTTTTAGGTTATTTGGATTAAAAGAAGTTGGAAGAAAAAAAAGAGAAAGAGAAAGAAATGTTAAATTTGCTTATAATTTAATATTTGCCTCAATAATATACAAAATAAAATGACAGAGGATTTAATTGGTATACATTATATGTGTAAAGACTTTTTACACTGTGAATTAATTATAATTTATCATATCATTAAAATTATTTGACTATTATCATAACTACTTTAAAAATCACACATAAGTTGATTAATGATTGATTGATAGTATAATTTTTTTTATACTATCAGTCCCGATGATAGATACGTCATTTCAGTTTTTTTCAATCACTCATGTTTTCTTACATCGGGAGAGAGTTTCTTTCTTGGTGAGTCCCACCAAAATTTCCTCTCATCTCTCTCACTTCTCTTCTTCACCAAAAAAAAAAAAAAAACTTCTCTCACACTTTTTTATTTCCTACTTCTTTGGCTATGTTTGGTTTACCGTTGTAAATAGGGGTGACAATCAGTCTGGGTCGACCCTGTGACCCGGTCCACCTGACCCAAACCAACCCATATTTCTGGGTTGGAATTGCTGATTGGGTTGGGTTAGTTTGGGTCAAAACATATAGAACTCGAAGAGTATGGGTTGGTTATTGGGTTTTAGATTTTCAAACCTGATGAACCCAACCCAACCCAGACATACACTAACTAGATTTATTTTTCACTTTTCCATTGTAATATTTAAAGCTTTTAGTTAATGGTTGTTGACGATTTCAGTGTAATGTTTTAGTTGATGGTTGTACAATGTAGTTTGACAAACTTTGATGACTGATAATTCTTAGAAATAAGAGTTATTTATACTTTTTAGGCTTGAATATTACAAATCTAATAGTGTTTTAGTGTCTTAATTGTGTGATTTTATTTAGTCTAGGATTATAGATTGCAAATGTGTTGTTTTCTATTTTTAGGATGTTTAGTTCTGTTTTAGTGTGACTTATGTGGATGTTTGATTTTGAAAGGATTTATAAAGAAATACTGGAAGAAATGCTCCAGGATGCTGCAGCAACTGGATACGCGTTTCACTGCAGAAAAATGCCAGCTGTACTCATTTTCTCTTTCCTAACGTGGTCCCATGTGTAGGACCTCCATTCACTGCACCAGAAAAGGACAAAATAGTGGTCTTTACCAAGATACTTTGGGTATTCCTTTTTGTTGAGTTGGGCCCTTTTGTTTAATGCCAAAAAAGTACAATCTAAGTCCATTTTGGAGGAGAGAGGGGGGCAAGTCAGCCATAGGAATTATGTCACTATTCAGCCATCACTTTTCATTCATCATCTTCTACCTCCCATTATCATCATCTTCTGCCTCTCACTCATCTACTTCTACCTCATTTTCTTTTTCTTCTTTCCTTTTTACCATTTTCCCTCCATTTTAGTTCTTTTTCTTGTTTTAGCTTTAATAATTTTATTTTCTATTTACTTTTCGTTTGTTGTTTATAAGCTCACTATGAGCTAAATTTCTCAAGTTAGGGTACTATGAACTTGTAACGGATTTATGGGTTGATTTATGTGAATGTTTGCTTTGCATTTTTTATTAAGTTGTTCTTTATTTTATTTCTAGTTGAGTTTGGCCATCTTTGCTGGAATACAAGCTTGTTGAGCTTGGAAAAGTTTAGCAAGTAGAAATACTTAATAGATAAGAATTAATTTGATTAATTGGAAAATTAATTGAAGTTGATTGCAATAGGAATATTCTTCCAAGTCCTTAGGTTAACTGGACGTGCTTAATCTAGAGCTGAGTGTAATTAATTTGAGCTCAGGAATAAGGAACATTTAACGAAACTCAGTATTTTACTGCTGGAAAGCAAATCTTATTTCCTGGACCAAATGTTGTAGCATCGTGAAGCATAAATTGCCATGTATCTGAAGTTACAAGGAATTAGTATCTCTAGCTGATTTTATCCTTCTGATTTCTTCACATCTGTTTACTTTTGCACATTTATTATCTTGTCACTATTTTATTTTAATTGCAATCATCACTCACTCCTTATTTTGGTTACTTTGTTACTTGATTTCTTAATATTTTTGGAAAATTGATATTTTGTCCTTTTCTGGCACAGTGAATGCAGGTCCTGCACATGGGACCACGTCAGGAGAGAGAAAATGAGTACAACTGGCATTTTTCTGCAATGAAACTCGTATCCAGTTGCTGCAGCATCCTGGAGCATTTCTTCCAGTATTTCTTGATAAATCCCTTCAAAATCAAATATCCACATAAGTCATACTAAAACAGAACTAAACATCCTAAAAATAAAAAACAACACATTTGCAACCTATAATCCTAGACTAAAATAAAATCACACAATTAAGACACCAAAACACTCTTAGATTTGCAATATTCAAGCCTAAAAAGTATAAATGACTCTTATTTGTAAGAGTTATCAATGACTTCGGTATAATTTTTTAACTTGAATTTAGTTGGAAAACATGTTTATTTGTGTTTCTTATGTCCTTTTCACGTTTTTTATCCTATCAGGCCCAAAGACCCATCCTAACCCAACCCGAAGGTGGCTTTTCATGTGTTTTATGTCAGACTCGGGTACCCAACCCAACCCGGAAGTGGTTGGATTGGGTTGGTTCGGGTTTCAAATTTTTTTTAGCAACCCAACCTACTCTACATTGATTGGGTTGGATGCTAAATCACACTGAACCTGACCCGACCCATGATCACCCCTAATTGTAAATACACTTTTGATTCTAAAAGTACATTTGTCTCAAAAAATTCTATAAATACTTTGTTTCAAAAAGATATGTACGATGTAGCTTCTCAAATGTAAATCAAACAATGTCTATAGGTGGGTGCATGACACGAACAAATAAATAAATAAATAAGATAATATCAAAGAAAAGCTCCAACATCAAGGCATAGGAATAATTAATCACTTTATTTAGGGTTCCCATTCCCAAACTCCCAATTTCCAACTCCACACCTCATTTGGGTTTTGGGCCCAACATTTGAATTTTGAATTCTAGAAAAGTACATATCCATCCACTTCCACTCCCTCTTTATTATCTCTGCCTCCAACAGCCACATTCACACACTCCAACTCCATCCATCAAAACCCTAGAAAAGTGAAAAACCCCTAATCCTCTATTCACCTCTCTACACTCACTTCACTTCACTCACTCTCAGATATGGCCAAAAAGAAACTGACCCACCAATCCAAACAACAACAAGAAGAAGATGAGCATCCCCCTCAACCTCAAAACGACGCCGACAAGCTACAGAACCTCAAGAACCTCAACTCCCTCCTCCTCAAAGAAACCTCCGAACGCAGGCAACAAGTCCAATCCTTAATCGACGCTAACCACTCTCTCGAATCCTCACTCAACCGTTCCGCCATGCAAAATCAGCTCCTACAATCTCACCTCTCCGACGCCGCAGACGACAACGTCGTTTCGGAGCTACAAAACTCCGTCGCTTTCGTTTTTGTGAAGTCTCAGGTGACGGAATTAGGGTTTCTCTTTGCTTCGTTACTCGCAGAGAAAAACGACATGGAGAGCGTCGTTTCGGATTTGACAGTCGAGGTGGGTGAACTCAAGTCGATCCTCGAAGACGAGAGGGTTCGATTCAGTAGGGTGAGCGAAGAGAAGGACGAGATGAAGCGCGATTTTGAGCGTTTCGTTGTTGATGCAAATGGGTTGAAGGAGAAGCTTCTAGAAGCTGAGGAAAGAGAGAGGAAGCTTCTAGAAGAAGTGGAGAAGTTAATGGAGGAAGGGTTTCAGAAAGAGAGAGAAATTAGAGAGGTGATGGGTGAGAGAGATTTTGCTGTGAGGAACATGAGGGAGTCAGCAATGGTGATTGAAGAGTTGAAAGAGGAGAAAAATGAGATTTTGAAGGTGAATGATGCACAAAAGGTGAAGATTGAAAGCATGGAATTTGAGTTGACGCGTGTGAATGAGGATTTGTGTGATTCGCAGAAGCAAGAGGGATTCATGAGAGGGAAGATTCTTGAATTGGAAGAGAAGGTTGGTCTTGCTGTGGAGAAGGAAGAAGGGTTGATGTTGGAGATTAGGGATTTGAGGAAACAGAAGGAGGAGGTGGAAGTGAGCGTTGAAATGATAAAGAGGAAAAGAGATGGTGTTCAGAAGGTTCTGGATTTGGTTCAGAAGCAATTGGGGGATAGGAAGCGTGAGATTGATGCAACTATTAGAGCTAAGAATGAGATTGAGGAGGTGAAAGTTAGCCGCGAGGCTGAAATTGTCGAGCTGCGAAGAGAAATTGTTAAACTTAAGGATGTTGTGAGTGAGTTGAATGAGTCTTGTAGAGGTTTTGAAGTTATAAATAGGGACTTAATTTTGGAAGTTGAGGGTTATAGGAACACTGTTGATGAAGTCGTGGTTGAGAGGGATAACATCAGAAAAGGGTTCGATGAGGAGAAAAATAGAGTGAAGAGCTTGATGTTGCAGGTTACCGGAATGGAGGGTAAAATTGAAGAAATGGCAGGTGAGGTGGGCCTGATGAGGGATGAGCGGGAGAAGCTACTTGGGAAGAATGAGATGATGGAAAGCCGTGTGGAAGTTTTGATGAATGAAAAGGATGCGTTGCAGCGGAGCCTTCTGGAGGCGCAACGAGAGTGCGATGATATGAGAGCCAAGGTTGAATTTTCCAGCATCAATTCAAACCGCGTACTGGAAATGTTGAAGAGTACTGTTGCTGAACTTGTGTGTCGGTTCAAAGAAGGAGCAGAGGAAGTGGTATCCAATGAGCAGAAGCCTGAGGAAGAAATTCAGCTTTATGCTGAACAACTGCATGCAATTAAGGATGCATTCAGGAGCAAGGATAAGATGGTGGCTGATATGAAGCAACAATCTGAAGTACTGCAGAACTCTGTGGTGCAGGCGCATAAAATGAAAAGCTTTTGGACTGTGATATCCTCTGCAACCTCAATTTTGGCTGCGGTATTAGCTGCATATGTTGCTAAAGGGCGTTGAATGGTTTTCTCAGAAAACTCGTTGTGGTTAACTTTTAGAGTACTAAGAAGTAGTTGAGCTATATCTCGTGATGTTCTTTACTTTAGGAAATAATATACTCTTTTGTTGTGCCAAAAACTTGATCAAATATATGTAACAAATGAGAATTATGCTGTTCCGTTTTAACATCTTTGTTATTTCTTATTGCTTATGCTGACTTTCAATCTTTAATTCAAGAAAACTGAAAAGCAGTGAGAAGTAAGAATATATGCTAGACCAACATTGCTCCACCATTCCATGAAAGAAATGCATAAATACTGAATAGTTGATCACGGATGTATCTTTTCTGCTGTTGTTTTTGTTTTATTTTTGCTGCATTGTCTATTTGTCTGTAGCAACACTTGGAACTAAACGATTTTGGTGGTGAATCTAAATGTTTCATCTTAAAAGCATGCTTTTTATAATTATTCATGTAGCATTCCTGGTATGGATGTTGTGTGGTAGATTCAATTAGGTCTTGTGCTTAGTTGATTTTGCAAATTGTCATCTCTATTAAACCCCACCTAATTGACTGAAAGTTTAGTACAGAGATTATTGGGTTGCTGCACAATTTTGCAGGGTACACCAATGGGTGTCTCTGGAGGTATACAAGTTTATTGGTCTATGTATTCATTGTCTCTAATTCTACTTTCATCTTTGGCTTGAAAAGTCATAGGTGGTTTTGGAACTGTGTAGTTATTGGTTTTGGAACTTTTCATGTTCACTTAATAGTTTTAGTCTATAGAATCTATATTATCTGTTCTTTATATAAGATTTTATACCATATCAATAAAATTTAATACATAAGAAATTGATGTTAAAAGTGGTCTTTGTATAGATAAAGGAAGAAAAATGCAAATTACAACCTATGTTGTATGGGGTGCTTTGTTAAAACGGTTTTTCTATCTTATGCAACATTGTATATGTTAATAAATCAAAAATAAAAATATTATATGATAAGTTGTGTATTCAGTTCTTTGAAAGTTTAAAAGTTACTTTTTTTTAATATAACATTTATATTTTTTGATTTTTAAACATGTGCAAGGTTATATATAGATTGTACATTCTACCTTTATTTTAACTTTCTAGATTGTACATTCTGGAGTTCCAGCAAAGGAAAAACAACATAATATCCTAGATGAAGAACTAAAGAAAAATTAAGCAAATTGCTACTAGCCATTTTAGGAATGACTGAAATATCTGAGCCAATGAAAACACCTAGGACTACTGCGACAAGCACACTTTAGGTGAAGCAGAAAATGCTTCTCCATGAGCATTGTTGCAGGAAGCATATATATTTGATCCTGAAGATGAGGTTATGTTAATTGTATCCATGAAGATACCGGTGCACCCTACACTGGAGCTGCAATCCAAATTTATTGCAATCTTACTTGCACTAGTTCCATTGACATCACGATATGTCACGCCACTAATTTGAACTGCAGATGTCTGTGATCATCATTCCAAAAATACACATATCAAAATTAATTATGGAAAAGGAGAGTACCAATATTGCCTATAACATGCACAACTAAATGATGATCATAAGGGAAGCCCAAAAGCCTACATAAATGAGTTGAGTGAATCATCATTTTGGTCTTTGAAATTGTAGGACGTTAGTAAGCTGGTATCTCACAAATAGACAAAAACATTTTCAAATTGGCAAAAAAAAAAAAGTTCATCACATTAAACTAATTTAACGATGTTTTTCAATTTGGGACATTTTTCAATTTGAGAAACATTTCTGCCTATTTTTTAATGTGATGGACCAACTTTCCACCACCCTATAATTTGATTAATTTCAGGGATCAAACTGATAATTCACTCTAAATGAGTTTGACATAACATCTTAATTCAAAGACTTAAAGGTGTTGATTTTATGGGTCTTCCCATTGTTACCTGCTCCTTGTCTTCATTGTTTTCATTGTTTATAATATCTTTATAGTCCTGATCAATAATTATAGGATTTTTGGTATCTGTAAGAGTGATTTGTTCGAAAGAAACATTTCTTACATATCCGGATCCACCCTGTAAAAAGAAAAAATGGAATTAAATTCTTGAACTAATGAACATATTTGACAACTTTGATAAATGACATGATTTTGAAATATACATTTAGAGAAACATAATAAAAATGTATATATAAATTCTTATATTTAATCAATTTGTCTTTGTACCTGCCATGTCTTTATTCTCAATCCATTCTCTGTTCCATTGAAACTGCAATTACTTACATATACTTTTTCTACTATATCATAAGCTCCTTTTTCTCCAAGACTTCCTATGCTGAAGACATAGCCACAACAAAGAAATAGAGGATGAGACAAATTTTACCATTGAAAAAATTTCACCAATTGTATCAAATCCTAATGATGATAATGTATTTGTTTGTACCTTATACCATGGCCAGGTCCACAAGTTATACCAGTAATGTTAATATTTGATGTGCCATTGTTCATAGCAATGCAGTCATCTCCTATTGAAATAAAAGCTTATAAATAATAAATGAACTAACAATATTCTCATTACTATTATACTATATGTAAAGCTTGGAATATAGAGGATGTGCAGATTATTTTCTATGCCTCTTACCTGTGGCAATGGTAGAGTTCTGAAATAGAATGTAGCTGGAGTGAGAAATGTCAATTCCATCAGTGTTTGGGCTATCTTGAGGAGCAGTGATAGTGAGATTGAACATTTTTGTGTTATTGCAGTAATTTATTGATATATGGTTTCTTGCACTATTGAGATGACGAGTCCCATTTAATTGGAGGTTGCTGCAATTGTGAATAAATAGAGCCTGCACAATGAAATATATTATGCACAAAATTGGCAACCCCAATATGTTCTCATAAAAATACCCCAATAACCCTTCATTTCCCTTTTCAAATAAAATATAGTTGACCCAAAATCCTATATCAAAGATGTTATTATTTACTTGCTCTTTTAATTGATAAAATCAAATTTCATGTATATGAAGGATACATGAAAGTGTGGAGTGTAGAGTATATATATCTTACAGTTGGTCTTGGGCAGCTCATCCCCTGAAAAAAGAAACCAATAATTCCTCTTATAACACAATTTTGATATATTCATGTATATATATGAGTCTTGCTATTGCTAACAAGTGTCATAAGAGTATTGGTTAATGATTCAATAAAAGGAAAGTTTATATTGAGAAAGTTTAACATTTTTTAATTTTTTAATATAATAAATACAACACTTTCTTATACAAACTTACCTCTTTTGATTCCTTAACCAATATCGTAATGATACTCGTTAGCATTCTCATGTACTACTATAATACTATAAAAATGTAATGACTAAAATATCAATTACACACATTACGAGCATTCCACCAAACAGAACCCTGGCCATCGATTTGTCCACCTCCATTGATTACAAGGCCATCTACATTAGAGAAATCAATCCACCTTTCCTTGTCTTGGTTTGCCCATGCCTCTGTACTATTTGGTGCAACAATATTTCCTTCAAGCTTATATTTCAAATTAAATTAAAGACTGGCTATATATAAGAAAACATCTATGAAAATGAAATAAAAATGATTCCAGCTTATATATAATAAAAGTATGAGTGTATGACTCAAGAAGAGTAAAAATACAAGTTATTCCTCCTATTTAACTTTTCTTTCTCCTTAGTTTTCTTTGTCTTCTCCATAATTATTTCTTCAACAATTATCCCTTCAATTAAGTCACATTCTATTTGGGTTTCTGTATTCATGTTTTAAATTTTCTTTCCTCAAATTAGGAAATTCGAATAAAGTTTATTTCATCTATAATTTAATTATTTTTATTATAATGAACTATACACCATAAAAACTGAATTATTATTACTTTTAAAAATTACAACTGAATATACTTTGATTTAAAAAAAAAAAAAAACTAAGCATGCCTATACACAAGCGGCAACTTTAGTTAAATATAAAGTTTAAATCCGAAATAAAGGTTATGGAAAATACTCTTTGTTAGTTATAACAAAGTGGGCTTTGCAAAAGGAACATGCAAATCTTAATATCACATAGAGACCGTTTGGATGTACTTATTTTTAAAAAAAAACACTTATTTTTAAAATAAGTGATTTTACAAAAAAATATATATATAAGTGTTTGGATGGGCTTTTGAAAAAAAAAAATTAAAAACAGTGAAAAGTACATTTTGATGCTTTTTTGACAAGCTACAATTTCTAACTTCTAAAAAAAGGTAGATACAATGGAAGAGAGATGATAAGTATGAAACATATTTTATAGGACAATAATGTTTCTACAACAAATCTCATAAAAGTTCATTTTTTTTAAAAACTCATCCAAACACAAAATGATTTCTACTTTTAATAATAATTTATGCTCTACTTTTATATCATAAAACCCTTTTTACAAAAAGCTCATACAAATGGGCCAAGTGTATTTTGTAATACTATTCACATTTTTTCACACAAAAAAAAAAAAAAAAAACTATTCACATTTGAATTTTGTTTCTCTCAGTCTCTCTCTGTAATTACTAAACTTGTAATTCGTCAAAAGCCCTTCCCTACCCTTTAGCATCCCTCAGAAGTTATTGTCTCCGTTAATATAGTAAAATGTTCAAAAAGACTATATATGTTTTATACATTTTTACCTGAAAATAAACCGAAGAGAATTTGCAGGGACCACTGAATTTTAAAGGGTTCAGCCTGAAGGTTTTACCCGATGGCACCTCAAGAGTTGCGGTACTATTATTCATGTCACAAACGTCACCCCAAGCTTTCAGAAAAGCCTTGCATTGCATATTATAATAACCCCATAAGTCCAAATAAATTTAACAATAAGCAAACTTAAACAGTGTAATAAGATAGAATCCATTTTTCTTGGCTCAAATTAAATTTATTCAATCTAAAAAGAAAATTAAAAAAAAAATAAAAAGAGAAAAATCTAACAATTGTTTACTTGAGAATCATCTGTGACGCCATCACCAACAGCACCATAATCCATTACATTGAATGTGGTTTTGTTTGGAGCAACTTCTAATAGTTTGCTACATGAACAAAATGAAGCAAAAGATAACATGAACAAAGTAGCAACTAGAGCTTGCATGATGATATTACTTTTTGAGAAATGATCGTAGTGAATGTGAAAATCAAATTTTCCTAGTGTGGTGTGATTATTATCTAAGTGAGTTTATAAGGTAATGGGATGAGTTTTAATTTTTTTCTTTATTCTCATTAAATGAGTTTAATTGTACAATACAAATTAACGTTATAATTACTCCCTCGATTTACCTCTCAACTTCAGTTTGTGATCAATTTACTCGAATGTTTATATGTTAACTTCCTTCATTGATATTTGTATATACGGTTTGAAAATAGCATTCATCTTTAGTTTTCATAGTCAATGTGAAGTAGTGAGATATTTAAGTATGTTTACTCAAACGTCTTATTTGTTAACATCCTTCATTGATGGGAACGAAAGGAAAAAAAAAAATCCTTCATTGATATTTGTTTATCTTACAAATTTGTTGTATGAAACTTTTCGTTGCATAATATAGAGGTTTCGTCTTTGCAATAAATCCATAAACTTTGCTATTTTTAGGATGACAAAGAAAGACAACTAAGAAATAATATTCTCCAGAGTTTGCCTACCAAAAAAAAAAATATTCTCCAGAGTTACTCTCACAGAAGGAATGACCCCAGTTCATTCAGAACCTGCTACGAGGTGACACTCAAATTAGCAAATACAATCTGCATTGAAAATTTCTTCCATATAAAGAGACATCACAGCTTTAAAGCAAGTGTTCAGCCACCTTCTTCTATAGAAAAAGAGTAATGATATTTGCACACCCAAAGTTGACACCCAAAGTTTACACATTAGTTAATCGGTACAAATATTTGGTTAATTCAGTTCATTATATGGTTAATCATGTATAAATATTTGGTTAATTCATGATGACCCATTAATCATATAAAAAACTGAATTAACTAGATATTTGCATGTGATTAACCAAATATTTACATGATTATGAAAAATAAGGTTCATATAACTCATTAACCATATAATGAACTGAATTAACAAAAAATTTACACATGATTAACCAAGATGTCAACTTTGGGTGTCAAACCCAGGTGTTCAAGTATCATTACTCAGAAAAAAGAAAAAGAAAAAGAAAAACAGATCCATTCTATGCCCTCTAGTCAGAAGTTTCATAGTAGTTTACATATATATATTACCGAACTACATACCAGACAATTTGTGACTTTTGGACAATAATATGCTATTTTGAGAAAAACAAAGGCTCTCAACGGTGGGTACCATCTCTAGCTTGTTCCATCTCTTCTGCATCCTCAAATCGTGGGTCATTGATTTGAAGCTGCAATAAATGAAACTGAATATAAATAGGGGGAGCATAGAGAAAACAAATTATACAAACTGGTGATACATGGGTCTCCCACTAATTTACAGATGATCATATAGGGGGGTTACGTTACTGGTCAAGGATCACTTTCCCTACTCCCCCACAAAGACCCCAACACCAAAGGTACATCTAATATAAGCAAATACAAAGCAATTTAAATTCCAGGTATGAATTCATTCAAACCTCACAAGTCACAAGAATAGATAATGCTTGGGATAGTGTTCATTGGTTGTATAAGCATCGTGAATATCCACATCAACAACAACCAAAAATATAAATATATTAAATATTAAATATAAACATGCTTCAACGAGTTTATACATTTTGTGTTCTTATCATTTTCAATAATTATATATTTCTTCAACATGCTAACTGACTCAGAAAATCAGTATCCCAGTTTTGGATATTCAGAAAATTTAGGATGGATCTTTCATCACCATAGCACTTGAAAGCGTACAAAAAATAAAAACAAATGCAGTACAAAGTATAATAGCATTGTGTTATGCTTATGTTCTATCAGAACTCATTGAAGCACAAGTGAGAAGTATAAAAATCTTAAAGAAAGTGGAAGTACGAAAGAGAAGTTGCAGAACTTTTGTTGCAAAGTTGCACTCAAGGCATCATACATCACACCCACATCAAACAAGTAGAATAAATCCCAAAGGAAATACCTGGCTATCTTGTTCTTATGACAAGCCACAAGTTCCGGAACAACTTTTCACAGTCACTCATGCTCGCCAGAATAGAAGGAAAAAAAGGGTTTTGCCAAACTTGTTAAAAAATTATAAAACGCATCATTGTACAATAATCTTCAGATGCTACTTAACATCCACACATTCTCTTTTTAACAGAAAATGCCACTTAATCCTAACAGGTAAAGTAATGGTAACTTCATTTATTCTACATATTTTAAAAAAAAAACTAAAAAAAAACTTCAGGTTAATGAAAATTGCAATTTTGACTAGCAACCTATAATAACTTATACATCTGTTCCCTAGCCTTGCATCTTCCTATGTCCCAACACCTTGCAAAAGGCCATAGTGCTCAACTTTCTCCCTTATGCACGGCTAAAAAGATTTTATGAAAGAAAAGAACAGATTTCTAGTTCAAAGCTTTGATATTAAAAGCAAATGACAATTAATAATTAACCGCAAAAGTTCAAATGGATTAAGGAGGAGTAGGACCAACATATCAAGAAAAATAAAACAAAAGAAAAAAGAACAACCAAAATGAAAGAGAGAGCACAACGAAGTAGAGAAACAAACCAACAAAAAATATAGGGAGGGTTGGACCTAACATAATGAGCGACAGGCTAGAAGTTCCAATTAATAATCACTGAATTTATGGATACTTATGAACAGTCATCCAAAAGGGAGTGCTCAAGCCAGAGTTTCAGACTGCACAAACAGTAGTAGATAGAGAATTACAAGGAAGAGACCCTACCTCAAGTACCGTACGAGCTAGGTCATGATTTCCATTTGACTGACCGAGAGTGTTGATTGGATTCTGAGAGTTATAACCATCCTCCTCTGGAAAAAGAAAAAAGAAAAGGTTTAGGAATAATATAATTACTACAACAAACAATGAGAATAAAGCTCTCAATGAATAAGGAAACAAGATTTAGCCCCCACATTTACCTGCTTCTTCATCTTCCATCTGATCAGTGTTGAAAACCCAATCATGCTCTTCTCCTTCCTCTAAAAGAAGGATATCAACATAAATAACTTAGTAAGGGTAAAAACAGAGTATTTAATACCCAATGGAAAAATAACACTGACCATCATTTAGTTCTGGATTAAGCTCTGCACACTCACAGAATATTTCAAACAGATTATCCACTACAAAACAATGAAATGATATATAAGCAAATCTTGGGGTAAACAAGCAGGATACTACCAGAATTTAAATTGGCAACATTGAAATCATGTATTTCTCTAAAACCAGAACAGTGGTAAAGAAAAGAAAAAAATACATTGAGTAGGATCAGATGGAATAAGCCTCATCTCTCTGATCTTGGATAAATCTTGGGAAACATTGCATTCTGTATCTGAGTTGTCGGAATCATCCTCATCTGCTTCAGTATCAATCTTCATGAAGAACACTAATCAGAAGGGATAAAATCATAAAAGGGCAAGACCTTACGAACTATAAATAAATGGGAAAGAAAAGCAGGCAAGCACACTGCAAAATTATTTTAAAAACTATTAAAAAGGGAGCAAAAACACTCGAAAAATTGAAAATCCTTCACACGACAAACATCTAGCAAGAACTCCCTGAATCCTTTTTAACAGCTAGTATAAGAGTTACAGGACAAACTCAACCCAAGCTGATGGAAAAAGTTTTAATTTCATAAGTGCTCCCACCCATGCTCCTAAATCCCTGCCGTGATTCCCAGAATAGTGAACAGTATGCGAAGATTTGAAACAACGATACAGCATACAGGATGAAAGAGAGATTAAAAATGAAAAAAAAAAAAAAATACATTGCAATTAGAAAGAGCTTTTCCAGACCAACCATGTGTAGTGCATGTTCTTTTTGTGTTAAAAAAATACTTGACAATTAGCAAACAAGTATGTGAGGATTTGTATTCAAGTTGAGTGACTGTGACAGACCTAGAAACTTGTGGGGTTTGGTTTGTTTTTTGTTTTCTTTTCTAGTTGTTATGTTTTCACAAATAATTACAAAAAACCACCTTATTTTCACTGTCTTCCCTTTTTTCTAACTTTCGTCAAATTTCCTCCACAAAATTCGAAATAGAGCAAAAACAATATGGCATTTCTGCAATTACGAGTGGAAAAAAAAAGCTAGGAATGAAAAAAAAATAAAAAAAAAATCCCCGTCATTCTATGATCTATAACAGAAAAACCATATTATTACTTGTACACCTTAAGTATGACAACTTGGGATATCTAGTCAATGGGGTTCAAAATCATGGTTAACGGTGACTTGATTAATGAGTACGATTGTACATGTAGTAGATGAGTAACTCTTTAACCATCTATTGAGCTTCATTAATCAAGATTTTGTATATCAATACATCATTAACCAAGTTGTCAGCAGGTGTCCAAGTTGTCAAATTTAAGGTGCACAACTAACGTTATTGAACTGAAAAATGATCTGTTAAGGTACCAAGTACCAGTCACATGCGGAAAACTGTGAAATGATGGTCATTTCTAAAGCTAAGGCACACTTACGTAGTTACATTACACGGCATAGAAAATAAAAGAAAATACCTAACCTGGGTATATAAACAAGGAACAGGGTAAGCGTCTGGGTCTGTAGAAACAGCATGTAGAGATATAGATAAAAAATCAACAGCGTATCCTTTAGCTTTGTCTACGTCACTCAGCCATATCACTTGCCTTTTATTGAAGTAACAAAATCAAAAACACACGCCAAAGTCAATATTTAATTACAAACAAAACAAATAGGGTTGAATGAAATGAAATTGAAGGGGAAAAAGAGTTCGCAATCTCATGGTTACTTACTTGGTTGAGATATAGAGCGTGCCGTGAGATTCGCGAGGAAGATTGTTGAGCACTATGTCGACGCCAGGTTGGACGTGCATCAATTGTTCGCCATTCTCTGTGTCGAGCACAGCCTCTCCGGATTCGGTTCTCTCACTGAAACTTCTAAACCCTAAACCCATGTTGCTTCCTTTCGGTATGAATGATTCAGCTCAGCCTCGGCTATTTTCACTTTGTTTCTACCTTCTCCTAGGGTTTTCAACGGGTTTTAGATTCCTCTGATTGTCTTGTCCTCCCAGCATATGCAAAAATATAAATGTTTCCTTCCTATCATTTAAGGCGGTTTTTCTAACCTAGGTAGCCTTGTACATTTTTTTTTTTTTTCCATATATCAAGTAATCAAAAAAATAAAAAATACAGTATTTAAAATGATAGTTTTAAATTTTTTAAAAAATGAATTCACAACTTTCAACATAATATTTTTATTATTTATTTTTTAACATGTGTAAAGTTGTACATGTTAAAAAATCATATTTAATATATATATATATATACTAGAATTTGATCCCGTGCCTGCACGGGACAAATCATAAATGTTTTCTTTTGTTTTTCATATTTGTACGAATACAATAGAAAATAAAAAGATATAATAACGACACGTGGAAACTACCATATGTAAAAATTTTCTTGCATAGGGAATTGTTTTGTATTATTTATAAAAGATAGATATAAATAGATAGATTATATATCATTATGGAGATAAAGTTATTAAAAAACTATAACTTAGTGCTAATTATGATATACATATTTTATTTTTTAAAAAACAATTATGATATACATCTTAGTAATTTAAAATTTGATTTAATTTTCAAAAAGAAATTAATAGCATGGTGACGGATATTTTTTATGTTACAATATAATATTACATATATCCTTTCTTAATGAAATTAAATTTTATTTTAATAATCGTAAAAATACTGGTCAAGATACAACATTATTACCAATTAATAGTGCCATTATATGTCAAATGTAAATTTTGTGGGGGGGAAAAATATGTCAGATGTAAATCATATCAATGGGCATTAGTTACACCTGCACTTTTTTTTTTTTTAATTGTCTCCTTTTTCTATGATAGTAAATTTCAAAATTTATAAGATCAAAATACTTGAGAAATAAATGGAGACAAAGTTATTAAAATCACATGCCTCGGTACAGTCTCTGATTTCTTCCAGTGTCCTTCTATTATTTGCATTGAGCAAGTCTTCTTCAATATAAATCTTTGGAGAACAACTTATTTGACTTAGAACTCTTTGTCCAAGATCATTATTTTCGAGACTCTTTCATGACATAAATACAATATTGAGTACCAAATAAAAAATAAAAGAGTTATAATATATTGACCAAACTTGTTGGCACCAATAAATCAAGGTTGGTCCAGGTGGTGATGGGCTTGGGTCACTCAAGCAAGTGATCAAGGTTCGACTCCTGACTCTTACGTATGGAAAAAACCTAGTTGGGAGGGGGCATCCCACCTTGAGTGTCTTCAAATCTCCTGAAGGAGATTAGTCTCAATGAACGTCCAGGGATACTCCTTGCAATTATATGCGAATAAAAAGTTAGTTTGTGAGCAAGTGAGATATATTCACTAGATAATTTGATCAAGCATTTGTGTGTTTTAGATTCCACTTGTTGGAAATTCACGTTTCATTGGATGAAAGCTTGTGTCATATAGCTTTTGAAAATCTTTTCTCAGAACTTGGTTAGCCTCTAAACTCCATTTTTCCCCATTTGCGGTGTAAAAAAATTAAACCAAACATGTTAAAATTAAGTTGAAATCTCAATCCACTATATATTATAAGAATCCATAACTTACTTTAAAAACAATCACATTTTAAAGAAATATTTTTCTATAATCACACTCAACATGAAAATGGGGAGACATTGAAGTTGAATATGATATTATTATTATTTTTGAAGCAGAATATGATATATTTTTAAAAATACAAGATGCATTATAATTATAATTATAATTATAATTATAATATATAAAACTTATATAATAAATATAAAATTAAAATTAAGATGAGATTAATATTTTAAAAGACTGCATCAGTTAAATTAAAAAATTAATATTAGCTATTGTAACCAAAATAAAATATTATTATTTAATTAACTATTATAGTATTATAAAAATTATAAAAAAATAATGAAAACATTGAAAATGTCTACAAAATATTCAATATGGACTAATATCCAACCTGAACACATCATTGATCATATGAAAGTTTGAGTGGTTCCTTGTGTTGATATGAAAAGCGGTATGCAAGAGTAAATTTAATTAGAATAAAGACTTCTTTAAAGTAAATAAAACAAATAAATAATGATATATTCATTCTTAAATTATTAATAAATACAATTCCCTTACTTTATTGGTAAACTTTTTTTTTAGGCAAATGTTAATCGGTAGATCGTTAGATTGTTATAATAGTATAGCGTGAGATTCGAACCTTGTACCTTATAACTTCCAACATCTTTATCTCATACCTCAAACCACCAGACCAACTTATAACTCCCCATTAGCAAACCTGATAGGTGTTCTGTTTAATTGATTTTGCAAATTATCACCTGATTTTCGCTTCCCCGCGAAACTACCGAATTGATTGAAGGTCCATGATTATCTATTTATAACCGTGTGTGTTTGGTTTCAAATTGAAAACCTCCAGAATTAATTTTGCCCTCATGTCAAATGTGATTTTAGTAATAATGAGGTGTTTGGTTACTATCGGGTAGAATTGATTATGCCTTCAGAAATTATTTTGACCAGAATCTAAAAAAACAGCTTTTGCGTTGAGTTGAAAATTTTACACTAAGTTTTACATCAAACTTGTTTTCAAAATGAAAACATCCAAATACAAAACACTTCACTTCAAACTCAATTATACCAAAATCAATTTCATCCAAAATTAATTTTATCAGACGCTTATCCAAACACTCTCACAATAGTCGAACTTCTTGTTCTTACCATGTAAGTAAAGTCATGTCCAAGTAGTTGGGTGGTAGGGATTTATTTAACAATTCCTTAAAGTGCATTTTATTTTTTTCTAGGGTATCTCTGGCGTAACCACAGAGATTAATCATTCGATCCAAGTAAAACCATAAGGATGACAAAGCGCTCCAATTTTAATGTTACTGTATTCTCAAGATTTGGATTTGAACTCAAGACCACTTATTAAACTTGAAGAGACTCGTGTCATCTCATTCGAACGCTCTTGGGTATTCCTTAACAATAATGATTTTTGAACATCACAATTGGAACAACATATGATGTACCCTTTGTTTTGTGATATATTTTTGCGATTCATGTATATAAAGAAGATAAAAAAAATAAGTGAAAATAGAGATAAATACATACAGTATCATATACAATGTCTAAAATTTGATGTTCAAATAAAATAACACGTTTCTTAATGCGTATTGTATTGTTAGTTTACTTTTTCTCCTGACTAAATTTTACTTTAATAATCTATCAATTAATACATTAAATTTATTTTTTGAGTAAACACCAAATTTGGTCCCTGAAATTGTAAAATAGTATCAACCTGGTCCCTAAAATTATCGAAATTCCAAATTAATCCTTGAAATTATAAAACGGTAATCAACTTAGTCCCTCCGTTGAAAATCGTATGGACTAAATTGATTTTAAGTTAGCAGTGTCAGGAACTTTATTGATATTAAATGAGTAAATTGAGGGACCAGATTGATACTAACTTATCATTCAGGGACGTTTTTGGAATTTCGATAATTTCAAAGACCAAATTGATACTACTTCACAATTTCAGAGACCAAATTGGGTATTTACTCAAGGAAAAAAAAAATCCAAACATATAAGGTACAAATAGTCAGTAAAAGAAAAGGTACAAACAGAAGGAAACATAATTCAAGGCGATAACATTACACTGAAAAAACATATATATATTCCATTTACATTGGCAAAGACATTGCAGATAAGATCGTGGCAAGTACAACCCATAATATACTAAGAGTTGAAGTGTCTTAAAACAAACTTATATGAATATAGCACATACGTATAATCATACACCACCATAATACCATCTGAAACTTTCCATATCCGTGTTCCAAAATTAGCTATATATATATATATATATATATATAAGACCCCCCACTGATAAGTCATCATGATCATGCCCACAGTCCTGTTTTCCTCTCCTTGGAAAAAAGCCAGGATCAGTAATCTTAACTTTAATGGTTCCATAAACATAGTCATAGCTCCCTTTGACGTAAAAACACTACCCATCCACATCCTGATGATGTGCACTGCAAAATTTAACTTGATGCAGCTATATGCTGGTCACACCAATCTCACCAAACATTTCATACCATAAAAGTACCAAATCATCACGGGAGCAGGGTCCTATAGTATAGAAACACAATCAACTAAGAAAGTTAAGTAGCATACCTATTATATTACCTACACAATCTTCTAAGTTCTAACATTTCCTTGTGAATAATGGCAAAAGTTAAGCCTATGATCAGTCACATCTCACAAATTCTTTTATCTCATCCATGACAGTAGAGAAGTACTCATTATTTGGCAATAAGTAAAATCCAATTGTTGCTTGATCCAGGAACAGTAATTTCACATCTTGGCCAGCCTTCTCAAGCCCTTTTGCATAAGCCAATTGCCAATCCTGAACAAGGTCTAAACCAGCTACCACAATGAGGCTCTTGGGAAAGGCAATCCCTTCAAGGTTCCTACCCTTAGGGCCAAATGGGTTACATGCCTGATGGTCCCTATCTTCCCCTTCTGGAAGGAAAGCTTTCCAATACCAGTCTCGGTCTTGAACTTTAACGAAATATTTTCCATCGAGACGCTTCTCAGACTCGGTTCTTTCTTCCCCACCAAACAATGGATTGAGCAGTATATTCCCCATTACTTCAATTCCTGATTCTACTGCTCGCAGTGCAACATGGTGCACAATGTTCCCACCTGAGCTATCACCAGCCAAGTAGATATGAACCTTCTTGTCCTTCCTACTCTGAAGCCAAGACCTAGAATTAACCCACTTTAGAGCTCCCCACCCATCTTCATATGCACAAGGATACCTGTTTTCAGGCGCACGCCTATAATTCACCGATACCACAACAGCATTACAAATCCCCACCAGCCGACGGCATAGAGTATCATATATAGCACTATTAGCTGAAGAATGTGCAAAGCTTCCACCATGGAAGAATATGATGACAGGAAGAACCTCAGAGGTTACAGGCTTCTCAAGGTCAACAATACTCACATGGTGTTCTCCCTCAGAAGGCCGATAAATTCGACTGAGGAGATTAGTTTCACGGTCAACAATAACATCAAAAGAGAAGACTCCATCCACAGGGTTGGCATTGGCCGGAACTTTCCGATCAAGGAACTCCGCTAAATCCCGGTTGAAAGTGCCATCAGGGCGGCGAAGAAGATTGTATGCTAACTTAAAATTGGAGATGAGAACCCACATATTTAGCGGAACCACCATCTACATCAAATAGAGAAGAGATCATGACCACTAAAATAACTATAAGAGGAGAAGAAAAGAAAAAAACATTACAAATTCAAATAAATGAAGGCAAATTGGGAATTCCTGAAGTAGCCTGATCAGTATGATACCTAAGTGAGTCGTGAGTATTCAGCGAAAGGAAATGTTAACCAATGCCCTAAGGCACTGCTTAAGCAATTAAAAAGGTAAGTTCTTATAGGAAAATGATGTATTCAACGTGTTGATTGAAATTTTTTGTTTTCCAATAAGATTTTACATCTTTTTTATTCCTTAACCGCTCACAAAACCGTTCATTGAAGGCTGATTTCATATAATTGGTCTTACATTAGTGAAAAACCCCAAAACTCCATAAATTGGGATCCAAAGGTAACCGTAAAAAAATGGGTAGTGCCAAGATCAGCACAGAACATTAAGTGATAAACCCCAACCTCAAAAACATTAAAACCATTCAAGGGTGAAAATCATAACGGTTAAGGTGGAACAAGGACAAATCTTTACCATATTAATATTGAAAAAATATCATAAAAAAATTAAAAATAAGAGACCCATAACGATAACAAACAATAATCAGAAGCAAGTAGATATATAAACAAACTTAAATTCTGAAACCGTTAAAAACCACTAGAATCTGAAGATTAAAAAAAAAAAAAACAGAGAGAGAGAGAGAGAAAGAAAGAAAATGAGAAAGAAGGAACATAGAAACCTTGGACTCGTTGAGGTTAACTTGGTTACTCCCAGCCATGTTGTTACAGATCGTGTTAGTGTTATACTCAGAGAGTGCACATGATTCGAAACAAAACAAAAAGAGACCCTAATCTGTTGGAGATCGCCCAGTGAGGTTGATAAATGTGGAACATCACTGCCACAGGATACAGAGAAGAGAGGGGGATAGGGGTGAACGATAACAAGGACACTGTGCGCACGATAGAAAATGCGTGCAGACAGATGCTAATGTGCTACGAGTGTGAAGAGGGTGACAGGGAGAAAAGGACAAAGTGAGCAGCCTCGGTGGGACCCAGTCATGAATTCTGATTACTGATTTAGTATTTTGTTTTTTTGTGATGAGAATATGATTTTCTTTTGGTGATGTTTGAGAAAGAGGAAAGAAAAAACCGAAAGTTTTTTTCAGACTGTAACGGGAACGGGGGAGACAAATATATTTCCGTTCACACGGTCTAACACGTGGCACCTCAGGAGTCAGGACATGAATCCCCCGTTTGGAAATTCCATTTTCCACAATTCGGACTTCGGAGACAATATTTTTGTCAACTATACAATTTTACAAATTCAAAATAAAATAGTTTAATCCTGCGTATATAACATAACATAACATAACATAACGGCATGGGTTTGGATAACTCAACTAGTTTGAACTAAGAGTATGAGATATTAAGGAGTAGGAGATCTACGGTACAAACCCTGATAAATAAGAAAACTAACATAACAATTAATATTTAACTTACTAACATTGACCTCTAAAAAAAAAAAAATAACGACTGTGAATTGAAGGAGAGCTTTGTAAGGTTAAGGGTTGTCCTATCTTTGTTTTGTAAAGTTGTAAAAGGGAGTCAACTTGGCGTATACATGTTTTTTTATAGACAAATGTCAGTTGTTTAGTTTGTTATGTTAGTAGGGAGTGAGATTCGAACCTTACACTCTATAATTTCCAACATCTTTGTCTCATACCCCAAACCACCTAACCACTATATGTAACACCCCGTTTTTCGTAAAATGTTTTTATAAAGCTAGTTTTATTATTTTAAAATATTGGTTAAGGGCTAAGTGGGATTTTAGCTTAAAAGTCCCTTTCTGGTACATGAGCACGCTCGTGCTCATAAGCCAGCAAGCCCGTGCTTAAAGTCAAAAGCGTGTTTCTGATTTTAAGTTGAGCATGACTGTGCTCAATAGTGAGCACGCCCGTGCTCAATGCGTGGACCGCATCTCGCTGACGCTAAGTGGAGCACGACCGTGCTCAAGGGTAAGCACGACCGTGCTCAAGTCCGAGTTTTATAAGTTGGCGCAGAACCCGAGGGTTAACGTGAAAACCCTACTTTTGTTGGCAGCCA
Source organism: Echinosophora koreensis (assembly GCA_035048595.1). Classification (NCBI taxonomy): domain Eukaryota; kingdom Viridiplantae; phylum Streptophyta; class Magnoliopsida; order Fabales; family Fabaceae; genus Echinosophora; species Echinosophora koreensis. Next base: position 4,680,238 of record JAPCYP010000016.1, on the reverse strand, counting down.
TCACCAGTTGCGGCCAGAGCTATCTCTTTCCCTTTTTCCTCTTCTGCCAGTGTTGTAGTGGAGTTTTGGAAGCTGTTTGGGAAGCCTGTTTGGTCTGTGGTAGTCTAGAGGTAACGTTTCCTCCCTTAGTGTTTTCCTTTTCTTAATGGTTTGAATAGGAAACTAATGTTTGTGTTCGGTTTGGCTAAGGTTGTGTTGAATCTAGCCGCTTTGGGGAACCGTGACCGTTTGCCTTAGGAGCTAACGTTGGAGCAACCTTCAATCCAGGTATAGGGAGAAGTGGGATTGTACTCATTAGGCAGTGGGTAGTGTAAGGTAACGGGGTTCCATGACCCCGGTTATTGTATGTGTTTATGTGTAAATAAAATGATGGTTTGATTGTGACAATATGCTGATAACTGTTTGGACATAGTGAATGTATGTTCATGTTCTTGATGTGGTTTAATGAGCATGATGATATGTTAATTATCGTTATTAACATGTTTTGGTGGATTGATGTTGTGACTGTTGTGTTAAGGGTAATGTTGATGATATTACTTAATTGATTAATTAGGTTAAAAACGTATTCAGTTTAAGAAGTTGAATCCTTAACATAATTGGTTAGAACTTGGTTTCTGTTCCTGCCCAGAACAGTGCAGTCGTGCATTGAGCACGACCGTGCTGAACAGGGAGCACGACCGTGCTCCCATTTAAATTCTGGAAAATGGTCGCGCTGCTCAGCACGGCCGTGCAGGTCAAATAGCACGATCGTGCTGCTGAGCACGACCGTGCTGAGTGTGAAGCACGACCGTGCTTCACTTAAAAGGGCAGCACGCCCTCACATGTCCAAGCACGACCGTGCTGACCCCTCCTGGACAGTGATACAATTAAAGGACTTAAGGGGTTTTAAACCCCATACCCCTATGATGATAAGTTGAGATAACTAATCAAAGATAAAGATTAGACAACCTGGTTATTAATTATATAAGATAATTAGATAATCAAATGTTAAGTCGGTATCCGTTGGGTTACCGCACGTTAATAAGTTGAAGTCTTGAGTGCTTATAGACCCGAGCATGTTGAGTTGAACCTTGGTGCTTATTGGCCAAGGGAGCCTTGACCCCACGGTTTGGGTCTAAGGTTACTTTAAACGTTGATGTTGAAGTCTTGGGAGCTTCATGGCCCAAGCAAGGAGGTGGTGGAGATTGTTTGTTGTTGTGCCATTTGCATAAAGCATTGGAGTAGTTGATGGGGGAGGTTCGACAAAGGGGAGATCGCCCGAGAGTACGGTGATCTGGCCATCCACGGTAGGTCACCCAAGGTTTGGTGACCGAGGCCCCCCGTGATGAGGCATCCACGGTTTGATGCGTTGGCTATCCATGGGGTTCACCCAAGGTTTGGTGAACTGCCGGTGTTGGTGCTTTTATGGCCAATACGTATATGTAACTCCAAAGTCGTTCATCCTGATTTAGTTTGGATCCACATGCATAGTTGGAGTAGCGGAGTAGTTGATGCATTGCATAGCATAGCATACTTGGTTGTTATGATACTGATGGATGTTGATGTATGCTTATGTGTATGTTTACCTTGCGTACTATTCCTCTGCTGTTGATATGATTACATGAATCTTACTCCCTGTTATTGTTTGTGTTTGGCCTGATTGGCATTTGCAGAGGACGACGAGCAGCCCGGAGAGGAGTGACTCTGAGGAGCCGCCACTCATAGTAGGGTTGTCTTAAGTTTAGATAGTTTGTTTCCAGTTGTATTCCGTGGATTTATTTCCGGAACGGTTATACCAGCTCTGAATTGTGACATCGGGGTTGGGTTGTTTATTTGGTTATGTTTTTATTTGTTTAAACTTATTTTTATTTTCCGCTTTGTAAATGAGTTCATGTGAGACTTTTCTACCCATGGACAACTGTTTTATTTAATTCAGTTAAATGCATGTTTTTCTTTTTAATTGTTTTATTTTTAAATGCCTTATAACATGCGGGGTAGAAGGGTGTCACACTATATGGCTCCCTATACTTATTCATGTCAACTTATCATGGGTTGTTGTTAAACTGAAAAAAAAAAAGAGTCGGATTGATTCACTTTAGTAACGAGCATATTTTGATCAATTCGACTAAATTCATCACATCTTGATGGGTGGTTTAGGGTGTATCGAGTTATGGTCAAACTCAAAGACAAAGGAAGAAGAAGGTGTGATTTGTTGTTGTGTTGTGGAATAGTTTGAGAGAGTGTTTACATCTTAGAGATGGTAACGATGGAAAAATAGCAAAGACAATAAGACAAGAGAGGTGCAAAATGTACAAGTTGTAACACCCTGTTTTTCCGTTAAGTGCTTTTGTATGCTTGTTTGGTTGGTTAAGCCTTAAGACTTAGCTTGTGGGCTAAGTGGAACTTCTAGGCTTGAAATCCCTTCTCTTAGGCTTGTGCCTTGTGACTGTCTGGGTCATAAGCATGGCCTTGCTTGTTAAGGAGCACGATCGTGCTCGTTGTGAGTGAGCGTCTCGCTGAGCATGCCCGTGCTCAATGGCAGGAATCGCTTCGCAAGCGCTAAGTTGAGCACGACCTTGCTCACCAGGAGCACGACCGTGCTCAAGTCTGTGCCTTTAAATATGGAACAGTAACCGAGGGTTACGTCAGAACCCTATTTTGGCATTAGCAGCTTCCCTAGTGCGGCTGCAACCCCTTCGTTCCCTATTTTTCTCTAAACTCTTTTCTTTATTGAAGCAGTGGAGACCCTTGGGAGCGTCTAGTTCGTCAGTGTTGGTCCTTATAGGCTTGGAGAGTTAACTGAGCTGCTCGAGGAACGCGTTGGGTTACCGTTTGAGTGATCGCTACCGGATTCTTCATACTAGGTATGGGAGAAGAATAGTGTATACTCTAGGCTAGGGGGTAGCGTAAGATGAGGGGTTCCCATAACCCCGTTTATTGTTGTTATAACTGTTATTAATGATATGTTATGTTTGATTATGAACATGCCTTAACTGTTGTCAATGCCATGATCTACCTGGTTGTATGTGTTATTGTTATGGTGTTAGTTGGCTAATTGGTATGCCTCTTTGCTATAGTGTTGTGATGTAAAATGTTAAATATGTTGATGAATAATGTTGTTGAATGCCATTGGTTTATTTATGGCGATGTTATGAGATTGCTATTGGCTGCTGTTATTGATGATGTTGATTGGTTGATGTTGTTAATGCGTTGAATATGTTAATTTTTCTCTAAACTCCTTTTGTTATTGAAGCAGTGGAGACCCTTGAGAGCGTCTAGTTCGTCGGTGTTGGTCCTTATAGGCTTGGAGAGTTAAGTGAGTCGCTCGAGGAACACGTTGGGTTACCGTTTGAGTGATCGCTACCGGATTCTTCATACCAGGTATGGGAGAAGAATAGTGTATACTGTTACGGTTTCGGCAAGTATACCTAGTCGTAAACAAGTAATACGGTGGTGAGACCGAATATCGTTCTCAGGGATCGCGGACAAGTATCACTTCTCAAATTGAACTACTATTTAGACGATCGTTTGGAAGGAAGGGAGCTCAATATTGATTACCAAGCCCAAAGAAGAGTTAAAATAAACAAATTAAAAGGAACAAGTTCTTTTTGGATTTTTATCAAACACCTAACAAACGCAAAGAGATGGGATTAACAAATAGATAAAAATGTCGGGGTAGACTACACTAATCTTCCCTCAACTGCAATGAAATGGTTACTAACACAAGTCCTAGTTCAATTATGACAATCAAGCCTTTTAAAATACTCAAACCTCAATTCCTTAGGTAGAATGAGCCTAAAACCCCAAATTAAACCCTAATTCCTTAGGTAGAATAACATGAGATTTTGCAATAAGAGCCAAGACTTAAAAGATTGCAAGCACTTCAAGACCCATTCCTAGATTCATGAACTACTTGGCATTTGATTCATGAGCATACAATAGCATCAACTTCCCAATTGTCTACCAAAGCAACAAATCATTCCTTGGGTGATCAAGCCAAGAAAGCATTAAGAAAAGAATCAAATACTCATAATAAAATAGGGACTTGCATTAGAACCAAATCAAAATACAACCAAGTTTAGAGAAGTAAACATCTAACCCCAACAAGAAAAGGGTTTAGCTATACATAGTAAAGGAAGCAACAAAAGAAGATGAAATAAACAAGATAAATGAAACAAACTCCATGAAGATCCTCCAAAAGATGAGAAGAATGTCGCCTCTTTCCCTTCTAGGGTTGAAAAATTGCAGCTGCTGCTTCTTTGTCCATCAGAAATGGAAAATAAGGGTTTAAATACCCTGTCAGGATTCGCGCCCACGCTGAGCGTGAAAATTCCACGCTGAGCGTGAAACAGACAGAAAGCAGGCTTCATCAGTCGAACCCACGCTGAGCGTGGAAATTCCACGCTGAGCGTGGAATTGGCAGAAACAAATCCTCCTAACAGGTGCAGCTGGCTTCCTTCTTCTTGCTTCTTTGCTTAATTCTTCACCAAATCCACCTTAAGTCTTCATGGTTTACTTCCTTATTGAATCCTAAAATTGACAAAAGATGAACCTAAATTAGATTGCACAAAAGGAAAACAATTTAAGCTAAAATTAACCTCAAATGCATGAAATTAACAAAAACACTTGAAACACTAATTATGACTCAACTAACTAAAAATGGGACAAAGCAAGGATAAAAACATGCAATTGGGAGTAAAATCCACTCAAGAAAGGCACAATTACTTGATAATTTAGCGAATTATCACTCCCCCAAAACTTAGCATTTTGCTTGTCCCCAAGCGAAAATAACTAGAACTAACACACAAAACAAAAGACACAAAAGACTAACAAACCAAGCTCTAACAAGATTAATGAAAACTGAATGAGAGCACAATTAGACAAACTCATCAAAAGGCAAGATTGCAACAAGACTAATTCCTAAACCAGAAGCATCAACTAGTAGCAAGCTTGATTCCAAAAATGTCAGGAAGCCAAAGGTATAACAACTTTGCTACTCCATATTCTCCAAAATTAAAATTCATGGCAATTTGACAAGAGAGGAACCATAGAACCTTAGTCCTCACAGGATGCACACTCATCAAATAATCACTCAAGTATATGGTGGTGAAATGTTCTCCTCAAAGCACACATTAGAGTCATGGAACTATAGATTTGCTTTTCATCTAATTCCCAAGAAAATCACAAACCACAAGCATGCACAAATCAAAGGGACTTTATTTGGGTTGTAACTTGGCTAAGGTGAGAAACAAGTGGGGTAGGAAACAACAAAAGATTTTCAAGAGAATAGGAGAGCAATTACAACAATGCAAATGTTTCAACACAAAGTACAAAATTCCAAATTGCTGTAATTGATTTGATTTTTTTTTATTATTCTTTTCTCCTTCCCCTTCTTTGGAGTTTCACACAGTTTTATTCACAAATTTTTTTTTCCTTTCACCTATTCCCTTTTGGATAATCAACTTTATACAAAACATGCAATTCATCAATCTTAGAACAAAAGAATCAAGCAAATCTCAACACATCAACTCAATGGTACACACTCAGAAAGAATCAGCAATCAAGCCCAATATCTCACCAAGGTTAAAACTAAGATCCCAAAATTCCATCCCAAATCTCATTGCCATGAAATTAATGAAAAAAGAAACGGAAATATGCAAAGAGGTTATGAAAAATGCTATGAACATATTTTGGACAGTTAAGACTAAACTACAAGAAGAACTTTAAAAGAAAGGAACATAGCCCGACAAAATGCACAAAATGGTGAGAATGCCAAAAGTGACAACTCAAGCAGCATCTAAAATCAGGTAGTGCTTGACTTGCTCTTTTTTTAATTTTATATATATATATATATATATATATATATATATATATATAAATAACTAAAAACAACACACAGCTAACTAAGGCAACGATTCACAAAAAAAACCACAACCAGGAAACAACTACTGACACTATAAAAGAAAATCCAATTCGACAAGTTCAACCAGTCAAGCATAAAACGAACACAAAAGAAACACAGTGCATAAGATCCAACAGTTATAACAAAAACTAAAACTGAAGTAAAATAAAAAGGAACTAGGAGTCATCCTCCTCCTCATCATCTGCTCCATAATCTCCATCATCCATAGGAATGTCAGCTTCTCAATCCTCCAAGTCAGAAAAGTCCTGCCAATCAACATGCTCTCTGACCTCCTCCTCCGTCGGGAAATGTACCGGAGTCGAAGGTCCAGCTGTATGTGCTCTACCCAACTCCCTCATCATAGCCATCATCAGCTGCCTCTCGCGATGTCCAGCCTCCAAGTTATGCTTAAATTTGTCCAAAGTATGCTCCATTCCTGATAAGCGCTGAGGTATGGATAGATTGCGAGTGGAAGGAGCCGATCTACTTGGTCTAACTGAGGCTTCATCATTCACCAAACAATGTGAACGAATATAAGCTTTATCAATGGTCTGTAATTGCTGAACCAAGGGTAGCTCTCCATCTGTGGGGACTCCGGCTGCCATGCAAAGTTGAGTGATTAGGTAAGGATGAGCAAGAGCCATCTTCTTTGCACTGTTTACAACTTTCTGAATAGATTGGGAGATGAGTTTGCCAATGTTCACCGTCCCTCCAGTCATGATAGTGTGGATCAATTTAGCCTGAGGGACGGCTACATCTGAGAAGTTACTGCACAGGAAGATGTTGGAATACACAAATGTAGCCCAGATCTTGGGGACCGTCTTCAAATAGGTGCGATTCAACTTCTGCAATTGGGCCTTTATATCCAAGGTCCAACAAGCTCCAGGCCTACATAGGGATCTCAACATCTCCTGCCCATCACTCCGAACTTTCAAAAATCTGGTGTAATGATCATCTCCCGGCCAGCCAGATATGGTGCCAAAGAATCTGTTAGTAGCATCATCAGAGAAATCCACCTCTACACCCCGCACCAAAATTTTATATTGCTGTTCTGTGCCTTCAGGAGCATAAGCATTAGCATAAAACTCTCGAACAATCTCCTGGTAGGCAACCTGCGGGAAGGTGGCTAAGTGCTCCCACCCACGTGCCAACAGTTGTTCTCGGATCATAGGGTACTCAGAAATATCCAATGGGAGCACCCTCTCCGGAACAAACCTCCTCTGCCTGATGTTCTCAAAGCGCTTCTCATGTTCAGCCGATTGGAATTTAACATAGTCTTGGGAGGATGAGACAGCAAATTTCTTTCTTTTTCCACCTCTAGTTTGCATTTTGGGTGGCATGTGTTCCTGAAAATTCAGAAAATTCAAGTAACACCAAAGAATTGACAATTAAGTGCATGGGCCAGCGGCAGATAGAACAAGACAAAGTGTAGAAGGGTGAAGTGCAGAATCAGGTTCAAAATTAAAATCAAAATCAGCACAAATAAACTCCACACGCAGGATATTAGAGCATCAATTAAAGTCCCACGGCATGTGAGTTCACTCCCCAATCAATAATCACAACATTCAAATCCAATTCCCAAAATATTAGAAATCACACAAGGTAGTCCAACAGTGAAAGTCAATGTGCATTTCAAAAATTTAAACAATGAAAGCATAAAATCATTGACTGAACATATTTAAAATTTTCCAACTTGTTAGAACTCAGTCAAAGAAAGTGGTTCAAAGCAACAATTCAGGATCAACAACAATTATTGGCAATGAGTTGCTAGGTGTGTGTGAGTCATGGCTAGTGATACAAACCAGAATTGGCATTTGAACAAACAGATTACTCACACATTCAGCCACACTGTTTCAATAAGAGGGTGTTTCACACAAATTCTCAACAATGTAGCACATGGTAATTCAAGATTACACAGAAATTCTTAAAGTGAGCCCCCTTTCTATTCCATAAATTCTAACCCCATCATTTCAAAACCTGAACCCAAAATCAAATTAGAACCCTAACTTCAAAAATTCAAAATTCACCCCAATCCCAGAAATCCATACACACACTCCCATTCAGAACAGCATCCAAACCCTCATTTCAACAGGCATAGTAATATACGAATGAAGCAAGAACAAATTTTTTTTTTCAAATTAAAAACATAAAATAAACAAGAGCAAAAGGGTGAAAATGTACCAGATGAAGGAAGAGAATGCAGAAGAGAAGCAGCTTGCGTGAGTGTGTGCAGAGGAGTGAACCCGCTAAACACGAACACAGAACCGTGTGTGCGGCTGGAACAGTGAAACGAGTGGTGGTGTTTGGGGCGAGCAGGTCGTGCGATGCACACAGGGTGGTGCTGGACCGTGGCGAGGCGGCGCTCACGGAGGAAAGGGGTCGTGCGTGTGTGGGCGCTGCTGCTCCTTGACGCAACAGGGAGAAACGGGAGATGGAGGGGCGAGCGGGTGTTAATGGCGGCTCGCGGTGGCTTGCGGTGGTTCGCCGTGAAGAGTGGCGGTGAGTGAAGGTGGTGCGAAGTGAGTGAAGAGGAGGGGAGGAAGAAGTGTAGACGTGAATGAGAAGGGGGGAACGAGAAAACAAAAAGGGAATTAGGTTTTCTTCTATTTTAATTTTTTTTTTTTTAAATAACCCACGCTGAGCGTGGGTCTGTCCATGCTGAGCGTAGACGAGGCAAAGAGCAGACTGATGCAGTCCTGTCCTACGCTGAGCGTGATATTTCCATGTTGAGCGTGAAAACCCTGTTTCTGCATAATTCTGCAGCAGAAAACTGCAGCTTTTTGATGTGCACAGAGAAACAATTTTAACCCAGAATGCATCAAAAATTGTACAGCTCACCTCAAAAAAAACTACTCACTCAATCCAAACACATAGAGATAATTCAAGGATGACACCAATCCATTCAACAACCAACCAACAAGGGCAATTGACATCAAAACCAACACATCTTCAAATTTCAAACTATTCACACCCTGCACTTGACAACCAACCTAAACTTAAACCAAACTACTTTATGAACGCAAAATGCATGCTCAAACCCACATCGACAAGATAAAACACAAAATAAGAAAACATGTTATATTAGGCAATCTAACTTAGCAAAACAGCAAACAAACATAATAAACTAAGGAAAAGAGTAGAAAGCATGGGTTACCTCCCAGCAAGCACTTGTTTAACGTCCCTAGCTTGACGTCCTATTTTCTATGATGGTGTTTTAAGAGGGATGGAGACTGTTTGGCGATCAAAGTCTCCTCCAAGGTAGTGCTTGAGCCTTTTCCCATTAACAGTGAAAGTTCTTCCGGATGATGGATCATCCAATTCAACCGCACCAAATGGAGAAACTGACTTAATATGGAATGGACCCGACCACCTTGATCTCAACTTGCCCGGAAATAGCCTTAGCCGCGAATTAAAGAGCAAAACTGATTGGCCTTCTTCAAAATGCTTGGGAAGAATGTACTTATCATGCCAAAACTTTGTTCTCTCCTTGTAAATCTTTGCACTTTCATAAGCCAAGAGTCGGAATTCATCCAACTCATTTAATTGCAATAGTCTCCTATCCATGGCCGGCTTCATATCAAAGTTCAAGGCCTTCACTGCCCAAAAAGCACGATGTTGGAGTTCTACTGGAAGGTGACATGATTTTCCAAACACTAATTGGTAAGGTTACATACCAATAGGTGTCTTATATGCAGTCCGGTAGGCCCACAGTGCATCATCCAACTTCTTTGCCCAATCCTTTCTTGCATTATTCATTGTTTTCTCCAAGATCCTCTTCAATTCCCGGTTAGACAACTCCACTTGCCCACTAGTTTGTGGGTGGTATGGTGTGGCAACTTTATGAGTAACTCCATACTTGGCAAGCACCGCATTGAACTCTTTGTTGCAAAAATGAGTACCCCAATAATGGCTCTAGGGGTCCCAAACCGGGTAAAAATGTTCTTCCTCACAAAACCAACCACCATTTTTGCATCATCTTTCACAGTTGGGACAGCTTCTACCCATTTACTTACATAGTCAACAACAACCAAAATGTACTTGTTATTGTAGGATGATGGAAAAGGACCCATGAAATCGATCCCCCACACATCAAAGAGCTCCACCTCTAAAATACCCTTCAAAGGCATCTCATATCTCTTGGATATATTTCCGATTCTTTGACACTTGTCACACTTCATTACCCAAGCTCTTGAGTCTTTGAAAATGGTGGGCCAAAAGAAATCGCTTTGCAAGACTTTCATGGCTGTCCTCTCACCACCAAAGTGTCCTCCATAAGGTGAGTTGTGGCAATGGGTCAAGATCTCATTAATCTCCTCTTCCGGAATACATCTTCTTAAGATTCCATCCGAACCTCTTTTGAAAAGGTAAGGCTCATCCCATACATAGTGTTTAGCATCATGGATGAGCTTCTTCCTTTGTTGTGCATTGAAGTCCTTCGGAATCTTGTTGGCGGCTTTGTAATTTGCAATATCCGCAAACCAAGGTGCCACTTGCACCATCAACAACCTCTCATCCGGAAATTCCTCTTGAATTGGCAACTCATCTTTTGCTTGAACATCCGCTTGTGGAAGCCTAGACAAATGATCGGCTACCACATTCTCCACTCCTTTCTTGTCTTTGACATCAAAGTCAAATTCTTGAAGCAATAGTATCCACCTAATGAGCCTTGGCTTGGCATCCTGTTTAGTCATGAGATACTTCAAAGTGGAATGGTCAGTGTACACAATAGTTTTAGAGCCAATTAAGTAAGACCTAAACTTGTCAAATGCAAAAACGACAGCAAGCAATTCTTTTTCAGTCGTGGTATAATTCAATTGAGCATCATTCAACACACGACTAGCATAGTAAATGACATGCAACAATTTATTTTTCCTTTGTCCCAAAATGGCCCCCACCGCATAGTCACTTGCATCACACATCAACTCAAATGGTAAACTCCAATCCGGAGGTGCAATGACCGGTGTGGTGGTGGTGAGTTTTTCCTTCAAAACTTGGAAAGCATGCATACAATTATCATCAAACACAAAAGGAGTATCAACTACCAAAAGTTTGCACAAGGGTTTCACAATCTTTGAAAAGTCTTTTATAAATCTCCTATAGAAACCCGCATGTCCTAGGAAGCTTCTAACACCTTTCACATTCATGGGAGGGGGAAGTTTTTCAGTTACTTCAATTTTTGCTTTATCAACTTCTATCCTCCTAGATGAAACCTTATGACCAAGAACTATACCTTGCCTAACCATGAAATGACATTTTTCCCAATTTAGAACAAGGTTAGTTTCTTGGCATCTTTTCAAAACACATGCAAGATTTTTCAAACAATTATCGAAAGAATTACCAAATACGGAAAAATCATCCATAAATACCTCAATGAATTTTTCAGTCATATAAGAGAATATGGAAAGCATGCACCTTTGAAAAGTGGCTGGTGCATTACATAACCCGAATGGCATCCTCCGGTATGCATAGACTCCATAAGGACAAGTGAAAGCGGTCTTCTCTTGGTCCTTCGGGTCAACCACAATTTGGTTATACCCGAAGTATCCATCAAGGAAGCAATAAAAGGCATGGCCCGCCAACCTCTCCAGCATTTGATCAATAAAAGGCAAGGGAAAATGATCTTTTCTTGTAGCCTCATTCAACCTTCTATAATCAATACACACCCTCCATCTGGAAACGGACCTTAAGGGAATGAGTTCATTCTTATCATTTGCAACAACCGTCATCCCCCCTTTCTTAGGAACTACTTGGACCGGACTCACCCATGGACTATCGGAGATTGGATAAATGATACCCGCATCCAAAAGCTTCACAACCTCCTTTCTTACCATTTCTTTCATGTTTGGGTTAAGTCTCCTTTGGGGTTGTCTAACCGGCTTGAAGTTTTCCTCCAAAAGAATTTTGTGCATACAAAATGAGGGACTTATTCCCTTCAAGTCGGATATAGACCACCCAATTGCGGATTTGTGCTCTCTAAGCACTCTCAACAACTTCTCTTCCTCCAAAGAATTCAATCCACTACTAATAATCACCGGGAATGAAGAATTCACTCCAAGGAAAGCATAATGGAGATGGGATGGAAGTTCTTTCAACTCTAGCTTAGGTGTTTCACCTTTGTCTTCAATTCGCACATCCTCCACCACCTTGTCTTCATCATTATTCAAAACTGGACATGCCTCAAGGGATTTGACCATCTTCTCAACTTCTTCTTCCTCACACATCTCTTCTTCTAAATTCTTAACCACAAGAGCCGCTTCCAATGAATCTTCAAAAGTTTGTTGAACACTCTCATCGGTCAATGATTCAATTAGGTCCACACTCATACATGTATCTTTATCGCTTGGATGTCCCATTGCTTCAAAAACATTGAATGTCACCTTCTCATCTTGGACTCTAAGCACCAACTTTCCTTGATGTACATCAATCAAAGCTCTACCCGTGGCTAGGAATGGCCTTCCAAGAATCAATGGAGTTTTACTGTAACGCCCTTTGTTACATTAGTAACCCAAAATAAATTCAATAAAAATCCTTTAAAACATTTAATTAAAATATACAAGTCATAGAAATTTTATCAAATAATTAAGTCTAAAAATGACTTATATTAAGTAAGATTATAATATTTCAAAGTAATGAAAAATATTAATACATCCATACGATCGAATAAAAGTCAAAAGTCCCAAAACCGGGCGTCTAACTACATCCCAAGAAGAATAAACTGAAGTTAATAAATGATATTAGCATGGCGCGCTTAAGCCATGCTACAATACTAACCAACTAAGCTAAAAACAAGATATTAAGTCTTCAAGTCTCTGTGTCCTCAACGGCGATGTTCTCGGGCTCTGAAAACAATACTTATAATGAGATATAAAATCCCAGTGAACAACAATACAATTGTAAAATATTTCGAAAATAGTGTTGTTCTCAGCCGGCGCGGTAACCGGAAAAGCTGTCCATGGTATCCGCAAATTTTCCAAAATAATGTTTATTAAAAATTAAATATACATTTAATTACAACCATCATACAACGACAACTCAAATACACAATCAAATATCACATGTTCAATAATTAAAGTGAACCATGCATCACAACAATAACATCATTATTCAAGTGGCTCGGAAACCCCACTCTGTGTTGGTTTCTTGCCCGAATCGGTGACTCGAAAACCTCGTTCTAGAATTGATTCCTTGACCCCTCTTTACGGTGCCTCGGGAACCTCGTTCTAGAATTGATTCCTTACCCTTATGGTAACTCGGGAACCTGATTCTAGAATTGATTCCTTGACGCCTCTTTACGGTGCCTCGGGAACCGCGTTCTAGAATTGATTCCTTACCCTTATGGTGACTCGGGAACCTCGTTCTAGAATTGATTCTTTGACCCCTCTTTACGGTGCCTCGGGAACCTCGTTCTAGAATTGACTCCTTGCCCCAATGGTGACTCGAGAACCTCATTTTAGAATTGACTCCTTGCCCCTATGGTGACCCGAGAACCTCATAATTAAATTGGTTCCTTGCCTCCCAATAACGGTGACCCGAGAGCCTCGTTCATAAAATGGATTCCTTGCCCCATATACTCATCTTCGACATCCCACTAAGTGGTGATATTACAAGCCATTGCCCCTAACTTAGGTGGCATATCAACAAATTACACACATCATGGATATACTCATTCATCCATATTCCGAATGCATAAAACCATCAATCACATTTGACGGACTTTCCAAAGCATAAAACAATTACAATTCCATATCATCATATAATCAACTCATAAATACCAATTAAAGAAATATCATGTTATTACGTAAATTTACAAATACAATACAGCAATCATAAACACAAGGCATGATATACATCAACAAGTATATCAATCAATCAATACAAATACCAATCGTGTATTTCATCTCATCAATTACAAGAGTAAATAGTCAGTTTAATCATCTTTCGTCTTAATTGAAAACCCCCAATTTTAGAAAACAGGTTAATAACAACATGCCTCATTTTAATTGAAAGTTACCAAAATCATATGATAAACCCTTGCCCACACAAACAAATACTTATACCATGGAAAGGGTTCGTAAAAGTATTGTTACTCACCTCTCGAAGACCTTCAAAATGATCTAAAAAGTATACTTGACAGAACGTAGTGCTTCTCTGAAAATTCGTCCTCCCCCTTCTAACGTTCTTGGATCAGTGTGCTGTTAAAGTTGCACTGCCAAAGAAAAGAAACGCAATGCTCTCCCTCGCTAGCGGCGCGCTAAACACACGATGACGACGCTATCATCCACTTTTTCTATTGTCAAAAGGAAAACCCTTACCGTGATTCCTTTTCATGTTCGTATATACATATGTATTGTTTATATTTATTTATATTTCTTTCCAACCATTCAATTGTAGTGGACCCCTTTTCTTTTATAAGAATTCCCAAGTGAATTCTTTCTAACGTGAACTAACTATCAATCCTGCAGGTGTTTTATTCTTTTTTATTTTATTTTGTTTTTATTGTTCATTCAAACTAATTATTATTATTGTTTTGGCCCATTATTCTTTTTCAAGGAATCCAAGTTGAACCCTTAACCTCAACATTAATACCCATGAATTAAATATCAATTGGGACCAATTATCAACTTTTAATAGTTAAATGGGTTCCTATGTTTTTATCATTAATTCTCCAATTTTAATTTTAATTTATTTATCCAGTTTTACTTTTTATTTTAATTGTTGAGTAATTTAAATAAATTCTTATATTAACAAACCTTTTACACTAAAACCCGTACAAGTTTATTCTTTTTATTAAAAAGATAATTTTGAAATTTTAGGATGTTACATTTACTATCTTCCGCAATATCCAACACCACAAAGTCTACCGGAAAGATAAACTTGTCTACCTTTACCAACAAATCCTCCACTACACCATAAGGATAAGTAATGGAACGATCCGCCAATTGGAGAGAAATACCGGTTGGCTTGACTTCACCAATTTCCAACTTCTTGAAGATGGAGAGAGGCATAAGATTGATACTTGCACCAAGATCACACAAAGCTCTCCCAATGTTCAAATGACCAATAGCACATGGAATGGTAAAGCTACCCGGATCCTTCATTTTCACTGGTAACTTCCTTTGGAGTATAGCACTACATTCTTCCGTGAGCATTACCGTCTCCCCCTTCCACTTCCTCTTGTTAGAAAGAATCTCCTTCATGAACTTGGCATAGGAAGGCATTTGTTGAAGAGCTTCGGCAAAAGGGATGTTAATTTGCAACTTTTTGAACACATCCAAGAACTTAGAGAATTGTTGATTCTTCACCTCCTTCTTCAACCTTTGAGGATATGGTATCTTGAAATATGGGGGCAACTCCTTCGGATTGTCAACTTCTTCAATAATTTGCTTTTTAGTCTTTTTTCTTGCAAACTCTTCATCCACCAACTTCTCTCTCTTTGGTTCTTCAACTTCAACAACAATAGGACTAGAGGAAGTGCCTTGGGGAGCCTCTAGTTCCTCATCGATTACATCTTCAATGATCACCTCATCAACTCCCTCACCAACTCTCTTTTCTTTTCTCTCTTCATTTTTTTATTCCTCAGTTTTTCTCTTTTTATTTCCTCTCGGTTGTTCTTGTGGAACCACCACCTTCCTACTTCTTGTAGTAATTGCCTTGCAATCCTCCTTTGGATTCTTCTCGGTATCTCCCATAAATTTTCCTTGAGCTCTCTCCGTCATTTGCTTTGCCAATTGGCCTATTTGATGCTCTAGATTCTTGATGGAGGCATCTTGATTCTTCATCATTGTTTCTTGACCCTTTAAATTAGTTTGAGTAGCTTGCATGAATTGAGCTAGAATATTCTCCAAATTGCTTGAATTCTCTTGAGGCGGCTTTGCTTGAGAATTTGAACTTTGCCCTTGTTGCCCTTGTCTCCAACCAAAGTTAGGATGGCTACGCCACCCCGGATTATAGGTGTTAGAGAAAGGATCATGCTTGGGCCCTTGATTTCCCATGTAGTTCACTTCTTCTTGCCCCGTACCTCCAACCACACTAATTTCATAATTTCCATTGGAATGGTTACCTCCACAAAAATCACATACTGAGGCGGCTTGAACTTGGGCGGCTTGTACTTGAGAATTTTGTAGTTGAATGGACCCCAATCGCTTGGTAAGAGCGGCCATTTGTGCCTTAAGAGAATTATAATCATCAAGTTCCAAAACACCCCTCTTGGCCAATGATCGAGAACTAGGCATTTGATAATCATTATTGGCCATAGTTTCAATCAAGGCTTTTGCTTCATCGGGTGGCTTTCGACTTAATGTTCCACCCGCCGCCGCTTCTATCATACTTCGGGAATTCCGGTTGAGACCATTGACAAAGGTTGCAACTTGTTGCCATATTTCTAACTCATGATTTGGACAAGCGGTTAGCAAAGACTTGAACCTCTCCCATGCTTCATAGAGTGATTCACCATCCTTTTGTGCAAAAGCATTGATCTCCGACCTCAACTTGATCATTCTTGATGGAGGGAAGAAACGAGATAAGAACTTGCTCACCAAATCATCCCAAGTTATAATGCTCCCGTGAGGATGAGATTGAAGTCATGACTTAGCTCTATCCCTCAAAGAGAAAGGAAAGAGCCTTAAACGAATTACCTCATCCGAAGCTCCATTTATCTTAATAGTATCACATAACTCAATGAATGTGCCAATGTGAGAAGGAGGGTCTTCACTCTCTAGCCCTCCAAATTGATTTTGTTGCACAAGATTGAGAAGTGATGCCTTTCTCTCAAAATTGTTACAAGCCACTGTAGGTCTAACAATTGGAGTTCCGCATCTATCGGCCTTAGGGGAAGTATAGTCCCCCATTGTCCTCCTTTGCTCATTATTTTCAGCCATGGTGACAATTGATACTTCAACTAGTGGTTCTTGCACACTAGAAGATGCTCCTCCTCTATTCCCTCTTTGTTTGGCTTCTTTTCTATTCTTTCTACAAAGCTTCTCGATTTCCGGATTATATTGAAGTTCACTTGGGTCAATTGTACATCGCATACAAGGAAACAAATAGAGTAGAACAACACCAAATAGAGCAAGTACAAGATAAGCTTCAAGTAAACAATTATGCAAATTCTAAGAGAAACACAAAGAAAACAAAAACTAAATAGCAAGGAAAGGAAAAAAAATGTCTAAATTAGGAGTCCCCTTTGGTACTTGTGATATTGGCACACCGATCCCCGGCAACGGAGGCAAAAACTTGTTACAGTTTCGGCAAGTATACCTAGTCGTAAACAAGTAATACGGTGGTGAGACCGAATATCGTTCTCAGGGATCGCGGACAAGTATCACTTCTCAAATTGAACTACTATTTAGACGATCGTTTGGAAGGAAGGCAGCTCAATATTGATTACCAAGCCCAAACAAGAGTTAAAATAAACAAATTAAAAGGAACAAGTTCTTTTTGATTCATGAGCATACAATAGCATCAACTTCCTAATTGTCTACCAAAGCAACAAATCATTCCTTGGGTGATCAAGCCAAGAAAGCATTAAGAAAAGAATCAAATACTCATAATAAAATAGGAACTTGCATTAGAACCAAATCAAAATACAACCAAGTTTAGAGAAGTAAACATCTAACCCCAACAAGAAAAGGGTTTAGCTATACATAGTAAAGGAAGCAACAAAAGAATATGAAATAAACAAGATAAATGAAACAAACTCCATGAAGATCCTCCAAAAGATGAGAAGAATGTCGCCTCTTTCCCTTCTAGGGTTGAAAAATCGCAGCTGCTGCTTCTTTGTCCATCAGAAATGGAAAATAAGGGTTTAAATACCCTGTCAGGATTCGCGCCCACGCTGAGCGTGAAAATTCCACGCTGAGCGTGAAACAGACAGAAAGCAGGCTTCATCAGTCGAACCCACGCTGAGCGTGGAATTGGCAGAAACAAATCCTCCTAACAGGTGCAGCTAGCTTCCTTCTTCTTGCTTCTTTGCTTAATTCTTCACCAAATCCACCTTAAGTCTTCATGGTTTACTTCCTTATTGAATCCTAAAATTGACAAAAGATGAACCTAAATTAGATTGCACAAAAGGAAAACAATTTAAGCTAAAATTAACCTCAAATGCATGAAATTAAGAAAAACACTTGAAACACTAATTATGACTCAACTAACTAAAAATGGGACAAAGCAAGGATAAAAACATGCAATTGGGAGTAAAATCCACTCAAAAAAGGCACAATTACTTGATAATTTAGCGAATTATCATATACTCTAGGCTAGGGGGTAGCGTAAGATAAGGAGTTCCCATAACCCCGTTTATTGTTGTTATAACTGTTATTAATGTTATGTTATGTTTGATTATGAACATGCCTTAACTGTTGTCAATGCCATAATCTGCTTGGTTGTATGTGTTATTGTTATGGTGTTAGTTGGCTAATTGGTATGCCTCTTTGCTATAGTGTTATGATGTTAAATGTTAAATAGTGTATGTTGATGAATAATGTTGTTGAATGCCATTGGTTTTTTTATGGCGATGTTATGAGATTGCTATTGGCTGTTGTTATTGATGATGTTGATTGGTTGATGTTGTTAATGCGTTGAATATGTTAATAAGACCCTAAACAGATTTAATTAGGACTCTTAGTTAACATAATAATTAATGGGTTAATCCCCTAAAGTTTCATAAGAAATGAACTGTTAGTAAGAGGTGATTGATGCCATTTGGATTAGTTAAAGGACCCTAGGATATGATTTGAGAGTATTAGGGAGTTTTGACTCAAAGAACAACAAGTTTGAATCTACCCAGAACAGTGCGACTGGCCCAGGAGCACGGCCGTGCTGAAGTGCTCCTAATTGCATTCTGGAAGGCAGGCCACGCATTGAGCACGGTCGTGCAAGACAGTGAGTACAACCGTGCTTCACTTAAGTGACAACATGACCGTGCTGGGGTGAGCACGCCCGTGCTCCCTTACTAGTCAGAACCTTAGATTAAAGGAATTAAGGGGTGTTTCACCCCAAATGTCCCAAAAAATGTAATAAGACATCAATTGAATAAGAATGAGTTAGTTAACTTAATTAAAGAATAATTAAGATGAACTAAGATTAATAAGCAGGTTAGGTCGGTGCCCGTTGGGTTACCGCACGTTAATACACTTGGGTGCTTTTTGGTCAAAGTGTCCTCAATGCTTTTTGGTCGAGGCGTTGATGAGTTGAACCTTGGTGCTTTTTGGCTAAGACGTTGATGTTGATGATGGTGATAAGTCTTGGGTGCTTATTGGCCCAAGTACAGGAGGTGGTTGCCTTGTGTGTCGTTTGCTCATGCATTCATACGTTGAAGTAGATTAGTGGGGGATGTTCAACATAGGGGAGGTCGTCCAAGTTATGATGATCTAGCCTAAGTCTTGGGTGGTTCACCCAAGGTTTGGTGAACCGTGCACCCCCAAGGTGGCGTATCTAGTTATGATACATCGGCTATCCAAGGGGTTCATCCATGATATTTGTTGCTATGCCTGATATGATGTATGTTCATCTTATTCCCTATTCCTATGCCGTTGTGTTTACATGATTTCTTACTCCTTGTTTTCCTGTTTCTGTTGTTGCATGTATCTCTTTAGGCAGAAGACGGCGAGCGGCCTGTTGAGGAGCGACTCCGAGGAGCAAGGACTTAGTTAGGTTCCTAGTTTCTTAGCTAGATTTAGTTTCAGTTTGTTTCCGTGATGTATCTGGATTTTGGTTATACTAACTCTGTATGTGACATCGGGGTTGTGTTTTCTTTGCCTGTTTTGTTTATGTTTATCTTTTTAAAAAACTATGTTTCTTTCCGCGTTGTTTATGTTGAGATGTGAAACCTTTTTATCCAAGTTTTTATTTTATTCAAATAAATGCATGTTTTTATAATTCATATTTTAAGTAAATGTTTTATATTAACATGCGGGGTAGAAGGGTGTCACACAAGTAACGAACGAAAGATTGTGTCATGTGCATTTATAGAGGTGCAACAAGTGACGAGTATGCAATAAGATCGAGTGTCGTAGAGGGTGGGTTGCAAGCATCCACTAGACGATAGACCATGTTAATGGACTTGAAATGCTACAAAAGGTTGAGGGTGGTAGATGACTATGGGTGGGAAGGACATGACCGATTGTTCAATGATTACTTCTCCAACAATCCAGTATACACAGAGGTGCAATTTCGACGAAGATTTCGAATGCGAAGGGAAGTCTTCCTTCGCATTGTTGAAGCCTTTGGCAATCATGATGACTATTTTCAAATGAGAGTTGATGCAACTGGAAGAATGAGCCTTTCTCCGTTGCAAAAATGCACTGCTACTATTTGTATGTTGGCATAAAGATCACCTGCTGACAATGTGGATGATTATGTACGGATTGACCAAAGCACCGCAGTGGAATGCTTAGACAAGTTTGTAAGGGGCGTCAATGAGATATTTGGGAATGAATACTTAAGAAGGCCTAACAACAATGACAATGAGCGCCTACTGCAAGTTGGGGAGGCACGCGATTTTTCAGGCATGCTAGGTAGCATTGACTGTATGCATTTGGAGTGGAAAAATTGTCCTGTAGCATGGAAAGGTCAATTTACCCGTGGTGATCATGGGAAACCCACAATCATGCTTGAAGCAGTGGCGTCACAAGACTTATGGATTTGGCATGCATTTTTTGGGGTTACGGGTTCAAACAACGACATCAACGTTCTAAAGAAATCTGATGTGTTTAATGACGTTTTGGAGGGACAAGCCCCTAGAGTGCAATATATGGTAAACAGAACACAATATAGCATGTGGTACTATCTAGTGGATGATATTTATCCAGAATGGGCTACATCTGTCAAGAGTATCCCAATGCCACAAGGAGATAAAATAAAATTGTTTGCCAACATCAAGAAGCAGGAAGAAAGGATGTGGAGCGTGCGTTTGGAGTGCTTCAATCTCGGTTTGCGATTATACGTGCCTCTGTGCATGCTTGGCATATGGATACAATCAAGCATATATTATATGCATCCATCATTTTGCATAACATGATTGTGGAAGACGAACGACACACATATGATGGTCATCTAGATTTTTCTTATGATCATCACAATAATGATGTCTCAACAAATGACGTACGTAATGATCCTCATCTACATCTTGCATCTTTCCTACAAAGGCGAACACTTGTGCGTGATAGGCAAAATCATCACCAACTTCAAGCGGACCTTGTAGAGCATATTTGGGAATGTTTTGGGCATGATAATCAGCAAAGTTGAATTTTATTTTAATTATGTAATTTTATCATTTTAGTGTAGTTTCATCCTATGTTTTAATTTTTATTACAAATTTCGTAAATTTAATTTTCACTTTTTTATTCAATAAAAAATTGTTACAATTTGTTTATTAATTTTTATAGTTTTATTATTTAATAAGTCAAATAACTATGACGTAATAAATAAATTATAAATTATTGATGAAATGTAAGGATGTGAGTCCATTAGTGGGGTCCATTTAAGAACTTTTTTGAAGTTGCTGTGTTGGACAAATGAGGTGCTTAAGTTGTAAAATGTAAAAATGAATGATGTGTCAAAGTGAGACCCATTTAAGAATCCCAAAAAATAAAAATATGGAGTGTTGGGATGAAGATGGCCTTAGAGAATGTGTTGCTAACACTCCTCATAAAATATTTCTTTATCTTACCGGAGATTATTTTTTCTGCTTGGACAAAACAAGCTTCAAGATACAAGAGCTTTTGAACACATTTCAAAAACTTATATTTAAAAAATAGTCTCCATTGAAGAAACCTTTTTTGATAAAAATTAATGATGAGTAAAAGCTACCTTGATCTTAAGCTTTTTAACATCAAGTTCAAGACCTTATTGGGTTTAAATAATTGATTGAATCTGGGGCGCTGCTATTCACACCTTGCAATTTGCTAGTTGCACCTTGCAACTTGATTTTGCAATTTTTTTTTTCCAAAAATACCCTCCTTCTCCCTTGCACCTCCCACACCTTGCTTCCCCCACACCGTGACTCCGGACGCCACGTGCCGCCCACTGCGCCTCCCAATGCCGCCACAAAGGACAGCAAGCTCCGCCTCATCTTCTCTCTTCCAGGTAAGTCATCTTTCTCTTCATCTTCTCTTCTGCTACTTTTCTGGGTTTTCTGAAAATTGTTGTTTTCCGGATTTACGATTCCGGAAAGTCTCCGTTTGGTCAGTTCCGGACGCTATATTCAGGCTTCCGGATTCTCGGTTCCAGAAAAGCTCCGGATTTCTTTTTCCGGAAGGTCTCCGGAATTTATATTCCGGATTCAGAATTTGAGTTTCCGGAAATGGTTTTCCGGAAGGTTTCCGAAATTCAATGGTGGAGCTAGCACTGCAAACCGACAACTCCTTGCCCACGCCTCTCACCTGGTCCACCGTATTCCTGGTGTTTGTGTGCCTGACATCTTCAGATAAGGACGAACACCTTTGTGTGGAGTCAAGAGGGTAATTTTCAGAAAACCCAGAAAAGTCGCGGAAGAGAAGATGAAGAGAAGGATGACTTACTCCGAAGAGAGAAGATGAGGCAGAGAGGAAGAAGGCAGGTGTGGATGGGTGCTGTGTTGGGAGGCGTTGCGCGCGGCATTGCCGTCGTCCCTGTCTTCTTCGCCGTCCACAACTTCTGCGCCCAGGGGTTTCGGATGGGTTAAGTGGGGAAGAGAAAGAGGGGGGTATTTTAGGGAATGTATTTTAAAAATTGGTGATGCAAGGTATGAATAGTAAAATACAAGATGTTAATAGCAAAACCCTTAAATCTGTCACGTCAAATTAAATCTGGCCCAACCCAGCCCGGGACTGAACCAGTTCTTATTGGATAATTAAACCATTTCAGCGTTCTTTTTTGTTTTCCGCGGGTTTTAAAATTGCAAGCCCCCTCGCTGGTTTCAGGGCGCGGGTTGTTCAAAAATGCTCAGTCTCAAACGCAAGAAAAGAGTTTCCCGCGAATCTTATTCACAATGCCACGCTGGCAATCCGTGTCTCATCATCTCAACCAATCAGAACAAACTCTCGGTCCCTATATAAATCCATTCCACACGCTTCTCCTAACGTGTGCTTCTTCCTCATACACTCTCCCTTCTTTCTCTCTGCTTCCATCGAATCGTAAATTCTAGGGTTAGGGTTCCCAAATTTCTCTTCATCAAATCGAAGATGAGTTCAACCGGTGCATCCACCAAGGGAGGCAGGGGCAAACCAAAGGCCTCGAAATCCGTATCGAGATCGCAGAAAGCTGGTCTTCAATTCCCCGTCGGAAGGATCGCTAGATTCCTCAAAGCTGGAAAATACGCTGAACGCGTTGGTGCTGGCGCTCCTGTTTATCTCTCTGCAGTTCTTGAATATCTCGCTGCTGAGGTTTGTTTCAGATTTCTCCGGTTCCGTAGATTTAGGGTTCCGATTCCGAGAATTCGATTGATTTGATTAATTTTGCTTTGTTTCTGTTGTTTTTTGTTTGTTTAGGGTTCTGATTCCGAATTCGAATATTTTGATTGATTTTGTAATGATCAATGTTTATGTGTGTTTTTTAGGTTTTGGAATTGGCTGGGAACGCTGCTAGGGATAACAAGAAGAATCGTATTGTTCCGAGGCATATTCAGCTTGCGGTGAGGAACGATGAGGAATTGAGCAAGCTTTTGGGATCTGTGACGATCGCTAATGGAGGCGTGTTACCGAATATTCATCAGACTTTGCTTCCTAAGAAGGTTGGAAAGGGAAAGGGTGAAATCGGATCAGCTTCTCAAGAATTCTAGAAACTTCCATCTCTTTGGGATTTAGGAATATAGTTTCGTTTACTGCAGTTGTAATATAGATGTTTTGGTCATTTTCCTATATCTATTATCAATCAAGAGAGATGTATTGTTTATCAGTACACTGAACTTTAACTGGAGATCAATGAAAATTGTGGTGGTTTATCAATCTTGATTTATTTGTTCGGAAGATCGATGTTAAGATAATTTTTTGGTTTGAATTGTTCTTGTTCTTTGATCAATTTTCGGTACATTGGGTTAGGGTCCTCGTTGAATGGCTAGTAGTTTTGTTGCTAATGCTACGCGCTTCACCGAACTATACTTATTCCATCGGATTCTTATTGAACTGTTACTGTTTCTTCAATAAGGAAACCTTAGAACTACTGTGGTATATCGAACGGAAAGGTTTTAGAACTGACAACATGGTTCATAGTTTTCCTATCTCACTGTATATTGTAAATTCGTGTTTCATTCGGCTGTTTAGTATTTTGTGGGTTTTGTTAATGAGTGTTCTTGGTATATTGGTTAAGGAATATATAAAAGGAAAATTTATATTGAAAAATTAAGTTTAATACTTTTTGGTGTACTAAATATATCATTTTTCATATATTAGTATTTTTATTATGAGTTTTTCTATTTTGTGCAATTTTGTACTCCCTCCGGTCTCTATTGTAAGCAAAAATTAAATGGAACACACATATTAAGATAGTTAGTTAATCTCATTTAAAAGAGTCATTCGAATAAAAAATTAAGTTTGTTACCTAAATTACCCTTTCTCTTATTTATTAAGCTTGTATTGTTGAGAATAAAAGGAGTCATTGGAAAACAAAATTTGTATTAAATGAAGGGTATTTTGAGAATAACTTCATTAAATGAGAAGAAAGTAGTTGAAATTTGCTTATATTTTGGACCAAAAAATTTGGAAATTTTTGCTTACATTGTGGACCGGAGGGAGTACATGTTAAGGATATTAAAATAGTAAATTTATATAGGAATTTGTGTACTTTATATTTTCAAAACTGAAATGTTTAGTTTTCTAATAAATAATTATTTTTTTCGAGTTTCTTAACATGTGTAAAGTTGTATATGATAGAAAAATCCTTTTATTATTAATTTCTTAAATAATGCCTTGTTAGCCGTTTTTACACTTTATTCGTATATATGTTGATTGGGATTTTCTTTAGTTAATGTGTATTGGATGTAGTGTGGAATATTAAGTTGAGTTGAATGAAGGGAATGACACAGGATTTCATTGAACTAAGTTTAAGTGTGTTAACTACAGGCCAATGTATAACTATGCATATTGTTAGATCAATTTTATGGTATTCCCTAGAAAACTGCTGGTGATTGCAGGAATTTTAGATCGATTTTGTGAATGCATTTTAATTTTAGGGATATGGACGAAGGTATAAAGTGAAGATATCAAATGAATTGTTTTTTTTTTTTTTGGGGACAAAATATCAAATGAATTGATGTCATTTGTTAAACATATTCTTAAAATCTTAATAAATTGAGCAACAATCAAAAGGCTGCAATATGATGGTCAGGGCGTAGCCGATTCTCTGAACTAGAACTATATTTTAATTTTAAAAATAATAAATAATAAATTATGGTATTTGATTTATGTTTCTTTAATAATTTTATAGTTTCATTTTATTAATAATTTATAATTATAATAATATTAAAGTAAATTGTAAAATTTTATTTTATTTAATGTGTAGCAAATTGAAAGTCTTGGTGAAATGGGGTCGGTGGATAGACGAGTTTTTTTTCCTTCGATATCAGAAAAAATAGTTGTTATTTATGTGGTGAAGAACGCATGTTATGCAAAATGCAAGAATGGCCTTATTCCGAGGTAATTTCATTTCACCCATCATAAGAATTTTCATGAAATGGGTGGTTTTGCTTTGATGCACTATGTGGGTGTGGCTCTAACACCACGTTCATGTCCACGGCAACTGAACCTAGTAACCTGTGATTTCAGTGTCAGAATCCGATGCTGTTCCAACGTTGGGGTGTGTAGGCGACAACAAGTGCTGGAACAAGTGGACAAGGAGCTAACAAAGGGGGATGATAGAGCTGCTCTTGCACTTGTCAAGGATTCTCAGGGTAAGCCCAGTGGCCTTCGCTGTTTTGGTGCAGCCAGGCAGGTTAGTGTTATTAAATCAAAACTGTGCAATGTTTATTCATTTCTCTAACTCTGCACCAATCCATGTAGTGTCAAATTATGAAGTATTGGCTAGGAAAGATTAGGGGTTTGCTTCATTCATTATGTTAATGCTTGTTCAGGTGCCTCAAAGGCTTTACACCTTGGATGAATTGAAGCTAAATGGAATAGAAGCTTTATCTCTTCTGTCTCCAGAGGATACAACTCTTGGTTCAATTGAAAGAAATCTGCAGATTGCTGCTATTGCAGGAGGCTTACTGCATGGAATGCCTTTGGAATTTCTCCACAACAACTCTTTTATATTTCGTTGGGACTGCTATTTCTATGGACACTAGACGTGGTAATCTACTTGCACTTGAATGGAACCTCGTGCTTTGACTTGACTAGATGAATGAAGTGGAGTTCTCATTGAAGAGCCATATGTTTCATATTTGTTCTTATCTTCTGCAGAACATAGGCATTGGTTTCCTTTTGTGATAAATAATACATTCTACTCTCATACTTTATGTCTAATTCTGGTTTGTTGGAGTGTTAATAATTTACTAACCTTATTAGAAATTCCCTTTCCAATTTGACTGGAAGGTTTTACCTGCAATATTCTGATATGCCCCCTTTACTCACAACTTACCTTTATAACTACTACATAATTATTAGGAATGTAAGATTCAACTATAGTAGGGTTGAAGTTTAGTGACACTCATGTAAGTGTATCGTTCATCATCAGTTGTTTCTCAGAATTCCATTACTTTCATGTTTGTTCATTCACATGCTGCTTGAACACTTACATTTGACAGATTGTATTGATCATGCTCATCAAACTGATTGTTCGCAGGTCTCTTTCAGTGGAGGTCTTGGTAGCTTGGTTCTTGATACAATTGGTCACAGCATCAGCCAGAAATACCACAATAGGGTTATTCAAGTCAGATTCATGCCATCCTCTTACTGCTAATGTCATCACTTAAAATTTTTTGTTGTGTCTAATAACTCATGTCATCTTAATGATCATGAAGTAACGATAACAAAATTTAATTATGCAGCATGAAGCTGGCCATTTTTTAGTTGCTTATCTGGTAGGAATACTTCCTAAAGGATATAGTCTTTCTAGTTTGGATGCTCTCAAGAAGGAGGGATCTCTCAATGTTCAAGCAGGCACTGCCTTTGTGGATTTTGAGTTTCTCGAAGAAGTAAGTTGCTTAATTTTTCCCCCCATAAATTTCAATTTACTCAGTTTACTTTATGTGTTTGATGTACATTGAGGGACAATATAAGCAAAACAACACAAGCCAAAAAGTTGAGTCACAATACAACTTTTTGTTGTCTGCTATTTGGTGATTGATGATGCACAAGTAGAATAATGCAAAATGTTCTACAATACCTTTTGAAACCACAACAACAACGATTATGGCACTGCAATACCCAAAAGGATAGGGTATTCCCAAATCTATGATTGAACTATGCATAATGTTCAGATTTATACATTGTGTCATCCTATTGGGTTGACCAGGTTCCGTCCCGAAAATTATCGGTTTATGATCATGTTGGGTTTGGTTCCAAGTAAAGGACCCTATCAGAGTACGATCGGGTTCGGGCCAAACTAAACCCGTCCGGACCCTTCCCATGAACACCCCTAGAGAGGAGATAAGGGGTAAGGGGTGAGTTTTTGGTCTTTTTATATTTTAGTGCAATGAACAAAGTTTTGTTCCCCTTGGTTTAATGGGGGACAAAAAGTGACTTTTGTGATTTAGGTTTTGTCTAGTAGTCAAACTATCAAACAAGGGACAAATTTTTTTGTGCTCTGTTGTCCCTTGTTTTTTAGCAATTCAAACGCACAAGAGTAACAACTAGGCATCTGAATTTGCACGACTATTTGTTCTAGTAATCTGGCTTTCATCATTGTCTCCAATAAGGTCTTGTGATTGTTTAGCTGAGTGACTCCACGAGTTATGTAATTGAAAGAATATATGCTTCTAACTGGCATTAAACAGTTTGCTTATTAAGCATCCTGTGATTTGCGTTTTGTTGACAACCATATCTGTTGATTGTTAGCACCTTCCATATCATGCAGGTTAACACAGGAAAAGTATCAGCTACAGTATGTTTGTCTTGAACTGACTTCTAATTTTCAATGTTTTTAAGTTTGCTTTAATTGATGCTCTTCAGATTAAAATTTTAATTATGTGACAACATTTTTTATTTTATTAGACGCTGAACAGATTTTCATGTATAGCACTGGCCGGTGTGTCAACTGAGTACCTTATATATGGATTTGCTGAAGGAGGTCTGGATGACATAAGAAAGGTTTATGCAGTTTGCCAGTTTCTAACTTACTTCCTTAGTCATGACAAAGGAAAGCTCACAGGGCGTTGACATTACTAATTTTGATTTTCTTGATTATAAATAGTTGGACTCATTGCTTAAGGGCCTAGGCTTCACACAGAAGAAAGCAGATTCTCAAGTTAGATGGTCTGTGCTAAACACAGTCTCACTCTTGCGTCGACATCAAGCAGTACGAGCTAAGCTTGCCGAGGCTATGTCCATGGGAAACTCAGTAGGATCCTGCATTGACATTATAGAGAATTCTATTGATGTTTCAGATCTATAATTGGAATTGGACCTCCCTTGATGATTCCTCTCACCGTTTATGCAGTGTTCCAGGATATATTGATTAAGATTTCCAAAACTTTGCTTTGGCTTTGGGTTTTTTTTTTTTCAATAAGCCATAAGTATATTGCAAAGAGTACAAGGGGTACCCTAAATCCATAGACAAAGATAATCAAAGAGAAAAAGTATATCCACCCAGACTTAAGAGAAACCTCTATCAAGAAACAATTCTTCCCACAGGCTAAGTTTTTACAGGATATGGCATCTATGCATAAAACTATGCTTTCCTAATCTGTGAAGAATTACTCCATACAGGACAAGTTCAAACTGCAGATTCCATACAGTACAAAGGATTAATGGTCCAATCTATGAGCGAAAATCTAGACTTCTTTGGTGTTACTATGCTCAAATCTTCTAGGAGCAAAATGTGAACATCCATTGTTACAGTGAAAAGCAGTAAATCAATACCGTTTCTTATTCTACTGGTTAGCACTTTCGGGGCTTTATGTGTTTGTGTAGAGAGAAAAGGACAAGTGATATAACCCTGCAGAGCAGGTTTTTACTTTACAAGGATGGACTCTGTAACAGACAAATATATTAAATTTATGTTCTTTTAGTATGCTTAAATAACTCCACTATCCTTGAACATATTTAAGTTCATGTATGGGCCCATGGTAGTCAATGGTCATGATTTAATTCATCCATGGTGTTGCGAAAAATTCATAAATAGTTAATGGTAGTCAATGGTCAAGTATGCAAGCATTTCCTAACACTGACAGGTTGGGTTCGTAGCCGAGTGTATCTTCTGCATAATCTGGTTAGGGTTCTTCCTCTCTCTCATAGGTACATTCAAGGTTACATTACTTACATATACTGAGTTAAATACATACATATCACAAAGTTCAACACTTTACATCAGAATTTATCACTCAGCTATCATAATTACACATTTAACAAAACTACAAAATAAAGCTATCAAGAGAGGTTTCTTTTTCTGATGCTTCCTTGCACATACTTCAAACATTTAGTTCATTCATCTGGAAAACACCACAAACTGAACGAGACAATAATCTCATTAGATAGATAAGAACGTTCAAATGAAAATCTTCATGCATGTGGTAATTTCCAGCTGTTTAACAACAGATTCTCTTTCTACATTTTCAAACTGAAAACTTTGGAATACACACACGTAATTCTACATGCTAATTCAGTTCTAACACTTGAATGGGTGAAGCTACTGGCAAGGAACTTTGGAGCTAACCTCCATCTCAAGGGCTGACCCTTTTCATGTATAATAACATGTAGCTAGGAAATGACCTCTGTTTTAAGGGCCGACCCCTTTCTTACATGATAGCATGTTTTCTATAACAGTAAAGTAAATTGACTTGCAGCAACTTAATTCGATCAATAGTAATATGAAGATTATAAACAAAGTAGAAAATAGATTAGATATGTTAATGCCTACCTAAGCAACTAAAGGTAGAAGTTTAAGTTCCCTGTTGCTCTCCCAAAACAGTAGCAAACATGAGTTTCATTTTAATACATTAAAGGTGTCAATTTTTTTAAAATGCATTATCAATCAACCACAAGTCAGTATAACTTTTAAGGTTGTTAATAAAAGTTTAACATTTTTAATAATATGAAAATTTATAATTAGTTGATATTGTAAAATCTTCACACTGAACATGGATACCGATTAAATTCATGAATAAAAGAATTGCTAGCAATGCATTTTTTTTACACTCTTTTTAACACACTATTTATCATTGCCAAAGTGGTAAACATCTTGACCCCGTAAGGAGGAGGGCATAAGTTCTAATCTTGGTGGAGACACTCTAGTTGGGAGGTCGGAAAACCAAAGGTTAATTCTCTACTTTAAACAACTGATCGAGGATTAGTCCCATAATCGGTCCAAAGAGTCGAAGCTTGTGAGATACCCGGAATGTCATTGGAGAGTCAAAAACTCTAATTACCATGGTTCATAAAAAAAATTTGTATCAATAACATTTCTCATTCATAAAATAATGCGTAAACGAGTGTGTTTTTAAGCTTATTGACAACAAAAGCGAGTAATAATTAATAAATATTAGTGTATAGTATCCAAGTGTAATAAAAATTAGAAAAGAGAGTGATAAAAAAGAAAGTTGATGTTGGGAAAGAAAAGAATTGCGTGTAGTTGGAGGAATGGGCGTAGAGTGGGTTTTGATATGCCACGGGTTGGTGAGTGTGGTGGTTGTGATCTCTTTCCTGTGCGGTAGATGGCCCATCTTTCAGGGCACTTTCATCCAACGCATTCACTCCTTCCTCACTTATGGCGCCTACGATTACTTCCTGTCTGCATCTCTCTCTCTTAATCAAATAGTCAAATAATAATGAAATCAAATCTGATTCAATTTCTTCAATTGCTTGTTGGTGTAGGCGTTTTGTTGGCGCTGTTTTCGGCTCGAAGTGTCAGGATGCGATTCTCTCCGTCGAATATTATTGCTGTGATCGCCCCAATCCTCTTCTCCAGGTTTCCTTATTCTTAATTATTCTACTTTTTTTCCCTCGTGGTTACAGGCTATGTTTGGATGGATGGAACGCAGTGATTAGCAAAATAGTGAAGTGTAAACAGATCCTAACATATTGTTTTGTGAGTTTTTTTTAAGTAATTTAGTGGAATTGTTAAGGATAGGAACTCAAATCCTTAAATTTTCGTACCTCCAATGTGGGAATTTGGGGTGGAGTGGAGTATACAGCACTTCATAACTTTTGTAAAGGCTTGGGCCTCTTAACCAAGTAATCAGGGATTCGAATACTGACTCATGTAAAAAAACCCTGGTTGGAAGGGGACTTATCTACCTCGTGCGCCTTCCGATTTCCTGATGGAGATTAGTCTTGATAAATGATAACATATCACATGGGTACTCAAAAAAAGAATTTGTAATTTATTTCATTCCATTAATTACCATTATATTCCCAAATCTCTCTCTGTTCACTTGTTAAAGCTTGCAAACAATGGAGCATTACACTCCACTACATATCCTTCAAAACTCTCAAACATAGCCATAGTATAGTGTTCAGAGAGAAAGGAAGATATCATAGCTGAGGGTTTTGTCCTTTATTTATAGATAGGGATCACACATGTATTAGGATTACTGGTTATGATAGAGCGGTGCCTAGGATCTGTTTGTTTTGTTTTCGATTTCCTGTTATTTTCTACTTTCATTTTCTGTTTTCAATAATAATTGGAAAAAAGACCCCACCTTATTTTCATTTCATTCAGGAAACGGTGAAAACAACATTTTCAAAAAGTGAAAACAACAAAAGTTGTTTTCAAAAGTTTCCTACAAATCTTTGAAAAAAGAAAGACATTTTTGCAATTATTAATGAAAACATGAAAATGAAAACAAAGCAAACGAGCCTTAGTATTTTGAGTTTGGCCGTCAATTGTTGGGCTTGGACCCATATTTCTGGTCCAGAACACATAGGTTTCGCTTTCAATTCCATTTTTCCAAGTTGTGTTTGAATAATAATAGTTCTAATGTCTATTTAAACATCCTCTTTAAGGAAACATTTTTCTGATGATTTGATAAACAAACTTGTGATTATTGCAGGTCATATATCTTGTGATCATCAGCGTAACATATTATTTCATTGCCAAGTCTTCTTTTGCCTATATTCCTGGATACTATTTAAGTGAAATTCACAGGTATTGTACTACAGGGTCAATATTTTACTCTTCTCTTGCTTTTTGGTTTACTCAGCATTATTCTATCCTGAATTTTGTTAGACATTATATTTTCTTTTAGGTACACAAGCTTGTTGGCTGTTGCTGTTGGGATTCTGCTCTTTCTTTTGACTAGCTTTTCTGATCCAGGGACAGTGAAGGCTGAGAATGTTTCTCACTATCTTTCTGCTTACCCCTATGATAATATCATTTATTCAGAGAAAGAATGTTCTACTTGCAAAATTCCAAAGTGAGTTTGCCGCCACTAGTGTAAAATTTTGTTGAAATCTTTGATGAATCTATGTATAAAATGGTCTTACTTTTTTATGCAGACCTGCTAGGTCAAAACACTGCAGCATTTGTGATCGCTGTGTTGCACGCTTTGATCATCACTGTGGATGGATGGTTAGGAATCTTTGAATTTCTCCAACTTTATAAGATTGTTTATATGGTTTTCATTTAATAAATCACATGTTTTTTTTTAATTATTGTACTGGGTTATTTTGCTTGCAGAATAATTGCATAGGGGAGAGGAACACCCGATATTTTATGGCTTTTCTTCTATGGTGAGTTCCGTATGTGGTGCATCAGTTTGTTATAACTAACAATTTATTCTTACACGAATATCATTTTATGCAATCACTTCTTTACAAAAGGAACCCTAGAAAAATAAGACGCAGCATAGGATTAAGCATAGACTCTGGAAAACTCCTTTCCTCAGAATAAAAATATTGAACTGAGCTTTGCTCTGAAATATGTCAGGAGGTATCTTCTTACACTTCCGATAGAAACTTCTACACCCTGAAATAACCTCTTATTTGTGTTCTGGCCTCAAGGTTCATAATTGAGAACCTGGTGCCGCCTTTTGAACCTTGTCCTTTATTATGTCCAGTTTTCCATTCAATATTGAATCTTTACCTAAAAATGAAGGGGGTTTGGGTCTTGGAAATTTGGTTTCTTAAAATAATGCCTTAGTGGCTAAATGGTTATGGTTATGGCACTTTCTATTAAAGACTACTTCATTTTTGCACCGAGTTATTCAGAGGAAGCATGATTTAAATTGGAGTGAATAGGACACTTACTCGCTTAGTTTATCTCTCAGGGTTACGATTCTTTCAAACCACCAGTTTCATTCAGTCTGGGTGATGGCACTTGTATCAATTTTTGGGTGGATACTTGACTTGGGTCAGAAATGTCTCATTCTTAGAGCTAAAATTCTGTGACGGGTGTCCAGCTTTTGCAATTCTTTGGTGCACTTTGTTGGAGCAGGAGGCACATCTATAAGGGCGTTTCTTTGTCATTAAATCTTCTGTGGGATAAGATTATGGTTTTAGCCTCTCTCTAGTTATCTGCCTAAAGGTGTTTCAAAGGTGTTGTCCCCCTGACGTGCAAAGGGATTGGGCGGCCCTGCTGCATTCTTAGTTTTTCTTTTCTGTCCTATTTCCTTCCTTTTTTTTCCCCTCATTCTAGAGGATACATTATCTTCTCCCTTGTTGCACTTGTACTTTTCGTCTCTTCTCTTTCACACTTCAGTTTTGTTTTGAAAACAAGATCAATCTTTATGCATGTTACTTAAATGTTGCTGTACCAAAAATACTGTACCACTTTCTCAAATTTTGTTTCAACACATTATGATCATGCTACTTTGGTGTATTAAATGTTCTTCACTTTAACTATTTCCCTTCCTTATAACAGGTTGTATAGATATTAATGTATCCAAATTCATTTTCAGTCTTTTTATCATAGTAATATACATTTTAGTGGCTGATTTTAGCTTTCCTACAAATGTGCATTAAGTTAAGCATTATTCATATCTGATTCCATTCTTATCTGTGAACCTTTCATGTCTTGCAGGCATTTTCTTTTGTGCTTGTATGGAACAATTGTCATTGGCTTGATTCTTGCTGGAAGATTAAAAGAATTAAAAGTTGTCTATATTCTTACAGGTAATAGAAATTTGCAAGTAATATATATCAAAATTAAGTTTGTTTCTTATGCTCATTTTGAGACTTCTCTCCCTATCTTGATTTTGCAGTTTATTATGGAATAGAAAATTCATTTTTCGATTTAGCTCCTCATGTTGTACAGGTGAGGGATTTATTTAATTTTCTGTGGCTACTTATTGATATGCATTCCTATTTTTATTCCATACTTTCCATTTTAGTGGTTAATGATCTTTGTTATCATGCAGTGGTTGTTGGGATCCTACAACACTCAGATCCTTCTTATGGTGTTCATTGCAATTGTTGGAATGCTGTTGGTCGGTTTCTTTGGTTACCATGCAAATCTTTGCCTTAGCAACACTACTACTAATGAGGTACTTTCTACACGTCACCTTGAAACTATTATGGAAGTAAATTTTTTATAAATTATAAGGGGCCAGGAAGTGGCATGGAATCCTGTTTTTTTGGTCATGTGGCGAGAAAGATATTTGCAGACAGATTGACATCTTTGTTAGTGATTTTCAGTTTTCATCCTGCTGCAACCTGATGGGTTGTGTTTTATAGGATAAATCTATCCTTAGGTAGCACTGGAAGTGTAAAACATCTTTTAGTTATAGACAAAAAATATTTTGAGTGGCTCACTGGGTCTATATGATCTCTGTGATGTCTGCTTGTATCTTTGTGAGAATATGACAATAGTTTTGATAAGTTCATTGTTTGTTCTCTCTGTCTGTTTGTCTTTCCTTTTGTGTCTCCATTAGTCCATTTCCCAATAGTAGCAGAACCCTTGCAGTCATCAAACTGCACAAGCTGGACAGGGTGAATTAAAAGAAAATAGTCCAAGTGTGGACACTTGATTCAGATGGAGTCACCTGTACAGTTTCTGCTGGTTTGTGAATGCAGAATTGTCCAAGTACCATTCAGGCATTCAGTAGTATTTTATCATTATCCAATCTTTTTGTGATTCATTTAGCTGTAAAATTGCATACTTTTGAGAGGCACTGCTGATGTCCTGAAGCTCAATGAAGATTTCTTTGTGGATCACAGACCTTTAAGTGGCAAGAGTACATGGACTGGCAAAGGAAAATAAAAGAAGCAAAGGCTAGTGCTGCAGCCCTAAGACAAAGTATCAGTGGATTGAGCAGTGAAAAACAACCTTTGTTAAGCAAATGGAGAGCCTTCTTTCGAAGATCACCTCTAGAAGATGTGATGGTTGTTAAGAATAATGTTTACGATAAAGGATTCATTAACAATATTCAGGAGGTTATTTCCCCTTTCTCTACAAGGAGGTCATTTACAAGAACCAAGTTGAAGTCTAGCTGAGTATGCTCCTAACATACGTTTCTTTAAAGTTATTGAAGGCCTTGGTGCCTAGTTGCACATAAAATGAGTGGGTAACATGTCTGTACGATTCTTTAGATACCCAATAAATCGTTGAGAACACCAGAGATGTACTTTTTTGTGTATTTTTCAGGACTAGTTGTAGAATGAGAATTGTTTGTTAGATAGCCTTTTTGTGTGTGCATTTCCTGATTCCTACTACAAAAAAGTAGAAGATATTCGCACTTAGTATGTGTTTACTTTGTATTTAAAATATTTAATTAAAAGTTTTACGAGAAATCTTTTGGAAAGTAAGTGATTATTTTTTTGAAAAATAATCATTTTCAGACATTCTCTGAGTACATTTAAAGGAGTTAAAATCCGGACAAAATATATGTACATGTTATGTTTTCATTGATGATATGTTATATATTTTATTGCCATTGGAAAATAACACCTATTGTACCTATGAAATTGTAAGTAAATCTTGTCCTTAAAATCTACCCACGTGTTTGAAGTTTGAAAACCCCTTTCCCCCCTATCCTGTCAGTTTGCAAGTTAAATAAGAACAAAATATAGTAGGGTGTTAGATTTTTTTTTTCTCCCCAATTTATCCATATGATTGTGTATGATTATCAACTATCAGAATCGTCAACAGTCTTTTACAATTTTATTCCCTTCAATAATCACCCTTGAATCTAACTGAATTTTTCAAAATTGACATTTTTTTTTAACATTACACATGACAATAAGAATATATATTTGTATTAGACGGGGTCAGTTGATAAACAATATAAATTAAATATATTTTTTAATCATAAAGATTATGCAATGAAAAATATAACGGAATAATTTTTAATATAATTTTATATATAAATTTTATTAATGGGTTTTTTATGATATTTTAACATAATGCAATAGCGATTACTCCTATAAAAGAAGATAAATTTGACTTCACGAGTCAGCTTATTATACTTTTTAAAACGAGGAGTGAAAAGTCAAGGATAAATACTTAACATATTTTTAAATTTTATATTATTATTATTATCAATGAAATTTTCATTCAATGGTACAATAGTGATAGAATTTTTAGTTGAGCACCAATATTTTAGTACAAGACGAAATTTTGCGAAAACAATTTTAACCAGTTATTATGTTGTAAAGTTTCCCAACTCAAAATTATGGCCCACTTGAGCAGAATAATACTTGGTCTCTAGTGGATTCTCCCTCGGACAAAAACCCATTGGTTGTAAATGGGTTATAGCATTCTTAAAGGAGTCCCGTTATTTGGACAACCCAAATACGGGACAATCGGACAACTCCCCACTGTAGTGCTATTGTAGGTTTTTTTTTTTTTTTTTAATTTTGACTTTTTTTAAAAAAATAAAAAATTTATTTTCTCAAAAAGACCCATTAACCAGATAATGAATGAAATTAATCAGATATTTGTACCTGATTAACCAGATATTTGCACATACTTAATCAAAAAATTTTCTCAACAAAACCCATTAACCAGATAATGAATCGAATTCACCAGATATTTGTACCCGATTAACCAGATATTTGCACATACTTAACCAAAAATTTTATTTCTCTACAAAACCCATTAACCAGATAATGAACCGAATTCACCGGATATTTGTACCTGATTAACCAAATATTTGTACATACTTAACCAAAAATTTTATTACTCAAAAAAACCCATTAACCAGATAATGAACGTGATTCACCGGATATTTGTACCTGATTCACCAGATATTTGCACATACTTAACCAAAAATTTTATTTCTCAAAAAAACCCATTAACCAGATAATGAACGTGATTCACCGGATATTTGTACCTGATTCACCAGATATTTGCACATACTTAACCAAAAATTTTATTTCTCAAAAAAACCCATTAACCAGATAATGAACTGAATTCACCAGATATTTGTACCTGATTCACCAGATATTTGCACATACTTAACCAAAATTTTATTTCTAAAAAAAAAAACCATTAACCAGATAATGAACTGAATTCACCAGATATTTGTACCTGATTCACCAGATATTTGCACATACTTAACCAAAATTTTATTTCTAAAAAAAAAACCCATTAACCAGATAATGAACTGAATTCACCAGATATTTGTACCTGATTCACCAGATATTTGCACATACTTAACCAAAATTTTATTTTAAAAAAAAAATAAATTAACCAGATAATGAACTGAATTCACCAGATATTTATACCTGATTAACCAGATATTTGCACATACTTAAAAAATGTTAGAAAAAAAAACATTCTTTTTTTAAATTTCGAAATTATAAAAAAAAAAGTGAACAATGTAGTGCTACAGTGCTGCGTGCTACTATACGGGTTGTCCCGTATAGTTGTCGATGCTGGTTGTTTAAAAAACATTACCGAGGTAACCATATCTCTAAGCTCTATAAGTGATGTCATATAATATATGGCTATAAAAAATATATATTGTTAAGTCAGTTATTTAATATGATTAATTATTTATTACTGTAACTTAATCATACTTTATGTCACGCGATTATCATTAGAGATAGTGTGAAATTCTCCTTCAAAATTAGTGCTGAGTGCTGCGAAAGTGCGAATGTCCATTGCCCATGCTAGAAGGCGGTCCATAGGGAAATCAGGCAAGCCTCATTACCACGTGAAGATTTTTCTCTTTAGAGACAATCTAGTTCTTATTATTAGACAAATTTAAAAATAATAATATAAATATCAATAAAAACATGTTATATGAAATAGCCACATTATTGTGTTTAGGGGAACGGCAAAAAATAGTAATCAAAATCTGTTTTTGTTTGAGTATATTTCCTGAGAAGCGATTTTAAAATAATTTATTTCGTTTTGATGTGTAAACGAAAATCACTTTTACATTGTAAATCACAAAAAATATATATATGAAGTTGTTAATATAAAATAATATGTTTGGTAGTTAGTTATATAGGGGTAAAATAGAAAAATATGATCGATTTCAAAATAATGAAAAACTTATTTTAAAGAAGTTTTAGACTTGTTTTTTCTAAATATCACATTTTCTAAAAAAATAAAAAATATTTTTCATATATTTTATGCTAATTTGTTGTCAAATTAATTTCGAAACAACTTTTTTTAGGAAAATTTTTTTTTTCCTAGCACAGAAAGTGGATCACCTAACATATATTCTCTTTGAAATAGTGGATCTAAGGTAAACCATTACCCTGTACAGTGATATGCCACGAAGGTTCATGTTTCTATTCACAATCCATTTGAATGAAAATAGTACTATAGCTTGGGTGGCTAGCACTATGGTAAACTCTATTGACTAGAGGATGGATGAGGGAAATGGGAAAGTGGGTTGATGTCCCTACTTCGCATGAAACTCAAAAATTGACCAGGTAGTTCTTCCAAAAGAGCTTGCACAACAGATATCTGCCCACCTGTCAAAAACACATGAAAGTGAATTCATGAATAAAATTAGAAGTTGAATCCATCATTGATTAGTCAAAGCAAAGGAGAAAACTTGGGTATAATTTTATAGATACATTAGGTGTTTTCAATAGGATTATGATATCCGGAACAACTCATAAATGAAAACATAACATGTATATGAGCTCTAACACAATCATAAATAGGGGTGTAAGACCCGAACCAATGACTCGATGAACCCGACAATCCAAACCAAAACAATTAAATTGGTTCGGATTTTTTTGATGTTCAGGTTCGGTCCAAACCGAACCGAACCGAACCCGATGGTGATTGGTTCGGTTCTCGAGTTCAAGGATTTTGGAACCGAACCAAACCGAACCAAATACTATATTTTAATATTTACATATATATTTTAATATTTAATATATGTTAATATTTATATATATTTTAATAGTTTAATATTTATTATATGTATTTTTTTATATATATTTTAATATTTATATATTTAATATTTATATATATTTTGAAATTAAATAATTTTTGGGTTCGAACCGAACCAAACCGAACCAACCTGTTCTTGATTGGTTCGGGTTTTGTAGGAAAAAATGTCAAAACCGAACCGAACCATTTTTTATTGGTTTGGATTTTTTTCTCATCTAAAACTGAACCAAACCTACCCGTTACACCCCTAGTCATAAATCATAATCCTATTGGAAAATAAATTTAATGTACCTATGGAATTGTACCCAAGTTTATCCATATTAAAGTGAGTGAATAAAATTAAAATGGAAGAGGCACAAAAAAGTGTAACAAATTGAAAGATTTTTAACTAGTTAACTTTTGGAAGCAAATGGTACATACTTTGTACTTCTCTCATAGGGACAAACTGCACTATATCTCGTGTAGCTACACGACCAGTAGAACTCTCTAACCGACGCCCATTATCAGCATCCAGTACCTGCAATTGCCAATATGTAGATGTTATTGTTATCTCTAGGTATTGATATCTCCTCTGATTATCATGAAAATAAAGTATTGCCACTTAAATAGTATGAGGAAAACTAGGACAAGGATAAGTAAATAGACCTCCATGCTCGTGAAATCAGCACTTCCAACTCCAACTATAAGAATCGATAGGGGAAGGTCAGATGCTTTCACTAAGGCATTTATTGTTTCTTGAAGATCTGTAACAACTCCATCCTAAAACAAAGATGGGGCATTTGATTGGTTATTTGTATTATACCACAAAAACCAATCATACATGTATGACACGAGATGATTGTGTTAGTGTAAGACTAAGAGGTGTTATGAGTAAATCTTGGCCATTTTGGATCATGCATGAATGATTAAGATGAGAATATAAAGTCAAGTGATTTTTTTCATTAACTAACTTTTAATCTTGATAATCTATTTATGGTTTAATGGCCTAAATTCGCTCCTAACACCTCTCACAATAAACTATAGCTCTCACTAAATGCACGTCATATCAGGTGAAAATAGTTTGTATTTTAAGAAGATGAGAATTCAATCTTGATTATTGAATATTGTTTGAATGGTTAAGATTACAAGATAAATACATTTGATTTTATTTAAAGTTATCACGTGACCATTAAGTAACTTATAATTTTGACCATTCATGTATGATGTATCGTTATCTTCTCACCGTTATGATAAGCAATACATAGTACTTGGTGCTGCTATGTGATGAAAGGGACTGGGCAGCCATTTGTGCAGCCATGTTGATAACTGGGCCAAATAAAGTGGGTCCTGCTAGAGTGACATTGCGTAAAGCACTTACATAAGCATCCATTATGCCTTCAACTCCTAAAACCTAAAACAAGGAAAACTAGCTCTTAATTTTTCTTTTAAAGAAGGTGAGATTTGGCAGCAATGTAAAATACAAATCATATATCATGAAGGTGCAGTATTGTTGCTCCTCATAGCAACTATTAAGTGATTCATTTCAATCTGCTTTATCAAATAAACATATAAGCAAGCTGGGAAGTAACCTGTCTTTTGGGAAATGCTGATGACATAAAAAAGGGTGATGAGTAAGGATAAAATGCCTAAAAGCACAATGGCAAGTCCATGACAAATGTGAAATGGGGAAAGAGTCTTGCCCTGATAAAATTCCAGACAGCTAATGTGGGACTCATAAATTAGCAGTTGAATCTCTCTTATTATATTTCTGTTTTGTTTCTAAATTCAAGGGAAGATTGCAAGATATAATTATAGGCTCAACGACTTGTCATAGAACTAATGCTTGATAGAAATGATATTATCAATAGAGTTGATGAATGAGGTGAAGCTGAGTTCATTAAAGAAAAATGACAATTAAGAATTAATACTTTTATACCCTTTTAAGAATAGGGTAGCATAACTACACAATTGTCTACCATCTTTATTCTCTAGTAGTGAAGAATAAAGAAAGAGCCATTTTACAGTAGAAGAAAAAAAAGAGGAAAAAAAAACTCTCACCTCAGAGCCACTTGGACTCCCATTCAGATTAAAACAGTGGGATACGGTACCATCAAATATCTTTCCTCCAAAGCCCCAAGCAGGAAATCGCCTATCAGAGTCATAGAACTGAATAACTTCCCCAACCTCCATTATAGCCTACAAATAATTACTATGTTGATTAGGCAAGACAATGGAATGGATCAGATAATATCACCCTATCATTGAAATTAGTCAATACCAAAATGAAGTTTGTAATATTAGCTCTTGATTTTATGCAAATACCAGACATGATACAGGATCATAAGCTGTAAAACCCTGAAGGAGATTGATTCTATTCTCTGCTTCTCAAGTTAATGATTCAGAAGTTTAAAATCGTTCATCGGCAAGAAGTATCAAGCAAGCTTACCTTTTGGTATGAATTTAACCGACCAGATACATCAATGTAATGCAAAGAATCTGATTGATGAGGATTTCCATTTGAAGCTGGACAAATTTTGAAGCACTTAATTAGCAAACTTTAAGATGAAAATAGTAATCACCTTCATTAATAGAATTATTGTTACTTACCAGTGAAATCTACAGCAACCATGAAGTTCAGTTCAAATCCACTAGATATGTAGTCAATAAAACTGAAATGTTCCCTTTCACGATATTGATCCACAAACAGTTGACCCTTCAGAACCTATATGTGGAAGAAATTCTAAGAAGTGAGTTTAAGAAGAAGAGTAGAGCTAAAATGTAATTCTGTTGCATGGGTCAATAAACACCTTCTGTTGACTGTGGCTTGAGGATGGTATGAAAAAATTTACGCCTGTTCTCTCTTTGTTAAGCTTTTCAAGTTCTGCTACTGACTTCTGCAATTTACTGATGGAAAAAGAATGATATCAATATAGTTTGCATCTATGAACTAGAAAATGAAACCCAAAAAAAAACTTAGAACCAACAAAATAAAACAATAACCAATAATTGTATAATTACCCAACAAGTACATGATTGCCATTGCCATTGAAATCAAAACACTCGATAACTAACGGATTCTCCTGCATAGAAGTTAAAAGATTTGAAAGCTAGATAAGTATCTTGCTACGTGAGTAAGTAATTAAAATAACATAGTAATCCATGATTTTGCATCAAATTAATGTGACCATAGATAACAAGCTTACTTTACTTCCAAACTGCTGGGAACTAAGGCAAACTGGTTTCCATATTGGATTTAAATTGTTGTTAATAACTTCAGTCTTGCAAATAGGAACAGAACCTCCACTCTCAACTATTCTTGATATTCTTATAAAAGGATCCTACAAGCAAAAAAGGAAGATGGGAAATTTTAGGAATGGCAAACAAGAGAAAATAAATGTGCACTTAAATAGAGAACATGTAGCTGGATATAGAATATGTACAGTTTTAGAAAAAAAGTCCTTGTTATCCAAGTGAGTACAACGGAATGTCATCTCAACAGCAGTCCTTGAAGAAATTGTCTCCTCAGCATGAACAGTAAGTGATCCTAGGTTTCTTAAACCTCCATGCCCACTTTTGTTTTGGAGTCTTAAGGTTATGCTCCGGCTATGTTTAGTCACAATCTGCCACACAGGAGTCACGTGCACACAAACACAGAAGAGACAACAGTTTAAAAAAAATGTCCATTATCTCAAAGCAACAGAATCAGCAGGCAGCAGCACTAATTAATGTTATTTAATAATGGGAAGAGCTAGAGGTAAGTTTTCTTTGCAATATCAATGTCACATAATGCATGTCACATGAAAGTTGCACATTATAAAAGCATTGACATACGTAAAGGGTTGAGGAAAAAAATGACCCCAAAAATAATAATAATAATAAGAGAATAATTCATGGTTTAACTCTTGAGATTCGAACTGGAATCATGGAGGGGGAACCCCCATTTATCACCAAGTGGTGATCACCGAATCAAAGCCCTGATGACAATTTCTTAATAGTGTAAAGTATGTACTGATTGTTTTTCATTAAAAAATGAAAAAGAAGTAAATTTGTGGACATATTCCAGAAATCAACATGGTTACTGACCTCTGATAAGGTGCAACTGGCCAGTCCAAGAAAATCTTGATCTTTCAGTATTAGTGCCTGCAAGAACAAACAAATAAAACATTTCCTTAGTTCTCAATATAAACTTCATCATCATATAATACGGCAAGAGAAAGTGAGAATATATAGAAATTTGGAGGAACATCACAAAAACGAGAGCTCATATATAAACTTTTCATGTCTTGTTTCATTTTACTTCTCAGTTCTCACCACCTTAACCAGTTATTACTCCCGTTCCAATCTCATTATGTCATGTTTAAATTATAAAAATCTGCCATAATTTTTTCTTTTATCTCTCAGGTTCATATATATATAATTAAAAGTTGAGAGGAACTAGATGGGTCTTAGTTTCAAATTCAACCAAGGGGATGGATACATGTGATTTAAATAATGTATCAACAATAAAAATAATTTCCTTTTGCTTATATTAATTGGCATGATTGACAAGTATATTAACTATTTCACTTGTAAAACCTCAGAATAAATAAACTAATTGTCCAATTTAAGCAATTCAAAAGTATGACATGGAAGGCTTTTAGTGTCTATTATCAACCTCGTTACTTATTTAAATTTGTAGAAGTGTATGATTTAGGCCGCGTTTGGGTAAACAACTTAATTAAGAACTTATCACATAAGACCTTATCGCATAAGAGCTTATGCCATAAGAGCTTATGAAGAAAGGGGCAGGAGATGATTCGATGGGGGAAAACACGGAGGGGTCATAAGCACTTTTTAAAATTTCATAAGCTTGTTCCAGTGACTTATGAAAATAAGTCAAAAACTCCTTATGGGATGTCATAAGTTACTTTTATAAGCTCTGCCAAACACACTGTATAAGAGCTTATGTTATCAGATAAGTCAAAAGGAGCTTAAATAAGCTCTTCCAAACGTTGTGTTAGTGATTTTGTGAAAGCATTATATATAACACATTATTTTATTGCAAACCAAAAATACAGATTTTATTTTTTTGGTAAATTTTGTAGGCTACAAGTTGGGCGTTGGCTCTGTTTTTTAACTCAGTTGAAAACTATCATTGTAAAATCCTAATTGAGCAAACAATACAGGTAGAGCTTATGCATCAATTAAGCATAAAATATTAAAAGGAAGATTCATTATGATATACAAACCTTAGTGGGAACGTTATGATATTGTGTATCAATGTCATACACATGAAATCTGAAACAAAAGCAAAATAAGAGAGAGGGAGTTGTAAGTAAATAAGTCAATCAGAAAGAAGGCTCATTGCATGTAGTGAACATATATTATCTAGAA
The DNA here is from genome assembly GCA_035048595.1 of Echinosophora koreensis. Lineage (NCBI taxonomy): Eukaryota > Viridiplantae > Streptophyta > Magnoliopsida > Fabales > Fabaceae > Echinosophora > Echinosophora koreensis. Next base: position 4,635,645 of record JAPCYP010000016.1, on the reverse strand, counting down.
ATAGGCACAGGACAGATCAAGGATAGCTTACTCTAGTGGTTGCACAACCTCAAACTGATATGCAACAGTGATTTTCTCTATCCACTCTGGATTCAAACAATTCATTATGACTTCAGTGCGACCTAATTCTTCCAGTTTTCCATCTCTTTTCTTTGCGTACACAACAACCATGGGATCACTCTGAAATAAATTTTTTAAAAAAGGGATTTAAATTTGTGGATCACTCATGAACTTTTATTTACGAGTTTCCAAAGCTTAAAAAACAACTTGCATTTAGACTTGATTGACATCACTTTGCAATGATTAATAGTCTGAACAAAATACCTTGAACTTGAATGCACATTAATAATGTCTACAATACCATCAGCCAAAAAAAAAAAAGTATACAAGACTAACAAGAACACTGTTCAAATTCAATGCAGTAACCATTAAACTACTCAAACATAAACAAAATATAACAATCCAATTGCCTGATTACATAGAACATTGGACACATAAATTGGGGGTTTACAAGTTTCCCATGAGTCTATCAAACTATAATTTGTTTGCAATTGCTAGTTGACTTGATTTTCTTGTCTAGATTAACAAGTTAACATGTTTGTTTTGTTAGGAGTGTAAAATGAATTCTGTTAGAGTTTGTTACAATTTGTTAGGGAGTTAGTCATGTTAGTTAGCTAGCTCTATGAATAGAGCTTCATGTATCTCATTTCATCATCTTTTAATCAATTCAATATGCTACCTTCAGTTTATGCTCTCTACCTAACCTATGAGTATGGCCTTTATCTCTAACATCCCTGGATTTCTCACAAGTTTCACAACGATGTTTGTGAATATAAGGGTGGTGCTATTGGAGTGAACAATTGTCATTTTTTATGTGTATCCACTGTGCATGAGCCCTAGCATTGTTATTAACAAGATATGGAAAAGAGACGGGGTATTGTGATTGCTTTTCCTAGCATCAAAGAGGTAGGGATATTAAGGCAAATAGAAAGTTTGTTCATGAAGAAAAATAAAGGTCAGAGATATATCAACTAAAAAACATCAAGAAACAAAAGAAAATGGCAAACCATTGATTTCGGATCATTGTATAGTATATGCACCCTTATCTAGAAGAAAATATACCTTTGATGTGATGTCCCGATCAAGTAAATCAGATGCTGAAAGAGATAACTGCAGCAGAAGATTAAAAGACCATAAATATTTGTCCACTTTGTCCAAGTTTCAACAGGAACTAATAGCATATATTGACAGAAAAAAGTGAACACAAATATATTGGAAGACAGACCAATGCTCACAAAATACTATAACATGTTTTATTAAAGTGGAAAAGGCTCAATCATTAAAAAAACACTGGAACACATTAATTTTGGTGGAGCAATTTGCTCAACACAGTAAGAGATTTGTTGTTTGGTTTTTCTAGAGCAGATGTTTAATAAATTAAGCTGGGCAGCATGAAACTTGCATTTGCATTACGTGAGCCTATTTTCTATTGTAATTTGACATTGTATCTCAATATTTTAAAAGCTGAATCTGAGATCAAATCGCCAAGAATTTTGTATCATGATTTAATTAGTTTTTAACTAAATAATTTGATAATTAAATTGAAAAATGATAAAAATATCGAACTAAAAGTATTACCAATTTTTAACATATTAAGAATTCAACTAGTTAGTTGTTCATATCAGTTGGTTGGCATAACTGTTTCTGTTAAAAAGGCCTATCCCTATTTTAGCATGTTAGTTAGTTTCAGTTAGCATAACAGCTTTAGCTAGAAGCTTGGCTAACCATAATGCAATATATAAATAGAGGTCCTTGTATTCAGATTAATCAATCAATCAAGATATGCAATTATCAATGCAATTATCAATTCAGTTTTTACATGGTATCGTGAGCTAGAATCCTGGTAGCAGTGATATTGTTCTAAGCAAATATGTCAGCAGCAAAAGAAGATCAAGATCAAGAATCTTCTTCCTCTTCTAGCAGCGATGAAGCCAAAGCCAAGCCCCATTCCAAGAATGCAAGAGACATTGATACTCATATTGACATTCTATCCCCTTATTACCTTCATGCCTCAGATCATCCAGGACAAATCTTTGTAAGTGAGCACTTACATGATGGTAATTATGGGGAGTGGGTTGTGGACATGAGCAATGCCCTTTTTTGCCAAGAATAAAATAGGCTTTGTCGATGGATCTTTGCCCATGCCTGATGCTGATTCTCCCAATCTTGCATATTGGATGCGCTGTAATGCCATGATAAAAGGATGGCTCAAAAGTGCAATGGACAAAGAGGTTCGTCGCAGTGTCCAATATGCAAACATAGCTCGAGAGATTTGGACAGAACTTGAAGCAAGATTTGCAAAAGAAAGTGCCCCAAGAATCTATGAACTCAGACGTGCAATTGCCCTTCTCAAACAAGAAAGTTCATCAGTGTCAGCATATTACACCAAATTGAAAGGATTATGGGATGAAGTTCAGTCCATTTCACCTTGGCCCAAATGCACATGTGAAGGATGTAAGTGTGATGTTCAGAAGCGCCTTATAAGCATAAGGGAAAGAGAACAACTTTATGACTTCCTTATGGGACTTGATGAGGTGTTCAGTACTGTAAAATCACAGATCCTGAGCATGATGCCAACTCTTAGTCTTGGTCATGCCTATCACATGGTGGCTGAGGATGAGCAACAAAGACTCATTTCAGCTACACACAAGCCAATCACAGATGCAACAGCCTTTCAAACACAAAATACAAGGTATCTTGCAGATGATCACAAAGGAAATAGGAAAGAAAGACATAAATGCAATCATTGTCAGAAAGTTAGGCATACTCAAGAGGAGTGTTGGGAAATAGTAGGATATCCAGACTGGAGAAAGCCAAATAGAGAAAAGAAAGGTCCTTGGAATGGCAAGAAACCTACAGCCAAAGCAGCACAAGTCAGCTCAGAAGGTCCTATTCCAGGCCTGACTCTACAGCAATATGACAGGTTGATTCAACAGCTGACTGCAGAACATGATGCTAGACTAAGTGCTTTGCAAGCAAGGTCAAATGCCAATGCTGCAGGTAACTCTTTCTTTAGCAGAACTTGGGTGATAGATTCAGGAGCAACTGAACATATCACCTTTGATTCAAACTTGTTAAAAGAAGTAATTAATTCCAAAGAACAACCTGTTCATATCCCTAATGGCACAAGTGTGCCAGTAAAAGGTGTAGGGAATGTCAATCTTGCAAATGGCCTAAATTTGGATAAAGTCTTGCATATTCCAGATTTTAAATGCAATTTGATGTCAGTTAGTAAGTTGACTAAAGAGCACAATTGTGCCATAATCTTCACTGCTGATTTTTGCCTTATACAGGACTTACATTCCAAGACCCTGATTGGGAAGGGTAGGCATCAAGATGGCTTGTACATACTTGAGCCTACACAGAATAGAAACATAGCAATGAAGGTTGACAAATCTGTTAATAGTCATCTTTGGCATATTCGGCTTGGACATCCTTCTGAGGCCAAATTAGCTAATATAGGATTAGACATTGTTAGAACTCATAATAAGACTCATTGTGATTCTTGTATTCGTGCTAAAGAAACTAGATTACCTTTCCCTGTAAGTTCAATAAAAACTAAGGCATGCTTTGATCTTGTACATTGTGACATTTGGGGGCCATATAAAACTGCTTCAATCTCAGGTGCTCACTACTTTCTTTCCATTGTAGATGATTTTAGTAGAGGAGTGTGGATATATCTAATGAGAAACAAAACTGAAATTGAACAGCTTTTACCTAAGTTCATTTGCATGATAGAAAATCAGTTTGGAAAATGTATAAAGAGGGTAAGGACAGATAATAGACTGGAATTCACTTCTAGTCAGATACAAAGTTTTTATGCACAAAAAGGGATCATGATGGATCTTAGTTGCCCTTATACACCACAACAAAATGGTGTTGTGGAAAGAAAGCATAGGCATCTTTTAGAAACTGCCCGGGCTCTTAGGTTTCATGCCAATCTTCCCATCAAGTTTTGGGGGGACTGTGTGCTCACTACTGCACACATCATAAATAGACTACCTTCAAAAATCATTAATGATAGGAGCCCTTATGAAGTCATACATAATAGGAAACCTGATTATAACCATTTGAGAGCTTTTGGCTATCTTGTTTATGCCTTGAAGCATAAGAAAGAAGGAAAGTTTGATGAGAGGGGGAGATCATGCATTTTCATAGGATATCCTTTAGGTCAGAAGGGCTATAAAGTGCATGATACTTCCACTAATACTACCTATATTTCCAGGGATGTTATTTTCTTTGAGAATGATTTTCCTTTTAAAACCAACAATGTTCCAAATTCCAGACAGCAAACACAGGTTACAGAATGGGAACCTGTTTTCCAACAGTCACAACAGACTTGTCAAATTGACAACAAAAGTAGTAATAGTACACAGATAGAGGAAGAAAATGAGATTAATCACAACATAATTCCTCTAGAAAGTGATGCCAATGTTGAGAACAGGAATGATAATAGGGGGAGAGTGAGACAGTTACCAAGTTACTTAAAAGACTATGAGGCTGAACTGCCACCTTCTATTACACATTCAATATCCATCCCTCTTTCAGGTAACTTTGTATATTATCCCTTATCCAATTATGTAGGTTATGATAAATGTTCTTCTACTCATGCTGCTTACCTTGTGGCCATCTCTAAACATGATGAGCCTAAGAATTTTTCTCAGGCAATAAAGCATAACCACTGGAAAGAAGCCATGGAAAGGGAGATTGCAGCTCTAGAAGGAAATCAAACATGTACTCTAACAAGGCTTCCACAAGGCAAACATGCAGTGGACTCCAAATGGATCTACAAAATCAAATATAAACCAAATGGTGAAGTTGAGAGATACAAAGCTAGATTGGTGGCTAGAGGTTTCACACAAGTGGAAGGAGAAGACTTTCATGAAACCTTTGCACCTGTGGCAAAGCTTGTAACCATTAGAAGTCTCTTAACCATAGCAGTTGCCAAAGGATGGCTTGTTCACCAACTAGATGTGAACAATGCCTTCCTTCATGGAGACTTAAAAGAGGAAATCTACATGAAGATACCTCAAGGCTTTGCTAAGAAGGAAGATCATAGAGTGTGCAAATTAAACAAATCCCTCTATGGACTGAAGCAAGCCTCAAGAATGTGGTACCAGAAATTCACTCAAGCCTTAAAGAAGATAGGATTCACACAATCCAAGGCTGATCATTCTCTCTTTATCTACAATGAAAGGGGAGTATTTCTTACATCACTCATATATGTAGATGATGTTATTTTAGCTGGTAATGATTCAAAACTTATGCAGTAGGTAAAAGACTACCTTGACAAAGAATTCAGCATCAAGGATCTAGGACCATTGAAGTACTTTCTAGGGATTGAGGTGGCCAGATCTGCCAAAGGAATGGTGCTCACTCAGAGAAAGTATGCCATTGACATCTTGAAGGAAACCAAGATGCAAAATTGTAGGCCAAGTCACTTTCTTATGGAGCAGAATTGCAAACTGAGTTCAGAAGCAGAAGATGCTGACACAGATGCCACTCAATACAGAAGACTGCTAGGGAGATTGTTGTACCTTACAGTGACAAGACCAGATATAACATACTCAGTGAACACACTATGTCAGTTCATGACTGCACCAAAGCAGAAGCATATGGATGCAGTTCATAGGATTCTCAGATACATCAAGACCACTCCAGGACAGGGTATTTTACTTCCAAGCAGTAGCAATCTGCAACTACAGGCTTACTGTGATGCAGATTGGGGAGGTTGCCCTTTGACTAGGAGGTCTTGCATAGGGTATATTGTCACTCTTGGAGGTGCACCTGTTGCATGGAGGACAAAACGACAGACTGTGGTTGCCAAATCCTCTGCAGAAGCTGAATATAGATCAATGGCAGCTACTGTGAGTGAACTAATCTGGCTTAGATGGTTGCTGACAGAGCTAGCAGTACCACAAGAAGGACCAACTCAGTTATTTTGTGACAATCAAGCAGCCCTCCACATTGCTGCCAATCCAGTCTTTCATGAAAGAACCGAGCATGTGGAGATGGATTGTTACTTTGTTAGGGAAAGAGTACAAGCTGAGGAAATTGAACCTTTGAAGATTGGGACAAAAGAGCAGGTTGCAGACATGCTAACTAAGCCCTTAGGAATAGATAGATTACAGTTTCTCATTGGCAAGTTGAGCATGATAAACATCCATGCATCAACTTGAGGGGGAGTGAAGAATTCAACTAGTTAGTTGTTCATATCAGTTGGTTGGCATAACTGTTTCTGTTAAAAAGGCCTATCCCTATTTTAGCATGTTAGTTAGTTTCAGTTAGCATAACAGCTTTAGCTAGAAGCTTGGCTAACCATAATGCAATGTATAAATAGAGGTCCTTGTATTCAGATTAATCAATCAATCAAGATATGCAATTATCAATGCAATTATCAATTCAGTTTTTACAATATTAGTTTATCTTTTAGCTTTTATTTGGTTTTAGATAGAATGAGATTCCTAATTGATGAGACCTAATAGGACTAGAGCTTTATTAAATAAATTATCTTGTCGCCCAGGATATAATTAAAATTAATGCATTTAGTTTTTATATCCAGTACAATTTTTCTTTTTTCAAATTTTACAAACAGTATATGATAGTTGTATCCATAGCTAATGTGTCACACATAGAGGTGTGATTGAAAACTTTTCATTTATCACTTCACACTCAGCTCAAAAAATTGAACTCATTCTTTTATATGAGGTTTGTTCACCTACAATATTTTCTTCATGAAAGTTTAAAGGTGAATTTATAGTCATCCACCAATGGTGGATATTTTTTTAAGAGTTTTTTTAACTTGTATGCATCCTGTCCTCATCCCTTTTTTCCTCCTCATCCCTGTCCCCTATCCACGCTAGCTATAGGGAGTATTTCGACCCATCACCGTTCCTCGCCTCTCCACAGGAACCCCAAAAGGGCAATTGGTACAAACCCAAACCCTAGTTTTATCCCCTCAACACCTATTTTTCATTCAATGCATTCCCTTTTTAGATTACATTAAATCCATTCAGTCTCACCTTCTTGTTTTCAGTATCGTGAAAAACGTTTGATACCGCTTTTTACACTACTTTTTATGTTCAAAACATATATATAGATTTAGGTATGCATATGAAATTAACAAAATAGATTTATATGGAGTTTTCTGCTTCCTATGCATAGAGCTTGTGACATTTATACTTGGTCTTTCTCTTTAGCGACAACCAAGATGGTGGATGTTGCCTGTACTGATTGACTACCTAGGTCCTTGGTTTTATCCATCTAGGTTTGGGTTATGTGGTTTTTGTGTTTTAATCTTATGTAATGACCGGTTTCTTTCGTTTTTTTTTCCTTTAGTTTTTAGTCTTAGTATAGTTTTAGTCTTTTGGGTTATTTGGGTTTGGGGTAGATCTCTAGTTATCTTTCAACCGGGTTGCTAAAAGTGCTCCTAGTTTAAATCATATCTCTAACTCTCCCTTTTACCTTCTATTTATATCTGTTAGTGTACCTCTTGTATCCGGATATATTCAATTTCTGTTTATCAAAAAAAAAATGTGGGGATGGGATCCTGCGAGGCGAGGAGTGTAATCCGCGTCTTCGTCCCCAAATTGTTTCCGGGGAGTTTTCTCTTTCATCATTGTTCCCACCTAATGGGACAGTCCCCACATGACCCTCACGCACAGGTAAAACTCACGAAACCACGAGAGCAATACGGATCTTGAAAACAGGTCAATGCTGGTCAAGACAAAAGGGGGGGAAATTGACCCGTAACACCAAAATAATAATTACATAATAGACATTAGAATTATGTTACTTGTTGCATAAGCAAATTTGATATCAGATTGATAAGTACCTGAAAGGCAATCGTAATAAAAATTCAGTGTAGCTAGCTAGCAACTAAAAAGAAACAAAAAAGAAAAGTACCTGGACTAAAAAGGAAAATTTAAAATAAATGAAGGATTTTGAAAACAAAAACAAAAAAAAGAAACGTACCTGGACTTGAGGGAACATTTGCTGAAAACCTTGAGCAGTGTAGAAGTGGTGAACGGCGTCGTTGTGACCGCCATTGCCATTCCCTTGATGAAACCCTTCCATTCCCATTCCCATTCCCATTCCCATTCCACAGCTTCTTTGCCTCCTTTCAAATCCGAGAAACACCCACCCATATTTCCAAACCCTAATTGATTCTGCTTCCAATGGAACAGTGCTTTTGTTTTGTGCTTCTTTCTATATGTTATTATTGTTAATTTGTGTCGCGAATTGCAAAATCCAAAATCGCAATTGATTATACCAAATACCAAACCAAAATGCTGCTGTTTCTGTTCTGTTCTGTTCGTTCTATCTATTCTACCTTGGATTTTATAACAGAACAAAACGCGTGTGTTATGTACCGAAGAAACCTAGAACGAGCAGGGTAATAAATCAAAATCAAAATTTATATTAATTGTTAATTAATATCACTTCAAATCCGTATTGATTCCATTCTATTTATAGATAAGGAAAGAGGTTACAGGATTGAAAAGATTAATATACTAATTTGGGTATATTATATAGAATAAAAAAGTTATTTATTTAATATTAGAAAGAAACAATAAGATAGGAGGAAAAGGCAAATTCTATCCTTCCTATTTGCTTCCTTGCGCGGATTGAATATATATAAAAGAGGAAACAAGAAAAAATGGCGTTTCAGACTTCAGAAATACCACTGAAATTGAGTTGAAGGAGTTTGACACGTTATACGACCGAATTTGATTAAAAACTTGATATACTGGAGTTGATATTTTGGTTAGTCTTTGGCACTCCCTCCGATCTCTATTATAATAAAAAAAGTTCCAAAGTTTTTGATCCAACATATAATTCAATGACTCATTTAATGACATTATTCATAAAATACTATTTATTTAAGGGTTTTTCTATCATATATAATTTTACACGGGTTAAGAAACCCAAAAGTAGTAATTATTTATTGGAAATTTAAGCATTTCAGTTTTGAAAGTATAAAATACACAGTTTCCTATGTAAATTTACTCTTTTAAGATCCTTAACATGTGCAAAATTGCACAGATTAGATAAACCCTTCATTTAATACAAATTCTAATGACTCGTTTAATAAAGATTGAAGTTTTAGATAAAGGGTAATTTAGGTAACAAACCTAATTTTTTACAAATTTAACGAGATTAAATAACTATCTTAATATGTGTTTTATTTTATTTTTGCTTATAACAGAGATCAGAGTATCTCATAGGGATTCGAAACAGCCTTTGGTATTTCTCACTGGACCAAAAGCTTAAAAAACAATTCGTTTCCCTAAATCTATTCCAATCTGTTTTATTCGTTTGCTTAACAAAATCGGGTCTGGCAAACTAATGTCCTTAATAAATCAAGAAAAGATAAAAATTTATTAAAAACAAAAAATTATAACTTCTCAAATTTATTAGTATCGGTTAGTGTTTCTTAACAACATATGTATTTTCAAGGTACTACATGATTATAGAGAATATGTTAAGCTATTTTACCGTAGGCTAGCGGCCCCTCTTATAGCAGAACCCTAGCGACACTGTTTTAGGTTTGCAGTTTGTTGACTTTCTCTCCTTTTGTGAGAGTAATGCTTTTAAAGAGTATTTTGTTTTTCTCTCCGCTTGTAAGAGCTATGTTTTTCTTTTTATTTATGAGAGTCTATCGTTGCTGGATGAAGAAGATGAAAGAATTGTTTCTCTCAATTTCTCTCCATTTTTTATTGGCAGGTTCTGGTTCTTAGGCCTGCCAGAAGCCATAAGTATTCTTAGTTGGAATTGTCGAGGCATGGGTAACTTGTGTGCGCGCAGTTTCTATCCACAAATGCCTCGTTTGGTGTTATTGGTCAGACACGTATTGTCGTTTTCTCTTTTTAATTTTGGTTTTTTTAGTTTATGCTAATAAAGTCGAAGACAATTAGCAGTGCATTGAGCCTTTCTTGCAGGTAGCTCGAAGCATCAACTTCGATCACAATTTACGTGATGAAGGAGGATATTTCTTCAAAGCTAAATTTTATAGTTACTCTCTCAGACCAGGTGGAAAAAAAGGAAGTCATAGGTCTCCTTTAAGAGTACCAAACTAATTATAGGGTTGTTATTTCAAATTGTAGGAGTCTTTTATCATATTATGTTAACAACTCTTTGGTAGAGTTTGCTAAGAAGAAAATCTATGTAGTTGCTCACTCTTTGTTAGGGGTGGCTAATATATTACTATTCTCCAAATTCGTGATGATGTTACCAAATGTATTGCGTTCTCCATTATTAATGAAATTGCTTAACTTTTCTTTTGTGAAAAAAAAAAGTTATATGATTATATTTTTCTCGTTTCAAAAAAAAAATAAAATTGATATTCTAATCCATGCATTTGGCTAGGCATGGAGATCGCCACTGCTAGGGTTGGCGGCATTGGGTTAAGCCTCCTAGTCCAGTTTTGTTGGTTTGTGTTTCTTTCTTTTGCAACCCTTTTTTTTTTTCTCCAAAAAATGAGATAAATATTTTAGATGATAGATAGTTATAATTTAAAGATTAAATCGATTATTATATTGTATAAAAAACTATAAAATGATGTAAAAGTGTTATATATGTCTCAAACTGATATGAATTAATCGTTCCTCAATATATATAGGTACATTTATATAGTGTGAAGAGTATGCATTTTCACTTATAATAAAAAAAAATAAAAAAAGAGTATGTATTGTTGTTGAGGTTTTACAAAATTCTTTGAAAAACTTGGTTTCTTTAAAAAGATTGTTCAAGAAAAAGAAATTTCAAAACAAAGAAAGATAGTAATAGAAGAATAGAACAATTATAAACCAATAAACTCAATCAAAACCAACAACACATTCCATCATTTTTTGCATCATTTTTTGCATCATGCAACATAGAACAACAATTTGTAAGAATTAAGAGAATAAGGGAAGAAGATGATTACACACTCAATTTACTGGTTCGATCACAACTTGAGTGATCTACATCCGGCTCTCAAGCAATCTTGTGAGATTTTACTATTTTAAACTAACGAGATAGAAATATATTGATCGTATGATCATACGTAATTGATCTAGATTAAAAATTACTTAATAGTTCTATATATATATATATATATATATATATATATAATAACATGGATTAAACGGATTTAAATTTGACTTTCTTTATCAACGGAATTTATAGTTGTTCATGAGTCATGACTTTATAGATTCACCCTTCCAATGGGCAATACATTATTTTTGGTCTTTCTTTATCAATCCGCTTTTTTTGGTTGATATACAGCGCACCTAGAAAATGAGCTAGAAACTATAGACTATAGAGGCAATATCATCGTTTGCTTGCCTAAGAAATATACACTACAATTTTGTCCTTTTCGCGTAAACAACAAACATTTTTTAACATATTTAATTGATTGTGTCAAAAAAAAAAATATTTAATTGATATGTATTGTTAATAAAAGTATAGAAAATTCTACATTAATAATGTATCGAAATCAAACTTTAACTTAATTGCGATAAAGAATTGATGTGTATTATTAACTATTCGTTAATTAGGTTGATAAATATTTTTTTTTCAAAAAATTAACTTGAATTAAATTGTGTGTGAGAAACATTCTTAATTCATTATTTATACATCCCGATAATCGTTCATAATTTTAAAAATAAAAAGTTATAATTATAATTATAATTAGTCATTAAAATTGATTTTTTTTTTTTTTTTGTAAAAAAATGTGAAATTAGACAACTAAAATACTATAATCTTATTTTTAGATCGATTTAAATTTGACTCTCTGTGTCAGATGAATTCATTAAGAGCACGTTTGGTTCCACATTGATTGGGGGTCAAACCCGCATTAGAGAAGCTAATAATAATAGCTTCTGGGACGACAAAAGCACGTCCAGTGATCCACTGTGTTGCAATATCAAACACACAATAAGTTATTTTCATTTTTATTTTGACACTTTATGCTATCTAAGAAAATCTTGAACATGATTAACACCTTAGCATTTAGAAATACCATGTTTTTCTATATTATTCTAACTTGAAAAACATTCGTTCAATCGTAAGTATAAAGCTTTTGAGCATGAAAAAAATAGTAGAAAGCTTTTTTGGTCAACGATTTGGAAGTCGCTCACAATTTTAATAGCTATGAAATGAAGGAGAAATTCCGAGGAAGGAATTTTCTTCTTCCATGCTGCATATATATCCACAGCTGAATACGTGCACTTATCAATAGAGGTTGGCACAAATAATAGTAAACTTATATCTTTTAATTAAATTGTTGGGGTTCGAATCTCAGCTCTTACGTAAACTCTTGTGTATGGAACGAATTTTCATTGGAGGAGATTTCCCTCCTTTAGATGTCATTCATTCTCCCACGTACATAAGATTAGTCTCCACTTTAGGTGGGTTACTCTCATGGTCAAGGAAAAAATAAAAAGTTGAATACATGCACTTTAGTTAGTTAGGTGGGTCCCATATATGGATTAAACTTTTTAAAGGGGTCGAATTCTTCCTCTAGGAGATTCTGTCATTGGATGTCATGTCATCTATTATTTGGGTCCAACAAATACACCTACATAGCTTTAAGGATAGAGATAGGGAGGAAGAAATTTCTTGCTCGATAAACACGAAAGAACTCTTCCAAGGGGTGACTTTATTTTCTCAAGAAAGTTTCCTGAAGTGGCTAGAGTTTTTCCGCGGCTTTTAGGATATATATATATATAACCAGCAAATATATGGTTCAATGATAGATCATTTTATAATTATAATCATCAAATATATTAATAAAATAAATAAACGATTGAAATTGAAATTGGATAATGACTAAACAGCTAACTGAAAGAAACTCAAGTGCCAACTTTATCCTTACTCATCATCCTATCTCACTCACCCACCGTGGTTGTTGCAGCCAGGCGACCTACAAGGACTCAGCATAAAAAAATGCAACATTTCAAAAATAAAAGTTTAGTTGTGATTATTTTATAACAAAAAAAAAAAAGGGGCTTCCTCCGATTAAAATCAAATTGTTGGAAATATCAAATAAATTAATTCACACAGTACAAATTAAAACTAATAATTAAGCAATACTAAATTAGAAAGCCGAGTTACAGAAAGGAGATTTATGGACACTAAGGACTCGTTTGGTGGTCAAGATATGATAGGGGCGGATAGAATAAGAGGACAGGATACAAGTATGATAGGATATTAACAGGATAAGTTGTTATTCTATCCGACGTTTGATGTTCACCGGATAACCAACTGGATAGCATTATAATTTTAATATGAATTTTAAATTTTTTCGTTTTTATTCTAAATGTTTTCATATTTTATTAGATTTTATTTTTTTATTTTTTTATTTTTTTAATTTTTTAATTTTTTTAAAATTATATAAAAAGAAAAAATTATACTTGTGATAAAATTACATATAATATTTTAAATTTTTAAAATATTGTTTAACTTAAATTAATTTTTATAATTTTAAATATTCAAATTTTTTTTGAAATTGGAGGTACCGCGGCATCGAACCCGCAACCTCACTGACATCAAATGTCCGTGAGCTTTACTACTTGAGCTACACTAGCAGGACTTAAATATTCATTTTTAGTTTTTACTTTACATATAGTTAAATTATTAGATGATTTTTTATAATTTTTAATTTTTTAAAATAATATAAAATAACAAAATTGCCTTATGACAAAATAAAGTTAATTTTTAAATTCAATTTTAATATTTTTATTATTTAAAATGTTTTCTATTTTATTATACATTTTTTTTGGTAACCATGTTATATTTTATTACACTTTAATTATTTTATATAAAGTAATTTTATATTTTATTATACTTTAAATCACCATATCATTTCCTGTTGGGTTCTAACCAAGCCCTTCCATCAGGATAGAATTTTAACTAGATGTACAAAATATGATAGGTGACAAGATTGCTTTATCCTATCATGTCGGCTCACCAAACAATAGTTTCAGACAGCATATGATAGTTTATCCTATTTTATCTCTCTTATCCTGACCATCAAACGAGCTCTAAGGGTATGTAAATGTTTGGTTTAGATTCCGGGGTCAAAATCATGTTTGCTTTCAATGGAAGTGATATTGGGATTTCGAAGATGTTTGTTTTAAATTTAGTATCCAATAAAATCAATTTTGGGTTGGGTAGAATTAATTTTAAGAAAAGCAAGAATTTCTGGTTTTTTTATTGAAAAAATAATAATTTTAGGTGTGAGACCCATAATATTCTTTATATTTATACTTCAAAAGTGATTTTACTTTATATTCCAAACAAAATCGATTCATTCAAACTCACTATCAAAATATCATTACTAAATACGAATCAATTTTTTTAAACTTACTTCTTTTACAATAAATTCTTTCAAAATCAATTCCTCCAAATCAATTCTATCAAAATCTACCTCAACGTTGCCGAGGTGCTTCTCCCATCCTCTTCCAATTAATGGCGGCCTGAGATGTGATGGATCGTTGAAAGAAGCGGCTATCACAAACACCGTCCTGATAGCTCCGTTGATTTGGCCATGACCATGAGGTTGATACTCGGATCATGGAACCCAGAGAGGCAAAAGAAACACAAAATAAACTAAAAAACATTTTAAAAAATTGGAAAAGACTTCTGATGCCTTCCATACAGTAACGAAAGGAAAGAGTAAATTTGTTCTGTTTCAGGTATGTGGAGCTATTCTAATCATATGTTTGGTTGAGGGAAGAAAATAAGGAAGAGAGAAAAGTTTTGTGGCGGGACCCACAAAAAAGAAATCTCTTCTCCAATGGAGAGATTTCACTGTTTTCAACACTATTTTTTCATTCTCCCAATATTACCCTATCTTTTAATACAAAGTCTTCATAAATATTTTTTTTTCAAAGGGTAAAAATGTCATTATATATTATATACATTTTCTTTCTTTTCATTTTTCTCTCCAACTAAATAAGCGAAGAGAAAACTTCATACTTCTTTCTCTCATACTTCTTTTCTTTTTCTTTCAATCCAAACAATAAAAAAATCTATTTATTTTCTACTCATTCTCCCTCCCCTCCTACTTCTTTCTATCATACTTTTTTCCTTCCTACTTCTTTCCTTCCTGCTTCATCCCACATCCAAACAAAGTGTAAGCGACCGTGGACTTGGGAATTTGGTACAAGTTTTTTAAAAGATATTCCGGAATCTGGAAAGCCATATATATTCTCATATTTTCCCACTTTTTTGTTCCCACCGTGAGGTGGGTATATTATTTTTCTTATTGTACGGAGATGAAAATAAGCTTCTAAAAGCTAATAGAGATTGACACATCTGGTTAAACCTTCTGCTCACATTAGCTATGATTTGTGTTCGATTCCTAGATCTCCCTTATCGGTAGGCAATATGTAAATTTTACTATTTCAATATAAATCATTACTGAGGTTGGTGGTACTCTCTGGCTTTGCAAGGGGGCGTGCTTTCTCCCAATCTAATTTTTTTTTATCAAAAAAAAAAATCTAAAAGAATAAAATAAGGATCTAATGAATATGTATTGATAATGTAAAGATTTTTGACACTGTCAATCAATCAAAAAGTGACACATGATTAAAAATGATTGACTCTTATTCTAATATCTTAAAAGTCTTGCATTATAGATTTATAGTGATGTCTTTGTATACAAATTTTGCTTTAAAAAAATATATCTTAAAAGTCATTCACACCATGATTTTTGATTGGTTGACAGTGTAAAATTCTTTACATTGACAATGTAAAGCAATTAAACTCATAAAAATAATTATCAATATCTTTTACTCTCACATTCTCCCACTTTCTTCCAATTTTTTTATAAAAATATTCACAGGAATAATAAATAATAAATATACTATTTAAACAAAATTTAGAATAGTCTATTTATATCTATCGATACTACATATAAAAGAAGGTTCATTACAAGGAAAATTGGACAAGTGTCATCACCACATGAATCTGGATATCGGGCCTCCTGATGGATCTTTCTATAAACATAAATATTACCTAAGTTAATTTTTAAAGCTCATTTACTTCAACCAATCAGATCATGAAAATACTTAAAAATATTTAAAAAGTAATGATAATCTATCCCGTAATAATGGAGAGTCTTTTCCAAAGTCTATGATTCAAATTTCAAATTTATTGTTGCAAAGTTTCAATGTATGGAAAATAATTATCCTTCGAATAGTTGTATGATTTCAATACAATGTGACTACCAAAACAGGTTTCAATGCATTTATTTTTTAATTTTTAAATGATTTCTATTAATTTGTTTTAAAGGAACCGTATATAACTTATTGGAATTGTACACGTGTGATATTTTCATATCTGCTCACATTAAATCACATTAAACGAGATGTGGAAAAAGGAAAATATTGATTCCCAACATTTCAAATTTATATTACTTAACTGCAATTTACATTTCACATTAAAGGATCCCATTTAACTGTAGTCCTTCCCCCACCAGAATCATTTCAATCCTCTCGTGTTTTTCTGTCTTACTTTTATTTTCCCTTTCTCTCTCTCTCATCCAGAACCACTACCAGAAGACCACCGTCGTCCGCCCACTCAGCCACCATTTGTAAGTTTTCCAACCACTGTGTTGCTACTTTTCAATTTCTATTCGGTTGATTCTCTTCCCCAAGTTTTTAGCTAGGAACCATCGCGATCAACAGTTTGTTGCCGTGTCATAGTACTGTCACTAGAGATGGCAACTCGGGCCGGTCGGCCCGGCCCGGCCCGGCCCGAACGGGCCAGAGTGAAGAAGCGGGCCAGGTCGGCCCGGTCCAGTTTTAATGCGGGCTAGCTATTTGCTGGCCCAGCCAACCCTATTGCAGGCTAGCAGGCCAAACCAGCCCTTATTATAAAAAATAAAATAAAAAACTCTATGTAAACTTCAAGCTGATTCTAAGCTCAAATAAGTTAAGCATATTTCCAAAACATGTAAAACGATACAACACAACCATGCAGTTTCAATGTTACCTATCAATATTTGGACTAGTCCAGCTACCACATCTCTAAATTTCACATGTATATGGTCTCAACTCACAAGTTTCAACCATGCAGTATAGCTGCATCAGTGTTGAATAAAATGGGGTAGACATTGCAAATCATAAACCATCATGCATGGAGTTGAATACAACATTTCCAATCAAAATTCCTAAGGTTATATTAGCAGTGAACTTCAGTCCACCCATTCCAGGGGGTCAATGATCCTAATCAAACAAAAGAGACTTAATTACAATAGCAAAGCACATTGGCCATTCAAATGAATCAAGTCCAACAAAACAATTGAGGTCTTGTGGGTCAAACAAAACAAATGCAACACTGAAATGAATCCAACTTTGCTTCCAAATAGCTGCAAATAAACATCTCGCCCTTACTCCACATTGATAGTGTTTTGTTCCTTAAACAATTTTATCTCCTCTACTTCTTGCACATCCGCAATAGCATAATACAAGAGAAGTCAATAATTAAACTGAATGCAAATAACAAGTGAAAAGGAATTATATACTTATTATTACCAGAAGGTCCAATTTCTTTGAAGCCGTGCAACCAATTACGAGTACAAATGAGTGCTTGCACATTTTCAAGGAGTAAGCAATTTATATACTTATGCAAGATACGACCACCAATGCTAAATGTTGACTCTGAAGCCACTGTTGTGATGGGAATGCTTAGAATGTCGCAAGCCATAATTGCAAGTTGAGTGAATCGGCACTTATTCAACTTCCAATATTGGAGGACATCTATGTTATTTGCAACAATGCATGGTTCATCCAAGTATATGTCAAGTTGAGATTTGCCATCATTTGAAGTATTTTGTCTCATTTCTTCATGATACGCCTATAGTTAGACAACCAAAACTGTCATCATTTGAAGTATTTTGTCTCATTTCTTCATGATACGCCTATAGTTAGACAACCAAAACTAGATTAGAGACTTAATAGAAATAGAAATTATAAATAATGTAATGAATATAAACTATATTACTCAAACTTACCTCAAGAATGGGAGACATAAATGATCCGCTTGACATTGGAGAATGAGATGGAGTGTCTCTTGATGCACTAGCTAGAGATGAGCTTGATGCACCCAAATTGTTCATATATTCACCAAAGAGTTCATGCAAAACCTCCTTTACCCTATCTATTTTCTCTTGATAATCATTTAGGTAAAGCCTCTTATAGCAAAAGATCACAAATTTCAACTTTGAATTTGGGTCAAGAACATCTCCAAGTGCAAGAGTGATACTATAGTTCTTCCAATATTTATTAAATTTGATCTTCATCCTTGTTGCCATGTCTTTGATCACTTCATCTTCACTAGACATATTATCATTCAATTCCATCTCTATAAGTGACACTTGTGTGAAATATAAGTTGGAGGTAGGGTAAGATGACCCGGATATCAAATTAGTGATATGATAAAATGGGGCCAAGAAAGTATTTATCTTATCCACTCTTTCTCACTCCTCATTGGTGGGGCAAAGCATGTAACTTCTATCATAATAGCTCATCTCAGTGAATGCCCGACGATACTTGCATGATAGCACTTTCAAGCATCATGTACGTAGCATTCCATCTAGTTGCCACATCCAATCTCAAGAAACCACCACCTACATCACTTAAGTGCACTTCTTCAACACATCTTTGAAATTCCCTCAACCTCCCCTCCGAAGCCTTCACATACTTCACACTTTCTCTAATTTTATGCAAAGCAACACCCGCTGTCTTCAAACCTTCTTGAACTATAATATTCAAGATATATGCACAACACCTCACATGAAACTATTAACCTTTACATAACAAACCATTTTGCAAATTAAGTCTTTCTTTTAAAATCTTTTGCAAGTTATCATTGGAAACGACATTATCCAATGTCAAAGAAAATACTTTTCGATCTATCCCCCAATCCTTAAGCACTCCAAGTACTTTTCTTGATAATTCCAACCCGGTGTGTGAACTATCCAAGTGACAAAATGAAAGCAACTTATTATTTAACTTCCAATTTTCATCAACATAATGTGCAATCACGGTCATATAGCCTTGTGTAGTGACTGCAGTCCATATATCAGAAGTCAAACATATTCTACCAGAAATATTAAGCACACTCTTTAGCTTTACCTTTTCACTTAAAAACACATTCATGCAATCAGCTTTTGCGGTGTTTCTAGTGATGAGTTTAAATTCAGGATTGAAAATCTTATTTACCGCCCAAACTCCCTCATACTAGGCATAGCTAAATGGTAGATCATGCATGCTAATACATCTAGAGAGTGCATCTCGATAAGCCTTATTATCAAATTTACATTGCTTCAACAATGTACCATGATTATCCAACAAGGCCCCCACATCATGATACTTAGGAGTTTGAATACATTTAGGAATATGACGCTTTAAATGAGTGGTACCCGAAGGAACTTTACACGTATAAAATTTACCACAACCCTTACACTTGCATTTTTCCACTCCATCAATTACGCCAACCTTGTGAAAATAATTCCACACATCAGAGGCATTAGGTCTATATTTCTTATTCTTAGCCTCTCCTACAACTTGGTCGTTATCCCCGTTCTTATTCTTATTACAAGCAGCAGTAGTTGGAGTAGTCTTAGTAGTATCAAGAGGAGGAGGACTTTCTAAGATATGTAAATCGTCATCCATGTCCTCCAAATTTGACTCAGGATTCATAACTACAATATAAAGGCAAATGTTCTAATCACAACTGAGCTCAGTCACTGACTCACAGCAAACGAAAAATTCAAAGGAGCAATAATAATTTTGATAATAAATTTTACAGATTCACAACTGAACTCACAACTGAAATATTAGGCTACTAGCAGTGTCATCATATATAAAATGTCAACATTAACCAAGTAAGAATGATGAATTATTAAAATTGATTCTGAAATCACAACTGAACTCTATCACAAGTCACAACACAAAAAAAGGATTAGGTACACAAAAATGTTGCATCTTGTTTTGACTCCAAAAAGGCATATTATGGAAAATAGTGATTCCTTTCCTATAAAGTCCGGGCAAGTATGGAAGGATATTAGAAACATGTTATATCATCCAGCTCTACTGAATTCCTATAAATAGTAAATCCAAACTATGCAAGCCATGGCACGAACCATAATTCATAACAGAATGAAATTGAAGGAAAACTTAGATTAAGGAAGCAGTAAGAAGGAGGTGCTGAGCTAACACTTCAATAGTATACCACCATGTAAAGACACGAAACGAAAGGGAACATGGTGTAGCGAATACTAAGAAGAAGAAGCTGGTTACCTCCGTGCGTGACCGTGACGAACAGTGGTGAGAAGAAGTGCCTCCGTGCGTGACCGTGATGAACAGCGATGATGAATAGCGGTGCAACGCAAGGCAGGAGAGCGGCGGTTCAAGGCGGGGGAGCAATGGCGCAAGGTAGAAGCAGCGGCACGAAGAGTTGTTGTGAGTCTTGTGGCTTGGGTTGGAAGGGTTTTTCTTTGACCTACATTTGAAAGTTGAAGGAGGCTGGCTGCTGCTGAGTGATGAAAGTTGGGCAGTGTGAGGGTGAGTGGGGTGAAGTCAGGCGCTGCGCAGACTCTCTTGGGCTTGGGCCAGGGAAATCAGCTAAGTAATAAATTATAATAGCCCAAATGCATTGTTTGATTTTTTGGGCCAGCCTGGTGAAAACCGGGCCAGGCCAGCCCGAACCTGATTGGTCAACCAGGTTAATCGGGCCGGGCCAAACAGACCCATATTTTTTTTTGGGCTCATAATTAAGGAGCCCAACCCAGCCTAAAATACGGGCCAATCGGGCCAGGCCAAAATTGCCGGCTCTAACTGTCACGCACACAGCCACACACCAATTCACGAGACTCCATCTTTTGAAGGCAACCAGGAGGTTTTTTTTTTCTTTTCTTTTTTTTTTCTCTATCTTCCACCGTTTTGTTTTTCCAAGCTTATCTTTTCAACATTTTCTTTCTTATTTGCTTCATCTAACACCCTCTCTGCAGAAAGGTTGGATTTTTTCTCCTTCATGCTCATAATGATCACTACACTTTCTCTTCTAAATGTTCTACTTATTGGTGCGCCCTAATCTTTAATCTTCTCCATTTTTATTCTCCATTGTTCATCTTTTTAGTGATTGCTTTTTTATTTTTTATTTTTGGTTTTTATTTTTTATTTGTACAAGATGTTCGTATGTCATGATGAGAAGTTTAGGTGTTAGATTAAAGTTCCAAGTGTTTAGGTGTTTTCATTTTTTAATCCCTTAAAATTCCTACGTTCTTTTTTATTTTTGTTTCATTTTCCTATGACTATTTGAGATCTGACCTGTTTCCCTGGTGTTCTTCATTTTCGTTTCATTTTGTTTGCTGCTTCATTGGTTAGGTATGTCTCTACCTTAATATCTCATTTTCGTTTTATTTTGATTTCTGATTTTATTTTTTATTTTTGGTTTTTATTTTTTATTTGTACAAGATGTTCGTATGTCATGATGAGAAGTTTAGGTGTTAGATTAAAGTTCCAAGTGTTTAGGTGTTTTCATTTTTTAATCCCTTAAAATTCCTACGTTCTTTTTTATTTTTGTTTCATTTTCCTATGACTATTTGAGATCTGACCTGTTTCCCTGGTGTTCTTCATTTTCGTTTCATTTTGTTTGCTGCTTCATTGGTTAGGTATGTCTCTACCTTAATATCTCATTTTCGTTTTATTTTGATTTCTGAATTTATAGATTTATGAATTGCTCTGCTATTGGTATTGATCCTGTTAGGTTGTTTTCTAAGAACAAATGGTCATTGCAAGATATTGGAGAGTTGTTTTGGTATTGGCTGGATAGATTTACAACTGCTATGTCATGATTTCCTTAAATTTTTTTTTTAAAAAGTGGGATAACCTTTGGTAGAAAGAGGTTTAAAAAAATGGGAACACTTAAGAATCGAAAAAGAATATAGAAAGGTAAATTCAAAAAATAAATTGGAAATGGATTAATACTTTGTGTCATTGGAATTTGATTTAAGTGGGAACCTATTCTGGATTTTGATTTCTTCTTTTTGCTTGTGTGGATTGTATCTTTAGCTTATACCCACTTTCCCTAATTCTGGGGGGGAAAAAAAACTTGAATTTACATATATTTGCTACATTCTAATTATTTTAAATGAAAATTTCAATTTTAGGGACATCAAGTGTGCTAATACACTTTAAAGGCTGGTTGATAATTACCTTATTTCTTTTATTGCCATTTTTTAAGTAATTAATATTGTATTTGATTGCCATGATTTTTTATTTAATGCTGAGAGAGAAAAAATCAGTAAGTAATATTTTTTACTTTTAATGAAATCAACTAATTGAGAGATAGTGTTCATTGCAAGATAACAGCCCAAGTTTAATTGTCTTTCATTTTCAAATATATGAATAAAATAAATAATATGTTGATTAAAAGATTCTTAAAATAAATAGCTATTATATCAAAATTAATTGTTTACAATTATGATAAAATTACGAAACTTCGATGCCAAAATACGCTCATAGTAAGGTGCCAATAATATAGAATCAATTTCAATAAAATATTGAAGCTGATTAAGGATACAATTCAAACTATGATATTAATTTTATTAATCATAATAAACGTAATAATATTTCAAAATAACGATTAATACAATCGTTATCATGTTGATACAACACATTAACATGTAATTCAAATATTCAATTAAACTTGAATATTCACGGTAATAACTTTCACGGGAAAAGAGGAAGATAAAACAAAACATTTTCAAGAAATAATATTTTCTTCCATATGATAGATAAATAAAATTTCTAAAAATAGTTAATTTACACTAGGAAAAGAATAGAAATAAATCAATTAGATTTTCAAGAGAGAATAGTGATAGTGATGATGATGATGACGATGATGATGATCATCATCATGATAATAAGATATATAAATATATTTCCTAAAAATTGTTAACTTGCACTGGAAAAAATAAATCAAATAGATTTTAAATAGAAAAGAAAAAATAATATGATAGATTTTAAAGTGAGAAGGAAAAAAATATGATGGACAAATGTATTTTCTAAAAATATATATCATGCACGGGTAAACGAGGAGGAAAAACAAATAGATTTTCAAGAGAGGGGAAAAAATATTATGATAGCTAAATATTTTTCTAAAAATGATTAACTTGCCCAGGAAAAATAAAAGAAACAAATCAAATAGATTCTCTAGAAAGAAGAATAAAATAATAGTATGGTCATAAATATAATTTCTAAAAATTGTTAACTTCAATAGGAAAATGAGGAGAAATAAATCAAATAGTTTCTCAAGTGAGAAGAAAAAATATAAAGTGGTTATCTTGCTCAAGAAAAGAGAATAAAGAAAATCAAATAGATTCTCAAAAGACAATAAAAAAATAATATCATAGGTAAATATATTTTCTAAAAATAGTTAACTTGTAGGGAAAAATGTGAAATAAATCAAATAGATTTTTAACAGAGAAAAAAAATATGATAGGTAAATATATTTTTCTAAATGAATAAACATCTTTTTTTTTTTAAATAACAATATTCTTCCTTTGTTTTTTCCTCCACATGCAAACATTTCTTATATCTACCTTTTTATATTGCATAAATATTGTCATTGCACGAGGATCTATGTGCTATTTTATTTTTAGAATTTTAAAAAATGGTAAGATTTGTGAAATTTTTTTGCGATCATTGCATGAGTTTCTATGTGCTATTTTTTTTTTAGAATTCGTATTTGATTTAATTAGTATATTGATTGTCATGTTATATAAAAAATAATGATAATTAATTTAAATATAATTTTAATATGAAACAAACTTCTTCCCATGCTATTTTATTATGTCATTATGTTAATAATTATACCACGGGGAGAATTTTTTTTTGTTAAAAAAAAAAACTCCTCATGCTATTTTATTATGTCATTATGTTATTAATTATAGCACAGGGAGAAATTTTTTTTTGTTCAAAAAAAAAAAAACTCCTCACTATTTTATTATGTCATTATGTTAATAATTTGTTACATAGTATTTATATTTTATAAATCATCTAAAATTATTTGTTTAATTTACATATTAAAGATACCTATATTTATAATTTTCTCATTTAATAAAGTTATCTCCGTGTGTTGCACGAGTACAGTTATTCCTAGTTTACCTATAAATAACATATCAGACCATAACATTCTAGAATTTTCATTCCCAGGAATATAATAAGATATACCTTGAAACAAACACCTAATAATAAGAAAAAAGTGTGAAGGTTATTAATTAGTACTCTGATTGATTTCTTCATAATTTTCATCCGTCAATCATTATTTTTTAGAAAAATATCAAACTATGATCAATTAGTAAGGAGGGTAAAATGTAATTATTACTAATATTTTTCTAATAAAAAGTGTGGCTTTTTATAATTCTAGACAAGCAATTTTAGTAATTATGGTATCATTATTATTTTTATTTAATTTAATTTTTTTTTTATAAACTATCATAGTCTGTCTCCTAGTATCATATTAGGATATTCTCATAAGTTTTGGTCATTGGGATCCAATAGGTGACTAATTCACGATCGGTTACTTAGAACAAAAAGTTAATCCTTGATTTTTTTTTTATAGCCTCCTAAAGATTAAAACTTGCATCTTCCTCCTTACAAGATCGAGAAGCTTACCATCAGGATTGATTCTTTAAAATAAGGTTTAAATAAGTTTTTGGTCCCTGCAAAATACAACAATTTTGGTTTTAGTCCCTGCAAAAAATTTTCTTAGGATTTCGTCCCTATACTTTCAAAATTTTTGGAAATAGTCCCTACCGTCATCTCTCTCCGTTAACTGCTGACGTGGCAAACGGAATGCCACGTCAGCAGGGACCATTTCCAAAATTTTTGAAAATACAGGGACAAAATCCTAAGACAAAATTTACAAGGACTAAAACCAAAATTTGTGAACTTTACAAGGACCAAAAACTTATCTAAAAAAAAAAATTCTATATTCTAGCCAAACTTCAGAGCAAGTCGTATAGGGATAGGAAACTTCCAGATGAAGGGATTTGTCAATTTCAAACTTGTGGCCCTAACGTATGATTTCTTTATATTTTGTAGCCAAATTTGGAGCAAGTCGGACATGAACAAGAAATTACATCGGTACCCTGAGTACTAGATATCTAACAAAATGAAGGAATTTAGCAATTTTGACCATGTGGTCCATAATGTATGATTTTGTTTCTATTTTCTTGCCAAATTTCATAGTAAGTCGGACAGGAAAAGGAAATTACCTCAGTACCCTTGAGTTCTAAAAATCATACCAGATTAAGGACTTGGACAATTTAAACCTTAGTAAAATTTGGCTAGAATATACAGAGAAAATAGGGTGTTCATCAACCGATCCAAACCGATTCAAACCACAAAAACCGAGCCGAAAAAACAGCTTTTTTTACATTGGATTGGATCGAATTTTGGATCTCCTAGTTAAAACCAATGCAAACCACTTTTTGGATTGACAAATTGACAAATCATTTCATCTGAAAGTTTCCTGTCCCTATACGACTTGCTCTGAAGTTTGGCTAGAAAATAGAATTTTTTTTGTTAAATAAGTTTTTTGTCCTTGCAAAGTTCACAAATTTTGGTTTTAGTCCCTGTAAATTTTGTCTTAGGATTTCGTCCCTGTATTTTCAAAAATTTTGGAAATGGTCCCTGCTGACGTGGCATTCCGTTTGCCACGTCAGCAGTTAACGGAGAGAGATGACGGTAGGGACTATTTCCAAAATTTTTGAAAGTATAGGGACAAAATCCTAACAAAAAATTTTTGCAGGGACTAAAACCAAAATTGGTGTATTTTGCAGGGATCAAAAACTTATTTAAACCTTAAAATAATTACTAATTCATTTGCAATTTATTCCATTTCCGACTACTACACTCAATGTTATTCAAAACTCCTACATGCCAACGAAGGTTGTCCCACAATGACGTGAGTTCGAATCTCACTGCCGATGTGAGGACTTCATTTGTGGGTAATATGTAAGTACCTCTATAAGCGCTCTTTGAGCCTTGAGGCTTTCCCTAACCCTGCTGAGCCACCGGGACCCAACTCACATAAACCTTATTGTAACAAAAAAAAAATTCAAAACTCCTGTATAGAACTAAATTCCCAAGGGGGTTGGTCTAGTGGAACATGATAGGATCTTGCATCTGACAAGTTGCAGGTTTGAGCCCCCACTAGTCTTGGTCATGCTCTAGGTTGGTCACATGCAAGTCCCTTTGTAAGTATTCATAGAGCCCGGAGGTTTTCTCTGCTTGGACTGATCACCATCCCGTCACCCTAAACTTTTTCCTATAATAATAATAAAAAAGAATCCCGCCTTTAGTCCTTTCCTTCACGGCTTCACCAGTCAAGAAATTGAGAAAACCCTAATGTTCCTGCCAAGATCCGACTTTCCAGAATCTAGCCGGAGAAAGTATAACCAGGGATGAACGCTGAGGTTGTTTTAGATTATAGCTTAACGGAACGTTGTATTCTGGTCCTACGTATCCCAAAGGAAATCAAAGCGGACATAGTTCTATGTTCAACCCTTGGCCATATGGTGAAGTCAATCCCTTAATCTTGTATATGATGAATACCAGTGAGCAATGACTCTTTGATAGTCTCTTGATTCAGCTGGTTCCTCAAGTACGCTTAAAGGATATTCACCTAGGTTAGCAAAAGTGAGTCTTTCTCTTAGGGTTTTCGTCCTTTTATAATAAGGCCTTATCTCTTTTCTTAGAGATTAGTTTTATCTCTTATATTTTAAGCCAACTTCCGGATAACCTGATCTTCTTATTTAATAAGACTTATCTCTTATAATGAGATAAGGTTATTTAGTTAGGCTTAGATAAGTATTATCTTTTAGTCTTATCTTTTCCCATCCTTGGTAGGTCGGGTCTCCATGTTCGGTGGCCGAGTTTGCCACCTCGGCCAATACACCTCACATCCTTTCTCTCTATCGTTTCTCACCATCAGCGAGTTCACAAGTTCTTGTCACCGGTGCTGAAGGTACTCTATTCCTTCTCAGCATCACAATCATCACTCTCACATCAAACCATACTTGCCATTTTATAATGTCTTCACATAAAGTTAGAACTAAATAATATTTGTCATCACAAAATCATGTTTCTTCTTTCTTTTTTTCCTATATGCTTTATATTATGTATTCAGGGGACTACATAAAAAATTCGAATTTATATTAGAAACCTACTTTGTGGGACCAGATAACAGGAATTTCAAAAAGCTCCCTTGTTTTTTTTTTCCCTTGAAAAAAATAATTTTTGGATTGCTTTACTATTAATAAATTTTGGGTTCTTGTCAAAATGATCTCTTTAGTTATTTTTCTGATCTTATATTCCTTCTCTGCATCACAATCACCACTTATGCTTTTGAGTTGTGATATAAAGCTTGAGACTTTTTGCTGTATGTTTTTAACTTTTCATTCTTTTCTGCTCAATAAACTTCTTTGCTTCACAATGTTATGGTTGACAGTTGTTCTGCTTCTAATATATAGTAAATTAGATTGAATGCAAATGTATTGATCTGTTGTTGTTGTTGTTATTATTGTTGTTATTGTCGTTGTCGTTGTTGTCTAGGGCGTGTTTGGATTGCTGTCTAGAGCATGATGCCTGTTCCCATCTTTGCAAACGACCCTGAGGATGGCTCTATACTTCTAGAGGAACTATTAGAGGATAGTGAAGAAATTCTAGCTGCTAGTATTGTAGCAAGTGCAGTTAGTGCTGGATTGCTAAATAGTGAAGAAAATGCTATTGAATCGAGCAATGGGAAGAGGAAGAGGAGGAGGGTTGTGCTTGTATTAGGCTAAACCATTAATGTCTTATATAGGTACTGCTTATTTCTACTTATATTGTAAGACTCTGATATATTTTATCTGGTTCCTTTGTTTTAGTTCAAACAATGATCTATTACTATTACATGTACTGCAGCTTAAATTTGTGGAAGTGAGTTTGCTGGTTTTTGTTCCAGTCTATGAAATGGAATTCAAGAAGTGAAAATGCTTTATATTTCTTTCCTGTGTAGGTGATAGTGATTGTACTGTTCATGTTCTTGGACATGAGAATGTGGCAATGGTTTTGTAATAGGCAGGGTTGGTTGATGATCTGTCATTATAGATATGTCATTATTTTTGTAGTGCTCTCTAGATCTGTCATTTTTTTTGTGCTCTATATTATCCTGAATCATGTTAGAAGCTACACTTATTAATTTTTGCATCCAAGCATTTTGGCTTCTAATGTCCTGTTAGGCACCCTGTTAGAGGTAAGGAAAATGGAATGGATAGAAGGGGGAATTGAGTTGTCACAACTTTGAGTGGTATTAGATCTGCTTAAGATTCCTGAGAATCATTGTTGGACAACATGATTTTGGTTTCTCTCCATTTGCCTGTAAAACACAGAGAAAGCAAAAGAGTTCACTTGAGGATCAATCATATTAGATCAAGGTTAAAAAGCTATATTGAATTGCTAGAAAACAAGCTTTTCGATCTCTTATGTGATGATGGACATGCTCACCATGTAAAACATTTTTTTATCTTTAATTGGTTATTAAAACATTCGGGTATAACACTAGTATGTAAGAAAATGCACAGCCTTGGCAACTCCAATTAAAATTGCCAATCTATCAGACCACTTAAGTGCCTTCTCTGTAGAAAATTATGCCCTCAATATCATATCGAACTCTTTATTTTGTCAATAAAACAAGAGTTTGATTTTGATATGCATTCTGTGTAAAGATTTTTATACTATTAACTAATTATAGATTTTCATGTGTAATTTTAAGATAGAATCCATTGATACTAGGTGTTAATTTTTACTCTTACACTAAATCTTAACCATTGATTTTAATTTAATCTAATGAGTTAAACTTATTATAAGAGAATAATTAAATGTAACTTTAATAACGAGATAAAAAATCGGATGATCTTTGAAATACTTTAGGAGAGAGAATAAAATAATATATAAGTATAGAAAAATATAAGTATCTGGTGTTGGGTGTCGATTTTGGATGTATAAATATCATAACTAAAATATGGTGTATTTAATGGAAAGAGATACTAAGTACCCTTTTTTTATATATACAATAGGATTTTTGGTATTTAAAACTGGTATATATTAAAATTAATTGAAAGCTTATCTTGATTTTCCATTAAAATCATAATATTTATTTAATAAATATTCTCTATTTTTATTTCAAAAGAACTACTATCCGTTTTTTTTTTATATGATGCATTGACACTATAATAAAATAATTATAATATATGATAAACATTATTAAGTATGAATTTCGCATAATTATAATATATGATAAACATTAAGAGTCTCCCGTAAAAAAAATTATAGTTGACATCAAGAGTGCTACAGCTTTCCTGATATTTCACTCATGCATATTCATAAGTATTAAGAGTCTCCCATAAAAATAAAATTATTAAGACTATTGGATCATATAAGTATAACACTTGCTGCCAACTTGGGCTAGAAAGCCACGTTGTTATTTGATGCTTAAATAAAATCTCTCCCATATACATGTTGTTATTGTAGGGCCTTTATCATGTTTTGATGTATTTACTGCATATTAGATTTTTGAGCCTTTATATAATATATAAAATTACAAAGGGTTAATAGTTAAATGAATGTGGGGCCTAAGGCAAGTGTCATAGTTGCCTTATGGGTTACATGGCCTTGGATAGACACAAACCTAAGAGCATCTCCAATGGGAGTTGCTTAGGAGTTGCTTAACAATAAAATATTATTTTGATGTGTCATATATGATTTTAGGTTGCTTAAAATTGGAGAGAGTTGCTTATATAAGCAACCATTCCTTATGGGTTGCTTAACATTTGTGTGTGTAAATGTAGGAGAGAGAATATGAAATGTTGAAGAGAGAGGGAGAGTTAAGCAACTTGTTGATGAAAACTCTCATTGGAGTGGAAATTGATTGGGTTGCATAAAATTGAGGTGACCCAAAAAGATAAAGTGAGTTGCTTATATGAAGAACATTGGAGATACTCTAACAAGTCATCTTTGTGTGAAATGCTATTTGGACACATTTCATGGACACCATAGTATTGGACATCGTATGAGTATGTTGATTTTAAAGCCTTGAAATGTATGAAGAGAGAGAAAAAATTATAAATAAATATGTTAGAGTATAAAAATATGGTGTGGGACATCGAAAATGTGTCCAGGTATCAGCACTCTTTTTTTGAGTACAGATCCTCTCCGGTCCATCAAATAAATGGAGAGTCCGGTCCCTGAAATCTTAGTCATACACGTGACATTAATGAAAATCAATGACTGAGATTTAATTTACTTTATTTTATTTTTAAATTTAATCAGAAAAGGTCTCCTCCCCCAAATGGTCTTCACTATCGCGTTCTCTTCTCTTTCATCTGTGTGCTCGCCGTCACCGTGGAAGAAAAACGCCACCGCTCGCAGCTCTGTTCCGCCGTCCCATTCATATCTGGTATTTGCTCCGTCGTCCCATTCATATCTCCATTTAGTCTCATTTAGTCCCAATTTCTCAATGAGTGTGTTCATGGGTCAGATGTTCATGGGTTTGGGATTGGGTTTGAAGAGTGTCATGGGTTTGAAGAGTGAGGTAAATACCAGAACAGAGTGGCGGCGACAAGCTTCAGGCGATGGCGGTGGTGAGCTTCAGTTGGGCGGTGACGTCGGCGTCCACGGTTGCGACGACCACAAAGGATGAAAGGGGAGAGAACCGCGAGACCTTTCTTCAGTTGGGGGAGGGCGATGGCGGTTCACGCGTCCACGGTGGCGTGCGCGGTGAGTGGAGCGGGCGAGCGGCGGCGTCCTTCTTCCACGGTGGCGGCGAGCACAAAGGATGAAAGGGGAGAGAACCGCGAGACTTTTTTTCAGTTGGGGGAAAGCTGTGGCTGTCCAGGTGTTCACGGCAGTGTGCGCGGCGAGCGATGACGTCCTTCTTCCATGGCAGCGGCGAGCACACAGATGAAAGGGGAGAGAACGCAGAGAGTGAAAATCAGTTAGGGGGAGGAGACATTTTCTGATTAAATTTAAAAAAATAAATAAAGTTAAATCTAAGCCATCGATTTTCATTAATGCCACGTGTATGGCCAGGATTTCAAGGACTGGACCCTCCATTTATTTGGTGGACTGGAGAGGATCTGCTCTCTCTTTTTTTAATTCATCACACTCCATTATTAACCATTGTTACCTGCAAACAATAGAATATGATCTCTCTCCATTCCCTCATTAAAACTTCCAAACGATAGAATTATATATTTTTACGTCTCCATTCCGTTCCATCCTAAATCACTCTATTACTAACCACTTCACTCTATCTCGGTCAAAACTCCCAATCATTGCCTTTAGTTTCTCGACAACGATATAACTGATATTCCCAGTTAACCCAGAAATAAAATGGACAAAACTTTATGATTGGCAAAACATTTGTCAGGGCAGCTAAAGTTATAATCTGCACTAATTGTACTTAAACTTGTTGCGTGGTTTCATGTCAACAATTTGGGAGCAACTTAAGTACGGGCACAGTGTAATAGAAAATGAAAGGTGGTGAAACAAATATTTGAAGACCAAAATGAAAAACTTTAGAAATTTCATTTCATTTATATGCATGTTTTATATACAAGTTAGTGTGTGGTGAAACAAACATCAATACATCACCCTCTTTAATCTCCAATAAGCTTTTGCGCACTGGGATGACTAACAAAATCTATTATTGCAAATGATATGTGTTTATCATAGCAGAAAGCAAAGCACACAAATTCAAGATCATAAATAAGCACAAACCAAAAACCATTCTCATCAGGAGAACTCCCTCATGCTGTGCATCGTATGCTATTATCTACATTATTCCATTGTGTGCCTATCTCAATGCAGCCAACACCAACCATGTATGCGTTAAATGGTTAATACATTTGATGGTAGCAATTCTTATAGTCTTACTATTCAATTTGATAGCTGAACATAATCTGCTATCTGTTGTCCACAGTGAAGAGAATTTGAATATCATTAGAGAAAAGAGAGTAAATAACAAGAAAATGATAGAATGGAATCTGTTATGGGATTAGCATTCCAATGCCAGTAGCAGCTGAACCAGTGCCTTTTAGTGATGACTTTGCTCAATCAAGCACATCTTCATCCTGAACTCTTCCTGTGCATTCAATTAGCCCAATATTTTAACACAATGTAGATACGAAAAAATAAGCTTCATCAAACTGACACTTGATGGTTTTTCAGCACATGAAGCACATTTAGTGCTCTAATTAGTAATTACTCAAAATCAGCTAATTTCCTGCATAACGAAATATTTCATATATGGTATGCATGCTTATCAACCGTTCTATTTCTAAATTCCTGTTATCGAAAACTAAAAATTAAAAAACAAAAACAAAATGATTGGCAAATTGGTTGTCGAAAGCCTTTCACTTTACTTCTATAAATGAGTGTAAAAAGTGTAAAGCATTACACCTATATTTGCATAGTGTAGTCAGGCATCAGTTTCTTACTAGAGATTGCACAGAATCAGCTTATAAATAAAACTGATTATGAATTGATACATAATAAACAAGAGTACAAGACCATACCTACCAGGAATGCTCAATTAAAAAGCGGACTGGTTCCTGCATTGGTCATTCATGGATTTTAATGATATGCATGTGCCCAAATTACTAAATTTAAAGCCGAATGGTAAATTACAAACCTTGAACTGCATCATTAGTACATGTATATGATTGATTTCAGCACAAAAATTACAAGAACAAATCTGCCCAAACAATCCCACAACAAACAATCTGAAATTTTCTATGATGTGATTTCCAACCTAAACCTGAGTCTATATCCAATTAAACACAGAAACAAAAGCAAAAATTGGACCTCCAAAACAAAAAATAAAAGTAAAATCCATAGCATTCAGGGACTAATAACTAATGATATGAATTGAAACCTTTAATCGATCAATAAAACTGAACGAAAAAGCCAAGAATATAAAACCAAAATTAAAAATTGCATGCAAGATAATTCAATGGAACACACATTGAATGAAAGAGAACAAAACACATGAGAAGTCATAGTAAGAAAACCAAAATTAAAATTGTATTCAAGATAATTCAATGGAAAAAAATGGACCCATGCAGGAATGAGGGGGGCTGTCCCATGGGCTTAATGATATGTATGTGTCCAAATTACTCAATTAAAAGCTGAATGCTAAATTACAAACCTCGATCTGCATCATTAATACATGTATATGATTGATTTCAGCCCAAAAATTACAGGAAGAACATCTGCCCAAACAATCCCAGAACAACAAATTCTGAAATTTTTTGTGATGTGATTTCCAACCTAAACCTGAGCCAAATCCAATTAAATACAGAAACAAAACAAAAACCAAAATTGGAACTACAAAACCAAAAGTGAAAGTAAAATCCATAGCATTAACAGACTAATAACTATTAACTAGTGATATGAATTGAAACCTTAGATCAATCAATCAAACTGAACGAAAAAGCTAAGAATATAAAAACAAAAATTAAAAATTGCATGCAAGACAATTCAATGAAACACACATCGATTGAAAGAGAACATAACACATAAGAAGTCATAGGAAGAAAACGAACCTGATGAAAGCTGCGCCAAAACCCTAGCCGCAACACAACAGAGATAATGAACATGTCTCTTGGTGCCGGATGAAGATAGAAGGTTGGACTGAGATGATAAATTGGTGTAGCAATCAGAATAAGATGGAATGGAATAACACCTACAGATGATAAACTCCGTAGATTTGAGAGGGGGCTGGCCCACGGTACATCCCCACCCGAACCCACCAATTGTGTGGGGCTTTGTGTGTTAGGGCCAGAAAGATCTAGTTAAATGGGCTGGAAAAAATGGCCCCAAGCAGGGCTGAGGGGGGCTGTCCCATGGGCTTTAGCTCTAATTGACAGTTTTAGTTGTTTAGGGGAGGGGGGACTATGCAATGAAAGTATTGATAAACGATTGAAAAATACAGTGTGTGTGTGTGTGTGTGTGTGTATATATATATATATATATATGAAAATAACAACGATGACCACATATGCGATACAAATAGAAAACTAGCTTTCCTATCAGCATCTGAAGTGAAGAATTTTAATGAGTAGCCATTTTCACTTGAACAATACTGTAATTTAAGTCAGCTCAAGTAAAGTAATGATATTAAATCACACATTTTAATTCACAAGTTAAATACTTGAGGAAAGCACATGCCACTATCATCAGGCTATTCTTAATATAAACACTTTTCCTTCAACTAAGAGTATCTCTACCTTGACACAAACAAACATCAAGAGGAACAGCTACACAGAAAAAACACATGGTGTACTGTGAAGTAGCAAGAAATATTTGAGTGCTTGAAAAATCTTTTAAACCAAACTCATTACAGAAGTGTTGGTCATTGGCAAGCACCAAAGAAACAGAAATGAGCTGTGTACTGTACTGTACATGAAAGCTTTTATATCAAAATAGTCAAATTAGACACAAATTAGCAAAGAATACATGTAACTTGAAATAGTTGAAATCCTTGTCTCACACTAGTACATCAACTGGCATCAAGAAACATAACACGGATGAATTACAGTTTTACACAAAAGCATGTGCTCACTACCTAACAATTTGATAACTAATTGGTGCTAATCCTCTCTCTTATCTTGAAAATTCGATTTTTTCCCTCCCTGGTATATCTTTAGCAGCTGAACAGTTTCCTCCTCGAATTTTTTCACATACTTTTCAAGGAACAAATTTTCGGACAAGACAAAAGGTGTAACTAAGCTGGCATTCTTCTTCATCAAACCTTTTGTGAGTAGATACTGGACAACAAAAGCCCTTGGAATGATCCTTTTCTCCAAACTATATCCAAAAAGCAGTGGACACGTGACAAGGTCCAAAGAATTCCAACCTAGCTTGTTAACCCAAAAGCTCATGATTGCATTAATTTTATCCTCAGATTTCAACATACAATCCGGATGCCTCCTAAATGCAGCAGCAATTGCTTCATCGGACCATCCCCAGCTCTTAAAGGCTTCAACTTTTGCATTCCATTTGGGTTTGAGCACACTCGCTTTGGCTATCAATGCTACACCAAAACTTAGTTTCGAAGGATCAAACCCCAGCTCCTTTACTTCATCCACGGCTCTCCTCAAGCTATTACCATGGATTACAAAAGTTCTCGTCTTAATCAAATGGGCAATGTTCGAGTCTTTCACTCCTTCATCACACAACAATTTCAAATTTTGTTCCACAAGTTCCTTTATTCCTAATAAATTAGGCCAACAAATTAAACGATCAAGGGCTTTCTTATCAGATTCAAAGAATCTTCTCACCAATCCATATATAGGGATAATTTTATTCTGGAGGCTGGCACATAGGAAATGAGGGTTCTTAGTCGCTGCCAGCACGATTTCAGAGCTGGAAGCACCTTTAGAGGCTAAAAATTCAAACTTTGGCAAAATAGATTTGTGGGGATTGCATGAAAGCAACTGTGGTGCCCTTCTAATAATAACACTAACCTGGGAATCTGAGAAGCCATGGCTTCTGAAGAAGGCGACAACAGTGTCTGGCTTCTGCGAGGTGTCGAAATGATGATGTTTGGAAGCTTTTAAAGCATTTTCTGGCGTGAACCCAAGAGTGTTGATGAGATAGGAGACAGTGAAAGAGTGTGATTGTGAAGGGGCTGTGTAGAATTTGAGAGAAGATGGGAATGGGTAAAATTTAGGGTTTGGTAGTGGAGATGGAGTTTGGAATGTGAGAGAGATGAAGTGGAGAAGGGGTTTGCAAGGGTGGGATCTGAATCTGAACATCATCGTGCGGAGGATCTGACACCGGTGACGGGGGAGATCGTGCAGTACTTCGCCGATAGCTTCGGGAACGGTAGCCGGTGACGAGTAGAATTACAATGCGGCGGTGCGTGCGTAATGTAAGGGAATATGAATTTAGTTTCTCCCTCTTCTTCATTTTACCCGTACCTACGGATACCCACGGATAAAATCCGCAACGGACACGGGACAGATAGTTAAACAGTATTTACGGATAAAATAAATGGGTAATTTCAATACCCGTTTATAAACGGGACGGATGCAAGTATCATACTATCCATGCCCGCGGATACCCACACACATTACTTAAATTACTATAATGCCCTTTATTATGTATATGTACTAATTGCTAAACCTAATTTCTCAAAATCCAAGTTTGTTTTAAGTGGATCCTAAATTTTGTAGCTTTGGTATTAGAAGAAAACATAATCCAAGGATGTTTCAAGTGGATCCTAACTTTTATGTAACTTTTATTTTTGAAGAAAACTAACGTATTTGATTACTTTTGTTAGTAACTTTTATGATTGGATAATGCTTTGATACTTTCGCAACATCTATTTGTATGAACATGGTTATTTTCAATTGAATTATGCATATTTTAGCAATCTTTCAAGCAAAAAGAGCATTTTTTTTTTTTGGAAAAAATAATCTGCGGATACCCGCAAACCAGTGGATATCCACGAAACCCACAGGATACCCGTGCGGGTAAAGGGCGAGGACGGGTACAGATTTCACCCCACAGGTATGGGGGCGGGGGGAGTGCTACCCGTGCCCGCCCCGCCCCGTTGCCATCCCAAATCAAGACCTAGGGAATTACATTCAACTTGACTGAAACTTCATGTATGGCTACTATTCCTGCAACTTCATTTCATTGGAGAAATGATATTATGACACCAAAAGTTGACACCAACTTTTGACACCATGGTTAATTCAGTATATTGGTTGGTTAATCAACCAATAGTGTCAAAAGTGAATTAACCAACCAATATACTGAATTAACCATGGTGTCAAAAGTTGGTGTCAACTTTTGGTGTCCCAATATCATTACTCTTTCATTGCATGTACTTGGTTGTCATGGACTAGTTTGACAGTTGTTCATTTTAGGTAGGGGTGTTTATATATCGACGGATCCAAATTGATTTAAACTGTAAAAATTGAATCGAAAAAATCGAAAACCGAAAAAATTACTTTTTTTTATTGGATTGAATTGGATTTTGGATCCCCTGGTGAAATCCAATCTAATCAAATCCAAATCGATCTACTATACATATATATATTTTTTGGTACTATATGTTATTCTTTTTTAAATTATAGTATTACTCATACTTAAGCAATTTTTTCCATACTTTTATGTCCCTCGTTATCTTTAATATTTTTGTTGGAATGACATATATTGAAGTTATATTTTGCTAAAAGTTTTGATGCTTAGCATATATATACTTGAAGTGCAAGACCAGAGGTGAGCAATGTGAGATGGCATTGAAGATTGATATTAGCAAAGCCTATAACAGAGTTGACTGGGGCTATTTGCATGGTATGATGACTAAGCTTGGTTTCTCCTCTCGCTGGATTAATTGGATTATGATGTGTATAAACTCGGTTACTTATTCTGTCAGTATAAATCATGGCTCAGTTGGTCCTATTTTTCCGGGTAGGAGTCTTCTACAAGGTGATCCGTTATCTCCTTACCTTTTTATTATTTGTGCTGAAGGTATACCGACTCTTATTAGAAGGGAGGAAAGTAAGAGGGATCTGCATGAAGTCAAAATATGTAGGCGGGCTCCTATTGTCTCTCATCTTTTCTTTGCGGATGACAGTCTCTTGTTTTTCCGGGTAAATGAGCGGGAGATAAATGTTAAGAGGAAAATTCTTAATGATTATGAATTAGCTTCTGACCAAGTAATAAATTTACAAAAATCTGAAGTATTTTTTATTAGCAGTACTAGCATTGACTCGAGGAATAATTTGATGTCTTTGCTTGAAGTTTCTGCTAATCTGGGGTTTGGAAAGTATCTTGGCCTTCCTTCTTTTATGATTGTGCATGAGTGAAATATCAGGAAAGTAAATAAATATTACGATTTTGAATGTATAAATATCATAACTAAAATATGATGTATTTAATGGAAAGAGATACAAAGTACCTTTTTTTTTTTTTTTTGGTACAATAGGATTTTTGATATTTAAAACTGGTATATATTAAAATTAATTGAAAGCTTATATTGATTTTCCATTAAAAACATAATATTTATTTAATAAATATTCTCTATTTTTATTTTAAAAGAACTACTATCCGATTTTTTTATATGATGCATTGACAATATAATAAAATAATTATAATATATGATAAACATTATTAAGTATGAATTTAGCATAATTATAATATATATGATAAACATTATTAAGAGTATGTTTGGGAAAGATTTAATCTTTCTCATTTAGCTATTTTTGAGCAATTAAGTGGTTTTGTGAAAAATTAGTATGTTTGGGTATCTAGATTATTTTCTAAAAAAGTATTTTTTTCCCTCATTTTAGCTGTTTTCTAATAAGTTGCAAGCCCCAATTGTTTTCTAAAAAAACTTTTTCTAACCAGCATCTGTTCACAGCATTCTCTAAATTTCGCAAACACGCTCTAAGTATGATTCATACAATATGATGTTTCAAAAATATATATATACTAGTGTATGGACCCGTGCCATGCACGGGAAATATGTTAATTTTTTAGAATTTCATTTTTAAATATGTAATTGATGATTTCACGTTTTGGGGTTTAAATATTTTTTGGGGGAATTATATACCAAAAATTATTAAAAGAAATATTATCTAAATCTCCGATAAAAAATTATAACAAATATTAACTTAATAATTATTATTGACATTACAATACAGATAATGACTTTTAAGAGTAAATAGTAAGCACTTAATGTTTACTACATAATTTTAATATTTAAAAATAAGACATTTATAAAGAATATATATATATATATATATATATAAGTGTAATATATGAAAATAGACATTAAAGTTTTATTGAGAAATTGTTTTTTTTTTCAAACCAAAATTATATATTAACACTAACCATTTCTTCTCTCACTGCTTTAGTGTCGTACTTCTCTTAACATTTAATAGTAAATTCATATTTTCAAAGCAACAACCATTTCTCAGTATAATTTATTTAAACAATAATACTAAATATGTACCAATGATCTTCGTAATGATATGGATTTTTAGGAAAAATATATATATTTATCTATCATATTAATATTTTTCTTCTATCTTAAAAATTTATTTGATTTAGTTTTCCTATTTTCTCGTGCAAGCCAACCATTTTTCTAAAATATATTTATGTATCATATTAATTTTCCCTTTCTCTTGAAAATCTATTTTATTTAATTTTCCTTTTTTTTTCTCATGCAAATTAACCATTTCTATAAAATATAGATAATTATCTATCATACATATTAATCTTTTTCTCTCTCGAAAATCTATTTGATTTAGTTGTTATATTAATTTTCCCTCTCTCTTGAATATCTGTTTTATTTAATTTTCCTTTTTTTAATGTAAATTAACCATTTCTTGAAAATATAGATAATTATCTATTATATTAATCTTCTTCTTCTCTCTCTCGAAAATCTACTTGATTTATTTCTTCTCTTTGCATGGTGCAAGTTAACAATTTTTAGAAAATATATTTATCTATCATATTACTTTTTCTTCTCTCTTAAAAATCTATTCGATTTACTTCTCCTCTTAAAAATCTCATGGAAGTTAACCATTTTTAGAAAATATATGTATCAACATATTATTACTTTTCTTCTGTCTTAAAATATATTTGATTTATTTCTTCTTCTTCTTCTTCCTATGCAAGTTAATCATTTTTTAGAAAATATATTTAGTTACCAGGTTATTTTTCTCTTCTCTTTTCTCTCATGAGAAACCCAATCCCCATGTCTTGCATAGAATGATGTGAATATTTTTTTAATAATATAATTTTTTATATTCTTAAATTATAAAATTTTAATTTGTATTCGTTATTATTGTTGGATGAAACTTTTCTTTATAAAATATCAAATATTATTAACTTAAATAACTAATCAATAAATTAAAAGAAAAATTAAATTTAACGTTTTGAAACTATATTATTATAGTATAAATTAATTAAAATTTAATATAAAAAAATTCCTGAATGATAAGACAAACTTTCTAAATATAGTTTATTAAATAAATTACATATAAATATCAATTAATTATATATTCTTTATATTTTAAAATAAAATATAAAGAATTGGTGATTTGATTGCACAATTGAGTAACTTTGCAAAATTGCATAGGAATTAGTAAAAATAATTAGTGATTTGATTGCATATAAATTTTATTGTATGTTAAAAATAAACAGTTTTATAGCAAGTGTTAAGGTCACAAAAACAAATTATGAAAATTTACCACTTATAATTAGAAAGTTTAAAGCAAATAAGAATTTAAAAAAATTATTATTACAAAGATAATTACTATGGAAAAATATTTGAATTACTAATTGATTTAATTATGATTGAAAATACTGAATGATATATTAATGATATTTATTGAATATGTGTAATAATGTGTGTCTTAATAATATAAAATTTTACAATAAATATCTTTAGATGAGAAATGAAATGTACTTTTTTTTTTTACTAAAGATTTTGACAATGCTACTGTCAACGTATCATAACCTATTTTATGATAAAAAAATAATAATAATAAAAAATAGATAATAGATAGATAATAAAATTATTAACTTCCATGTCGTCATATTCATCAAATTATTATATCAAATCAAATCATTGAATTTTTAATTTAATTTTTACAATCTTGATCGTGTATTAATTATACCTATTTATTATTACTATGTATCACTATTAATCTTGAATTCCAACTTGATTTAAATTAATATTACATATCTAATTATATTTTTAAATTAAAATAATGTCAGAAATGATTAATTTAAAAGCATGTGTCAAATAATCAATATTTGAATAATTGATTTTTTATTTTTAATTATTTAATTTAATATTCTTATAATAAAAGGTCATTTGATTGAAGTAAATATATGATTTTTACTGATATTTATCTAATGAGCACTTAATTTCAGATTAATATTTAAAGAATCAAATTCTAATAAAAAATTGAAAAGATCTTTTGTTTATTATTTTTCAATCTGTCACCAAATCCTTAATAAAAACAATTTCAAATCAAATCACAAAAATCATTTGTTACCATTTTTATTGTACTTGGTCATGCTCTAAAACGTATCAAATTGTAGAACCAAAATTATAACTAATGGAGTTTTATTTTGCCACAATAATATAATAATAATGTGAATATTACTCTTCCAGATTAATAATAGTAATCTGGGTATTCAAAATAGCAAGAATATTATCAACTCTTATACGCTAAAAAAAGCTTTTCTCTTTTCAATCACTTACAAAGCTTTCATACTTTCAAAATCATTTTCAATTCCTACACCAACAACATGCTTTGATATATAAAAGCTCTTTTCTCTGATCAGCCACCCAAAAATTTCCCTTTCAATAAAAACACCTGCCAAGGGCAAATAGGTTGAAGATACAAAATAAAGGCATTTCCCGTTGCAATTGAAAAATAAAACTCCATGTTTTTCAATTGCATCATTATATGTAATTACCAGCTAGTAGCTTTGATCCAACAACTAAAACAATTGGAATTGTGGCATATTTATAAGCATTAGCACATTAAATTTAAATGTCTCGAGACAAAAGCATTTATAACTTTAAATGGTTAAAAAAAATTAAATCAAATCAATAATTTTTTTGTTAAGCACAATCAAATCAATAATGAAAATGTTAGAGAAGAACAATTGTAATAAAGGAAAGAATTAAAATATTTCAAAAACAAATTATTTTGGAATAAATTTTCCAACTGAATAATACTTTTATACGTATGAAGTATTGTACAATCAAAGCTCAGTCCTAAGATAAGCTTTGTTAGACATGCATAAAGATGACTACTGAAACAATGAAAGAAAGCAAAGAGAAAAAAAATCACTACCAGTAGATTTTATGGACCATGCATTGGAGATGGCATTGTCTATTACAAAATTATCACATTAGTCACTTTTGACTGGCACAAAAAAATCTTCTTAGGTTCCATTGACCCCATGATAGGACATGGGGATGGGTAAATGAGAGACTAAGATTTGGGAAACAAAAATCTAGCCAAAGGAATTGAGATGTGGAGGAAAGTTTATTACAAATTTTGAAGATTTACATTTCCTATAATAAGTCAAATAGAAGCAAAAGGAATAAGAAGATATCATGATACCTGTAAGATTGATAGGTCACATAAGGCTTGAGTCACGATCAGGCAATACTTGCATCGGATGAAGTTTCAACCTGAAATTATAAAGACATGTCAACAATGAAAAAAAAAAAAAGCTAAATAAGGTTGTTGTTCATTTAGAAGTATCCAATATTTATAGTCCACCAATTATTTTTTTCGTAATTTATAATATTTATTGCTTTTTAATGCTGATTGCCATCCATCATTTTAAAAAATCATTTGAGTAATAAGCAAATTTGGATATTTCATTCATTATAGTTTGATACACGTTTGAATAGTAATAAGTAAATTTGGATATTTCATTCATTATAGAATTAAAACTATTACGGACGTATGCTGATTTGTAGGGGGATATTCTTTC
The DNA here is from genome assembly GCA_035048595.1 of Echinosophora koreensis. Taxonomy (NCBI): domain Eukaryota; kingdom Viridiplantae; phylum Streptophyta; class Magnoliopsida; order Fabales; family Fabaceae; genus Echinosophora; species Echinosophora koreensis. The sequence goes on along the minus strand of JAPCYP010000016.1, from coordinate 4,592,992 downwards.
GAATTAATGCCATTATGGGATTTGTTTTGGTTCATTTTTTGAGTTATTGCTATAATCATTATATTTAAAGCTGACGTAGGATTTTTTAACCAAATTATTTGCTATCCAAATGATTGCTGTTACAATATTAAATTTACTTATTTACTTGAGGAAATTGAGGAGCCGAAATTTGGTGATCTGTGAGAGCGCCACGTGTATATCGTTCATTTAGGATTTATTAAAATGCGACACGTGTAAAAATTGCAGTATGTAGAATCGTTTAACATTCTCTTTTGTATAGATTATAGATTATAGATATTATAGATAGATGCCAGGAATTGTGATTGTGATGCCTAAATTAATTCCATTCCAACCACATTAATTTTATTCATACGAATTTATTATAGGACATATTTGATTATCTATATCTATATATCTTTTCAAACATATTTAAATGTCATAAATAACAATGACCAAAAATTCGGATGAATTTGAGCTCATTCATATCAAATCGAATTACTTTGAAATCAATTATCATAATTTCGGATATTTTGTTGGCTGATTATAGTTTGAAAATTTTATTGGAATGTTATGATTGTATTAATAGTTTAGATTTTATAATTTATTATTTTATTATTAATTTTTTTTAATGCATAAAAGTGTAGCCACCTCTATTAATTGTATTATATTGAATGAGAGCGCGACACCTAAGCGAAATTTGGAGGGAATGATTGTGGTTAAGCCACATATGAAAATTGGAGGCTCCTATGATTGACACTTGGAGGTTGCCAATTTGAGAAGTTTCACAAATGTATTATATATAGATATAGATTTAATAAATATTAATAAAATATATATGATAAATATTGACCTAAAACATTTTTAGTTAATAATATAATTCTCAAAATACTACTTTTTTGGCATATATATATATATATATATATATATATATATATATATGGGGAATGCTACAATAAACCCATTAGTTTTTAGGAATAAGCATTTTAGCAATATGCACCTTTTGATTTATACTAAAAACCCAACAACCTCTTTTAAATAAACTACTTAAATGAGTGTATATTAATGTAATTTACATTTTTTAATTTAAAATTTTATAATTTCATTCTCTCCTTGTATTTAATGTTTGGTTCCCTCCCACCTCATATTTAACGTTAACATATACTTTTTTTTTCTTTACTATTGTTAACATATACTTCTACTTTTATACGTTAGTAGGTTTTTTTTTTTTTTTTTTTTAATATTCTAAAAGGTTATAACCCGGGCTCAGACTTTGTTTTTGCTTTAAAAAAAGAAAGAAAGAACGTTAATGCTTAATGAGTCAAAACAAAAACAAAAGTTAATGCTTAAAAAATAGTAATAACATCGTATAATGTTAATTTACAGTAAAACTATTAGAAATTTTTTTAAAAGTAAGTTTTATTCTTTTCAAATATTAACTAATTTTATAATAGTTTTGTCAATAAAAGCTTTTTTTATAATAGTAAATCTACTATACATTTTCAAAATATTTTTTTCAGTAAAAACATATTTATTTTAATTTTTCAACACATTTTTGTCATTTAATAAGCTTCATGTAAAATGGATAAATTAAAAAATGTAAATTATATTAATTGTAAAATGTAAATTATATTAATTGTAAATATATTCCTTCTAATTGCAAACATACTCTTTCCAAACATTAATTGCAAGGAGAGAGAAAAACTAGAAAAAATTTAAATTAAAAAGTTTAAATTACATTAATGTCCACTCATTTAAATAGTTTGTTTAAAAGAGGTTATTGGGTTTTTAGTCCAAATCAAAAGATATATGTTGCTAAAATAATCCTTCCTAAAAATTAGTGGGTCTATTATAGCATTCCTATATATATATATATATATATATATACACACACAAAATTTTGGAGGAAAAAAAAAAATTTATTAGATCAGATTTACTGCCAAAAGCAGCCAGCCAACACGAGCATGAGTAAAGTTTGTGCTGTGTAAAATGCTCTGGATAAGCATATAAAATACAAGCCCTGCAGAACTAGCATGCTGGGATTATGCTATGAAACGCCATACGCGGACTTGAAAGGGGTCTCGTCTACGAATATTAGGCATATAATATTCAATTTGCTTTCAAAAATGATGTGTGTATCTAGTGGTGGGTATATGGACCTGGGTCCGTGAACTATCCATTTAACCTATGGTTTGCGTGGACTTGGACACCTTAAAATACGAGTCCATTTAAATACGAGTTTTTTGGGTCCGGTCCGTTTAACCCGCAGGTTTAACGGACTCAGTCCGTGGACTCGTCCGCTGACTGGAGTAGTTTTTTTTGTTTTTTAAAAAATACCTTTTTTTTGGGGGGGGGGGGGGGGGGGGGGGGTTCGTTTTAATTTTTAGCCCCCTAACCCTAAACATCCTCAACCTCAACCTCACCATTTGGCCTCAGCCTCAGCCTCACCAAGCAATCACCATTCCGGGCTGCCAGAGGGTTTCCACCTGCTCAGGTCGATGGTTTCTGCCTGTTCAGGTCGCAATCGCAGGGAAGCAATGCCATTTGCTCTGGTACGACCAGCTCCGGCTCGTCTTCTTCTTCAGCGACTAGCTCCGGCTTGTCATCTTCAAGGTCCACTTCGTCTTCGTCTTTTGCAACCAGCTTCGTCTTCTGCTGGTCCTTCATCATTTGTTCATCTTCGTCTTCAAGGTCCACTTTTTTTTTTTTTTTTTTAATGAAACTGAGTCTCTGTTTTTGGAGCTTTGGAGCCAGGGACTTACAAATCTAAGTTTTATTTGATTTGATTTTCTACAATCAGGATTTTTGTTATTTGGTATTGATGTTTGCATAATAAAAATTTGTTGATGAGTCTGTGGACAGTCCGTTTAGTCCTCAGACTATGAGGACTGGATGTGGACCTGTTTTCCAGAGTCTATCTATCATGCAGACTTTTAGGTCTGATCCATTTAAATACGAACTTATGCGGCCCGGTCCGCATACCCAGTTCTATGTGTATCCTCGTCAGAACATAGTCATCATATACAATAAAAAATGGTCCACCAGACATAATCCATGTAAAAAATAAGAAAGAAAAGAAAAAGTACTCGACCTGCTGAGATGCCATAGCTGATGCAACATGCATGACGTATAATATAAGCTCAGGATTCTAATATCTATCAAGTTGATTAAAAAAAAATGGTTATTTTCTTGGGTTAGAGAAGTGGTGGATGAATCATGAATATGTAAGGTGCGAGTAGAGGCAAAATTTTAAGCTTGTATTCTAACAACGTCAACTTTTTATAATTAATCAAACCGCAGGGAGTAGTTTTGTAAATAGTTTTGGGCCTTTGGCCTGAATCATTTGCCATTCACCAAAACAAAGAAACTAATTAGTTAGATTTCGGGAGTATGTTTGGTGTATGTATAAATTAAATTTGTACAAACTATTATTTTGAACTTAATTTTGATAAACATGATTAAGTTTTTAGATAAGATGATTAAATTATTTGATAAACATGATTAAATTTTAAAAAAATTAAAAAAAATTTAGATAAGATGAAAGTTTTCAAGCTTGTTTAAAAAAGCTTATTTGATTATGTTGAAATCAACAATTTCCATTTTTTTGACTGGAATAATTTCCATTTAATCTTTACAAAACTAAGTAATTTTTTTTTTTGATAAACAAGGGCCTAAACAAAAACTAACAAAGGGAAGACACTCCTAAGAAGTCTTCACGAATCAGCAGCTGGAACAAAGGGCATTAGGGCAATGCTTTTGAACAATAGAAATGGAGAAGGATCCTGAATTAAACAAATATTATTAATCTATACAAATAATTTCATATATTTTTTTAATCTATTATATAATGGTAATTTTTTAATTCAACCAAATAAAAAAATATTAGCTTAAAACCGCTTTTCAAAAATATATTCAAATCTAATTATAAAACTGATTTTATTATACTTTACTAACCGCACGGTCGACTCGGAGATTAGTCCCATGGCGGGTCCAAAGAATCTAAGTCGTGAGGATACTTCGAGGGGCTCACTTGGTCCCAATGACTAGTTAGGATGAGTACCAAACCAAAAAAATAATAATGATGTTTCACATATGATTCAAACACACTGTTTCTAGTAAGTTTTTAAAATCCGGTCAACAAGTTTAATAAAAACAATTACATAATGCTTAAAGATGGAATCGTTTTTGATTTAATACTAATTAGTAGTTACACCTATCAGATTTCTAGGTTAATACATAGTTTTTTTTTTTTTTTTGAAATATGCGTCGGTACAAGTTTTACTTGATTGAATTATCCATGAGATTGCCAAAAGAGGTTGGCACATTTGGTCAAGCCTTCTGCTCACACTAACTATGACTTATGTTCGATTCCTAGATCTCCGGTGTTAGTAGGTAACATATAAATTCCACTATAAATCATCGATGATTCACAATGGGTGCTATTCCCTGGCTTTGTAAGGGATGCCTTCCCCCAATCTAAACTTTATTACTATATTAAAAAAAAAAAAAAAAACTATCCATGAGGTTAATGCTCATTCGGTTGCGGTAATAGGAGAGTCGGTTATGATTTTCACAAAGTATTTCCCTAATTTTTTTTGGTTTCCCATGGTATCCTCCGCGTGTAACCGCGGAGACTAATCTCTCGAGCCGAGTAGGACCACAAGGGCGGCAAAGCTCTCCCTCAAAAGTTTTAACGTTGCTGCATTCCCAGGGTCATGATTCGAACTCGTGACCTCTGGTTAAGCTGTAAGAGATCCGTGCCATCTCATTCAAGCGCTCTTGAGGTGTTTTTCCTTAATATTTGAACTTGCATCCTACAAAACATTGATTTTTTTTTTTTTTTTTGAAACAAAAACATTGATTGTTATTGGCTAGCAACTAAATGAAACCACAATATTAGATTGATAAATGAATGAATTTCACATAAATTTACATAATAATTGGATAAAAGCTTAAAATAAATTTTCTTTTCAACCATCATTTCACAGATTTTTTTCTTAACACAGTTCTATTTCGAAGATAAATCAAAGCTGTAAGTGAGCCACACTTTCAAAAAGAGATTCGGATTTCAGAACTTGGAAAAGACAATTAGTAAAAAGTCTTTCAGAACTTCGGAGTAGTCAAAGATATTAGAGCTGGTAGAAAACGAGAGGGGGTCATGATCGATTTGGGTGGCAGTGGTAGTGTTGATGACGAGGAGAGACAATCAAATAAAGGACTATAATCCTGGAGAGCCGTCCATGAAGCCACCATCATGTTATTAAAGATGCTAGATGAGAAAGGGATTTTAGGAACTGGATGGTGGAAAGTTCTTCCAAACATATTTTTTTTGGTTTACAGGTGCTGGAAAAGTTTTTCTATTTTTATTTTTTTGAAACAAGGTGTTGGAAAAGTTGTTTATCCAAACAATTTTTTCAGTGAATTATTTTCAATATTTATTCCAAAATCAAAAACAAGCTTTAAAAGCAAAAGGTGTAAAACAGTTTCAAGCAGATCCTCCGGAAAGTGTGACTGGTTACAACCAGTCTTCAGGTAAACATTTATTATTAAAATATTTTTATTTTTTTTAATTACCAAAAAAGTTTTTTTTTTTTAGATCTGAACCCAACCTTTCTTCCACCTCCACCCTCACTCTCGACCTCACTGCCTCAGTATCAGTCACGATCCGGCGAAAACTACAGACCGGACGCATGGTGTCGGATGACGAATACGAGATGAGGGGTTCTTCGTTGGTGACGGCGCCAACGACAGGGGAGAAAACCAGTGGCGGAGAATGGTCAATCGGTAGCGATGCCAGTGAACTGTGAAATCCTGAGACTATTCCTCAGGCTTCGTGGAGGTCGTATGGACCAACTGCCTAAACCTCGTCTCGACCTAAAACTAGAAAAACCGCATCGTATGGACCAGACGCGCGAAATTGTAACACCTTCAAGTAATGTTACTGATAATTTGGTAGCAGAGGACACTGAATTTAAGGGGATTTTGCAAGGAAATGCTTGTGTGTGGTGGATTAGGTGCGAGTGCGCTACCCAGGTGGTGCTACCGCTTTTAGCTTTACTTCATCCATGGATTGTTTTTTTTTTTTTTTTTAACTTAAACAAATGAAGCTTAAATCTTGGTGGTGGATTTCACTTTGATTTTGTTCTGGATTTCACTTTGATTAAGCTTAAAGCTTAAAAATAATTTTTCTTTACTCCTCTTCTGTGTCTTCTTTTTCTCCTGCGAATGTCTTCTTTGCCGGCAAGCATGGTCGGACATCAGCTGATTCGAGGCAAAGGCTCTGATGGGGCTGGGCAGGAACCATTGAATAAAAAAATAACAGCAGGGTAAACAAGTTGCAAGTAAAAATGTTAAGTAGATCTGAACCGTTGTTATTTTAAAATAGTAAATCAATGGCTCAGGAAAAAGAAGGATGGATCCGGAGTCTACATTTAAACTTTAAACCTCTAACCCATGCTGGAGAATGCATACCGAAATACGGTGCCTTCTATGTTGCACCAGCAAGAAAACTGGTGTAACCATGCACCAGTTTGACCAATGAATATCAACCAATTAAAATGCCCATGTATCAAACCCTTTAAAAGGTTTTTATTTCCCAGTTAAAGGTAGGGGTGTTCGCGGTTCGGTTTGGATCGGTTTTGAGGCAAAAAGCCATCCGATCCAAAGATAAAAAGAGCATGCGGTTCGGTTCGGTTTGGATGACATCCTTAAAGAAATCCGATCCGATCCGATTAAATGCGGTTTGGATCGGTTCGGTTGATTCAGTTTTTACTTTAGTTACACATAAAAACAAATTAAAAAAGATCCCAATTAAGGACATGTACAAAGAAACAGAGAGAGATTAGGATATGTACAAAGAAAGATATTAGTTATATGCTAAGTTAGAAACATACATGTATAATGAAAGAAATTAGGACAGTCCCAAACACCAAACCACAACAGCCCTTATCGTAAGAAAGCACTAAATCCAGGATTAAAGAAAAAATGCAAGAAAAGCCAAACACAACCATGCTTTGTGCCTACAACTGAGAGTCAACCGATGAAATATACAGCCAAAAGTGGTCCACATGCAGCATTCCACACTCCAATAAGATCACCACCAAAAACATAGAAAAGTCAACCCCAGAAGGTATAGTTGTGCACATAACACCACCAAAAACAATAAATCTAAGGTACAAAAAATTGAAAATAATATTCCTGATAGTAGTCCACCTTGCCCATCGAGTGACTTTAGGAAAAACAGACCTTACCATCTCCAAGGTAACATGATTATAACTAAGTAATATCCAAAACAATATCCTCATGAAGATGGACTACTGATGAGCATACCTCTGTTTCTCAGCCAAAGATGTATCAACAGCAGCATATATTTCAAACGCGGCGGCAAGGCAAGCCAGAGTGTACCTCTCTAGATTAGAATTCCACCACCGCCGTCCTCCTCCACTCCCTCTCAAATCGAAAGTGCAGCGAAGAGAGGAAAGGAGGTGCGGCGGCAAGGCAAGGGAGACACAACGGCGAGGTGAGGGAGATGCGGCGGAGATGGCAAGCGGAGTGGGGGAAGCGGCGGCTTGTGCAGGCAGCGTGGGAGAAGCACGAATAGGACATAGGGATTTGAAAGTAGGGGTGATTTGTGAATTGAGAAGTAAAAGTTAAAGTCTGATTGAAGCGCAAAACGCGGGAGTCAGTATGTAAAACGTTGGGGATCTATTTTTTATTTGAGCCTTCGGTTCGGTTTGGATCGGTTCGGTTTTAGGAAAGCAAACCGAAAACCGAACCGATCGGTTGCTATAAAAAGTGATCAAAAAATCCAAAATAAATAGGTTTTTAGCGGTTTTCGATTATTTTGGAACGGTTTGCGGTTTTTTTTATTTTATCAGTTTGGATCTGAACACCCCTAGTTAAAGGCAATATTCTCAAAGAAAAATGATAAGTTGACAACCTAAACCAATAACTGATAACCGTATAAATACCACTAAGGATAGAGAAAAGACAAAAACAATAATATAATAATACAAAACATCATAATAATAGGTTTATACAAAGTTGTCCCAGTATAGTTGTCAATTCAGCTCTATTCAAAAGCAGTATTTCCAAATGCCAATACAAATGCCTTGACTAATACTTTTACATTGGCCATCGTATTTGCCCATCCCTTTATGCAAAAGAAAAAACTGAGTATAATCAGAAAGAAAAGGGTAGAGAGAAAGAGAGAGGAGGAGAGGGGTGGCCAAGAGCGGCTAGGCGTCGCGGAGGAGGGAGTCGTGCTTAGCGGTGACCACGCAAAAAACGGCGAACTCAGAGGAGAAGGGAGGAGCCGCACGACTGGGCAGCTAGGAGGGAGGAGAACATCAGATCTGTGATGGTGGGGAGAGGGGAAGAAGAAAAAAGAACAACCACGTCTTTAACGGCGGCTGGGGGGACGCGCACCACGCGACGGAGAGGAAGAAGAAGCCTCGGCTGACAACTGCAAGGAGGCCGCATGGTGGAGAGAGAGAAGACGGAGTGGCGCGATTTAGCGAAGGGAAACGGAGTCGCGTTTCATGGTTGTTGATGACGGAGGGGATGACGCTTATGGCGGCTGTGGAAAATGTAAACAAAGAAAGAGAGAAAGATTTGGCTGAAAGTGAGAGTCATTCTCATCATTCAATTATCAAAATGAATTACTTATTACAAAGTCTAATGGCTATTCTATATATACATGAAGAATAAGGCGGGAAATCTAACTAACTCTACTCTAACCAACTAACTGCATAATGTTAGTCAATTAACAGAAATAACTAATAACTGAAGCAGATGAAAACTAGCTTGGTGCTTCCTTTTGGTTTTTCATCTGTGACACCCCCTTGCAAGCTGGAATATGTATGTCAATTATTCCAAGCTTGGCATGTAACAATTGAAAGGGTCCTCGAGCTAATGGTTTGGTGAGGATGTCTGCTATTTGGGAGTTAGTGGATATAGGGAGCAGATGTATTACTCCTTGTTACAATTTGTCCCGCACTAAGTGACAATCGATCTCAATGTGTTTCGTTCGTTCATGAAACACTGGATTGGCGGCTATGTGAAGTGCAGAGTGATTATCACAGAAGATGACAGCTGGAGTGGTTTGTGTTATGCCAAAATCCTGAAGTAGATAAATGAGCCATTGAGCCTCACAGGTGGCCTGAGCTAAGGCTCGGTATTCTGCCTCTGATGAAGACCTAGACACAGTGTTCTGTTTCTTGCTTTTCCATGAAATAAGTGAAGTTTCCATGAAGAAGTAAAAGCCAGATATGGACCTACGTGTGTCTGGACATGTCCCCCAATCGGAATCAGTGAAACCTTTGAGTTGCAAATTGGAATCTGCTGGGAAATAGAGTCCTTGGCCTGGAGAGTTTTTGATGTATCTGATGACTCTAAGAGCAGCTTGTTGGTGCTCATTTGTTGGTGCATCAAGGAACTGGCTGAGATTGCTCACTGCAAATGCTATATCAGGTCTTGTATGAGTGAGATATAGAAGTCTACCAATAAGGGTGGGAATAGGCCAGGCCAGGCCAGGCTTTGCTTAAATAGGCCTGGCCTGTTTAAAAAATTGAAAGCCTAAGCCTGGCCTGTTACCTGTTAAAGGCTTTATTTTAAGCCTGGCCTGTTAGCCTTTTTAAAAGCCTATTTTGTATCAAGATCTCCAAATAGGCCTATCTCTAAATAGGCTAATAGGCCATTAAATAGAGTAAGTTCACTGTTTAGCCTATTTAAAATTGGCCCGTTATTCATAAAAAAAAAAAAATTTGGCCCGTTAAAAATAATTTAGTTTGTTAAATACACCCCTTTCCCCTCCCAGGCTCCCACCCCAAAACCATCCATTCTCATTCACACTTTGAAATTTGAATTACAAATACATCTGAGTTTCTTCTAGAGCCAGAGCCTTCCAGAACTTCCAATGGCCCGTACTGAGCAGACCGCTCGCATTCCATCAAAAGCAAGGCTCCACGTAAGAAGCTGATGACGAAGGCCACCAGGAAGTCAGCTCCGGCCACCGGCGGAGTGAAGAAACCGCACTGCTTCAGGCTAGGAACAGTTGCGTTGAAGGAGATCATAAAGTACCCAAAAAAGTGATAGAAAAACTTAATAGAAAAAGCTAAACTAACTTTTCATAGAACTTTACCCGGATTTGTCGATAATGGGAGCCTGGGTTTCGAATGTTCTTCTCCGACCACGACGAGCGGACCGCGGGACCACAACGAGCGGACAAAACACACGGCAAGCGGCGGAGTCAAATGGAGCGGCAGAGTCAGACAGAGCGTGAACGGCGGAGTCAGACGGAGCATGAGCGGCGAGTTGGACTGTCAGAAGAAATGAATGAGAAAATGGGAGAGGGAGGCGCACAGTCATTGTATTTAGTCATCTAGGGTTTCTGAAATGTGAGAAAATGGGACTGGAGTCATCAATAAAATTTTAAAATTCATTTTATTTTAATATCAATAAATATAAAAATATTCTTAATATAATTTATATTTTTACTTTTTATTAAAAATATCATATGCTGTATATATATATAATATAACCAGGCTGGCCTGACAGGCTAGAGAGGCTTTTTTGTAGGCTTGAGCCTGACCTATTTAAGTAAAAAGGCATTTTAGAAAGCCTGAACCTGGCCTTTTTATTAAACAGGCCAGGCCAGGCCTTAAGCAGGCCAGGCCATAGGCCCCTGTCGGGCGGCCCGGCCTATTCCCACCCCTATCTACCAATGAGGCGCCTGTAGGGACTTGGGTCAGGAAGTGCTTCACCAGAGCCTTTGTGCAGCTTTGCTTTACTATCCATAGGAGTGGTGCAGGGTTTGGCTCCCAACATGCCAGTGTCTTGCAAAAGATCCAATGCATACTTTCTTTGGCATAAGCTAATCCCCTTTTGTGATCTTGCTATCTCAAGGCCGAGGAAGTACTTTAGTGCACCAAGATCTTTGATGCTATATTGAGCATCTAGTAATTCCTTCATCTTGTTAATTTCTTGAATATCTGTCCCAGTCAAGACCAGGTCATCCACATACACTAGTATAGCTGTGAGCTGGTGTTGCTGTGTCTTAGTGAACAAGGAATAGTCAGATTTGGACTGAGTATAGCCTGAGGCAAGAAGAGTTGCAGTGAGCTTAGCATTCCATTGGCGGCTGGCCTGCTTGAGACCATACAGGGATTTTTGTAATCTGCACACAAGTTTGGAATCAGGAAGTTGCAGACCAGGAGGGGACTTAATGTAGACCGCCTCTTGTAAATCTCCATGCAAAAAGGCTGTATTTACATCCAATTGGTGCAGGTACCAATTGTCTGCAGCAGCAAGAGTCATCAAGACTCTAATTGTAGTCATTTTGGCCACTGGACTGAATGTCTCCAAGTAATCTATCCCTTCAGTCTGACTATAACCTTTGGCAACAAGCCTAGCTTTATGCCTCTCTATTGATCCACCAGCCTTATGTTTCACCTTGAACACCCATTTGCATCCAATGGTATGTTTCCCATCAGGAAGAGGGGTGAGAACCCAAGTTTGATTCTTGTCCAGAGCCAACAGTTCAGCATTGATAGCCTTTTGCCAACAATCATGAATCACAGCCTCTGCATAGGTATTAGGTTCTATGGCTGTGGAAATGGTTAAGGCAAAATGTTTATGAGATGGTGACAATTGGTGATAGGAAAGATAGTTAGAAATAGGGTATTTTACCTTTGGATCAGATGGTGCAGCAGTAGAGGTGGCTAGTGTGCAATGATACTCTTGCAAGTATGTTGGTGCTCTCCTAGACCTGCTGGATTGCCTTACTGGCTGTGGAGGTGCACTTTGGATAGGGTCCAGGAGTTGTGATACATCAGGATTTTGGTGAGCTTCAGGAGCTGGATCTTGTGGTTGAGGTGTATGAATGGCATTGTTTGGGATGGTGGTTATAGCAACAGGTATGGCTTCAAGGAATGAGTTGTTATGACTATTGTGATATATAGGGACAACATGTTCAGTAGGTGGATTATGCATGGCTTTGGTGGCATAGGGAAATATACTCTTATGGAAAATCACATTCCTTGATAGAAAAATTTCTCTGTTTTTGAGATCAAAGAGCACATAGCCCTTTGTTCCAGTTTTAAATCCTAAAAATACACATTTTCTGGCCCTAGGGTCTAATTTCTTTCTATGTGACACCAGAATACTTGCATAGCATAGGCATCCAAAAATTTTAACAGCATTTGGATCAGGAATCTGTTTGTGAAGTGTGTGGTGTGGTGAGTTGTTTGAAATGGATGAAGAAGGTTGCCTATTTATCAAGTACACTGCATGTGTCACTGCAAAATTCCAGAAACATTTAGGCAAGGAAGCTTCAAACATAAGTGCCCTAGCAACAGATAAGATGTGTTGATGCTTCCTTTCCACAATTCCGTTTTGTTGTGGTGTTTCCACACAACTTGTTTGGTGTAAAATTCCTTTTGATTTGTAAAATTCATTTAGTAAAAACTCTTTTCCATTATCAGATCTAATGCATTTAAGTTTAGAGTCAAACTGAGTTTCAATCATAGAAGAAAAGGATTGGATGAGTGCAGAAGTTTCAGACTTTGACTTCATTAGAAAAAGCCAAGTATGCCTACTAAAGTCATCCACAATGGTCAAGAAATACTTATGACCTAATACAGATGGAATTGATATAGGGCCCCATATGTCTATGTGAATCAATTCAAATGGTATAGAAGTATGACTATCACTATTACAAAAAGGTAAGTGTTTCTGTTTTGCAAAATGACAAAATTTCACAATGTTTTTCAGTGTTTACAATATCTATGAAGGGATGCATTTTCTTCATGATGAGTAGTTTTTCTTGTGAAGGGTGGCCAAGTCTTTTGTGCCAGAGATTGAATGTATGACTGGTGTGAACAGCATTCACAGTAGTTGGAGAGGGTATTAACATACTTGAAGAGGGAGACATTGCATACAAGCCACACTTGAGCTTAGCTGCACCAATCATCCTCAAAGTATTGATGTCCTTTATCTGGCAAATATTGTGAGAAAAAGTCAGTGTGCAGGGTAGGGAATTTGTTAATTTTGAAACAGAAATCAGGTTAAAGCTAAAGCTAGGAATGTATAGCACATCAGAAATGTAAAAATCATTTGAAAAGACAATAGTTCCTGATATGGTGGCTGTAACTTTGCTTCCATCAGGTAAGCTGACTGGAATTAGCTTAATTTTCTTGAATGTTTGGAATTCAGATAGAGAGTAGCACACATGATCTGTGGCTCCTGTATCTAAAATCCAACATTTTGGTTTTGAAAAATTGGCTAAAACACACACTGTACCTGAGGGTTTATGAATGGGAGTGTGGTTAAGATTTGAAGTTATCTGGTTTGTGGCATGAAGCTGTGATCCAGAACTGTGATGCAGCAGTGCTACCAGTGCTTTGTGCTGATCAGGAGTTAAGGTCAGACCCGAGTTCTCAGTCCTTTCCCTTTGGGAAGAATGGTGAGAAATTATGCTTCTGCCATCATCATCAGAGGTAATGTCCTCATCTGCAGTAAAGTTGTTCACAGCTCCACTATTCTTGAAATAGTTGGGTGGATATCCATGCTTTTTATAGCAAGTATCCACTGTGTGGCCAGACCTGTGGCAGTAGGTGCAGATCTTGGTGCTTCTACCTCCATTCCCTCTTCCACCAGAAGAGGATCTACCTCCTCTTTTTCCTCTGCCTCTTCCCATTTGACCATGATCAGTAAAATTAACAAGAGCTTTAGCCTCATCAAAAATGCTACCATTCATTTGTCTTTCTTGTTGGATCAACATAGAAAACACTTCATCAGCATCTGGAAGTGGTTTCATCATCATTATTTGTGATCTTATTGCAGCATATTGCTCATTTAGTCCTTTCAAGAACCTAATTACATGATCTGCATCCCTATATGTTTCAAGAGTGGGGATAAGGGTACAGGTGCACTTCACTACACAGAGGCAAGAGGGAATGGGCCTAAGGTTATACAATTCTTGCCATAAAACCTTTGAGATTAGTAAAATAAGAAGTAATGGATCTATCTCCCTGCTTACACATGAAGATTTCTTCTTGCAAATCAGATATTCGAAAAATATCACCTTGACAATATCTCTTTTTCAAGGTATTCCAAACTTCAAGTGCTGTGTCCATCCATAAAATTGTATCCAATATCGAATCATCAATTGAGCTATGCAACCAAGAAAGAACCATGGTGTTGCACCTATCCCAAGGCTTGAACATCAAGCTATCTGTATCAGGTTTAATCACTGATCCATCAACAAAAACTAGCTTGTTTTTCGTCTTGAGAGCAATGGTCATAGATCGTGACCATGTGTGATAATTGCTACCACTTTCATGAAGACGTGTAGAAACTAGAGAAATACCTGTGATTTCATTTTGATTCAAGAAATAAGGATTTGAAGGATCCATGATTGTGTTTGCCATTGCAAGAACTATTGCAAAAAACTATCAAATCGAGGAATCTTCAAGAGCAAGAAATCTGATCAGAAGCTGATCCAGAGACAAGAACACCAGAAGGAAGGCTTCAGATCAATTTGAGATCAAGAAACGACCTGCTGCAAGGGTATGAGCAAGATCTGAAAGAATAATGAAGGAAAGAAAGAGGATCGAGAAGAAGAAAACTAGCTTGGTGCTTCCTTTTGGTTTTTCATCTGTGACAGCGGCGGCACGGCGGTGTGGCGGCGGAGGGCTGGGGATAGAGGATGAAAGCTTGAAGATAAAAATGAACTGAGATTGTTCTTCTACTTCTTCTCATTTTTTATTTTTTATTTATGTATTTTGGCCAGATGTTGATTCCATTGGGGTTGTATTGAACTGTAGATTGATAATTATTTGGACTTGATTTGCTTAGAGGAAAAAAAATTTCAAAAATTGATATTTTGACAGCGGCACTGTAGTGGTGGCATTTTCGTAATTTTGACCACTTTTTTTTTAAAAAAAAATTAGCTTTTTTTAGTACTAATATTTTTGGTTAATCACGTACAAATATTTGGTTAATCACGTGAAAATATTTGGTTAATTAAGTTCATTATATGATTAATGGGTCATCGTGAAACTTGCAATCATTTTCAACAGCCATGTAAATATTTGGTTAATCCCGTATAAATATTTGGTTAATTCAGTTCATTATATGATTAATGGGTCATCCTGACGTATACAATCATTTTCAACAACCATGTAAATATTTGGTTAATCACGTGCAAATATTCAGTTCAATATATGTTTAATGGGTCATCCTGAAACTTACAATAAATTTTTACAAATATGTAAATATATGATTAATCACGTGCAGATATTTAGTTAATTCAGTTTATTATATGGTTAATGGGTCATCCTGAAGCTTACAATCATTTCCAACATCTTGTAATTATTTGGTTAATCACGTGCAAATATTTGATTAATTCAGTTTATTATATGATTAATGGATCATCCTGAAGCTTACAATCATTTTCAACACCATGTAAATATTTGGTTAATCACGTTCAAATATTTTATTATTTCAGTTCATTATATGATTAATGGCTAAACATGTTAGTACTCAAAAAATCTAAATGTTTTTTTTTTAAAGTCAAAATTATGAAAATGCCACTACTACAGCACACTACAATACCGCTACAGTGTCGATGTCAAAATATAATTTCTGAAAAAAAAATCATCTCATCCAAAATCCCTAACCCCCAAATTTGTTCATCTCACTCTTTCTCTGTTTATTTATTTTTTTTATTTATAAAATTCTTTCCCTGTTTTTTGACAAAAGGAAGGACCATAGGGAACCATTTACATATACGGATGAAATACAAAAATACGGTCCAGATAATATATGTCATTTACCTATAATACAAGTTATACCAGCATTGTAATACTTGACAAGAAAAAATTCAAACAAAAGTACAATGTGCTGATGTGTCAAATTACAAGTCATTTATTGGCCAGTCAAATAGGAGTCAGGTTGCACCAGCTTTTTGCTGGTTCAACTTGGACAAAACCACCAAAATACTTGCAAAAAAAATCATTAGGCAAAGCCATTGAAGACGTGACCCGTAAAGATGGGAACTGCATGAATAAGTGAATATAGATTTTCAGAGAATGGTGCCAGAATTGTCCTGTCTTACGAGCGTCAAGACTTTATGACATTTGCTTCGATCCAAAGATTCAAATATGCATTAAGCTTGCCCCATTCTACCCAAGAAAGCAGCAACTTATCCTTGTAAGTTGTAACAGCCTTCTCAGCGCCAAAGGCCAAGTAAACAATCTTGGAATGGAAATGATAAATAAGGTATTTGGAACCACATCCATTTGTTTGTTATAAAAGCACGTCTAGAGAGCTGCAAACTCACGTTTAACGTCTGCAAACTCGTTTTCCAAACACACATTAATACATTTACGACAAAGATGCCATGCACATTCAACGTGCATAAGTTTGTACATAAGTTTAAGTAGAAAGGAAAGAAAAATGAATAGATGAGATGACAGTATGCAGTTTAGCATAAGTTTGTACATGTAACAAAACTCATCTTAGAAAGTCTTCTGGAATGTGGATTCAGTATATCAACAGGAGCACCATTACCAATATATAATATACGGATAGCAAAACTATGAAATTGAGGCAAATCAGGGCATCAAATGATGTAGACACGGTTAAGGAATGTCTCAGAGTCAAGTATCTACCAAAGATAACAAAAGGATGGCCAGAAAATGAAAACATCAGCTTTAACTAATGTTATTGATCAAAACAAGGAACGAGGAAATCTCTTGCAACACTTTTCCATACATTGCTACCTCATTAACAAGCTGGTTAAATCATAAAAGAGAATATAAGTCCACAATTAACGAAAAAGAGAGGTCGAGAGATTAAAAAAGAGAGGTCATACTTCAGTCTAATTGTATGATAAAACCAGGGATTGAAGAAGGATCAAGCTCCCAACACCCTCTGAGGTAAGTATCATCTTCCCCACTGTGCTGAAAAGCAGGAATCTGATGAGAAAATCTACCAACCTCTTCTCTTAATATTTCAATCACACCAGATTTAGATCTATGGATTCTAGGAGCCCTGAAAAATGGCTGAGATCTGTTAACAGGCATCAGAACAACAACTTGTATGCTCTTGTCAGTGTCTGCTAATACTTCTACTATATGACATTCACCTCTTCCCTGGTTTGAACAAGTGGACTCATAGTTCCGGTCCTTGTATAGAGCCCAAACCTCACCTTTTCTCGGGTAAATTTCGTAAATGTTATTTGCCACGGGTTCAACTTTTAATTGATGAGAGAAGTCAGAGAGCGAAAGAATCTGTGATTTGACTTTTTTAACTTTGAAGGTACCACAAGATACTGTTCTTTTCAAGTCTTTTGGTGGTGAGCAGGGTTCAAGTAGGGATACGTGCAACCTAAAATTAGGGGTGAACTCAATCTTCTTAATTTGAGCATAAATTTCAGGCATCTTATCCCTATCACCATATATTGCCCATATCTGATCACAATGAAACCTTTCTTCAGATTTTTCCTTCTTGAAGTCATACCGCGATGCTTCCGCAACATTGCAATCTTTTTTCAAAGGTGTACCAAAACTTCCTACAGACTGAGAAAAACTTCTGTCCTTCACATTTTTGTTGGCATTTGAATGAGTATCAGTCACTTTGCCTGCTACGCCTTCGGCTGCATCTACTTGAGCATTTTTCTTGTTTAAGCCTCTAGGTGACCTGCGGACTTTCAATGTCTCTCTTTCATAAGTATTTTGCTCATGTTTCTGTGGTGTCTTGAGCTTCTCATTAGCCTTATATGCAGCAGCGGTTCCCTCGGGTTGACCATGGTCCCTGTGATCAATGTCTTTGTCATCCTCTCTAACCATATATTGACTAGAGCTTGCTTGACCATTATCCACACTTTTTCTGTTTGACCTTGGTGATCTTCTAAGGATTGACGAAACTCTCTCAGCATTGTTACTCTCATGCAACTGCTCTTTGTGAAGACTCTCATTAGACATAGCCTGTTCCACTTTACATTTAGAGGATTCACGGTGCAGACAACTGGCTCCATTGTTCAACATTCCATCCTCCATCTTCACATCACCAGTGTCACCAACTACAAAAAGGTCACTAGGCAGGCTAGCAGGGTCAAGTTCAAAAGACCCCTTTGGAACACCTTCCCTTTCATCACCAGTCATCTTATATGAAGGAATCCGATGTGAGAACCTATATAGCGCATTAGGTGGAACACAAAATAAGCTAATTCCATTCTGCACAGTTTGCTGAAAGAGACTAACAAATCCTTTTACTTTGCCAAGATAAGCAACTTGAATGCCAATATTCTCATCAAAATCAGATAGGACTTCCACATATTCAAATTGAAATTCCGAATCATTTTCTCGATCAGAACTCCATCCAAGATCCCAATCTCTGAAAAGTGCCCAAGTTTCTCCCTTCTTAGGAAACACCAGATAAGAACGTTTGCCACTTCCTTTTATGCAATGCATCTGGTGAGAGAACATACCACGATCTCTAGTTCTCTGAGAATGACCAAGTTTGAACTTACCACAACCAACGGGCAAACCAGCATCAAGCCAATCAATCTCACCTTCGTCATCCGGGTCAGGTTCCAGCCAAGTAATCTGCAACTTGAACGGGGAGGAGAATACTTTCTTGACAAGAGCATAGTACCTTGGCATGCTATCAGAGTTATCAAAAATAGCCCAGAATTGATCAACAGCAAAACAATTCTCTGCCTTATCCTTCTCGAAATCACTGAAATCTGGATCAGGACAAAGGATCTCTTGATAGGGAGGGGAATTTGAATTCAGTGGAGAGCAATTGTCTGCTTTTGACTTTCTATCATCAAGATCTAACTTGGATGCCTCCTTTATTTGCACACGAGACTGCTCAATTTTAGTTTTATTCCTTGAAAGTGTTTCTTTAGCTGGGCCACTTGCCTTATTTCCCACCTCTCCATTCTGACCAGCAGTGAAACTAGACGGATTGTTGTTATTGAACAACCCACCACTTGCAGGCACGTCTCCTTTCTCCACTTCAGTGGTGTTAACTGATTCATATTGTCGTGGCCTTTTGGAAGGACTATCAAAATCACCATGTTGAGGACTTTCTGTGTATGAAACACGCTGCTTTTTCCTGGAACTTCTCCTTTGGTTTACTCCTGCATTAAGTCCAGATGAATCAATACCATTTTCTCGAACATTGGCATCTTTCAAGTCATTACCATTTTCAGCCTTGTTATCACCTCTAGAATCTGATTCTGACTGCCTTGCTCTTTTACTACCAACTTTTGTTGAGGTTTGTGATTCCTTGGGTTTGGATGCAGCAGGCCTAGACGTTCCAACACCAGATCTTCTCCCTCCTGGAGCCACATAGCCACCTCTACTCTTTTCAACTTTACTATGCCCACCAACTCCAGCGGTACATTTTGCCATAGATACAGGATGTGACCGCACAAACTTATCCCCTTGTCCTCCACCACAAGTGTTTCCACCATTACTTTCTGATGCTTCTTTTGGTGGCATGTGCTTTCGAGCCTCATTCTGGTTATTAAATGATGTACATGTGTATCCTGGTGGCACACCCTGGTATCCCATATCACGAGCTGTAAAGGATTTAGAACATTGTTGACAACGTAAGGTTGCATTTTCAATCATTTTGTAGTACTGGTACCTAGTGCTACAGTGTTGGCAAGATGTCCAGAACGTCTGCTGTTCATCCCACTGACGGGAATTCCAACCCGGAGAGTGTGAACTAAAATTATTCTGATGATTTCTTGCAATTCCATCATGCTTCGTCACAAATGAACTACTCCCATTTGAGTGATGGGATTGAGGCTTCGGTGCTGCAGTTCCCACAGAAACTCTATAGTTATATAAAGAACGCTTTGCATGGTCACTCAAAACCCTGTTAGCTTCCCCAATCAACTTGAAAGCTGCCTCTGCACCAGCAGATTTGTTTTTGTCAGGATGAAGCAGTAGTGCGAGCTTCCTGTACTGTTTCTTTATAGTTGCTTCATCAGCCAATCGCTCTGTCTGAAGAATTCCATACCAGTCCATGTCAGACCCAGAGAATTTGTTCTGTGCAGCACAGTGAACCTCACAAACAGTAAGGATCTGACCAATATTCTGAATTTCAGGAAACAGTCTTTTGGCTTTCATAGCAAACTTCAGTGCCCCTACAAAGTCTCCACTTTGCATTCTACTTTCCGCAATTTGCTTAGCCCTCGTAGCTTCATCCTTATTGCACTCCATGAGTAAATTGAAATCAAAACCTAATTTCCGTTCTTCAATCACACAACAATGCACAGACAGGGCGACTTATAGTGTCTATTCATAAATTGACAATGTGCAACATTTTCACCTGATTGACACAAAACAAGCAAGACTAAGCTAAACTAGCAATGAACCATTTAACAAGAACGTCATGTATCACTTGCATAAACCAAAAATAGCAAATAAAGCATACTTTAGAAGCAGCTGTTTAGATTCAGCAGCAGAGACAATAAGGCAACTGAAACAAAACCTATCACTTTCAGAAAATACATAAGGCTCCGTTTGGATAGCTGATAACATAGGAGCTTATTAGAGCTTCTTTATTAGAGCTTCTCTATTGATACAAGTGCTTTTATGTGAGAAAAAAAAAGTATTTTGGGTAAAATTTAAATAAGTAACTTGTTAACCTCCAAAAACTATTTTTAGCTTATTTTAGGAAGCCAGTTTTTATAGCTTCTTAGAAAAGCCTTGTGTGAAAGCTATATTTTAACAAGACTGGGAGGTTGTTTCGCATATTTAGGGGACAATTATATCCTCATCATAATTTGAAATGCCATGAAAACCAAACCATTCATCTCCCACCTTTAATTCTCTCGACTTTTTAGATTTTGAAAGCGCTTCTTCAAGTTCAAGTATGTAACCAAACACTAAATAACTTAATTTAAAAAGAACTTACGAAACAAAAGCTTCACACATACGGCCTCCTTATATAAAGGCTTAAATAAGCTGTTTCTCCAAACGAGACCTAAATATTCCAGTAAATTTTGTTCATGTACTAACTCAACATAACAAGTAAATCTCGGAACCCTGAGATTTTTCAATTCAACTCTAGTACAAATTTTACAAGGTAAGGAATAAAATCATTTTAGAAAAAATTCCTCAAAAGGAGGTAAAAACGATATTTACCTTTAATTCAAACACGAGAAGAACAGATCAGAAGCTTTTTAGCTGAAAAAAATGAAAAAAAAATAAAAATGAGACACAACACACGATAACATAATAACAATAAATAATAAAACAAGAAACTCACATCAAATTCACGCATGAACATATAAGCTAGACGGAGCATGTTCATAAATCAAAATTCAAACCCTAAATTCAAATATTGAAAGGACCTAAGAAAAAAGAAGCAGCGCAAGCAAAACAGTTTCAATTCAAACCCTAGATCGAAATAGAGAAGAGAAGAATCTTACTGTAAATGAGGATGCGAGTGTGTTTGTGGAGAGTGGAGCTACCACCACCACACTCCCTCTCAAGCTATTTATAGAGAGAGAGAGAGAGAGAGAGCTGAAAGCGGGAAATGAAAAATGAAAATCTGCTTTATATGTATAATAATTTGAGTTAAACTGTTGAAAGAAGAGAAGAAAAGGTTCAAATTGAAGAAGAAAAACCCTTGGATTTGCAGTACCAGCTGTTTCTCTTCATTTTTTTACCTAAACTTTTTCTTTTGTTGCTGTTCTCGTTGTGAGTGAGGGTATTCAAAGAAACTTCTAGGTGAAAGCCAAGGCTACTTGTGTAATTTTCATTTTCATAAATAAATAAATGATAGTTTATTTTTATTTTTTTGATGAAAAAAAATGATAGTTTATGAATGGCAAATGCAGGTCTCTCTTGAAAACCTACACCCTCATGATCCTCCAAAATCCTTGGGAGGATGAATCTGTCATATATTTTTACTCATTGATTTATTTATTATTTTAAACTTTTAAATTTAAAATCAATTAATCAATAATTTAGATTATTGGATGACCAATCTTTAACCTATTAATAAGATGACCTTAACCTTGCACTATAAAACTTTTTTTTTTTCACAAACCTTACACTATAAGCCTAAATAATTTTTTGTATATAAAAAAGTTTAAGTGAGTTGAATCTTGGGGCTATAAACCGAAATAATTTGTACAATATTTCTTCTCTCAATCGTATATTACTATGGCCCAACTAGCCCAAAATGCAAAAATGCACATCACAATGTCATCATCAAACTCACATCTCTCACGTTTATATTGATAATAATAGAATTAGAGTATAAATGCATAAAAATAATATACATATATTTATAGCTTTTTTTTTTACCAAATAAATATATCTATAGTTAAAAGGTGAATATAGTGTATAAATGTGAGGTGATATGTATATTTAAAATTATTCTCCAAAATACTAAGAAAAATAAAATAATGCACATCATCTATGGTTCACATCTCACACATTAAAAATGTGATAAAATTAAATTTAGACATAGAATTAATTATAATTAGAAGATGAAAATGATATATATACAGTGATATATGTATAATTGTGCACAGATAGCATTATTCAGATACTAATTATAATTGGTTTGATTTGGTTGGGATATATTAATCTAATTTTCACCTTTATTAATATTAGGTTAAATTATTTCAGTGAGATATTTATGTGTTTTTTTTTTTTTTGTCTTTTTGAAATAAGAAAAACTTCTTATTGTATATTATTGAATATGGGCCTCATCATTTGTGGAGTTATCAATGTTTCACACTTTAATTATATTTAATGTCACATATTTAATGTTACACAAAAAGCAAATAATAATAATAATAATAATAATAATAATAATAATAATGTGACACAATCTCCTGATTTGTAGGGTATTTGTTACAGATTATTTGATAAAAAAAAATCATTTTTTTAGGTAAGAAATCATTTTTAATGTGTTTACTTGTGTTTGTTTAAACTTTTCATAAAAAACTATTTTAAAAAAAATGAATTTTAAAGTTAAAATGGAAAATTACTTTCATTGGTTTTTGAAAAAATATATTTAAAATCGCTAATTACTTTTAAAAAATGATTTTTATGAATGTAGACAAATACAAAATAACTTCTTATTTTTTAAATCTCTAAAAAATAATTTATCAATTATTGAATGTAAAAATTATTTTTTTAAATATAAAAATTATTATTTTTTATTCCGTATCAAAGTAGTCCTTAAAAGTTCAGTTTGATCCATTTTTTATTTTCGGCCCTAACTTTGATAGATAAATTAATTTAGTAGACATATTTATCAAGGTAACTGGTTACCCTCCCTTTTCCTTTCGTAGTCAATATAGGAGCATGTTTAGGAAAGTTGGTTTTTTCATTTTCAGTTATTTTATCTCCAAAAAGTTGATTTTAAAATAATCTAACATGTTTGACATATTGCTTAAATTTATAAAAAAAAAAAAGCTTTTTTTTTTCGGAGAAAAAAACTGTTTTATGTTATCTAATTTGTTTTAGTTCAGGATTGTTGTGATTTGATTATTTAATTCTCAAAACTCTCTTCCATGTTTGCCTCTATAAAATTAATTTCTAAACAAAGTATTATTAAATTATACAAATAACTTCATATTCTTTTTCGTAATTTACTATATAAAAGTGTTTTTTTTTGTACCACACAAACGAAATAGATTATCTTAAAAACGTTTTTCAAGCAAATAGGCCAAACTAAAATAAATTATGATTATAATCGATTATCACAATAATCGATTATTCAAAATAAAATTATCAGTATAATTTTTTTCTTCTAGTTTTCCAAATTAGAGGGAGAAAATAATTGTTTCGAAAATGGGGTTTTGAAAGATAATTAAAGTGGATCCAATCTTTGTCTCTATCATTTTAATAGACTTGCAGATATTTTTCCTTTGAAAAAAAAGCTTTATGGCAGACAAAAACTCTCTTATTAATAATGGCAAGTGTTAATCTTGAAAAATGAATTAAAAAAAATAAGGAATCTAAAAAAGTAACTTTGTAAGGGAAGTAATGTTAATCGGTGCCTGAAGGCATTGGTTAAGGAAATAAATATAGAAATGATATTAGAAAGTGATCATTCAATTTTTTCAAAACATAAAAGTTGCAATTTTTTTATAGGCAAATGTTGCTGTTATTGTTTGTATTTTATTTGTTAATGGGTGAGATTTGAACCCTCAACTTCCTTTATCATTCCACTCCTTAACTCCCCCATGCCAAACCACCAAAGTCAACTTTATAACCCCTTAAAAGTTGCAATTCTCGATGTAAAATTTCTATTTTTTTAATTTTTTATTCCTTAATCAATGCATTAGAGCGTCTCCAATGGGTGATTTTAAGCAACCGAAAGTGAGTTACTTATCTCTCATTAAGTGAGCCTCATTGTGCCACATCATATTTAAGCAACTTACAATAATTTTCTTTCAACAGTACCTATTCAAGCCATCCTTAAGCAATCCACATTTTTATACTTTTTTCTATATTTGTATTAATTTTGTTTTAATTTAAAATATTAATTCATAAGCAATTCATCCTTGAGATTTGAGAAAATAATTTTATTTTTCATTCATAAGCAATTCATTTGTGTGGTTCCTTTTATTAGAAACACATCCTTAATTTAAGCAATTCACATTGACACATAGATCAACTCTAATGGAGAAAAAAAATTAAGCAAGGATTCCTTATTTGTCACAGATTTAAGAACTCAATAAGCAACACGCATTGAAGATACTTTTAGGACACTGATTAACAAGATCTTTACTTTTTCAATGAATAATTACTATTTTTGGAAGGACACTTAGGGCATCCACATCCCAGCACCCCACTTTGGGGTTCTTAAATGGGTCCCACCATTACACATCACTCATTTTTATTTTTAATAACTTAAGCACCTCATCTCTCCATCCCAGCAACTCTTAAAAAGTTCTTAAATGGACCCCACCAATAACCCTACATCCTTACATTTCATATGTCAATATGTATTAAATTAAAAAAAAAAATTGAACATGTCAGGAGAAATCCACAAGCAACGAGTGCTTGTGCAAGCACCTCCCATTTTGGGGTGCTTAATAAGCACCCACTGCATCGCTACCAATTTATTAAGCGCCGGTTCTTAAATGTTAAGCACTTGCAAATTGTAACCGATGCAGATGGCCTAAATTAGCAAGATCCTTTGATAATATATAAACAATCTTTATTGCTATCATAACAATCGGAACGTCGGTTTCCAATGTTATGCTACTGATCCAATTTCAATTGTGTTAAAGGTTTTGTTAATCAGTGCTCTAAGAATATTAATTAAGGATTCCAATAAAAGTAAGTATTTATTGAAAATTAAATAGATAACATCTTACACCAAAATAAAAATAAAAATAAAAATAGATCACATGTTCAAATATTTAAACCATCACTTTACAATAATATATTTCTTCTTTTGATTCCTTAATTAGTGTCTTACTGATTAGCATTCTCCTAACCTTAAATCGATTAAATTAGAGAATCAAATTGACAACTTTCCGGTTTGAATTTAGGAAGTGTTAACTTACATTTAAGAGCATTTTTAACTTTGGGAAACTAATTTTACAAATGATTTTTTTATAAGAGTTTTATAAATGATTTTTAATATCTTATAAAATAATTAGATTTAATAAATTGTCATGTTGTAGTTATTAAAGACACTTGCCGTCGATATTCCAATATTCCCCCTAATTAATTACAAGCAAGTGACAAAAAAAATTTATAGATGAACAAGACAAAACAATAATGTTTAAGTGTTAATATCTTATTTTCATAAATAAAAAAGTGTTAATATCCTTCCTTGCTCTCTCGTGTGAATCTTGCTAGACCACCGCTGCCGGTCGCTGGGATATTTTTTTTAAGATAAAAATATGATACTTTTTTATGTGTATACACAATTTTTATTTAATTATTATGACTCTATCTGAATAAAGAATTATAAGAATGAAGAAATTATCCAAATAATAAATTTTAAAAATGAAGGGAATTTAATTGAAGCTATTGGATTTTTAGAATTTAAATTCCCTAGAATTTTCAATTTTCTCATCCAAACACAAGGCTGTAAAGTTTGAATTAATATATAGTGAAATGAGGCCACAACTCCATCCAGGAAATGAATTATTCTAGGATAAAATGGATTTGAATGAGATCCCCACAACACACATGGTAGCTTTGAACTTGTGTACACTCCATAATAACAAACACATAGTTGAGGGCTCTATGCATACATTGGGTTCTCATAAGTGTCTTAAAAAGAATACATAATTTTTTTTTATAGAAGGTGACTCCACCTTCTCACTCCCTTTAGGTGAACTCATCAAGTATGTCTCAAAAGCACAACAATTGAGGGCTGTGGGCCCATCCACAGTGTAACACCCCATTTTTTCTGTTAAGCCTTTAAGTGCTTGCATGTGTGTTGTGTTGACCCTAGGCGGGTTTTTAAGGGCTAAGTGAGACTTTTCAAGTAAGAAATCCCTTCCTGATGTATGAGCACAACCGTGCTCATGTATCAGGACGCTCGTGCTCAAGGCGCGTGCTTGGTTGCTTTCTGAGCCACAAGCAAAGCCATGTTTAGTGCGGAGCATAGTCGTGCTCAACGCGTTCGTTGACGCCGTTTTTGTCTGACCGTGCTTAAGTGAGCACGACCCCTTGCTCACGTTAAGCACGACCGTGCCTAGTGGAGAGCACGGCTGTGCTCAGGTCAGAGGTTATAAATAGAGGACAGTGCGCGAGGGTTTTCGTGTGAAACCCTATTTTTGTACATTGGACAATCCTAATGTAACAGAAACCTCTTCCCCTTTCTTTCCCTGGAACCCCTTGAAGTTCTTGGAGTTTCTGAGTCCGTAAGAGTAGTCAAGCACGCTAGTGTCGTTTAAGGTAATGTGTTCATCCTTCTCTCTTAGGCTCTTCTCTATTATTAGATCTAGAGATTAATTAGTTGTCCTCTTCTTGTTTGGCCAAGGCTTGAGGAACTCATCGAGCCGCTTGAGGGAACGCGACCAGTTTGCTTTTGGGGTTTGATCTTCATACCAGGTATGAGGAGAAGGGCTAGTATGAACATTTAGGCTATGGGGTATCGTAAGATGAGGGTTAACCCATGACCCGGTTGCATGCTAATTGTCTATTAGATATTGTATGCTATTGTATGTTGCTGCCTTATTCATGATGATGTGAATGATTAACTGTTGTTAGTATGCCTATTTATGTATATTGTTAATGATGTTGTTATGATGATGATTGATGATGATGTGCTCTAAATGAGTGTTTGTTGTTGAGGATGTTAATGCCAACAATGATGTTAATAAGACTCTAATTAATTAATAGGGCTTGTTAATGATGTTAAGATGTTAAAAGATGTTAGTAATGATGAAAGAGAATTAAGGGATGTTTTCCCAGTTTGTTCATAAGACATGAGTATAGTATGTGAGGCAATGTTATGATCATTGGATTTAATTAAAGACCCTAGGATTGATTAGTGAGTGTTTTAGGGACATTCAGAACGAAGCTGTTATTAAAGGATCAATCCCCTGTAAGTGTAAGACATGGAATTAATTAAGAATAACGAAACTGAGGATTAATGGATAGTTAAAAGCCAATAGGAATGATCCTTGAATGCCCTAGAAATTCAGTAAGGGTTCTTCAACCCTTTTGCCCAGAAATCGTACGGTCACGCTCCATTAAGCACAGTCATGCTTAATAGGGAGCACGGCAGTGCTCCAGTTTGAAATCCAAAAATGGCGCGCCATATAAGCACGCCCGTGCTCAACAGTCAGAACGACCGTGCTTGACTCCAGGACCAGCACGCCTGTGCTAAAGGTGAGCACGGGTCCAGAATAGATACATAAAGCAATAACAGGGGTGTTTCACCCCAATCAAGTAAAATATGAAAGAAGATACCGAACGAAGAAAAGACAAGTTAGACAACTCAAAGATGATAATGTACCTTGGTAGCCGAGTGGCCAAGAGGGCATTGATGCTTAATGGTCAAGGTGTTGAGCTATGGTGCTTAAGAGCCATAGTGTTAATAATAATAGTGAAAAGATGATGTTATTGTTAACGTTGTACCTTGGTAGCCGAGTGGCCAAGGGGGCCTTGATAACCGAGTGGTCAAGGTATTGTTGATGTTGTACCTTGGTAGCCTAATGGCCAAAGGGGCCTCGATAGCTGAGTGGTCGAGGTATTGAGCTCTGGTGCTTAATGGCCAGAGTGTTGTTTAATGTTAAAGATAAAAGATAAAAGATAAAAGATAAAAGATAAAAGATAACCTTGGTGCTTAATGACCAAAGATGATAAGCCATAATAAATGGTGTTGATGGAGGTGGTGGCCAACGATTGTTTGTTTGTGTGCATGCATCATGCATTAAGTTATTAGGGGGAGGTAGTCTGAGAGTTAGGTGATCTGACCGTCCGCGGTGATCTATGTGATCTGGCCCCCCGTGGTGGCGCATCCGAGAGTATGGTGCATCGGTTTTCCAAGGGGTCCACCCAAGGTAAGGTGGATTGCCCCAGCATTGGTGCTTATTAGCCAATATGGAAATGTAACTCTACATGCATTCAGAGTAGTGAGTCACACTACATTATATAACAGATGTATGTGATATGTTTGTGATATACTTGTTGTGTTGGTATGATGATGTATGTTATGATTGCTATGTGTTGTATGTTCATCTTGCCAACTATCATGTTGCCCTTATGTTTATATATACGGTTCTTACTCCCGTCTTTTGTTGTTTGCTTGCAAGTATCTATTTTTAATATGCAGAGGACGGTGAGCAGCTTGCTGAGGAGTGACTCTGAGGAGCCGCTACTCGTAGTTTAGATTTGTTTAGTTTATGTTGTTTATCCGAATGTTCGGAATATGGTTATACCAGCTCTGTAATGTGAGATCGGGGTTGGGTTTCGTTTTTATGTTATAGTTATGTTTCCTTATAAACATGTTTTATATTTCCGCATTTGAAAAGCTATGTTACAATGCGGCAACCTCTGCCTGGTTTTTATTATTATGATATAATATGCATATGTTTACCTTTTAAAATTATCTCTTTTATGTTACCACTTTATAAATACATGGGGGGTAGAGGGAGTCACATTTAGTGGTATCAGAGCAGGTCTGTCCTATCAGGCCGTGGTACGAGTCTGTCATGAGTCTTCTGCGTGTTCTTGTTTGAATTATCTATATTTATTATAGATAATGATGCTTACTAATAGGAGAGTCTTCACTCTCAGTGGAGCTGGAGCCTCCGAGTCCGAGGACTTAACCCAAGGTATGTACCTAATTGGTGAAAGTTTAACCAATAAAGGTGATAGAAATTTCGAGGACGAAATTTTATAAGGGGGTGGAATTGTAACACCCTGTTTTTCGTGTTAAGACTTTAAGTGCTTGTATGTGTGTTGTGTTGACCCTAGGCAGGTTTTTAAGGGCTAAGTGGGACTTTTCAATGAGAAATCCCTTCCTGATGTATGAGCACAGCCGTGCTCATGCATCAGCATGCTTAGGGGTGAGCATCGGGCGGGTTCTGGTGGGGATTGGCAGGTTCGATGCAAGAAAAATGAAATCTATTTCCGCCTATCTATACATCGGATTGGTCGGATTGTTGAGATCGGGTGGCGGGGGGGTCGGGCAGTTTGCAGCGGGTCAATGTTTTTATTTTTTATTTTTTATTTAAGAAAAAACAAAAAAATGGAACACAGTCCAGCCCAGAATATGCTTTTTTTTTTATTTAAGAAAAAAAAAAAAAAGAGAGATAGAGCCAAGCCCAGAATTGGAAGCTTTAAAAAAAAAAAAGAACACAGATCAGAAGCTCCTCTCTTCTCCACCATGACCACTGTGACACCTTTCTACCCCGTATGTTATAAGGCATTCATTATAAAATAATTTAAAAAAAAAATCATGCAATTATTGAATAAAATAAACAATTGTCCATAGGTAGAAAAGTCCCACATGAACTAGTTACAACGCGGAAAAAAAATTCAAGTTTAAAATCAATAAACATGATAAAATAACTACCCAACCCCGATGTCACAACTCAGAGCTGGTATAACCGTTCCGAAAAATAATATCCTCGGAATACAACTGAAAACAAACTATCTAAACTCAAGGACAACCCTACAATGAGTGGCGGCTCCTTAGCGTCAGTGAGACGCGGTCAGCACAATGAGCACGGGCGTGCTCACTATTGAGCAGGGTCGTGCTCAACTTAAAATCAGAAACACGCTTCTGACTTAAAGCACATGCGTGCTGGCTAATAAGCACGGGCGTGCTAATGTACCAGAAAGGGACTTTTAAGCCAAAATCCCACTTAGCCCTTAACCAATTCTTTAAACTCAATAAAACCAGCTTTATAAAAACACTTATGAAAAACGGGGTGTTACAATTCCACCCCCCTTATAAAAATTTCATCCCCGAAATTTCTACGTACCTCAAACGAAAAGATGCGGGTATGCTTCCATCATCTTGCTCTCGAGCTCCCAGGTAGCGCTTTCCTCAGTTGCTTCACTCCAAACTACTTTGACCAAGGGAATCTCTTTACCTCTTAGCTGTTTCACCCTCCTATCCTCGACTCGAAGGGGTAACACCTCAAATGTCAAGTTCTTTTTTAACTATATAGCGTCGGGTACTATCACGTGACTAGGGTCATGAATGTACTTTCTGAGTTGAGACACATGAAAAACATTGTGGAGATTTGACAAAAACGGGGGTAAGGCTATTTGGTAGGCGACTTCACCGACTCTTTTAAGGATTTGGTAAGGACCAATGAACCTCGGAAGTAAGTTTCATCGCCTTCATCACTCTACCAACCCCAGTCATCAGGGTAACTCTCAAGAATACATGATCGCCTTCCTGGAATTCGAGCGCCTTCCTCCTTTTATCATGATAGTTCTTTTGCCTACTCTGTGCAACTCTCATCTTTTCCTGAGCCAACTTAATCTTTTCTGTCGTTTCCTGGATTATCTCAGGTCCTAGCACCACACTATCACTAGGCTCACTCCAACACAAGGGTGTCTTACATCTCCTCCTATAAAGAACCTCATAAGGTGCCATCCCAATGCTGGAATGGAAGTTGTTGTTGTAGGTGAACTCTATCAGGGGCAAAAACTTGTCCCAACTTCCTGACTGCTCTAACACACAAGCCCTCAACAAGTCCTCTAAGGACTGGATGGTCCGCTCAGACTGCCCATCAGTCTGTGGGTGGTATGCTGAACTAAGCCTAAGCTTTGTCCCTAAAGCCTCTTGCAAACTATTCCAAAATCTAGAGGTAAACCTCGGGTCTCTATCTGAAACGATGCTAGAGGGTACACTATGAAGCCTAACTATCTCTTTGATGTACAGCTTGGCCAACTTCTCTAAAGGATACTCAATGTTCATCGGAATGAAATGGGCAGACTTAGTCAGTCTATCCACAACAACACATATCACCTCAAAACCAGCTGGAGTCCTAGGGAGTCCAGACACAAAATCCATGGAGATGCTATCCCATTTCCATTCTGGGGTACTCAAAGGTTGCAACTTACCCGAAGGCCTTTGATGCTCTATCTTAGCCTTCTGACAAACTAGGCACGCATACACAAACTCAGCTACATCCCTTTTCATCCTAGGCCACCAAAACATCTTCTTAAGGTCCTGATACATCTTAGTGGCACCTGGGTGCACACTCAGTCCACTCCTATGTCCTTCTTCAAGGATCAACTTTCTAAGCTCAGGAACATCTGGCACACAAACTCTATCCTTGAACCTTAAGACGCCATCATTTCCATCCTTAAAACTTAGGTCTCTACCCTGAGCGAGCAACTCTCGCTGGTCTAAGAGAAACTTATCTAACTTCTGACCCTCTCTAATCTGATCCATCAAATTGTTGGTAACCTTTAAGGTACCAAGCCTAATACTCTTAGGGGTAAACTCACAAGCTAGACTAAGGTCTCTAAAATCTTCAATCAGATCCATCTCCCTAACCATCAAAGTGGAGACATGCAGGGTTTTCCTACTCAAGGCATCGGCCACCACATTGGCCTTTACTGGGTGATAGGTCAGCTCGAAGTCATAGTCCTTTAAAAACTCCATCCACCTACGCTACCTCATATTCAACTCCTTTTGATCAAAGAGGTACTTCAAACTCTTATGATCACTAAAAATCTCAAACCTCGCCCCATACAGGTAATGCCTCCAGCTCTTTAAGGCAAAAACCACAGCTCCTAACTCTAGGTCATGGTTAGGGTAGTTCTTCTCATGGGTTTTCAACTGCCTAGAAGAGTAAGCAACTTCCTTACCATTCTGCATCAGCACACCACCTAACCCTTGCTTAGAAGCATCGCAGTAAACTACGAAGGGTTCACTAGGATCTGGCCAAACTAACACTGATGCTGATGTCAACCTATTCTTAAGGGTTTGGAAACTCTCTTCACACTTAGAGTCCCACACAAAGAACTGTCCCTTCTTGGTGAGACGGGATAAGGGTAAAGCTATCTTAGAGAAACCTTCTATGAACCACCTATAGTACCCGGCTAACCCCAAGAAACTCCTAATCTCGGTTACAGACTTTGGGGCTTCCCACTGGAGCACCGTCTCTACCTTAGCTGGGCCCACTGCTATACCACCCTTAGAGATGACATGTCCTAAGAAGGTCACTTCCTCTAACCAGAACTCACACTTAGACAACTTAGCGTACAACTGTTTCTCCTTAAGGGTCTGCAAGACAACCCTCAGGTGTTCCTCATGTTCCTCTTTACTCTTGGAGTACACTAAGATGTCATCTATAAACACCACCATAAACTTATCCAAGTAAGGGTGAAAGGTCTTGTTCATGTAGTCCATGAAGACTGCAGGAGCATTGGTCACACCAAAAGGCATAACCAGGTACTCGTAGTTACCATATCGCGTCCTAAACGCTGTCTTCGGGATGTCCTCAGACTTAACCCGAATCTGATGGTACCCTGACCTCAAATCTATCTTTGAAAAGACGCAAGCCCCCATCAACTGATCTATAAGATCATCAATCCTAGGGAGGGGATACCGATTCTTTATGGTCACCTTATTGAGCTGCCGAAAGTCGACACACAACCTCATACTACCATCCTTCTTCTTCACCAACAACACAGGTGCTCCCCACGGAGACACACTCGGCCTAATGAACTGCTTCTTCATCAGGTCCTCCAACTATTCCTTCAACTTAGCTAGCTCTAGAGGAGACATTCTATAGGGTGCTATGGAGATTGGCCCTGTGCCAGGCACTAAGTCTATGGTGAACTCAACATCTCTCTCTGGGGGTAAGTTAGAAACATCCCCCGGAAACACTTTCAGGAAATTCCCGCACAACAGGCACGCTGGCGACATCAGGAGGGCTGCTCTCTACTTCCAGGGAAGCTAACATCATGTATACTTGGGCTTCATCCTCTCATCGAAGCTTGAACTTGGCTGGCAGAGAGAAGGTCCGGATTCTTAGACTCCTTTGGAGTTCCAAAAATCAAGGTTTTATCAAAACAATTCAGAAGGACATGGTTGGAAGATAACCAGTACATGCCTAGAATAATATCCAGGTCTTTCAAAGGCAAGCATACAAGATCAGCAATGAAGGTTTTATTATTTATAACAATATGACAGTTCTTGCATGCATAATAAGTAGAAACATGTTTATTTGTAGGTGGAGAAACCAACAAATCAAACTCAAGAAAAGTAACAGGTAATTCAAGACTCTTGACCCTATCATGTGATATAAACGAGTGAGTAGCACCCGAATCATGCAATACAGTCAATTGAGTTCCATCAATAAAGCATGTACCTTGGATCAAGTCATCAGACTCGGAGGCTTCAGCTCCACTAAGAGTAAAAACTCTTCCAGTGGTCTTCAGTTAGTTGGCTTGGGACCTCCGATTCTTGCTGGCGCTGGGAGGCTCGGCCTTGGCTCCTTCGCACTCTCGGCTGATGTGTCCTGGCTTGCTACATCTGAAGCAGATAACCTGCGTCTCCTTACACTGAGACGAGTAATGGTCCGTAGCACCACACTTGCCGCACCTCATGGGTCTAGAGGCATTAGAGAACCCGCCTCTAAATCCATCCCGCTGAAACTGTGGCTTCTTGCCACTCTGCTTGAAATCCCTGCCGGTCGGAGCATACCACTGCTTGCCCTTGTCCCTCTGGTCCGTCCTCTTGCCACTCTGACTATCCGATCCTCTGGAACTGGCAACTCTGAACTGACTGGCCATCCTCATAAATCCGGCATTTGTTGACCAGAATAGGGAAAACTCTGATCTCCTGGTACCTGATGGCCTGTTTGATCTCAAGGTTGGAGACCCGCTTCAAACTTCACACACTTGGAGTGATCATCTGTCTCATGCTGGTAAGGAGTGTAGTACCTCGCCAGCTCCTCAAACTTGGTCGCATATTCACCGACTGACAGCGACCCCTGCCTCAAAGATAAGAATTCCATCTCCTTCTTGTCTCTGATATCCGCTGGGAAGTACTTCTCCAGGAATCTCTGCCTAAACACAGCCCATGTAACCGCTGTCCTCTCA
The DNA here is from genome assembly GCA_035048595.1 of Echinosophora koreensis. Classification (NCBI taxonomy): domain Eukaryota; kingdom Viridiplantae; phylum Streptophyta; class Magnoliopsida; order Fabales; family Fabaceae; genus Echinosophora; species Echinosophora koreensis. Next base: position 4,558,451 of record JAPCYP010000016.1, on the reverse strand, counting down.
GCCTGCATCCACTGCCTGCAGTTATCCCACCAGTGCTCTGCCTCCTCGGTCAGCATGAAGGTAGCAAAGATAAGCTTCTGCTGATAATTACAATCCATCGCACAAAAGATCTTCTCTGTCTCCCTCAGCCACAACAGTGCTCCCTCTGGGTCGTACGCTCCCTTGAACGGCGGAGGGTTGTTCCTCTGAAACTTATCCAGTCCCTAGAACTCAGCTGGCCCACCGTTGTTGTTAGGGTTGACCTGTCCAATAGCATTGGCTAGGAGTGTCAATGCGTCAGCAATCCCCTGATCGTTACATCCTCTATCGGCCATTAGTTCATGTATAAGCCCAAAAACAACTTTTAGTACAGAACTTAAGCGGGTAAAAGTCATAGGCAACTTACTTAAACATCATTATCGATAACGAGTATATATAATCCAAACAGGAGTCACACAACAGACTCACAACAGACTCATACCACGTCCGAACAGGGCTGAACTGCTCTAATACCACTAAATGTGACACCCTTCTACCCCGTATGTTATAAGGCATTCATTGTAAAAGAATTTAAAATAAAAACATCCAATTATTGAATAAAATAAACAATTGTCCATGGGTAGAAAAGTCCCACATGAACCAGTTACAACGCGGAAAAATAAATCAAGTTTAAAATCAATAAACATGATAAAATAATTATCCAACCCCGATGTCACAACTCAGAGCTGGTATAACCGTTCCGGAAAATAATATCCTCGGAATACAACTAAAACAAACTATCTAAACTCAAGGACAACCCTACAATGAGTGGCGGCTCCTCAGAGTCACTCCTCTCCGGGCTGCTCGTCATCCTCTGCAAAATGCCGATCAGGCCAAACACAAACAATAACAGGGAGTAAGATTCATGTAAACATATACAGCATGGGAATAGGAAGCAAGGCAAACATACAACATAAGCATACACTAACATTCAGCAATATCATGTCAACCAAGTATGCTATGCTGTGCAATGCATCGACTACTCCGCTACTCCATCTATGCATGTGGATCCAAACTAACTCAGGATGAACGACTTTGGAGTTACATATCCGTATTGGCCATCGAAGCACCAATACCGGCAGTTCACCAAACCTTGGGTGAACCCCATGGATAGCCAACGCATCAAACCATGGATGCCTCATCACGGGGGGCCTCGGTCACCAAACCATCTGGTGACCTACCGTGGATGGCCAAATCACCGTACTCTCGGGCGATCTCCCCTATGTCGAACCTCCCCCATCAACAAACTCCAATGCTATATGCAAATGGCACAACAACAAACAATCTCAACCACCTCCTTGCTTGGACCATGAAGCTCCCAAGACTTCAACATCAACCTCAACATAACCTTAGACCCAAACCGCGGGGTCAAGGCTCCCTTGGCCAATAAGCATCAAAGTTCAACTCAACATACTTAGGTCAATAAGCACCCAAGACTTCTACTTATCAACGTGCGGTAACCCACGGATACCGACTTAACCTCTTATTATCTTAATCATCTTAGATAATTATTAATCAGGTTGTCTAATCTTTATCTTTGGTTAACTCTATCAACTTATCATCATTGGGGAAATGGGGTTTGAAACCCCTTAAGTTCTTTAATTCTGTTTCTGTCCAAGAGGGGTGAGCACGGTCGTGCTTAAACCCCAGCACGGTCATGCTTGGACACGTGAGGGCGTGTTGCCCTTTTAAGTGAAGCACGGTCGTGCTTCACGTTCAGTACGGTCGTGCTGTTTGTCCTGCACGGCCGTGCTTAACAGCGCGGCCATTTTCCAGAATTAAACTGGGAGCACGGCCGTGCTCCCTGTTCTGGGCAGAATCCAAGTCAATCTCTTAGCCAAATTCTTAGGATCGTTATCCATTAAATCTATCACGTTTTCAAATCTATTTTTATCAGTTATTATCTGAACTTATAACCTCAAAGCATCAAACCATCACTTCAACCAAACATCCAACATTACATCATAATATATGTTCATATCAACCACAACAACATAAACATAAAACATGTTATGAATATAGACATATAAAACATCAATTAACATCAAAAACATATTATCACTACAGTCAGACAATTATCATAATAAATCATACAACGACTCAGGGGTCATGGGGAACCCTTTTACCTTACACTACCCCTACTGCCTAATGGTTACAATTCCCTTCTCGCCATACCTGGATTGAAGGTAGCTCCAACAATTGCCAAATGACACACTGGTTCCTTCCCTTCGAGCGGCTCACAACTCCACGCCTTGGAACAAATATAAAGACAATTATCAGTTTCCGATTCTAACCAAGAAAAGGAAACACAAAAGGACAGACTTTTACCTCTATATATGTCAAGCACAGAAGAAACAGGACTTCCCAAGGGTCTCCGATACTCAAGAAACTGAATGAGTTCGTTGGAAAAAGGGGAAGAAATACACCCAGCCGCAATAGAAGCTGCTACCACTGAAAAAGTAGGGTTTCACGTTAACCCTCGGTTTCTATGCCAAACAAATATAGACTGTGCCTGAGCACGGTCTTGCTCAACTTAGTGTCAGCAAGACGCGGTCAACACAATGAGCACGGGCGTGCTCACTATTGAGCACGGTCGTGCTCACTATTGAGCACGGTCGTGCTCAACTTAAAATCAGAAACACGCTTCTGACTTAAAGCACATGCGTGCTGGCTAATGAGCACGGGCGTGCTCATGTACCAGAAAGGGAATTTTAAATCAAAATCCCACTTAGCCCTTAACCAATTCTTTAAACTCAATAAAACCAGCTTTATAAAAACACTTACAAAAAATAGGGTGTTACAACCACGGAGCTGGAACGGCAATGATTTTGATCGCTGCGACCGACAAGGGGAGATGGCAGAACTGAATCATATGATGCGTGAAGGAAGTAAGGTGTGGCGGAGGGTCTAGAACATGCGGCGGCGGCATGGCTAGAGGCGTTTTGGCTGGTACGGTTCGCCGTGGAGGCTTTTCCGGTTGTCGTGACTTGGCGCGATGGACCTGTGGAGGCAAGCATCAGACTTGTGTGCTGAGCACTTCTGGGCTTGATATAGCAGCTGTCGATCGATCTTGATGCAGAATACAGGAACGGTGGTTCTAGGTGGCGCAAACGGCGGTTCTGAGTGGCGCAAGCGGTGGTTCTGGGCGCTTCAAGTGGGTAGGTTTTCTTTGAGGGTTTGAGGAGGGAGGGCCGTTGCCTGATAGGGACAGTGGATCTGCATTTTTTATTTCTCTGGTACTCTGTTATGTGTGTGTTGTACCGAGTCTGAGTGTGTATGTTAGGTACAATCGGAGTAAATAAGAGTAAGTCAATTGGGGTAGTGGGTTGGGTCACCGACACCACGATAAGGAAGGATAACATTTGGGCCAATGCCCACTCATAATAAATCAGTTAGTCTGATCTATTTTTGTGTTACCATCGAGTCGGGTCGGGTACCGATGGATGAGTAAATCCAAATCGAAACTGACCGTTGTTATCCATTTGAACTCTATTTTTTCATCCGCCCAACCGATCCAACATGCCCGTTTCACAAAAAATAATAGCGGGTTGGTCGATTTCAGGCAGGTCATACATTTTTGCTCACCACTAAGCACGACCGTGCTTAGTGGGAGCACGATCGTGCTCAGGTCAGAGGTTATAAATAGAGGGCAGTGCACCAGGGTTTTTGTGTAAAACCCTATTTTGGCACATTGGGCAATCCTAGTGTGACAGAAACCTCTTCCCTTTCCTTCCCTTGAACCCCTTGAAGTTCTTGGAGTTTGTGAGTCCGTTTGGATGAGTAGTCACGCGCGCTAGTGTCATTTAAGGTAACGTGTTCATCCATCTCTCTTAGTCTCTTCTCAATTATTAAATCTAAAGACTAATTAGTTGTACTCTTCTTGTTTGACCAAGGTTGAGGAACTCATTGAGCCGCTTAAGGGAACACGACCAGTTTGCTTTTGGGGTTTGATCTTCCTACTAAGTATGGGAGAAGGGCTAGTATGAACATGTAGGCTATGTGGTAGCGTAAGATGAGGGTTAACCCATGACCCGGTTGCATGCAAATTGTCTATTTGATATTGTATGCTATTGTATGTTGCTGCCTTATTCATGATGATGTGAATGATTGACTGTTGTTAGTATGCCTATTTATGTATATTGTTATGATGATGATGTGCTCTAAATGTCTGCTTGTTGTTGAGGATGTTAATGCAAACAATGATGTTAATAAGACTCTAATTAATTAATAGGGCTTGTTAATGATGTTAAGGCGTTAAAAGTTGTTAGCAATGATGAAAGAAAATTAAGGGATATTTTCATAGTTTGTTCATAAGACATGAATATAGTATGTGAGGCAAGGTTATGATCATAGGGCTTAGTTAAAGACCCTAGGATTGATTAGTGAGTGTTTTAGGGACATTAATAAAGAAGCTGTGATTAAAGGATTAATTCCCTATAAGTGTAAGAGATGGAATTAATTAAGAATAACGAAACTAAGGACTAATCGATAGTTAAAAGCTAATAGGAATGATCCTTAAATGCCCTAGAAATTCAGTAAGGGTTCTTCAACCCTTCTGCTCAGAAACCGTACGGCCACGCTCCATTGAGCACGACCGTGCTCAACAGTCAGCACGACCGTGCTTGATTCCAGGACCAGCACGCCCGTGCTGAGGGTGAGCACGCCCGTGCTCACCTGTCCAGAACAGATACAGAAAGCAATAACAGGGGTGTTTCACCCTAATCAAGTAAAAGATGAGAGAAGACACCAAACGAAGAAAAGACAAGTTAGACAACTTAAAGATGATAATGTATCTTGGTAGCCGAGTGGCCAAGGGGGCATTGATGCTTAATGGTCAAGGTGTTGAGCTCTGGTGCTTAAGAGCCAGAGTGTTAATAATTAAAGTGAAAAGATGATGATATTGTTAACGTTGTACCTTGGTAGCCGAGTGGCCAAGGGGGCCTTGATAGCCGAGTGGTCAACGTGTTATTGATGTTGTACCTTGGTAGCCTAGTGGCCAAGGGGGCCTCGATAGCCGAGTGGTCGAGGTGTTGAGCTCTGGTGCTTAATGGCCAGAGTGTTGTTTAATGTTAAAGATAAAAGATTAAAGATAAACCTTGGTGCTTAATGGCCAAAGACGATAAGCCATAATAAATGGTGTTGATGGAGGTGGTGGTCAACGGTTGTTTGTTTGTGTGCATGGATCATGCATGAAGTTATTATGGGGAGGTACGGCAACTGGGAGGTCATCCGAGAGTAAGGCTGTGATGCTTTAATTAATCAAAGTTTGTATGTTTAATAATTTAATTTTTAATTTTTACGTATATCCACGCTAAGCGCGTGATTAGGAAATTATTGGTATTAGAGCGGCACCTCTCCCAGTACGGTGTGGTTCGAGGACGAACCAAGCGGAAGCTGGTGGGCATGAGACACCCGGGAATGATGAGGGCGGGGAGTGGTCGCCGGTGCAAGAAGGCACGGACAAGGAGCGGCTCCTGGCAGGCTTATAGGTGGAGGAACACATGAATAAACCGATTACACACCGGAATGAGAGGAATCCTAAGGCTATGTAGGTATGGGACTATACAGTTGAGGATGACTTATATGAATTGATTGGTACTACCTATACTAACAAGATGCATCTTCTTTTTGGTTGCCCATCACTTAAGAACCCCACAGTTAAATTTGCTTGACTTGGAGCAATTCTGAAATGGGTGACCTCTTGAGAGGTTTTCCTAGGAAGCGTGTAAGTGAGGACAAAGCACGCTGAAAAGACCCGTGTTGGTTTGTAGGGTCAGTCGTCAATCCATAGAGCAGCCAGGGATGTTACAAAGGTGATCTAATCGTCCGCGGTGATCTATGTGATCTAGCCCGCCGTGGTAACGCATCCGAGAGTATGGTGCGCCGGTTTTCCAAGGGGTCCACCCAAGGTAAGGTGGATTGCCCCAGCGTTGGTGATTATTGATCAATGTGAAAATGTAACTCCAAAGTTGTACGCCCGGTATAGATGGATCCATATGCATTCAGAGTAGTGAGTCACATTGCATTATATAACAGATGTATGTGATATGTTTGTGATATACTTGTTGTGTTGGTATGATGATGTATGTTATGATTGCTATGTGTTGTATGTTCATCTTGCCAACTATCTTGTTGCCGTTATGTTTATATATACGGTTCTTACTCCCTATCTTTTGTTGTTTGCTTGCATGTATCTTTTTGGATATGCAGAGGACGGTGAGCAGCTTGCTGAGGAGTGACTCTGAGGAGCCGCTACTCGTAGTTTAGTTTAGTTTAGTTTATGTTGTTTATCCGAATGTTCGGAATATGGTTATACCAGCTCTGTAATGTGACATCGGTGTTGGGTTTCGTTTTTATGTTCTAGTTATGTTTCCTTATAAACATGTTTTATATTTCCGCGTTTGAAAAACTATGTTACAATGTGGCAACCTCTGCCCGTGTTTTATTATTATGATATAATATGCATGTGTTTACCTTTTAAAATTATCTCTTCAATGTTACAGCTTTATATATATATACATGGTAGAGGGTGTCACAAACAGCCTGTATAGCTCAACTTCACAATACCGCTCTTACACGCCATAAGTGTGGCAATCTAGTGCGTATAGAGTAGAGTTCTTCTAACATCCCACGCTGCTTTATGGATTGACAACGTGCTTTGTTCTCACTCACACGCTTCCTGAGAAAAGTTCCCAGGAGGTCACCCATCCTAGAATTGCTCCTTGTCAAGCACGCTTAACTGTGGAGTTCTTAAGTGATGAGCTCCTGAAAAGAAGATTCATCTTGTTGGTATAGGTAGTACCAATCAATTCATATAAGTCATCCTCAACTGTATAGTCCCATACCTACACTGTCACAAGGATCTCTCTCATTCCGGTGCGTAATCGGTTCATTCATGTATCCCTCCGCCTAGAAGCCTACCAGGAGCCGCTCCTTGTTCGTGCCTTCTTGCACCGGCGACCACTCCCCGCCCTTGTCAGCACCGGGTGTCACATGCCCACCAGTTTCCGCTTGGTTCGTCCCCAAACCACACCGTACTGGGAGAGGCGCCACTCTGATACCATTTGTAACATCCCGCGCTGCTTTATTGATTGACGACTGACCCCACAAACCAACACGAGTCTTTTTAGCATGCTTTGTCCCCACTCACATGCTTCATGGGAAAAGTTCCCAGGAGGTCACCCATCCCAAAATTGCTCCAAGTCAAGCATGCTTAATTATGGAGTTCTTAAGTGATGGGCTCCCGAAAAGAAGATGCATCTTGTTGGACACTATGGCTGCATCAGAATGATATTATTTTCAGTCAAGGGGAGCTTGATTTTGATAAGGTTATCGAACTGATTAAATTAAGGGTGTGGACATGGAATAGGAGCCGTGTGAAGAAAGGTGGGTTTTCCTACTCAGATTGGTGCATTAACCCAATCGTATGCTTGCGGTCATGCTCTTCAGTGTAGGCGTCTGCAGATTCGGTTTCAACACAGCTTAGGGAGCTTAGTTTTATTATGTTTTGTTTGGATATTTTAGCATCTTCATGTCCATTTTAAAACTTTGTTCCAGGGGTTGATCTTTGTATGCAGGGGCCTTTTTCTCTCTTGTTTTCTCTGTTTGGAGATTGGTTACTTATTATTTGATGCACGATATGTTCGGATTATGAGTTCCCCTTGTACTCGTTTCAATATACATTTCGCTTATGAAAAAAAAAAAACCATCAATTCATATAAGCCATCCTCAACTGTATAATCCCATACCTACACAGTCACATGATCTCTCTCATTCTGGTGTGTAATCGGTTCATTCATGTATCCCTCCGCCTAGAAGCCTGCCAGGAGCCGCTCCTTGTCCATGCCTTCTTGCACCGGCGACCACTCCTCACCCTCGTTAGCACCAGGTGTCACAGTTCTGTTATTTGAACATCAAATATTAGACGTCAAATGTGACACCCTATGTGTTTATCCATGTCTCTCAATTATTTTTATCTTCTTTATGTACACACATTTCAACAATACATAAAAAAAGGATATTGTATGGTGTCCCATATTTTGATGTTCAAGAATCATTTATCTAGAGTAATATATGACTTTGTTTCACTAACGACCAGTGGCGAATCCCAAAACTTTCTTTAGTGGGGCAAATAGTCTATAAATATTTTAGAGAAGAAAAATAATATAAGTTTTTACAAGATACATGATCTCATGAAAAAACATATGACACCTAAGCTTTTACAAACTAAACTTTTCCACACATTTTCATAATTTAAAAATGTTGTATGATTCTTTTTTGTTTTTCGTACTATATAAATTCTCTCTCTCTCTCTCTCTCTCTCTCTATGTATGTAACCAAATAATTATTCAATCATTCATCTCTTATACGATTACGCATTTCATTTTTCACAAATTCATTGCGAAGAAATATCTTTCAACTATTACAATTGTCACGGACAAAAGCTAACCTAGAAGTGTGCGTTTAGTGAGGCAAGGACCAAGGAATGATCGGTAGTGTGTGTTTAATGGCAAGTACCAACGATTAATAGGTAAAATGGGAGAAGTACTGTATCGTACGTGTAATTAAAAAATATCTGAAAACCCTCCCATAAAAAATTATCAACTTATTAGCTCTTCTCTTATGACACTTTTATATTCACTTTATAACAACATTATCTTATGGGGTCAACATCTTTTTTTTTTTTTTTTTTTTTTTGTGATGGCAAAAAAAATTACTAGGTATGTTCATTTAAAAAAAAAAAATCGTCTTCTGGGTGCAGCTACCCCCACTCACTTGTATGTGGATTTGCCACTGTAAACGACCAAGTATCCATAATTATTTCTCAACTCAGAGGTTTAAACCTTATCCCACTTCGATTTATTTGGGACCGCTTTCCATTTTAATTCTTTAGCAAGAGAGTTTGTATAATCATAATTAGGTATAAGGACCAAATAGAAAATGTATGCTACATATAGGCTATAGCGACTATATTTATAGTTTAATCTTACATTATAAGCATCTGTGTGTTTTCTTTTGCTACGGAAGGCAGTTTGTGAAACAGTTTGAATCTTGGCTGATGAGACGAAATTGTTAATGATTGTGCATGCATGGAGTGAATTACAAACTTTTTAGGTATATTGACTAAATAAAAAAATGTGGCATAGGTATAGTAACCACTACGTAATTTAAGTTTTTTTTTTTAAAAAAACTACGTGAACTTTGTTTAATTATTATAAGACATTGCAGATTATTGTCCAATTTAATATTCAAATAACGTGACCTAAACTCCTTTGCATCAAACAAAGATGAAAAAGAAGGGCATAGATAACTATTTGACACAAACCACACGAAACATCGTCATTAACCTTCTACCAACATTAATGCATATGACCCTATCCAAAACCTGTTCCCACTTAAACTTAGTACAAAATTAAATAGAAGCTATTTTAAAGCCGCATAATCCAAAGAGCGAGCACAAGTTCATTCAACCATGACATTGTGTCAAAACAAAGTGTCAAAACAAGTTTATTATTAAGCATGTTTCTCCATCAGTTGTCTAAATAAATTTTCTGGTGTGTAGATAGCATCAAACACTAAGCAGTAATGCTTTAAAGCATGCTGCAAGTTTTAGCATTTGAAATCCTCATAATATGGAAGATGTGAATTTGATACATGCAAAATTTAGTCCCTATGGAAATACATATATTTGCAGGAAGAGTATATATCATACAACATGCCATAGACTTCCTTGGTATTAGAGAATACTTGTGTTAAATAATAATTAGGTAAAGTAGTTAGTGATTAGTTAAACACACATGTGATTAGTTACAAGTTAGTTACTATCTCACATTGCATATAAGCTAGATGGTTTGTTGTATTGACTTTTACTCGTTCAGTAAAATTTAGTTTCTTATCATCTTTCAACTCTTTCATTTCTCTCTTCCTTATCACATTTTCCAAAACGGTACCAAAGCGATATCACCCACCTTGAATCCCTTCATGTAGTAGTAGCACTTTGTTCTTGGAAAACATGGCAAGGAAGAGAAAAATGAAAGAGTCGAGAGAAATTAAATTTTACTAAATAAGTAAAAATTAATACAATAAGCCAACTCTGTGGCTTATATACAGTGTTAGAAAATAACTAATTATTGCTTTCTAGCATTTTTCCAATTCTTTTACCTACTCAAATAAGCATAGATGACTTCAGGACATACAGATTAACAGAGATGAGATTGAGGAGCAAACATTGGGTATGGGGGTCTGATCAATATTAGGCTTCATTCCCACAGAAGTTGTATTTGTAAGCACCATCCCTTCTTCAGAGTCATAGCTTTTCCTCCAACTTTGTCAGCCAATTCTTTAGCACGTTCTGTAGTAAGTAGACAACACTTTATGGCCTTAATTACCACAAACCAGTATATCAATTTCCCTCAATCATTTTTGGCAATAAAAAAGAATAGGGTGGTGAAGTGAAGTAAAATGTTATGTGGATGCATCCAACATGATTTTTAAGGCAAATTATGGATAGAGATTACCTATCTCAAAATAATGTCTCATTTCCTATCTCACCCACTCAAATTGTGTGTCACTTGAAAAATTAATCACATATTTAATTATAAATGTGTAATGTGTTCTTTTTAAATGACTTGGCACAATCGGAGTGTGTTAGACAATAAATGAGATACCTTTTTGAGACAATTGTTCTCTATCCGCAAATTATCTAAAGTTGGCAATACTGTTTTTTTGGGATGTATTCAACTTAATCTCACTACATGGTTCATATTAGCTTACAACGCGGGGCTAAATGCTAATAACTTACCAAATGTGCGGTTAGCAACAACAACTCTTGCCCCTTTTCGTGCAGCACCATAAGCAATTGATTTTCCAGCACCACCAGCTCCCAGTACAACAAACAACTTGCCAGCCAAGGGTGATCCAACTTCTGGTGTTGGACCATCCAAACCTGTAAGAGAGAAGCAACAATCAAATAAACCATTAGTAGAGAATCCATAAAAAAAAAATTAAGCTTATTTTGCATTAGTTGTTGAAGTCAATTAAGAACCTTGTAATCCATATTCAATGGCAGTGATAGCCCCAATGTAATCAGTATTAAAACCTATTAACTTTCCATCAGGTCTCCTGACAATGTTATTGATAGCTCCTATTTTCTGTGAGAATTGAAAGAATCATTTGCTAGATCAGGTAACATCTGATTACTGAGCTGAATCTTCTGATACATTAACTAACACTTTTGTTTAAGGGAGCATCTATTGCCACTCTTAGGAGGTATTTGGCTTGTTTGCTGTTTTTATTTTCAATTGATATGAAACAAAGTGGTGACATTTTTGTAAATAGTGGTAAAAAAACATATCAACTAAAAATGAAAACAAAAGACAAAACAAATACCCCATTTGTCTATTGTGACTCCTGTCTAATTAATAATTGTTATCGTTTTCATAAAATGCGCTTTATTTGTTAATACAACAGGTACTTTTTACGAGGATAATGATCAATACCTTTGCAATGGGATCAACCTCATCCATGCATTTAAGTGCAACCTCCTTATAAGGAATTGTGCAACTGCATTTTATAATTAAGTTGTATTACTACTATACTTCTTGAGGCAAGGATGTAAAAACTGTTGAAATTTCTGTTGAATTAAATTTTATTTGGCAATTATTTTCCAAAAGAGTAAAAGGTAGGAAAAAGGTAACAGATAAATTCTCAGTAAAAAGTTATAGCATTGAATCAAAGATATAGAGAACCTGCATCCAGAGGCAAAGTCAAGGGATGAGTAGGTATTGAAAAACTTCTCCACATCATCCACCAAAAAGTGCATATATACTGCATTCAGTCCAACTGACTTAAATGCTGCATTGAACAAAAGAGGACTCTTGCTGTGACCAACTGGCTTTCCTATAATTCCATACACTTTAGTGTCAGGTCTTATAAGCCTAAAATTGTACAGTTCTAGCAAATATTTTGTTGTTGTTTGCCCAGGAACTGAGACTACATCTGCCTCTAGTGCACCATATAACCACCAAATTTGGGGCTAAGTAACCGCGAAATTAGACCCCTCTCACCCATTACAATTCCTATTGTTGGGATCTACCATTTTTCATGTGTACATACATATAAATATATGCTTCAGAAACAAGGTATACATCAAGAAATGCAACATTGATGCTTAAGGAAAATATAACTGATTCAATCTGCAATATAGATGGAATTTAATTATGCATAACTTACTTGAGAATGTACAGTGATTCGGAATATTCTTGCACAGTCTGTAATGCCAATGCAGTGGTCACTATCTTCACAATATCAGCTCCAGTAGCTTGTATTCTAGCTACCAGATTGCCAGGGCCTCAGATGATGGAGTATCATGAAAGTTGTGAGAAGAAACTACGACCTTGAAATTATCAGACTTCTTTCCATATATGGAGCTATTGAAGTCATGAGCAACCTGCATACAAGGTGAGAATCACAATATAAATTGTAACATAACAAGTAGCACCAAATAACTATACATTCCACTTGGTTCAAAATAAAAATTATTTAATTAGATTTTGATTACAAGTCTGTTGATACTATTACTCTCATATTATCTAAGTAGTTTTCCATACCCTGACAGTGTAATATGTTTTAATTAGTTAACATCATTCAGTTTTTCACAAACAGTAGGAAATTATCCTTATTATTAAGTAGCTACCTATAGTTCAACATCAATATAGTTAGCTCCCAATTCCATTGCTAGACGAAGAGCATCCTGTCTCTTGGTTTCATCTCCTTCATATTGGCCACCTTCCCATATTGGTCTGAAAAATGAGCTTACCATACACTTGTATGTTAATTCTGGATAACTAATATTTTTTCTAAAAAAAAAAAAAAGAGTTCTAAAATAGATGCACATGCACTTGGATTTTAGATTATACCACCATTGGTTAAAACTGAAAGTTTATGGATTTGGTTCCTCTAAAGCGAGAGGCGCACTTTAGAGAATAATGTGTTGCAGGATTCTAACTTATAATCAAGGGTTTAAAATTATATAGGATACACACACTTGCATATATATATATATATATATATTATATATATATTATGCATGTGTGACAATCCACTCCTTTGATTTTGTCATTAACAATTGCGACACGCATTATCCTCACTTTATAGGAGCCAAATCTTAAACATTCACTTTTAAACTTCCATGTTATGTTTAAAGGCTTAACAAGCAATGCTAGAAACACACTCTTCTCGATACACTTTTCATCATTAGGTGGATTTTATGTGAAACCCACCATATCACACGAACCCACTCTCTATTAAGTGGGTTCCACATGAAATTTACCAAATATTGTAGAGTGTGTTAAAGAGTGTGTTAGTATGAATTGCTAGCACTTCTCAAGGCTTAACATAAGGTATGCAATGCATCTATCTATCTGTCTCTTCCTGTAAGTAACAAGAGTGGGTAGAGGACTGTGCTTTATAAGAGTTTCAAGATCAGGTCTTGGGTTGAAGTTTCTCAAACAATCAAGGCGGATATCAACAAGGTCAGCACCAATTTCATTGGTGTAACACCCTGTTTTTCGTAAAATGTTTTATAAAGTTAGTTTTATTTATTTTAAAAATGTTGGTTAAGGGCTAAGTGGGATTTTAGTCTAAAAGTCCCTTTCTGGTACATGAGCACGCTCGTGCTCATCAGCCAGCAAGCCCGTGCTTAAAGTCAGAAGCGTGTCTCTGATTTTAAGTTGAGCACGACCATGCTCAATAGTAAGCACGCCCGTGCTCAATGCGTGGACCGCGTCTCGTTGACGTTAAGTGGAGCACGACCGTGCTCAAGGGCAAGCACGACCGTGCTCAGGTTCGAAAGTTATAAACGTAAGCAGAACCCGAGGGTTACGTAAAACCCTACTTTTATGAGTTGCAGCAGCCGTAGTTGCGGCCAGAGTACGTTTCCACACTGCTCCCTCTTCGTTCTGCATTGTTGGGAGTTGTTGGAAGCAGTTTAGGGAGATTAGTGGTTCTACCTTGGTCTGGAGGTAATGGTTTCCCTTCCCCTTGTGGTTTCCTCCTTTATTTTGAGTAGGGAACTAATCTGGTTGCGTTCTTTTGTTTAAGGTTCTTTGGGTTAAGCCGTTGGGAAGGAACCGGTTGCAGTTAGGAACACACGTTGGTTGATAGAGCTACCTTCAATCCAGGTATGGGGAGAAGTGGATTGTTTTCATTAGGCAGTGGGTAGAGTAAGGTAACGAGGTCTCCCGTGACCCGGTGTCATTGTATGCATTTGATTATGATGTTTTAATTGGTATATGGCTGTTTCTGATTTATATGTCCATAAATGTGTATTTTATGTTCATGAGGATTGTACCATGTTTATGATGCTATGAAAATAATTGTTGTTATTGACATATGCTGGTTGAATGGTTGATGACTGATTATGTTTGTTGAAATGATGAGTCTTGGCCCCTAAAACACGTTGTTAACTAACTAGGAATAATCAGTTAAGAACTTAGGTTTTTGGCTAATAATCTGGTTTCTGTCCCTTCCCAGAACAGTGCAGTCGTGCATTGAGCACGACCGTGCTGAACAGGGAGCACGACCGTGCTCCCACTTAAATTCTGGAAAATGGCCGCGCTGCTCAGCACGGCCAAGCAGGTCAAACAGCACGATCGTGCTGCTGAGCACGACCGTGCTGAGTGTGAAGCACGACCGTGCTTCACTTAAAAGGGCAGCACGCCCTCACGTGTCCAAGCACGACCGTGCTAGGGTCTAAGCACGACCGTGCTGACCCCCCTGGACAGTAATACAATTAAATGACTTAAGGGGTTTTTAACCCCATTCCTCTATGATGATAAGTTGAGATAATTAATCAATGATAAAGATTAGACAACTTGGTTATTAATTATATAAGATAATTAGATAATCAAATGTTAAGTCGGTATCCGTTGGGTTACCGCACCTTGATAAGTTGAAGTCTTGGGTGCTTATAGACCCAAGCACGTTGAGTTGAACCTTGGTGCTTATTGGCCAAGGGAGCCTTGACCCCACGGTTTGGGTCTAAGGTTACGTTGAGTTTGATGTTGAAAGTCTTGGGAGCTTCATGGCCCAAGCAAGGAGGTGGTTGAGATTGTTTGTTGTTGTGCCATTTGCATAAATCATTGGAGTAGTTGATGGGGGAGGTTCGACAAAGGGGAGATCGCCCGAGAGTACGGTGATCTGGCCATCCACGGTAGGTCACCCAAGGTTTGGTGACCGAGGCCCCCCGTGATGAGGCATCCACGGTTTGATGCGTTGGCTATCCATGGGGTTCACCCAAGGTTTGGTGAACTGCCGGTGTTGGTGCTTTTATGGCCAATATGGATATGTAACTCCAAAGTCGTTCATCCTGATTTAGTTTGGATCCACATGCATAGTTGGAGTAGCGGAGTAGTTGATGCATTGCATAGCATAGCATACTTGGTTGTTATGATACTGTTGAATGTTGATGCATGCTTATGTGTATGTTTACCTTGCGTACTATTCCCCTGCTGTTTATATGATTACATGAATCTTACTCCCTGTATTGTTTGTGTTTGGCCTGACTGACATTTGCAGAGGACGATGAGCAGCCCGGAGAGGAGTGACTCTGAGGAGCCGCCACTCATAGTTAGGGCTTATTTATGTTTAGTTGTTTTTCCTTTGTATTCCGAGGATGTTATTTTCCGGAACGGTTATACCAGCTCTGAGTGTGACATCGGGGTTGAGTAGTTATTTCTTCATGCTTTATTGGTTTTAAACTTGGTTTATTTCCGCGTTGTAACTGGTTCATGTGAGACTTTTCTACCCATGGACAATTGTTTTAAACTTATTAAATGAGCGCATGTTTTTATTATTAAATTATGTATATTAATTGCCTTATAACATGCTGGGTAGAAGGGTGTCACAATTGGCCTTTTGCATCTCAATCAGCATCTGATTGACTGTGGTTGCTAGAAGTGGAATGCATAAAAATGTAGGACTATTCCCAACTCCACTAGTAGTAGAAGTAGTACCCTTTGCAAATTGGTGGTGTCCACACCAGTGAATGCATGTTTTTATTTAATTGATTTTATATTAAATATCTTATAACATGCGGGGTAGAAGGGTGTTACAACATATACATACAATCCCACAAATGCAACAAAAGATTCAACATTATACAAACCTTTAAAAATTTGCACATCATAACTAATATTTAATGCTAGCTAAACATTCAAAAGAACACAAATGAGTTAGTATGTGACAATATGCAGCTATGAGCTAGTTTTGTTCATAAAAATATAAATAAATGTCAAAGTTGTCTTAAGTGGAATGGAAGATAATGATGCCCGTTGAACTTATTAGTTTGATGCTTACTTGCTTAGTGGTGCAACATTTCTAATCAAAAGAGAAAAGAATGAAAAGAGAGTACCGAAAGGCTTCCCATGTTGAATGAAAGAGTGTTAAGCTTTAGAAGATAGTTCAAGTTGGTGGAAGGAGTTAGGTCGGGTGTAAATAGGCACATACACAAAGTTGGTTAGTATTGAATTCTTATCTTTATAATATCAATTTGTCAGCCTTCCTAGCCAAGAACAGCAATTGAACGGTAAAGTGAAATACTGGTAAGTTACCGTTTGTTTTAAATTTTGAAGACAAAATCACATTTCCAAATTATATTGGGGATAGCTCCTCCCTTGCTTTACACCCCTAATTCATCCCACTCAGCTCTCTACATAGCCCACTAACAAAAATTGTTTGGTATCTAGCAAAAAATTGCACATATAAGACATGTTCCATGATTTGTTCACTTTAAGATCTCACCTAACTTTATGTCTCATCTTATCTTGGGCCGATCCTGAGCTCCTCTCATGTAACTTCCAAAATAATTGTCTCAAAAGTGTTATATTCATGTTTGCATTTGAGAATAATCTCAACCAAACACTAGTTCACTATCTTGTTCAGGCACAGGTTTTGGTCCATGGTTGCATTAGTAACTTAATTAGATACCCTCAATTCTGAAAACTTACTTAAGGTAACCGTCTAGTCCAGATTCTTACCACTCAGCATTTCCACAAGCTTGGAATTTTTGGACCCACTTTGGGACTAATATCAGCTTGAGTGCTTAGTTACAGTTAAGGTACTTCGCCCCTCCTCAAGAATGTGTTATATTGGATTCGAACTTAGATCTCCTTCCCACAAGCTCAACCTGCACAACCAACAAAGCCACACTCATTTTGGGTTCGAAGGTTTTTTTTTTTTTTTTTGCTAAGCAAGAAATGTATTAATTGAGTACAAGGATACCCAAACCCAATCAGCCCCAAAAACATCTATCACCTATGGTGTACCATTCGTGTAAACAGCCCCCAAACAAAGAAAATCCCACACGCAAACAGCCAAGGCACATGTAATTGAAACACTGAGCATAAACATCCAGCACGAACATGAAAACAAAGGCATCAAAAACAGATCCTGGTATATACTCCCAAACCACTAGTACTTGAGTTGATTGTACTAACCTAATTTTATTATTGGTAAAATAAGTAAATTGATCTCATACGTTTATTTTAATTTTCAAATCGGCCCTCTTTTTTTTTTTTTCTTTTTAAGTTGGTCTCATATATTTTGAAACATTTTCATGTAGGTCCTTCTCGTTTCTCAACCATTTCTCAACCGTTTCTCCACCATGTGTTTAATATTATCAAAACATACAAGACCACACATTTGAATATTTTCAAAACGTAGAGGACTTATTTGAAAAAACTTTAAAACATATAGAACTTACGTGAAAATATTTCAAAATGTATAGGACCAATTTGAAGGAAAAAAAATATAGGACCGATTTGAAAATTAAAATAAATGCAAGAGACCAATTTACCTATTTTGCCTTTATTATTAGTTAATTAATAACTAATGTAATTAATTAATAATTTATAATTTGTCATAATTAATAATGTAATTGGTTTAGTTCACTAAAAAAAAAATTGGTGAATATTTAATTCACTTAATTAAAATACTCTAAATTTATGAAAGAATTTCTTAGCAGAAACAAAAGAAAAGAATGATTTGGTGGATCCACCAGCAATAACAGTAGCAGCAACGAATACCAACCGGGTCCAAGAGAATATCTCGTAGAGTCGTTGACAAACAAGTGTACCATTTGGTGTCATCTTAATTTTTTTTTTTTTTTTTTTTATGTATTTTTGATATGTGTATAAATAAAGATATAAAAAATAAGTGAGAGATAGAAAAAAAAACACATAATATCATATGAGGAATGATTTTTGTACGTCAAAATGAGACATCATTTGGTGTCCCCTTTGTTTTATTGGTGTATTTTTTAGAAGTGTATATACAAAGAAGATAAAAAATAAGTGAGAGATAAAAATAAATATATACGATATCACATACGATATCCAAAATTTATATTCAATATCATAACACATATTATATACAATGACTAAATTTGTATTCAAATAAAACAACTCATTTCTTACACGGGTATTTCCACATCATGTACGGTTCAGGGGTGCATTTCTACGGGCTTCTAAGTCTCAACTCCTCTTCATATTATAATGGCTTTTAAATCTTTTAACTCAAGTTTATTTACCATTTGAATTTTTTTTTTCATTTGTGTTATTTGAACATCAAAGTTTAGATATTATATGTGTTTATTTCTATTGCTCCTTTATTTTTATATTTTCATATATATATATATATATATATATATAATACATCAAAAATATACATCAAAAAAATAAAAAGAACACGGTATATCCCATCTGGATGTGAAAAAATATTCCTGTATTTTTTTCCTTCTAAAACTTTTGGCATTTTAAGAAAGTAATGCAATTGCCACTGCAGCTGTCCAGTGCACCGATATCAATCGAATCGTTGTCCCTCTCTCCGCCCATCTGCACGTGAGATCTACTGTATAAATATAAATAGTAAAATTATAAATACATGTAGCATCTTTAGGAGAATGATTTTTGAACACAAAAAATGGACACAAATATGACGTCCCTTTATTTTTATTGTGTATTTTTAGAATATGTATATACAAAAAGATAAAAATATAAGTGGAAAATAGAAATAAATATATACGATATCACATATAGTATCAAAACTTTGTGTTCAAATAACATAGTTGCATCTTTAATAGATGCCACGTAAAAATCCAAGTTCCTAGCATTACTCTCATCTGTTGGGTTACCTTCTCACAATCCAAAGTTTTTATTGATAGGTGCACCGATTCACCCCATTTAGGTCCATTTGTTTAAGTTTGGAAAAAAATAAAATAAAAAAAACGAGTTTAAGGCATTACCAAAAAAAAAAGATTATTTTATACCAAAAAGCAATTTCTTGAAAGTTAAAAATATGACTTTTTCATATCCATACAAGGTAGAGATTATCTATCCAATTTTGGTGCATCATACCATGTCCTAACTAATCATATTTTGTCACATAAATTAAAATTGAATCTAATATTAAAAGTAAAATAGATGGCTAGATATTATTGATTAGGACATGGTGTGGTATACCAAAATGGGACAAATGATATGTATCATTTCATATAAAAACTGAATTTCAACTATTTTTTCAAGGATGACATGCACAAATCGAAAAATGGTCCAAACTTTTTAAGCCAACGAAGGTTGGTCCAGTTGATAAGGATACGACTCATAACACACAAGATCGTGAGTTCGAATCCCACTACCGATGTGAGGATATTGTTGGTGGATAATCTGTAAGTACCTCTTTAAGTGCTCTTTGAGACGTGAGGTCTGCCCTGACCCTGATGAGTCCCCAGAACCCAACTCATCAAAGCTTTTTGTGAAAAAAACAAAAACAAAAACTCAACCATACAAATGTATAAATGTCATTCACTTTACACACGGGCCTTAAAAAGTTCACCCAACATGCCTTCTGTCCAATAGATGTGTTAATTGAACACATTTATGGTGTCGGAAACCGTATATTTATATGTTTCATGTTTTTTTTTTTTTTTTTTACCATAGCAATGATAGTTATATTCTGATTTGATGCCCAACATCATATATATATATATATATATTCATTCATACTTGTTTATTTTTTTTCTCTCTCATCACATGTATTTAACACTTCAAAACAACATACCCCCATATGGTATCCACCATAGATGTCCCAAAAATATGTACAATTATCATTTCTGTTTTAACTAGGCCCGTTATCCCTTACACCCAGATAGATATGGTGTCACCCCCTATGGTGTTGGAATTCTGTGTCAAAAAATCATTTCTCTCTTTCTGATTTACCTTAGTGTTACTTGGATTATGATATTTCATACTCACAGAAATGATAAAATTTTTTTTTTGACCGGACAGAAATGATAGGTAGGATTGAGGCCTTCACCCAAAAAATGTATTTTCACCAATATGAAACCAGTGATGAGACCCAAGGTAACATACCAATCCAGAGTCCTATGATTAAAAAATAAATTGGACTACGTCTTCCCATTTCAGTGGCGTCCATTATAACTGTTGCCTCTAGTTTCGGCTTTTGTTTATTAT
Organism: Echinosophora koreensis; assembly: GCA_035048595.1. Taxonomy (NCBI): domain Eukaryota; kingdom Viridiplantae; phylum Streptophyta; class Magnoliopsida; order Fabales; family Fabaceae; genus Echinosophora; species Echinosophora koreensis. The sequence goes on along the minus strand of JAPCYP010000016.1, from coordinate 4,537,905 downwards.
TACATTATAGTTATAGGGTATAGTCCCAACTAAGAACAAGTTACATTAAAAAAAATGTTTTCAGAGATGTGATGTATATATATGAACTTCTTCATAGGTGCAGCCTCAATCAAGTTGCATGATCATTTATTGGAAGCAATACCATCAAAACTTGGATAAAACGATTTCCCGCATAAATCCTTCAGGGGCTGCACAAAGAGTAAACAAGAGGCAGTGAGATCACTTTGACAAACTTTACACATAACTCATATATGAAACTGAATTTATGTACCTTGGTTTGTTGCATTGTAGCAGGGAAACCAGTATACAGAGTTGATTTTGAGTGATTAAGAAAAAACAAATTGTATTTCTTCATGGTTTTAGTTTTGGCATATTTAGGACCGTTTGTTTTAGATTTTGGCATTAAGAACGTGCCTTCAATAGGTGTTAGCGATATAGTTAGTTGGAGATTAGTAGTTAGTTTGTTAATAGTTAGTTACTAGTTTGTTAATGCCTATTGTTGGAAGTCTCACATCGCCTGCCTCAAATCCTGTGGTGCGGTTTAAATACCTGTTGGACAACTCCACTTAATACCAATTAGTTTTAAGTTGTAATCTAACATGGTATCAGAGCCAGAAGCCCATCTTCCTGCGTACCGCCTGTTATGACAATCTTCCCGTGTGTCCTGTTGGACAACTCCTTGTAATAACTTTTACTCATTCAATCAAATAACAATTTTACTTTTCTCTCAATTCTCTCTTCTTCTGAGCCATTTTTCTCAACAAGAAGGAATTAAAAAGAAGCTTTTGGAAAAATTGGATCTGGATGTGTGAAAATACCACTTTTGCGTTAACAAAATCTATACCAAACAGGCTCTAAACAGTTTGCAGTAACCATAAGCACATTAAACAATAACATTTTCCAGTGACAGTTGAACTCAAGTGTTTCACTAACCATATCAATAGGAGAAAACCAAGATTGTACCTTCTAGACCTGTGAAGAGATTGAACTGAGCAGTAGCCTGCCTTTGGAACATTTCTACCCCACTCACAGTTATTGCTCCTGCAGCTTCAGCTTCTTTCAACAATCTGGTTCTTCTGGGAGTATAGACAGCATCAAAGACTAACTGATAGTCTCCCATAGTCGCCTTGAAAAATAGACTGGCGTTAGAAATTAAACTCATATTAAACATTACTTTTCTAGGCTTAAATATGTTTAGTCCTCCAAAACATACTAATGTTCAATTTTAGTCCCCATTGTTTAAAAAGTATCGTTTCAGTCCTTCATTTCCTGAAATGTGTCGCTCGTGGTCCTCACTGGTATATTTTTTAGGACTAAAAACATATTTAAATCAGTCCTCACGAGGACCACAAGTGATAGATTTCAGGAAACAAGGGACTAAAAAGATATTTTTTAAAATTTTAGGGACTAAACCAACACTAGGATAATTTGGGGGACTAAAAACATATTTAATCCTTTTTTATTTACATAACGTGCGTAGAACCTCTGCCACTGAAATTCTATCTTTATTGGGGTGCATTCCTATAGGTGTTGCATTTGCAAGAATTGCCCCCTTCTCTGGCTTAAAGTTGACCAACTCTTTGTAAGGCTGAGCTTCACCAAATACAGCACAAGCAAGAGATTTTGCTCTGTCTTTTTTTTTAACAAAATGAGAGAGTAAGGAAATATGTATGTACATAAATATCCTCTAGAGAAGTTTGTATAACAATCTAGACCAAGGTATGGGAAACTGATTTATCAATATCATGCAAGGTGAGGTAAGGATGGTTTGTGTATGTTTAGTGAAACTTCAGTTCCAATATGGGAAAGGATCAAAGGAAAATTAAAGTTCACTATAGACTTGATTTGCTTGATGTTTATACCATAATCAATGTCAAAAATGACTATATGAGCTCCTCTGCTTCTAGCACCAAATGCTAGTGCTTTTCCAGCTCCACCAGCACCAACTAGCACAAACATTCTTCCAGCAAGGGGTGAACCTAAAGATACCCCACCAGCATTGCAACCATGCTCTGACAATTGGTTCATAGGTATCAGTAAGTCACTATCAGTTAAAATTACACTAATTGTATCTTGCTAATGAAGAAAGCCTTGATCAAAGAAGAATTTCATTGTAATTGATTGACATTATAAAAAAAAACTTTACACTAACAGTGTATCAAAATTAAACTCTCTTTATGTTGTTTTACAAGCTCTTTGGCCAAGTGATAAAAGTTTGACTTTTCACCTTTGGACATTCACATAATAGCTTTAGCTTTTAGGATCATGAGTGTTTTTTACAAGTACATTAACAAGTTCAAGGAAATCATAATGAACACAGCATTTGTGGAATATTACCTATAAGAGCATCTTCAATTGCAGTAATTGAAGCCTCACAATCTGTATTATAACCAACAAGCTTCCCATCTCTCTGTCTCCTTATAATAGTATTAACTGCTCCTATAGACTGGTGGAGCATGAAGTGAAACAAATTGATTATGTATCACAAAAATTATTACATGGAAGAGCAACCACTTCTTAAGTTCATATTGGGGAAGAGAAGAACTATTATTGAAGTACATATTTAGACATGTGGAACAATAGAAAACAAATTTTTTTTTTTGCTGAATTTTGACATTATTCTAAATGTTACATGGAAGAATAAGCCAACCTGAGCAAGTGGATGGACTTCATCGCAAAACCTTGTAACTTCTTCCTTATATGGAAACCCAACACTGCAATACAAAATAAAAAGGTAGATGAGAAATTATCAAACAAGAAAGAAATACAAACATTTAAATGATTGATGTGATGACAAAAAATATATAAACACCATGCTTGCAGGAAGTTTAACTGCTTAAGTTCATTTCTTAAAAAAGATTCATGCAAACAACAAAAATCATTAATCCTACTATTTGAAGGATTTAATTGGTATGCAATGTGCATTGTCGGTGTAAAGATTTTTTACACTGTTAACCAGTCATAAATTGTCACGTCATTAAAAATATTTGAGTCTTATTATAACTATCTTAAAAGTTACACATATAATAATTTTTTCATTGGCTGATATTTATAGTAATAGTGTATCAAAAATTAAACTTCAACACGCATATGATATCCCATCCACATTTGCATATATATCCATTCCAACTTTTTATATTTAACCCCACTTACATTTACATAAATATACAGTGTCCCATTGGATGTCAAATTGGAATGCACAAAAAACATCATTGAAACAAATAGGATGGAACCTCAATGATAATATGACTCAAACTTTCAAGTGGATTAATAGCTATGGCATACCTAAAACCAGCAAAATCAGGGCTTGAATAGGCGCTAAAGAACTCTTTAAGATCATCAACAAACATGGGGACATAGATTCCATTATAGTTTACATGTCTGAAGGAAGGATTATGCAATATAGGGCCTTTGCTGTGGCTAACTGGTTTTGAGATGAGTCCAAAAACTTTAGTATCTGCATTTACATGATCCAATTTATAGGCTTCCCTGAGATGATCCAGAGAAGGCAGACCAGGGATTGGATTTCCTGCCAAATATCCACACACAAAGAACCCCCCAAATTTTGGACATAGAAGCTGGCTTATCAATCCTCTTTCTCCAACAGCATAAGCAATTAATGGTACCTATAAATTGTTACCATAACTGGCTAATTATTGTTGACATTAGAAACTTGAAACAAACAACTAGGAGGAGTGCTAGCCAGACACTCTCTTTTCAACACACTCTCTTCTATTAGTTGAAATTTATATGAATCCCACTATTTTGGAAATAAGTCTCACTAATTCATGTGAGTCCCATTTGAATTTTGTAGGACACCCACATGAATTTCAATCAATATGAGGGAAGTGTGTTAAAAGAAGTGTTAGAAAGTGTGTGACTAGCATTTCTCTGCAAGTAATATGAAGAAAAAATAAATCTCATGCCTCACAATAGGGAAGCAAGCTAAATATTCTTGTAATTTCTGTTATATCATCTGCATGTGTGACAAGTTTGATGATATCTGCTCCTGTAGCTTGCATGAGTGCAACAAGTTGAAGTAATTCTTCTTTTGGAGGGGTCATGCCATCTACATAGCAGGAAACAATTATTTTGCCATTACTCTTATGATTTCTCTTATGTCCCACCATGGTCATAAAACGAGAAGCTGCCTGAACAACCACACAATATAAGTAAAGGAGATTTACATAATAACTAACAAAAAAAAAGTTATATATAGTGAACTTTTTTATATGTATTACTCCCTCCGGTCCACAATGTAAGCAAAAATTTCCAAATTTTTTGGTCCAAAATATAAGCAAATTTCAACTACTTTCTTCTCATTTAATGAAGTTATTCTCAAAATACCCTTCATTTAATACAAATTTTGTTTTCCAATGACTCCTTTTATTCTCAACAATACAAGCTTAATAAATAAGAGAAAGGGTAATTTAGGTAACAAACTTAATTTTTTATTCCCAATGACTCTTTTAAATGAGATTAACTAACTATCTTAATATGTGTGTTCCATTTAATTTTTGCTTACAATAGAGACCGGAGGGAGTACATGATATAGACAACCCACTAGAGACCCATCTCTGCATTCCATGGCCAGTCTATTTCTTGGTTTTCAATCTCAAATAAAACCTGTCATGTTGATATATTTTCTTCATTTTAGTTAAAATAAACAATTTGTTCTTGTAATCTCACTCGATTTAGACTTATATAGTCTTATTCAATTTGGATTTTGGTTCCTATATTATTATTTTTTATATTAATTCTTATATTTTTCACCTATTTGGATTTTAGTCTTTACGTTAAGGTATCGGGGGTTGATGCTTGTAATTTCTAATTGCTAAAGTATTGATCCTTAAGAGATCAAAATTTAAATGATTAAAAAGATGGGGACCAATACCCAAACAAAAAATTATAGAGATTAAAATGTAGATCAAATGAAATTGTAGATACTAATTATTTATTTTAATTTTCATTTTATAAGTTGGTAAATGAGAAATAATTGTAGATAAGAAGCAATTTGCACTAGTGGCACAGAATACTACCGTACGTCTGTACGTCTGTACCAGTACCACCATTATATTTAACTTGCGAAAGCATACTGTCATGAAATATTATGTGGTTCATGGTCCCACTTTCATCCAGTCCAATTGAGCCCAATTTCAACCAAGTAGGCCTACCTAATAAGTTTTCTTCATTTCTTTGGATCTAGTTTTTGGTACAAAATTTTTTTTGGGTGCAATTTCTTTGGATCTATTTGATATGTTAAATTATTATATAAAAATTTAAAATACATATTTAATTAAAATAGATTGGAGCACAATTAAATTAATGAACTATAAATCAGTGCCTTCACAGATTTAATGACTAATCTAAATTTTAAAGCATTTTTTTGACCAATTAAAACATTCTTTTTTTTTTTTTTGTTTCATAATTAAGACATTCTTTATGAGTTAGGATAAAGCTTTTCATATATCATATGTTTTCTCTCCTTACACCTGAGTTACTGGTAGAATTAAAATGGAGATGCATAAGAAAATGATATGAGGCCCAATAATAATAATTAGATAATATAAGAATATAAAGTAATGTGTATAATTTAGTAACATTATTATTGAAAAGATAAGAGAAAAACAAACTATAGATTGATCCAATGGACGAAGTGGCACTTTATTCAAGAAACCAAAAAGTTTGATGCTAAAAGAATAGTATAGTATTATACCTTCAAATCAACTTCTACGAAATCAGCCCCCATTTCCACCGCTTGCTGTAACGTTTCCAAACGCATTTTCTCATCCCCGTCATGTAAACCATCTTCCCACTTTGGCCTTCAAAAAATAGAAAACATAAAAATAGATCAGTTGAATGCAAATGCAAATGATTAAGCATGTGAAAGTAAAGAGTAAAGACCACAAATCACAACTTTTTAAGCTTTGTGTTGTGTGGCAATGGTATATAACATAATATATGTATATTTTTGTCAAAAAAAAATGTTTCTTATATTTTAAATGCACTTTTGGTCCCCCAACTTTAGTTTATGTGTGATTTTGGTTCTTATTAGTTTTTTGGAGCACATTTGGTCCCCAAATTTTTTGAAAGTTACAAAATTAGTCCCTTCATCTAATTTCCATCAATTTAGGTCCTATTTGGCAGGTTTGATGCCACGTGGCAAGTCCATCTAGATTTATTATATTAAAAATTATTATATTTTAAATTCAAAAATTAAAAAAAAATTAAAAAAGATCTAAAGCCATCTTCTTCCTCGCTGTTCTGCAATTTCCTTCTCCCCACGAAAACTTCTTGCAAGTTCCTTCAGTAAACCTCACAGTAACCAGTACCTCCCTTTTGCCACCATTTCCAAAACCTTAAACCATTGAAACCTAACAAGAAACACCTTGAACACATTTCTATAACCTTCACCACCATCACTCCTTCTTTAACCACAACCCACATCTTCACCTTCTCACCCAACCAGATCAGTGTCCCGCGGTCAAGCACCGTCTGGTCGCCGCTCGCCATCGTCATCGCCACCTCCAGATCCTGCCACCAGTTGCAGATCGTGAACCACCATCATGAACCACAGGGAAGGATGCGGTGGCTTAGGGAAGAACATTTTTTGTTATGTTTATTGATAGATCAAATGCTTTTGATTCTACAATGGTAGCTGAATATAATTTATGTTGTTCACCAACTGTCTGCTGTTAAATTTACAAGTTGAGAGTTGAATTTTCTTCATTGTATTAGACTTGGTCAAGTAGTAGTAAGAGAGTAGAAATATGGAATGGCTGAAGCTCTGTTAATGGAAGTTTTTGGTGAATGATGAAGTTAGGGGAAAGTTCGTTTGTCATCCAGAAAGGAAATTGCAAGGAGTTTTTGCGGGGAGAAGGAGGGTGCAGAACCAAGGGAGGAAGAAGATCGCTTTGGATTCTTTTTTAATTTTTAATTTAAAATATAATACTAATTCTTAATATAATAAATCTAGGTAGATTTGTCATGTGGCACCAGACCTGCCAAATAGGACACAAATTGATGGAAATTGGATGGAAGGACTAATTTTGCAACTATTAAAAAATTGGGGGACCAAAACTACAATTAAGTCTTAATTTTTTTAAACTTATTTTACACTATTTTTATGCAAAAAAAGAAAGAGAGAAAAGGAGTATAGAAATAATATATATCATAAAACAGTAATGCTACATACTATGAAAAATCTTCGGACAAATTGTACGAATTAGATACAAAACACAGTGTATGGTAAATTTGAAGACAATCTCTCTCGCGGATACAAATTTGTTGTCTTAAAAAATGATGTCTCGACGTCCCTTTCCAATTAAAAGCTAAGAATGTGAATAAGTTTTAACGAGTTAAGAATTTATTTTATTAAGAAATGAGATGTATGTATGAGCCATGAAGAATGGAGCACTTACCGATGAGCAAGGAGCACAGGGAGTGGCTTATTTGTGAGAATGGTTTGAAGGTCACGGCGAGGGTGGAAGCTGGTGATATAGTCCATCCTTACCTCCACTAAATCAGCACCTTGTGCCTTTGCCTGATGCATGTCACTCACAATTTCCCCAACAGATTGGCTTGTGAGTGAACCACAAATCATAATCGAATCATTTGACACCACCCCATTACAAGCACTACCCATTTTGTTTGAACAAAAAGGACGATTAAAACACCCTATCAACAGAACTATTGAAGAGAAGTATAAAGGCACCCCAAGGGGATAATAACGTCACTAAGGTAGGTACATGATGTATCACACGACCCTTATATAGTAACTTTAGAGGCCAAAGTTGTAGTTGGTAGAGTCCTTATCTACAATTCCAACTAAATTAAAGTGGAATTAGATTTTAGTAATATATGGGTTGGAGTAGAAATTTAATTGAAAGCACCAACATAGCAACCTCGGAAGACAAAATGGAATTTTTAATACCACTACTTGTCCATCACTGGCAATATATGGGGAACTATAGCTAGAGGATAAGGGAATAAAAATGGTTGGTGGGAAAGGTGATGAGTGGGAGAGGTTTGAACTTCAAAGCATTAATCTATACTAGCAAAAGAAAAGTTGCCAGGAAATGCTAGGCTGGAGGAGCTACTAGAGGAAAGGAGTGTAGTGGAGTCAAAATAACTTTAAGCAATACAAAAATTCTCATTGGAAAGTCAAGGCTTTATTTGCTTTGTTTCTATTTCCCAGTTTTCATTTCATATTTTTAAAAATAATTATAAAAATATCACCTTATTTTTATTATATTTCCTATTTTCATAAATCTGTACAGAAAATACAGAAAACAACTATTTTCTATTTTCACTGTTTCCTATACAGATCTTTGAAATCAGAAAACAGAATGAAAACAAGATAGTAGTTTTGTAATTATTTCTGAAATCAGGAAATGGAAACACAACATTAGGAACAAAATAAACAAGCCCCAAGTTTTTCACTCTTTAAAATATTAAATGCATTAATTTTGAATGATTTTTTTTTTCTCTATTTGATTCTTCAACAATCCTTATGGTTAGCATTCTCCCAACTTAAAAAGTAAAAAATAGAAACAAAAATATGAATGTTTGGTGATGCTGAGTAGTTGTAGGTAGTAGGTGAGTAGTGAGCAACTTGGACCTTGCACTCAGTGAGCAGGCAAGCATGAGTTACACGCAATTTGTGAATGAATGCTGCAGCCGTGGTATCTTAGCTAGCAATGATGTGAGTGTTTTTGAATCTGGAGGTTGGTGGATTCGGTACGTTTTGTCATTACCTCATCATTAATGTTTTGTTTTGTTGCATAAAAGAAAATAGGGAGAATCAAAGTGATGAGAGAGAAAATGGATTTTTATATTATTTGGTACGATAGAAAGATGAAAAAAGAAAATAGAAATCTCATCTATCTTTTATTTGGTTGGATAGAAGGAGAGAATAAGAAAAATGATATTATTTTTAAAAGGACAAAAATGCCCTAAAATAAAGAGGAGAGAAAGAAGATTTGTTTTTCATGAGTACAGACGAAAATGCACATCTCTCTTCCATCTTTCTCTCATTTTCTTCCACCATTTTTTTCTCTCCCCATTCCCTTTCTCATCACTACCAAACGGGAGAAATACTTCACTTCTCCTTTCTTTCTCTATTATCTCTCTTCTCATTTTACACCTAATTCATAACTATTAATTATCTAGTTATTGTTGTTGTTAAAGTAAAAATATTTTGTTAAATAATTATAAAGTGTAAAAACGAACGTGAATAAAAATTGCAGAGTCCCACTTTTGAATAGATAAGGCACAAAAGTTACAAAATTATAAGGTCAGCATTCATTCATACAAGAGTGACAACATTACAATGACTGAAATTCCCAACATCTTTCCACACAGAACCTAATTGGTGAGGACTGAGGAAACACGATATTATCATAATCTCCGCAGAATCTGCATCTGAACGAACAAAAGTCCTCATTTATCAAAATACTTCCTCAAGAGCCCTTTATATACAACCAAGTCAATAATATTTGATACTTCAAAGATAGCAAATAAACATTCCCCGGTCCAGTAAACTTATGACAAAAGAGCTCGCAGACATCAAAGCAAAGTTTTGAACAATGCTAATGCTTCCACTCCCACTAGTAATACAACTATGAAATCATCATGCTTTTATACGGACCACAAATGAACCTGCTCAAAGATATGTACAAAAGGAGACTATCAGAGCAAATCAAGCAAACAAGCAAAGTTTTCAGACGCAAATATATACATATTACTTCACAACTTCATATCGAGCAGAAAGATGATTAGAATTTAGAACTGCAACTTGGACACAAACCAAAGGAATCAGCATACTGCAACTTCATACCACAACTTCGCTATTACAACAATGACAGCATCATGTATTCCAGATATAGACCAATTAAATGAATGGTGTTAAAATCTCAAATCAAGCTAAATAAGGAATATCATGACCCCACACCTCCAATAGTGAACTCATGCACAGGGTCTACTGGATTTACTAAGACAACAGAACCGGTTAACTGAGAAACTGAGACGCTTTAGAATTTAGATATAAACAAGGAAAGTAAGGTGAAATCGATCTCAAATTTGATCTCTATACTTGTTAGGTCCTACAAAGGAGCCAGCCCTGGGCGAGAATAATGATATTCTCGCATTTTTTCCACACCTCTTTTTACACCTAATTCTTAATCTATATTTATTTAGATTCTATTTGAATTTAAGAAAACATGTGCAAAAGCACGGGATTAAGATTAAATAATTAAATGGGTGAGAGAAAAAAAACCAGAGATACACATAAGTTTTCTACAAACAAATGCACAGGCTAAAACTTCCTTAACTAAAGCAATTATTGAAGGGGCTGTTAGTATCAAAGTATTTCGCTTTACCATCAGCGCCTTTTAATAATTTTATTCCTAATGGAAACATTCACAGATCACAGATGATTTAAGAACTTAGCGACATGATTATCATAAAGCAGGACCATAAAAACTAAACCATTAAAAAAAAAAAAAAAAAATCAGACTTTGGTGTTTTCTGTAGCTGGAGGGTGAACCCCATATACCGGGTTACCTCATTAACACTGAGTCTGCATACCGAATTCACGCTACCACATATTGGGTTCAACTTAAAGAAAGTTTTACAATAATAATGTAAAAAGCGATAAATCGTGTACCCAGATGAATCACATACACGTACCCATATTCTGGACCCGGTAACTGGGAAAGCCTTGGTGCAAGAGTAAGGCTGTTGTCTTGTGACCTGATGATCCCAAGTTCTAATCACAGAAACAGCCTCCACCAATGGGGGTAAAGCTAAGTACATCTATTTGCAAAAACATACAAGTTTGAACACACATGCATGCACACACACAGACGATTCCACCCATCATAAATTTGATCTAGAAAACTATAATCCAAATCTAACAATGATACATAAAAATTAATGGGGTTAAATATGTTTTTTAGTCCCTCAATTTTTACAAAAGTTCGGTTTTAGTCCCTCATTTGGAAAACATACTTTTTTAGTCCCCCGTTTTCTAAAATATGTCAGAAATGGTCCCTACACCAAACTTCCATTTGAAAAACATAAGGGACTAAAAAACCGAATTTTTTTCAAAAATGAGGGACTAAAAATGTGTGGTTGTAAAAAATGAGGGACTAAAAATGTGTAGTATAGGGACCATTTCTGACATATTTTAGAAAACGGGGGACTAAAAAAGTATGTTTTCCAAACGGGGGACTAAAACCGAACTTTTGTAAAAAATGAGGGACTAAAAACATATTTAACCCAAATTAATGATATTCTCACACTCTTAAGTCTTAACTCAAACTTCTCGCTGTAAGCCATTAGATGCCAACTGGACTGGATCCCATTTAATTTTTTTTTCCAAACAGATCAGATATTCACATCACACCTAACACTCAATTTTGAAACAATCATCACCTGACTTAGAACTTAGAAGAGTACAATATTTCCAGAAAACATTCATAATGAAAAGGATTTTTCCCTAAAATTTTGTTCTAATCTGTGTGTGTGTGTGTGAGAGAGAGAGAGAAAGAGTGAGAAACACACATGCTGGCAGGTTTGATATATCTGCAGAAACAGCACAAGGAATTCCCAAGTTTGAAAGAGCTCCCCTAATGATACCGCATGGGAAATAAAGATGCATGCTCATTGCTTGTGCTGCCTTGTTTTCAGCCGTAGGTGCAGAACTATCTTCAACTGAATTACCATTATCAGACGATGGATCAACTGACATCCGTGCAAGCCAGCGAAATTTATTATCTTGCAATACAAAGGTACCCTGAACCAGAAGTAAATACAATGACCATCCCAATAAAAAACAATATAAACCACCACCTATTGAGTTCAGCTCTGAACTCACCCTATGGTTTGTCTTCAAGTTGTCTATCTGCTTCTTAAAGAGCTCAGACCAAAAATCCTTACAAATAAACTTGATAGCCTCCAGATGATCGCTGAACCGAGGCCGCTCCATGGTATACCTGACATTTAGTGTTAAAACATATGCCACAATTTTCTCAATTCATCAATGTTTCATGGTAAACGGTAATCATCTACATAAAGTCATAATGTAAAACTTCGTGATATATAGAAACATTACCAAGTTAACCTACCACAATAATCACAATAATTGTTGTCTAGTTTTAGCTAAAAATAAAGATTTTGATAGGAAAAAAAAAACTGATCAATTTTAAATTATTTCTTATTTTTAGGGAACACTTGGGCAGAAATAGACTTTTTTTTTTTGTTAAAAAAATATCTAATGAATCATTGTCCATTTCAATTTGAATTAGGAATTCGGCCGACAAATACAACTTTGCCCTCCACCTAAGCTGCGCAGGAAAAGCCCAAAGCCAATCCCAACGAACAGTGAAGCTTCATAGCGCCTTTCTATCCAGGTATATCATAAGACATAAAGTAATTTTAAAGGTTTTTCCGCATTTGATAGTGACCAATTACCATCGTGTGATTTTGTTATCTGTCTACCTTTGCAGAATCAAATTTTCAAACAATAAATATCAGATTTAATTAAACTATAGGTCTCTTAATTATTTGGGAATTTTCAAATAAGTCTTAATACTTTAAAAGTTTGTAACTGGATCCCTGAATACATAGAAAAATCATAACTAGGTCTCTTGTACCTTTTTCCGTTAGGGTTTCAAAAAAGTATATGGCTTATTTGAATTTTCCTAAAAAGTATAGGGACTTGTTTGAATTTTTCCATAAAATTTAGGGACGATCACTTAACGGAACCTGACGAATACCTCACGAAACCCTAACCGAAAAGTGTACGAGGAACTTAATTACAAATTTTCTATGTATTCATTGACCCAATTACAAACTTTTAAAGTATAGGAATCAATTTGAAAACTCTCAAATAGTCATTACTGCTCAGGCTATACATGACCTTAGTTTCGGTGATACTTGTTTATTTTTCACTTTTTACCAGAGTTAGCAATTCTCATCCAGAAAGCATAAGCCATATGGATTATCTTAGTAATTTAGTTCAGACTTGACATTGGGAACTTATCTAGTAAATTGTTATTCAGCACAGATCTGCTTCATCCAGATCCAGAAATTTAATTTAATCCAAAAGAATACGAAGCGATACAGATCTACACTATACAACTAAAAACTTAGAATAATGAAATGAAAAATGACATAGGAAAAAGCTCGTATTGTAAATAAGTTAATATCTATCACGATTCAGTTTAATCACTTTAGGATTAAAGCGGTTATAGCTGAACATTTTGTGTGAATTGAGATTAGGGTTAAAAAAATGAGGAAACAAACCTTTCAGAGAGTTGGTGACCGACCTGATATCCAATGGCTTCGATTCTTCGAGCGGCGAGCTCAGGCTTATTGGCGTAGAATCGATTACAGTAGCACGCTACCATCTCCGTCAATAAACTATCCACGCAACTCTCTGAAACTTCCCTCACCATTTTCTTTTCCTTCACTCTCGCTCTTTCGCTATACCTATAATGAGCTATGCAAAGTGGATGAATCGGACAAATCACTATTCACCTCGGAGAATTTTTAATTACTCGTTACTCATCGTTCCCTTGGCTTCCCTCCCTTTTCCCCGTGAAGATGGACGCCAACACTGCAAAACTGCAACCTGAAAGTTAATTTCCAAATGGGCTTAGGCCTACGATGTAAATGGGCTTTTACATGGTTTTGTAAGGCAAATATTATCCAAAACATAAGTAAGTAGGCGGGTAAATAGCTTAATTAAATATTTATTCAATATTTATTAAATAAAGGATTAAAGTGTTATATACTCTCTCTTTTTTTTTTTAGGCAAGAAATTCAATGCATTTCATTAATAATCAAATGAGCAATACAATGTGGAATATCATAAAAAAACTTGGTTGCTGGCTAAAGAAGACGTCGCCCTAGCTAAGTTATCGGCTATATCATTCCTTTGCCTCCTAACAAAACTTATACCGAATGAAAATCTCTTGGCATGCCTGGATAATAAAACCGAACTCCGAAACATCATCAAATCAAAATTGGATTTAACTTTATTGACCACCACTTGGCAATCAAGCTCAAAAACAATTTGTTGAGAGCTAAGATCCAAACTCTGGACCCATTGGAGAGCTTTAAAAAGGCCCATTGCTTCTCCCTCCTGAACTGGTAGGCAAAAGGGAACATAATCAGATTTAGCAATAACAAACTCACATTTGTCATCCCTTATGCACATCCCAAAAGTGGTTTTACCCGAAAACAAGGAGCAGACCAACCAGCAGAATGCACACTCTCTGCCTGGGCAGGAGCTGAAATTCGAGAGACACGGGCTAACTTCCAATCATTTAGGAAAGCATAGGCACGATGAATTATGGTTGCTACAACAGGTGCTTTATTATCCCAAAGTTTCTCATTTATAGCATTCCATAAGAGGCACAAGGGTACTCCACAGATGCTGCTGGCACCAACAAGATTGGCTAATGGGACAAGTAATGAGCAAGTGCCATAAGTTCTCAAGATCTTTGTCACAAAAAACACAAGTGGCTGGACAAGATATACCTCTCCTTTGCAGCTGGACTCTTGATGGTAGACAATCACGATAAGCTCTCCACAGGAATATCTTTCTTAATCACTTATGATTAATAAAAACACAAATTATATATTAACATATAAAATCACATACAAAATCATATATCTATATAAGATCATACATTAAGGGACACAATCTCATATTAATGCAAATAATCGTATATTAAAATACATATTATCATATTTAATAATATACATATATATATAAATGTATATATATATATATGTGTGTGTGTGTGTGTGTGTGTATGTATAAAAAATACTACAACACTAATAACAATTACATTATCAATTATATAAATAACAATACTAACTTCATTATTATTATTATTATTATTATTATTATTATTATTATTATTATTAATAATAACAACAACAACAACAACAACAACTAGGCATCCATAGTAACATAATCCCTTATACGAAAATCAGGGCGTTACACTTTCAGCATCAAAAAGTTCATGAAGTGCTTTTGCTGCATAATATCTAGAATTTCTTGATCCAAGATGCAAAACAGCTATGAGTTGGTTTAACAAACTTGTTAATGCTATATGTTTATCAAGGTCATTGTTGCAAAATAATATTCTCCATAACTCAGAAATAGAAACCTTAGTTGAGTCTTGAGGGCTCAAGGACATGTACTTGTTCAAAGCTTCCAAAGCTCTAGCTTCAGCCAAGATTAATTTATTCGTATCACTTTCATCTGCAATGGATATCAAGAGTCCAACAACCACTCACTAGACCTTTCTGATAATGGTCTCAAGAGATCCACTAAGAGTGGTATGGATTCCCGTGCAATAGTCCCCACTCTTACATCTTCAATTGTGATAAGAAGATCCAAAACAACTTGATTAGGGTTTTGCACCAAACCAAACTCTTCAAATAAACCTATCAGGATTGACATATATGATTCTATATGGCCAATAATAGTTATCAATCCAGTAGCAGCACCGAAATTTTCAATAATCAATATTATAAGACATAAAGCAATTTTACAGGTTTTTCCCCATTTGATAGTTACCAATTATTATTGTATGTGTTTTCGTTACGTGTCTTCCTTTACAGAATCAGATTTTTAAACAATAAATATCAGTTTAATTAATTTGTAAGTCCCTTAACTATTTGAGAATTTTCAAATAAGTCCATATACTTTAAAGTTTGTAATTTGATCCATGTCTCCTTGAACACATGAAAAAATAAACTCCTGCTTCGACGTCTGTGCTACCATCTTACTCCTTCATCCACAAACCACCGTTGCCAACTTCCTTATTGGTTGTGCCTGCAATAAGTGAACCAAATGAATTGAGCTGAGAAGAAGTTAAAAAAATTCCTTTTATCATATATAAATATCATTAATAATTATATTGTAATGATATACTAGGGAATTGTTAGTTTATGAGATTGTGTTACTCCACATTTATGAGAACTTGTTACTCATCTTATAAGACTTCTTTTATTTTTGAAAGATTTTCTTATAAAGATATTTTGGATAAATTAATTATATTCTTGGAAATGTTTCACATGAACCAAACATGATGATGAAATTTGTTGGGAATGAGTCATATTATTCGTAAGAAAGTAAAGCGTTACAAGCTAATATATTTTATAACATCATTATGGGTCCCATTTCTGAGGATGAGTTTTTCAATAATATAATTTACTTTAAAATAAACATCACATGAATTCAACATAGTTAAGAGTTATAAGTCAGCCTGGTGCTGTGAATCCTTATCTAGTTGTCTTTTGCAATGTGTTTAGTTTAGCACAAAATAAAGGGAGAAAATGAAAGAAAAGTGGAGAAAAAATATAGGATCTCTTGTGCGGTTCAGAGATGAAAAGGGAAGAAAATATGATTTTCATAAGCCCCATCTAAAATTACGGTGGCTTCTAAGGTGAGGGATCTATTAAATCCCTCACCGGTGAGGTAGGAAAAATAACCATCGGATATATTAATTAAAAGTGGGGTGACTGAGATTAGTTCCCTGTAACTTGATCTGCCGGTTCCCTCAATATTGAAATGAACTCCCCAAACCCCCATCCAACTACTCCAGTATATTTCATTTCCTTCACCTAATCAAATACAACCAAGTTTGCAATGTACCAAAAATCTTTGTTGTTGTTTTCGAGCATGAATGAATCGGGTTTCATGACGGACGAGTACTCGTTGGGTAGTGTTCCCAATTGAGAGCTTTGTTTTCAAAGTTGCAGGTTCATGCTTATGTTATTAAATGTGGATTTGAGTTTAAATTGGTTGTTGGATGCCCTTTAGCTCATATGCATATGACACTCAGAAGACTGAATGACGGGGAGAGAGTTATCAAATTGATGCTGAATTGTATTATCGTTGTTGCTTTGATTACACTTATAGATGGAAAAGCTCAAAATGGGTACTTCGAGGGAGTTCTATATTTATATTGTGTTGATGAAAACGACAGGTTTTAGACCAGATAGAGGGTGGCAGAAGAGAGGTAGAATGCTCCTCTGCCATGGCAATGGCCACCCATCCGATATAATGTCCAGATTCTAGAAATCCCAGCAATGCCAAGAGTTTACCATTAATAGAATATAATATTTACCTGTTATTGCCTTTTTTTCCCTCCCTCACTGGTGAGGGGCTTAATAGCTCCTTCACCTTAGAAGCCACCCTAAAATTACATGACATTTCCTCTCCCAGATCGAAAAGAAAACTGGCGGAACTATATTGTTTTGGTGGAAAAGACAAAAGTCCCCTCTAAAACAATTGTTGCTATGGTATGCTATTCTTTCATCCGTCTATATTTTTTTATGAACAATGCTAGCAACACATACTCTATTATTGGATGGATTTTATGTAAGTCTCATTGAACAAAGCATGGGCCCACATGATTTAGTAGGTCCTACATGAAATCCACACAATAATAGAGTGTGTGTGGGGGAGTGCGATAAAGAGTGTGTTGCTGACATTTCTTTTCCTTAATTTATGTTGGTTCGTTGTGCTCTCCTTTGTCTATTCTTTGTTTCAACAATTTATTTTATTAAATTTATTAATATTTTTTAAAAAAACAGTTCTTATTTGGTTGGAACCCATCATGATTAGGGTTTTGATTACCTAGTGGGTCTACGGAGTATTGCAACAAGCTTAGATTCTTCGGATCTACTACGAGACTAATCTCCACTCGGGTGCTTAGTCACAGTTAAGGTTCTTCGCCCCTCCCCAAGGATATGTTATACGGGGTTCGAATAGAGGTCCCCTCCCCCACAAACTCAACCTACACAACCAATTGAGTCACACTCATTAGGTAATTTATTTTGAGTTCTTACTGATTGTTTTTTCCCTTAAAAGAGAGTATATTTTACATTTTATTCTATTTATTACATTTCATTTTTTCTTAAAGGTATTTATATCATTTCAAAAATATTTTTTTAAAATTTTCTACGCAATCAAACAAGAATATTTATTAATAAATATTTATAAAGATGTGAAATTACATAATTATTGATGATGTAAACAATTAAATGCAATTTAAAATGGATTTAATTGGATGCATTGTAAATATAAAGATTTCTTATACAATCATAATTTATCACATTAATTAACTTGAAAATCATCCATATCATGATTTGTAATTGGTTGACAATATAAAAAAATGTTATACTAATAATACATACCAATTAAACTCATTTAAATTTGTAGAAATATTTTTGATTAAAAAATATATTCAATTGGTATGCACTGTGAATGCAAAGATTTTTTTATGCTGTCAACTAATTATAGATTGTTACGTCATTAAATTTTTTGACTATTATCCTAACTACTTTAAAAGTTACTCATACCAAGATTTCTAATTGATTAATAGTATAAAAAGCTTTACACCAACAATGCCCACCAATTAAACTCTTAAAAGATTTTTTTTTAATAGGCAAATGTTAGTAATTAATATTTTATGTTAGTGGAGGAAGTTGAACTCATGACCTCCTTATCACTCCAATCACTCTAATCCATATGTTCCTCCCCTCCCCCTAAACCTCCTTGACTAATTATTTATGTAATTTAAGGTTGCAAATTGTCATTAAATAATACCCACCTCTATCAATCCAGGGTTGGTCGAATGGTAACCATCACAATCCTATAAGAGGATGACACAATTTTGAATCCTGATGATAGACATCCCTGGTTGGGATGTAACGAAAATCATGATTAATGAGTAAATTCTCAATTTAGTCCCTGAAATTGTAAAATCGTATAAACTTCATCCCTGACATTAACAAAATTTCAAAAACATCCCTGAAGTTGTCAAATGTTAATCATTTTAGTCCATTTGTTGGTAATCTCATAGACTGAGTTGATTTTAAGTTAGCAGTATCAGGGACTTAGTTGATTCTAAGTGAGTAAAATGATGGACTAAATTGTTACTAATTTATCGTTCGAGGACGGCTTTGGAATTTTGTTAATTTCAGGAACGAAATTGATACAATTTTACAATTTCATGGACAAAATTGAGGATTTACTCCAAATATTAATTCTATGCTCTAAGCAGCCGACTGACGATTAGTCTCATAGCTGGTCCAAAGGATCGAAGTTTGAGAGAATACCTCAATATGTCACTTGGAACCGAGGAGATAAAGACCTTAATTACAGTAGTTAAAAAAAAATTACCCACCTCACCTCATCAAAGGCTGTTCAATTCTTGGGGAAAACAATAATTTTAAAAAACTAAAAAATGCCTAAATTGGTCCTCGAAAAATTTAGAGGACCCACTTTTGGTCCCTAAAAAAATAAATTATCCATTTAGTCCCTCAAATTTATAAACGCTGGACACATTAGTCCCTCCTTCTACTTTCAACGTCCGTTTACTTGCTTATGTGTCCCGCTAACCATCCTGCTTGACTCGCTAGTGGTCCTGTATGACCTATGACAAATTTCCACGTACGGTGAAAAAAGAACAAAAGTGAAAAAAAAAATGCAAAATTTTAAAACCCTAATACCTGAAAATTGTACATGTTTTTCATTATGGAAATTTGTCATTAGCTATATAGATCACTAATGAATTAGACATGACGGGACACATAGACAAGTAAATGAGTATTGGAAGTGGAAGGAGGTACTAATGTATCCCACATTTATAAATTTGAGGGACTAAATGGGTAATTTAATTTTTTTTAGGAACCAAAAGTCTCTAAATTTTTCGGGGACCAATTTGGGCCTTAAATTTTTTTTTTATTTATTTTTTACAAGAAAAAAAACTAAAGAGACTAAGAAAATAAAAATAGTCTGTTACAAAAAAAAACATTGTTACCAAAAAAAAAATTAGTCCTTTCAAAAAAAAAAAAAAAAAAAAAATAGTGATATAGGCAAGGCAATGGTCTTGTTAATTACATGAAGTTCGGAGACCGTTACAAAATGGAAGGATTTGGAGCTGCATCCAAATCCACGTCATACCTCCCAACCTATTCTGTTAACGAACGCATGCTCCTCCTCACTCCTCATTTTCTCATCTTTTTTGCTCTTTTGCCATTGCTAAAAAGATCCATGAATTCACACACCGATGTTTCTGCATTCTTCTTATTTCATAATATATAGATAGATTCAATCACAGGCAAGTTTTACCAAATAGTTGTTATAGATAGATTCAGATCACTCTGTTTTTTCACATTGTTTTCGTTTTAATTTTCTTTTCAAATTTTTATTTTGGTTTTGAAGATGGATAGGCGTAGAGTGTACGATAGGCAAGCGAGCTCGACGGGGACGCCGGGGGCGCCGTCGTCACCGGTGGCGATGTCGCCGCTGAGCCGCCACTCGCGCGCAGGTTCCACCGGCTCCGCCATGACTAACGTCAGGAGAGCACAGAACAACGCCACCAAAGCCGCGGCTCAGAGACTCGCACAGGTTATGTCGCATCAAACGGCACCGGACGACGACGACGACGACGATGACATCCCTCTCGACTATTCCACGCTCGGCGGCGCCGGAAGCATTGGCCTTGGAGGTTCGAGACCAATACGACCTCGTTCTCCCGTGGTAACTTATCTTCCATATCACTGCATTATTTGTTTATATTTATATATATGTTATACAATGTTCCTTTTGAATGTGCTTGAAATTCGATATTGTTGCTATTTCTATTGTATTATTAGACGGTTCGGACTGTTCATGAACAAGCTCCATCTGCAAGACCGCGATCGCCAATGGTAATTTCGCTACACCGACTTTGAATTTGGATCATTCATTACATTGCCATTTTAATCAAAGTGAGGAAGAAAGTGAACCGTGACATTAGTCCATGAAAAAATACAAAGTAGAAGGTAATAGTTACTCAACATGGAAATTACTCAGAGGTTTATTTAAATTAATTAATCCTTATAAACAAGGTTACTTTGCGAATATGAACTAATTCGAACAACAAAATGTATCTAACAAGAGCTTCGTGCCAGTTTGGTTTATAGAATGTTTGGAGCAGCGTCTCTTAGGATGTGGACGCAGAAGCTATTGCATGTAGCTTCCATGTTCAAGCACATTAGACAGAAAAATATTTACTATTTTGCCACCGCTAACTTGATTCTGAAAAGACCACTACCAAACCAAACATACTATTAGATTTTGGTGAAAGTAAACTGAAAGAAACTACTTTCTAATGCACTTTTAACTGGCTCTTGACTGAAGCAATAATACATTGCATTGATAAAAAGTGCATTGAAAAGCCATTTACTTCCACTAAAATTTAAACCAAACAGCCCTAACTCTATATCCTTAAGAATTAATTTGAATATCTATATGACTATATCCAAGGGATTTAGTTCAGTTTTGATAAATTTTTTTTTTAAATATGTAACTGCCACTAATATGTTCATCAAAATTCAGTTTAGGTTTTTAACTACTACTCTTACCATAATAATTTTAGAAAATTAATTGTTGGTTTCATTCTTTTTCAATGTAACTTAACTGCCTTCATCGCGTTCCACGTCACTGCATTTTTTTTTTACCTCTTTGCTTGCTTTTATTTATATTTAGATTATATTCCTTTTGAATATGGTTCAAATTCGATGTTGTTGCTATTCTATTAGGCAGTTCGTACTGTTCAGGAACAAGCTCCATCTGCAAGATCGCGCTCACCAATGGTAATTTCGCTCCACCAACTTTGAATTTGAATCATTACATTGTCACAGTGAAATTAGTCCATGAAAATTACAAGGTAATAGTTACTAAACATGGAAATTACTCAGAGGTCCTCATTGACTGTGCATTTTGTTATTTAAATTAATCCCTATTAATTTGATTACTCTTTGTGAACGTGAACTAATTTGAACCGCAAGATGTATGTTGTAAAATCGCGTAGAGATTAGAGAATGACTTTCATTGTTCCATACTTTCATTGTTTAAAGATTGATAAGTAGCTGTAGCTTTATATCTTTAAGAATTAATTTGACTATTTAGTAGTGCTTCATGAGTAACTTCCATTGTTTCATCATTTAAATTTAAATACTAGTATCTGTAATCTGTGTATGGCATCTAGTTGGTAGCCATCAAAACAGAGTTTCAAGGATGAGTGAGGGTTTTGGTTTATTTTTGAATTTTTTCAGTACATTTGAATTTTCAAATGTTTTGGAGTTCAAAGAAGAAGTGAGACATTAACTCAGTTTGGGTTTTAAACTTCTACTTTCACTGTAATATTCTTATAAAGTTAATCGTTGTTTCATTCTTTTTCAATGTTTATATCACCAATTCAATAATTTCATTTCTAAAATTTAGTTTGATTAACCCTACCCAGACATAAATCGTTTACTGTAAATCCACTTTTAAAAGAAGACCAAGTTTGCGAAATCCAGCACATCACAGCTCAACGTTACGCATGGTTTGCAAACACATGAGAAATAATTTGACCGTGGAGCAGTAGTGCTTCATTTGAATTTTGAAACCTCTGTTTGTGTGTTGTTTCTATTAGTCAGTTCGCTCTACTCCAGAACAACCTCCATCGGCAAGATCACGATCTCCAGCGGTAATTGGCTTCTTCATGGCATTCATTCAAATTTGATGTTACTTAATTGGAAGTTGTTGTTGATGATGATACTTCATTTTTTGTTTTCTATTAGTCAGTTCGCTCCGTTCAAGAGCAACCCCAATCTGTAAGAGGCATATCAAGCGTTCGATCAACTTTGTCTGCAGCTGCAGCTGCAAATGCAAATGCAAATGCAAATGCTACTGTTGAGCAACCTCCTCCTCCACCTCGACCAACCACACCTGTCAATTACATTGTGGAGCAACCACCGTCTGCTCGTTCAACAACAACAAACCGAGCCCTGGAGTTGTCTCCCTCTGCTCGTACTATAATCGTTACTCGGTCACCTCAACCCATCAATGCCAACAATGATCAACCTCAACCTCCATCTGCTCGCTCGATCCGTCACAGTGGACTTACTAAGGTGGTTCCCATGGTGCCGCCTAGTGTACCCATCACACTAAGGCCTACCTCTTCTGGTGTCATTCCACCAGTAGAACCTCCTATGGATATTAGAAGAGACAGGAGGTATGCTGCTGCTTCTGTTTTCCTTTACTCTTACATCTCCTTTTTTGAGAAATGAGAATAAAGTGCAAAGCAGTATTATTTGACAACTTATTCAGTTAACTTTTGCAACACCCAATAGTTTTATACACAGAATTACTTTGCTAAAAACTATCATGTGTTGCAAAAAGTTATGTTGTTTCAAATCACTTTTTCGTTACATTATAGATTCATGTTTGTTTACTTTGTTTCAATTCCAATTTCCAATTAATATATACCGGAGGTGACCTGATAATAAATTTTCACATGTTCTTAATAAAAAGGGTGAGCCAGTGCAGGGGCCTGCTTCCACGTGTTTTTAATAATGCGTTCAAATTGCATGTCATATAGTTAGGGATGACTATCATCTATATAATGGAATGTGTTTCTGACGATCGTGCAGATTGTCCCTTGATCTGGGGAGTATGAAAGTTAGAGAAACGGCCACTCAGCAGCGTCCTGCTACTGAGCTTGAGGATGAGGTATGGTCCCTGGACCATGGACACCTGATCTAATAATTATATTCATGCCATTGAAGTTTCTTAGTTGTTCCATTTCAATGTCACTAATAAAGCAAACGCCATGTTTTTATACTTCTTCCTTCCTTCCTTCCTTCCACCCCCATTGAATTTCATTGCACCTGCATTTCTTAATCTTCAACTACCTTATCCTTGCTTGCATGATTGCTATCCCTTTTCAGGAATATACTAATCAGATGTGAATTTAAATGCAGCTTGATATGCTACAAGAAGAAAACGACAATTTGGTTGAAAAGGTGATAAAATACAACAGATTGAGTAATTTGTTCTCCTTATAGATACTCTAGTTTTGAGATTCTTGCTGTCTTGCTTATAAGTTATAACATGACATTGTAGAAGAAAGAATCGTGTGCTACCTCCGCTTTCATCTGTTGAAACACTCAGTTCATATTTGAATATTGGCAATAACTTCTTTTTAGATTCAGGTATAAAATTGGGTTGGACTGGATGTTACAAACTTAGCAGTAGCACTGTCATGAATATTATTGCTGTGTCAGTTAAGTTTTTTGCTAAGCAAAGTCAATGTGTATTAATATAATGAGCACCAGAGGTGCCCCATCTTGTACAATCAGATCCTGCTATAGAGTCATGAAAACTCTCCCCCCAAGCCGTATTCAGTCAGGACATTGAAACTGAAATCCACATGTTCAACCTGCATTTCCAGCAGCAATTAAAATGCAGATTAACCCCCTAAAACCGTGACACAGACTGCATCCAATATTGTCCACAAATTAGTACCCATCCGCAGAAGTAAGAGACAATAGAAAAGTAACTATAACTCCCCCCACCTACCCTGCAATTACAGTTAAGATAAAAGCTTAGTGTTACATTCAAGTGGGCAAATACACCATTCAGAAAACAAAACCAAACCATCTATTGTGGAGCTAAACCAACTCTATGATCTACTTCTAACTAGATCTAGCAATCTCAGCACATCAGTCTTGTTGCCTCTGAAAATCTGCTCATTTCTGTCCAGCCAAATTGTCCAAATAACAGCCAACCAAATGCGGATAACTAACCTGGTGTTGTGCCACTGGCAAGCCAAGCCACCCATATACTTTTGACCATAATGCATTTGCCATTCGACAAGAGAAGAACGAGTGTTGTTCTGTCTCTGCCTCTAAGCAACAGAAACGGCAAAGCTGGTCATTGACAGAGAATTGGAGTCCTCTTTTTAACAAGTTTAGCTTGGTTGGTATCCTTCCTAGAAACAGACGCCAAGTGAATGCCAAAACCTTTGGAGGCGCCTTACATTTCCACAGCTGCTTGAAAACCGGAGCAACAGGATCCAAAGAATTCTGAATTTGAGGAACTTGTTCATCCAAGTAACAGTATGCAGCTTTGGTTGAAAAGCAACCTGAAGCATCCATTCCCCAAAGCCAAACATCATTTTTCCCCCTCACAAGACACACAGGCTGTAGGATGATCTTTAATTCCTCCAAAAATTCCATCTCCCATATGAAGAGACTTCTTCTCCATTTGAAATGCCACTGCCAAGTATAAGTAACAGTATGCAGCTTTGGTTGAAAAGCAACCTGAAGCATCCATTCCCCAAAGCCAAACATATTTTTTTCCCCTCACAAGACATACAGGCTGTAGGATGATATTTAATTCCTCCAAAAAATTCCATCTCCCATATGAAGAGACTTCTTCTCCATTTGAAATGCCACTGCCAAGCATAAGTAACAGTATGCAGCTTTGGTTGAAAAGCAACCTGAAGCATCCATTCCCCAAAGCCGTGTCAGGAATTCTGATTTTCTGCCTTTCATTGAGAGGAATTCATCCATAAATAGTACAGACCCATTTACTGCCATTAATGACACTTATGACACAATTATTCTAATTCCTATTCTAATCCCTAAAAATAGGCAATCTCATTATATACAATGAATGGACAGTTACTAATCCTAATGTATATATCATATAATAGGAAAGATAATAATAACGTAAATACAAAATGGACAGAATCCCTTATTGACATCCCCCCTCAAATTGATGCGGCTGGTCAAGGAGCATCAATTTGCTAATGAGAAACTGATGTCGAGGTCGTGGGACAGCCATGGTCAAGATATCTGCAAGCTGAAGTTCCGATGTGACATGAGGAAGAGATATAACTTGATTGTCCAATGCTTCACGAATAGAATGGCAATCCACCTCAATATGTTTCGTACGTTCGTGAAAAACTGGATTAGTAGCAATCTGAATGGCACTAGTATTATCAGCATAGAGTGGTGTGGAAGTAGTTTGAGGGAAGCCAAGCTCAGCCAAAAGCCCACGAAGCCAAATGATTTCAGAACAGGCCGTAGACATAGCCCGATACTCAGATTCTGTGGAGGACTTAGAGACACGAGACTGCTTTTTACTTTTCCAAGAGATTAATGCGGGACCAAGAAACATGCACCATCTCGTGACCGAACGCCGTGTATCGGGACAACCAGCCCAATCCGCATCGCTATAGCCAACCAAACTAAGAGGCTTCCCAGCAGGAAAGAATAGGCCTCGAGTAGAGGTGCCTTTCAAGTAACGAATGATGCGACGAACAGCAGCCAAATGAAGATGGCGTGGAGTGTGCATAAATTGGCTCACTTGCTGGACTGCAAAGGCAATGTCAGGGCGTGTAATGGTCAGGTAATTAAGGCTACCCACTAGCTGACGATATAATAAGGGATCAGATAATAGATCGCCCTCATCACGATGATATTTGACATTAACCTCAAGAGGAGTATCCACTGGATTGGCTGAAGTAAGACCTGCTAAAGAAATCAAGTCTTCAGTATACTTATGCTGATGAAGAAAAATACCCGTAGAATCGGAATAAACTTCAAGGCCTAAGAAATAGTGAAGACAACCGAGGTCTTTCATATGAAAAGAAGACTGGAGCTGCTCTTTAATGTTTTGGATGGCGGCATGATCAGAACCAGTAATAATCATATCATCAACATAAATAAGTAGAAGAACAATACCAGTGGGCGTACGATGAATGAACAAGGAGGAGTCAAAACAACTCTGAGTAAAAGAGAAACCAAGAAGAGTAGTCCGAAACTTTTCAAACCATGCCCTTGGAGCTTGCCGCAAGCCATATAGAGAACGTTTGAGCTTGCACACACCGTCAGATGAGGAAAACATCCCTGGAGGGGGAGTCATGTAAATATCTTCTGCCAAGTCGCCATGAAGAAATGCATTCTTCACATCCATTTGAGTGAGTAACCAACCTTGAGAGGCAGCAATAGAAAGAATGGTTCTAATACTAGTCATTTTTGCGACGGGTGCAAACGTCTCATCATAATCCACACCATACTCCTGTCTATTACCCAATGCGACCAATCGGGCTTTGTAACGATTGAGAGTGCCATCAGAATTAAGCTTCACCGAATAGACCCATTTGCAACCAATGGGCTTGACACCTGGAGGCCGAGGAACAATGTCCCAAGTGAAATTCTCTTGAAGGGCATGGAGTTCATCATTCATTGCCTTGACCCAACGAACATCTTTAATTGCCTGTGAATAACATGTAGGAATAGATGTGCCAGATAGAGTAGCAGTAAGAGAAATAGGCCCATATTCATACCTATCCGGTGGACGAGACACACGTCGTGAGCGTCGCAGAGCTGCCGGTGCAGGGACAGGTGGCGGATCAGCGGCGGGAAGGGACAAAGGAGGATTGCGCCTGACATAAACTTTACCTGGTTTGAACCGTTCTATAGAATGAGAAACATCAGAAAAATCAGGGAGTTTAACAAAACCATTAGAAGAAAGACTAGAACATGGGAAAAAATTTTGTTGGTCAAAGAAAACCACATTCCTAGAAATGCGTAACCGATGAGAAGCGGCATCATAACACATAATTCCTTTGTGAGTGGTACTATAACCCAAAAACGCACACATGACAGATTGAGCCCCTAGTTTATTACGTTCAGGAGGTGGAAGGTGGACAAAGCATACACAACCAAAAGGGTGAAGATTAGTATAATCAGGATGTGCATGAAAGAGACGAAAGAAAGGAGAATCAAACCCGAGAACCTGAGAAGGGAGACGGTTGATTAGAAAGACAGCGGTAGACAGAGCTTCAACCCAGAATTGGGGAGGGACAGAAGCTGCAAGGAGCAAGGACCTTGTGACATCAAGCAAATGCCGATTTTTACGTTCTGCGATACCATTTTGTTGAGGCGTATAGGGACAGGAACGCTGAGACATGATACCTTTTTTGCTCCAGGTATTCCTGAAAAGCATGAGAAATATACTCCCCACCGGAGTCAGTGCGCAAGATCTTAATGCTGGTGTGAAATTGGTTCTCAATATAAGACAAAAAATTCTTAAACATTGTGAAAACTTCAGCTTTAGAACGAAGAAAGTAAACCCAAGTAAAGCGGCTATAGTCATCAATAAACGTCACAAAATATTTATAATTGGCATGAGATAAAACAGGAGACACACCCCAAACATCACTATGAATAATTTCAAAACATTTTTCAGCACGATGAGCATGGGGAGGAAAAGGGAGAGTTTTGCTTTTGGCAAGTTTGCACACAGAACATTTAAAGGATGAGTCACAAGTAATATTTTTATTGCCCAACAAACCAGTTTTTATTAAATGAGACAAAACAACAGAGTTTGGGTGTCCCAATTTATTATGCCAATCCTCGAATGAATGCGGGACACCAGTACAAGCAAATGAAGAAAAACTAGGGGAATGAAATTGGAGCGGAAACAATCTGCCCACTTTAGGTCCCTTCGCGATCACTTTCCCTGACACCTGATCCTGCACAAAGCAACCAGTTCGAGAGAAATTAACATTACAATTATTATCCACCAATTGTCCAACCGAAATTAAATTAGAGGCAAGTCCTGGTGACACAAATACATTGCTAAAGAAAGGATTAATGTCACCAACAGCAAAGATAGACAGAGTGTTACCATCGGCAATCTGAATGTTTTGAGTGCCATTGTAAGTATGTACATTGTGTAAATGGTCCGGGGATCCAGTCATATGATTAGAAGCCCCCGAATCAACAAACCATGGTGTAGAAGCACTAGTGGACTTACCTTGGATGCCCAAGGTAGAGAGAGCAGAGAGAACAATTTGCTGCACCTTCTCTGGAGTCAGAACATCGGGCCTGGCAGCGATGGAAGGAGGAGATGGACCAGCAGAACTAGCAGTAGCATGAAAGGCTTGCATAGGGCGCTGTGCAGGTCTTGTGGGGCACTCGGTGATAATGTGGCCACGTTGCTTGCAATAATTGCAGAATTTCTTACTGCAATTACGAGCAATATGACCAAAATGTTTACAGGAAAAACACTGGACACACCTCATATCACGACCTTTGCCAGTACCTTGAGCCGAGTAGGCAACTGTAATAGCTTCAGAAGCATTATGATCATGCGACATGTTGCCTTGGGTGAGTAAACGTTGCTCCTCACGCAGAAGTTCACCAACACAAACCTCCAAAGACGGGACCGGGCTGTGATTTAGTAAAGCAGCACGTGCAACTTCAAATTCTGGACGAAGCTTCATAAGAAACTGATCGCATTTGCTGACTTCATAAATCTTTTGAATAGCAGCAAGCGAATCCTTAGGAACATCAGCATGTAAAATTTCAGAATGTTCAGCCCACATATTCAGGAAACCAGAGTAATAATCTTGAATGGACATAGGTCCCTGTTGATAATTTGCAATATCGAGTTCGAGCTGAAAGCGTTTCGCCGCATTGTTCTGATTGTAAATCTTCTTCAAATAACCCCACATGTCTTTAGCCGTCGAGAAGGAGCGCAAATTATTAACCATTTGAGGCTCAATGGAGGAAAGGATCCAAGAAATAATCTGCGCGTCCTTGGTTTCCCATGTAACCAACGCAGTGTTGTCCGCCGCCACCGCCGCCGCCGTCGGGGTAGTAGCAGTTCCATCGAGATGACCCAACAATCCTTTCCCTTTCACAAACATTTGGAATTGAAATGCCCAGGCAGCATAGTTCTTGCCGGTAAATCGAGCACAAAAATTTTCCGTAGCCATGGAACCGCAACCAAGAACAGAGAACGTACGAAGCACAAACTAGGAAGAAGGAAAGAAACCCACGAACCAGAACCAAAGGACCCAGAACACAAGAACTAAGAGCAACAAAGAACACCAAGACAAGAGCAACTAAGGATGGTGTTGCTGGAAAAAATCACAGGTCTGATCGAGAGCCTGCTGATACCATGTCAGGAATTCTGATTTTCTGCCTTTCATTGATAGGAATTCATCCATAAATAGTACAGACCCATTTACAGCCATTAATGACACTTATGACACAATTATTCTAATTCCTATTCTAATCCCAAAAAATAGGCAATCTCATTATATACAATGAATGGACAGTTACTAATCCTAATGTATATATCATATAATAGGAAAGATAATAATAACGTAAATACAAAATGGACAGAATCCCTTATTGACAAGCCGAACATCATTTTTCCCCCTCACAAGACACACAGGCTGTAGGATGATCTTTAATTCCTCCAAAAAATTCCATCTCCCATATGAAGAGACTTCTTCTCCATTTGAAATGCCACGGCCAAGTATCTTGTACCCACTCCCCACAAGGCTCTATATACTGATTTTTGAGTTCAAAAATTAAATAAAGCCTAGGAAACAAAGTTTGGAAGCTCTCCGTTCCCAACCATACTTCCTCCCAAAATTTAGTTTTGTCCCCACACCCAACTCTCCTTCTAACCCCATCCCTAAACCAGTCCGATGTAGACTCTAATTGGCCACTCTGTTTTAAATCTTTCCACCAAGAAGAAGAATTTGCCCTTCTTGAATCCCCTCCTAAAGACAATGAAGTTACTTTTAAGCACTCTAACCCACATTGTATCCTCCCCTTTAAGAATCCTCCACCTCCATTTGGCTAATAAAGCTAGGTTAAACCTTCCTAAATTCTTAACACCCAACCCTCCAACCTTCTTAGGCAAGCAAATCCTATCCCACTTTACCCAAGCTATTTTCGTCCCCAACCCACAATCTCCCCAAAGAAAATTCCTCTGAATACGAGTAAGTGTAAGTAGTACCTTTCTCGGTGCTTTGAAGAATGGTAGGAAATAAATTGGGAGGCTGCTCAAAACTGAATTGATTAGGGTGATTCTTTTGCCAAAAGAAATGTGTTTCCGTTTCCAAGAGGCCAGCTTCTTCTCCAAAGCTTCAACCATTGGTCTCCATGTTTTAGTCCTCCTCTGATTTGCCCCTATAGGTAGGCCAAGATACTTAAAAGGCACCACACCTGTTCTGCAATTTAGAAAGGATGCTGCTTCATCCTGGAATGTTTGATCAACATTTATACCAATTAACCGACTCTTGTAAAAATTAATCTTCAATCTGGAGACTAACTCAAAACACCTTAGGATCGATTTCATTGTCCACAAATTCTCCCATGAAGCCTCCCCCACTAAAAGTGTGTCATCTGCATATTGCAACACCGAAGTTCCTACCTCTTCATTCCGAAATCTAAACCCCCTAAAAAGACTCATCGAAACAACATTCCTCATTAACCCCGACAAACCTTCCGCAACCAAAAGGAAAAGAAACGGGGCTAAAGGATCCCCTTGTTTCAATCCTCTTTGAATGGAAACCTCCTCCGTGGGGCTCACATTTACCAAGACCGACATGTCCCCTCTAAAAACGCATTCTCTTATCCATGACCTCCATTTTTCATCCATTCCAAACCTCATCATCATATATTCTAAAAAATCCCAATTAACGGAATCATACGCTTTTTCGAAGTCAACCTTAAATATAAAAATTCCTTTCCAGCCTTCTTAGCAAAATCCACAATCTCATTAATTACTAACACTCCATCCAAAATGAACCTATTTGTCAAGAAAGCAGATTGATTAGGTGCTATAATTGAATCCATTACCTTCCTTAATCTCGTTGCCAACACTTTTGCCAAGATCTTGTATATACAACCGAGGAGAGAAATCGGCCTAAAGTCACCAATTCCTTGTGGATTTTTGCACTTCAGATTTTTGCACTTCAGATTTTTGCAGTTAAGTGATAAAAGATAATATGGCTGAAGGCTGATAATAGCAAAATTTTCATAATGTGAAATGATTTTCTTTTAATATATACATTCTTTTCTGGCACACTATTTTGATACGTGTATCAACAGGTTCGACTTGCAGAGGAAAGGTGTGAGGAAGCTGAATCAAGAGTTAGGCAACTAGAACAACAGGTAATTCACCTGGGGAGCTAGCCAGCCAATGTCTGACTTTGACAATGTTTATTTCTTTATTGATCTAGTGTACAAGCATCCATGTGATGTCCATGTGCCAACCAAGAACGTAATCAGTGGTTATGGAACAAGGTTTATTATGATTACATTTTTTCGTCAAAGGAAATTGATTTTAGAAACTGCTCATTTGCTGACAGAATGAAGACAAGGTCTAAAATCTTGATAATATTTTGGGCAAATGCTTTCCAGGTCATCATGCATTGGTTAAAGAATCAAAAAATTGATAAGTTTTTATAAAAATTACAACTATTAAATTTTCAATATATTAAATACTTCATTTTCTTTAAAAAGTTTATTTTAAATTTCTTGATCAATATCATAATAGAATGTGTTTGTAAAACTCAATATTTTTTTGGGTGAAAAATATTGATAGTTTTGATGGATACTTCTTATCAGTGCCATAGATTGTTCACTGCTGGTGTCCTTGATTTTAACTAAATATTTGCACACAAAAATAAAAAAATGAGGGGGAGGGGCTTGTTGAAGGACCAGTGTGCATTCCAGTATTCTACTCTGGTAGTAGAATCTCAGGTGGGATCATATAAGTAGAACTAATTATAACTGACTTTTCGTTTACTTTCCTCTAGGTTGCCAACCTTGGAGAAGGTGTAACTTTGGAGGCTCGCCTTTTAAGCAGGCAAGTAAAGCATTGAGACGAGTCGGTATGATATATAATTCCCCAGCCAGACGCCACACATCAACACTTGTGGTTTGGCTTCAAGTTCCTTCCGCCTACCATTTTCTTGAAGTGTTTTTCAGGAAAATTATCAACTGCAGCAGAAAAATTAACTGAATTAATAAGAAAGACCATAATCAAGCTAAAAGTTTTCTTTTAATCGAACAGCGGGTAGCAATGTAAACTTGAGCAAAACCACAAGTGATCGGGTAAGTTCAGTTTCTCTATAACCATTTTTGTATTCTGACATGTGTTGTTCGTTTTATCTTCAGAAAACAGGCAGCACAGCAGCAAAAAGAGGTTTATCTTCTTTTCCTATCCTTCCCCTTTTCTTTATGCATTATATAGTTACTGCTAGGAGAGGTTTATATTCCTGGAAGTCATGCATCTATTACTTAATTTTTGTTGTCCACACACATCATTAATGAATCATAATTTTTTAAAAAATCAAAATCAAAATCTTAATTAATAAAAAAGAAATCTTAATAAGTATTTAAGAGTGTGAATAGTATTACGCTATGAACAAACCTGAAAACTTGGCCGAGGAAATAGAAAACAAGTGAAAATTGATTTCATCTTCATCCGAGTATCTTAGAAAATTTGATTAGAAAGTTGAATAATGAATAATGTTTTCCATTATCAGGCTGCTCTAAGAAATGCCTCAAAGAATCATGGAGGTTTTTCAGCACTTCGGGCGGATGCTGAGGTATCCAGCATTTTATCTTGTACGTTTTATGGTTTTGTTTCAAATTCTTATGCTTACTTTAATGCTTAGTAACATTATCCTTATGGAATTTAATTTAATTTTCTTATATATTGTATCAGATTGCAAGGGATGAGGCGACGACTGCATTGGAAAACCTACGGCTTATGACTCAACGAATGATACTTACCCCGGAAGAAAAGGTTAGTGTTTAAATATATTTTTTTCGACAATAAGTTAGGGTTTAATTTTACTCTCGAAGTTTTCAGTTTAATATCTTCTTCATAGTTTTGTGATTTTCCGTTCTGTCTCATAGGAAGAGGTCGTTTTAAAGAGGTGTTGGCTAGCTCGGTATTGGGGTTTATGCGTTCGACATGGTAAAGTCATCTTTTGCCCAAATTTAATGCAATGATTCGAATTCACAACTTCTCACTAACTTTGCTTTTTATTTTAAGTAACATAAATTACGTACATTTTGTTTTATAAATAATGCCCACATGATAATTTTTATAGTTTTTAACTATATTTTCCTTTCGCTATATTAAACATGAAACTAGATACTATTTATACAATTATTATTATTTTAGTCAATTTTTGGACTTTCTTTTATAAATAGCAAAGTTGTCAAATTAGCGAAAGTGGTTATTCAAATGAGCTGTGTTACCATGACACAGTTTTTTGACACACATACGGTTTACATCGTATGTGTGCAGGGGACGCGCACGAGGATATCACAGTGCCGCACTGTGCGGCACTGTAGCTGCACTGTGCGGCATTGTAGCGGGTCTTTTTTTTTTTTTTTTAATTTTAAATTTAAGTTTTTTTATAAAAAATAAAATTTTATTTATAAAAAAACTCATTCACCAGATAATGAACTGAGGTCACCAGATATTTGTATATGATTCACCACTTAACGAAAAATTTTATTTCTAAAAAAAAACCATTCACCAGATAATGAATTGAATTCACCAGATATTTGTACATGATTCACCAGATATTTGCACGTACTTAACTAAAAAATTTATTTCTCAAAAAAATTTATTCACCAGATAATGAACTGAATTCACCAGATATTTGTACATGATTCACCACTTAACGAAAAATTTTATTTCTAAAAAAAAAACCCATTCACCAGATAATGAATTGAATTCACCAGATATTTGTACATGATTCACCAGGTATTTGTACATGCTTAACCAAAAAATTTATTTCTCAAAAAAACCCATTCACCAGATAATGAACTGAATTCACCAGATATTTGTACATGATTCACCACTTAACGAAAAATTTTATTTCTCAAAAAAACCCATTCACCAGATAATGAATTGAATTCACCAGATATTTGTACATGATTCACCAGATAATTACACATACTTAACCAAAAAATTTATTTATCAAAAAATAACATTAAAAAAAAACCAAAACTAAAAAAAAAAAAAAAAAAAAAAAGGTGCTACAGTGCCGCACTGTGCGGCACTATACGGTGTATGGTGTAAAGAAATGTGTCACCGAAACATTTCTCTATTCAAATAACACTTCTCAACTAAATACTACCTGTTGTCATACGAATTTGATGCTTAATCTACCGGTCAGCTGATTGGCTATTAGTCAACGTGTCCGGTTGATTCCCTTTGTTCAAGCAATAATCTAAGAAAGAGATTTGTTTATCAGCTAGCGTTCCTAGAGTACTTCATAAAGTATCTAGTGTAGAAGGCTGGACCAGAAAATTAAGGGCATGTTTATTTTGTTTCCAGTTTCCTGTTTTCATTTCCTGTTTTCATAAATAATTACAAAACTGTCATTTTATTTTCATTTGTTTTCTGTTTTCAGAAATTTGTACTGGAAACACTGAAAATAAATTTTTTTCCTTTTCTGTTTTCACTATTTCCTGTACAAATCTTTGGAAAAAAGAAACATAATGAAAATAAGGTGGCAGTCTTGTAATTATTTCTGAAAACAAGAAATGAAAAAAGGAAACTGGAAACAAAGCAAACAAACCCTAAGGTTGCATGGAAAGTTAAGGATAAAAAACGATAAATGAAAGTGATAAATAAAGTAGAGATAAATGAAAAGGGTTGTGATTGATTGAATGTGTATCAAAAATTGATGGTACAATTTATATTTATAGCCTTAAACTACCCCGTTAACTTACACTACTCCTATCTACCATGTTAGCCAACTCATTAACTACCCTGGTTCTAGCTCAGCTAAGCTATGGACTAAAATCCACATTCTCAGCTAACTTCCTCATCAACTGACCATGTCCTCCATATCTCTTTTTTTAAGAGAGTGGGTCTTCAATCACGTCCTTGACTCGACCAACTCATAAAATGCCAATCATAATATAGATAACTGCCTAGTCAACTAAGTTATAGACCAAAACTCATTTTCTTAGCTAGTTGCCTAAGTCAGTTGACCATGTCTTCCATGTCCATATTTTAAGGGAGTGACTGTTCATAAACAATTTTTTTGGTGTTAACACTGCCCAAATACTAAATTTCGCCCTACTACCATGGGTGTCTAACTAGTGGCTTGGGGTTTTTTTTATCACATTTTTATATTTGACTTGCACATTAAACCCCATGGGATGAGTCGAGTTTGTTTGGCAAACTTTATATTCTTCAACATGATTTAATTATCTTTTTCAAGCGTGCCTTAAGTTTTTTTGGTCGGAACCTACTGTAATTAGGGGTCTTTGACTCTGCAGTAGGTTTATGGAGTATCACACAAGCTTAGCTTCTTTAGACCCGTTATGGGACTAATCTCGACTCAGGAGCTTAATCACAGTTAAGGTTCTTCGCCCATCCCCAAAGATATGTTCTGTGAGATTCGAATTGAGATTCTCCGCTGCGAGCTCAACATGCGCAACCAACTCGTCACACTCATTGAGTAGAGTGGATTAAGTTTGATTAAATTTGTGAATTCAAAAAATATTTAATTATTGTAATACAAAATTGAAAATTTGTTATATATAATACATATTAATTAAAAATTATATATGTGCCAATAAATTTAAAAAAAAATATAATCATTCTTGTAAAAGGTAATAAATCTGAAATAAAATAAATAAACGTAACAAAATTTACTAAATTAACATAAGTCTGAAAAAATCTAAAATAAGCTCACAAGTTTCGAACGATGTAAACATTAAACAACACATTAGCCGGTTAATGTTGTTACATATATGTTAACACCAAAAAATAAATTAGCTAATAACCGATTGCGGTAATTAGCTGATTCATTTATTTAGTTGATTTTGGTAGCCGATGCTGTTAATAGTTAATTGGAAAATGACAGATTCAGCTGGTTATAATTCCTCATGGCTAATTAGCTGATAGATGAAACTGATTAAGTTAGCTGACACACGGTTGATTGATTAATTCAGTTGAGAGGACGAACGACCGAGATAGCTGGTTAGTAGATATTGAGTATCAAATGTATCAAATAGGTCTTATTAATTATAGATGGTCCAACTGTTAAGAAAGTGATAAAATACTCGAATGTGGTTTACCAAATTTAGCTGAGAAGATCAACTGAACCTAGACCGACTGAACTAGGATGAGCTGAATGCAAGTGTTGAGTTGAGAATTCTATGAAGCACGGACACCTCCACCTTTTGCGGCGGCGAAGTGTCGGACACGTGCTTGACACCAACACCCGTGCGACACCCATACGACATGTGTCCGACACTTCTTGTCAGGTGTCCAATTTAAAATTTATTATTATTTGGCTCGGACACTTCCTGGATACTTTGTCGACACTTCTATGTGGCTCAGACACCTCAAGGCCACATCACAATTTTTTTAAAGAAACTAAAGATAAATTAAAGCTTCTAAAGAATAAAAAAAGTATAGAACATTTCTTTCATCTCATAAAACGACCTTTTTACTTCCTCCTCACACACGCTCATTCCATCTTCCCATCAGTCTCTGTTTTTCGTCGTACCTCCACTTTGTAAATAAACAAAATGCTCAAATTGTATAACGATGTCTCTTATTTTTTTTTGTGAGACACATTATTATAGGAAAAATGTAATCCTTAACAAGTTATTTGAGATGATGAATATATAAATCTTGATACTCAAGTTAGATCTTCTATAATGATGCTCATATATATATATATTGGACATTGTCGGTGTCGGTGTGTCCGTGTCTGTGCTTCATAGAGTGAGATAGGTAGCTGAGAAGTAGTAGTTGACTCAGGTTTGTTTAGCTAAGGAGATTTATATGACACAGAATTAGCTGATGCAGAGTCAGCTGACGTAGAATCAGCTGTTGCAGAATCAGTTGAACTAGTTGCTAAGTTGAGATGGGCTTAGAGGTCATTATTGGACCTTAATGGGCTCATGTGGATGTTGATTAAATTGGTCCATGGATTTAATAATATTTAGAAAAGGAAGAAGTCAAAAGTAGTTTCATCCATTTAACCACTTTTCTAGATTTTTGGGATGAAGTTGGAGGTGGTTTTAAAGAAAGAAAATGAAGATAGAAGCAGGTCAACTGTAATCAAGGGCAGATTATGAGTTAACCAAATAAAAAACGTAAATGAACACCCACTCCCTTAAAAATAGGGATATGGAAGACATGGACAACTTATAAGGTAGTTGAGAAAGTGGGATTTGCTCCATAACTTAGCTGATTGGGCAGTTATTGACATTTCATGAGTTGGCCAAGCCAAAGACGTGATTGAGGACCTAATCCCTTAAAAACAGGTTGGTGGAGAACATGCTCAGCTCATGGGGTAGTTAGCTGAGATAGTGGATTTTGGCCCATAACTTAGCTGATCAGCTGGAACCCAAGGCATTTTGTGAGTTGACTAGGTCAAGGAACATCATTGAAGACTCATTCCCTTAAAATATGATCGTGGAGGACATGGTCAGTTGATGAAATTTTAGTCAGTTAGCTGAGGAATGGAGTTTTGGTTTGTACCTTAGCTGACAAAGTAGTTACCTATATTATTATTGTTAGCCATGATTTTTTATGATGTAAAATGTGGGTTAGTGGGCTAAAAATATGGTAGATGGTGGTGGTGTAGGTTAACCGGGTAGTTTAAGGCCATAAGTACCAATTGTAATGTCATTTTTGACAACACACTCAATCAAACACAAGCCTTTACATTTATATTTACTTTCCTTTATAGCTTTCCTTCATTCCTTTCCTTTATCGCTTTCATGCAACCTTAGTTTAATAGTTCAACTTTCTACACTAGACGCCCCCTGGAGTAGTCTAGGAACCCGCAGCTGAGTCCCTTTCTGAGTGTATCACCTAGATAAGGGGAATCAACTGTACGAGTTAGTTGACACTTGACAGCTAATCAGCTAACGACTAATTGGTCGACTAGTCGATTAAGCACCCAATTCCTAGGACAACAATATAGTATATTGATTAATTGATGAATATATATAATCATGTACTTCATTCTCAATTTTTTTTCAATTAATTCTTTATCATCCAAGAGATCCATATTCCGTTGTATTTTCATTGCAATGGTATTTTAGATGCTTTATGAGTTTCTCGTCAACATTTTTTTTTTGTCACTCTTAATATGACTACAATGCTTACATTTCAATTTATATATAGAAAAGTCAGAGAAACAACTTAAAATAACATAATAGCTAAAAAAAAAAAGTGACTTATATGGGTTAGAGTTATGCATGTCACCTGAGAGTTATGCGCCATGCAGAATAAGCGTATTGCTCAGTGTTGAAAGACTTGAAAGTAATTTTAGACCAAGAGATTTGTGAAATGCTTGAGTGAAAAAGCACTCAGCACACTGATATTTATATACACTTTGAAATAAATACATCTCATGTTTACAAGGAAAGATTAATGATAGTTATTTCCTAAGTACATGCATAGATACAAACTAGGTACATGAATTGTTGAGTTCATGTATCCAAATTTAATGCTACTAATTCCAACACTCCCCCTCAAGCTGGAGCATACAAATCAAATGCTCCGAGCTTGGAACAAATATATTGTATTCTAGGGCCCCTTAGAGATTTTGTGAAGATGTCCGCTAGTTGATCATTAGAGCTAACATATTCAGTAATGATTTCTTTAGAAAGAACCTTCTCACGAACAAAATGACAATCAATTTCAATATGTTTAGTTCTTTCATGGAACACCGGATTGGATGCTATATGAAGAGCTGCTTGATTATCACAACACAACATCATCTGCTGTATGTTTCCAAACTTCAATTCTTGAAGAAGTTGTTTGATCCAAATGAGTTCACAAGTGGCTGTAGCCATGGCCCTATATTCTGCTTCTGCACTAGACCGTGCAACAACATTTTGCTTTTTACTCTTCCAAGAGACAACATTCCCTCCAATAGAAACACAATACCCTGAAGTGGAACGTCTGTCGATTGGCGAACCTGCCCAATCTGCATCACAATATCCAACTACCTGAGTGTTTCCTTTGTCTTCATAGAGTAGCCCTTGTCCTGGAGCCTTTTTAATATACCTCAGAATTCGTATCACAGCATCCCAATGATCAGTGTGAGGAGATTGCATGAACTGACTTACTACCCCAACTGCAAAGGAAATATCTGGCCTAGTAATAGTGAGGTAGATAAGTTTGCCAACCAATCTTCGATATCTTTCTGGATCGGAATAAGGCTCCCCCTGACTAGGTAGCAATTTCTGATTTGGATCCATAGGGCTATCAATGGGCCTACAATCCAACATCCCGGTTTCTTTAAGTATGTCTAATGCATACTTCCTTTGTGACACGGTGATTCCATCACTTGATTGAGCAATTTCAATTCCAAGAAAATATTTTAACTTTCCCAAATCTTTGGTTTGGAAATGGCTGAAGAGATGTTCCTTAAGTTGAGAAATTCTTTCATGATCATCTCCTGTGATGACTATATCATCTACATAAACCACCAAGTAAACACATTTATTCGAAGAGGTATGACAATAGAAGACTGAATGATCTGCTTCACTTTGTTTTAGACCAAAAGCTTGGACAACAGAACTGAATTTGCCAAACCAAGCTCGTGGGGATTGTTTCAGCCCATAGAGAGATCGTCGCAATTTACAAACCAATCCAGACTCCCCCTGAGCAACAAAGCCAGGTGGTTGCTCCATGTAAATCTCTTCTTCTAGTTCTCCATGAAGAAATGCATTTTTGATATCTAGTTGATATAATGGCCAATGACGAATGGCAGCCATAGCAAGAAATGTCCGAACAGAAGTAATCTTTGCCACTGGGGAGAAGGTATCTCCGTAGTCAAGACCATAGATCTGTGTATAACCCTTGGCCACTAGACGAGCCTTGAGACGATCAATTTGTCCATCCAGTCCAACTTTAACAGCATACACCCAACGACAACCAACTGGTTTCTTGCCAAAAGGAAGTGGAACCAACTCCCAAGTACCGCTTTGCTCAAGTGCCTGCATTTCATCAATCATGGCTTGTCGCCATCCTGGATGATCAAGTGCCTCATGAACATGTTTAGGAATAGAAACAGAAGATAAGGATGACACAAAAGAATAATAAGAAGGAGAGAGACGATGATAACTTAAAAAGTTATAAATAGGATGAGGATTCCGAGTTGACCGGGTACCTTTTCGAAGAGCAATAGGTAAATCAGGATTTTCTGCAGGAAGGTCCGCGGTAGGGGTGGTTGCTGGAGCATGACATGATTCATCAGGTCTTTCAGTGTCCTCCAATATTGTGTTACGAGCTTGCGGACGACGTCGATATACGATGGGAGATTGCTGAGATTGTTCTGGTAGAGAATTGTTAGGAGAAACTTCAGTGGGGCCTATGGGTGAGACTGGTTCCTGCAAAGGAGAAAGAGATGGTCCAAAGAAGGGAATTGGGAATACTTCATGAATAGTGTTAGACTCGACCATGGAAGAGGAGAAATATGGAGTGTCTTCAAAGAATGACACATCTGCTGAAACATAGTAACGATTGTGGACTGGAGAGTAACAACGATATCCTTTCTGCAACCTAGAATATCCAAGGAAAACACATTTGATGGCTCGGGCAGACAACTTATCTAAGCCTGGAGAAAGATCATGAACAAAACAGGTACATCCAAAAACACGCGGAGTAACATGAAACAAAGGTTCTTTAGGAAACAATATGGAGTGAGGAACTTTATTATTAAGGGAGGAAGAAGGCATCCGATTTATCAAAAAACAAGCAGTTAAAATTGCCTCACCCCAATGACGAACAGGTACATTTGTATGAAGTAACAATGTCCGGGCAGTTTCAACAAGGTGTCTATTCTTCCTTTCCGCTATTCCATTTTGCTGTGGGGTATGCGGACAAGTGGATTGATGAAGAATACCCTGTGATGACAAAAAAGAAGAAAGAGCAGAAGAGAAATATTCTTTTGCATTGTCACTTCTAAGAACCTTAATTGTCTTGCCAAATTGAGTTTTAATTTCATTGAGAAAAAAAGTGAAGATGGAAAATAGTTCGGATCGCTCTTTCATTAGAAAAACCCAAGTGCATCGAGAGAACTCATCAATGAAAGTGACAAAATATCTAAAACCCATTGATGACACGCGACTTGGACCCCATATATCCGAATGAACCACAGAAAAAGGAGAATCAACACGACTTTCAACCTGCTTAGGAAAAGAAGAACGAACATGCTTTCCTAATTGACATGACTCACAGGTAAGATTTTTTATTTTGTCAAGATTTGGAACCATTTGCTTCAATTTAAAAAGACTTGGATGTCCCAAACGTTCATGAAGAAGATTTTGTGATGTTGCAGCAGTGCAAGCTAAAGAAGGAGCTGATTGGAGGTAGTAAAGACCACGAGATTCATGTCCTACGCCAATCATCCGCCCTGTACCACGTTCCTGTATAACAAAGGAATCAGCATCAAAGGTTACTGAACAATTAAGAGAACGAGTAAGCTGACTAAGAGATATTAAATTAAAAGGACAGCCAGGTACAAACAAAACCAAGTTCAAGGACATAGAAGGAGTGGGTGAGACGTGACCGATTCCTTTGGCTGCAACTTTAGAACCATCCGCTAAGGTAATGACATGAGGAAATTTAGGTGAAGATATAGAGGAAAACAAAGAGCTATTACCAGCAATGTGATCAGAGGCACCCGAATCTATTATCCATGGATTTTGATTACCCGATTGAGAGATGCATGCAATAGGATTATGAGCACCAGTGGCAATAGAGGACTGGGATTGCTTGGCTGCTTTTAGACGTAGATACTCTTCATAATCTGCTTTTGAAATTCTTATTTCTGATTTTTCAGTCTTAGAAATATTCAAAAAATTTCTTGGGACTCCATGAAGAGAATAGCAAGTATCTTGAATATGACCTATTCCTTTGCAATAGGAACATTGAGGGCGACTACTTCCACCACACCCTCCATGATTTGTTGTCTTCGGGTTTGACTGAGAAGTGGCCATCTTAAAAACTGAACAAGGCAAGGCAACCAGCGAGCAAAGGAAAAAATAGGGACAGTAACACAAAAACAGGGGAGACTAAGAGACCCACTTTGCAAACAACTGAAAAAGATGGATCTGATCACCTAGACGAACAGAGGAGAGGAGGGCGACCAATTCTGGGCGTTCTCGGCGACTTTCCGGCAGCAGGAAGGTGGCGCGTGAGCTACACGCGCCGGAGAGTGGAGGCGCGTGAAGAAGCGCGTGAAGGCGCGTCGGGCGGTTTCCGGTGACGATTTTTCTGGAGATGGCCGATCGAACACTCCTGATAAGCTTTTCGGTGACGGTGGACAGTGGGTAGCCGGTGACAATGACTTTTGAACTTGGACAGTGGTTGTTTGGTCAACCAGAGGACAGTGTTCTGCTGGACCAGAAGCAGAACCTTCAAAGGACACACAAACCTGCTCTTGATACCATGTTGAAAGACTTGAAAGTAATTTTAGACCAAGAGATTTGTGAAATGCTTGAGTGAAAAAGCACTCAGCACACTGATATTTATATACACTTTGAAATAAATACATCTCATGTTTACAAGGAAAGATTAATGATAGTTATTTCCTAAGTACATGCATAGATACAAACTAGGTACATGAATTGTTGAGTTCATGTATCCAAATTTAATGCTACTAATTCCAACACTCAGAAATTAAAATCAGGGGCAGAGTCATTAATTGATTGAAGTTATCCTCTTAATTAACGAAAGATAAAAAAATTAAAATCTCATAATCTATTTAATTAGTGCCTCTGAGATTTATGGCAGGTATTCATGCTGAGATAGCTGAAGCAAAATACAAATACTGGTCTACGTTCGCCCCTAATCCGACTGAAGTTGTATTAGCTGCTGCAGAGAAAGCTAAAGAGGAAACAGGTTTTTTTTCCTTCTGTTCTAGTTGTTTAGTTTTATCATTTCCCTCAGCTTACATTATGTACATTTTGATAGTAAGTTGGAATGATTAACTATCCTCAGTTTTTGTACTACACCGTAGACCACGACTTAGACGATACAGAAGTTCAAAGGGACCTGAATGAACTTTCTGGAGAGGGAAATATTGAGAACGTGCTCTTTGTTGAGCAAGGTTTGCGGGAATTGACTTCACTAAAGGTGTGTATTATATCATTTTAATAAGTCTGCAGACCGCTGGCCAGTCCTTCATTGAGTTACTTTGTCTAAACGATATGCAGTGAGGCGAGAACCTCTGAAAGTTGTTCGAAATTATCTGCTTTCACGTTTAAATACAACATAACATTATATCTGAACTTAATGTATGTTGTCTTTATTCTTACAAGGAACCTTAAAGATTCCTGTTCACAGAATTTCTATCACGGTCAAGACTTTACTGAGAGATTAGAGAATGTAATCTAGCAATCAACTAGTAAACCGAGATTTGATAGGAGGTTAATGTAGGAAATTTCGATCTAAGTATACTCTATTATCAACATGTATACAGCTCGCGGAAATTACAAACCAAATACTTGTGCCATTTGAGCAGTGTTTTCATTAGTATTCAATGGCAATTGTTAGTATTCAAGGCGGTTTCTCATGACTGGCTTTTTTATTTGTAATTGTTTTAAAGATAGAAGAAGCACTGGCAGTTGCAATGGCTCAACACAGGCGACCAAATTTACTGAAAGCTGGTTTTTCAGGTGCAAAGTTTTATACTTCATGCACTAATATTATCTGGCAAATGCAGCTGACATGTCTCATCTAGCGCGTGTTGTAAATTTTTCCACGAAACATCCATTATATTATTAGCAATTTTCTTACGAAGTGATTCCAATTCATTTTTTTCAACTTGATAGTGGATATAGAGTTTTATTGTGTGCAAATTTGCTATTTTTCTTTTACACTTTACGTCCTTTGCTAAA
This sequence comes from Echinosophora koreensis, assembly GCA_035048595.1. Lineage (NCBI taxonomy): Eukaryota > Viridiplantae > Streptophyta > Magnoliopsida > Fabales > Fabaceae > Echinosophora > Echinosophora koreensis. The sequence continues at coordinate 4,493,322 of JAPCYP010000016.1, read as the reverse complement.
TAAGAAAAACAATGGAGAATCCAGCTGTGTCCTATTATTAAGGGTTATTCAAAAATATACACGTGGGTTATTTCTCTCAGAGTTTCCTATGTGCATGGAATCTGAGTCTTGTCCTGATTTTTGGTGTAGATGACTTGAAGCTACCAATTGAAGGGCAGTGTGATGCATTTGGTAAGTTTTACCGGTCACATTTTGCATTATTCATGCTGTGGTAAAAAGTTGCGATGAAGTGCTGGTGGAGTCATAATATTACCTGATAGTAAACAAGTATTAAGCTCTGCTTTGTAACCTGCTGTCATGAGAAGACCAGCTTGTGGCACTTGAATTTATTATATGCATATGTATTTTAAAAGAAACTCCAGCACTTTGACAACCTTGGGTATCGTCCTCCCAGCTAACATATCTGTAACTTACTTCACATCGAAGCTATCATAGGACCTGAATGGCATTGAAAAAAACTAAATTCTCCAGTTAGATTGTTTTTGTATCATTTAATGGTAAATCTTTTTGCTCTCAGAATTAAGCAAGGAGGAAGCTGAAGATGTGATTTTTAAGCAGGTACGTGCAGCAATGTTTTCATAGTATTTCATTATTCATTATTCTGCTCTTGTTATTTAATTGAAGAATTCATTTCTGAATGAATGAGCAAGGCTCTTACAAGAGGATTTATATACATCAAGTATCAACATGTAGCAGTGACTGAATAACTGACTTAACTAGAAGCTAACTGATTAACTGAATCTGTTACGAGTTAATTAAATACAGTGAGAGCTAATACTCCCCCTCAAGTTGGGAGATAGATGTTCTGAATGCCCAACATGGATAGTAAAGAGTGGAGGATGGGAGCCGAGACTGGCTTTGTGAGAATGTCAGCAAGTCAGAGTGGCTCTTTTTCTTGGAAAAGGAAAAATGCATTTGGCTACCTAATTAGGCTTTCATTTTTAACTGGTTTATCTGGAAACTATATTCTTACAAAAGACTAAAATTTAAGGCTTGCAGCCAGAGGACTTAATTCATTGTGTTTCGAAGGGGTTAATGGAAGCAAGACTTTCAATGTAAAGTTATCGACATATGTTGATTTGAGGTTGGGGGCCCGGGGAAGGATTAGGAAGAAAGAAACAAACATTCAGCTTGCATCTTGAAACGAGCTTACTGTAAATTATAATCTGCCGAATCTCAGGCAACTCCATCATATTGAAGGAGGTTGATAAATGCTGAAAAATGTGATTACACACTGAGTTACTTGGAAGAAAACCAAGGGAAATCTCCATGTGTTTTCTGTTATTGTGATCTAGGGTCGCACAGTGTGTTATTTCTTCTGTTAGGGGTTTCTCCAGAAGGATTTCGGATTTAACTATTTGGAATTTTTCTGGAGTTTTCCTTTTAGACTTGTACGCATCAGCTGCATTTGATTATCTGTGGGTTCTTGTGTATCATGTACGTTTAGGCTTGGCTAACATATATTTGGAGGAGAGCTAAAAGGCATGAAATAGAACCTGACATTGCAGACGAGCGTTTGCAGTACTGGATCAATCATAACTCCAAGACGCCTACCTCACAAGTTGCTGTTGATGGTACAATCCATCCCTTTCTTCCCAACCGTTGTAATTTACCTGCAAACGCTGAGTATGAGCTTTGGTTCCACCACATTCATTTTTGGGTGAAAATTAAGACTTCCCTAATTGTAGTTTTGCCTTGTGTAGCCAGTGCTATGTTCATTTTAGGTGTCAAAAGAAGAACAGTAGTACATATAAATTGAAAAGTGCTAGTAAGACTGTTTTATATTAACACACTCTTTTCTTGAGTCATATCACACAGACTCCTTTAAATATGATTTTTTTTTTCTTTTTAACAAAAAACAGAGCATGTGTGGTATATATCCATGAAAAATGTGTGTAAAAAAATGTTACTAGCATTCTTGTATAAATTTGTGATTTATTAACATTTCAACTAAGGAAAATACCTCATTATTTTTTTCACAATTTTTATATAAGTTAATGATGTATAAATTAATAGTTAATAATATCTATTAATTAATAATTACTTCAACTATAGTCTAATAATTTATTAAATTATTATTATACATTATTAACTACAAATTTATGTATTTAATGAACATAAAAAATGGAGTGTAAAATTGATGTTAAGAAATTGCACCTTTTTCAACAAAATCACCCTTTATGATGTTTTCTGCTGTGAAGATTGAAAGCTCTACTGTAGTATATATATTCTGCCAACTTTTATAGTTGTCTTGTGAATAATGTATGGGTATTGCATACTCAAGATACTCTCAGAATTATCATTTTACTAGTAAGTAGTAATTAGTGAATATTGATAGCTTTCTATTGCAAATTTCTTGCATCTTGTTCGAATATGATCTTCTAGTAATTTATCCCTTCTGCAGTTGAGCGTGGACTTGCAGAGATCAAGAAGTTGGGCATTGAAACGCAGCTGTGGGACGAATCTCGCAAAGAATTGGAGCCAGATGGTGACAACTCCAAAATGCCCACCCGTACGGATTTTTGATAGACAGTAGAAGTTTTTGGTTCCAAAAACTTTTCCTTTTACAGAACTATATTCCAAAAAGGACTCTGCTTACTTACAAAGCAATGGAGTAAAATAGGCTATATTTTCAGTGTATTATATTTATTAAACAATGTTATTAGTTAATATATAGTAATGTAAAAATTTTAAAATTAATAATAGAGTAAATTTAATTTTTTGTTTTTATTCTGGTGCTTTTCGAGTTGTGTTTGATAAAAACATTAATGCTTATAAGAATCAATTTAGAATATAAAAATATAAATAAATGATATGTTTGTGGTTGGTCAAATGCCGAGGGATGATTATAAGATGGTGTTGCCTCCCAGTCGTTAACACTGAATTGTGTGAGGTTGCTCTCAGAAGGTTGAAAATGTTCAACATCCTCCAAGTTAACATATACCTCAATGCAGTCGAGGTTTCTATACCGATTGGAATACTCGAACATGTTTCGTACATCTTCATCAGACTCGATCTTTAAAGATTGATATTGGACACATCCTTCGCCGATGGATATTGGGAATCGATAGATTTTATAGGTAACCCTTTTGCTTGGCCCAGTGTTGATCTTAGTGTGGATCCTCTCTAATGGAAAACGAATTTGAAAGAAAACAATAGAATTGAATGAATTGAATTTTCATTTCTTACAATCTTCATTACAATGATGCGTATATATATGACAGCTACAGAAGGCAGTGTTAGTTACAACTGTCACTAACTGTTAACTGAAATACAGCTAGGCTTATACATTTGAGCTACAGCTACTATACTCTATACATTTGGTATACACTTATAGTCCCCCGCAAAGTCAAGGGGGTCGAGGTAAGGCAAACACCTTGAGTTTGCTCCTAAGTTCTTCAAACCGGGATGATGACAGTGGCTTTGTGAAAGAGTCAGCAAGCTGAGCTGATCCAGGTACATGCTGCACAAGTAGAGCTTTGGAGACCACTTTTTCAAGCACAAAATGGATTTCTAATTCCAAGTGCTTGGTCCTTGCATGTAGGACAGGGTTGTGGGAAAGCATTACTGCACTCAAATTGTCACACAGAAGCATTAGAGTGAGTATAGGCACTCGCAGCTCATGAAGGAGTGATTGAATCCATAATACTTCACTCGTGGTGTGGGCCATGCTACGATATTCGGCCTCTGCACTGGACCTGGCCACCAGTGACTGCTTTTTAGAGCTCCAAGAAATGAGGTTTGGTCCAAAAAATATACAAGAGCCTGAGGTGGAGCGCCTATCATCCGGGTCACTAGCCCAATCGGAATCACAGTAGGCTCTAAGTGAGAAAACAGTATCTAGTTGAGAGGGTTGGAGATGTAGACCATAGTGTGAGGTACCCTTCAAGTACCTTAGGATTCTCTTAACTACACGCCAGTGAGACTCAAGTGGGTTTGATATAAACTGACAAACTTTGCTTACACAAAATGAGATTTCTGGTTGGGTTAAAGTCACATACTGCAGAGCACCCACTATGGATCTGTACAGTTGAGGGTCAGGAACTGTGTCAGTACCATGCTTGCTAAGTTTGCAATTGGTGATCATTGGAGAGGAAATCCCTTTGGAGTCCTCCATGTGAGCCTTATGTAGAAGATCTCTTATATACTTTGACTGTGTAAGTAACATAGTGCCATTTGGTAAATGCTTTACTTCGATTCCAAGAAAGTAATCTGGTCTGTCCAAATGTTTCAGTGCAAATTTCTGGTGCAGCTTGTTGATTAAGTCTCGGACAAGAGCAGGAGATGAACCTGTTATCAGTATATCATCTACATACACAAGCACATAGAGTTGAGTGCTTTTCCGAGTGTATGTAAATAATGAGGGGTCATATTTGCTTGCACTAAATCCAAAAGCCAGTAATGCACCAGTGAGCCTCTCATGCCAAGCACGGGGTGTTTGCTTGAGGCCATTGAGAGCTTTGTTTAGCTTGCATACCAAGGTTTTGTCAGCAACTTCAAAGTCAGGAAGCTGGACCATATATACCTCTTCATGTAGGAAGCCATTAAGAAGGGCATTGTTAATGTCTATTTGTTGGATTTCCCATTTGAAAGTCAGGGCAAAGGTTAGGATGATGTGGATGGTCACTGGTTTCACCACTAGTGAGAAAGTCTCACTGTAATCGAATCCCAATTGCTGATGGAAACCCTTGGCCACCAGCCGGGCCTTGAACTTATTAACAGATCCATCAGGATTTTCCTTGGTTCTAAACACCCATTTGCAGCCAATGGGCTTGCGATGGGGTGGTACGGACACCAGTTTCCAAGTGTTATTGGCCAATAGAGCATTATACTCAACTTTCATGGCTTCATGCCAATGAGGAATGGCAATAGCCTGTTTTACAGTGCTTGGTTCAACATGGGTGAGAAAGACTTTAGGTTTTAATCTTCCTGTCTTAGTTCTTGTAACCATAGGATGTATATTTTGAGTATTGGTTGAAGGGGGTGGGATATATGTCAGGGTTGTAGGAGAGGGTTCAGGTATGGTAGATGAGGGTGCAGGTGCTAGAAGTGCTCATTAGTGTGTTGAGAAGCTGCAGGAGCAGAAGCTGGAGTTGGACTGTTTGAGACTGAGATAGAGGGTATTGGGTTGGTTTGGTGTGGTGTGGTGGGGAAGAGGGAGAATTAGAGTTAGAGTTTGAAGATGAAGGGTGTGGATTTTGAGGAGGAGAAGGCAAGGGGACAATGGGACTAGGAGATGGTGAAGTGACTGCTATGAGAGGAATGGAAGATGAAATAGGTGGTGCAGGTGCAGGGATGGTGGAAACAGAATTGAACAATTTGGAATATGGAAAGACAAGTTCATTAAAAAGAACATCTTTGGAGACATATAGTCTACCATCAGGAGATAGGCATTTGTAGCCTTTGTGTTGGGGTGATGGTTCTAGGTACACACACTCAAGAGACCTAAATTGAAGCTTATGTTGATTATAGGGTCTAATGAAAGGGAAACAAGCACAACCGAATATTTTGAGGGACTTGTAACCAGGAACTTTGTTAAGCAAGGCATGGTAAGGAGAGACGAAATTGGGCAAGGCAGAAGTAGGTAGTCAGTTTATTAAGTGGACTGCAATAGTAAAATTGTGATCCCAAAAGCTTAAGGGAATAGAAGCATGGGATAATAAAGTTAGCACCATTTCAACTACTTGCCTATGTTTTCTTTCAACAGTGCCATTTTGGTGAGATGTGTGTGGACAAGTGAGTCTTTGAATGATTCCTAGGGATGAAAGGTACTTAGAGAAATGTCTGAATTCCCCTCCCCAATCTGATTGCACAGCCTTTATATTAGTCGAAAACTGGTTTTGGACAAGCTTATGAAACTGTTGAAAGGCTTGAAGAGCACCAGACTTGTGTGTGAGAAAATATATCCAAGTGAACTTTGTGCAAGCATCCACAAAGGTTATATAATAGTGGTAACCACCATGAGAGGTGAAGGATGCAGGGCCCCACAAGTCAGTGTGAACTAAGTCAAAGGGATGTTCATGACAGTTGGGGGAGGGTGGAGCATGAAGTCTATATGACTTTCCTTGGCAACAAGCAACACACAATTCAGTTTCTGATTTATGAGGGAATGAAATATTACACAATGAAAGAACATGTTTGACAGCTTGTATGTGTGCATTGCCTAATCTATAGTGCCAAGTTGACAAAGTAGAAGCATCACAGTTACTACTATTATTTGCAGGAAGATTGAAATTGCTAGTATTTACAAATGTGTGAGCAGGATAACCAACATGCTTGGAACATGAAGCTGGAGAGGACTTGAGAAGGTTGAGATGCTTGAAGCAGTACAGGCCATCTTCACCAAGATATCCTTCTAGTAAGGTCTGCTTAGACACCTGAGATTTAACAAAACAAGTTGAGGGATGGAATTCAAAGAAAACAGAATTGTTTCTAGCAAACTTAGATACTGAAATAAGGTTCTTTGTAATTGCAGGAACGTGCAGTAAATTATGCAAAGCAAGGCTAATTGAAGGATTAAATTGAGAAGAGAGTTTGGTGGAACCAATGGAATGCATGGCAAGACCTTGACCATTGTCCATGTGGACCTGGTCTGAGCCTGAGTATGCATTGCTTTGAGCTAAGTTATGCTGATCTGGAGTTATGTGATGTGAGGCCCCTGAGTCAAGGTACCACATCTGAGGGTCAAAATGGTTAGAAACAGGAAATTCCTGAGTTGTTGGAGTGTGTTGGGTAGCCATGCAAGCACTGGGTTGAGAGATATTGGTGTTGTGCCAGGCGTTGTGAAACTGAGGCCTAGGCTGTTGTTGTTGGGAAGGTTGGGGAAATTGAGTGTTTCCTGACTGAAAATTGGGCTGAAACTGATTAGGATTAGCACTATATTGGCTAGAGTTTAGTGGAAACTGGTTGTGAGGCTGAGTGAACTGGTTTTGAGGCTGAGAGGGAACAAAGTCCTATTCAAACCTATGCCAACAGTTATAGGCATCATGTCCGTAATTGTAACAAAGCTGACAAGTTGGATGATTTCCACCACTTCCACGGCCTCTTCCACGGCCTCTACCACGGCCACCACGGCCACGGCCACCGCGAGAGGCAAATGCATAGTTGTTTTGTGCAGAGTCATTGTTACTGAAATTGAATTCATGAGAGCTATTCTGAGCATTGTTACCATGTGTTGAAGTTGTTTGTGCAACATTTGCTGAGACATTGCTTATGGCTTGTTCTTGCCTGTACTTGTCCAATTGAGCTTCTTGAACTAACAGAAGTGCTTCAATGTCAGAGAGGGAGGGAGAATCGGATCTACCATTGATCATCATTACAAAAGAGTTATATTCTTCGGGCAAACCATCTAAAATAGCATCAATTTGGTCCTGATTTGAAATTGAATCTCCTATTGCTAACAGAGAGTCAGCTATGGACTTGATTTTAAGAAAATATTCAGAGATCGAACAATTGGCTTTCTTAACATTCTTCAATTCTGATCTTAGTTGTCTTACTTTAGCTCAAAGATGAGCTTGAAGATGTTTATGGATTTGATCCCAAACCTGAAAGGCGTGTTAACAGCCAAGAACCCTAGGTAGAAAGGAGTCAGATAAGGTAGAAAGAAGCCAAGTGAACAACATCTGATCTTGTACCAGCCATTTGTCATATGCATCAGAAACTTTGTCATTTGCTCGACCAATTTTCGAATCGTACTTCAAAGGAATCACCGAATTAATCACGAATCTGTGAAGTTTGTACGAGAGAATCACACCTTCGACTTGCATGTTCCATAATAGAAAATTTTTATCATCTAGCTTAATAGAAAGATGAGGCGCAAAGGATGTAACAGAGGAAGAAGCTGCAGCCGCCATGGATTGACGGAACCAAGCTTCAAAAAGGAGGAATTGAAGAAGAACAGAGAAACCCTAGGTGAACCGTGAAGAAGAAATCACCAAGCCCCGAGGAAAGAGGCTCATGATACCATAATGGAAAACGAAATTGAAAGAAAACAATAGAACTGAATGAATTGAATTTTCATTTCTTACAATCTTCATTACAATGATGCGTATATATAGGATAGCTACAGAAGGCAGTGTTGGTTACAACTGTAACTAACTGTTAACAGAAATTCAGCTAGGCTTATACATTTGAGCTACAACTACTATACTCTATACATTTGGTATACACTTATACTCTCCCTCAGGACAGCAAGGTTTATGTTGGTCCGAACCTTCTTTGGATCATCACACTGGAATTTCACCCCTTCATTGGTCATCGTTATTTGTCCATTGTAGTAGACAAAGATGTAGACACCTGAGGAACTCATGACTCCGGTAGGATGAGTGATGGTTGAAATTTTTAGAATAAGAGTGATGGTTGTAGGTGTTTCGTTTCTAAATGATGCAAAATGGAATGGGAAGTCTCATATTTATAGAAAAGATCGCACCGACGAAATTAACGATTCAGATCTTGCCGACGAAATGAATGGTAAAGATTGAATCGAATAAATTTCAGAGTCAAAGTTACTGTGCGCGTCAGAGAAGCATGTGATATAGCCGTTTGCATTGTTGTGATAATGGCATTTCAGAGGTATGTGCGTGGGACCGACCATATTTATCACGGTTGTAGGTGTTTCGTTTCTAAGTGATGCAAAATGGAATGGGAAGTCTCGTATTTATAGACCAGATCGCACCGACGAAATTAACGATTTAGATCTTGCCGACGAAATGAATGGTTGAGATTGCATCGAATAAATTTTGGAGTCAAAGTTACTGTGCGCGTCAGAGAAGCATGTGATATAGCCGTTTGCATTGTTGTGATAATGGCATTTCAGAGGCATGTGCGCGGGACCGACCATATTTTTCACGGTTGTCTTCATGTGATAATTGGGAGACAAAGGGCACTTTGCACGTCAGAAAAGCATTATAGTCTTTTGTCTTGTTGTGATAATGGCATTTCAGAGGCATGTGCGCGTCAGGGCGTGATATATTCATTTGTCTTGTTGTGATAATGGCGCGTCAGGGAAGCATGTGATATAGCTGTTTGTCTTGTCCATTGTGTTATTGTGCGCGTCAGAGAAGGTCCACTTCTGGATTTTGTGTACTCATTGGGAATAATCTAATATCTTGGAAGAGCAAGAAACAGAATGTTGTTGCAAGGTCAAGTGTTGAAGCTGAGTATCGGGCCATGGCATCAGCTACTTGTGAACTCATCTGGCTCAAACAGTTACTTCAAGAACTACGATTTGGGGATGTTACACAGATGACACTGATTGTATTTTGATTTGTTCATTGCCTATATAATACAATCTCCGTCGTGTAGTTGAAACACATGAGTTATGCCAATGTCTCTTATTTTTCTCTCATCTTAACAATAACTACCAGTTTCTATCAACTGGTATCAAAGCTCTCAGATCCTCGGAGATTTCATTGTTTCAACAAGAGGGATGGAAGCACGTATCGAGGTTTTGTAGCGTGGGTTCGAAGGTTTGTTGCAGATGAGGCAAAAACTTAAGCAAAACCTTGAAGATGAATGACTGGAACGCATTTAAACTCGGAGACAATTGAATGAATTGGTTGAAACTGTACGAGGCTTGTCAACATGCCAGGAGTCAACATATGAAGATAGTCGCGTGACTACTGGTGATGGTAATGGAAATCGTGGTGATGCTCGAATCCGTGAAGAAAGATGGAGGAAATTGGAAATTCCAATTTTTGATGGAGAGGATGCGTATGGGTGGACAAACCATGTGGAGAGATATTTTGAATTGAAAGACATGGGTGATGCCGAGAAGTTACAAGCAGTTATGGTAGCAATGGAGGGAAAGGCATTGATATGGTATCAATGGTGGGAATTCAGTGCCCAAAATCCAACATGGGATGATTTTCGATCTACTGTTATAAGGCGGTCCCAACCTTCTATGATGCAAAGTCCATTCGAGTTATTGTTAAGTCTCAAACAAACAGGAACAGTAGAAGAGTACAGAGAACAGTTTGAATTGTATGCAGGCCCTCTTAGATGTACAAACCCCGCCTATTTGAATGGGATTTTTCCTAAATGGACTCAAGGAGGTGATAAGGGTAGAATTTAAACTTCATCTAGTTGAAGGATTATCAGAATTGATGGACTGTGCGCAGAGGATTGATGAGAAAAACAACTTGCTGAATAAGGGGAACACTGGAACGAGTTCAGGAGGGAGATCATTCATAACTTATAATAATTCTAGGACTGTCACCTGGGAACCTGGAAACAAAAATCAGATTCAAACCACAACTGGAAGTTCAGTGGGAGAAGTGAGTAGTATGAAAACTACTGGGTCTTTTAGAGGAAGGGGGTTTAGGAAGTTGTCTGATGCTGAGTTATAGGAAAGGTCAAGGAAAAGACTTTGTTTTAAATGTGATGAGAAATTTAGTCCTGGCCATGTATGTGCAAACAAGCAATTACAAGTGCTGTTGCTAGAAGAGGAAGAATGTGATGAAGATAAAGAGGAGAAATCAGTGGAGCAAGAACAGGAAATCGAGATTAGAACACTGCAATTATCCATGTTCAGCATCACCAGTCTCACTTCTAAGAAATCTATCAAATTGTGGGGGTACTCTGGCTGGTAAGCAAGTGATAGTCCTAGTTGATTGTGGAGCCTCGCATAATTTCATATCATCTATGCTGGTCAAGAAAGGCGAATTCTAGGTGCATGAAACTCCACCTTATACTGTAGAGGTGGGAGATGGTAGGAGGATACCTTGTGAAGGAGTGTGCTCCCAATTAAAGTTATTGATTCAGGGAGTGGAGGTTTAGTAGTATTTCTTTATTTTTGATCTAGGAGGAGTGGATGTGGTGCTAGGGATGGAATGGTTAGCTAGCCTTGGCGAGATCCGGGCTAACTTCAGGGAATTAACACTTAAAATTCCCAATGAAAAAGGCTATCAAATATTGAAGGGTGACCTAGTTTGGCTCGGGCAGCGGCTTCTTTCAAATTTGTCCTCAAGGCAATTAGTGATGAGGGCCAGGGTTATTTGCTGGAATATTAGAGTTTGCAAGCAGAATCTGAAGATACCATATCTCTACCAAGTGGTTAGTATTGATTGACTATAAGGAAGTATTCCTAGATCCACAAGGATTACCTCCACCTAGAAGACAGGACCATGCAATTGTTCTTAAGGAAGAAGCCAATATTCCAAATCTCAGACCCTATAGGTACCCACATTACCAGAAGAATGAGATTGAAAGGTTAGTTGATGATATGCTTAATTCTGGTATAATTAAGCCTACTGTCAGTCCTTATTCTAGCCCAATCATATTAGTAAAGAAAAAGGGTGGTGGATGGAGATTTTGTGTTGATTACCTGGCTTTGAACAAAATAACAATACCAGATAAATTCCCTATTCCGATTATTGATGAATTGCTTGATGAACTTGGGGGAGCAGTAATTTTTTCTAAGCTGGATTTAAAATCTAGCTACCACCAGATTAGAATGAGGGAGGAAGATATTCCTAAAACTGCTTTCAGAACTCATAAAGGGCATTATGAGTTTGTTGTCATGCCCTTTGGACTTACTAATGCCCCTTCTACTTTTCAATCCTTGATGAATGAAGTGCTACGGCCATATTTGAGAAAATTTGCTCTAATTTTCTTTGATGACATTTTGGTTTATAGCAAGACTGTGGAGGAGCACCAAAGACATTTGCAAGCAGTTTTGGCTCTATTGAAGGAACATCAACTCTTTGCCAATAGAAAGAAATGTACTTTTGGACAAACTCAATTGGAATACCTTCGGCATATCATTTCAGCTGATGGAGTGGCAGCAGATGCTAAAAAAATTGAGGTCATGATGGATTGGCCAACACTAAAAGATATTAAGGCTCTAAGGGGATTTTTAGGCCTTACTGGTTATTATAGAAGATCTGTCAAGGATTATGGCAAATAGCTCGACCTTTGACTCAGTTATTGAAGAAAGATAATTTTTCAGTGGACACCAGACACTCAGGCAGCTTTGGATCACTTAAAAAGGGTCATGGCTGAATTACCTATACTCATTGTCCCAGATTTTACCAAGGTCTTTACTATAGAAACTGATGCTTCAAACAAAGGGCTAGGAGCAGTTTTATTACGGGAAGGCAGACCAGTTGCTTTTATCAGCCAAACACTATCCGATAGGGCACAATCCAAGTCCGTTTATGAGAGAGAGTTAACGGCTATTGTAATGGTTGTTCAGAAGTGGAAACATTATCTACTTGGAAGGCATTTTATCATCCTTACTGATCAGAATAGTCTCAAGTTCCTCACAGATCAAAGAGTTTTGGGTGAAGAACAACTCAAGTGGACTTCCAAATTGATGGGAGTGAACTTTGAGATCCAATACAGACCTGGGAGTGAAAATAGTGTTGTTGATGCTCTCTCCAGAAGAATGACCTATGCTGCCTTGTCTACAGTTCAATTCAATGATTTAGAAGATTGGGAAACTGAAATTCTTAATGATCCTAAGTTGCAAGGTATAATACAAGACCTCTTACAAGATGTTGCATCTAATCTTGGATATACTTTCCAAGATAGAAAATTGTTTTATAAAGGCAGATTGGTGTTGCCTAAAGGGTCTTCTAGAATTCCTATGCTCCTTAAAGAATTTCATAGCTCTGCTATGGGGGACCATTCAGGATTTTTCAGGTGCTACAAGAGGATATCTGCCATACTTTATTGGGAATGAATGAAGAAGGATATCCAGCAATATATTGCTACTTGTGACACTTGTCAATTAAACGAATCTCAGACTTTAGCTCCTGCTGGATTATTGCAGCCTCTCCATGTACCTACTCAGGTTTGGGCTAATGTTTCCATGGATTTCATAGAAGGATTTCCTAAAGCTCAAGGTAAGAATGCTATTCTTGTAGTGGGAGACAGATTGACAAAGTATGCTCACTTAATTGCACTTAGTCATCCATTTACTGCAAAAGACATTGCTGAAATTTTTATTCAAGAGGTGGTCAAGCTACATGGCTTTCCTTCCTCAATTGTTTTAGACAGGGATAAGATATTTCTCGGCCACTTTTGGACTGAGTTATTCAAAATGGCTGGTACCAAATTGAAATTTAGCTTTGCCTACCATCCACAAACAGATGGTCAAACAGAGGTAGTTAACAGATGTCTAGAGACATATCTGAGATGCCTTACCGGGACCAGACCTAAACAGTGGCCTAGTTGGCTTCACTGGGCCGAGTTCTGGTTCAATACTAATTATAACATTTCAACTAAGTTGACTCCTTTCAAGGCTCTTTATGGTCGAGATCCACCTCATTGAGTCAAAGGTACTACTATTCCATCAGTGGTTGAGGAGATTAATGTAATGACTCAAGCTAGGGATCAGCTTCTACATGATTTAAAGGGAAATTTATTGAAGGCTCAAAGTCAAATGAAGGGTTATGCAGATCAGTCCAGGCGCCCTATTACTTTGGCTACGGGTGATTGGGTCTATTTGAAGCTGCAACCTTATCGGCTGAGATCTCTTGCTAAAAAAAGGAATGAAAAGTTGAGTCCTCGTTTTTATGGCCCTTATCAGATCATTAAACAAATTGGTCCAGTGGCATTTGAATTGGCTCTTCCACCCGAGAGCAAAATGCATCCTGTCTTTCATCCTTCATTGCTTAAGAAAGCTCTTTCTCCTTCAGCCACACCACAGCCTCTTCCACCAATGCTTTCTGATGACTTAGAATTACAAGTTGTCCCTGATGTAGTCAAGTCTGTCCGCAACACTGATAATGGTTTTGCTGAGGTCTTAATCCAGTGGAAAGATCTTCTTGACTTTGAAGCTACTTGGGAGCCTATTCAGACTATCATGGAGCAGTTTCCTTCTTTTCACCTTAGGATAAGGTGACTCTTTTTGCCGGGGGGGAGGGGGGTTGGGGAGTATTGTTAGACCTCTTATCAGTAAGAAATATAAGAGGAAGCCCAAACTGCTGATTGGACCAGCCTAAGATCAACAGTTAGTAGCAGTTATTCTAAGAAGTAGCAATTATTTTCTATTGTAAGGAATAAGCAGTTAGTAGCAGTTATTGTAAGGAATAAGCCAGCATGTAACATGACTGTGCCTTAGGATGTAATTGGAATAAATAGAGAGATTAGGAGAGAAAGAAGGCAGACAATTATTTGGTAGGAATTGGAAGGGAGAGTCCATGCTCTCAAATTCTTGGAGGAAACCGCCCTGTAACCACCTTTTGTATCCTTTTAGTCTTCTCTTTTCTTTGTTGTAATATGATACTTGTTACAATTGACTGAATTGTCTGTATTGCTCACACATCAAAATGGTGTTTACTTTTATACACTTGGAATATTAATTACAACTAGTGTTTACAAGGCAAATAAATGTGAAACCTATTCCCTAAGTACATGATCTAGGAAACACATGAATCTATTAATTTACAATCGTCACTTCCTAAGTTAATGTGGACGGTGGAAGATAGATGCATGAATTCATTAATGTGGACGGTGGAAGGTAAATGCATGAATACATTAATGTGGATGGTGGAAGGTAACTAATTAATGTGGACGGTGGTCAACACATTCATGAGTCAGTGGATTCCATGGCTAACATCCCCCCTCAAATTGATGCGACTGATCAAGGAGCATCAATTTGCCAGTGAGAAACTGATGACGAGGACGAGGGACAACCTTGGTAAAAATATCTGCAAGTTGAAGTTCCGAAGTGATGTGTGGAAGAGAGATAACACGGTTGTCAAAGGCTTCACGGAGAGAATGATAATCTACCTCAATATGCTTGGTGCGCTCATGGAAAATTGGATTGGCAGCAATCTGAATGGCACTAGTATTATCAGCATAGAGAGGTGTAGAATCGGGTTGAGGAAATCCAAGCTCAGCTAATAGACCACGAAGCCAAATAATTTCAGAACAGGCTGTAGACATAGCTCGATATTCAGACTCAGTAGAAGACTTTGAGACTCTGGCTTGCTTTTTGCTTTTCCAAGAAATAAGTGCAGGACCAAGAAACATGCACCAACCTGTGACAGATCGCCGAGTATCCGGGCAACCAGCCCAATCTGCATCACAATAAGAAAGCAATTGGAGAGATGATCCAGCAGGAAAAAGATAATCCTCGATGAGAAGTGCCTTTCAAGTAACGAATGATACGACAGACTGCAGCCAAATGAAGATGGCAAGGTGTGTGCATAAATTGGCTGACCTGTTGTACTGCAAATGAGATGTCAGGACGTGTAATAGTCAAATAATAAAGACTGCCCACTAACTGTCGATACAACAAAGGATCAGATAAAATGTCACCCTCATCACGACGATATTTGAGATTGACTTCTGGATGAGTGTTTACTGGAGTAGCAGTTTGAAGACCAGCTAAAGAAATTAAATCCTGCATATATTTGTGCTGATGGAGAAAAATTCCCGTGGACTTGGAGTGTACCTCAAGACCCAAAAATAGTGAAGACAACCTAGATCCTTCATATGAAAGGAAGCCCGGAGCTGATGTTTAAGTTGCTTTATAGATTCAGGATCAGCTCCAGTAATGACCATGTCATCAATATAAATAAGAAGAAGAACAATACAAGTCTCCGTGTTATGGATGAACAAAGAAGGGTCATACTTGCTCTGAATAAAAGAGAACCCAAGGAGAGTAGATTGAAACTTCTCAAACCATGCTCGTGGAGCCTGATGCAAACCATGCTCGTGGAGCCTGATGCAAACCATATAGAGAGCGTTTGAGCTTGCACACACCTTCAGAAGAAGAGAAGAAGCCCGGAGGAGGAGTCATAAAAATATTTTCTGTCAGATCACCATGAAGAAATGCATTCTTCACATCCATTTGGTGGAGAAACCAACCTTTGGAAGCAACAATAGCAAGGACAGTTCTGACGGTGGTCATTTTAGCCACAGGTGCAAACGTCTCATCATTATCCATACCATATACTTGTTTGTTACCTAGAGCAACCAATCGAGACTTGTAACGATTGAGAGACCCGTCAGAATTAAGCTTCACAGAATACACCGCCAATGGGTTTAATACCAAGAGGGCAAGGAACAATATCCCAAGTATAATTCTCTTGAAGTGCCTGCAACTCATCTTGCATTACTTTTACCCAACACAACCACCTGTGAATAACAAGTAAGGATAGATATACCAGATAAAGTCGTATTAAGGGAAGTGTGTGGGAATCCATCCCTATCCCTAGAGAAGAGAGAAAAGTTTGATGATGGGGCCCACAAAAAATAAATCTCTTCCCTAATAGGAAGAAAATACCACTCATCATATACTTTTCTACTTAACACTTTGTTTGTATAAGAAAAGAAGTAGAGAAGATAGAAGTAGGGAAGAAAGAAGTATGAGAGAAGAGAGAATGAGTAGAAAATGAATAAATTTTTATGTTGTTTGGATTGAAAGAAGTAGGAAAGAAGTATAACAGGAATAAATATTAAGTTTTAATGCAAAGACATATTTGCCCCCGATGACATATTTGCATAGTATAAAACACAAGGGTAGAAATGTCACATCATTATTTTCCTCCCTTTCTCTTAGTCTCTCGGCAAGTTAGGAGAGAAAACTTTTTGGTGTGGGTCCCACACAAAGTTTTCACTCTCCACACTTTTTTCTCCAAAACCAAACAACAAAAGTCATGGTTTTCTCTCCTACTTCGCTCTTCTACACTTCTCTCCTTCCAAAATCATCTCAACCAAACAATCCATAAGTTTTGTGCTTAAGTCTTCGTAAATATTTTTTTCAAAGGGTAAAAATGTCATTATATATTAAATATATTTTCTTTCTTCTCATTTTTCTCCCCAACCAAACAAGCGAAGAGAAAACTTCCTACTCCTTTCCCTCATACTTCTTTCTTTTTTCTTACAATCCAAACAATCAAAAAATCTCTTCATTTTCTCTTCTCTTATACTTCTTTCTATCACACTTCTTTCCTCCCTACTTCATCCAAACAAAGGGGAAATCTATTTTCTTCATATTTAATATTACTAAATCTATTATTTAAAATTAAAAATTAAAAATAATATATTTTGTCAAAACAATTAAATAATATATATTTAAACTAGTTCGATCGCAATAAGACCACGGTTGAACCAGTGAACCGTGAATCGCTGCCTTCACCGATTCAATAACCAGTCTAATTTTTAAAACATTGATTTTATACTTTCTAAGGCTCATCCTTATTTTTACTACAATGAGTTGTGAGCCAATAGTGTTTTGTGGCTATTTTTTTTTTTTTTAAGAATGTCAAATCTATACTTAACTATAATAATAAAACAATACTTACTTATAATAAAATAAAGTGCTAATCATTGTTCATTTCTACTTGATAAAAATAATAAAATTAAAGATGATGAAAAGTATAAAAAGGAAAAAAAAACACTACTTAATATAATAATAAAATATGAATATTGAGAGAAAAAAACTCTCTACTTAAAATAATAATAATAATAATAATAATATGGTAAAGAGATAAAACATAGTGAAAAATTAATTATTGAGAAGAAGAATTAAATAAAAATAGACAAATCAAAAACACAAAATTTAGTTTTAGAAATGATAATAATAATAAAATAATAATAAAATATAAAATTGTACTAAAAAATTCATCATTTATAACAAAATATTAAGACCTTAAATTGAGTAAAATGGGCTTAGTGGACAATAAATTAATTAAGAAATGTGAAAATGATTTAAGATGTACGTCAATCGAAAATTTTACTTTTTTAAATAATAATAAAATATTAAAGGATGAAATTGAAAATAAAAATGTTTGAAAAGGTAATCAAATAGTAAAAGATGAAATTTAGATAAGAAAGTTATTATTTAAATAATTTAGGGTAACCACAAAAGATGAAACGGAGTAAAAAATAATAATTTTTATAAAATAATAAATAAATAAATAAATAAATAACATAATTTAAAAACAAAATTATTTTTGAATTAATAAATAAAATTAATATATATATATATATATATATATAATATCAGTGTAATTTTTTTTGATAACTAATAAAAAATGTTTTATTCTTAGCCTAATTACCTTAAAAGTAACTTATATCATGATTCCTGATTGGTTGACACTGTAAAAGTTTTACTTTTTGAAATAACAATAAAATATTATAGGACGAAATTGAAAAAAAATGTTTGAAACAATAATAAAATAGTAAATGATGGAACTTAACCGAGGAAGTTATTATTTGAAATAATTTATATTACCACAAAAGATGAAACTGAGTAAAAAAAAATCATTTTTTATAAAAATAATAAACAAATAAAAACATAATTTAGCAACAAAATTATTGTTTGAAGTAATAAATAATTTAAAGATTTAATATATATACATTGTCATTGTATTTTTTATACAATCAACTAATCAGAAATTGATAACTCATTAAAAATGTTTGAATTCTTACCCTATTTTCCTTAAAAGCAACTCATACCATGAATAAACGTTGAATTCTGATATTTAATGTTACTCTTATTATATTTGAATTTAGTCGTATTTAAAAACAAGAGACTAAGAATTTAATTGAATTTACCTGTATCATTTTTATTTCTAATATTTAGTGTTGCTCTTATTATGCTTGCTTCATGCATTCTATAATTTGTTACTTTAAGTAGTTGAAGCAATGAAGATCTACAACGTTAAATGTCACATTTCTCCAGGTTTTAGAAGTGATGAAATTGTTTAATATTTTTGAAAAACGGGTGACTAAAACTGAATTTTTTTCAAAAATGATGGAATAGAAATGTTTGGTTGTAAAAAATAAGGGACTAAAAATATGTAATGTAGGGACCACTTTTGACATATTTTAAAAAACGGAGACTTAAAAAATACATTTTTAAAACAGGGAACTAAAACCGAATTTTTGTAAAAATATTAGAGATTAAAAACATATTTAACCCATTTTTAAATTAATATCATTTCTCTATTATTGAAGGACCAATCAATTAATATCTCTGTCAAAAAAATCAATTATTGTCAATTTCTGTAAATACTTAAATTGACGTTATTTCACTTTTTGAGTGAATGCTGAAATTGGTCCTAAAAATTTTCAAATGCCTAGTACTTAGATTTAATTTTGACGTCCATTTACTTGCCTATTTATCTCATAAACCATCCTACTTGGCCCGTTGGTGGTCCTGTGTTGTTTATGATGAATTTCCACCGTGGAAAACGAATAAAAAGTAAAAAATGTGCACAGCCTTAAAATTCAAATATCTGAAAATTACGCTTTTCTCTTCTTCATTTTTTTACTTTTCATTAATTTTCCACGATGGAAATTCTTTATAGGCAACGCAGGACAACTAACATGCCAAGTAGGATGATTAATGAGAAACGTAGGAAAGTAAATGGATGTCAGAACTAAATCTAGGGGACTATTGTGTCCCGCATTTGAAAATTTGAGGGACTAAATGATTAATTTTTTTTCATGGACTAAAAGTGGCTCCTCAAAAAATATTAATGACCGATTTGGCCATTCACTCTAATTTTTTTTGACGGGACGCTATTTAACTTTCAAAAACTAAATTGGTAGCCACTCAATTGCGTTTTTGGTCCCCAACTTTAGCTCACGTGTAGTTTTGGTCCCTATTGTTTTTTTGAGTACATTTGGTCCCTCAATGTTTTGAAAGTTGCAAAATTAGTCCCTCCATCCAATTTTCATCAATTTGTGTCATACATTGCAGATCCTGTGCCATATGGCAAGTCCACCAAGATTTATTTATTATATTGAATAATAGTTATTATATTTTAAATTAAAAAAATAAACATTTTTTTTTTAAATTTTAAACATAATTTTTTTTTTTAAAAAAGTCACCCCTAACTGTAGCACTCAGTCCCAAATTGACCCACCCCCTCACTCACTCCCTTTCCAACCTTACCACCATATGCTCCGCGCCGCCTCCAGTGACCCTCCGCCAGAACCGCCCCTCTCTCTTCCCCCTTTTCCGCGTGCGCCTCCTGCCGCTGCTGGTGTTCCGGCAACCGCTTGCTCTGCTATAGCAAAATAAAGATGGAAAATCTGCTATGTTTCCTCCTTCATTATTCATGACAGTTGATATAGCAAAATAATTGTTGATCATTGGAAATTTCTAGTAACCCCTGCAGAACCAGCTGAATCTTGCTCAAGAATATCGAAAGATGGCGGAGCACGTAGTGCGAGATCAAGCTTCCATCCACCGCCATCTCCGTCGTCACGTCCTCCAATCCGCGTCACAGCGCCAACCACCATTGATCGCCGTCTCCAGCTGTGACACCCTTCTACCCCGCATGTTATAAGGCATTTAATATAAAACAAATAAATGAAAAACATGCATTTACTGAATAATATAAAATATTGTCCATGGGTAGAAAAGTCACACATGAACCAGTTCACAACGCGGAAATTCAAATAAGTTTCAAACCATTAAAACATAACAAAGAAATAAACATATCCCAACCCTGATGTCACATACAGAGCTGGTATAACCATTCCGGAATAAAATTCACGGAATTACAACTGAAATAACTAACTAAACATAAACTAGCCCTAACTATGAGTGGCGGCTCCTCAGAGTCACTCATCTCCGGGTTGCTCGTCATCCTCTGCAAGGTGCCAATCAGGCCAACAACAAACAAACAAACAAACAAACAAACATAGGGAGTAAGAATCATGTAAACATAATAGCAAGGAAGTAGGACGTAAAGTAAAACATATAACATAGCAACAACTTGAACATACATCAACAACCAACTTGCTATGCAGTGCAGTGCAACCCTACTCCGCTAAACCAACAATGCATGTGGATCCACTAAACTCGGGATGGATGGCTTCGGAGTTAAATATCCACATTGAGAATCTACTCAACGCCGGAGAATCTACTCCTTGGATAGCCAACGCATCAAACCAATGAATGCCTCGTCACCAGGGCGCTAGGAGAATCTACTTTAACCGTGGATGGCCAGATCGTCGTACTCTAGGACGACCTCCCCTATGTCGAACATGCCTAAACAACAAGTCCGATGCAATGCGTATGCAACACAACAACAACGGCAACGCCACCTCCATAACTCCAACGGAATCGACCGAAGATAACAGCGGAATCAACCGCAACACTTGCGGCAAACTCTCGGCCACCAAGGTACAAAATCAACACCTTAGACCCAAACCGCGGGGTCAAGGCTTCCTTGGCCAAACGACACCAAGACACAGCTCATCAGCTTGCGGTACCTGATGGGTACCGACTTATCAACTCAACACCTCACCATCTCATCATCTTAATTATCTTTAGTAGACATTAGCCAAGTTATCTAATCGATTTATCGTTATTGGGGAATGGGGTTTGAAACCCCTTAAATTCCTTTAATTCTGTTATGTCCAGTAGGGTTGAGCACGGTCGTGCTTAACCCCCAGCACAGTCGTGCTTAACACGTGAGGGGCGTGCTCCCCTTTAAGTGAAGCACGGTCGTGCTTCTTATTGAGCACGACCGTGCTCAGCAGCACGGTCGTGCTCTTTCTCCTGCACGGCCGTGCTAAACAGCGTGACCATCTTCCCAGAAT
Organism: Echinosophora koreensis; assembly: GCA_035048595.1. Classification (NCBI taxonomy): domain Eukaryota; kingdom Viridiplantae; phylum Streptophyta; class Magnoliopsida; order Fabales; family Fabaceae; genus Echinosophora; species Echinosophora koreensis. The sequence continues at coordinate 4,471,806 of JAPCYP010000016.1, read as the reverse complement.
TCAACTGGGAGCACGATCGTGCTCCCTATTCAGCACGGTCGTGCTCATCGCGCGACAGTGCTATTCTGGGTAGGAACAGTAACCGAGTTCTTAACCAAATTTCTAGACTTAATCCATTAATCATCCTAAATCCATTATCAGCACGTTTAAGGGTTAAAACCCATCAGTAACAACAGCATCAACTCAATATCATCATGTTAACAACCAATAACACATTAAAACAACCATCAACAAATCATGCTCATACATAACATAGAACATATAACATATCAATTTTAAGTCGGATAATAACATACAACAATGGGGTCAAGGGAACCCCTCTACTTTACCTTAACCCCGAGCCTATGATTACACTACCCTTCTCCAATATTAGTTCCCCAATACAAAACGAAAAGGAAACCAACAAAAAGGAACGGAACATTACCTATATATGAAGTACAGACGAAACCACGTCTCCCTAGGGTTTCCAATACTCAAGAACCACACTGAGTATGAAGGAAAAGAGGGAAAAAGACGTAGCAGCCGCACTAGGGTTTTAGCCACCACAAAATATGGAGTGTACAACGCAACCCTCGAGTCTGCACAACTTATATAGGCTGCGCATTGAGCACGGTCGTGCTCCTTACCAAGCACAGTCGTGCTAGACTTAGCGTCAGCGAGACGCAGTCCGCACTTGAGCACAGGCGTGCTCACTGTTGAGCACGGTTGTGCTCAACTTAAACTTGGTAACTCGCTTTAGCTTTAAGCACGAGCATGCTGGCTAATGAGCACGGGCGTGCTCATGTACCATAAGGGACTTTTAAGCCAAAAATCTCACTAAGCCCTTAACCAAAACAGCTTTGTAAAACACTTCCAAAAAATAGGGTGTTACACCAGCCTCTGACTCGCCGTTGCCGTTAGCCAACCACCACACCAGATCTGTTTCCCCACTTAGCCCCTCGGCGCCACCTTTAGTCCAGAGCCACCGCTGTAGCACGTCGTTGCCGCTCGCATCCTTTGCTTCGCCGCCATGCGTCGGGCCCAGTGCAGCCTCCATCTGCATCAAACTGGTTTTTCTCTTTGGAAGGTTTTCATCTACTTTAGTTTTCTTTCATTTTTATGTATGTATTATTTATTATTTGTCCATCTATCAAGGAGGAAGAAGATGGCTTAGACTCTGTTTTTTTTTAAAATTTTTTTCATTTAAAATATAATAATAATTATTATTTAATATAATTAATAAATCTAGGTGGGCTTGTCATATGGCATCAGATATGCTATTTAGAATTTAGAATATAAATTGATGGAAATTGGATGGAGTGACTGATTTTATTTATTATTTGTTCATCTATCAAGGAGGAAGAAGATGACTTAGACTTTTTTCTTTTTTAATTTAAACTATAATAATAATTATTTAATATAATAAATAAATCTAGGTGGACTTGCCATATGGCACCAGATCTGCCATGTAGGACACTGATTGATGGAAATTGGATGGAGGGGTTAACTTTGCAACTTTCAAAAAATTGGGGTACCAAATGTGCTCAAAAAAATAATAGGGACCAAAATCGCACACGAGCTAAAGTTAGGGGACCAAAAGTGTGATTAAGCCTTTAATCTTTGAGTTTAATTTTGATGTACTATCAATGAATAAAAATTACAGTATTAACTAATCATAAATAAACTTATGTGTGACTCTGATTTTTAATACAATTATGACAAGGGTCAAATTTTTTAATGATGTAAAATTTATAATTGATTTTTTTTAGTGAAAAAATTTGTAATTGCTTGACAATGTAAAAAAAACTTCATACATATATCAATTAAACCAAAAAAAAAGCAATGAATTTATTGAGAACAAATGAAACTATTAATAAGATATGTAAGTAAGATTGGGAAATTCTAACTCTCAGTCACTTATACAAACTTTTTTTTTGTTGACAAACTTTTCATACAACAAATCTTATCAAGAGTACGTTTGTTATTGTTTATTTTGTTTAAAAGTTATTTTTTTAGCTGAATAATCAATTTTTAAAACTTTTAGTGTGCTTGTCTTTATTTTTGAAAATAATGAAAAGCAGAAAAAAGAAAAATCATTTTCAGGGTTAAAATGAAAAGCAACTTTCATTAGCTTTTGAAAAAAATTATTTTTTATAACTAACTATTGTTAAAAAAATTATTTTTTGATTGTAAACAAACACAAATCTGATTTTGTTTTTTTTAAATCTCTAAAAATAATCATTAAATTATTTTGTAACAAATTTTTTTTTAATCTTAAACAAACAAGCTCTAAATCAAATAAAAAATAAAATTCCAAAGTTCAAAATTAACTTCCACATAACAAAGTTAAATAAATAACTCCTTTTAAATATACCAGCAAATCTTTCTAGCTATGCAGAGTCCTACTAACCAATACCTTTAAGGGTACTGATTAAAGAATCGATAAAAGAAATGTTAATATCGATGACCTAATTGTAATACTTTTAATATAATAAATACACCAATTTCTTATATAAACTTACATTTTTTTTATTTTAATAGTATTCATATAAATGTTAAAACAGAACTATAAATAATAAGAGTTTAATTGTTATGCACTGTCAGTTTAAATTTTTTACTCTGTCAATCAATCATAATTCATGGTATAAATGACTTATAAGGTGCTTAGGATGAGAGTCAAAGATTTTTAATGATTTATCAAATTCTGATTGGTTGACAGTATAAAAAAATCTTTACATTGTCACTATATATCAATTAAATCCAAATAATAAAGTCAACTACTATATAGTATATTTAAACTTTAATATATGATATAAATAATATAATATATAATACTACCTTTGGACTCAATTATAAGAAAAAAAATACTTATATTTTGTGGACTCAAATATAAGCAAAAGCCAACCAATTCAACTCTATTTAATGTCATTGTTCCAAAAGTCAAGACAATTAATCAATCCAAACAATTCTCCTTTTACTTTTCCAGAGTATTGTACACTCCCGAGATAATTAAAGGGTAGTTTAGTAATTATAATTATTTTTCTTTACATATATCAAGACAATAAAATTAAATTAACTAACTTTCTTAATAAGTATGAAATTAGTATTTTTACTTATAATTGAGTCTGGATGGAGTACATTATTAACAAGAGCAGTTATGTTATTCTAACAACCCACATACGACAACTCCAGCGACAATTTCGTATATCATTCGGAAATTAAATTACGGAAGTGTCCGGAAATTAAATTCCGGAGCTATAAAATGAAAATTTGTATATTTTTATATTTCCGGACACGTCCGGAATTTAATTTCCAGAAGTGTAAAATGAAGGGGGACATGTGATTTTTTACAAGTCTGAAAAAAATTGTGCCTCCAGAAATTAAATTCTGGAAGCTCTAAGCACATATGACACTTTATTTTATACATCCGAAAATTAAATTCCGGACGTGTAAAATTTTACACTTCATTTTACATGTCACATATCCCACTTCATTTTACATTTCCAGAATTTAATTTCCGAAAGTATAAAAAGATACAAATTTTAATTTTACACCTGCAAAATTTAATTTTTAGATACTTCCAAAATTTAATTTTCGAAAGACATATGATTGTTACAGATATTGTCGAAACCAGTTGTAAAAAATCATTTTTCTGTTAACAAGAGAATGATCCATTCAAAAAAAGAAAAAGATTAACAAGAAAATGACTGAATGGGGTGGGGGTTGGGTAGGTGAGAGTGGTAAGCTCTCGAAGAGTGAATAATAAATTAATAATAATAATAACGCTGGACTTAGCGCATTCGTATATCTCGTGCTCTCGTTCTCCTCCTCACACCTCACTCTCTTTCTCTATATAAGAACAAACCACGTTTCATTTCATTTCATGTCACTCACCTAATTCTAGATTATTCTTACTCTAAGGGGCTTCCTGAGGTAACACCTTCTCCTTTTTCTTTCGTTTCTCTCTGCTCATTCCATCCATAATCTCGTCCGCTCTTTTCTCTCCTCCGATTCCCGATTCCGTCTCGTAAATCTTTTTTTTTTTTTTTTTAAATTTCAAAATCGCATGCTTATTATCAAATTTTTATTTTATTTTATTTAAGATCCTGTGTAGATCGCGTAAGTTGTTGATCTAGGTTAGTGGTGATATCAATTTTTCTTTTAATTTTGATTTTTCACTTTGATTACTTTTGATGTTATAAGAGTTGAAGAATCGAGAGAAAATCTTAAGAAGAAGCTAATTTGACCTTGTTGCCTTGCTTTTATCTCCCGTTTCGTTTTCAGAGTTTCTTAGTTCACTCGGATGAAATTAATTTATAGTAATTTTATTTTTTTATTTTATTTTCTTGGAGTGAGCTGATCTACTGAGCTGGCAGCTAGTTAGTGTATTGGAATTTGGAATTTGTGCTGTTTGACATGATAGTTTCTTTTCCCTCAGTTAATTGATTAAATTCGTTCTCTTATTTGATTTTTTAAAACATGAGAAACTATAGTAAAATTGAACATATGATATCTGGATCCAAATTTTTGAAAGAGTTTGTGTAATCTTTTTTATTTTGAGAGAGTTTGAAAGTTTGACAAAGTTTTAAGCTTTGTTTAGGGATCAGCTGTTCTGTTCTAAATATCTGTTTTTTATTTCTCTCCTTTCTATTGCAGATCACATTTAAAAATGGCGAAGGCTGTGGCAGTTCTTGGCAGCAGTGAGGGTGTGACTGGAACTATTTACTTTAATCAGGAAGGAAATGGTAAGATTCAACCTTCTTCAAGATTACGTTTCTATTTCCCTGTATGATACTGTACTAATCAAATAACTTAATAATATATATGTTGTGAATTGTCCAGGTCCAACCACTGTAACTGGAAATCTTGCTGGTCTTAAGCCTGGCCTCCACGGCTTCCATGTTCATGCTCTTGGTGACACCACAAATGGTTGCATGTCAACTGGTATACTCCTTAGAACATAACTTTATCAGTTTTTTTTATTACCCTGATGCACTAGTGAGCTGGGGAAATTGTAAACCCTCAATTTGATTTGGAATGGATCATCTTATGTTAAATTTCCACATGACCTTGTCATGTGAAGAGAGAAATAGATACAAAAACTTTAGATAATAGGGCTCTGTTAAAATGTGTGGAACCCTGTGTTAAGATTTTTTAAGTCTATATATATCTGCATGTGAAAATAAAAGTCGAGCATTTGCTGTTGAAAGATTTTTTTTCCTCTCTTGTATAGGTTATATAACCTTGTTTTTCTACTTTATGGTCTTCAAATGTCCAAGCATGGGAATGAAATCTGTTAAAAGTCACTAAATTCTGTAATTCTTATCATTTAATTTAATAATATTAATTCCACATAGCCCAAGCATTTGATTTTCTGTTTTTTTTTACAGGAGCACATTTCAATCCTAATGGTAAGGAGCATGGTGCTCCCGAGGATGAGAATCGTCATGCTGGTGATCTAGGAAATGTTAATGTTGGCGATGATGGTACGGATTTGTTCTTTTATTTATCTGCTAATCAAGATCGCTTACTTATCTTTTTGGTTATGGTTCACCTTTAAAAGAACTTGTGTATTTTGCGTATCCTAATGTATGTTTATTTGGTTTTCATTTTAAAATGGTTTCCTTTCATTGTGTAACTCAGGAACTGTTAGCTTCTCTATCACTGACAATCAGGTATGTTAACCTCCTAGTCAAAACCTCTGAATCTCTGATGAATTATTCTAGATTGACACCAAGACTTGAATGTATCAATTTTTATTAAATTACTAAATTACTAAATGTTTGCAGATCCCTCTAACTGGACCAAACTCCATCATTGGAAGGGCTGTTGTTGTCCATGCTGATCCTGATGATCTTGGGAAAGGTACTCCCTAATCTATTTTTATTCATTGGTATCTAGGCATTGATGATGCTTCTGTGCATAAATTAAATATTTTGTCACAATTGTTTCACCTTCGTCACACATCAGAGCTATTATTATTTTCATGTCAAAGCTTTCTATGTTTTTTTTAGCTTACTTCATGTTAATATTCTTCGTTTTCTTGTGTAGGTGGTCATGAGCTTAGCAAATCAACTGGAAATGCTGGTGGCAGAGTAGCTTGTGGTAAGCATAGTCTGCTACACTAAATACTGTTTTATTTGCCTATCAACCACTCATTCGATATTTATTTTGTTGTTTACTTATGTTGACTGTACCGTTCTCATCTTGCTGGTGTAGGTATTATTGGTTTGCAAGGATAAACCTCTCAACCCCTGGGTTACATGAAGTTGAAAATGTGCGGTGATCATATGCTGATGGTTTAGAAATATGGAATAAACGCATACCCTTCTCCTGTTGGTTAGCCTCAGTCTGTACTGCTGTATTGTGTTTTGCTCCTGTCTTATCTGATGGCTATATGTTAGCACTCGATGCGTAATCAAACTGTTACTTTGCCTGAAGTTTGTGGTGTTGTTGGTTAGTGTATTTCTTGTTTATCAGTTCGCAGTATGATCTTTGAGTAATGTGGGTTTTCATAATAAATCAGATTAGATTTTTCTTTCTTCGGCTGGAAACGAAGATGATAACGATAAAATAATAAGGTTAAAAGTTAAAACGATGATGATACTGATAGTCTGATACAATCCCATTCCTATATGTTAATTACATTATAATTAAATTTTTTAATGATTAAAAATTAAAGTTTTTTAATTTTTTCCAGACACTTAGTATTTTATTTTTATTCCTAAGGTGGAACTGATAATTTTATTTATTATTAAAATTTTATTAAAATCATTTTTAATTTTTTTATTTATATTCCAACATAAATAAATTAAGTATGGATATTTTTTTTTATAATTTTAATTATGTATATGTAATTTTTCTTTTAATTTATATTTTGTTTAAAATTAAAATCTAAAATACTTATATAATGCACGGTGTACATACTTAATAAACTTTTTTCCTACTAGGGAAAAAAAAATCACCCATTTCCAAAAGCCGGTTGTGCTAAGTTGTGATTGACTGGAAAATATCGAGATTGACTGGAAAATATCGATTTAGTTTAAGCCTTTCAAATTTTTTGTGCTCATTTTTTGGTAGAGTAACGAGTAACGACAAGAAAACAAAGGAAACAAAGCAAAAGTTACATTCTTTTTTTTTTTTTGATCAGAAAAGTTACATTCTTAATGGAGATGCCCTGAGGGGGAATAGAAAACTTCATCCGGTCTGCATTAGACGATCCAATCTTGGCCATAGATGATGGGCTAGAGAATCCGTAATCGAATATGTACATTTGCTGGTCTGATGCGGAGTAGAACCTGTTAATCAGGAGTATGGTCCATTCTCTTAGGTTGTAGTAGTTTTTTTGTAAAAGTCAGTTGGAAACCTCTCATGCACCGAAAAACAATCACATTCTGTTTCAGAATTTCGCTCCCCTTCGAAGTCACATCATGTAATGAGAGGCAAATTTGGCAAACTAGTCCTTGATATTAGTTACACTCCTTTCGGACGGTAGAAATGCGAGCATCGAAGTCTGAAACTCTGCAGTCATATCAACGTTCCTTCCTGCTAGAGCTAGTGTTGTAAAATCTTCCATGAGTTTGCCAGCCTTAACCGCACATCTGGTACTGCTGGAACAATATTTGCCATTAGTCACGGGGAAGGAATCCATCGGCAACAATTGTGTCATTTTGTACCTAGTTTTGAATCTGATTGGTGCTTTCCTTTCATGAAATCTCCTCTCCTCTGCAATCAATCGTTCACACTATGCAAACACCTCGCGTTTTCAGTGTACATGCAACTAGTGAACTAGTGTCACGTGCTTTTACTCAGAAACCCCTATACTCAAACCATCATTCTATGGATGTGATCCAATATACGGATTCTTCAATATTCGGGCTTCCATCAAAATAAGGAATTGTGTCCTGCTATTTGCACCTCGCTTTTTTCTCCCCATACCTTACAAAAAAATTTAAATTTTTTTTTCCGAAAATGCCCCTTTTATCTCATTAGTGTGTTCATGTTGAAACTTTTTGGAAATTATTTTCCGGAAACAGTCCGGAAATTAAATTCCAGACATTTAAAATGTCATTTTGGAATAAAAAAATTTCAAATATCTGGAAACTTATTTCCAGAAAAGTTCCGAAATTTAAAATCTGGAGCCTAAATACTATATCCGAAAAATAAAATCCGGAAAGGTTCCAGAAAAACAATTCCGGGAGGCCAATAAAAGGAGATAAGGAACAAAAGGATGCTAGTGAATCTGGTGTGAGGTCCACAACATTGTGTGGGTGAAGACGATGCAGTGTTGTTCGTCACAAGGATGGTGGAGTCTGTCTGCTTACAAATCTGTAGGTCACCACCATTGCTAAGAATGGTACATGATCTCATTCCATTCAATCCCCTTATTTTTGTTTTCTCTCAAATTGGGGTGTACACCATGGAACAAACTTTTCTTTTATTCTTCTTTTTTTAATCCAATTACGTTTTAATCCCTTCGACATAATTTTGCTCACTTCGAACTCAGATAATGTAATGAGAGGCAAATTTGGCAAACTAGTCCTCGATATTAGTTAGACTCCTTTCAGACGGTAGATATGCGAGCATCGAAGTCTGAAACTCCGCGATCACTTCAACGTTCCTTCCTGCTAGAGCTAGTGTTGTAAAATCTTCCATATGAGTTTGCTAGCCTTAACCGCACATCTGGTATTGCTAGAACAATATTTGCTATTAGTCACGGGGGAGGAATCTGTCGGCAACAATTGTGTCATTTTGTACCTAGTTTTGAATCTGATTAGTGCTTTCCTTTCATGAAATCTCCTTTGCAATCAATCGTTCACACGATGCAGACACCTCGCGTTTTCAGCGTACATGCAACTAGTGAACTAGTGTCACATGCTTTTCCTCAGAAACCCCTATACTCAAACCATCGTTCTATGGATGTGATCCAATATATGGATTCTTCAATATTCGGGCTTCCATCAAAATAAGGAATTGTGTCTTGCTATTTGCACCTTACTTTTTTCCCCACACCTTACAAAAAAAATTTAATTTTTTTTTTCAAAAATGCCCCTTTTATCTCGTTAGTGTGTTCATGTTGAAACTTTTCGAAAATTATTTTTCAGAAACAGTTCGGAAATTAAATTCCGAACATTTAAAATGTCATTCTGGAATAATTTTTTTTTACATATCCGGAAACTTATTTCCGAAAAAGTTTCGGAATTTAAAATCTGGAGCCTAAATACCATATCCGGAAAATAAAATCCGGAAAGGTTCCAGAAAAACAATTCCGGGAGGCCAATAAAAGGAGATAAGGAACAAAAGGATGCTAGTGAATCTGGTGTGAGGTCCACAACTTTGTGTGGGTGAAGACGATGTAGTGTTGTGTTAAGACCTCATAAGTCTGAGACACATTCCATGTGTAGATTCTCTAAGTTTTGATGATTTCAAATAGATTAAGTATGGTAATATTGAACCATATAAAATTATTGACATATCTGATAAGTGTGCAGGAAAATAGACTTAAGGTTACTCGTCTATTTTATGACCCGTCTACTTTTTAGTAGAGTTCAGTTTTTAGACTCGTCTAAAAACCACTCGTCTAAAATTAAGTTAAAGACCAAGTCAACGCTCAGTCAAGATCTGAATTTACTTGATGACGTGGCAAGAAGCATCTGTCTGGATGAGACTCAGTGGATCACCCCTCTAGTTTTTGGAATATGCTAGCACCCGTCTAGTTTTGAACTGCATGAGCACTCGTCTAATTTTTGGATTGCTTTCACCCGTCTAAATTTCCATTATTGCTACGATGTCAGTGTGTCAGAAATGAAGTCCAAGTCACCTCATTCAAATTAGATGCCTTCCTTAAGGATCTCGAAGACCTCTGGACAATATCTCAAAGGACAAAGAATAAAGAACGTTGTTTCCAGGTTTTAAGGAATAAACACGCAATCTCTGTGCCACAGCAGTAACCTTTTAGCTGTTTTAGTACAAAGTAAAAGTGCTTTTTGGAAAGTGAACTGAGTGTTGCACTGAAAGAAGAAAGCTCTCTGTTGCAAGTACAAGAAGCTTGCTGCTGCATACTCTGAAACAACAGCTGCTCAGATTAAAGTGTACTCTTGAACAACGTTATCAAAGCTCATCACTCTCAAGCATTTAATGTGTACACAGAATGACTCTTTGGTATTAATGGTGTCTCATAAGCTCAAACTAGAAGTACACAAATTCTGAAGCTGTGCCTAACGGATTTATTTGATTGAAGTCTTTATATAGATCAAACAATGAAGATGAAGACAAGAAGTTGAATATCATTAAGAACACTGCGCAAAAGCATTTACTCACTTCATTAACTTCTTCATTCTTTCATTGAATATTCATTCAATCATTTGAATTTAATTTGCAGTCTTTCATACTTCATATTTATTCCACTCTCTGAGTGTGATCTGAAAGATTTGCAAGTGGTATTAAATACACAAAACCTTTACTCTTTTCTGAGTTGAGCCTGAAGAGGCTAGGTGAACAAATAATACTTGTTTGAGTGTTTGAGCCTGAAGAGGCTAGATGTGCAAAGAATACTTGTACTGCAATATGATCAGTTATGGTGGAAACTTGGTGCTGCCAAGAAACTGGACGTAACCCTGTGGATTTTGGGGTGAACCAGTATAAAACTCTTGAGTGATATTCCTCTTCCCTTATCTCTTTAATTTGCTTAAGTATTGTTCTGTTTAAGCTTTTAACTTGGGGAGTCAATATTGTGAATATCAAACTCTGTTTTACCCTTGTCTGTCTGCTCGTGTGTTCTGTCTTAAAATTAGATGTATTACTCGTCTAATTTTCTGCTGTCTTATTTTTGCTTGTTGTGCCTGCGAAAATAATTTTCAATCTTTCTCAAAAAGTTGGTAAACACAATTCAACCCCCCTTCTTGTGTTAACTTTGCTTAATTCAGTTGGTATCAGAGCTCAACCTCTGGGTTGAGCACTTAACAGTGTAGAGGAAAAGATCTTAGAAATGGCACGAGAAGCTAGTACAAGCAAGAACCATGTTGGAGAAGGATCCTCAATGTCGAGACCTCCTTACTTCAATGGAGAGGACTACATCTATTGGAAAGAAAAGATGAAGTGGAAGATGATAAAACTTATTGAGTTTATAATCTAACATGATAAATTTATTGTTTTCTTTCTTTAATGTAAAACTTATTGCTATGTATTAAATTCAGGTACATATTTGATAATATTTTTCTATTTCCTTTTTTTGATCCTGTGAACACATCTGTATAATTCAATTTAATTATTATTCAAACAAATGAGTATCTTAATTTCAGTTGAAGCATGAATTTATACGAATTTTTTCATATTTTAATCCTAATTTATTATATTTCAACTCAAGTATATGAGTATCCTAATATTGTTCTTATTTTATTTTATTTTATTTTATAAAAAACATGACTTGGAATATATATATATTTTTTAATTCTAGGTGAGGTTGAATAACACACGCTCATATTGCTCATCCAATACTTGCTAGCTAATCCCCTCACCATTGCTCCCTTAAGAGTTAAGAATCCTAAGAACAAAACATATGCCGAGAAAGATCGTAAATGCACACCGCACATGCCTTTATTACCAAAAGCTTATATGAATGCGTTCATTCACACTTGCTTGTATATTTTTCATTTCATAATGCTTTAAACTTGCTATTTGTGGCTTGAAGACTGAGACTGCAAACAATACTAGCCTTGCTATTTGTGACTTGAAGACTGAGACTGCAAACAAGAGTCCTAAGAATGAGTAAACATGAAATTATCCATCAAGAGAAACCTACTAAGACTGATATTGCTAAGAATGAGATCAAACTAAACTTTGTTAGGTGTACTTATTAAAAGAAAGTGAGAAAGATGAAAAATAATTCATGCTAACCTTATGGAACACATGCACTAAAAATTAAAACTTTATTAACAAATTTTTGTCATTTCATATGCTAATATGTAACTATGATTACATCAATCCACCGAAGTATGGAACGCCACTTTGAGGTAGCCAACCATCTCTTTGCAAGAAATTTGACACAGTAAAATTAGCCGCATCGGTGGTATTGATAACATGATAATTATTCTATGTCACCTGATTCGTTGTATTTCAACCAGGTCCCTGTTAAGTCTCTAAAATGTCTGTGTGCATTTCCCTAAGTTTTGATGAAAACTAAACATTGGGTAATGATTTAATTAACCTATTTTTGTGGTGGCTAACCCGTCTACTTAGTGTACAGATTAGAAGATTACAAAACTCACCTGTCTGTCTATCTAAGTCTCACCTGTCCGTATAAGCCAAGAAGTCAACCTGTCTGCTGACTAGGATTGTTGACTATGTGCAAACTGATTTTACAACCTGTCTCTATTCTTCAACTTGTCTAAGGTTCTTCGTTAAAGAACTCGAAGTACAGGAAGCTTTTGCAAGCTGTCCCCTCATGAAGAATACTCTGAGAACTCTCTCACGCTTATCAAGAAACTCAGAAGTGCTCTCTCTCAAACAAACCAGGAAGTCAGAGATAAACTTCCAGTTAAAGAATATTTTCAACATGCTTTATTCCCTAGTACTTTCAGTCATTACACAGAAAGGGAAATGTACTCTGCAAAAGTACAAAAGCACTCTGCACAACTCTGAGTTGACGTCTACACGATGCATAAAGCTATTATCCCTCATGTTAGAGTACAACCAACGTCTTCATTGCATTAATGGCTGCCCAGAACGACTATATTGCATTTAATGAAGCTCTGCTTGAAGCCATAGTTGCAAGGAATGTCTCTAACGGATATTAAATGTTTGAAGGCTATAAATACAGAAGTCATTGAAGATGAACAAAAATTAGAGTTTTACAAAGCATTAAAGAGTCATTACTCTGTTCATTTACTCATTCTGTATTCTTCAATCATTTGAAGTTATTACGCAGACTTTCCTAAAGCTTTATATTTAAAACCACTCTCTGAGTGTTAGTGAAAAGTCTGTAAGTGTATTTATTACAAACCAAACTCTCAAACAAATCTGAGTGAGCCTGAAGAGGCTAGGTGTGCAAAGAATACTTGTGTTGGAGCCTGAAGAGGCTAGGTGTGCAAAGAATACTTGTGTTGGAGCCTGAAGAGGCTAGGTGGGCAAACAATACTTGGAGTCTGTAACCTGATCAGTTATAGTGGATAAATCTTGGTGCTGCCAAGGACTGGACGTAGCTCTTTGTGTTAAAGAGTGAACCAGGATAAATCTCTGTGTTAATCTCTCTTTCCTTAATCTCTTTAGTTACTTTGATTATATATATCATCTGCTTTCTAACAAAGGGGTTAAAACTGTTTCTGTCAAGTCTGTTTTCTTATCTCTACGTGTGTTGTTTTTTTGAGAAAACTACAACAGACAGGTGACCTGTCTGTGTATCCTTTTACACCCGTCTGTGCTTAGCTTCTGCATGCAAAAAGTATTTAACTTTATATTTAAATTCCAATAAACACAATTCAACCCCCCCTTCTCGTGTTTATAGTTGTCTATTTCAGTTGGTATCAGAGCTCAGCCTCTGGGTTGAGCATCTAACAGTGTTGAGGTAAAAGATCCTGAAGAATAGACATGACTGCTGGAGCTAGTGGAAGTAACCAGACTGAAGGAGCCTCCTTAACCAGACCTCCATTCTTCAATGGAGAAAACTACAACTATTGGAAAGATAGATTTCAATGGTTCATTCTATCTACAAACTCTGATCTCTGGGATGTCATCACAGATGGTCCTTTCATCCCTAAAAATGATGACAACACTGACAAGCCAAAAGCTCAGTGGACCCCTGCAGAAAAGGCAAAATGGGAGCTGAATCACAAAGCCAGATACAACATTATTTGTGCGCTCAGTCCTGATGAGTTTGAGAAGGTCTGTGCCTGTGACTCTGCCAAAGAAATATGGGACACCTTAGCTGTCACACATGAAGGAACCGCCAAGGTCAAAGAATCAAAAATTGCCATACTTGTCAGAAAGTATGAACTATTTCTCATGGAAGAAGGAGAATCTGTTGCTCAAATGATTGGGAGATTTCAAACTATCATCAATGGTCTAAAATCTCTTGGCAAAGTCTACTCCAATGCTGAGAAGGTTGGAAAGATACTTAGGAGCCTACCTAAGCAGTGGAGACCTCTGGTAACTGCTATCTCTCAAGCCAAAGATCTTACCACCTTGACTATGGATGAACTCCTTGGAACACTTACTGTTCATGAGCAAGAACTTGGAGATGAAGTCTCAACAAAGAAGGGCAAGTCAATTGCTCTGAAGGCTGATCAAAAGTCTTCCAAAGCCTCTAAAGCTTTAAAGGCAGACGAGTCATCCAGTGATGCTGACCTGTCTGAATCTGAGGATTCTGAAAGTGATGAAGAACTATCTCTCCTAACCAGAAAGATAAAGCTTCTCCTACAGAAAAAGAAGTTCAGAAAGGATAAGCCATTCAGAAGATTCAACAAGGACAAGAACTTCAAGGATTCCACTTTAACAGACAAAAACTCAATTGTCTGCTATGAGTGCAAGAAACCAGGACACATCAAAGCAGAATGTCCTCAACTCAAGAAAGCCCCATTTAAGAAGTTCTTCAAAAAGAAGAAGAAAGGAATGATGGCCACTTGGGAATAGAGTCAACATCTACTGATGAGGAGACAGAGGAAGAAGCAAATCTCTGTCTAATGGCTAACACTGACTCTGATTCAGATAATGAGGTAAATTCTGATTATGAGGAATTACTTGATGCCTATGAAGAATTGTTGGAGGAATCCAACTGTTTGTCTAAGGCTTTCAAATCTCTCAAGAGAGATCATGTTAAGCTCCTCAGTGAGCATAAACAGAAATCTCTAAAGTGTGAGAAATTTGCCAAGGAGAACAGTGAGCTGAAGACTGAAAAGTCTAATGAAGCTAAGATCTCTAGTGATACATCACAGTCTGAAGAAGTTAAAAAACTTCAACAGAAAGTGGAAGAGCTCACTTCTGATCTTGCCAAATTTGTTAATGGTAGAGATAATCTGACAAAGCTGCTTGGCTGTCAGAAGCACTCCCTTAACACAGAAGGTATAGGATATGTCCATCAGATACATCATAAAGTATCAACTAAGCACTCTAAAGTGTCTGCTACATCTACTTCTATTAAATCCATACCTGTCTGTAATTTCTGTGGAAAGACTGGACATGTTATGTCTAAGTGTCTCCATAAGAAAATAAGGAAGTCTTCACAGACTCCTAGAACTAACAGAAAAGGACCCAGAAAACTATGGGTACATAAAGATCAAATCATCTCTGTTGCAGATGTCCTCAACAGCACAAAGAAAACACCACTGCTGGTACCTGGACAGTGGCTGCTCGCGACACATGACAGGAGAAAGGTCTATGTTCCTAGACCTCCAACTTAAGAAAGGAGGACATGTGGCATTTGGTGGAAATCAGAAAGGGAAGGTTATAGGAATTGGTACTATTGGTGGTAAACCTCCTCTTCCCTCTATATCAAATGTTCTTATGGTTAAAGGATTAAAACACAATCTGCTTAGCATAAGTCAATTATGTGACAGTGGATTTGATGTCTCCTTTACCAAAGATTTCTGTATAGTTAAAGATCTTAGTAGCAAAACCCTCTTTTCAGCTAAAAGGCAACAAAATCTGTATAAGATTGAACTGACTGATCTCTCAGATCAAAGTGTAACATGTCTGATGTCTAAAGAGGATGAAAGATGGTTGTGGCATAAGAAACTAGGACATGCTAGTATGAAATTAATTTCAAAACTAAAAAGGGATAACCTTGTGAGAGGATTGCCTGATATTAGTTTTAAGAAAGATATTTTGTGTGATGCATGTCAGAGAGGTAAACAGATAAAATCAAGTTTCAAATCTAAAAACCAAATATCAACCTCTAGACCTCTTCAGTTGTTACACATGGATCTGTTTGGACCAGTTAGTGTTGCTAGCTTGGCTGGAAGGAAATATGGATTTGTCATAGTTGATGACTATTCTAGATATACATGGGTACTCTTCTTAACCCACAAGGATGAGTCTTTTAAGGCTTTCTCAGTATTCTGTAAAAGAGTACAAAATGAGCAGGGTTTCTGCATTTCTACTCTAAGAAGTGACCATGGAGGAGAATTTGAAAATGAGCAGTTTAGTCAGTTCTGTGAGGAGAATGGGATCTCTCACAATTTCTCTGCACCTAGAACTCCTCAACAAAATGGAGTGGTTGAGAGAAAGAACAGATCTCTGCAAGAGATGGCTAGATCTATGCTCAATGAGAATAATCTCCCTAAGTACTTCTGGGCAGAAGCAGTAAACACAGCTTGTTATGTACAAAACAGAATACTCATTAGGCCTTTTCTAAAGAAGACTCCTTATGAACTGTGGAAAGGAAAAAACCCCAACATTTCTTACTTTCATGCATTTGGTTGTGAATGCTACATATTAAATACCAAGGATCAACTTGGAAAATTTGACTCTAAGACAGACAAAGGTATCTTTTTGGGATACTCTGAAATGTCTAAAGCTTTTAGAATTTACAATTCTAGAACATCTGTTATTGAAGAATCTGTTCATGTCAAATTTAATGATAACTTAAAGACTGATAAGGAATTGTCAGATCTAGAAGATGATCTTGCAGGTCTTGATATAAACAAGTCAGAAGATCAACAACCTAACTTAACCAAACCAGAACCTGAAGCAGAACCAGACAGACCAGTAGAACAGACAAGTCAACAGACACAGACAAGTCAAGGTCCTCTTGAAAGAGACTGGAAATTCAAAACTCATCATCCTAAGGATCTCATCATTGGTCATCCCTCAGAAGGAGTAAGAACCAGATCTACCTTAAGAGAATCAAGCAATGTGGCCTTTTTGTCAGAAATAGAGCCAAAGCACATTGAAGAAGCTCTTGATGATGAAAGCTGGATTCTTGCTATGCAAGAAGAACTCAACCAGTTCACCAGAAATGATGTCTGGACACTTGTCTCCAAGCCCAAAAACAAGTCTGTCATTGGAACAAGATGGGTCTTCAGAAACAAGTTAGATGAAGATGGCAAAGTTGTCAGAAACAAGGCAAGGTTAGTAGCTCAAGGCTATAACCAACAAGAAGGTATTGACTATACTGAAACATTTGCACCTGTAGCTAGAATAGAAGCTATTCGCATACTAATGTCATATGCTGCACAACACCAAATCACTCTTTTTCAAATGGATGTGAAAAGTGCTTTTCTCAATGGAATAATTGAAGAAGAAGTTTATGTTAAACAACCCCCTGGTTTTGAAGATACTGATAAACCAGATCATGTTTTTAAACTTAAAAGGGCATTATATGGTTTAAAGCAAGCACCTAGGGCATGGTATGATAGACTAAGCTCTTTTCTCATGCATAACGATTTTACAAGAGGTCAAATAGATACTACTCTGTTTAAGAAAAGCTATAAAGAAAATTTCATTGTAGTCCAAATATATGTTGATGATATTATTTTTGGAGCAACTAATGAAAAGCTGTGCAAGGATTTTTCAAAGCTGATGCAAACAGAATTTGAGATGAGCATGATGGGAGAATTGAAGTTTTTCCTTGGTCTACAAATCAAGCAGACAAGTGATGGAATCTACATCCATCAACAAAAGTATATCAAGGAAATGCTCAAGAAATACAAAATGGAAAATGCTAAACTTATGAAAACTCCCATGGAAACCAATGCAAAACTCAGTAAAGATGATGAAGGTAAAAAGGTAGACCAAACTGTCTACAGAGGTATGATTGGATCTTTGCTGTACTTAACCTCAAGCAGACCTGATATTCAGTTTAGTGTCTGTATGTGTGCTAGATTTCAATCTGACCCAAAAGAATCTCATCTTAAAGCTGTTAAGAGAATATTTAGATATTTGCTTGGTACTACTAATCTTGGTTTGCTGTATTTAAGAACTAATGAATACAGATTAGTGGGATTCTGTGATGCTGACTTTGCTGGAGACAGAATAGAAAGAAAAAGCACCAGTGGAGGATGCCACTTCATTGGAGCAAACTTGGTCTCTTGGTCAAGCAAAAGACAGACAACTATAGCTCTATCTACAGCTGAAGCAGAATATATCTCAGCAGCTAGTTGTTGCTCTCAGCTTTTATGGGTAAAACATCAACTTGAGGATTACTCTATTTTTGAGCATAATATACCTGTATGGTGTGATAATTCTAGTGCTATCTGCTTAACTAAAAATCCAATTCAGCATTCTAAGGCTAAGCATATAGAAATCAAACATTACTTCATTAGAGATTATGTTCAGAAAGGTATTTTTGATATTAAGTTTGTTAAAACTGAAAATCAATGGGCTGATATCTTCACTAAGCCCTTAGCAGAAGAAAGATTTTTATTCATTAGAGATAACTTAAACATGCATTGTATTGTTGAATGACATGTCTGAGTTTTTAAAACTGTCTGTAATCACCTGTCTGACTCTGCTGAGTCACTATGCTGAAACCCAACAGTTTTTATTGAAATGGTTATTATTTATTCATTTATTTAAATACCATTTGTTAATCTGAAGCTAATCATGAATACGGCAGTTCTTACCTCGAAACCATGTTTTCTTTATGTCTAAGTGGGCGCTACAGTTCCCCACATAAATCGTGCCATTCTTAATTAAAAATGTCTTTTTTTTTCTCTCTCCTGCTTTTACTTCTTTAAAAGGCAAATCTTCAGAAAGTTTCAAACTTTATCCTTCTCAAAAAGCCCTAAGTCTTTTCGTCTTCGTCTTCCTCTCGTTCAAACCCTTCTCCCTTCCAAAACTTTCACCTTCTCTCTTTTCTGAAAAATGGCATCTTCAAAACGCCTGTCTCCAAAAGAGATTGCTGAGAAATACGAGATGAGACTAACTGATGTAGAGAAGATTCTACCTGGGAAGACTGTTGATCTTCAACAGATGAAGAGATGGGGAATGGATGTCACTGAGGAGTTGGAATACTCTAAGTGGACAGCCTTCTTTGATATCAAGGAGCTGGTCCATCCCAAGCTTGTCAGAGATTTCTGGAGGAATGCTGTGGTCATCACCAATGTGGTTGATGGAACCAAGAGCTTCAAGGCTCAAATGTCAGCTGATGTAACTCTTCTGTTCCCTATAAGCTCTCTGGAACTGGCAACCAGATGTCCAAGGATTGGAACTGCCTTCAGACCTGACTGGGAAGATCAGGTGGGAACTGAAAATATCAATATTGCTGTTTATGGTGTTCCCAACCCTGAGAACAAGAAGCCTGTCTGCATGGTGCCCAAGTGCAGGTTCTTGCACAAGCTGCTTCCGGAGTGTGTGATGCCCAGAAGAGGGTCAAGAGACAATGTGACCAAGTTGGACAGATTTGCTCTGTACCACTTGATTCACAAAATCAAGATAGACATCAATGATCTCATCTACATGTATCTTGAGTCTCTGATCAGAAGGACAAATATGCCTACCTACCCTTATGGAATGTTGCTGACAAGGGTTTTTAGGAACAAGATATTTGTTCCAACTGATGTCCACTTTGTGGACATGGCTCTGCCCATAGATAAGAAGGTCTTGTCTATGATGGGGATTGAAGGAATCCCTCTGGAGGATGAGGAAGAAGAGAAGAAGAAGAAAAAGAAGCCTGCTGTTGAGCAGAAACTGAAGGAAATAGCAGAGGAGCCTGCTGATTCCACTGGTGAATCAGAGTATCCTATCTCTGAAAGGATTTGGAAAGCTGCTGGAAAGGTTGCCAGACAGGATCAAAGGCCTGAGGAACCCACAGCTTCTGAAGGATCTGCTGAGACAGTAGAGCCTCTCAGATTCAAGCTAAAGAAGCTCTCTCCCAAGAGGAAGACCAGTGAGGCTGGAAAATCAGGTGTGGTTCCTACACAACCCACCAAGAGAAGAAGAATGGTGAAGACCTTTGCCAAGGACAGACAAGTGAAATCTGTGCCTAGTAAAGAGGAAGCACCTGCTCAGGGGGAGCAGACTTCTCCACCTGCAGAAGAGCCTAGAGAGATCAAATCTCTTGATCTGGGTTTCATTCCCAGAAAAAGAAGGTCAGGCTATCCTATGCCTGTTGTGGCTGTTGCTGAAAGGGAAGCTGTCCCTGCAGAAGAGCCTGCTGCTGCTACTGCTTCTGCACCCTCCACTGACCTGTCTGCTGGAACACAGACAGTTGGTCATCATGAAGAAGCTTCTCTGTCTCCTTCAAGGAAGAAAGCAAGGCTTTTTGAAGAACCACTCTTCACCTTCCCTTCTGCACCATCTTCCCCCTCTGCTCTCTGTGTCAACCCCTTATCTGTTGCCTCCCCTTTTCACTCACCTGTCTCCTCTCACCCCTCTCAACCATCTTTTGATGTCCTGTCTGATGTATGTCAATACACAGTTGTTCACAGGGACTCAACTCCCAGAGAACAATCTGGCATATCATCTAGACTGTTTGTGAGTGATTTGCACTCTCTGATGACTGCAAGTATATCTCACTTATCTGTCATCCCTCCTCCACCACCTCACATTCTGAACTCATGTAGGGAGATCTTCTTTTATCCCCCTATTGTGTTGTTCATTAGAACATTGGAAGGATCTAACTATCCTGCCTCTGTTGTAATGTTACCCTCTAGGTCTAGATATTTCTTTCTTTTAATCACAGGGTCTAATTCATTCTTTTTCCACATAGACTCTCTCCTACCCCTACCTCCATCTGTCTTAGCCAATCAACCTCTTCCCCCTCCTATTCCAATAAGAGTCACTCGCCTGTCTCTTTGTGAAAGACTCTCTTATGTCTTTCCCTCTCCTGATTTTGACATAGTCAGAATCACCCCTCTGTTTAAAATAGTTTTTCTTCCTTTCTTTTATTTCAGAACCATTCATCAACTTTTCTTTCCCCGTGTCTCCTCACCCTTCTCTGTACCTAAGGCACCCCCAGTTTTAGCCTTACCCTGGTATCCATCCCTGTCTGATGCTTCAACCAGCCTGTCTACAGAAGTCTCCTCCTCTCAAATAGTGGATTCAGTGAGCTTCAATCTCCTTAAGACTGAGCTAGAAGAAGTCCGAAGACAATTGGATGCAGAGAGGCATGCTAGGCTGCTGTTAGAACAGAAAGTTGATTCCCTGTATCTCTTGTTTAATCAGCCTAAATAAGTAGTTGTAGGAACTGCCTTGTAATTGAATTGCTTATGATGAATACAAATCAAATCTTACTCTTTTTTCGTTTTTCTTTTTCTCTCCACTGTTATCTATTTAACTCTTTTTGTTGCTGACAAAAGGGGGAGAAAAATGTTAAGATGTTTAATGTAAACAATATTTGCTAAGTGTTCATTCTCTGATATACTCTGATACTATGAACTTAAACCTGCTGCATATTGCTCTGATGCTCTTTATTGAACACTAATGCATCTGTCTGCACATATAGAAAATATCAACTTGTCTACTGTCTGTACTTCTGTACTCTGATATTTTCAAAGGTTCATTAAATCATCTGAATGTTTGTCATCATCAAAAAGGGGGAGATTGTTAAGTCTCTAAAATGTCTGTGTGCATTTCCCTAAGTTTTGATGAAAACTAAACATTGGGTAATGATTTAATTAACCTATTTTTGTGGTGGCTAACCCGTCTACTTAGTGTACAGATCAGAAGATTACAAAACCCACCTGTCTGTCTATCTAAGTCTCACCTGTCCGTATAAGCCAAGAAGTCAACCTGTCTGCTGACTAGGATTGTTGACTATGTGCAAACTGATTTTACAACCTGTCTCTATTCTTCAACTTGTCTAAGGTTCTTCGTTAAAGAACTCGAAGTACAGGAAGCTTTTGCAAGCTGTCCCCTCATGAAGAATACTCTGAGAACTCTCTCACGCTTATCAAGAAACTCAGAAGTGCTCTCTCTCAAGCAAACCAGGAAGTCAGAGATAAACTTCCAGTTAAAGAATATTTCCAACATGCTTTATTCCCTAGTACTTTCAGTCATTACACAGAAAGGGAAATGTACTCTGCAAAAGTACAAAAGCACTCTGCACAACTCTGAGTTGACGTCTACACGATGCATAAAGCTATTATCCCTCATGTTAGAGTACAACCAACGTCTTCATTGCATTAATGGCTGCCCAGAATGACTATATTGCATTTAATGAAGCTCTGCTTGAAGCCATAGTTGCAAGGAATGTCTCTAACGGATATTAAATGTTTGAAGGCTATAAATACAGAAGTCATTGAAGATGAACAAAAATTAGAGTTTTACAAAGCATTAAAGAGTCATTACTCTGTTCATTTACTCATTCTGTATTCTTCAATCATTTGAAGTTATTACGCAGACTTTCCTAAAGCTTTATATTTAAAACCACTCTCTGAGTGTTAGTGAAAAGTCTGTAAGTGTATTTATTACAAACCAAACTCTCAAACAAATCTGAGTGAGCCTGAAGAGGCTAGGTGTGCAAAGAATACTTGTGTTGGAGCCTGAAGAGGCTAGGTGTGCAAAGAATACTTGTGTTGGAGCCTGAAGAGGCTAGGTGGGCAAACAATACTTGGAGTCTGTAACCTGATCAGTTATAGTGGATAAATCTTGGTGCTGCCAAGGACTGGACGTAGCTCTTTGTGTTAAAGAGTGAAACAGGATAAATCTCTGTGTTAATCTCTCTTTCCTTAATCTCTTTAGTTATTTTGATTATATATATCATCTGCTTTCTAACAAAGGGGTTAAAACTGTTTCTGTCAAGTCTGTTTTCTTATCTCTACGTGTGTTGTTTTTTTGAGAAAACTACAACAGACAGGTGACCTGTCTGTGCTTAGCTTCTGCATGCAAAAAGTATTTAACTTTATATTAAATTCCAATAAACACAATTCAACCCCCCTTCTCGTGTTTATAGTTGTCTATTTCAGTCCCATATTATTATATTCTGCGTAGTACACGGTGTCTATATGTGATTCGTTACTACTCCATTCATGCCAACCAGCGGGATCAATCAAACTGTCTATAAAACTTTGCATATAAACCGTCGTTGCGTACTCCTTCCATGGCCGTCAGAATCAACCTTTGAAGCTAAATCATCAGCAGCTTTTATAGTTGCGTTCCGCGTAGAAAAGCATGTGCCACTATGAGGGTTATCACAACCATGTGCCGTGATAACATTGAATTGTTCCGTCAAGGGGAGGCGAAGATACAAGTTGCAATTTTGGAAGACAACAGTTCCAAATCCGAATATGAAGTCTATTGTTCCATAGATGTCACATTCACGATAAAATTGTCTATTCAAATTTGCATATAGAGTGTCTTGATATCCTTCAAAGCTGCATTTGTAGAAGGCGGACATATCAGCTCTATTGAGTACTGCAACTGCTTGATTTTTATTTGGGCCAACAGTATTGCAAAATGTGATGTTGATTGCTACAAACCCATTTGCTTCTACAGCTGCAAGTGCACATGAAATAAGGACATCAATGAGATATGGTTGAGTAATGAGATAAATTAATTTTCATGCAATAAGGACATCAATGAGATATGGCTGAGTAATGCTTTTTCTTACCAAATGTTCCTGAGTTCATTACAGTAAAACCGTTGACAGCATTGTGATCGCCCGTGATAATTGTACGATTAATGCCATCTCCTATTAGCATCAGGTACGTCTTGGTCGTTTCTGTAACCACATACTCTTGATATACACCTTCAGTGATATAAATGACAAAGTATCCATCACTGGCAGAAGTATTAGTTAGTTCAGCCTCTACAACATCATGGATTGTTTTGAAGTTTCCCGCTCCATCTTGTCGAACGACCACAATACCACTTTTCTTAACATCCAACGTTGGAAGTTGTGCCCTGTTGATGGAGAGCATAAGCAAAAAATATGGTATAGGAATATTGGATAAGTTGAGAGCCATTATCTTTTCAAGAATTGAGCTAAATTGTATTAGACTTGTGCTGAATGATTTTCTGTGGAGGAGTACAACTAGATATGAGGGTCTTGGTCTTATATAGCTTAATGAGGATTTGGAAGATACCACCGAAATGGGGGCCAGTGGAAACTGCACGTGGGATTAATGACTCTAGAGAGCAACGTCAGCCTGCTAATAAGGCAGCCAACCCAATTAAAGCTACAAAGGCCCAACCGAAGAATAATAATAGCCATTTGGCCCAGAAGGGGAACAAAAATGACCCCAAAGGGAATCAGATACTAGAGAAGTCCAAGGAGCAAGTAGCGAAGCCAAAGTCTGCTAAGGTTTAGGAATGCTGAATACAATAAGTGGAAACAACACAAGGAGGCCCAAAATTATGACTCAGTCTTAGAAAACTTTGTTGTCTCCAAGGAGGAGGTGGAGATTTCGTTAAAATTGCCTGACCCAATTCCACACAAAGACCCAAGTACAAGCTCTCAAGAGAAAGGTGCTATTGATGCCAAGAATGTTGCATGCGATGCCATGCACGTAGACGGGCAGATTGCCCATACTGTTGCGTAGGTCTTTATGACCACCTCTCTTTTCCCTAGATTTATGATGAATATTATAATCTGGAACTGTAGAGGAGCTGGCAGAAGGAGTTTCCCTGGTTTGATAAGGGATTTGAAGACTAAATACAACACAAATTTTGTGATTTTGTTGGAGACCCATGTAAGTAGTGGTGGTAGAGTTCAGAGTATCATCAGGAAAATGGGGTTTGATGGTTTTTTTTATTTCCGATGCTCGAGGGCATTCCGGTGGTATTTGGTATATATATAAAGATAAAGATGCCTTTCCTTAGACTATGGTACATAATATTTGACTTTATTGTAATATATAATGTTTAAATTTAAGAAATTCAGCAGACAAAATGCATCCTAAGAAATCAAATAAGAATAATCTAACATGATAAATTTATTGTTTCTTTCTTTAATGTAAAACTTATTGGTATGTATTAAATTCAGGTACGTATTTGATAATATTTTTCTATTTCGCTTTTTTGATCCTGTGAACACATCTGTATAATTCAATTTAATTATCATTCAAACAAATGAGTATCTTAATTTCACTTGAAGCATGAATTTATACGAATCTTTTCATATTTTAATCCTAATTTATTATATTTCAACTCAAGTATATGAGTATCCTAATTTTGTTCTTATTTTATTTTATTTTATTTTATTTTATAAAAGACATGACTTGGAATATATATATATTTTTAATTCAAGGTAAGGTTGAATAACACACACTCATATTGCTCATCCAATACTTGCTAGCTAATCCCCTCACCATTGCTCCATTAAGAGTTAAGAATCCTAAGAACAAAACATATGCTGGGAAAGATCGTAAATGCACACCGCACATGCCTTTATTACCAAAAGCTTATATGAATGCGTTCATTCACACTTACTTGTATTTTTTCATTTCATAATGCTTTAAACTTGCTATTTGTGACTTGAAGACTGAGACTGCAAACAAGAGTCCTAAGAATGAGTTGAAGACTGAGACTGCAAACAATACTAGCCTTGCTATTTGTGACTTGAAGACTGAGACTGCAAACAAGAGTCCTAAGAATGAGTAAACATGAAATTATCCATCGAGAGAAACCTGCTAAGACTGATATTGCTAAGAATGAGATCACACTAAACTTTGTAAGGTGTACTTATTAAAAGAAAGTGAGAAAGATGAAAAATAATTCATGCTAACCTTATGGAACACATGCACTAAAAATTAAAACTTTATTAACAAATTTTTGTCATTTCATATGCTAATATGTAACTATGATTACATCAATCCACCGAAGTATGGAACGCCACTTTGAGGTAGCCAACCATCTCCTTGCAAGAAATTTGACACAGTAAAATTAACCGCATCGGTTGTATTGATAACATGATAATTATTCCATGTCACCCGATTCGTTGTATTTGAACCAGGTCCCATATTATTATATTCTGCATAGTACACGGTGTCTATATGTGATTCATTACTACTCCATGCCAACCAGCAGGATCAATCAAACTGTCCATAAAACTTTGCATATAAACCGTCGTTGCGTACTCCTTCCATGGCCGTCAGTATCAACCTTTGAAGCTAAATCATCAGCAGCTTTTATAGTTGCGTTCTGCATAGAAAAGCCTGTGCCACAATGAGGGTTATCACAACCATGTGCCGTGATAACATTGAATTGTTCCGTCAAGGGGAGGCGAAGATACATGTTGCAATTCTGGAAGACAACAGTTCCAAATCCGAATATGTAGTCTATTGTTCCATAGATGTCACATTCACGATAAAAGTGTCTATTCAAATTTGCATACAGAGTGTCTTAATATCCTTCAAAGCTGCATTTGTAGAAGGCGGACATATCAGCTCTATTGAGTACTGCAACTGCTGATTTTTATTTGGGCCAGCAGTATTGCGAAATGTGATGTTGATTGCTACCATTTGCTTCTACAGCTGCAAGTGCACATGAAATAAGGACATCAATGAGATATGGCTGAGTAATGAGACAAATTAATTTTCATGCAATAAGGACATCAATGAGATATGACTGAGTAACGCTTTTTCTTACCAAATGTTCCTGAGTTCATTACAGTAAAACCGTCAACAGCATTGCGATCGTCCGTGATAACTGTACGATTAATGCCATCTCCGATTAGCATCAGGTACGTCTTGGTCGTTTCTTTAACCACATACTCTTGATATACACCTTCAGTGATATAAATGACAAAATATCCATCACTTGCAGAAGTATTAGTTGGTGCAGCCTCTACAGCATCATGGATTGTTTTGAAATTTCCCGCTCTATCTCGTCGAACGACCACAATACCATTTTTTTTAACATCCAACGTTGGAAGTTGTGCCATGTTGACGGAGAGCATAAGCAAAAAACATGGTATAGGAATATTGGATAAGTTGAGAGCCACTATCTTTTCAAGAATTGAGCTAAATTGTATTAGACTTGTGCTGAATGATTTTCTGTGGAGAAGTACAACTAGATATGAGGGTCTTGGTCTTCTATAGCTTAATGAGGATTTGGAAGATACCACCGAAATGGGGGCCGGTGGAAACTACACGTGGGATTAATGACTCTAGAGAGCAACGTCAGCCTGCTAATAAGGCAGCCAAGCCAATTGAAGCTACAAAGGCCCAACAGAAGAATAATAATAGCCATTTGGCCCAGAAGGGGAACAAAAATGACCCCAAAGGGAATCAGATACTAGAGAAGTCCAAGGAGCAAGTAGCGAAGCCAAAGCCTGCTAAGGTTTAGGAATGCTGAATACAATAAGTGGAAACAACACAAGGAGGCCCAAAATTATGACTCAGTCTTAGAAAACTTTGTTGTCTCCAAGGAGGAGGTGGAGATTTCGTTAAAACCACCTGACCCAATTCCACACAAAGACCCAAGTACAAGCTCTCAAGAGAAAGGTGCTACTGATGCCAAGAATGTTGCATGCGATGCCATGCACGTAGACCGGCAGATTGCCCATACTGTTGCGTAGGTCTTTATGACCACCTCTCTTTTTCCTAGATTTATGATGAATATTATAATCTGGAACTGTAGAGGAGCTGGCAGAAGGAGTTTCCCTGGTTTGATAAGGGATTTGAAGACTAAATACAACACAAATTTTGTGATTAGTGGTGGTAGAGTTCAGAGTATCATCAGGAAAATGGTGTTTGATGGTTTTTTTTATTTTCGATGCTCGAGGGCATTCCGGTGGTATTTGATGTATGTGGGATACTTATTTCTGGACAGTGAATTTTTACAATTCTGGAAGACAATTTGTCCACATGGAGGTAAAATGGAAAAGTGAGGATCCTTGGTTCCTTACGGCAGTATATGGAAGTCCCCAAAAAGCTCTTCGCCAATCTCTCTAGGACAACTTAAGAGATATTAGCAATAGTATTGTTGGAGACTTCAATGTCACCATTTCCAGAACTGTTTATTAGAGTGTGGACTATAAGATATTGGCTTTAAAGGGAGACCTTTCACATGGCATAGAAGGGATCTCGGTGGTAAACTTTCAGTGGCGGGTCCGTTTTGATGAAGCTTCCTTATTCCATCTTCTCATGTCCCACTTTGGTTATGTTTCAAGCAATAGGCTAGGAGAAATAATGGTCAGAGACCTTTCCGTTTTGTATCTTCTTGGCTAACTCATGAGGACTTCTCGAGTCTGGTTCAGGGAAGTTGGAGCACTAGCATCTCTTCTTTTACTCAATCGGTGAAGATATGGAACAAGCAAGTGTTTGGCAATATCACATATAGAAAGCATCGACTCATAAATAGGTTGCATGGTATTTCTCGAAGCCTCTTTGGTTGGAATCCTTATCTGGTTCACCTTCAAAAAGTGCTTTGGGAGGAATATGAGAAAGTCTTATACCAATAAGAGATATTATGGTTCCAGAAATCAAGATGCATGTGACTGAAGTCTGGTGACAAGAATACTCGGTATTTTCATGGAACCATAATATTTCGACGTAAAAGGCAAATAATAGAAGCTCTTCAGGATCCTGATGGTCTTTGGGTTCATGAACCTGAGGATTTAAAAAATATGGTTGTTTCCTTCTTTCATAAACTCTACAAGGATGATTCGTCTTACTCAGTATTTCCTATAAGGGGTTACTTTTCACCTCTTTTGATTAGGGAGTTTGAGAAGCTGGGGAATGATGTTCAAATGCTTGAAATCCGTAAGGCCCTCTTTGATATGGAAGAAATAAAGGCGCCGGGAGTAGATGGGTTCCAAGCAATTTACTTCCAGAAACAATGGGAATTAATATATGGTATTTTCTCCCAGTCTCAGTCGATTAAAGATATTAATGAAACCCTAATTTGCTTGATCCTAGTAATTAAACAACTCAGGCTGATTAGTTTATGCAATGTCTCCTACAAGATTGTTACGAAAATTCTAGCTAATAGAATGAAAGGGCTCATGGCTAAACTAGTGGCTTCGATGCAGTGTAGTTTCGTTCCGGGAAGACAGTTCTGATAATATCACCATTGTCCAGGAGGTTATTCATACTATGAGGAAGATAAAGGGCAACAAAGGCTTCATGGCTATAAAAATTGATTCGGAAAAGGCCTATGACAAATTGAAGTAGGACTTTGTTATGGACGCCCTAGAAGATATTGGCTTGCCTAAACGGTTGATTGATATTGTTTGGTATTGCATTAGCTCCCCTACGATGAAGATTTTGTGGAATGGTGAGTGCACTGATGGTTTCTCTCCCTCTAGAAGGATGAGACAAGGGGATCCCTTATCCCCTTATATTTTTGTCCTCTGCATAGAAAGATTAATCAAAATTTCTGGAAACCTATTCGGCTGTTTAGAAATGGTCCTCCTCTATCACACCTTTCCTTTGCGGATGATCTTATTTTGTTTGGTGAAGCTTCAATTTATCAGGCCCATGTCTTCTGTATGAGCTTGGGACAAACAGTGAGCAAGGAGAAGACTCGCATTCTCTAAAAATGTGCATAATAGCAGGCGCAATGAGATAAGTGCTTTGCTGCAATTTTCCAGGACGATGGATTTAGGTAAGTACTTGGGGGTTCCGATTCATCATGGTCGAGTGACTAAGTAGACTTATAAGTTCTTACTGGAGAAGGCCACGCAGAGAAAGTAAGATCTCTTTCTTTGGCTGGGAGAACTACTTTGATTCAATCAGTCCTTACAGCCCTTCCTACATATGCCATGCATACAGTGAAAATCCCTAGGCAGGTTTGTAATGATCTTGATAACAAGTATACAAGTTTCCTATGGGGTTCCTCTAATGAAAGCTGCAAAATTCATCTCATACAGTGGGAGAAAGTGTGTAACCCAAAGGAGATGGGAGGCCTGGGTGTGCGTCAATCTGCCCTGGTTAACAAAGCCAGCATGATGAAAATGGATGGAACCTAATCAATAAAAAGGATGATCGCTAGGTGAAAGTCATCCGATCCGAGTATGGGTGGGGTGAGGATATTGTTCCAAAGATACGAATCTCTGGCGAGGTATTTGTAGTTCTTGGCACCATGTGGAAAAGCATCTTTCCTGGAGGATTGGGAATGGGTGTTCTATTCATTTCTGGCTTGATTGTTGGGCGCCCCATGAAGGTCCTCTTATCAGGCATGCAAGAAACAATATTGTTGGAAGGGACTTGGAGTGTACTGTGATTAACTTCATCTCCTCGTCAAAGTTCTGAAAGAGTTTGTGTGATCTTTTTGTTTTTGAGAGAGCTTGAAAGATAGACAGAGTATTAAGTTTTGCTTAGGTATTAGTTTTTTCGTTCTAAATAGCTGTTTTTTTTTTATATATATTTCAGATCACATTATAAAATGGTGAAGGCTGTGGCAGTTCTTGGAAGCAGTGAGGGTGTCACTGGAACTATTTACTTTAATCAGGAAGGAAATGGTAAGTTTCATTTTCAACCTTCCTCAAGATTTGTAAACCCTCAATTTGATTAGGATGGATCATCTTATGCTAAATTTTGATAGATACAAAAACTTTAGATAATAGGGCTTTATAAAATATGGAACCCTGTGTTATTTATTTATTTATTTATTTATTTGTCTATATATCTGCATGTGAAATTTTGACATGAGAGAATCCATTCTCTGCACTCTGCTTTAATGAAAATAAAAGTAGAGCATTTGCTGGTGAAAGATTGTTTTTTCCTCTTGCATAGGTTATATAACCTTGTTTTTCTACTTTCAAATGTCCAAGCATGGGAATGAAGTTTGTTAAAAGTCACAAAATTCTGAAATTGTATCATTTAGCAGTATTAATTCCATATAGCTCAAGCATTTGATTTTCTGTGATGAAGGTTGAAAATGTGCGATGATCATATGATGAAGGTTTAGAATTATGGACTAAACGCATACCCTTCTCCTGTTGGTTAGCCTCAGTCTGTACTGTTGTATTCTGTATTTTGCTCCTGTCTTATCTGATGGCTATATGTTAGCACTCGATGCGTAATCAAACTGTTACTTTGCCTGAAGTTTGTGGTGTTGTTTGTTAGTGTATTTCTTGTTTATCAGTTCGCAGTATGATCTCTGAGTAATGTGGGTTTTCATAATAAATCATATTAGATTTTTCTTTCTTCGGCTGTAAACGAAGATGATAATGATAAAATAATTAGGTTAAAAGTTAAAACGATGATACTATAAAAATGTAGACAGTCAAATGAAAATATAAAATTCAATTAAGCATCTCCTGAGAAAGTTTGTTCATCTAGAGTTTGTTTTTCTATCTTCCACTCATGGCTAAAACTAAATTTATTAGTGACCTTTCACCATCAAAAGATAAATGGAAGATCAAAGTAGAGTGCTATGGCTTTGGAAACAACCAAATTTCTTACAACCTCGATTGGAAGATAATGTAGAGTTGGCGTTTTTAGATGAGAAAGTGTTATCTATAACTATTGCTTAATATTTTTTAACTATTTGTTTTTTACAACTTCTTTCATGACTAATATTTGAACTTCTTGAATTTTTTTAATGTAGGGTGGGAGGATCCAAGCTACTGTTAGAGGTACTCTCCAGTGTGATAATCTTTTGATTGAAGGCAATTATGTGAAATATTTAACTTTGAAGTGACTTTGAATACCCAACTACATAAAATAGTAACGCATGCATACCAGTTGACCCTCAACTTAAGAACAACTGTAACTTTTATACCAACATCAATCATTCCTATGTATGGATTTTCCTTTGTCAATTTTGACAAAATTATAAATGAAATGATGGAAAATATATATTTCCAAATAAAATACAATAAATATTTAACAACAAATTTCTAGCAAAAAAACTAGAGTGCATATGAGACTGATCCAAGACAATAAATATTATCATAGCTCATGAAGTTTTCTATGTTCTTAAGAAGATGTTTAAATGTGTTGTGTGAATTTGAGAAATATGTTTAAATACATTGGTTTCCAATGCATTTATAAAAAAAAAATGACAAAATAAAGAAACAAAATGAGAAGGACACAAATGTTGCTTGGGAGAGGATTTAGTGAATTTGGGAAATTAAGTGAATTGTCCCAATACATTGGAAGAAGTAGATAAATAAATAAAGTAAATGAAAAGAACACAACTCTTGAAAATGGTTATTGACACTCAAAGTTAGAGCCCAATGGCCCTAATGGAAACAGAGTTATGTTAAAATATTTGAATCGAGGGAGGAAGCAAAATGATGTTAAATTTGGAAGCAGGTGAAAGAAATTATTCCCTAATAACATTATTACTAATATGACTTCATGTTCTAATTTGAAACATCTTACACAGGGTTGAAAATCTTACATAAAAGCATACTTATATCTATATCTAGATGTATATAATTATGTACAATCGATAATACTTTATATTGAAGTTAATATTTTAAATGTGAAGATAATAATTTAAAATTACAATCCACGGGGCTATTTTTTAAAATTAGTATATGAATTTATAATATATTTTCACATGATTTTATATATATATATATATATATCTTCATTTTGATTTTGATTGGATCATATCAACGTGAGTTTGAGTAGAAAAACTGTGTTACTAAAACATATTTTAGTTGTGTGAATTTGATAAAGATGTTTAAACACGCTGCTCTCCAATGCATTGAAAAAAGCAAAAAAAAAAATAATGATAGGGAATTGAAAGGATACAACTGTTGATTGAGAGAGAGTGTTAAGTGAACTTGAAAAATTAAATGAATAAAATATATTAGAAGAAACAGAAAAAAGAGCATGGAAAGAAAACAACTCTTGGTAATGATTGTTAATGTTCTCTGTAACACCCTGCTTTTCGTTAAGTGCTTTTATAAGGCTTGTTTGGTTGTTTAAACTGTTTTGGTTAAGGGCTAAGTGGGATTTTGGCTTAAAAGTCCCTTTCTGGCACATGAGCACGCCCGTGCTCATTAGCCAGCACGTCTGTGCTTAAAATCAGGCGCGTATTTCTGATTTTAAGTTGAGCACGCCCGTGCTCAACAATGAGCATGCCGGTGCTCAAGTGCGGACCGCGTCTCGCTGACGCTAAGTCTAGCACGACCATGCTCAAGGGGGCGTACGGTCGTGCAGCCTATATGTATTAGCACAGAAACCGAGGGTTACGTTTTAACCCTAGACCTAGTTCGGCCGTCACTATCAGATTCTACTCTTCCCTCATATTCAGAGCAATTCTTGAGTATTGGAAGCTTCGTTGTGCCAATATTAATGGTTCTTCTTCCCTTGTTCCTTTTCATGTTTTTATGAAATTGTGAACTGATCAGTTGTGTTTTGGTTAGCCAAGGCTTATCGTCGGAGTGAGCTGATGTGGGAAACGGAACCAGTTGCTGTTAAGTCTGTTGCTAGAGCGACCTTCAATCCAGGTATGGGAAGAAAGGTAGTGTTTACATTAGGCACTGGGGGTAGTGTAAGGTAAAGGGGTTCCCATAACCCCGGTATCGTCAGTTTGTATGCCTATATGATGAATGATGATTACGTGATAATATGTTTTAGCTGTATTGATGTTTATGTTGTATGCTTCATACTCATGTTCATATATGTTCTTGATGTTTATGATGGTTGCCTTATGAATGTGATGGTATGATGGCTATTGTTGTAAAGACAATGTTGATTGGTTGATGTTGATGTTGAGTTTGATGATGAGTTTTCGACCCTAAAATATGCTGTTAAGATGACCTAGGATTAATGGATTAAAAACCCTAAAAATTGGCTAAGAACTATCATTTTCTGCCCAGAACAGCATTGTTGTGCATTAAGCACGACCGTGCTGAACAGGGAGCACGCCCGTGCTCCCAGTTTAAATTCTGGAAAATGGCCGTGCATTAAGCAAGGCCGTGCAGCTGAGCACGACCGTGCATGATAGGAAGCACGACCGTGCCAAAAAGGAAGCACGCCCGTGCTCCACTTAAGTGGCAGCACACCCATGCTGGAGTTAAGCACGTCCGTGCTCAACCCTCTGGACAGAATCTGAGATTAAAGGACTTAAGGGGGTTTTTAACCCCCAATCTTCCCCAATAACGTTACGATAACATAATTAATCAATGGTGAAGGTTAGATAACTTAATTAAAGATTAATTAAGACGATAAGATGATTAAGTTTGTAACCGTTGGGTTATCGCACATTGATAACTTTGGTGTTTATTAGCCAAAGTGGCCTCGATGCTTATTGGTTGAGGTGTTGATGATGTTAAGTCTTGGGTGCTTATTGGTCCAAGCATGATGATGTTGATGTTGAAGTCTTGGGAGTTTTTTGGCCCGAACAAAGGAGGTGGTTGTGGTTGTGCCATGCATAAAGCATTGGAGTTGATGGTTGAGGGGGAGGTTCGACATAGGGGAGATCGCCCGAGAGTATGGTGATCTGGCCATCCACGGTAGGTCACAAGATGGTTTGGTGACCGCTGCCCCTCGTAATGAGGCATCCACGGTTTGATGTGTTGGCTATCCATGGGGTTCACCCGAGGTTTGGTGAACTGCCGGTGTTGGTGCTTCTATGGCCAATACGGATATGTAACTCTGAAGTCGTTCATCCTGAGTTAGTTTGGATCCACATGCACAATGGAGTAGCGAAGTTATTGCATTGCACCGCATAGCATATTTGATTCTTGATGATGTTGTTGTATGATGATATATATATATATATGCTGATGAATGCTATGATGTTGCATGCTTGTTTGTTTACCTTGCTTCCTATCTCCTTGTCGAATATGTTTACATGATTCTTACTCCCCTCTTTCTGTTTGCTTGTTTGGCCTGATTGGATTTATACAGAGGATGGCGAGCAGCCCGGAGAGGAGTGACTCTGAGGAGCCACCACTCATAGTTAGGGCTTTTACCTTTCGTCTAGTTAGTTTTGTTCAGTTGTATTCCGAGGATATTTTCCGGAACGGTTATACCAGCTCTGGATTGTGACATCGGGGTTGTGTTGTTTGTGTTTTATGTTTATCGTTGTTTTAACTTGGTTTTATATTTTCCGCGTTTTTTGTGAACTTGTTCATGTGAGACTTTTCTCCCCATAGACAAAGGTTTTAATTTATCCAGTAAATGCATGTTTTTATTTTACTTATATCTATCTTTATATGCTTCATAACATGCGGGGTAGAAAGGTGTCACATTCTCAAATGTGGCACTCAAAGGTAGAACCCAAAGGCCCTAATGAAAACAAAGTCATGTGAAAATAATCAAAATTTGTGTCATGACATCTATCTATCTATCAATATATAAAGACGAAATACATTTTGCTACTGTAGATGACCAGTAAATGGGGAGGTGGCAAGTTGTGGAAATTTTGGAATTTTCTTATTTGATATTAAAACAATTTTTGAACTAGTTATGTCCATCTAATACATGTGTCGTTGTCGTGTTTTCCGGAAATGATCATCCCTCTATGAGATAATTATAGTCTGCTATCAAGAGTAGACAAAGTCTATCTTTGCAGTTCCTTCTTCATCTATCCATAATCTTAAATTTCCGAAAATCATTTATTCCTAAATCTATCTTTCTCTGTTCTAATTTTCCTCTCCATTCTAATCTCAATTGCTCAAAATTTTGTCATTCTTCTTTAATATGTATTTACATGTTGATTATGAATTTATTTTCTCATCTTGAGTGAATTTTCCGACATCAAACTCTTATTATAGCTATATGTATTTTATACATCATTTTCCAAAACTAAAATCTTTGATAATCATACTAAGTTTCCCTATTCCACTACATCATATTGATGGCAAGGAGAATATGTGAACCAGTTATATGATTTAAGACAATTATTTGATCGTTGATAATAATCAATGAGAAACGATTAATACATATTATTACATTAAATATTGTAATACCATTATAAAATAAAATAAAAATCAATTTTTTGTTCTCAAATTATAGACAATATTGTTTTAAGGCTTGTGCTGATCACTTCTGTCTATAAGTTAAAAGCCTTGGAGACGAATGGGTGCCAGCAGTGTGGGTGGGAAGAAAAAGTTGAAGCCAAAGTGTGAAACAAGAAAAGAAAGGATTTGATACGTTGATGTAATTTAGGATAAAGCAAAAAAAGGTTTGGTAGATTTAGAGGCACAATTCAAGTTATTGATGATAATAATACTACCAATAATAATAATAATTGATGACCCGTGAATTGCAAGGGTACAAACAAGCTAGTTTATAGAATGCATGGTGTGCTCGTTACTTGGTTAATCTTTCATCATATTTTTTCCTGCTAGGAAAAAAATCACCAATTTCCAAAACCCGGTTGTGCTAAGTTGAGTTTGAATGGAAAATATTGATTTAGCTTAAGCCTTTCAAATTTTTAGTGCTACTTTTTTTGGTAGAGTAACGACAAGAAAACAAAAGAAACAAAGCAAAAGTTGCATCCTTAGAAAAGCAACCCTAGATGCATCTGCCAACAAGAAGGTCGAGATGCCCTAAGGGGGAGAATAAAAAAACTTCATCGGGTCTGCATTAGATGCTCCAATCTTTGCCATAGTTAGAGAATCCAAAATCGAATATTATACATTTGCTGGTCTAATGCAGTAGAACCTGTTAATCAGATCTGGCATGTACCACAACCGGGGTGGAGATCCTCTCCATTTCCCTTCCATTTAGAAGAGAGATAGACACAAATACGTTTTAATTATTTAATTATATTTAGGTTGTAGTTTATTGTAAAAGTCAATTGGAAACCTCATGCACAGAAAAACAATAACATTCTGTTTTAGAATTTTGCTCCCCTTCGATCTCATCATTATTAGTAATGAGAGGCAAATTTGGCAAACTAGTCCAGGATATTAGTTTGACTCCTTAACAGCAATCAACATTATTTTCTTGAGCTTAACTTCTACTTTCACACGGTAGAGGTCTGAAACTCCGTGGGCACTGCAACGTTCCTTCCTGCTAGTGATGTAAAATCTTCCATATGAGTTTGCTAGGCCTAACCGCACATCTGGTATTGCTGGAACAATATTTGCTCTTAGTCAGGGGGAGGAATCCCTTGGCAACAATTGTATCATTTTGTACCTAGTTCTGATTGGTGCTTTCCATTCATGAAATCTCCTCTACAATCGTTCACAATATGCAGACACTATTAGGAAATTAATGTAATCACAAAAGCTAGCTACAATTTAGTTGAAAACAGTTAGTCAAAGCTGTATTAGTAGTTGTATTAGTTCCTTTTCTGTTATGGCAGTTATGCCTCCTTGTATCAACTACACTTGTATAAATATCAGTACACTGTACTGAAATCAATGAGATGAATCATTTCTTCAAATCTCCAATATGGTATCACAGAGCACAATTTCTATGCTTTTGCGAAAACTCTGAAATTTTTTTCTCTCTCTTCTTCTAGCTCTGCTTCTTTCTTGCTGATTCATCCATGGCGGAATCTTC
This sequence comes from Echinosophora koreensis, assembly GCA_035048595.1. Classification (NCBI taxonomy): domain Eukaryota; kingdom Viridiplantae; phylum Streptophyta; class Magnoliopsida; order Fabales; family Fabaceae; genus Echinosophora; species Echinosophora koreensis. The sequence continues at coordinate 4,434,589 of JAPCYP010000016.1, read as the reverse complement.
TGATTCTAACTCCAGTGAACACTCCAGTGTTCAGAACAGTCATCAAACCACCATTGATGTTTCTCAAAATCCTTCTAGCCCCTATTAACTCCATCCCGGTGAAAACCCTGGTTCAACTCTGGTTTCGCCACTATTGAATGGTGTCAATTACTACACATGGAGCCGTGCAATGAGAAGAGCTCTAATATCCAAGAACAAATTGAAGTTTTGTTGATGGCACAATCTCTGCACCAAGACGCAAAGATACTCTTTATGAAGCATGGGAACGATGCAATGTGATGATCGTCTCATGGATTACAAGAACCCTAATTCCCTAAATTGCTCAGAGTACCGTTCGCATCGACAATGCCAAAACCCTATGGGACACTTTGAATCATCGATTCTCCAAAGGAGATCACTTCCGAGTTTCAGATCTTCTTCAAGAAGTACACTCAATGAAACAAGGTGAGCGTACTGTGTCTGAATTTTTCACAGAAATGCAAATTTTTTGGGATGAACTTGAAGAATTGATGCCCACACCTGATTGCTCTTGTGAAGTTAGATGCACTTATGCCCTAATCAAGAATGCCCAAAAACGTAATGATTATGAACATTCAATCTGTTTCTTGAAAGATTTGGGTGATCTTTATAGCACTGTTAAAACCCAAATCTTGATGATGGATCCTTTGCCACATATTGATAAAGTTTACTCAATTGTTCTACAACAAGAAAGATAGCTAACAGGAGAAAGCATCACTGAATCTAAGGTGCTTTTCAATTCCTCTCAGAATCAGAATAATTGGAAAGAACATGGAAGAAACAATGGCAATGGTAATGGCAAAGGAAAATCTTTTCAGGGCAGAAACAACAATGGCATTGCAACAAAATGGGGCACACCAGTGATGAATGCTACTTCAAACATGGGTTTCCTCCTGGTTACAAGCCTAAAAATAGCAATCATAGTGTCAACTGCACTGTCAGATGACAGTTCAGATTCACTTGCAATTGAGAAGTATTTATCCTTAACAAATCAGAAAGACACCAATTCTGTACAGCAATTTAGTCCTGAACAACTTCAGCAGCTTCTCACTTTGTTGCAGCAACAATCCAAGCCTCAATCACATTCAGTAAGCCAGATTCAAACCTCAATTGTTAGTGAGTCATCTACTCAACAACATGGTCCGAATTCAGGTATTACTCATCCCAACTTGAGTACATGGATCCTTGATACAGGTGCCATTGACCATGTAACTCATGATAAAACCCTTTTTACACTATCAAACCTGTTCATGTAACTCTCCCAAATGGTACAACTGTAATAGCAAATTACTCTCATTGATTTGAAGAAATGATTCATCTCATTGATTTCAGTACAGTGTACTGATATTTATACAAGTGTAGTTAATACAAGGAGGCATAACTGCCATAACAGAAAAGGAACTAATACAACTACTAATACAGCTTTCACTAACTGTTTTCAACTAACTTCTAGCTAGCTTTTGTGATTACATTAATTTCCTAATAACCCCCCCCCCCCCCCCCCCCCCCCGGCAAGCTGGAGAGTGTATAGAAAGCACTCCCAACTCGGCAAGAAATTTCTGAAAAGGAGGAGAATCAAGTGGTTTAGTGAAGAAATCCGCTAGCTGATTTGAGGATGCAATGGGTAGTAAATGAAACAAGTTGGCTTGAAGTTTTTCTCTGACTATGTGGCAATCAATGTCAATATATTTCGTGCGTTCGTGAAAGCTTGGATTGGATGCAAATCACAGTAGAGAAGAGCAGGAGTGATAGTTGGGACATCAAGGTCATGTAAAAGATAGGTCAACCACTGCAGTTCGCATGTAGTAGATGCAAGGGCTCTATACTCTGCTTCAGAGGATGATCTAGAGACCGTGGATTGCTTTTTAGAATGCCAAGATATGAGGGATGAACCAAGAAAGATACAAAATCCAGTAATGGATCTCCTAGTAGTTGGACAAGTAGCCCAATCAGAGTCACTAAAGGCTTTTAATTGCAGGACAGAATCTGCGGGGAAGAATAGTCCCTGTGCAGGAGATCCTTTGATGTACTTCAAAATGCGTTGTGCTGCCTCATAGTGATGAACAGAAGGGGATTGCATGAATGGCTCAAGTTCTAGACAACAAAGCTTATGTTAGGCCGAGTGGTTGTCAAGTAGAGGAGGCGGCCAATGAGTGTTCTATACTCAGATGCATCATGAGGAGGAGCACCAACTAAATGTAACAATTTATTGTCTTTCACCATGTGTGTGCTGCATGGTTTGGCAGCTAAGAGACCAGATTCACTCAATATGTCAAGGGCGTATTTTCTTTGGCATAGATGAATTCCTTTGTGAGAATGAGATACCTCAAGTCCAAGAAAATATTTGAGGTTTCCAAGGTCTTTTATACGAAATGTAGACTGCAGAAACTGTTTGACAGAGTTAAATTTCGGATAGAGAGTTACCAGTGAGAATCACATCATCTACATAGATGAGTAATGATGTAAAGGAAGGGCCTTGCTTCTTGATGAAGAGAGAGTAATCATATTGTGAGTGAGTGAAGCCAATTGAAACCAAGGATGTAGAGAGCTTAGCAAACCATTGATGGCTGGCTTGTTTAAGTCCATAAAGTGACTTGGTGAGGCGGCAAACTTGGTTTGGCTTGGGTGATGTGAGTCCCGGAGGCATCTCCATATAAACTTCTTCATTTAATTCACCATGTAAAAAGGCATTATCCACATCTAGCTGCTGTAAATGCCAGTTTTGTGTGGTTACAAGAGCTAATAACAATCGGACAGTGGTGAGCTTAGCCACTGGAGAAAATGTATCAAAGAAATCAACCCCTTCTTGTTGGGTGTATCCTTTGGCTACAAGCCTTGCTTTGTAGCGTTCAATAGAGCCATCTGCCTTGTGTTTGATGCGGTAGACCCACCTGCAACCAATAGGTACCTTACCGTTTGGCAAATCAGTTAGACACCAGGTGTTATTTATTTCAAGAGAATGCAATTCAGCCTTCATGGCTTCAATCCAATTTTCAGATTTAATGGCTTGTTGATATGTTTTAGGTTCAGAATGATTAGAGATGGCCAAGGTATAATGAAGATGAGAAGGTGAAAGAGAATGGTAAGATAAAACTGAGGAAAGTGGATAAGGAATGTTACCTGATGAAGATGAAATTGATCCTGCTGAGTTAGAGAGGTGACAATGAAAGTCTTGCAAGTATGCAGGGGCCTTACATTCCCTTGAAGATCTTCTAAGATTGGGAGATGTGGGTTGTGATTGAGTAGTATTGGTATTTGGAAAAGGTGCAGGTTCTGTAGGACTTGGTGAATGAAGATTTGGTTCTGTTGGAGAGAGAGATGATGGTTGAGGATTAATGTCAAGAAGGAAATCAAATGATTGAAGGTCTGTAGGAGAATGAGGAAGAGTTGAGGTATTAGGTGCAGGGAAAGAATGTTGTTGATAAGGAAAATTGTTTTCATAAAAGACAACACCTCGCATTCCAGCATGCATGTAACTAGTTTCACTTGCTTTTCCTCCGAAACCTTCCTATACCCAAACCATCGTTCTATGGATGTGATCCAATATACGGATTCTTCAATATTCGGGCTTCCATCAAAATAAGGGGTATAAATGTATAAGCTTGGTAATTTAGGTGAGATAAGTTTTATTATTAGTTTTTCTTTCTTTTTTTTTGGTTGGTGGTTAAGGTTTCTTATATAACTTCAAAACAAATTCATTATCCATTTTTTTCATAAGCAAAAATTGAATTATAGGAGTTACAAAAAGTGACATATTCAACCTATAGTTAGCCTACTAACATTTAGGTTGAAAATCTAATACAGCCAGCAAAAGCTGATAAGAGCCTTGACCCCACGCATAAAAACCACCCTGCACATATACTCTTGTCAGAAAGCTAATGACAGTAATACCATAATGAACCTCCATATAGTTCCAAAGTTGACCAAGCCACACGAGTAATATAGAACAGCAAAACAACATGGGCTACATTTGCATTTGAACAAAATCATGCACCCATTTCTACTGTGTTGACTGAAGCTTGCACAACACATACCCCTACAGCCAAGCAACACCTGCTAAAGCAGAGTAATCCATAAAATTCTCAGACGGGACAGCAGCCCTGTAAATACCTCCACATCATCTAACTGCTAATAGATGTCAAGCATTCTAAGGGACAAATGCACCAATTACCTTAACCTTGATCCAATGCCATGATCTCACCTTTATAAGATCAAAAGTGCTGAGTAAATCCTTGACCTCTTGTTTAAAAATGAGATTGTTTCCATGTAACCAGATTGACCAAATGGTAGAAAACCAAGTTACAAACCAGATTGAAGTCTATCATGCATCTAAGAACCCAAGCCAACCTAGGAGACTAATGTTGAATAAGCCAACCTCCCCCTTTTGACTCTGACTTTGGTTTACAAACATTGTCCCAAGAGACCCAAGGCAACTTCTTCCAAAGAAAATTTCTTTGAAGTTGAGTTATTATTTTAACCACCTTCTTAGGAGCGCTCATGAACAACAAGTAATAGGTAATGTATAATTGCTTTCAATTCTCAATCTTATCTCTAATATAGCACTATAATTTCTCTAATCAATTCTGTTGCTTAATATCTATATATATGCAAACATTATTAACTGAATAATAATAACCTTACTTTCTCGGATTAAACTCTTGTTAAGTGAGCAAATATGTAAAGTATATCCACCCTTAATTAGTTAAAGTATGTTGAGATCTCAATCTATTCCAACTAATTAAAGGTAGATACACACTTACTTTCTTACATTATACTAAGCTCACTTTAGAGGAGCTTTATCCTATTATCTCTCTGCCATTTCTCTCTTCCTAGTTCCTAGGCTTTTTTTTTTTTTTTGAGATGCTCTTCCTAGGCTAATTATTTTCTAATATAATATAATATAATTGCCCTTACTTTATAGTTAATGTTTATTTTATTTTTTTAGCAAACCAAATAATGTTTAATTTTTTTTCTCTTACTACTAATCTCAAAATACTTCAATCTTTTCTCCTAATTTTCTTAGCTTCTAACTATCACTTTTTTTTATTATCTATTCTTCTCTATTTTCATATTCATTAGATCCTCCAAGAATTTTAATTAAAGCCCAAAATTTTTAGAGACACTACAGAGTAATGAATTGCTTGATCTACACAAAATTTGTAGTTTACAATACATTTTACATATATCCTTATTCCTTAGCTTCCTGAGTGACCATTTTCCCTTGGTGAGCTAGGAACTACCGGAACAAAACCCCTGCCACCAAAAACCGGACGCATAAATGCATTATCAAACTTACGCCACAAGCGATGAACAGTGTGTGTTGGAGTGGTTAGTAATTCACGAATGCTGCTTGGACGCTGAGTTTCATGGCCATCAAGATCACCTTCAGAATCATGGCCACCTTCCAGAAATGGCACAGTGATTGATTTTGGAGAAGATGCATCAATAATGTCTGCCATGCTGTTTTTGCGTTTAGGATGAGAGACATGAGGCAGCAAAAACCTTATGAGTGGCTTTGTCATCAAACCAAACGCCTGACAAGTTTTAATTAAGTTGTGTCAGTACCACCTCTAAACTAAATCTTTATATGATATTAAACCACATTTGATTTCTATTAATTTTGAATAACTTGCATGGACATAGTAACTATAGGCTACAGTCAATCAGAATCTCAATAGTCGCTAAATTAATAATTGAAAAAGATAACAAAATCCTTACTAAAATTATTTTTGAAGTTATATTAAGATTTTGATTGGTTGTGCTCAATAGTCAGATACTTGTGCCCATATAACATTTATTCCTAAAGTTATGCAGACCAAAACACAGTAGGGCAACTAATTTAGTTGCAAAACCTGAAAGCAATAGTTAAAGAAATGAAATTCTCACACTATTTTTTTCCTTGAACTTTTTATATCTATTTTACAAGCATTGATCATCTATCATTTTGCTTTAGAAACAACAAAGAGAAGATGATTAATAGTTATAATATTATAGTGATAACTGTTGAAAATCCAACCAAAGGAAAGTAACAAAAGTCTCCCATAGTTAAATGCAATGGTTGAAAAGCTTTCAATCATACCATTCAATGCATCTCTTTTTGCTTCTATAAATAGAAGCATTTGAGATGCAGGAAGAGGCATCAGATCCTCACAATCAAAGAGAAGGAGAGTGAAAGAAAAATTAGAGAGACCCTTAGAGAGAGTTTTCTAAGAAAGAAAAATAGTGTGAACCAATTTGTGAGAGTATTATCTACAAATTGAGAATACAATATTCTTGTATTTTTGTATACCCATTATTATTATAGTAGAAGTTTACATGGCCTACGGGTCCCATGGTTTTTTCCCTTGCTCACATTGAGGAGGTTTTTCCGCGCTAAAAATTATCTGGTATTATTACACTTATTTTACGCTTTCGCTTAGTGCCTATTTTGAGTTCACAAAGGAGGGAAATTATGCTGGCATTTCCCAACAATAACATATGATGAGGTGATGTCATAGTGATATATACCATCACCTTTTTAGGTGAGTTCGAGGAATGTGTAATCGAAAAATCACATTAGTTGACTATTTAAACATTAAGGACAAAACCGTCAAATTGATAAAAATAAATAATATGAAATTAATCCTAAAAAAATAAAAAAATAAAAAAAATGCTCATTATTCCTTTAGCATATCATTAAGTGGAAAAATCAATCTATTTTATCATAGATTTCCTATCATATGTTTGAGCTATGTTAATCTAACAGTAAATATCAAGTATGCAGAAAGCAATGACCAGATAGATAACCTCTACATTGAAAAGAAACCAATGAACACTAACATAGGTTGTATGAAACTACAAAAAAAGCAGATGTCTTACCACTGTGCTGACAAGCACAACAGTAATGGTGCTGGTAATCATGATGGCACTTGATCTCTGTTGAGTATGCCCTGACATGGTGAACTGCATTATGCGAGTGTTAGTTTTTCACACATCAATTTTAAAATCCTATCATCAGTGACCACTTTTTTCTTTTCTTTACATTAACTCAATTTTACACAAAAACATAAATCCTTATGAGCAGTGTTGCTCCTACCTGATTATAAGCAAGTGCTATTGAAACAGCACCTCTCATAAGACCAGCCCACCAAATGATCACCTAAAATGAGAAAGAATAAAAACTTGTTAGCATAACTTGCAGCCCAAGAAATCTGGAAAATATATACTTATTGACAGAAATGTAGCCATACTTGCTGCCTGAAGCTTATTTTCTCATTTGGTGACTTCTTAGCCAGGTTGGATAAGAATGATAAAGGGAAAATAAAAGCTGCTCTTCCAGCAAGTATTAGACCCAATAATACTGAGCTCACAGCAATAGGTGTTCCAGGGCTGCAGAAGAAAAGGGTAGCACATGAATTGTTTTTCTATTAAACGAAAAAGGTCAGTTTTGAGAGGTAAGATTGGTGAATTAAAGACAAATTTTCCCAAAACAAAAGTATAAGAGGTTGTTTGCTTTGTTTCTAGTTTTCTGTTTTAATTTTCAGTTTTCAGAAATAATTGCAAAATTGTCACGTTCTTTTCATTCTGGTTCTAATTTTCAAAATTGTTGTTTTTAATGTTTCTTATACAAATCTTTGAAAACAAGAAACAAATTGAAAATAATGTGACAATTTTGCTATTATTTCTAAAAACAGAAAACAAAAATTGGAAAATGGAAACAAATCAAACGAACCCTTAACATCGATATAAAGGAGCTCATCATTAGCGTTAGGTAAGACAAGTGCTGTTCCAGTAAAGTAGATATCATTCTATTTTTTGACTACAGGGATAACTTTTAACAATCTTTCATGAGTGTCTGAATAACTAATCACTAGTCTAGAGAACAAAGGACATACCTATCACTAACAAACCTCCATTTTTCAATGTCCAAGGCGTCCATACCAACATAAAGGAAGATAAAGGTCTCAGCAACAAACGACAAGGTTGCGAAAGCATGTCTGTAATAGTAAGACAAAAAATATCCAGTTAAATATATATCCAACTGGACAGTGTTACTACTTCAAATAGATTCAATAGCTTGAGGAAATATGTTTAGAAGATATACTTGGTAGTGATTCTTGAGCTCTCAGTCACGTTATGCCAAGTATAATGAGACATAACAATCCCACAAAAGAATACAGTGAGAATGCCACTCAGATACCATAACTACAGAAAATGTAGATATATCAGCACCATGCAAATGATTAATGTCAACCACAAGAAAAGATAGTCTAAAGCTCAAAAAAGAGATCATCTGAAAAAACACTTCTGAAGTAAAACTTACTTCAGCCAGCATATAGGAAAGGTATGCCATTAGCATCATAAGAGCAACCTCACGATCTGTAGAGTGCCTGCAATGAGTGAGAAGTTTGTTGAACATCTGAAAAATCGTTACAAATTATTTTTATGCAATGTCTAAAAACTCTTAATATAGAAACAGAAAAACACAGAGATCCCATGTCATTAACAGATTCAACTGAAGTAATGTAATTTATTTTCCTAAAAAATACAATCAATATTGAAAAAAGATATCAATTCACGTGAAAGGTGCCAACAAGAATTCAGAAACGCAGTAGGCTTTTCCACTTATACTATGATCCCATGCAATTTCATCTTTGACTGTATATTCTTCATTAGGTTATTTGATTAAATTTGTTCCCTTTCATGTGTATGATATCATTTAGTGGGCAATATCACATGACACATATTCAAATTGAGAACAAGTTAGTTAATGAACCCTCATGTATAGAGTTGTTGTCTGATTAATAAACATTACATCAATTGAGATTGACTGTAACAGGAACTCTATTTAGTATTTTTGAAATTGAATTGTCCAATACTTAGTGCATGTTTGCATTACAGTTTGCAAGGGGCAAATGACAACAATTGGTTGTTTCCATCTTAAAACGTATTTTCGGAGCTAAATGTAGGTTTGCAATATTACCCCCAAACACACCTTTTACTACAAATAAAATGCATATATAAATTAAAACAATGGAATAAAATCATAGTAACTGCTGAACGAAAATGGCAATGGCAAAAACTCTTCTTTCAAGATGATACCTGCCAATATATAGCTTTTTAATAATGTAAGCACTAACTAGACCAGCCTGCAAGGTAATGTAGATGCATTAGACCAGAGCCACATGTAATATTAATATGTGCATGTCATGCTCAATGCTGATATAGATATTATCAGTGTCTGTGATGTTTACATGAGAGAATTAGAGGCAGCATGACAGTTACCAAAACTCCAAGCAAAGTGCTTGCAATAAACAGATACAAGAAGTTGCCAAGAAAGTGCAATGCAATTCTGGAGTCAATTTTGTTGAGGTCAAAACTTTTGATTGCATTGAAAAGCACCACTGATGTAGCATCATTCACAACACCCTCACCAAATACAAGACTGTACAGTAAAGGCGTCTCATCTTGGTTTAACACCTGCATTATCATTTATAAATTCAGTACTTCAGAAATGACCCCTTAATTAGTAGATGGAAGATTGTGAAAAAAATTAAACATAATGTTCCAAACCTGCAACGTGCATACTGAATCTGTTGCAGCAAATATTGCACCAATAGCTGAAAATTTTCCAAAAAAAAAAGTGAGTGAGGAACAGAATGACAAGGATCCAAATAGATTAGACTAAAAAAAAAAAATACCTAGATAATCTTCTATCTCCAGAGAACTAATGCCCATCCTTTTAAAAATTTGTGTTGCACCTGAAGCAATGCTTCAAAAATTGAAGTCAGAACTAGACAATTTACATGTGGACAGTTTCCTTAAAGTAGTTATTTAATTTTCTCCATGGAGATGTTTTTAAACCATAAAAAGCATCTATTTGACAAATTTAGGTTAGTAATAAATTACCAAAAGTCTAGTTTGCCAATTTTTTTGTTATGATGTCAAATCTTAGAGAAAAACATAAGAAATACGTACAGGGTCATGCTAACGAGTGCCCTTAGGGCACTCTTTAAGGAATCAAGAAAAGCAAATTTTCATTGGAAAACCAAGCATTTCACTTTTTCAAATTTTAAATACACCAATTCTATATGTAAAGTTTCTTTTCTTAGTTCCTTAAGGAGTGCCCTAAGGACACTCGTTAGCATTTTTCATACATAAAAAGGGGAAAGACATACCAAAAGTTATGATGGTCCAACATATTAATGTACCAACAGCACCGAACAGCACGATGGTGATGAAGTTAACAAAAAACTGCTTCTTTTTCACCTGAAACCTGGAATATATATTACACAGAACAACTTTAAGATAGAAGATAAGAATAAAATCTAAATTCTCAGGAAGACATATAGTGCAGCATAAGATTTTAAGGAAGAAGAAACAATATATGTCTGAAGTTTTTCATGGGACAAAACACAATCCATAAGCATATTATGGGGACTGGGGAATAACTATTTTACCCGGCATTAAATATGATAGGTGGCAGAAGGTATATAAAGAAAAGATCTTCGCTGAACACTAGAAGATGCGAGCTTTTACCGCCACTAAACATCAAAATGACTACGCCAGTGCAAAGACCCTGTGATCATTCCATATGAAATTTACAGTCATCATTAGGAAATAAGGTGCATATATTTATTGAATATCAATTTATAATAAATATTTAAAATGATTAAAAATATTAATGAAATGTTTGGCAAATATGACACTAGACAAAAGATGATAATGGTAGAATTTCTTTGTGTCATAATATTAGGAAAAAGTTTTTTGTACCATGGAATTTGCCAATTTGGAGTATAGATATATAAAACTAAAAATAGATATATTATATGTAAATGTACAAAGTGTATCACATCCGGTGATACAAATAACAACAAAATTATTAAATTGCCCATTTGTTTATTGGCAAACTAGTTATAGGAAAAAGAATAATTCTAAATTCTCCTCATATTAATTAGTAATTAAAAAATATTAATATTAAATAACACTATATTTTCAAAATATTGAATGTATACTTTTTTATTTTGTTGAAAGGATAATTAATAAAACGATTTATAGGGGACAAAACTTAGATACATGGTAATTTAGGTTTCATTTTTCAATAAGAAAAAAATATATGTAATAGCTGATTAATGAAGTTATAATGTGTGACAACTATTACACATATCATAATAATCTTATTGAAAAACTACGTATAAAATATGTATAAGAGTGTGTTTGGGAAAGATTATTTTTCCTCATTTCAGCTGTTTTTTAGCTTAAAAGCTGTTTCATAGATCATTTATCATGTTTGGCATTTTGATTAAATTTATAAAAAAGCTTTTTTCAGGGAAAAAAGCTGTTTTATGCCATCTAGTTTTTTCTAGCTTAAGATTGTTGTCATTTAATTATTTTTCATTCTCAAGACTCTCTTCCATGTTTACCCCTACAAAACTAACTTCTAAACAAATATTATTAAATTATACAAATAACTTCGTACCCTTTTTCGTAATTTATTATATAAAAGTGATTTTTTTGTACCACCCAAACAAAATAGATTATCTTAAAATCGCTTTTCAGCAAACAGACCCAAACAAAAACAGATTCTGATTATAATCGATTATCACAATAATCGATTATACAAAAATTGATTATCAGCGTAATCTTTTTTTTTTCCAGCTTTCCCAAACACACTCTAAACCTATTTTATAGAAGGATGTAATGAAATTTTAAATAAATAAAATGAGGACTTACTATCAAAAGGGCTGTGATGGATTCATTCACCCAACGATACTCATGAAGAAGATGTCCTACGACAATACAAGCACATAGGAGTGCCACGAATATGTTCATGGAAACTACGGAGGCATGATCTGATGTGTATAGCATTTGCAATTTTGAAAGTATATAACTTATTCCAAAACCCATTTTTGTCAACTCTCACAATAAACAAACAATCCCAGAACCAGTAATTGCCCTCAAATTCAGACTATTGTTGAGTTCTAAGTTCAACCTCGCTAGCCCCTGCAACAAAATGAGAACAAGAAACACATGTATATTAATATTAACACTAATATTTGCCTACAGAAAAAAAAATATAAGAAACACACGTATGAAAATTTTCACAAGGAATAAGTATGTATTTTGAAATATGGTGAAAATCGATAAAATTATTTTTTTTACCGTAAAAGCTACTCATAGTAAGTTCAAGGAACAACACTTCTAAAAACAAGCATTATGCATCCAAAAACATGCTAAAAAAGCTGACACCAAGCACCTACTTGCTAACATGGATCTCTTTTTCACAAGCAGAACCAACACCCAAAAAATAAGTAAATTGCAAAATGAAAATGGGATTTGAAGAATTTTGTAACACATTTTGAAAATGAGTGTGTTCAGATTTCCGTTTCAATGTAGAAGCACATTTTCCATTTGCACTAAAACGTGTTGCTTTCACTAAAAAACATACCTTTGAGTCAATTTTAATATAAATCCAAACATGCAATTAATTGGTTAATTAACTACTTCTCATCCAGTCAAAAAAAAAAAACTACTTCTCCCAATATTTTATAATTTTTTGGTGAAGTACATAGAATGTCTGCATAAAACTAAAACTACAAATTATTAGATAACATGAGAAATTGCGTGAATCGGTTATTCAAATAATATTGACCATTACAAAATATGTATTTAAATTAGAATATATATTGTTTAAGGTAAGACAGAGTATATTATACTTAATTAGCTTTATTAAAATACTCACTTAAAATATTATCACTTAGTCTATTAATGCTTTTTGTCATTTTATTCTATAGAGATGTTAAAGATAGGTTAAAAACAATAAAGTAATGAATATTTTTCCTTCTAAAATATCAAATAATTTGAACTGGAGAAATTTGAATAAGGTATTTTGAATTTTCATAAAAAGGTCATTAATAATTCTCTGACCTCAAAGATAAAAAAAAAACGTATAAATAGATTTGAACCAAATATGAGGTTACATTATACAGTAGGAACATAAGACGATAGCCAAAAAAAAAAAAAAAGACTCACCAAAATGATTAGCAGATTAGGAATATGCTAATGGAAAGAGGCTAGCAATGTAGAAAGAAAGGAAGGAAGCATGTAATAACGTTGTTATTGTTGTTGTTGTTGTCCAGAGAATATTCGAACAGAGAAAGCAAATGAACCAATCTCGTGTTCGAATCACTCGGAAATTTGAAACACTTTTTTGAGCTGTGTAATGACTGATGAGAATGATTCGTAACACAAACACAATGAAGGAATGTGGAAGGATGGGGAATAGAGTTGAGAAAATGAGAGGAAATTAATCAAATGATTGTAGACATTGTTTTGTTTTGTTACGTTGATAGAGTGGATGAGGAAAACTCGGAGAAGAAAAATAGAAGACAATCGTTGAGAGTGAGAGAGAAAACGTAATATATAGAGAGAGATGCGAGTGATGCGGGGTGTCACAAGAGAACACAAATTGAAATTAGAATTGAAATGAAATGAGAATGAGCATCGCTAGCCTACAGTCCCTTCACCTTAAGATTGATTATTCGTTAATCATTGAATCTTATTCTAAGCGTTGATTCCACGCCTTCAATATTTCAGTTTTTCTTAATCGTGTGGTGTAGAAGGCTGCCACCTCCAAGATAAATTGAGAATTAAGAATAATTTAGTTAATAGTTATAATACATTCTTTTTAGTTACTTAATTAACTAATCTTTGTATTGGTAATGTCATATCACAAAATATTTTTACCTTCATGCAAATTCACTCTAAATGATGTAATTCTAAAAAGAGTACCAAATGTGTCTCATAAAATTACTTCATTTTAATTAATTTATTTACATTTATGTCTGTTATAATTTTCAAAGGAACGTAGCTAGAGCCTAGCTAGATGTGATTCTCTACCATTTTTTCTCTCTTGTTTTTTATTGGAGATCTTATATAAGAATTGGTTGTTTATATAATTAAGCAACTATCTATGGATGTTACATATGCTACTTCAATGATGCAACCTAATAAAGTCGGTTTTTATTTTTATTGATTACCTAAACAACTCTCGTTAGAATCACTCTTAGTCACAAAACTCGTCAAATTAGTGGTTACACTTTTAATTAGATGTATATCATATGAATTTCACTCGATATCAAAGAGCGTGTTAAAGAGTTTTGAAAAAGGGAAAATGTTCGAGTTTACTCCAAAGTGAGTCAATGATATATCTACACTTAAATTATTGAGTGCACTTAAATTATTGAGTGGGTTGAGATTTCTTTGTATATTATCAAATCACGAGCTGATCAAACTAATTTTAAAGAAGCCTAATGCATTAAAAAGAATGTGATGCTAACATATCTTATTTAATAATAAAGTGTGATAATTTAAGTGTTTATAATAAATGCATTCTAGAATTCTGCTTCTGGTAATTCTACGGTCGTGCGTTGGTGGAGAACCAAATGGACGATGTAGATGAACAAAGCAGACTGCTAGGGGACACACGTATTTCTCTAGGAAGAGGAAATGGAAGGAGAAGACGAAAGGGAATGAGAAAATGAAATGGTGGAAGATAAAGAAAAGAAAATGGGAACCAGAAATATGGAGGAGAGGAAAGGAGATGGGGTATTTTGAGGATATTAAAATGTTTTTAAAAATTTTGTAGTGTTTTAGAGAGAGAGAAAAAAAGTGGTGTAGAAAGCAACTGTGGTTATGATCCAGCCCATTAACTTGACTTTACAGTTTACACCCAACAGTCACATTTCTCTATATCTCTTGTTTCCCTCTTCCTGATTCCATGCTCTTCAACCCCTAGCAGAGCAGCTCTGCCGACGCCGTGCGTCCACCTTTTGCTGCCGCCGGCATCGTCCGCCCTTGTTCACCATCGTCCGCCTGCAGCGCCTGCTCCCGCCACCTAAGACAGGTCAGAATCTCCATTTTCTCTTCTAATTACTCTCTTCTTTCTTCATTTGGTATTTGATCTCACTTTCTCTCTTCTAATTTGTCTCTTGATTTCTTCATTTGGTGTTCTGAAATCACTGTGTTTCTTCACTCACTTCCTTTTGGTTATTACTTCACTCTGTTGTTACCTCTGCTTCATTTGGCCCTTTTTTTTTTTAATGCAATTTATGGCAATTTATGTTGTTACTTGCCTCTGTTCTGAATGCTGGTAATTGAAAAACAGAATCAATTGTGATAAGGAATGCTTTGAATTAATAAAGAAGGTATAAGGAATACTTTGCGTTTTGTTCGCAGTCACACTATAAGAATCGAATCAAATCAAATCAAAATGGGAGCACCGAAGAAAAGCACGGCGGCTAGGGTTTCGGTTTCAGAGGACCCCGACGAATTGGTGCGGGTTCCATTGCAAGCCATTCTCTTAGCCGATAGCTTCACCACAAAGTTCAGACCTATCACTCTCGAACGCCCTAAAGTACTTCCACTTCTATTTTCAATTTCTATTTAATCTATGCATCCTCAGTTTATTTCATTTATTATTTTAATTCTATGAACATGTATCATAATTATTATATTTAATTTTTTAAGGTGCTGTTGCCACTGGTTAATGTTCCTATGATAAATTACACCTTGACGTGGCTCGAATATGCTGGTGTGGAAGAGGTTTTTGTTTTCTGTTGCGCTCATTCCAAACAGGTCATTAACTATTTGGAGAAAGCTGAGTGGTTCTCTCAACCTAATTTTACCGTAACAACCATTGAGTCGCATAATTCTGTTAGCGCCGGAGATGCACTCCGCGTTATATATGAGCGCAATGTGGTATGCCTTCGCTTTAACTTATGATCATTTTTTGTTTCTTGTAAGTCTCTTGTGAGAGGGTCTTTGCATGTACACGGTGTCTATTGGAGACAATCAATCAAATTCTCAATAGTCATTGAAATAACAATTTAAAAGCCCTTACTAAAACCATCTTAAAGTTATATTTAGATTTTGATTGGTTGCGCCTAATGGGCATGTGCTCATGCAAGATTTACTCCTCTCTGGTAGCGTCTGGTAGATATGTTAGAACAGAATATAGAGTATGAGTTCTGTTTTATATTTGGTGCATTTTATGGAAAAGAACACATTGGTCAAAAAGGTGGAACCAAAGAGAATAGAACAAAACATCCCCTTCCATTCTTTTCTGTTTCATCCGTGTCTCAAATGCTACCTCTGAGTTGAGTAATGAGTAGTTCATTTGGGACCTTGTTTTATATAGTAACACTTTTGGATAATTTGTTATTTTGAAGATACATGGAGACTTTGTCCTTATTAGCGGTGATACTGTAAGCAACGTGTCACTTACTGAGGCACTTATAGAGCATAAAGAAAGGAAGAAGAAAGATAGTAATGCGGTAATGACCATGGTTATTAAACGGTCAAAACCTAATCCAGCTATCCGTCAGTCTCGACTTGGTACCGATGAACTTTTCATGGCCATTGATCCTGACACAAAGCAACTTTTGTATTATGAGGACAAGGCAGATCATTCAAAAGGTTCTTTACATCTTGACAAGTCATTGCTTGTTGATAATCCTTCCCTCTCTCTGCACCATGACAAGCAGGTTCAGCCCTTACCTTCAGATATATCTGATTTTCCGAAAAGGAATTGGATTTCTGGTGCTTATTTGTAACAAAAATACAAAACTAATTCTAGGACAACATGTATTTTTTATTTTATTTTATTTTTAAATTCATGATCATGAACAAAATTTTACTGGTTAGCTGCAGTTAATGAGTTTCATTGATGTTTACCTCATGATTGGGCTGTGCCAAGAAATGATCTATTGATTCTCAATCAAATGATATGTTACCAATCTAAGTTTATTACCATTTTGGTCCCTTAACTTATTTTTTAGATTCAGTTTAGTCCTTTAACTTTTAAAATATTCAATTTGGTCCCCTAATTTATTTTTTAGATTTAGTTTGGTTCTTTAACTTTTAAAATGTTCAATTTGGTCCCTTAATCTGTCTCTGTTGACCCAAGTTAGTCCTCTCCTATCAATAAAGTCAGTAACAATGTTAAATGAGTTTCAATTCGGTCCCTTATGTTTCAAATGAGTTTCAAATTGATCATTTAAATTGTTAACTTGTTTCAAATTGGTCATTTAAACTTGTTTCAAATTTGTCATTTAAATTGTTAACGAGATTCAAACTGGTCCTTTAAATTGTTGGCGAATTTCAACGGGGTCCTCAAAAAATTAACACTGTTACTGACTCATTGACGGGGATGACTAACTTAGGTGAACAGGCACAAATTAAGTGATCAAATTGAACATTTTAAAAGTTAAGGGACCAAACTGAATCTAAAAAATAAGTTAAGGGACTAAATTAAACATTTTAAAAGTTAAGGGACCAAACTGAATCTAAAAAATAAGTTAGGGACCCAAATGGTATTTTAACCCTTTATTTATTATTGCTTTGTTTGTTTATATCTCTCTGTGGCCTGATACAACCTTCTTAAATTTTCTGAGATCAATAATTATTTTTCCTGCAGGATTGTTACATTGACATCTGCTCACCAGAAGTTCTTAGCCTATTTGCAGACAATTTTGACTGGCAACATCTGCGACGTGATTTTGTCAAGGGACTGCTCAATGATGATGTAATTTCTCTTCAACATGCTAAATTGGTTCACACTATTGTTTTTTAGTACACCGGTTTATGCTAATCTTTATGAACTATGAAGTTTTCTTCCTGAAGTCCTTCCTAGTAGGAGAAAGGCAGAAAGCTTATGCTTATGACTTTCTTTTTTCTGGAAGAAAAGAGATAAACTTTTATCACTTATTGTCCTTCTACATTCCTTCAGAGGCTCCATGTTTGATGGACAGATATAAAACGCTTGTACTGGTCTTGTTTCTGCATGTGTTGGAACTTGAATAAAAAGCTACTTTAGTATAGGACACTCTTCAAACAATTTCTGTAACTGCATTGGACTTAGTCTTATGCATTTCTTGCACAAGTCTTTTAGTATACAAGCTCATCAATTATGTTGCCAATATATTCTTCCATGGCATATATCCTCGATTTAACCATTCTATACATCACTTGAAAATGAACTATATATTTCTTTCAGATAACCGGGTCCAAATTTTTTGTTCATGAAATCCATTCGAACTATGCTGCAACGATTGATAATTTCCGAAGCTATGACACTGTCAGCAAGGATATAATCCATAGATGGACATATCCATTGGTGCCAGATGTTATGAATTTTGGCAACACAACTACTAAACTTGAACGACGAGGAATGTATCGTGCTTCGGGTATGGATGAAAGTTTTAGTGTTGATTGGTTGTGCTGGTTAAGAGTTTATATCATTACATTATAGTATGGCGTGCTCATATATTGATGCTAGTTTCAATCAGTGATTATGTATGTCTGTTTGCTTGATTTAATTTGTTGTTAATTTCCTATATAGAGTGTGTTTGAGAAAGCTGGAGAAAAAAAAAATGCTAATAATCGATTTTTGTATAATTGATTATTGTGATAATTGATTATAATCAGATTCTGTTTTTGTTTGGGTCTATTTGCTGAAAAGCGATTTTAAGATAATCTATTTTGTTTAAGTGGTGCAAAAAAAATTCACTTTTATATAGTAAATTACAAAAAAATATTTGTTTAGAAGTTAGTTTTTGACAGGGAAGAGAGTTTTGAGAATGAAAAATAATCAAATCACAACAATCTTAAGCTAAAATAAATTGGATGGCATAAAACAACTTTTTTTCTCCAAAAAAAAGCTTTTTTTATAAATTTAAGCAAGGTACCAAACATGTTAGATTATTTTAAAAACAACTTTTTGGGAATAAAACAGATGAAATGGAAAAAATCCAGCTTTTGCAAACATGCTCGTAAGCTTAAGCTTTTAGAATGATTTAATTAACAAGTAGTAACTATCATACTATGGCCCTTAATTGTAAATTGTTGAGTCAAAACTGATTTAACATATTTATTTGTTTTAATTTATTTAATATATTCTGTTTCGATGACATCTTTAATTCCCTTTCAGAAATATCACAATCACAATCTGCTGTTATTGGGCCGTTCACTGCTATAGGGTTTGGCACCAAAATTGGGAACAACAGTAAAATTTCAAATTCTGTTATTGGAGAAGGATGTAAAATTGGGTCAAATGTTCACATAGAGGGATGCTATATATGGGACAATGTCACCATAGAAGATGACTGCAAACTTAGGCATGCAATTGTATGTGATGGGGTGACTATGAAGTTAGGAGCTGTTCTGGAACCTGGTGTTGTTTTGTCTTTCAAGGTTTGTGTCCTTGTACTATTTATACCATTTTATTAGCCAGATTTTTATCCTTAATGTTTTTCATACATCTGAACTTGTTTCAAAACTGTTAATGCATCACCACAATAGTTATGCTGCCATTAAATTGAAGTATTGAAGTATTTTAAACTAACGACTTTACTTGATGCTGGAGAACAATTGAAGCCCTTAATTTTTTGGCTTTGCATAATGGTATTACACATTTACACTATTAATATATTTTTTCTATAAACATTACATATATTAATATAGTGATTTACTTTCATTTTCCATGACCCTTAGTGTGTGCATCTAAGAAGTGTGTGAAATTCATCTTGCTTCTCATTTCAGTTATTCATTGCGAGTTTGAAATGTATAGTTTTGTCTTTTGTCAATTATTTATTATGTATACAACTTTTCATGCATTCAGGAATTTTATGCTTCCAGGTTGTAGTTGGGCAGGAGTTCGTTGTTCCTCCTTATTCAAAAGTATCTCTATTTCAGCAGCCAGTCGAGGAAGATAGTGATGAGGAGCTAGAATATGCTGATAGTACTAGTGGTATTGCTGAATCTTTAGTAAACTTCTAACTTTGTTTAGTTATCTGGCAAATGCTAACTATCCTAAGGACATTGGTTAAGGAATCTAAATGAGTAAGTTTTTATGGGAAGTTGTGTATTTAACTATGTAGTCAATAGAGGCCAATAGTGGCGCTATCGCGCAACCTGGGGCACGATGCTATACCCCATTGCATTGTGTTTTTGTGGAGCAATCTTTGCAGCTGCGAATCACGGCCAAAACGCGTCTGCGGCGGTGAAGGTGGGGTGAAAACTAGTTGTTTCCTGCCCCTATCTTCACGCAGATGTAGAGAAACTTCTTCTTGTGGTGACTAACTTAGAATTAAGTTTTTTTTTCCCATTTCTGGTTCCTTCTCTTTTTCCTTACCATTTTACCCTTTCTTTAACTCTTAAAATTTCTATTGTCCCTTTATCTCATCAAATTTCTATTTTGCCCTCTATGTTTTCAAATGTCTTATTTTTCAATTTACACTAGTGTAAGAGTGTCACACTTGCTCCAATTTGTAATTGTTGATTTTAGTTTGATCTAACTACTTAAGTTTACCATACTCACTGAAGAGAGAGAATGATTTAGAGTAACTTTAATATGAAAAATTGAATTTATTTAATAAAGAGAGATACTTTGAATCTTGACTATTCATTTAAATTATAATTTTCATTCATTAAACATCAGTGTTATCAAATAGCGGTCATGGCGGATTGCGGTGGCGGTTTTTTGCCCAACTGCTATGGCCAATTTGTGAAGGATGACGGTGCCATGGCCGCAATGGTGTTTTATGGCAGCTTAAAATGGCGGATTTTTCTCCTTCAGCTATGTTCCGCCATCCGCAATCGATAACACTGTTAAACATTTGATATTTATAATATGTAGATATTTATTATTTATTAAATTATGCTATTTAAAGTGTTACTTTGAAATAAAAGAGTTTATAATGCTGTATATATAATGCTTCAAATGGGTATTTTGAGCTTGCTTAGGTGTTTAGTTTATTTAATTCCGATTATCTTGAAAATAAAATTCTTGTGATGTGTTATAATTCAGTGTTGGGATGTATTTCTTTGATGTTTGCCTAAAGTTTCTTTGTTGTAGCATTGGATCATTGCATTAGTAACGGTTCTGAAAAATGGTATGTACCTAAAGATTTGCTTGGTTTGAGAAGCAGTATACTCAGATAGTAACAATCAAATCGTCTGTGATAGTTTGATTAAATTATAAACAAATTTATTTTGTTTTATGCTACGTATTGATAAGTTAAATGCATATGTTAAACCTTTCAATTGTCATATTCACTTGTGCAGCCATCACAAGCAAAGTGGATAAATCAGATGTAGAGGTTGCATCCCAAGTATTGGAGACACATTTTGGCTCTGCATCAGAGGTCAGAAGGCTTTTCAATTTATGATTTTTACCTTTGTGTTGAAAATGTTCCAAGTTAGTTGTCACAGATCGTGAAGATTAAGCTTAGATGCATGTGATTTTTTTTAGTGAACGCCTGTAGCTGCCTGCTGGCTGGGTGCTTATTTTTATTATAATTCAGCTCTTTGTGGATTAGAGATGATATATAGGAGGGGCCTTCTTCTTGAGTACTGATAAACTTCTTGGCAATGTAATATCTATCCAACATTTCAAGCATTGGTCGTAAAGTTTGTGAGCAATATATCTGGAGAGTTGGCTTAACTACTAACTCCCATGCAATTTCCTGATAATTGTCCCTTTGAGAACTCTTTACCTGGGCCATGAACACGATTGTAGTGGATGCATATTGTGATAGAGATTTTTGTTACGTTAATATTTGGTTCATAAAAGTTTCATTTTCTAGGGAATTTATCGTTTCTCATTACATTCTCTTTTATTGATCAGGTAGGTGTGGGTGGGGTTGGTTATGTTTGGTCAACATGTGAAGGAGGCCATGAAGAAGAGTGGAGGCACTCAGTTGCGCCTATTCCTGCAGATAAAATTTCCGAGGCAATGAAAATCATGGAAAATGATTTGGAATTAACTCAAGATGGATGTATTCTCCCAACTTCTGGAGAGCTCAAACCGGATTCAGATGATGATGATAATGAAGATTCTAGAGATGACTCTTACTTTGTGAAAGAGGTAACGATTGACATATAAACTGAGATGCATTTTATGGATATCAGATTTTTAAGTAGTCCATTGTTGATTGCAGGTTGAAGCAACTTTTCTCAGGGCTGTGCATGAAAACATACAAGAAGGCCATTTGATTTTAGAAGTTAACTCTTTGAAGTATGTAATATAGCTATGTGTATTCTTTAAAGTCAGCTTCTTGCCTCCGTGTTTTTAAGCCTTCTCTTGTTAATTTTACATGTTGTTTCTCAAATTAAAACATTTATTAAGTTGTTTTGTCCTATTGTTCATTGAGAAATTGGAAATGGAGGAGCCAGACCTTGATTTGGTGCAGCATAGTAAAAGCTGAGGAGAGGAATGATATGATATACTAACTGTTTTACAGCCTTGAAGAGAGAATAGGGAGTGTATTTTTCTAGGTTGTGCAACTCTTAACTACTCTTATTTTAAATATGTAAAAGAATTGGCTCTCTGTTTTGTTTGGAAGACATGATATCTTCATGGAATGTGTCTAGAATTATTATCTTTTTTGAAGTTTTTTGCCACCAGCATTCTCAATATATGCTTTGATTGTTTTGATATGATCACGCTTTTAATACGCATTTACTGGGCATTAATTTATAGATACTGTATTTTTTTATATGTAGGTTGTCGTACAATAAGCTAACTGCTGACTGTGCTGGAGCTGTATTTTATGCTATGATGAAGTATGCTTTAGACACCGCCCATAGTTCAGCTGGTGAGCTTTTCTCTGTTCTTTCTATTGCTACCTGATCTTTTTGATCTTGTGAGTTTGTTTCTTTATAAATCATTGCTTTCTTATTAAATCGAACTAGCTTTTAAAATTCAGTTAGAACTCTGAACATACTTCGGGAACAACTAGATCAGCTTTTGTTCTCGTGGCTTCTATCTTCACTGTCCGATGCTCTATTGACACAAGTTGTTGTTTGCGTCAAGGTATCTCTGGGATGAGATCCATGCTTTCTTCCATTAACAAGCTTGTGCGAAGGTTCAGGAGTTTTGCACCTGAGAAACGCAAAGAAAGGAGCTTGCATGGTTTCAGAATATATGTTGCGGATTAAGGCATTAATTGATTCATTGATCTCTATTCGCCATCTGGTTTCTACACGAGCATTTGGGTGTGATTCCTAATGGACTACCCGATAAATATGATGCTTTTGTACCTCCATTAACCGCCGTTTGGATCCGTACAGAATCGGTGAAATTGTGTCATTGCTGTTGGCTCATGAAGCGCGAATTGAGTGCAATCAGCAATCTGTGCTTTCTGATACTCTTTCGGTCATTTTGCACATACTTTGCCCAAGGAGAAATCTATGCATTCAACTCTGACATCCAATCCTCCACCTATGCAGTTCCCTACCTCCAGTCAATTGCCAAGTCTGTATTCTCAATATAGTGGTACTCAATTTTCCCATCCCTCAAAATGGTTCTAGTTATAGCTCTCGAGCTTCTTATAGTGGTGGAAGGGGAGGTATATATGGTCATTTCAGAGTCATGGAGGTGGTAGGTTTGGTATATATGCCAACTTTGTCATTAAGTCTGGCCACAATGCTTATGCGTGCTTCTATAGGTTTGAGCAGTCATTTGTACCTTCTGGTCCCTATGCAGTCATAATTTCCACCTCGGTCTCGGGCAAGTTCAGTCTCAATTTCCACCCACTGGTCCTTCATGGAAGCCAAGAGCCTCATAATTGCTTAGTCTCAAGTCTCAACCTGTATGTCCTATGCAATCCTCTTATCCAGGGAATAACACTCAATATCCATCACAGTTTAGCTCTCAGATTCAATCTCAATTTGGCCAGGCAGTTCAGCCTAGAACACCTGTGGCAATGTTGGCCACACCAAAAGGATTTCGAGTCAGGATTGATATCCTGACACTGGGGCCACACATCATGTGACTGTAGATGCTGAACACCTGCAGAGGACTGATCTCTCTAGTACTGACCAGATCCTCATGGGCAATGGCCAAGGTCTGCCCATTCACTGTTGGCTCGTCTGTTTCTCCTTCCCCTTGTAATCCTAGTATTTCACTGTCTCTTTAAATTATACTTTCAGTTCCTTCAATTACTAAAAACCTAGTTTGTGTGAGTCTATTTGCTCGTCAGTTTACTTTGAATCTCAAGCCTCGTACTGTTTGAGTTTGAATTTCAGACTTTCAGCTTACTCTGACACACTCACTAAAGCCTTATATAAGGGGTTGATTGGGAGTTGGGAGGGAAGGGTTTGACACACTCTACGCATGTTTTGTACGTGTTAGAAAATCAGAGAAATATCTGATAATATCTTTTCATATCTTAGAATATTTTAGAGTATCCTAGATGTTCTCTTAGGATTTATTTCTTAATTATATTTTATGATTTGATTCTCTATTTGATCAAGATTAGGATTAGGATTCTACTTTTAGTATAAATATGACTATTAGGGTTGTTTTTTATAATCACATCATCACTACTTCAAATCAATATCAGTCTTATTAATTGTTAGTTTATTTCTCTCTTTTCCTCCTTCCCTACCTAAAACCTTCCAATTCAATAGTACGCATGTTCTTGAAACGGCCTGTTTATATACAAATTTGGTGGTAATATGAATAATCTAAACAGCAATTGTATTTGTGATTAAATAAGTCATTGCAGTGTTTCTAAACAGCCTCCAAAACCCTCCCCTAATTCATTTTTTAACAAAGGAACCAAAACCCTCCAATTTGGGAGAAATAAAAAATGAACTAGGGGAGGATTTTGGAGGGCTTTGGAGGCTATCCTCCCTTCCCCATTCCTTTCCCCATCCCATTCCCCCTCCCTTGATCCTCAAACCTTTCCCCTCCTAACTCCCAAACAAACCCTAAGGTTTTGAGTTAAGAGACAAACTCAGGGTGTTTGATCAATTTGCCTTGATGCACCCACCCTGAGTTTGAGGAGGAAATATTAGAGTATGTTATGCTGCTGAGTTACTTATGCTTGTAATTAGTTATGACAGTAATTCTGTTAGTATGACGGATTTAATTCTGTTGGCTTCTAGATGCTCTAGATGGTTCTAGACCCCTGTATGATAAATACAGTTGAGATCAGTTCAAATCTAGTTTTTTTGTTAATGACAGTTACATTTTGGCTCAATCTCTCCCTCTCATCATTTTCCATCACTTTTGTCCTTTATCACATTTTCTCAGAGATCATGAACTCTGTTAGAGTCTAGCAGAGACCAAGTAACAAAATCTTCAGAATGATCAGGTCAAATGAATCAACCGGAGGTTCCAATGAGAAAAGTGAATGGAATGGAAGATAGTGGAATTAAAAGGGGGGATGAAATCATTGAAAAAGATTTTGCTTTACTGAAATTTTGGTTTTTGATATAGCCCAATGGCGTAGGTTGATCATTGGTGCTGATAACGCCTAGTGGGGTAATGCTATTGTGTGGTTGTCTTGCTCATCTGATTTTTCTTTTCATCACTTTGTACAGAGATTCAGTCCGTAACTATGTTGTTCATATATAACTGTTTTTTGTATTCTCAAATCTCAATAACGGATCACTGATCTTTTTGTTTGGGACGAATATTTCCAGATAGCTTGATGCAGAATGTTGTGGTTGTACTTACAAAATGGAAAAATGTTCTTAGGTCCTATCTGTCTGACATAGATGATCAGGTGCATCTGTCTATTCTTTTCCCTATACTTGTTGGAGTTATTCATGTTCACTTGTGTAACGTTTCTTAATTAGAAGCTTTGTTGATTGTTTTGCACTATTTCTCTTTTTCTCTGAAGCCTTTTGGAGAATGTTGATAGGACCTTGGACGTTGGGCCTATGGGGGAATCCAATAGGGATCTGTTAGTGGGCCTCAATCATGAGAGGCCAAGGATAGTGAGTGATGAGGCGGCTAGTTAGTTACTTCATTCAACATAGCATATAGGGAG
This sequence comes from Echinosophora koreensis, assembly GCA_035048595.1. NCBI lineage: Eukaryota > Viridiplantae > Streptophyta > Magnoliopsida > Fabales > Fabaceae > Echinosophora > Echinosophora koreensis. Next base: position 4,408,751 of record JAPCYP010000016.1, on the reverse strand, counting down.
GTGGTGAATGAGGGTAAATGGGATTATGGTTGTTATTCTGTTACTGTGATAGGCAGAGAGAGACTTTATCTTCTCTGAAGAGCTTAGCTCTGGGGATTATAGGGGAAACTCTCTTAATCAATTTTCTTTAGTAAATAATACATCCATTTTCCTATTATTCTGTTCTGGGTTCCTATCAAATGTGCACTTTTTTGCCTGTGATTTCATCATCTTACGATGTCCATTAATAAGGCTTCAAGAAAAGACTATTATCACAAAATTAAGTGTGCAATGATGTTTTCTTGCTGACCGTTGGGCGGAGTATTTGTGTATTGTTACTTTGTTTCATTAATTAAGTGTCCACATGGGCAGTGTATTTTTGTTCTATATTGGTTTAATTTTGAAACTTGTTTTGGAGTGTACAAACTGTAAGTTGTCTCCACTGAAGGGATATCCCTCTGGAAGTATCAACAGGAATCAGTTATGGCTTCTCTGCTAAGGATCTTGATCATGTGATAGTACATTGCAGTGGTCTTTAAAAGCTATTACTTATCAGGGAAGAAAGAGGAAAAGCAAAAGGTGCTTTGATTGTGTGAAACATGATAGCATTTTATTAGTTTAATGGACTTGGCTGTTATGTAAGATCGTAGTTTCCACCAAAAGTGGGAACCGATTTCAGATCCCCTTCCCCCTAGCCTCCCAAACCCTTCTCCCTCCTTTTCCACAAAAAAAGGAGACTGATGTGGTTTCAAGTTGTTTTTTGAATTATGGTTATGAAAGTGTTTAATGCTTTTGTAAATAATATAATTGTTCAAATAGTGTGGCCATTTACTTAATGCTTACCAATTTGATTCACATACTTACTGGTCTGCTCTATGCTCATTTGTTTCCATTTTTTTTTTCTCTCCAGATTGAAGTAATACTAAAATTTGAAGAAATGTGTTCAGAATCTGCTAAAGAGTTTGCTCCATTGTTCACAAGGGTATGCTTATCTTCCATAACTTAGGCTTATTGATGCATCTGGAAGATGCACTGAACTATAAACATACTTTAATCTTTCATAATCCTTTAACATATTTTTATATCTTTGGTTAGGCATACTAATGTGGTGTTTTGTATGCACATTCGAAAGTAAACTATAACAGTGGACTCAACTTTAAAAAGTGTTATATCCTTTGCTCAAATAGAAATTACTTTGTGATGAACCATGCACTGCCATTGTCTAAAGCCAGTGACTAACAATATTATTAAATAGATTTTAACACAAGAAAGCTTATAGGAAGTTCTCATGCTCTCATATTCTTCTGTATCTAACTGTTGAAATTTGGGAACACCGCTTTTCTTTAGAGATATTGAGATATGGACAATCTTTAAACCTAGTAGCCTTTTCCTGCTGCTCATATACTCCTACTTCCCTTGTAACATAATTGGATGGAATAGTTTCACGTTCTCACACTACATTTGTTTTCTTTCCCCTTTATTATGACTTCTTAATTGTTTTCAGATTTTGCACTTCATGTATAATGAAGATATTGTAGAAGAAGATGCTATTTTAAGTTGGGATGACGAGAAGGGGGATGCAGATGATTCAGATAAAGTCTTTGTTAAGCAGGCCCAAAAATTGATTCAAGTGAGTGTCGTTAACTATTTCGACACACTGATATTACGTGTTTTCATAGCTATCTATCCTCTGAGTTGCATGGGTAATGCCATTGACACTTCAAATTTTCTATTTAAATCCCCTGTCAAGCAATCATAATTTTAGCTTTTTATTTTGTAAAATTACGATTGGTTAATAAGGTGTAAATAGGCAAATATGAGTGTCAATAGCTCCACCCAATATGCATTACTGATTTATGTCTGTTTTATTGTTTCTTGTCTGTAGTGGCTAAGAGAGGCACCTGAAGAAGACGATGATGACCAGGAAAAAACAGAAGACAAAAAAGAAGACCAGGATAAAGAAGACGATGATGAACAGGTTAAAAAAGAAGGCGATCACGACCAGGAAAAAAAAGAAGACGAAGATGATAGGGAAAAAAAATAGAAAGGGTTTTGCGAGGCTATATAGACCGTATATCTTTAGGCAGGTGCTGTGATCTAGGGAGCTTAAAAGGGATCGTGTGCATTCAACAACCCTGGAATTCAAGTGGGGAGTTGTTTTGACATATTTCTGTGTATATGATGTATTGATGTTCTGGGGGAATCCAATCTATTTTGTAGGCTTCAAAAGAAAGTAATCCCTCAAGTCTCAATTTTGTTACATTGTGTGATTAGTGTATGTCAATATCCACACAGCAGGTGGAATTGATGAATTTCGGAAATTACAACTTTGACACCTTTGTTGACATACATAGGCGAACTATATAGTAATGATTAGGGCTAGATGTTAAAGAACTCCAGTTGTGGGTCAAGTATGAGTAATGGATATGTGGCATCAGTTTAAATTTTTCTTCAGATAAACTGGTTTAACTGGACTTCAGAAGAATTTTACTGTTCATTATTTTTCTTGCTGATATCTAATACTTTCTAGGTGGAGGTTAGGGTGGGAGACCTTGACATCTTTCCCACCATGAGCAAGGGTCTTTTAGCAAAAAAAAATATTATTTTTCGGTCTTTATATTTTTTAAATTAAAAAAATGACCCATCCTCCCCAATCCCTCCAACACCACCTCCACATCGACAGTGCCACCTCCACATTGACAGCACTGCTTAAACAAGAAGACAATAGAACATTTGCAGAAGATAGAGACACCATTAATGTCTCTGCAACTTTCTTCTCCCATTCATCCCACTCCACCTCCTCCTCTACTTTCCCAACTACCTTCTTCCATTCCCTCATCGCCAATCCTTTTTAATTTCACAGCTACGAGCTTCTCATTATTTCACACCCAGACTCGACCCGGTTTCCTAAACCTCTCCTTGGAGCTTCTCGAAGACCCAGACTCTGACCCTGTCTCCGTCTCGCAGTGCCTCCACCTCAGCTTCTCCTACATCATCCCAAACCCCAATTTAGTCCTCGAAACCCTAAACCTCTCCCCTGAAGTTGTATCCTAGGGTTCCACCAATGGCTTATTTCCAATCTGAAACTCACCTACTCCGACCAAATTTTCTCCTACATCATCCACAACACCGACTCAAAGAAGGTCCCGACCCGCATCAGAGGAACCTCCGTGATGATCAGATCCGGTGCAACAAAGGAACTTGAGCCTTCTGAAGGTGGATGGGGTAAGAAAGAGGGTGATGTTGTTTGGAACAAATGGGGTGGTAGTAGTGATGGGTTTGAATGGAGGGTTCTGGGCGGTGGCTGACGGCGACGACGACGACTTGAGGAGGAATGATGGGGGAAGGAGAAAGGACCAAAAAATAATTTATTTTTTTTTTTGCAAAAGAAGCCCTGCGCATGGTGAGCGACTTATTAGCTCGCTCACCCTAGAATTACCCATACTGTCTATTATTTGACAGTAAACAAGTGATTTTCTGGCTTTCTGGTTACAAATCCTATTTTAAAAGTAGCATTAGTTGATGCTCACATAGAACGATTCGGTGCATAATACGCTTTCCCCAGCATGGATGTGATCCCACTACGTGCCTAGCCCGATGTATACGTAGGAATGACAATTGGACCCAAACCTTTGGGAATTGACTTCCTAGACCCATTTTATAAGGCTATTTGCTTTCCTCCAGTTACAGGAAACACGGGGCTCTTTGTTTGAACGGTTGAACTTGAGCCGAACCTTTGGGAATGAAAAGTGTCTTTTCAAGTCCATGCAAAGGATATATATGAAATTGAAAGTTGAGGCTGAGACATTTCCTTTGAGAGTTTAAAGAACGCCGTAGGAACTTGCTTAGCCTAGAAGCATGTAACTTTATACTTGTTCACGTTCTCCCTTCCGCCAACTAAACTTCCCCTTTCAATTCAACGTAACATTCAAAACCACTGCCTGTAAACTGCTGTAGATGGGCGATGTTACATATTCTCAATACATAGATTTCTTGTCCAAGGTTGCTACTCAGTTATAACTTTTGGGATTTGAGATAAGGGAAAAAAATAATCTAAGCAAGAGGTGCCCACGGGTTAGATTGGGTCGAGTTTGGCCAATCAGTTATCCAAACCAACCAATATTTTACGGATTGGATTAGGTCAGGTTGGTGTAATTTTTTTACAGCACCGAATTGAACCAGCCCAATCAATCACGGGTTGGTTCTAGCCGGGTTTATTAGGTTAAGCATCTTTTGTAGTTCTAAAGAAAACAAAGGAAACTTAAAAAAAAAAAAAAAAAACCATTGAAACAGACCAGGCTTCGAGTTCAAAACCATTAATCCCGTTATCCGAACCGAACAAATATTAGGTTTAATCAAGTTAGGTTGGGTCATCGAGTTGATCGGGACCCATAAACACCCCTCGGTCTAACCTCCATTTATGCTTCGTTTGTATGGATATAAGTAGGTAAGACCTAAAGTACAAATCTCATCAAAAGGCAAGTATCTGATAGTCAGAAGGAAACACATTAAACTTCAAGAGTGGTTAATTGCTTTAAAAGAGTGGAGATTTTATGAAAGAAAACACACAATTTCTTATTTAAATATTACAACTTACCTTAGTGCTCTGGCATGTGAACTAAGCCAAATATAGCATTTAAAAGTAGAGTAGAAACTAAACACGTTGAATACCATCAAATATGACTCGAATCCACCTCTAATTTGATCTTACCATTAATAGTTTGGAAATTCCACTTATCAGTCATATGCCCTGTCGAAGACATCATTGAGCTACAAATTGCTGAAAAGCTTTCACCAAGTTCTTTTCCTCTCTTCAAGTCTTGTAATTTGCAACATTTGCTTATTGTTTTTATGCTTCAAATGTGAATAAGAAAAACAAAGTAAAATCGTCATAATAAATAGATAGGCTGCAATAGCTGCCAACTGTGGTTTTCCAAAGCTGAAGAAAACTATATACTATTACAAATGTTGCTATGAATGAGACGAGAGGAAGGGCATAAAATCTTGTACTCCCACTCGATTTCCCATTGGTTGCAGCCAAGAGGTAGAAATGTTCTCGCACCGTGTTAGTAAATAAGAAAGTCCAAAATCTTATCCAGATGAGCTCTCACTTCTGTACACAAAACCTTTCATGAACTCAGCATATCACATGATGGCTGCCAATCCCAGTTTTTCACCATCATCAACTCTGGTCGTTTCAGCATTGACTGGGCTGCGTGACCTCACTGAAAACAGCAAAAGCAGAAGTGAAGAATTAAAAATATTGCTAGCAAATTCAATACCCAAATAACAGAACCTATAATTAGACAAAATCAATGCATCTTATAGAGATGCAAGTAATCGTTGAGAAGCATAACAATAATGCAGTCTATGGAGAAACTACTACATTAATGGGAACCTCAAATTCCTATTTATTAATGTGTTATAACACAATTACTACCAAAAATGAGGAGCGCCACAGCACAAACTACAGTAATTTATGGACTTCCATATGACAAACTGTACTCTCCAGAAGTTGGAGTAATAAAATAAGAAAAAAAGCTTATCTATCAAAAGTCGTTGCTTACTTGAAACATTTGTGATGATGTTTACACTTTTTTGAGCTGCAAGTGCTTTTAGTTTGTTACCAGTTGCTAATAGAAGTAAGCTTCTCATGTGCTGCTTTTGTTCCTTTGGACTGAATGTTTTCGTCAAAGATTCCTCAAAAGCAAGTAAATCATGAGGAGTAATTGAGGGAAGAGACAGCAAAACCTACAAAAGAGTAACAAAACATATTACTCAATAGTAGTGTTCTAGGATTCTCTTTTCTGAAAGTGTATACAAAATATATACAAAATGCCAAATATACAGAACATATTACTCAATAGTAGTGTTGAAAGTGTATACAAAATGCCAAATGCAGCATGAGCACCAAAAACAAAAACTAACCTGCCTGGGAGCTGGGTGTCTATCACAAAGATATACAAATATTTCACGGCAGAGGCCAACTAAATCAGCACTGATTATTGCATTTGATTCAAGGGCTAAACCTTTAATGATGGCAGTAAAAAGATCTCTAGAAACAAATTCCACGAGTTCTGTATGATTTGTTGCTGTCGAAAGAACTACCAACGCAGAGCAATAAGAAGTAATTTTTGTGACAGCCTCACCATCTGTCCATGTTAAAGCTTCTAAACATATATGTAGTGTTGGAAGGGCCAGACTTTCATGCATTAGAAGGAAACTGTCACAACATATGAAACTAATGAGAAAAAAAGCTTACAAAGTGAAGTTACAAAATGTAAAACTTTCATAGATGAAACATAGTCCATAACAAGTAGAAAGCATACCCAACCATAGAGCTTGATGCAAATGTATCCAAGCTTTTCAGAGAAGACATGTCTAAACGACTAACATGCCCAGACTGTTCCAAAGAAGGGAGTCCAGCATTAAGGGGAGGAGAAGCAATGACAGAGAGGAGTGAACACATCTCACGTGTGAGATCCCTCAGAAGCCTGTCCTCCATTACTTCCACTTTCAAGTCTGATCCACTAAGAATGCCATGAACATCTGGAACCTTTGCTCTACCATCTTGTAGAAGACTAGACCATGAACAGTTTAGAGCCTGCTGAGCATGGACAAATAATGGGTGCAGGAGCTTTTCCAGCCAAATCTCCCACATATCCGAAGGACAATATTTAACCAAAGGAATCAGTATGGCATGAACAAGCTGCCTCATATGCCTGAACTCCATTGACTGTATATTCTCCATTAGGGCAACAGCAACAGAGTGCGCGTCCACATATTTGAAGAATGAATCCCCAATTGTTGTTGACAAGCCCAATACATTATATCTATCAATTTAGAAACCAAAATACTAAGTAATGAAATGGAAATGTACATAAAGAACAACAAAGATGTCATTAATGCAGAAGTCTTTCCAGATGCAACTAGTACAAAAAAATTTATTGAAAGGGAAGAACAATCATATTCCAGCCAACAGATTGTAAATTCTAAGGAAAAAAAAAATCAGAAATATGCATGCTTACCCACTGTCTCTGATGCCTTTCAACCAATTTCGTATATCCGATTCATTTTGTTCAGCATATCCTTCCTTACTCATGTCAATGTTAGATCCGTCTGTGGAAGTCAATGAACCTTTTGGCAATTTAGGGTTCCCTTCTCCAAGAAGACTGAACCTCTCAACATCACTCAGGGTCATTGCAGCTTTGATCTCTGCAGGTAAAGCTTGGCTTACAGATGGAGACCAAAGGGAATGTATAGCACGAAGTAGCTGGAAATTAAAAACATGCAACACTTAATGTATGTGTATATTGCATATTGTAAATGAAATACAAATGTAGATGAAATGTAATTTCATTCTGTTGAGAATCAGTTAGGCTAGAACTGATTTAGTTAGGAAGTTATCCCCCCTGCACTATCTATATATATAGTGCCTAGATACTCTTGTAAAGTTGAGCTAATTCAATACAATAGAATCACTTTATCTTTTCTGCTTTCTATCATTTTCTCTCTGCTCCCTGAATCTCCAATATGGTATCATAGAGCTCCAAGATCCTAAGCCATGGCTTCCGATACTGAATCTTCTCCTTCTTCTTCCCCTCCTCCTCCTCCTCCTCCACCGGACCGCCGTGAAAGGTCCTGTTACGTTCTCCTCACACGATCACAGAGCGTTTGGATGACAAGAACTTTCTGCTATGGCGTCAGCAAGTCGAGCCAGTTATCAAATCTCATCGTCTTCAAAGCTTCTTAGTTTCGCCTCGAATCCCTCCAAGATTCGCAAGTTCGCAAGATCGAGCTGCGAATCGCGAAGTGAAGAATACCTAGCGTGGGAATGTCAAGATCAAATGCTGTTCTCCTGGTTGCAATCGTCGCTCTCTAGTACGATTCAATCTAGGGTTTTAGGATGTGTTCATACGTTCGAACTCTGGGACAAGATCCATGTGTATTTTCAGAAACTCACTCGTGCGCGAGCTAGGCAATTGCGCACTGAACTTCGCAACACAAGACTCGAAGATCGTTCGATCTCGGAATTTCTTGCTCGGATCAAGGCTCTTGTTGATTGTTTGGCCTCTGTTGGTGATCCGATTTCAGCAAAAGAACATCTCGACGTTATCTTGGAAGGTCTACCGCAAGAGTACGACTCCATCATATCCATCATCGAAAGCAAGTTTGACGAGGAAATTCCGATTGAAGAAGCCGAGGCGCTTCTGCTAGCCCAGGAAATGCGAGTTCAGAGATATCGTAAGCTCACGATTCAAGATTCGGCCTCTGTCAATGTAACTCAGGTACCCCCGGCCTCCACTAATTCTTCTCCAGCTCCTTCTTTCCTCTCAACCGCAAGCCCTAGTGCATGCGTCTCAGGTCTCAGAGGATCATTATTCCGGTTATCGTGGCTCCGGCCGAGGCCGTGGAGGTCGCTATGGTAGAGGACGAGGTCGTGGTGGCAGATCCTCGGTACAATGCCAAGTGTGTTTACAAGTATGGGCACTCTGCCTCTGTTGCTATCATCGCTTCAACCAGCAATATCAACCACCACCTCCACCTGTGGTGCCTCCTACACATCACCAAGTTCCCTTTAACTTTCAAGGTTCTAACCAACCTCCTCAAGGCCATGTGCAGCCTCCATCACAGCATTACTCCCAAGGATATGCTCAGAATCCAGCCTTAATTCAGTCTCAGTATCAGCAAAATCCATCACAGGGTTCCAATCCTAGTGCTATGTTGACTAATTTTCCAGCAAGTCCCTCCTCCAGTTGGTTTCTGATTCTGGAGCTTCATTTCATGTGACTGGTGATCATCACAACATCCAACAGATGACACCTTTCGAGGGCCCTGACCAAAATCTTTTATTGGTAACGGGCAAGGTTTGCCTATACACTCTATCGGTTCCTCTCAATTTCCCTCTGTTGAGAACCCTAAAGTCCCTCTTATTTTACATAAACTGTTGCATGTCCCTTCAATTACCAAAAATTTAATCAGTGTTAGTAAATTTGCTCATGATAATTCAGTTTTCTTTGAATTTCATGCTAATCACTGTCTGGTTAAATCTCAGGACACACATGAAGTCCTACTCCAAGGCAAAGTTGGTGCTGATGGCCTATATGTGTTTCCCAACCTTCAGCTACATCCTCCCGGGTCCACTCTTCCCTCTTGTTTTGCTACTAGTCTGTCCAATAATGTTGTCAATGAGTCTGTACCTTCTGCTGTAAATGCTCCTAGTTCACAATACAAGTGGCACCTTAGGTTAGGCCACCCAAATATTAATGTCATGCGACTTGTATTTCAACATTGTAAAATTCCCTTTCAATAAAAGATGATTCCTTTTGTTCTGCTTGCTGTATTGGGAAAGCACACCGATTACATGCACCTTCTTCTACCACAGTATACAACACTCCATTAGAATTTAGTATACAGTGACTTATGGGGGACCTGCACCTATCCCCTCTTCAAACAATTTTCTCTATTATGTCACCTTTGTTGATGCATATTCCCGTTTCACATGGATTTATCTCCTTAAAAGTAAATCTGAAACTTTCACCATCTTTAAACAATTCAAGACTATGGCTGAACTTCAATTTAATACTAAACTCAAAGCCATACAAACAGATTGGGGAGGTGAGTTTTAGACCTCTCACAAAATATCTCAATGAACTAGGTGTTATTCATCGTCTCATTTGTCCTCACACTCATCACCAAAATGGTGTAGTTGAGCGCAAACATAGACACATAGTGGAGTTAGGACTAACTCTACTCAGTCATGCATCTCTCCCCTCTCAAACTTTGGGATCAATGCCTTTCTAACTGCAACTTATCTCATTAATAGATTGCCAACTGCTTCCCTAAACTTTTCAGTTCCCTACACCACTCTCTTTAGTCAATCCCCTGATTACAACTTTCTAAAAGTTTTTGGGTGTGCTTGCTTTCCTCTATTGAGACCCTATAATGCTCACAAACTAGACTTTAGGTCTCATGAATGTGTCTTTTTGGGTTACTCTACTTCACATAAAGGCTATAAATGCCTATCTCCTACTGGAAGAATGTATATTTCAAAAGATGTCATCTTTAATGAAACAAGGTTTCCATACAATGAACTCTTCAATAATAAACAGCCCCCACTACCTGATCCTGTTCCTGCTGTTTCAGCCACCATTCCAACTCCTATTCCTTCCTTTTCAGCAGCTAATTCTTCCAGTCATCAACCTTCTGTTCCCTCTATCCAGTGCCTCACATGGCATCTTACATACTCAAAATGTCTCCTCTTCTAACTCTCACAACACTACAGCTCAGACTGTCCACTCTCCCTCTCCTAATCCCACTCCAAGTCAGTCACCCAATCCTGCTCCTAACCCACCTGAACCTACCAGCTCTTCCACTACTACATCTCCCAACCTCCCCAACATTCCTCCTAACACTCACCCTATGCAAACCCGGGCCAAAAATGGCATAGTCAAACCTAGACTCCATCCCACCCTTCTCCTCACAACATACTGAACCTAAGAATGTCAAACATGCCATAAAAGATCCCAAATGGTATGCTGCTATGCAGGAAGAATATGCAGCTCTTATGAGAAACAACACTTGGTCCCTTGTCCCTCTCCCACCTAACAGAGAACCAATTGGATGCAAGTGGGTGTTTAGGGTCAAGGAGAATGCAGATGGCTCTTTAAACAAGTACAAGGCTAGGTTGGGTAGCCAAGGGTTTCCATCAGATGCAAGGTTTTGACTTCAATGAGACTTTCTCACCAGTCATTAAACCTGTCACTATCCGAATCATTCTCACCTTAGCTCTCACAAAACAGTGGAACTTATTACAGCTGGATGTAAATAATGCCTTTCTCAATGGCTTCTTGGATGAGGAAGTTTATATGAACCCAACCACAAGGCTTTGAAGCTTTCTAATCCCTCTCTGGTTTGCAAACTCCACAAAGCTCTTTATGGCCTCAAACAGGCCCCAAGACAGTGGTTTGAGAGACTAAAGGAAACTCTCCTCAAGCTTGGCTTTAAGGACAGCAAATGTGATCCTAGCCTTTTCACCTATGCTGCCAATGGAGCCTCAGTCTATTTGCTTGTGTATGTGGATGATATAATCATCACAGGGAGCTCCAATTCTTTGGTGCAGCAGCTTGTTACCAAGCTTTAACTCTGTTTTCAGCCTGAAAACCAGTTAGGCAACCTAGACTACTTCTTGGGTATTGAAGTCCGAAGCAGCCTCATGGCTCCCTCATCCTCACTCAAACTAAATACATCAGGGACCTATTAACCAAGACAAACATGCTGGAAGCAAAACCCAGTTTCCTCTCCTATGGCATCCAAGTTGCAAGCTGTCTAAAGTGGGTAGTGACTCATTCTCAGACCCTTCTCTATACAGGTCAGTTTGTTGGGGCACTTCAGTATGCCACAATCACAAGACCCGAGCTAAGTTACTCAGTCAACAAGGTCTGCCAGTTCATGGCAGCACCCCTTGAGTCCCACTGTTAGCTGTAAAACGAATTCTAAGGTACCTAAAGGGGTCTATTCATCATGGCTTGCTTCTGTCCCCTGCTCCAGCAACTCAACACTTACTTTAAAAAGGCCCTGTGTGATGCTGATTGGGCCTCAGACCCTGATGACCGAAGATCTACTTCAGGTGCAGCAATATTTCTTGGTCCAAAACCTGATTTCATGGTGGTCCCGAAAGCAACAAGTGGTAGCAAGGTCAAGCACCGAAGCCGAGTATCGCAGTCTTGCCCAAACCACTGCTGATATATTGTGGATTCAGACTCTGCTCACTGAACTAGGAATCCAATTTACTTCACCTACGATCTTCTGTGACAATCAAAGTGCAGTAGCACTTGCACACAATCCAGTCCTCCATGCTAGGACTAAACACATGGAAATTGATCTATTCTTTGTCCGAGAGAAGGTACTGCAGAAGCAGCTTGCTGTGATCCACATTCCGGCCCCAGATCAATGGGCTGATGCCTCACCAAGCCTCTCTCTCCTACTGTTTTTCTACAACTTCGTGACAAGCTCAATGTGGCTGAACTCACTAGTGATCATCACCCACCTTGAGCTTGTGGGGGGTGTATGTGTATATTGCATATTGTAAATGAAATACAAATGTAGATGAATGTAATTTCATTCTGTTGAGAATCAGTTAGGCTAGAACTGATTTAGTTAGGAAGTTATCCCCCCCTGCACTATCTATATATATAGTGCCTAGATACTCTTGTAAAGTTGAGCTAATTCAATACAATAGAATCACTTTATCTTTTCTGCTTTCTATCATTTTCTCTCTGCTCCCTGAATCTCAATACTTAATAATACAAAGTACTTGGAGAATAAGATGAAAAACATCTGTGACCGTTTTGCTTTGAAATACTAGAGGAAATGCAACATTGCTAGTCTCATAAGGTTAGAATACATACTTTTAAGAGAGGAGGCAGCATCCATAATACATGAGAGGCCATTGGATTCAAAGGAGTTGAATCTGGTGTCGAGTTGTTTTCTGAATTCCAATTAGCTTTCTTCAACCCACTCCTCTTAAGTGCCCTCTCAAAGAATGTCACTGTGTGAAAAATTGACCACTTAAATGGTGTTTCTGAGCACAACCGAACCAAACCTTGTGGATCAGACAAATATTTATCCTGCCACTCCAATTGTGTCCACTGTTGGCTCAAAGGTTCTAGTAACCATGCTAAAACTTCTTGCTGCTGTTGAATGCTGTGCCAAAATAAGCAAGAACATGAAAAGGTTAAATTGAATATGAGTATCTACAAAAAAAATAAAAATAAAGACTTATTTGTTCTGTTTGATCATCACCCAGCAGCAGAAGCCATAACAAGAAAAGCTTCGCCTAGAATATTATGCTCTCCCCGATGCAAACGACCCTCCCTTTGCAAACACGCCATGGTATCAGCAATGCCCTACATGCAAAATGTGAAAGTAAATAAACACACTATCCTCCAAAACTACACTGGGCACTAAAGAGTACTTTGAACTTGAGCATATATGAAATGCTAAAGATGAAACCCAGACTGATGAGAACAAAGCCACAACAATTTCAAAAGTATTATGACTCCGAGGAATCAGGAATGAATCTTTACTTGACAAAATGGATCATCTTCAGATAGAGTGATCAAAATTAATGTGTCACTGATGTTTCCTGATAGGCACAGTAACAGTGAGCTGATACTAACATCTAAATATCAACGGCACATGGTAGATAATGGTCTTAGGAAGCACAATTAGTACGAAGTTTGGCATTTAGTAAGCACAATTATACAATGTTAAGATGAAAAACACACAATTATTAATGACCTTTTTGCTTTCTTATCCAACTGAGTCAATTTGGGGCCACAACAAATTAAATTTTAAAATTTATCATAATTTTGTATAAGAATAAGAATATATTCAAATGCTGGGAATTATATATATGACAAATAATAATATTTTTTTTTAAAACAAGGAAAAGGAAAAAGCAAGGACAAAGGGAAAACAATAATTTAAAAAGAATTGATTTGAAAGGCCATTTCATTATCGTTGGTGACTGTTGTGTTTCTGATTCTAGCAAAAAGAATCAATAATGCTGTTTCACCTGATAAAAGTACTGCACCGAAAACAATAATGCTTGTCAAAGATTTGAATTTCACTTGTCAACATCCAACTATTCCATTGGTAGTTTTAAGCATCAACTTCAAGATGTATATGTGGTTACTCATCAGTTGAAATAGCATTACACAAACAATATATATTCATATGACTTACAAGTGGACTGAATTGATGAAAAACAAGATGGAAATGAAACAAAAGGGAGACAAGTTTAAAGGCACAGTGCACATAAAATGATTTCAAGAACAATTTTATAGTGACAGCTGACAAATCAAACATAAATCCAATCTTCAGATATTCATTCCACAACTGCAAAAATTATATTGATGGGCCTCTAACCCAGGTATTCTAAGAAAAGACAAAGGAACATGAGAAGGACAAGGAGTGAATTATAATGAGTGAAGGGAGCAAAAGGGTGAAGGAATCAGTTGGAGGAAAGAGAGCAAATAACAGAATTTTGGAGTTGTTTTGGGGTGTCTTAGGCCAAGGGGCAGAGTTACATCAAGCTTCTCTGATATTTTCTTTCTTTTCTCTTCTACCTACATCTGAATCAACACATTTTCTGTTATTTTCCTTGTAATTGGAGCTCTGCTCCTAGAGTTTCTCTACATTTCCATAGTAAAATACCAGTTTCTATTATATATTAAAAACGAAATTTTCATATTTGCATTAACTACACAGGTGCTTTGACACATCAATGTAACTAGACATATCAAAGATACCCAAGCTAATTTTCAAAAACCCCAGAGTAGCTGAATTTTACTATGACTTTAAGCTTGGCTTACATTCTTAAACTGATCAAGGTTACCTGAATTTCATAAAGACTCTCCTCCTTTATAAATTTTATATACTAGTTCATTCCCCTCCATATATAATTGTCATGTTGAGGTAGACAAGCTCTAGTTCCCATTTATTTAGCATGACCAGCTAATTACAATTTGCAACAAGTAGTGTTAAATGTTTAAAGGATGCAACCTTCATATGAGGCAGGATGCATTTGTCGGCAGCTTTCGCTATCCGAATGAATGATGTACAAATTTGCAACCTTGCATGTCGTGCACTTAAGTTATCCTGCCAAGAGAATATATAGGTTTTAACCTGCCAGAGAGTTTCTCAATAGTTGAAAGTAAAGATGAAAAGAAGTTGTTTTTGGGAAGCTTAATTACAAAAGGAAGGGAAGTTAGAAGTTCAAATAATTTGTTGATAACACCGCCAACTGCATCTGGGAAATACTTCAAAAAGGGACCCATCGCATCCAGATAGTGACCAAGTACTTCAACAAGTGCAGGCTCCATCCATTTCAAGGAAATAAATTGCTGAAGTAAACCTACAAAATACAGTAACCAGAATTTTTAAGGAGGTCCAATTTTACAAACCTATAAAAAGCAAAATGCGGACAACCAACTAAAATAACCTTCAAATGTTCTACATAATGCAAGCTGAACTTCAGCATTCACGTGGGCAAAATCATTGGATCCATCAAAAATTGCATTCACAACATTCTCTAAAGCCAACTGCATGCTTTCCAACACAGCTAAATCCTGAAGGGAGAACATCAGAAACCGTAACATACAATTATACATAAGGATGAAATGAGATTAAAATATCATCAATGTTAGTCCATTGAAAATTCAAATAGAAGGGATTTAAACCTGAGTTGGTGCTGTTGAAAGCAAGAGACTCTTGATGATTGCATTAATTTTTTCAGAAACTTTAGCAGCAGCTATCAGGGGTTTGTAAGAAGAAACAAACCTAATCAGCTCCAACTGTTTTAGAAACCATTCACCAGTCAAAAATATTTTGAAAAGGTTAATTTGAAGTAAATTAAAAAGAAAATGAAGAATAGAAGTTGGATAAGAAGAGAAAAATAAATAAGATTGAAATAACATGGCAGAATATTTGAGTATACTGAAACTAGATGTGCGAGTGTCTTATTGCAAAACTTTTTAGACTATTAAATACTACCTCCCTCTGTTTTTCTCACCTCCTTTCTCTAATGTGTAAAATTGGTCAGGGATTAAAAAGTCAAAATGCTCAATTTTACAATTTCTTTGTCTGTATCTTTTCATTTTTAAACGTCCCACATTTAAGGAATAATGTGAAACCAATGCTGAATAAAATTTTCCATAAGATTCACATAAAGTGAATAGAGTATCGCAAACAATAAGCCACTACATCCTACTATCTTATAATTTCATTATTAACAAATTCAGTAGCACAGGAACCTCCTTACAACAGGTTTGATGAAACTTTTCTGTAAATAAAAGGAAAATTATCAATTATAAGGTAGACAATACTATCTGACTAAATATGTGCATGTAAGACATACCAGCCTAGATCGATACTGGCCGAAGTCACCCTTGCCCTCAACATTGTCACTCCACAATTCCAATACCCCTAAAGAAAGTGCAGTTTCAGGAAGAATTTTTTCTCTCTTGAGCATGCGAAGGAAAGATGTATCCAAAATTGCACCACAAAAATCATCGTTCACAAAGCTTAGAGCCTTTTTCTTTGCATTTTCAACCTCTCCAGAACCTGAGCTACTAACAGCTGGGCTGTCAGCTGAATGTGTGGACATTTTTGGCTTTGACATTAAATCCCTCAATAGCACCTGCAGGTAAACATTTGAGGAAAGAAATGGGAGAGGTCATAATTTGATACGCAGTGTTGGCTTGGCAAAGAAACACCACCAGACAGGAGGTTTGTACAACATTCCAACATACCAGCCAGAAGTTCAGGGATTGAAAATGAATTGCAAACTTGCAATGTTGGAAAAATCCCAGCATCTGGAGAGAGAAAATGAAGGGTTAAACTGACAAAGTAAAGTTTTCCATCCATGCATACGATAATAAAAACATGAGCTTAAGAGAAGGGGGGAAACTTGGCATTTGGCAAACAAATTATGTGAAAAATTTTCAAAGATGTATTATGAAATTTTGCTATCTGCAGTTATCTCCTCGATGGAGTTTCCAAAGAACCAAAACCAAACATCTATATATAGATGAAATTGAGGTTCAAAACAAGAAAGAATCTATGACAAAATTACCAAAGAGAAACCAAAACCACAGCTAACATATCTTAAGTGATGTCTTTAATCCCCCCAAGCTGCTTAATGCCACTATAATAAGTAATTACCCGTTCTAGGTAAAGAAGAAGTGCAGTGCTATCTCCAGCAATACTTTGCAGATTAGTAGAACCCAACGACACCATACTTTCACATATATACTCAGCAAATTCATTTTCACCCTCATCTATAGAACCAGGATTTGAGCCAGATCTGTACAAAAACTCTCTAGATATGTTCATCAAGATTTGAAAGATGCTGCCCATAGCATGGTCAAATTCAGAAACTGACGCATCAACGGGTCTCTTCCTACAATCACAATTCAAAGTTGATCAATGACAAAGTAAAATAACTTATTTACAATATATCAACCAATACAAACTATGGTGCATACCTTGGAGAGACAAGTTTGAAAAACTCACAAGCATGGAGACGAAAATCTGGAGCAGATAGCAGGAAACCACAACTGTCGGTAGTAGAGAGAAAAACAAGGTGGGGAGAAAGAGAAAACCAGTGCATGGTTATATACCAAGACTATTGCATTGTGCTAGCTAATAAACGAAGAAAGGCACATACCCATTAATGATGCCAAACTTAGCAAGATCGGATAATGGAGCCCATTCAGCATATGCATTTACTGCATTTAGAGTAGCTGTTACTGTAGCAGCATGCAGTTTGGCAACGTCCATCTGTTTTTTACCAGCTTCACTTAATGCAGCTCCAAAGTGCCTTTCTAGTAACTGCATCAAGCATCACAAAATTAACAATAACTCTTAGCAAAGAATTTGTAATGAGGTTTAAGGTAGAGAAGTACAGTGTATAATAGTGGCAAAATCTCAGGCAGTGATTGAGTTAACCCACGCAAGAGTAGCCTTCGGCGGTCACCTGAATACATCAATATCAATATGCAAGTAAAAAGGATGTACAACATCTCATGTAAAGACAACAGAGAAGTCACTCAAGACTAAATGCATATGCATTATTTACAAGTGTTAAAAGAGTAATACTGTGCTGGTGTGTGTTATGAGTAATGGGTTCAGTTGGGCTGGTAAATTTGTACTCCACTTGTACAGCACCCACTCTATTAGTATAAATACACACAGGGATCCTAACAATAATCAAGTTAGTGCATCCCATTATACAGCAACACTCTACATATTCCCTGTCCCTCTCCACACACACATTTTTTCTTTCCTTCATGATATTAGATGACATTATATTTCTTTCCTTCAGGGAGAAATGTAATATATAAGCCAAATTTATGCGTCCCCTTGCATTGTTTAATAATGGAAAAACTTGACTATTGGGTGTCAAAAATTCCCTAGAAAAACTCATTGCTCCATTGCCCAAGTCAAATAGATTTACAAAGTTGGCAAAGTTCAATTCTTTCACTAATGTAGTTGTGCATGCACATATTTGCACGCATGAGCTACACTCACACAACTACGTGAGAAAAGTCAAGGCATTATAAACCTTCTAAGTCTTCATTATGAACTGTAATGTCTTCAGGAAGCCACCGTAGCATCATGGATACCAACTCAGCCTGATACATAATTGTAAATCATAAAAAGCAAAATAAGTATATTGAAATAGAATCAACTCAAGCCGTCAAGTGAACTGCAAGTAGGGAAAAATGAAATTTACTTGTACTGCACCCTTGCTGGATAGAGAAACCAAAGATGGAAGCATTTCTTGCCATAGATTAGGACCCTCTCTTCTAACTATCTGTGAAAGAACCACCAAACGTAGTTTATGCAAAGCAAAACTGCAATTGTAACAGAGAAGAGAAGCAATGTAAATGTAAATGAAAATAAAGAGCATCATGTTGAAAACCTCAGCAACAAGGGCAGCAGTCTGGCTTTTAAGAGCCCAATCTTCACAAGGATCTGCAACCTCAGACATTAAATCAATGGAGAGATTTGCAAAGTTCATGCGCTCTGTAGGGCTTAATTCCTCCCACCTTAAACGCACCAAATGCTGTATATCGGATGTGGTTATACATAAGGCACAAGGATAAATAACTAAATAGACTTTATCATTGAAAAGCAAGGTCAATCCCCTAGAAAAGAAAGTAGCAACAGCATATGAAATTGAACCTGCAGCATCTTGAAAGCATGTAACCGGATTTCGGATGACCAATTCCTTTTTACCAAAAGGAATGATGTATTTGCCAATATCCGTATATCACCTGCCTTGATCTGAAGAAATGTAAAATAGATTAGTATTGAGTGAATGCCAAATAATAAAGTAGGACTATTAACAACCATAAATTAGCAATACTAACAAATTAATAGTAACATTAGTGGTACTTAAAATGATAAAACAGCAATTACTATAAGAATATAAAGATGACAAGTTATTAAACTACACAAACTGCCTAAGAAAACACTATCAAGTAAACTCTGGAAGAGATTGACGGAGGCTCAGATCCAAAGATTTGGGGAAAGAATCCTGGGTAATGTGTATTGAAGACTCGCCACCTTGCGCCAGTCAACAACTGTGGAGGAATACATCCAAGAGTTTGAGGTCTGGGTGGCACAAACGTCGACAATATCTAAGGAGCAACTCTTGGGATATTTTCTTGATGGGTTGAGGGTGGAAATCAAGTGTAGGGTACGCACACATGATCCAAAGGAGATCAAAAGGGCTATAAACCTGGCCAAAGATGTGGAAGAATTGTGTGCTTTCGGATTCATTGATGAGACTCAGTTTTAGGCTCCTATGTCATGCTGCAAGCACTCTTCAGCCTATGGAATAATTGCTCACATGGTTTTGTTGGGACAGCTCCGGTGGGTTTCTCCAATGTAGTTCACAGACAAGCTTCATTGGACGTAGTCAAGAATGGCTTTGCTCCGACCAAGGATCCAAACAAAGGTGTTCAAGGGGTGTATACAACCCCAGCATGGTCAGCAATAAACTCCAACGATAGTAGCACAGACCCCTCGAAACACAGAGGAGCTCGACATCTTCCTTATCAAGAGTATGTCAGCTAACGAGAAGAGGGATGATGCTTCCAGTGTGGAATGCCAAATAGACCGATGCATTTAGTATGTGTTTGGGTTAGCTATGGAAAATTGATTATCTCAATAATCGGTTATATGCATAAATGCTTATTCTTACAATCAATTATAGTAGAATCAATTTAATGTTTGAGTTTCAAGGAAGACGAGGATCCACAACAGTTGACTCGTCGAATTTTTAGGGTTTAGTGGCATTCAAGTTTCAATCAAACAACGTGAAAAAAAATTAATTACTGACACCTTAAATTTTATTCCAAAAAAGTTTCCTCTTAATATCTTCTCCTAAAATTTATAAGCTGCAACCAAACTTATCCTAAAGAATAATAATTCCAGCTGTGTGCTAAGTGCATGTTTAGATTTGCTTAATTTTTAGCAAAAATCACTTTTTTCTTCAAAAACTCTCTCGCTAAAATTATGATTATGTTATTTTAAACACAACATAAACTAATCAAAACACACACACAGTCTAGCATAAAGAGGCATATATTATCTGCTAAGAAGAATCCACTGCTCTAATGTGATGGATTACAACTTTCCAAAGGCAAAGTGAAGAATTTTATGAATTCTAAATAAAAGGAATAGCTTTATCTTCTTCACCAATATGCATCATTGAGTTGTGTGCTTTAAACACATTAGGGTTTCTAGAAGTTTAGGATGATGAATGAAAAGGTCTTCAAATTTCAAAGCAATGACAAACCGATGATGCGATTGTATAAAGTTTGCAGTTAAATGTGAAAATAAGCAATGGTGAAACGAGAGAATATGAAAATTCAGAAAATTGCAAAAATGGTTAATGCATGAGTGATAAAATAAAGTTGGCGTTAGGGTAAAGATAGAGAATAAGAAGCAGAAAGAGAAGAGAGAAGAGAGAAGAGAGATTACGGAATCGAGAAAAGAGACAGCGGCTTTTCGAGCGTCGGGAGAAGAAGACCAGTCAAGGGCGGTGGATATAGCTTGTGCTACATTGTTGGCCGCAGCCATGGAATTGTTACTCTCTTCCATTGTTGAAAACTGCTCTATTATTCTCTTCCTTGTCAACCTTTCTTTGTTCCTTATACAGCACAAGCAATCACAGTAGTGACAGTCAAGACAAGTCTCTGTTGGGACTCCTGAATGATTTGCTGCGTTTTTATCCTTGTCTTGTGTTTTTGCCTTGCGCGTGAACCTTCGCCACCTGTCCTTTTCCTTTTTTGTTTTTCATTCTCTCTTTTAATAAAGAGTTTTTTCAAATTAAAAAAAAAACAAAAATTCATTCTCAACTTACGGGTCACGCCATCTCATTCTTCACCAAAGGTTCGATATAAGCTGGAAGAGAATTGAAAATATGAGAACTAGCATTACATATAGCTGCCCTAGTTAAGCAATAAGCCACTAACACTTGGAAAGAATAGAACCAAACTCAGACAAATAGAGATGACTACACTAGAAGTGATCTACCATAGTAAGGGATTCTCTTCCATGAATTTTTGTCTAGTTGAATCTGTGCTCTTCATTAAATAAGTGAGAGGGTGTGAGTTTAAGTATTAAGAGAGGGAGGAAAGGGATTTAATGGTTGAGATTTAAACTACTGAGAAATCAAGTGGAAACCTCACCGGAGAGGATCCACTCTCAATCCACCACCATCTTATTATCCATTTATGAAATAATGTTCTGGAACCCATGGAATTGATCTGCATGAGTGTGTGTAGGAGGCCTAGCACCTCACCCTTGTGAACTCAAAGGAGGGGGAGGGACCTGACCGTCACTAATGCACATACCAATGCCTGTCTTGCTTTGATCTTTCCAAAAAGCCACATCCATGTTACATTTTAGATAACTCGTAGGAGGAGGTTCCCAAGCTGTAGAGGTTGCGGTCTGGTTTGTGTACTGATTCTGCATGCCAACACGACGAGCACCACGAGTCCAATTCCACTCCTATAATTCTATAAAGCATCATGTGCACACTCCACAACACGAGAATAACTCACTAACATACCTTCCCAAAGCATATCATTCCTCTCCTTCCATAAACTCCAAAGAACCATGCAAAAGGAGCTACGTTTACTAGAGCTGGGTATATGGACTTGGGTCTTGGACTAGATAAAATAAGAGTCCATTTAAATACGTGTTTTTTAGTCCAGTTCGTTTAAACCCCGTATTAAATAGACTTGGTCCGCGGACCTTGCATAAAAAGGAATTCTCTTGCCTGATTTGCCCAATTTCGTAGGCCTAATTCCAAGCCCAAAAATTTCCCTAACAATTTCTGCCCAAAATCTCCTAAACAAAGGGGATCTCGTGGGATTTATGAGTGAAGGAGGACATCCCCAACAAAGGGGAAAGTTGAATTTGTTTGAAGGAGGAGAGTCGATGTTGCAGCAATTACCACAATCTCAGGTCAATTGCGTTTACTTAATATCTATTAATTTTCTAAATATATGAATCATCAACGTCTTCACATTCTTCAAGAGGTGTTGCATCTTGTGTTGGGCATGTATTGTATCCTTCACACATATATCCATTCCTGTGAAGTTCGGTTGGATCATCAAATGGTAGTTATGTTAGTTAGGCCTGAATCAGTTATGTAAATCCGTTTTTCATAATCAGTCTGTTAGCTAAGTTAGTTAGGATTTGTAACTGACTTGTATGTAACTGTTAATTGATGTAAAGTGAGAATGAGATTGTATATAAGCATAGCTGATGTATCATAGAGGGGCATTCTATTGTTAAGTCTTTTGTGATCAAATACATTGAGTGAAAATGATGTTGTAGAATAGCTTTGATACCTGTAAAGTCTTGTACTGAGTTGTAGTTGCTGCTGTGATCAGAAAGTGAATGGAATCGACCTCAGTGTGGATGCAGGAGAAGTTATTGCTCTGAACCACGATAACACCTTGTTTTCTTGCATTCTTCTTGATTGCTTTCTTTCAATTTCTTGCATAGTCTTTTCTGTCAAACTCTGTCACTGAGAGTTGAGAGAGTTAGAGAGTTTTTTGCTTCTAAACTCATAATAGCAAGGCTCATAACAAGTGGCATCAGGAGCTAGGTCAAAGGCTTCCACAATGGGGACAACCAAATTCGATGTGGAGAAGTTCACTGGAGACAATGATTTCAGTCTTTGGAAGATCAAGATGCAAGCCCTCATTGTTCATCAAGGGCTTGATGATGCCTTGAAAGGAGCTGCAAGGCTATCTGCAACTCTATCGGAAAAGGAGAAAAAGGATATCCTGAGTAAAGCTCACAACACGATTGTTCTGTCCCTATGAGATGAGGTGTTGAGAGAGGTAGTTGATGAAACCACTGCTGCAGGAGTTTGGTTGAAACTTGAAGTCTTTACATGACAAAGTCCCTCACCAACAAGCTGTATTTGAAGAAGAGGCTTCATCAACTAAAGATGGAGGAAGGTTCATTTATTAAACAACATATATATATATATATATGTTCAATAAAGCAATTCTTGATCTTAAAAGTGTTGATGTTAGGATTGACGATGAAGATCAGGCAGTGATCTTGTTGTGTTCACTTCCAGCATCTTTTGATAATTTGGTTGACACCATGATGTTTGGAAGAGACACTCTTACAGTGGAGGATGTAAAAGCCTCATTGAATTCAAGGGAATTGAAGAAGAAAATGACTGAGACCAAAAGAAATGGTGGAGATGCAGTAAGTCTTTTTGTTCGGGGAATATCTCAGAAACAAGGAGGAGGTAAAAATAAGAATAGATCAAAGTCCAAACAAAAGAAGAACTGTTATTACTGTCATAAAGATGGTCACTACATAAAGGAATGTCCAGAAAGAAAGAAGAAGAACAGCAAGTATAAAGAACAGAATGATGTAACTGTGGTTGCAGATGGATATGAGAGTGCATATGTTCTATCAGTGTCCTCAGAGGACTGCAAATAGGAGTGGATTCTTGATTCAGGTTGTTCATTTCATATGACACCTAATTAGGGATGGTTTGATTCATGCAAAGAAGTCAATGGTGGCAAGGTTCTAATGGGAAACAACATGGCTTGCAAGGTGGTTGGTATTGGAATAGTAAAGGTCAAATTGGTTGATGGATCAATGATGAACCTTTGGTTCATCTAGTTTTATGACTAGAAAGACCTCAATTTTGATACCAATTGCGCGAGTTCGTTCTTGTTTTAGCCCAAATTTGGCTTTAATTGTTCACAAGCGGCATTTTGAGTCCTAGGAATAATTTTTAGCAATTTCTATTCAAATAAAGCATTTTGATGCTACCTTTAATTTCATGTTAAAAGTGAAGCTCTGAGAAACTTGGATTAAATGAGGAAAACAAGCAAAAAGATGTTTTCAAGGTCTCGCCCGCGAGACAGAACTGATCCTGAGTAGGAAGTTGGAGTCTTTCGGTCTCGCCCCGCGAGACAGGGCTCACCCCACGAGCCAGACACAGGATTCTGAAGACTTTTCATTCTCGCCCAGTGAGACACGTCTTGCCCCGCGAGGATTCAAACTCAGAATGGAGCCAATTTTAGGTGCTCGACTCCGCAGCGACCGCAGAACCAGACTTCTATATAAAGCTTGTACGAATTGAAGGATCCAATCCTAGTTTTTTGTGAGTTGCGTCTCGTTTAGGTTTACATATAGTTTTATTGTTTTTATTCATGTTTTTTGTTGAATCGATGATGTTGAAGTACTCTATGAGGAACTAATCCTCTTTCTAAGGAAGTGATAAAGCCGCTCATGACGGCATAGTGATTTTGTGATGTTTTTTACTCCCTAATTCTCAATTATGTTTCTTAATTCTGTTTTGCATGTGTTGATCATATGAGCTCGTGATTGACTAGTCAAGCATGGTGAGTCCAACCAGAGACTCACGCTTTAGGACTTGAATTAAGAACACAAATTGAATATTGATAGAAATATAATAGGAGATTTGTGCAATCGTTATAGGGAACCAAGAACTTAATGAATCTTGCATGTTTGTCATCATAGAGATATCGTTGATTTGCATATTTAGGTATTTTCTCTTATGCTCAACCGAGGCATTAGGATAATTTAGGGTTCCTGATTGGCATGTAATTGAACCTAGGGATAGAAAGTAATCACCTTTGATCTATGTTTAATTTGGTTGGTGGAATCGTGACCTTAGATCTTCCCCAATCATATTCTCAATCTTAATAACTGCTTGCGATTTGTTTTTATCTCGTTTTAATTTAGATAATTGATTTTGATATCTTATTTGATCTCTACAATTTCTCTCTCATTTGACTTGGTCAAACTTAATTGCTTTCTTTGAATATTGATATAATTGGCCACCCAATCCCTGTGTTCGGTACTCGGTTTCTCACCATTTTAGTTATTACTTGCTTCGATCCAGTACACTTGCCGGAGCCCATCAAGTTTTTGGCGCCGTTGTCGGGGGATTGACATAGCCAATTTTTCTTTATTTAAAGAAAATAGTTAATTTGAACAACAACAAAAAAAGCGTTTTGAATTTTTGAATTTTTTATCTCTTTAAAATTCTTTGATATCACTTGGTCTTGCCTTGTTTCTTTGTTGTATGCGAGGTACCATTCCACTGGGAGACTTGCTATACGACCCAGAGATTCGACGGACTGAGAAGAGGTTAAGGAAGGAACTGAGGGAGCAAAGGAGACTTGAAGCAATCCAACCCATCAATCTTGAAGGGATGGCCAAAGGAGATCCTCCACCCTACAAGCCTCTCTATGAGTACAATCTTCCTCACTTGGATGATTGTACTTCTAGTGTTGTTAGGCCTCTCATCACGGTCAATTCTTTTAAGATGAAGCAATCTGCTCTCTATCAGGTGCAAAGAGATCAATTTAATGGGAGTGTACACCAAGACCCTCACAGACATATTGCTCACTTCTTGGAGATAGGTGACATGTTCAAGGCTCCAGGAATTTCAGATGACGCCTATCGTTTGCGACTATTCCCTTTCTCTCTTCGGGATAGAGCACGCGATTGGTTAGACTTGAATTTGGATCGTGCTAGCATCACCACTTGGGAGCAAATGGCTCAGAAGTTCCTTACAAAATTCTTTCCTCCTCAGAAAGCGGCACAGTTGAAGGTAGTCGTCACTTCCTTCAAGCAACATGATGATAAGTCCTACAATGAAGCTTGAGAGAGGTATAATGTGCTTTTGAGGAGATGTCATTCTTCCTACTTTGACTTAATCTCCAAAGTGCAACACTTCTTTAATGGGTTGAAGGGTCGCTACCAGATGAACTGTGATGCCGTAGCTGGCGGTTCTTTTTTCTTACAAATCAGCAGAGGATGCTTGGGCTTTATTAGAGAAGATGTCAAGGAATGATTACAATCGCAGTATGGGCACTTCTTCTGGAATCAGTGCGGCATCTTTAGAGGCTATTCTTGAACATAACACACTCTTGAAGAAGCAATGTGAGCCACTTACTAGCAAAATGAAGGTGAATGCAGTGAGAGAAGGTCTACCTCCGGGTTGTGACTTTTGTCACGGTGATCATGATAGTGCATATTGTCCGGGCAATTTTTCTCAGGAGCATGTGGACTCGTGTCACAATTTCTATGACACGGTACCACAACTCAATGACTATCAGAGGAATAGGCAGAACAACTACCATCAGGGGCAGAATTGGAACATTAGGAGAGACCATCCGGGTTTTTCTTGGAGCAACACTAGTGATGGTTTGGTCGGGCAACAACAACAACATCAAAGGCAGAATTATGGGATTCACCGACACAACACCCAATAGGCTCTCTCTCAACCCACCCAATTGCAAATCACGGATGGTGGGAAGTAACCATGGGAATTGGCTATCGAAAAGACTAGTGCGGCCTTTGAGAAATTAGCTAGTCATACTAGCACGACCATTGAGAAGCTGATAGTGCACATTGATACTTCCATTGATAAGCTAGCAAATCACATAGGATCGGCAATCCAACAATTGGAAACACAAGTAGCTCAGCTAGCGAAAAAAATGAATGAGTGTCTTCCAGGAACCTTTCCGGGTAGCGCAGAGAACAATCCCAAGGCCCAATGCAATGCCATATCCACTAGAAGTGGTAAAGTGTTGGAGCCAAAGGGGAATCCTTTGAAGACTAATGAAGATCAAACCCCAGAGGTGCCACATGAGGAAGCAGAGCAAAGTAAGGAAGAAGAAGTGGTTAGTGAGAAGGTGCCAGAGCAAGGTGGGATATGTAAATTAGTGGATGAAGAATTCCGAAGAAAGAAGTAGGTTGAACCATAAGATCTCCCTCCTTACATGAAGTTACCTTATCCATAAAGATTGAAGAAGCCCTTGCAAGATCAAAAACAGTTCTCAAGGTTTCTTGATATTTTCCGCAAGCTTCAAATAAAATTCCTTTTGCGGAAGCCTTGGAACAAATGTCATCCTATGCCAAATTCATGAAGGAACTTCTTTCCAAGAAGCGGAAAATTGTTGATGATGAAACGGTTGCTTTGACCGAGGAGTGTAGTGCAATCCTTCAATGCAAGTTACCTCCAAAGTTGAAGGATCCGGGTTCATTTAGTATTCCATGCGCTATTGGGGAGATGACAATTGGGAAGGCGTTGTGTGATCTAGGGGCGAGCATCAACTTAATGCCCCTATCCATGATGAGAAGGCTTGGGATTAAAGAGGTCAAGAGCACAATGATATCAGTCCAACTTGCGGACCGGTCAATCAAATACCCTTATGAGGTGGTTGAAGATTTGCTAGTGAAGGTGGGCAAGTTTATTTTTCCGGCAGATTTTGTGGTACTGGACATGGATGAAGACGCCAATATTCCTCTCATATTGGGTAGACCATTCTTGGCTACCGGAAGGGCGCTCATTGATGTGCAACTAAGAAAGCTCACACTTCGGGAGCAAGATGAGAAATAGGAGTTTGATGTCTTTGAAGCTGCGAAGCATCCGGGGGAGAAAGCTAACTGCTATAGTGTGGATGTGGTGGAACCTCTTGTCAAATCAATGCCTGCATATGAAGCAATTGGTTCAACACTAGATAATGCGTTAGTAAAATCCCACACTTTTGAGGATGGTATAGAAAAGGATGAGCCGACACACTTAGGGCATAAAGATGAATTGCCTAGATCTATTATGGGTGACCCAAGCAAGTTGGAGGTTAAGCCGCAAGAGCAACATGATTCACTCACTAAGGGAGCCGGTACAAAAAGGATGCTAGATCCAAATAATCTCAATGAACTCCGCTTGAGAGCGTATCAAGGTAAAAAGGGGCCACCCAATATTTGTATTCCCAACTCCGAGAGGAAGTTAATTCCGGACCAATTAAAGTCTTATTGGCGAGTGAAAGTTAGAAAGAAAACAACTCGATCCAGTGGTGCCTTTAAGAAAGATTGTCAGAATTTCGGTGACACATTTGATGCTAATGGGAAAAGGTTAAAACTCGTTGTAGAAGAAGGTATTGGAGGCTATCAAGGTGAGTTCGTAGTGACTTAGCCCTTCACGGGTGACTTGAGTCAGGCTCGGGACATTAAACAAGCGCTACTTGGGAGGCAACCCAAGATTTATACCCTTTGTTGCATTTAAAATGCTAAAATACCTTTTTGGTCCTTTATCTTTTGAGTAAAATTCATTTTGATCCTTTATCTTTAAAAAGATTCATTTTAGTCCTTTATGTTTCAAAAGTGATCCAAAATGGTCCTTTCCGTTAGCTCTGTTACTTACTCCGTTAATCATAGCCTACGTGAAAGGACCATTTTGGATCACTTTTGAAACATAAAGGACTAAAATGAATCTTTTTAACGGCCACGTCACCAGTTTCTAACGGAGTTTAGATGGGAGATGACGGAAAGGACCATTTTTTGAAACATAAAGGACTAAAATGAATATTTTTAAAGATAAAGGATCAAAATGAATTTTACCTAAAAGATAAAGGACCAAAAAGGTATTTTAGCCCATTTAAAAAGAAGTCATAAAAATACAAAGTGTCTGCATGTAGGGTCCTTTAGTTTAGAAAAAATTGCATTAGGAAGCATATAGGACTTAGATTGCATGAAAACAGGGGCAGATTTTGGTCTCTGAATCGCCTCGCGAGCAGAGGTTCGCCCCGCGAGGCAGAGACCTCAATTCTGAAAAGTCTCTGTCTCGCCCCCGGGAAGCTGTTAGCCCCACGACATAGAAGAACCTACATCTGAGGTCCTCTGCTGCGCCCCGCGAGGCGCTTCTCACCTTGCTAATGGGGCCAAAAAAAATTAATAAAAAATAAAAAATAAAATTGTTGATTTTTTTTTTGCCTCGGTTCGTCTGGCTTGCTAATCCTGGGGACCAGGATCCTTATCCTAGGGGGTGAGTCCGAGGCAAAGTTTTGATGACTTTCTGGTAGGAAGAAGCTTCGAAGGAAGAGAATGAAGATAGAAGGAACACAAATGGGGAAGATGAGTCTTCTCAGACCCTCTGAGATATTGTTTTCTAAACCCTTCTCTTTTATTTTCTTTTACCTTGAGTCATAATGATGGTCTTGTACATAAATAAGTTGATAGAGTCGTGTCGGTGAGCTTGAATGGACTTCAATTGAATTTAGCGTAGATGGATTGCATGATATATGTGATTTTTATGGATTTCCCCTATGCTTTTGAAAAATGCGAAAAATTGATCCCCATGAAAAATTGAAAAATTGAACTTTGAGAATTTTTGGTTTGAATTGCATGATTCATGACAAGTTTGGGGTGAAGGGATGCACACATTAGAGATGTATCTCGGTCAAACAATTTGCGAAAAATGTCCAGGTGAGGAATTTGAGCCTCCAACATGTTTTTGAATTGTGTGAATCACTTTTAAGTTGCACTTTCCTGGATTTGCTTGAATCTCTTCATGGTTGCATGTTTATATGTTTGCATCAAATGATTTAGGTAATTTTCTTTAAAAAAGCTACTTGGCCAAAATGAACCATTCATAATGCATGTTCCATAGTTAGCCAATTTGAGCCTAATAAGCCTATTGTTTCTTAATGACCCAACGTTAAAAGCCGAAAAAACCAAGTTAACCCAATCTTAGGATTTAGGAGAGCATGTATGTTTAGCAATAAAAAGGGTTGTTTAGAAACTAAGTTTGGGGTGGCTACAATGAGTTATCATGTTACTTGGGAATGAGAAAAAGAAAAATAAAAAGGTTGAAGCTAAAGGTAAAAGAGAAAAAAAATACAAAAATGCCAAAAAGGGCAAAATAAAAGGATGTCAAGGGAAATAGGTTGTAGCCACCCAAGGCGTGAAAAAGAAAAATTGAAAAAGGAATTTGAGCGAACATAAAAGTGTAAAAAGTTTCATACTCTCTTAATTCCTAGGGACCGAAAGCCTAGTACCTTTGTATATCATACCTTTAGCCAGGCCCCATTACAACCTTTAAAAGAAATTTTGATGTTGCATGTGTGTTTTCGTGGGAACTATCTTTGAGATGAAAATCAAATCCATGGAAGGTGCGCTTGAAATTTGAAATTGAGTGAAAGTTGACAACCTTGACAAAATTGAGCGAACGAGTAAATCACTAAATGCCCTTGTGAGGAAGGCAATTGTTTGAAATTGGTGATCTCCCTTTTATGTGTATAATGGATCCTTGACTTAGATTAAAGATTGCATAATTGAATGGATTCTCATAGTTAAAAATAGATGAATTTGGGGATTGATTAATTGAAGTGAGGAAAGGGAAACATTGAATGAAAAATTGAATTGATAAAATTCCATGAAATTTGGGCAAGGTTGATTGAGTCCATTAAGCTTACCTAGTTTTGAGTTTTTCTAATTTTTGGTTTGCTTGGGGACAAGCAAAATTTAAGTTTGGGGTATTTTGATAAACCTTTGGTTCATCTAATTTTATGACTAGAAAGACCTCAAGTTAAATACCAATTGCGTTAGTTCATTATCGTTTTAGCCCAAATTTGGCTTTAATTGTTCAGAAGTGGCATTTTGAGTCCTAGGAATAGTTTTTAGCAAATTCTATTCAAATAAAGCATTTTGATGCTACTTTTAATTTCAGGTTAAAAGTGAAGCTCTGGGAAACTTTGATTAAATGAGGAAAACAAGCAAAAAGATGTTTTCAAGGTCTCGCCCCGCGAGCCAGAACTGATGCTGAGCAGGAAGTTGGAGTCTTTCGGTCTCGCCCCGCTAGACAAGGCTCACCCCGCGAGACAAGACTCGCCCCGCGAGCCAGACACAGGATTCTGAAGACTTTTCAGTCTCGCCCCGCGAGGATTCAAACTCAGAATGGAGCCAATTTTAAGTGCAGAACCAGACTTCTATATAAAGCTTATAGTGTTACGAATTGAAGGATCCAATCCTAGTTTTTTTGTGAGTTGCATCTCGTTTAGGTTTACAGATAGTTTTATTGTTTTTATTCATGTTTTCTGTTGAATCGATGATGTTGAAGTACTCTATGAGGAACTAATCCTCTTTCTAAAGAAGCGATGAAGCCGCTCATGATGGCATAGTGATTTTGTGATGTTTTATACTCCCTAATTCTCAATTATGTTTCTTAACTTTGTTTTGCATGTGTTGATCATATGAGCTCGTGATTAACTAGTCAAGCATGGTGAGTCCAACCGGAGATTCACGCTTTAGGACTTGAATTAAGAACACAAATTGAATATTGATAGAAATATAATAGGAGATTTGTGAAATCGTTATAGGGAACCAAGAACTTAGTGAATCTTGCATGTTTGTCATCATAGAGATATCGTTGATTTGCATGTTTAGGTATTTTCTCTTGTGCTCAACCGAGGCATTAGGATAATTTCGGGTTCCTGATTAGCATGTAATTGAACCTAGGGATAGAAAGTAATCACCTTTGATCTATGTTTAATTTGGTTGGTGGAATCGTGACCTTAGATCTTCCCAATCATATTCTCAATCTTAATAACTGCTTGCGATTTGTTTTTATCTCGTTTTAATTTAGATAATTGATTTTGATATCTTATTTGATCTCTACAATTTCTCTCTCATTTGACATGGTCAAACTTAATTGCTTTCTTTGAATATGGATATAATTGGCCACCCAATCCCTATGTTCGGTACTCGGTTTCTCACTGTTTTAATTATTATTTGCTTCGATCCGGTACACTTGTCGGAGCCCATCAATCAACTAAAACTCTTGCAGATGTGAGGCATGTGCCCGAGCTAAAGAGAAATCTGATTTCTCTTGGTATGTTGGACCAAGTTGGATGCTCTTTTAGAGGAGAAGGTGGAGTCTTGAAGGTATACAAAGCATCTTTACTTGTCATGAAGGGTACCCGAAGTAATGGTCTGTACAGGCTTCAAGGTAACACCATTCTTAACTCAACTAGCTTAGTGTCTATATCTAAAGTGAATTGTACAAAACTTTGGCACTATAGACTAGGCCATATGAGTGAAAGAGGGCTGGAAGAATCACATAGACAAGGATTGATTGGTAATGGAAACTTTGAAAAACTGGAGTTTTGTGAACATTGTGTTTTTGGAAAACAAAAGAGAGTAAAGTTTCCCACTACCACACACACTACAAAAGCAATTGTAGACTATGTACATTCAGATATTTGGGGGCCTGCAAAGGTGTCTTCTTTAGGAGGGGCTAGATACTTCATAACCTTCATAGATGATTGGTCTAGAAAGGTGTGGATTTATCTTTTGAAGCATAAGAATCAAGCATTCAAATCCTTCAAATAGTGGAAAACACTAGTAGAAAATCAAACAGGAAGAAAGGTGAAGTGTCTAAGAATTGATAATGGCTTAGAGTATCTAGATGGTGAGTTCACTGAATTTTGCAAAGAAAATAGAATAGCAAGGCATAAAACTGTTAGAATGACTCCACAACAAAATGGCCTAGCTGAAAGGATGAATAGGACCATTTTAGAAAGGGTGAGATGCATACTGTCCAATGCAAAATTGTCTAAACATTTTTTGGGTGAAGCTGTAAATACAGCTAGCTATTTGATAAATAAATGCCCTTCAGCAGCTATTGGTATCAAAACCCCTGAAGAATTGTGGACTGGAAAGCCTCCAAACTATGATAATCTAAGAATTTTTTGTTGCACTGCATATATTCATGTTAGTGAAGGTAAACTGGAACCAAGAACTAAGAAATGAGTCTTTTTAGGATACCCTGGAGGAGTTAAAGGGTACAAAGTATGGTTAACAGGGACCAATGGACCAAAAACTGTTATAAGCAGAGATGTAATCTTCCAAGAAGAGAATATGTTAGATCTTTCTGGTGGTAATAATGCACCTGACCAGCAGCCTGCTCAGTCTGAAATTCAAACACATATGGAAGAACAGCAGGCTACTCAAACTGAGGAGAAGGTTCAGTTGGAGGTGGAGGTTTCAAGACCTGAAAAGCCAGATTGTGCAACCAATTCTGATGATGAATCTGCAACATAAATTGGCAATGCAGAAACATCATATAATCTGGTTAGAGACAGAGAGAGGAGGCAAATAAGAGCTCCTCAAAGATTTGGATATGCAGACCTCATAGCTTATGCTTTAACTGTGGAAATTGATACACAAGAGACAAATCCTATAAGCTATAAGGAAGCGGTGTCTGGATCAGACTGTGATAAGTGGAAGATTGCCATGACAGAGGAAATTGAATCTCTAATGAAAAATGACACTTGGGAACTAGTTGAAAAGCCTAACAATCAAAGGATTGTACGATGCAAGTTGATTTTTAAGAGGAAACCAGATCTTCCAGGAGTTGAAAAGGGGAGATATAAAGCAAGACTTGTGGCTAAAGGATTTACACAAAGGGAAAGGGTAGATTTCAATGAAATCTTTTCCCCTATGGTGAAACATACTAGCATTCGGATCATACTTACTCTAGTTGTTGTTTATAACCTAAAACTTGAACAAATGGATGTAAAAACATCCTTTTTACATGGTCAACGAGAAGATCTATATGAAATAGCCTGAGGGATTTGAACAAAAGGGAAAAGAATAAATGGTGTGCTTGCTGAAAATATCTCTATATGGACTCAAGCAATCACCTAGACAATGGTATAAAAGGTTTGATTCTTTTGTTGTTTCAAATGGCTATTCTAGAAGTTCTTTTGATAGTTGTGTTTATTTCAAAAGAACAAAATCCGGTTATTTCATTTATCTTCTCTTATATGTTGATGATATGTTAATTGCTAGTGTTGATTTGAATGCAGTTAACTCTCTTAAGAATTTGTTAAGTTCAGAATTTGAAATGAAGGATCTAGGTGCTGCTAAAAGGATCCTTGGCATGGAGATTACAAGGCACAGATCTGTAGGCTTACTGTTTCTGTGTCAAACATCCTATGTTGAGAAGCTGTTGAAGAAATTCAACATGCTTGAAGCCAAGTCTGTCTCAACTCTAATTGCTGGCCATTTCAAATTATCAGTTGCACACTCTCCCAAAACCGATGATGACTTGAAATATATAGAGATGTTCTATACTTAAATGCTACAGGAAGTCTCATGTATGCTATGGTCTATTCCAGACTTGATTTAGCATACTCAGCCAGTATGGTTAGTAGATTCATGGCCAACCCTGGGAAGGAACATTAGCATGCAGTAAAATGGATTTTCAGATACCTAAAAGGGACTAAATCTGTTGGACTGATATATGGCAGATCTAAGGCTGAAAATAGTGGGTTAGTAGGTTATGTTGATACTGATTTTGCAGGGGATGTGGATAAAAGGAGATCTCTAACTGGTTACATCTTCACTCTTTATGGAAATGTAATCAGCTGGAAGTCAAATCTTCAGTCCATAGTAGCTTTGTCTACTACTGAATCCGAGTATATAGCACTTATAGAAGCAATTAAGGAAGCTATATGGTTGAAAGGCATTGTGAATGAACTTGAAGGAAGGGAATTGCA
Source organism: Echinosophora koreensis (assembly GCA_035048595.1). Lineage (NCBI taxonomy): Eukaryota > Viridiplantae > Streptophyta > Magnoliopsida > Fabales > Fabaceae > Echinosophora > Echinosophora koreensis. The sequence goes on along the minus strand of JAPCYP010000016.1, from coordinate 4,374,330 downwards.
GGTGACAATCTGGTGTGACAGTCAAAGTGCAATTTGCCTCTCAAAGAACCAAGTGTTCCATGAGAGAACAAAACACATAGACATCAGAATGCATTTCATTCGAAACATTATTGCTCAAGGAGCAGTTGAGGTGAAGAAGATTGCTACTGAACACAACCCTGCAAACATGCTAACCAAAGTGGTTCCAAGTTCCAAGTTTACCCGTTGCTTGCAATTGGTAAACATTGGAAGTTGTGAAGTATAAGTCTCTGCAAGAGACTGAGGCAACTAACATCTAAAGTTTTGAAGATCTAAGGTGGAGAATTGTGAAGTTCGGGTGGATCATCAAATGGTAGTTATGTTAGTTAGGCCTGAATCAGTTATGTAAATCTGTTTTTCATAATCAGTCTTTTAGCTAAGTTAGTTAGGATTTGTAACTGACTTGTATGTAACTGTTAGCTGATGTAAAGTGAGAATTAGATTGTATATAAGCATAGCTGATGTATCATAGAGGGGCATTCTATTGTTAAGTCTTTTGTGATCAAATACATTGAGTGCAAGTGAGGTTGTAGAATAGCTTTGATACCTGTAAAGTATTGTACTGAGTTGTAGTTGCTGCTGTGCTCAAAAAGTGAATGGAATCGACCTCAGTATGGATGTAGGAGAAGTTATTGCTCCGAACCACGATAACACCTTGTGTTCTTGCATTCTTCTTGATTGCTTTCTTTCAATTTCTTGCACAGTCTTTTCTGTCAAACTCTGTCACTGAGAGTTGAGAGTGTTAGAGAGTTGTTTCCTTCTAAACTCATAATAGCAAGGCTCATAACAATTCCTCTCCATGTCAGACACATCACTATTGGAAATATTGCATTCTAAATTCAGGGGATTTTGGGAAAAGTTGAAGGATAACCCCAACAAAGGGAAAAGTTGATTTTTTTTTAAGGAGGAGATGGTGGATGTGCTGATGTTTTGGAGTTGGGAAATTTAGACACTCAAATTCCTCAGCTGAGTTGTGGCACTTTGCTGGCGTTGTATTGGCTTATTGGCTAAAAAAAATGGGTTGTTGATGAGTCTGCGGACAGTCCGTTTAGTCCGCAAACTATAAGGACCGGACACGGGCTCTATTTTTTAAAGTCCATTTAATATGCAAGCTTTTAGGTCCGGTCCATTTCAGTGTGGACAAATGCGGACTGGACTTAAACGGATCGGACTGGTCAGTATACCCGAGCTCTAACGTTTACTCACCTTAAGCTGACTACACACCATGAAGTTCTACAATGTTGTAATGTGTATGTGTATTTTAGGTGGGGTTTTGTATATTAATGAAAGTGATCCGAGAAATTTTTTTTTTTACGTTTAATATACTAACACAGATATAATTAGTTTTGGGCTTTGACACTTTCTTTTACCAAAAAATTAAAATAAAAATTCAGATTAAGAGACACTCTAAGAATGAACTTCTGAAATGTAATTCATTAGTTTGAAATAAATTAATAAAGCATTCCGTGAATCAAATACTAGAAAAGATTGACATCAATGTTATAAAGAAAATTTTGTAAATATTGATTAGACTTATTGAAAATATTTTTGGATTTAATTGGTGTGTTATCATGTTAATAAATTATAAATTATCATATAATTAAAAAATGTTTAATTCTTATCATAACTACCTTAATAATTATAGAGTAATTTATAATTAATTGATAGTGTATCGAAATTAAACTCCAAAAAAGTACACCAAAAAATTTCATTTCCAATTTTATGCTTTCTCACATTTTTTTTATACATTTTTTACATTAACTTTATTTGTTTTAAGTAATTTTGGTCGCCATAATTTCAATTGTTCAAATTAAGTCATCTAATTTTAAAATCAAACAAATTTAGTCCAACCGTCAACCTACCATCTAATACTTAACGAATTACTGAACTGACAACATGATAGTGTATGATTTTAATTAGTTAAAACAATTATAAACTTTAAAAAAATTGCACAAGTGCGCATGGCAATCTCCTCTCTCTGAATATTAAAGGGAGCACACGTACGAAACACGTTTGTATGTTCTACCACAAAAAAAAACAGGAGCACATTTTTGCATTTTTTTGTTGCAACATTTCTAAAAAACCGAAAGTTAGTAATTTTCATCACTCGTGTCCATTGCAGTGCAACTCGGACTTCAAAGAGATTGAAGCAGGGGCGGAGCCAGGAAATATATGTGAGGGGGGACCATAATTAAATATACATAATATGAAATAATAAATAAAAAAATTAACTAACATAAAAATAAATTATATGAAACAAATTTGATATATAATTAACAATTTAGGCTAAATTACACTTTTGATCCCCAAATTGTTTTTCAATTTTCAATTTGGTCCCCAAGTTTTTAAAATATTCATTTTGGTCCCCAAATTCCTAAAACTTATTCAAATAGGTCGTTGTGTCACTTAAGTTGCTAATGGCGTTAGATTCATGCTACGTGACGTTTGATCATTGGTGACACGTCAGCGGGGTCAACGTTCACGTAAGACGTCGCCGTTAGTCAACTTGATGGAAGGACCAGTTTGAATAAGTTTTAGGAATTTGGGAACCAAAATGAACATTTTAAAAACTTGGGGACCAAATTGAACATTGAAAAACAATTTGAAGACCAAAGTGTAATTTAACGAACAATTTAATATAGGATCCTGCTAACAAGTGTCCTAAGGGCATTGGTTAAGGATTCCAATAAAAACAAGTTTTCATTTTGAAACTAAAGATAACACATTAAAATATTAAATGCATCATTTCTCAATAAAAACTTTCTTTTATTGATTCTTTAACCAATGCTTTGGGGCACTAATTAACATTCTTCTTTAGCATAATATAAATTTTATATGATTTACTCAAACTAATAATAATTTAACTTAATTATAAAGTTCACCAAAGTGTTTAAAAAAAAAAAAAGTTTGATATAACCTATGAATTTCTTTTAGAATGTGAAAGTATCAGCAATAATTTAGTCAGGTATGTATGTGACACAAAAAAAAATATTAAAACGTGGGGGAGGCCATTACCTATAGAGGCCTCCCCCTCCCTCCACCCCTGGATTAAAGAATGAAGGGTTAATTATATTTTTGGTCCCCCTATTTTTTAATATTGTAAATTTGGTCATTCCATCCAATGTTTGTCAATTTTTTCAATGATTGACAAAGATGAATCATTGTTCTAAGCACATAGAACCTTTGAATGAGCTTCTCCCTCCTTTGCTTCTCTGTTTCAACATGATTCAATGGTTTCGCTATGACATTTGTTGGTTTTGTCCCTTCTTTCCGAGACTTATTTTTGGTTCCATCAGAGAACCCTTTACCACGGAAGTACCACAGGTTCTACTTGCTTAAAACAATAGTTCCTCTCTATGGACAATTGAAAAATTGACGAACAATGGACGGAAGAACCGAATTTGTAACATTAAAAAAATAGAAGAAGTAAATGTGCTAAACAAAATCATAGGGACCAAAATCGCACATGATCAATAATAGGGGGACCGGAAGTGCAATTAACCCACAAGTCAAATGAGAACTAAAAATTTCTCCAAATATATACATATCTTTAGGCTAGAGAGAGTGGCACAACAAGAACAACAGTCGGAACATATTCCTTGTGTTGTCATGGATAACCATATCGGCATCGCCAATTCTGATTCATATTCATAACTCTATTACAATATGGATTTATTTTTACACCAGTTTCCTCCCACATACTTTCAATCCTTACCTATCTCACCCCCAGAAAAGAGGAAACAGAAAGCTCAAGAATTTATCAAAATTCTCAACAAATTAAACATACTTTAGATATTAACAAATGGGTCTCCTTTGAAGGAAAAAAAATTGACGGTGTCATGGTGTACATTATAGCAATTCTCTCACCATGCCAACAGATTGAACAGAAAAACAAAATCTTCATCTAAAAGAAAACCAAGATATGAAAAATAAAGTGAAGTGTAAAGATGGGGGGAAATAATTTTACCCCTTCCTCAGAAGCAACTATGATATAAGAATGTAGTGATTATCTAAGCTATGATTTTCTTTCCTTTAACCTTATCCATGAAGGCACCTTTCCGTGGTTTTGATAAATCCAATGCATTACCAGCAGTGTGTTTCTTCCTCTTTGGCACTCCAATATCAGCAGCATTACCAATGGGACCTGACCATGCTTGGAATGGTTCCTTTGAATAGGTATATGTGGTTGAAGTGAAAGAGACATCAATAGGAACAGTTTCTGGATCAATATGAAGTGAGGATCCCAAGGGAAAGCCAAGCTGTCCATCTTGATGTGGTGGAGGGAACTTTTCACTCTTGCTCTTAGCATTTGCATGGGTAATTAGACGTCTTCTCTGTTTCACATGAAATTGGAACAACAAATTTAATCAACTTTACATTTAACTCAGTTCATAATAATGCAGATTTTGTTTATTATAAAGTAATATAGATTTTTAGAAGGAAAGTAGCAACACAGAGAATTTTAAGATAAAATAAAATCCTTAAACAAAGCACAAAAAACTAAAGAAGCACAAAAACATAAAGATATTAGTTAATACACAAGAGATCTCAGAAACTACTGTATATATGTATTCTAAAAGAAACCTTCCTTAAACAAAGCACAAAAAGCTAAAGAAGCAGAACAACATAAAGATATTAGTTAATACACAAGAGATCTCAGAAACCTCTGTATATGTATTCTAAAAGAAACCATTTGTTGAAAACCAATAACAAGCCATTACCAAAACCAATGAACTTAATGAAAAGATATTGCCCCTAAACATGCAGATTTTTAAGCAGTAACCAATCCGGATCAGATCATCAAGGATAGAAGAGAGATGAGCCCAAGCTGCTTCAAAAATTATAATGTAGGAAACCATTTAAGCTCATTGACTCATTCAGAAGTAAGATAACTTAAAAGCTTTCCCGTAAATTCAAATTACTAGCCGACTTCAAAAGCCTTAAGCAGCATATTAACCATATATCTAACATATACTTGAATACCGGCGATCACCACCCTATCACTGACTGTTTGTAGTATAAGGGTAAAGTCTACTGCTACCGTTTAAAACAAATTGAGCAGTAAATCTAAATAATTTAATAGTTGAAAATGGTAAGTATTATTACCAGATATCTGTATCAACTTGAGAAAAATGAACATCAAGAAAGTTCACTAGCCAAATCTTAATTGTCCTTCCTAGTCTCAATCATTTCATTTTATTAAGTGTTCTTGGAAGATATAATAATCTCAAAGTACAACCATTCAGTAACTTCATAAACCAAAGCATCACACATATTCTTGTGATTATTAATAGAAGTAATTTTTTTAACATACATCAATATTGGATTGAAGCTCGGCGTTGGCTTCAGGAGCAGGAATAGCTTTCACAGCACGATCACGTGTACGGTGCTTCTTTGGGCCATTGACCTGAGTTTTGCCTGCAGCTCTTAATCTGAATATTCATATTGACAAAGTATCTTAGAGTTGGTCAAATATAATAGGATGGCTAAATTATGACTAGCATACATTAACCGATCACTTTTTTTCTTTCTTATTATTATTTTTTAAATGCACATACTTCTACTATGCAGAAAAGAAACTTAAGAGGAGATACCTCCTTGCTTCATCATCCCGGTGTTTAGCATCCATTTCCTTGCTTGGGGGATATTTTGGAAGACTAGAAGGATCGCAAGCATAAGGTTCCGTCGTAAAGAACTGAAAAATGTAGAAGCAATAAAAGGCAGCACAAATTTGAAAACACCAAACCAACATTTTAATGACAGCAATATTAGGAATTTTTAAAAGCTCACCTCACTTCTTAACGCATCTGAGGCAGTTTGTCGTTCTGTAGGATCAATTGCAAGAAGAGTATCAATAAGGAGTAGCGCGGAAGGCGGAAAATCTTTAAATGTCTCTTTTATGCGTCTCTTGTATGGCTCTCGTGGTTTAAATAAGGTAGCATTAGGCAACCTTGACTTCTTCCAATACTCATCAGAAGGTGAACCACATAGTTTGTATATCTTATGCAATTGCTCTACCTGTGTAAGTATTCAAGAAAAGGGTTAGAAAAAATCTAATAGAGATTTCAAATAACCAGCAAATAAAATGCAACTGATATATCCTTAGAAGTTAGAACTAACCTATGCTATATAAATTCCCTCAAGCTATGCAAGAGATATTAAAACTAAGCATCAGATCTAGTATACCACTTAACAAGGGGAAATTTACTGGAACCATACTTGGAGATGCACTAAATAAGAAATTTTGTATCCATTGTAGACCATGTAATTTACTAGTTATTGGTCCATATTACAGAATCAGATAATTGAAGTGAAATTGCCATTAACATCCTCATAATCACTAGAACCTCTAAACCATCACCAATGGTACTATAAGGTGGAGATTCATAGAACTACCGTAGATTTGTGTGACACAGAAAAACAGGGAAATGAAAAATCCTATAAGCCAAGACAAGATATGTAAGTTGTTACCTCTGTACGGCCAGGCATAATTGGCTTCCCAGCCAACAACTCTCCTAAAATGCAACCAGCACTCCAAAGATCTATGCCCACACTATAATCTGTGGCACCAAGAAGCAACTCAGGAGGCCGATACCAAAGGGTTACTACACGACTAGTCATGGGATGCTTATGGTTTGGATCAAAGATAGATGCCAACCCAAAGTCTGCGATCTTAAGTATTCCCTCATTGTCAATAAGAAGATTTGATCCTTTAATATCACGGTGAAGTACATGACGTTTATGACAATGCTCAAGTCCTGCTAGCAACTGATGCATGTAACATTTTACCTGCAATAGAAGGCAGAGTATTCAGATACATCAAATACTGCCACTTGAACAGGTATACCAATTACCAAAGGATAACTAATTAATTCTTAAGGCAAACCTGGTCTAACCTGAGGTTCTGTGAACCTGATTCCTGGGCTTGCAGCAAGTCCAGCTAAATCGTGCTCCATATAATCAAACACGAGATACAAACTACAGGACATCCTTGATGTAACTAAACCTAGCAACTTTACAACATTAGGATGGTCCAATCTTCGCACAATAATAATCTCTCTAGCCATGAACTTTACACTTTCAGGTTCCAGATTGTCAAATCGGACCTTCTTTAGAGCAACAATTCTATCCGTCAACATGTCTTTAGCTTTGTACACATTACTATATGTTCCTTGCCCGATCTAATATAGAAGGACAAGAAAAGGAAAACGAGGAGAGTATGAGAAGAGAAGAAATATAGTCACTCAGAAGCAAATGCTAAATTCTATAGTCTACACTACATAAGTTCATCAGATTGAAATAATGCAGATTTAAGTCCTCTTAAATCTACAAGTACCAACAAATAGATCAAAAATTCATGATCAGATTTACTTTTGACAACAGTAGCAATGCATCCTTCATAATCTGCATTGATTAACCTCAAAATACATCCACATATCCAGATATGGCATGATTCATCAAATGCTTTTCCATTTCAAGTCAAATACAATGCATACACACAAAATTAACTAAAAGTTCAGGAATCATCCTAATAAAATAGAAACCAACCTTATCAATTTTCTCAAAAGTGTCAGCCTTCCGGGGAATCCAGCCAGTAAGTGCTTCCCCACAGACCGTGGTGAGCCAGGGCGGCCACCCAGCTGCAACCTGCTCCCCTTGCAAATGCTTGGGCGGATTACTTAGCCTTGGATTCGCCTTCGATCTTCTTCGTTCGCGTCGCGGCCGTTGGACCTCGTGGACTCCATCATCATCACCACCACCACCACCACCATTCTCTTCCTTCTCCTTCTGTTTCCCACCATTCTGAACTGAAACCCCATCAACTTTCCTGTTACTGCTAGATTCAACACTCAAACTCTTCTCTTCCTTCACCTCATCAATTATTCCCTTTGACACTTCACGGCTAAACACACACCCCATTTCTTCATCTTTTGCTTAACATTCTCACTCTCTATATGTTGTGTGGATTCCTAATTGGTAATTACCAAACAATCACCACATTCATCAATCTAATTGTAAAAAAAAAATCAAATACAAGCATCATAATGAGATGAATACCTCTATACTTCACTATCCTTAGTTGGGTAATCCTGCAATTTGAAATTTGAAATCAAAAAGCAAACTTTAATTTTAAATTTTCAACCCACAAAGCACAAAGAGAAGGAGTAACTTTAGAATGTACTCAGATGAATCCAAGGTAGTGAGATTCAGTGATCTGGTTAGAAGGGATGTGAAAATGAAAGATTTCTTAGGTACAGAATGTGATGGGTTTTGGAATTAAAAAAAAAAGAAAAAATAGAAAGAAATGAAAAAGAAAAAAGAAAAAAGAAAAACTTTTAAGCAACAAAGATGATAGGGAGAGAGAGTCTTACAGTGACAGTAATTGAAACAGAATAATTAATTCCTATAAAGAAAAATAATGCATAGACAGTGTGTGTTTGACACTGTTGTTGGGTGGTGTTTGGACTTGTGGTATCAGACAATAACAGAAGGAATATAGAGAGGAAGTGTTCTTCTTTCCATCCCTACCAAGTCAAAGCCCCACCTCAACTCTATCTTACAATACAAATCCATTTGCAGCCATTTAGTTTAAATAATAAATAATAAATAATAAATAATAAATTGGACAGTTTTAGATAAATAAGGAAAGAGATAATAGAAATTTAGAAAAAAAAAATTTGGTAGAAAAAGTTAGAATAATATAATATTGATATTGATATTAATATTAATAGTTTAATACAATAATAATTTAATATAAAACTTAATTAAATAATGGAACATAATTAAATAATGGACATAGTGAGACTGAACAATGAACTGAGGGAGGGAGAGGCTCAGGTGCGTGAAAACTTAGGGAAAAAAAATGCAGTGTACAGTGGTGGGTCGGGTAGTTGGTTTTGGAAAATAAAATTCATTACCCGAACCAAAGCTCATCGGTTCTTTTGGTTCGATTCGGGTTCTTACCCAAACCAATCAACTTCGGTTTTTTACGGTTTGGTTCGGTTAGGTTTAGTCGGGTTAGTCGGATTTACCCGGTCCACTTACATCCCTACAAAATACCCTACATTCCTACAATATAATGATGTAATATGAACACAAACTTTTTTTTGAAGCAATATGATGAACACAAACTTACTGCTCATATTTATACTAATATTCAATTCTCAGGGTTCATTAAATGAGGAAATAATATGAAAAATATAAATGTGAAAAATGATGTTGATATATTGATTAATGGGATGATAGTGTGATATAAAAGACAAATCCAAAAACTTTATTTATACTAATAGTAAACTCTTAGTACATAAAGCATAAAATATAATTAGGAGAACAATCTTAGAGCTCATATGAGATTCTCTAAAATGCAATAATAATAATATTATGAGATGTTTTTCATACCTTTATTATGATGGGCGAAAAAAGAAGAAGGAAAGATTGTTACTTGCGCATCTTTATGAAGCACATTACTTAAGTGTATTGAAATCTTAATCATCTTTATCTAATTAACGGTAAACTCATTCTCACTTCACACTTTTATTTACTTAAAAAGAGTATGATCCAAAGAAGAGTATGATCCAAAGAGCATATCTAGCTAAAATTTTGTTTTTGGGAAAAAATTGTGCTAAAAAATGTGAGAATTCGAACTCGACAAAAACATGGTTGCATGGGAAAATTTCTGGCTCGAGTGTGATTCTCAACTTGTCATTCAAGCCTTTAAATCTGTTATTATAGTTCCTTGGAAGCTCTGAAATAGGTGGCTTAATTGTTTTCATCTAACTCATCAAATGAGTTTTGCTTGTACTCATATTTTTCGGGAAGGCAATTATTGCACAGATAAAATTGCTTCTCATGAGACTATCGTTCATGGTTTTTTTTTGCTGGGATATTATCCCTATATCTATTAGTGAGGATTTCTACTATTTTAGGGTAGGTCTCCCCAACTATAGGTTTAAATAATTTCCAAGCTTGAGTTTTGGTTAGTGTCCCCCTTGTTTTTATTTGTAATCTTTTTTAAGTTTTAATCTATTATGTGTCTGTTTGGTACAGATTCCCCTCGACGTCAACGGAAGAATTCTCCGTCCCAAGGCAAAAAAAAATTGCTTTTTCTAAAAGCTCAAACTTGGAGCGTTGGCTCAATGGGGTTCCAAACGCAGTTGGCGTCCTACACAATCTCAAACAAACAGAGGCTCTCTGGTGTGGTGTAAGTGATTGATGGTTTTTGTGGTGCCATTCTAGTTGGGATTACAACTTTCCAATGTGGAAATATTAGGAAAATGAGATTTTGTTATTTTCAATATATTTGAAAATAATGAGAACTTTTTCAAATTTAAAAATGAATGATATTGCAATTTGCAATCATGCTTTCTTTTTAATTTTCATTTTTCAATTAAAATGAAAAGAGAACATAAATAAATCAAACATACCGTGAAGCTCATTTTCAAATCCACATAGCATTTTTTTGGACCAAAAGTGGGGTTCAAGAAGAAGTGGGATGTTGATGCATCCCTCTCTAAATTGACGGGTATTTTACTTCTTAGCTGTTTCTTAACTCGCAAGGCGTGGACAATAAATCCGTAATTCATACTCGTAATGTGTATGTCAATTTTACTAACTCCATTCATTTGGTGCGTTAGGAGGGTGCCTTTTCAACAACTAAAATATCTGTACTATATACAATTTCTATTCAATTCAATTCAAAATAGTAAGCAAATCCAACGTGAGCAATGTACTATGTTTATTTTATTTTTTTTATAGGCAAATGTTAATATGTTAGCATGCTAGTTGTTAATTTTTCTCCTTTACCCGCGTGTAAGATACCTATGTGCTAATCATTTTGTTGAAATAGGAAATGACAAACCCGTTATCTGCATAGAGTTCCCTTCCTTGAGCTTTGTCTTATTTTCTTTCATTTGGTCATGCTCATTGCTTATCATAGTTAATAATGTCTTTCTCTGTACGAATTTATTATTATGTGTGATAATTATATGCTTAAAAGTTAAATTAAAGATAAATAGTAAAATTAATATAAATATTAAGTTATAATGTTTTTCAATAAGAACATAACATGTGTAATAACTCACTAATAAAAATATAATATATGTATACATCTTATCTTATAATTTTATTAAAAAGCAGTACTACAAATACAGAAAACAACATTGACATTTTGTCTTTTATATCATAAAAGATGGGTATGAAAATGTGGAAAACAAATTTGTAAATTGCCCATTTAAGCATTATCGGAAAATGGAATCCGGTCGAAGTGGTAACGTTACAGATGTAAAGAGTATTATAAAAGTGAATCTGACTCCTCTAAAATGATATGATCTCTAAACTGAGCAAATACAATATATTTATCCTTACATCATTTAATAATTTGAGATCTCAATACACTTCATCAAATCAAGGATAGTTATATCATTATTTGCTCATATTAAAGACAAACTCTTGTTAGAGAAACTTTTTCCAACAGAAGTTTCCCAGCCTAAAAGCCCCCCACACAACTGAACTACTCTTCGTTTGTTCCAGCAATTTTTATACCAGCAAGGCACCAAGTAATAAACTTATAATTAGCTGGCGGACCATTTGTTGGTTACATAATTGCAACCATACTCCAAGATAAATTTCTAGATTAATATTAAATTGATGACTTAAAATTTATGAAAATCTGTGTACAATCATTAGTGAAAATCCTTCTTAAAGCATGTATTCATTGTGCTCCAACACTCAATTTTTTGGAGAAAACAGACTCTCTGGTTTAATAGATTCAATATATTCTAATGATATATATTTCAAAATTATTACTTTACACAAAACTATCAAGGAAATGCCAGTTGTTTTCCAATCCAAAAGCACCATATTACTTGGACGAGCTTAACTTCTAAACTTAACATATATCTTTATTTTTTAGTATGTGTACTCATATTCCAAGATTGCCAAGCTCAGAGCTTATTCTTGACACCTCTTTGTCTTCAGGTTTTAAATCATTTTCCTTGTTTTTTGACTCCTCTGCAATGGATCTCCTTGGGGGAGCTGAGCATACTGGAACTACTGATCTGATTCTCACAGCAGGGGCCACGCATACAGGAGTAGGTGATCTCATCATGCCGAACCTTTCGGATGTAGGCATGCCTGGACTTGTTGGTAGTCCAGGTCTCATCCTTGAACCAACAGCCAGAGGTGCTGCCCTATGCTGTGGTCTGGAACCCGCAGACGAGGTGGGGGCCATGGTTCTCACTATGGAAGACGCACCTGCTGGCGGTCTAAAAATTCTGTTGGAACTTCCTTGTGAATGTGCTCTGAGATTAGAGGTGCCAATACTAGATGGGTTTTGCAGCTCATTAACTGGTCTATGTACAGAAGTAGAACCCATGCTACATTGATGAGACCATTCAGATTTCCCACTTTGCTCTCCTCCCAGCTTAGCATTTCTACTTTCGCTTCGAGAGCCACCGTGCTTCTGTCTCTCATCCTCTGGAGCTGCTGTTGGGACTCTTGTTTCATCACTAAGGTTGTAGACTGGGGGATCTTCTGCCTTTTCCTCTTGTATCTCTCTAATGGTTACTGTTGACCTGCCCCTGCTAAACTCAGGAACAATTTGGTTCGAAAAGTAAAATGAAGGCCTTGAAGTAGCGATAGAGAATGTTGGTCCTACAGGAACTGATGCTAACTCTGTAGATGGAAAATAAAGACAGTGGTCTGGTTGGAGAACAGATTGCATTATTGGATAAAGCTGTGGAGCAGATGGAATAGTTGGTGCAATGGTTAGCGACAATAGGCGATTTTGCTGCTGTAAAATTTGTTCTTGCTGCCAAATCTGATACAGAGCCACCTGTGGAGAGAAACTAGAGATTTCACAATGCTGGCATTGCATATGATACATGCCAGGAATTGGCCGGGGTGACATCAACGATGTTGTCAGTGGAGTTTTGCCATCTATGTTGATGATCACTTTCTGAGAAGTTCTTTGACTCAGATGGATGTAAACTTGCAAGAACCTGAGCAATGATGACTTGTTCCTGTTCTTCATTGCCTTTAGACTCCGAAGAAAATGAGGGTGAAGTTGACGAAGACAAGCGACTCTCTGACACTAGACAGAAATGAAAAAAAAATGAATAAATAGCCAAGTCTTGGAAGGGGAAAAGAGGAAGCAGAAGCAATGAAGTGATTAAAAACAGAGAGTATGTTGAAAAGAAGACGAATCAAGGTTGCTCTTCAGAGAATGTATCAAGTTCAGACTCCAAATTGGAAATCTACATATAAGAAAGATATAATTACAGCAGCAAAATGCTCACATTTTCTCAATGCAGTCCAAGCGGCCATTGCAGCATTTTTCTGAGCCTGTTTCTTGGTCCTAGCTGGGTCTCCAGAAAAATGCATTCCTGCAATCTCAACTGTGCATGAGAAGGTAGGAACATGACCTGGTCCAAAACGAATGGTTGTATAAACAGGAAGATTCAGACCAGCTCTGTGAGCAGTTTCCTGGAGCAAATTCTTGTATACTCCTGTTTCATCCTGACAATATCCAAATACAAAAAGTTTATACAAACAAAAAGCTTTTAAATAATAGAAAAAAAACTTTTAAATTGTAATGGAAGAATTTCAACAAAGGCAAACAACATAATTCATCACACTCCACTTCTTCTTTCCCCCACCTAAAAGGGAGGAGGGAGAAAGAGAAAAGAAATGGAGAGCACTACAACTTAAAACAATGAGAAAAGAAAAAAAAAATCCAGGATTCTTTAGATTCCTAACATGAGAAGAGACGTTATACTCCCTCCTTTTTTTTATCAATTTTTAGACAAATTATGTTCATATTTATCTGCCGTTTTAGAAAACCAGTGAAATCTTAAATAGTTATTTTTCCTAAATTACTCACGGTATTAATAAGTGAGAAAAAAAATGCTAACATAGTGATAATAATGTTTTGAGTGTTTCAATGAGGGATGACTTAGTCAAATGTGGTAATTTTTGCTTATTATCGAGGCTATTGACTTTCTTAATTCTTGTTTAACAACCTTAAAAGACATATAAAAAAGAACAGAGCTTAATTCACATTCTTCTATCATTTATCCATTTGTAAAAATATCAAGTTTAATGAATCAGACATCCTCTAAATCCTTGGGAGGAAAAATAGACCACTGCAAAAGAATATATTTGTGCTACACTTTTCATTAACAGTTTAAAACCAAGATTGGGAAATGCAATGAAAACAAAAATGGCACCATGTATTTGGCCTTGATGTTGGCTAGCTAGCATCCCCCTGCAAAGAGAGAGGTGCAAGAAGTGGAAGTTGACATTTAACCTAGGATGAGTGTCGCAGGGGGGAAGCAAAACATAGAAACTCAATTTCCAGTGTGATAATAACATATCTGGATTATGTTAATAGGATAGGCTACATTGATCAGTAATGGAATTCATAAAATCTGGGAACTGAGCTTATAGGTAGTAGGCATAAAACCATGAAGAAGTTTATAATTCAAACTTAATATGTCAGATGAAGTGATGCCAGTATAAACAAAAATCAATATTACATTGTTATATATTTTTATAGGATGAGTTTCTCACTTAATCTACCATTGAACCATCTATTTGAACCTTTTTTCACTACAAAGCTGTCCATTTTAACCTTTATTTTATTCAACCTAAAGTAACAAGCAAAAATTTTTAACTCATGACTTCACATCAATTGACACAAAATAGTGGGCCCTTATTATCAAATGATAATGGATAAACAATTATGCACTTGCCAAGTCAATCAAGTGACCATAATTTAAAAGAGAAGAGATGGAAAAAGAGGGGGGGAGGTAGTGATAAAAGTTTTCCAACTGCTCACCAGAACTCTTGCTGCCAAAGCTTTAGAGGGACCTCTTTTTGCTAGAGTTTTGAGAGCTACCTCAGCTGCTGCATGTTCTGCCTGTCTAAGTGTAGAGCAGAATGTAGGGCTTTCAAATGTCTCTCCATTAAAGTTGACAGTTGCCTTGAAACGAGGAGCATGATCTGGCCCTTCACGGATGCATGAATAGGCTGGCAAATTAAAACAGCTTCTTTGAGCCAATTCTTGCAACCGGTTCTTATACATGTCTGCATACAAGTGGACCCACAAGACTAAGTTGAAAAGAGATTTAATTTTTCATAATGTAAGGGAGAGGGGGAGACTTTTGTTAATTTAGCAAACAGTTCTGGTGGATGAATCATTCACCCCACCCCAAAATAGATGCTTAAAAGAAAGCTAAAATAGAGTATTCTATCCCAGTGCATTAATTGTATGATAACAATACTGTATGAGAATTTCTCATGAATATGACAAGGAATTTATCAACTCACCACATACTCGGAGTAACATATTATTACAATACTATATACTACATTTCTTTCTCTCTTTTATTGAATACTTCCTCCGTTTCACAATATCTATTGTTCAAGGTTTCTGCGCATAGATTAAGAAAGTTACTATATACTCTCAATTTTAGGAAAATACAGCTACACTTGACTATATTATTAAATTTATTCTCTAAAATGACAGTTATTTTGAAACCAAGGGAGTAAGAAAAACTCAGATCAGCCTGCCATCCTTTGCTACGGTCTCATTGCACTCTTTAAAGAAGGGTAAAAAACAAGGAAGCCTCTTCAAGTACACTAGCAAGTCACACAAGCTACAAAGATTTCAGTAGCTTAGAAAAAACCAAAGGGCAGGCAAACAACATTTGAAACATCTAAATTTTTCCGAAATTGTCCAATGTTACACCAAAAATCAAGCATATTCTTCATCCACATAGTGCCACCCCCCATACATGATTCATGCGTCCATATGAACATACAAGCAGGTTGACAATTTAAGATTATTTCTGAAAACCAACAGAAATTAGAGAAATGTTTATAACAGAAATTATTAGCTGATGGTAATAAACAACAAATAAACTTAACCAAATAACACATTATTCTTTGGCCATGCTCAAAGTGAATTCATTTCTACATACATTTGGTAGTACTGAAAGTATAGTAAATTTCAGATATTTTCTATATATATATTCCAGTAATTTTTCAGGAATAATTTATAATCTATATAAACAGAAGTAGAATCATCAAATGCTAAAAATAAATGTCAAAAGTAAAATCAGAATCCCACAAAAAGAGACACTAAAAACACCAAAAGGAAGTAGCAGTAACTGAAGCAGCTATAGAGTTAAATAGAATTGATTAGAACCACCCAATAGGAACAATGTTCACCACAATTTATATGAAAACAACTCAGAAATTGCACTGAGGAAACTAAACAAATGTTGATAGATTAGTAAGAAATCATCAAGAATTGAATTAGATTCAGACCTTTTTCAAAAACAAGTAGGGAGAAAGGATCTGGGTGTGAGAGAACACTGAGTCAAAATTTGGGGTAAAGTTTAATATTGGGCAAAGTCGGATTCTTTAGTCATTTGGGAAAAATTTTCCCGAGAAAGTGAGGGAAAAGTTGCATTTTGCATTCTGGCTTTCTGCTTAGGGAAGCAAAACCAAAGCTTTATTGATTACGTACCTGGATTACTCATTCCCAGCATTCATTGTTTTCTGGTTACTTTAAGTTAAAAGCTAAAATCATCTATACGCTGCCGTTTCTTGCAACCTTCCTTTTCTCTTTCTCATTTGGATTCCTTAATAAAAATTAAATATAGGTTGGCAATACCTTTTTTTTAACATATAGTTACATTTATATTTCATTCCGACTAATTTGAGTTGAGCTGGGTGGACTTATATAAGGTGGCAAAACTCTTTCGGCGTTTATTTTTTTCATTCACAATATTCATTGGATAGATGCAAGTGTGCGGCCTAAGATACATATAATATACAAAATGGGTCAAGCCCAGCATAGATACAAACAAAAACGTTACTTATACACTCAAACATTAGACAGCTTGATTAATGAGTGTATAAATCGTATTTAATGATGTTTAGGTGTATGGATAGTTAGACGGTTAATATTATTAAATTAATGGTTAATGATGTATAAAATTTAGTTAATGTTGTCAAAAATTTCATACATTTAAATATCATCACAGACCAATACATCTCAAGCTAGGAAAGCAGCAAAGTACACTCATATATAAATTAGTAAAATTACACTGCATGTTGAATTGTAGCACTCAGATCCGGAAACTTCTGTGATAAGGGACCATGAAGGAATGATTCAAGTTGCAGCTGCTTGGGCTAAAGCCCAAGATCTGTTGGTTCCTCAGATAGCCCAAGCTCATGCTGCTTTACTGAGCCTTAAGCCGGCTTTGGATTGTTTGGTCTTGCATGTGGTTTTGGAATCTGCATGTAACTTATTGTATTGAAGACTGTATATACTATACAGCTTTTTACATCCTTTTCTGTCACAAATGTTAAAAGTGAAGGTAATAATGCTGCCTCTCTCCAATCCAAATAGTGCAATCTGCCATGTGGCTCTTATGGAATTTTGTATCCTTCTTAATGCTTTTCTTTTTGTCTTTGACCAGATATCCTGCTGACACAACTGTAAGATTAACTTTTAAGTTGAGGGTAGTGATTATGTAAAATCTTCCTCAAAATGACAACTCCAACATTCAAACCCCTGACTTTGCATGTAAAGTTTGTCTGGGAATATAGTCAACTTCCATCGCAACTAACGACTTTAATACTACTTCCATCTTATTTATTTGATAGGCAGAATGAATAAGTAAATATATGTAGGGATGTCAATTCTAACAATTTAGCTTAAATTAAATCAAAAGAACTCACAATCCAATCAAACTTGAGTGAGCTTTCTAATAGACGCAATTTAAATTTAAATTACAAAAGGCTTCAATATCTATTCAATTCTTATTTTTAAAATTAAACAAAAAAGTTATTTATACATTAAATCAAACTCTGGAAATTAATGATTCTAAACATACTCTTTTTTTCATTTGAAACATATCTGCCTCAACACTTTTTTATCACCTAAATCCTAACCATCTGTTATCTTCCCATTGTTTCCAAAGTAGAAGTGATTTAATCAATAATATTCCCTCCGTTCTTTTTCTTTGGTGTTTTAAGATTCTTACACATAGATTAAGAAATCATTAATTTGTGTATATTTATACCAAAATACCCTTAGTTCTATCATTAATTGTTTACAAGTTCCAATGACATTTACCAATCTAAATAAATACTCCATACTCCACTAGGCTATTCATGGAAGGTTTTGTGTATTTTCAAGGCAAATCAACTTAGTTCTATATAAGGGTATACATGGTAAAAAATTGGTCAATTATATCTTGGGTTAATAAAACACCCATTGTTTTGGAACAAAACCAAGTAGCTAAAAATACCAAAGAAAAAGAACGGAGGGAATGACCCACGCGCTTGCAATAAGTGCACTGAAGACGATCACCTCTACCACGACCACCTCTTCCACCACGCCCACGGCCTCGTCCTCCACGGTTTGCCGAATTAGAAACAAAGGCTGAGGACTCGGAAGCTGTCTGGGAGCCAATCTCGGATGTCTCCACTGGTGACGGAACTCATAGAAGACGATCGATGAGTTCCTCCACCGTGGGGATGTTAGGATTAGTTAGAGCTTGATTCCGGACAGATTCAAAGTCCTTATGTAAACCGTGAAGAACAAAGACCATATACATATTATCAAGTTTTGCTAGTACCTTCGGAAGATCATCACCTGTTATAATGCGCTTAATATCATCAATAACAGACTGTGCTTTGTTCAGATAAGAGGGAAGATCATGATCTGTCATCTGAAGAGTGGCCAAATTGTGGACAGAGGCATAGAGGCGTTGTAGGTCATTGGAATAGACATTTTGAGCCTTCTTCCATATTTCATAACAAGTTTTGTATGGGCGAAAGTGTGCCATCAGCTTCGGATCAATAGACTGCCATAAAAGAGAGACCAACTGATAATCTGCCCGTTTCCATTCATCACGAATTTTCTCGTCAATCTCTGCTTGCTTCTTGGTGAGATGTTCATAAAGCCCTTGACCTAAAAACCAAACTTCAACCGCATTGTACCAATCCACAAAATTCTTACCATTGAGTTTTTCCGATGTGATAATGGGACTTCCAGAGAAGGCAAAAGAGATAAGACCCTTCCCTGTAGACCCATGACCAGAAGCAGAGCCAGAACCATCATCAGAACCTTTGGAAGTGGGGTTTGGATCAGACATGGTGAGAAGGAGAAGAATGAAGTTTCCTGAAAACTGACTTTGATAGTCAAAAGGGGGCCAGAGGACGCCGGCGAACAGGGCGGAGGCAGCGCACAGTCGAAACTGCGCCTGGATGGTGGCACGTGGCGTTCACGCGCGCGAGAAGCTGAGGAAGACGGAGGCGCGTGACGGCGCGTCGGGAGGAGAACGGAGATGGGTCCTCTCGGAGATGAATCGCCGGCATTTTCTAAGTTGTCCGGTCACCTTACTTTGGTGATCGTTGACGGTGGCCGGAAACAGTGGCCGGAGAAAGGTTCTTGACCAGATCGAACCCTAGCTCTAGATACCAACTTAAGATTGCTGAATAGCTTGAGAGAAACCCTCTCAGCTTTGTGAATTTATAGAAACAAGAATTACAAGTGTAGTATCAAATCCCTTGATATTAGGGATTGAGTATATCTCCTATTTACAAAAGATATATGATAAACTAGGAAACTAAATCATCTATATTATCAACATATCAAAACAATTAAAACAATATCAACAGGAGTAATAAATTAGGTGTAGAATGGTGTGAGAATATATATATATATATATATATATATATATTGTCATAGATTACTTTCTCAGTCTTTTAATGTCCATTTCTCCACCAAAATTTACTACTACTTCTCTCTAAATAGGTATCATCCTAAGCTAAACTAACTATTTAAACTTGCAAATTACTAGATACTACAAATTTTGTTTCCCAAGCAGGCCAAGCTGCAAACAACAACCCCAAGAAAACAAATTCATCAGAGTGCTTCAAGGCACTGTTTCACATACATATGATGGGCAAAATATCTTACCCAAAATGCAGCAAGGTTTGAACTTTGAAGAAATCAAAAAAAATTTATTATAATGATTACCATGTATGAATATCTGCATCAATATCTTACCCATCTGTGAATGTATCTGCTTCAATATTTATGACCACATATAAGATCAAGAATAATGTAGCATATTAACCATTTTCAGGGCTTAAATGTTGGAATTTGATCAGTTTCAGAAGGATAAAATGCCTGATAAATTTTCCTATCAATTAAATTCCTGAATGGATCCTCCTCCCTCTTCTTGATCAAGTAATCTATGTTGTGTTTAACTTCAGACTTTATCTGAAGGTACAGTTGGTTGGCAGCATCTTTGTCCTTTAGCATCCTCTCCATGCCTTTTGTTCTTATAGGCTTACCAAATAGATAGTAAAAGCGACCAGGTATTTTGGGTCGAAGCACTGGAAAAGAGAGATTTGTGTTTGCTACCTCACCACTTGTCTCATCTCTGCAGGTGAAGAAACACAAGAGTGGCTTGTGAATGAAAAGTCCACACAGTTTTTGATATATTAGCTATATGCTCCAATACCTTATCATTGTTTTACTTTTACTGAATGAAATACAGATATTCTCAGCTAAAAGAATAACACAAAGATAATAAAGTTACCACAAGAATTCTCAAGTTCTTGAAGGATATGGCGCCAGGGTGAGTTGTCAAACATTCATCTAATGCTAATTTCATAATATATGCATAAATAACTAATAGCCAATGAAATGCTTGACAACTCACCCTGAGTATCATACCATGAAAAGGAAAGATGAGTACAATAGAATTCCCCAATTATCATATCATTGTATGGATAATTTAAGATGGAATGGAGGAAACTCTTCTATTGTTTGGTAAGTAGACGGAATGACAAGAGTTATAATTATATTAGTAAACAATAATTTGGTTTCATTCGATAACCTCAAATTGGGAGGCGAGAAAAAAAAGAGGGATTGAATAGAATAGGATGGAATAACATCTATTGTTTTACACTCTATTCCATCCTAAGTTAATAAATCCAAACAATGGTAATTAATGCCATTCCATTCCAGTGATTCCACTGGCCATTCCATTCCATTTCACTCCTTTTCACCAATCCAAACATAGCCAAAAAGAAGTAATATACACTTTTGAGATGAATAATTACCTAAACTTAACTGAGTCACGATTCAATTCGTTGATGTAATGGCTCATGATGGGGATCTTCATTAAGTCGTTGTAATCAAGAATCATCTGTAAGATTCAAGCAGTAAGAATCCAATCAAAAGGCAAGTACTATTATCCAAAGCTCAAGATTTACAAGAAAAAACGAAAGATAGCAGCTATTTCTTCTCATTCGTCTCCCCACCCCCCAAGTAGTCAAAAAAGAACAGGGGTGGCACAAGTTGTGCAATGATAAAAAGAAGTATTTATGGAAACTATGAAATTGTGTCATATTGGGTTCATTATTTAAATATTTCTAAGAACCGTGATCGAGACATTCAAAAAGAGTATTCTCAGGAGAGAATATTCTGCAATCTATCCAGGCTTGGAAAGCGAAAATAACAAGTTAGCAAAGAGCTAATGAGGGTAAAATACTAAATGCTCTTTAAATCCAATGGCATCTATGTATTATATGATGATATATCACTTGACTCAAGCAGAATGGACAATCTAAAATTATTATGGGTGGAAAAGTAAGGAATACCCCCCCCAAAAAATAAATAAATAAATAAATAAGTAAAGAAATTGTTAGAGAAAAAGAGGAAACCTACTTCAGCCATATCATCTTCACCAACAGCTCCAAATGGCACAATTGTGGCGCCAAATCGTGCTGCCATTCTCACAAATTCAGGATGATCAGGCCAAATTAACTTGTATTCTTCCCCCTGGCAATTATGGGAGCATAGTAAATTTTAAAGCAAAAAAGCAGGCCCATCTTCTCATAATAACAGTCAGTGCTGATCTCAAACTTTGACAGCCATGAAAGAAACAAAAAATAAGTGAAAAGTTATCATCCGTGCAGGATGGACCTGTAATCTCCGTTATACGTTTTTATGTATGGGCATGCGTATTTCTGAAAATGGAGAAACAGAGAAAGTTGATGCACCTTAAAATGGAGCGCCTCACGTGCACCACCGGGATATAGGAGAACATGTGATTTTGTTGACAGCAATTTAAAAAGATTGGTTGCTGAAACAGGCACCCCACCAAATACCTTCACCCAATCGATCAAAGAAAACTCTGAAGTTACACTCTCCGTTTTCCCGGTAAACAGCTCAGGATGTGCTATTCCACGAAGCATAATACCCTTCTGACTTAAAAATTCATCTATAACTGAGATTAGCTCTAATCCCAACAACATGTGATAACCAACCAATAAGACGGGGCCTTCATCTGGAACACCAGATAGACCTTTCACAATTTTTCCTTCCTCCAAAGTTGAGAACATTACAGATCCAGTAACAGAACGGAATAATCTGCCATCCAAGTCAGCAGCATATTATCAGCTTAAAGCCTATTATTCGCATTTGTTTGGGAACATGGGCAACTTAAATTGTTAAAAAAGAATATAAAACAGCAACCAAAGCCTTTTTCCACTAACTAGGGTCGGCTACATGAATCAAACTTCAACGTGTTCTATCATAAGTTAAGTCTTCAAGAAAGGCCATTTAGATCTAATCTACTTTTCTTACTGGGACTTCTAAAGATCTTCTTCTTACACACCCTAAACAAGAATATGAGGTAAAGCAAAAATTGCTAACCGGATCAATTCTTGATTTGGCCAAACAAAAAATAGGAGTCCCACCCAGACCCATCAATGCAACCATGACATTAACTAAAAAGATGTTCCAATAAGAACTATACATGGAGAGCATAAAATTGCTAAATCAAATTACCCAACTACTTGATCCATTGCATATCTGAATTCAGTCATACTGGGAGGAATGAAATCCCTGACCAAATCATGCCTCCTTGATTGACGACGGTACATGCAAGTCCCCTTGATGATTGTCAGCAGACCAATACCATCTTCCTGAACCACCATGCAGAATATACATTTAATCAACTAAGATAGAGCTATTATCAAAGAATACTAAAGGGACAGTAAATCTCCAACTAATATTGTTGTAATGGCATATTGAAATAAGGCCAGTGAGTGGCCAGTGAGTTCATCTCATCACAAGGTACCATGTTAGATGTTATGCACAAAATAGTGGCTTATAATCTCATCCTATTATTTGCTTGTTCATGGATGGTCAAAATTAGAAATTATTTTAAAAAAGGTCACACGACTAATTTAAAAATAAATAAATAAACAAATCACAAGACTATAGATGTATGTAGTCTTCATCCAGTACCCACCAGAAGCTGTAGGTCAATTTTAATAACAGTACTGGAAAGGTATGTGATTGGATACTGGGCCCAGCCCAAATACTAAGTAAGAGTGGGAGAGCATGTAATGGAAGGGTGAGGGAGAAAAAGATAGAAGAGAGAGAATAGAGATCTGATTGCATTGGTTTAAAAGAGAGAAGAGAAGACATAAGGGGTGTGCATTGTATTTGGGTTTTGAGCTTTTTAGATTGGGGCTAGGAGTCTTCTACTTGCTGGGAGCATTTTGCTCTTACTTTTCTGCTTCTCCTCTTCTACTCTGTAATTCTCTTATAATTCCAATCAATAAAACAGTCCTCATTTCATCATATTGCTTAAATCTCATTTCTTTGTTTGAGATAGGAAATACCTATCAGTATGATGATAGTAGCAAACAAGTATATCTATTCATTTCACGTACCAATAGAAGGGTGTGTCCACTGTCCTTAAAATTACGAACTTTGCAGTTATGCAATGATCCTGCGAGTCTTTGAGCTTCATTTGCACTGGGAAGCATGTTATCCGCGCCACTGCAATGGAAAACTCTGTCAATGTCAATTCTCAACAACCAATTGAGAACATAAACTTGAAAGTAACTTATGCATGTGATATGAATGAAGAGTCTCAAAGTTGGAGTGAGGAAATGCTATAGTCCTACATAAAACAATTGACTCAGCTAATAATGCAACCCAATGCATTCTGCAGAAGAGATCTTAAAAAAAAGCCAAAGACAAAATATTAAAGTTAAGAAAGATGGAGAAAAGAAATAACTAAACCCTTCCTTAAGCTCTAACATATTATAGACTATGTGAAAAATACGTAGAGAATATTATTGACCTGCAGCTTATAGAATTATATAGGTTATTTTGGCAGAACTCATGTGGTATCTTATATGTACTAATCTAGATCAGACATCAGAGAGCCAATTAGGAGCTCCATCTTGAATTATGATGAGAAACAATAAAATACCAGCCAACCCAAAAACAAACCACACACACACAATATTATTATGAGAGACATCAAATCTAGAAAGAGTAGGAACCTAGCAAGCACAAGCACTTCAGCTTTAACAGCATGGAGACGTGAATTAGCATATGAAGCAGCTGATTTTAGAAGTTCCAACTTCCAAAGAAGAGTGTCCCTTGGTATAATATTAGCTAGCTCCTGACAGTAGATCAAACAAAGTAAAATATAAAGTGACAGTTCAATATAATCCAATACTGCAAGAACTTCTTAGACTTTGTCTGGAAGATAGGTCAAGGGAAAAGTATAGAGGAAAAAGACGGAAAATTTAACACCTCGACAACAAGGGAGATACTAAAAAAGGTAAAACTTATAAGGCTAACCAACTAGGCAAGAAACCATAATATTACATATTATTGTGTTGCCAAATTTAGGATTTAAATCCATGCCACAAGCTTGTAATTCTTGTCATATAACTAAAATTAGATGCAATATAGCCCTAAACATAACAAAATGGGCAGAAAAAAAAAGGTGACAAAACGGACAGAATATCAAAAGATTCTCACAGGAAGACATGGCAGCAATGCGGTAAGGTTGTATGACAATTGTTCAACTTTCTTTGTAGGAGGAATATTATTTCCAATTTTGACTGATGCCATCTTTACTGGATCGCCTGAAATCATGAAATTATATAACAACGTATATGAATGAACATTTTTTATTTTTTTTTAGGAGAAAAACTTAATAAGAGAGACAGGAGGAAAAGTACAGTTAGGGGCAGGATGAGATATCATCCCCAAACAAAAAATCGTAGATACATCATGGAAAATGAAAATAACTTATGCAACAAGGCTGCCCAGTCGCTCTGCATATCAGAAGTAACATCTCCCTTGAAACAGCCTTGAGCAGAACCCGAAGGAGAAGGTTTATTGGGTAAAGCAACACTCCTACTGTTGCGAGATAAACTGCACATTACCATTACAGTTTTAATTTTTAGCCTTATTGTAATGTTACCAAACCCTTTATAACGAGTCATCAAAATCTGATCCAAATGCCGTTGGGCATACCTTGTGCTCACCCCCCCACCAAAAAAAAAAAAAAAGTCATCCCATGTGAAAGTATCCAGTTCATGAATTCTGAACTAGTGCACATGACATACATAAGAGGGAGAAAAAGTAGTGGGAGGTCTGCTAATATACAAGTCATTTATGTTAATTTGTTAATCCTATACAAACAAGCATATATACACAAGACATTTATGTTAATTCGTTAATCCTATACAAACAAGCATATATACACAAGACACACACACACACGTGTGTGTGTGTGCCGCTGTCTGAACAAAGGACCTGACCTTAGAGAGAGCTCTGGATTTCAATTTTTGCTAGTCAAAATGGAACGTTTGATGGCTAGGATAGTAAGTTAGAAACAGAAAGAAGGATTTACAAAAAATTCAACCGAGGAGTCCGAAATCCAAACTCTGCTATCTGAATTAGTTGAGAAATTAATAGAATCAGGTAAAGGCAAAAGAAACTGTGATTCACCAGTTTCTCTATCACTTAAGCTTCTACCAATCCCAAATTAAACTATCCTCATGAACAGAATAATCTCGTTGACATCAACATAGATGAACTTATTTCTTAGACACTATCCACATGGTACACAGCAAGCAAGAAGAGGAAGAAAAGGTATGCATCACATTAGAAAATAATTTATATGTCTATGGAAAAGTAAATATAACAGTTGGAGTTTTGAGGGAATAGAATATTTACCCATAATAAAACCAAGAAGAAAGGGAACAGTTACATGCAGTTCGTCAGGCAAAACCTCCAACATAGGAAACAAAGGTTGCAACTGAGATCTGCCAAAGGATGTAGCTATGGTTGAAAGGTATATTGTCAGATTTTTGTAGAGTATTGACAATGACAATACATCACCAAATAAATACTTATACAAATTTGACAAGAAGAGTACAGCATTAAGAGACTCGCCTGGATTGACTAATATCAGAACTAGGTCAACTGTTGGATTACGAGCAGCAACAGCAAGTGCTAGGCATCCGCCAAAGGAATCGCCTACCAGATAAATTGGCTTATTTGGAGACAAAGCATACTCAAGCTTAATAGCTTCTTCAACAAGTTTCACCAGTCCTTCATAAAATTAAAAGGAAAAAAGTTTCATTTTAATTTTGATAATGGCACCTACTAATCATCACTTGCAGATTGAAATTTATTCAACCACATAAATTTTACAAAAATATCTTCTGTCAATTATGCTCACCAATCTAACAATTACTATTATACAAGAGTTCTGCCAATCAAATGGGAAGAATTAGTATTATGTCAGATCGTTATCTTCCAAATAATAGACACCAATCTAACAAGAGGGATCCAAATTCTTAAATAATTTAAAGGCATGAACAAGATAGTCATCTTATTTTTTACAGAAAATTGTCAGTCTCTGCCATGATAAAAGCATATTGTATGAGAAAAATCATTTTGCAAGTGACAGATGAAACAGATCTCGAATGAAGAATGCTACATAGAATGTAAATTTGATTCATTAATAAAATGAACTGCAAGCACGATCAAATATTGAAAGCACACAATAATTGAGAAGCATTTGTTGATTGCTCCCTAATAGATGTTTTAATACCCCAAAGAAAATGTTTCACAAAAGCTTACTTTCTGTCACACAAAGAAACTAAGTTGCTAGAAACAATAATCAAAATCTGAAGTTAGTATCTTTTAAAAGCATCAACAGCAAAACAGATGAACTTCCAAAAGTTGGCATAAGCATACATTAAAAGGTAAAGACCTTCAAATGGTGTCCGATCTTGAACAGGAATATGCAAGCAACGAACTTCGAAAGCCCTGTATTGCAGAAAGCAAAGGTGAAAAGAGAAAACATAATAACATTACATGAAAGTAAATAGAGTAAACTGTAAAAGGAGAGTTTTCTCTCCAAGAAGCTTAAACATTGCCATTAACTTTCAACTAGAACTCTCTAGTCTCTACGGCAAAAATTATCAGACCATTGACAATAATACCCCAAATATACAATCTTCAAAGTGCTGATTATAATCCTGCAGACTTGACATTTTCTAAACGAATGCCAGTTTATAGGATTGTTTTCATTAGTTATTGAAATAAAGACTAATAGAACATACTTCCCAAGAGCTTTATGGTGCAAAGTGAGGCCCAATCCTGTGCCATCCATCCCTGCATGAATCAAAATCAAGAAACTGAAAGATGAGTACAGTTAACATTAAAAAAAAAAAAAAACTATTCGCTCCTTCAATTGCAGGAAGGAAAAAAATTTGTTTTTCCCACAAAAGCCTCCTATACACATAACAGTCTCATACAAGACATAACAATAACCAATAGGCAACCAATTCAATTTACAATATATTTAGAGTAAATAGTGAAATTAGCAATAAGTCAATCATATCAGACCCTAAATGATGAAAATTACTCTCGAGAAATCTGAATATGTATTCCATCTTTCAATGGAAAACACCTTGAAATATTAGGACTAATTTGAATAACAAAATGCACATTCAGAAACATCAGGAATAACCGAAAAAAATTTCATCTTTCAAGAACTAACATCAGGAATAACACAACACTTGTATCTATCATGGACAAATTTGACTATTTATTTATTTATTCATTTGAAAACAACACCACAAGCACCTACTTATAGAACTACACAGTTTTGTCATAAGAAAACACTATTTACCAGGTAGAAACAGAAGAGTCGGAGAATTTTTCAAAGGAGAACCACATTCAAGAGGGCAAAACCACCTTGGTGGGCCACCATCAAACTTGCTCATCTCTTTGGCTGCATCAAAATAATCTTCTACAGTGCGAGTCCCATACCCATCATTCCAAAGTGGTCTCAAATCTTCTTCTTCATCATCTGCCAAAACAGTAGTGGCAGTAGTATTGATCACCTCATTATTTTCTTCAACTCTTGCATGCAACAAAGAACCATTTTGCTGTGTCTCAGTCTCATTAACAACGAGAGACGCTTCTCCATTCACATTCACTGATTCAGAGGACAACACCATCGAGCTTCTTCGACCATCGAAGCTCTGAGCTTGAACTCGAACTCGGTGCCTTATCCTTGAGCTTATTGCAGAAATGGGTGATACCCGAAAACCCATTACCGAAGCCATAACTCACAAAGGCTTCAGCTTTTGGAACTGAACAAAAAAAATCACTTTTGTTTTTGTTCTTCTTTTGGTTTTTGTTTTTTAGCAATGGAAGCTTAGAATGTTAAACGGAGCACTGTCTCCGAACTGAATGGAAGTGTGAGACAGAGTCACATGTTTGGTGTTTTGCGTAAAATCATTTTTATCCGAACAAAACAAAAGGAAGAGTGATAAAAGCGATATTGCAGCAAGACACACAAATGGAAAGGAGTGATGTAATGTAATGTAATATCCTTCTTACATTTATTTATTTAGTGAACAAATTTAGGTGAGTTGACTCACCTGAGGACACAAAGAATGCTTACAGAGATGCTTATAAATTATCCACCAACAAAATCATCATTCTTAGGCTTACTTATATTTATTTATATATAAAAGATAGCGAGAATAAATAAATTCTAGAATCTAGAAGCTCCTTTTATATATATATATATATATATAAAGATAAAATAAGGTAAATTAGTCCTATATGTTTATTTTATTTTTCATATTGGTTCTATAATTTTTTTATATTTTTCAATTTGATCCTACACATTACATTTCATTTTCACGTTAGTCATTTCAGTCAACTTCGACCTTACAGAGTCTAATCAAAAGTCACGTGTCGTACTAAGGTGATAATCACGTCAGATCAAAACTTACGACGTTAAGTCAAAATAATTCACGGAAAGGACTAACGTGGAAACAGAACGTAACGTGTAGGATCAATTTGAAAAATAAAAAAACTTATAGAACCAATATGAAAATAAAATAAATATAGGACCAACTTACCTATTTTGCCTATCTATAAAAGATACTCAATGTTATTAAACCGAACCGGTGATCGACTTGGTCAGGACACTGGGTTAATGAGTCACTGATATGATCCTACCAAAGGATCATATAGAAATTAGGATCAAGGAAGATCCGGGAATCATATGTTCATTTCTTGGATCATATCAGTCACTAGTTGAACAGTTGACTCGATAAACATTAAAAAATTCCAAAATATTCATACATAGGCAAATATAATTCAACATGCTTGTGGTTCAGGTTCAATAGAAGACATCTCTCATTAAAAGAACAATTCAACATTACATAGAGTAATATAGAGTATAGTATCAATATTAGAAACCAATATATCACTGTATCAATATAATATGAATACAATTCATAAAAATAGCAACAAAAAAAAAAAAAAGATTGGGTCAACCGGCTTTTCCAGCCATGTCGACCGAGTTTCATAAAAAATCGGCCAGGTCAATCAGTTTTTTTCCAGATCGATGTCTTGACAGTCCGATGGCTTAACACGATCAACTTGGTAACCAGTTTCCGATCTAATCGGTCGGATCGGCTGGACCGAGCCGGTTTTTATAACACTGAAGATAAATATTGTTTTGGATTTAATTTTAATATATTGTAATTATTAAAAAAATATTTAAAAATATTTAATTTTCATAATAATTATATTAAAACTGACATGTGCTATAATATATAATTAATTAATTAATTAATTAATTAATTAATTATTAATATATTTTGTTGGACCCTTCAAGGAACCTAACCTGCCTTAATGCCTAATGCCTAATGCCTATGGTTGGAAACTTGTGACTTGAACCGAAAGAGTTTGTTGGTCAGTAGGTAAAAATATTAAAAAATGACCAAAGATAAAATACATCCTTCTCTCCACTATTTCCTGAAGTAGTACTCTGAGACTTTCCTTCTATTATTCTTTTTCTTTTTGCTGTTGAGAAATTAGCATCTTAATTACCGACTTCTTTTATAACTTGATTCTTTTTTCCATCTCAATTCTCACATTGGGAAGTCGTATCTCATTTGCCAACTTCATATACAATTCCTTAATTTGATAAAAATATGCAACATTAAATAATAAATACAATCTTCAAGACTTGATTTTAATATAATACGACTTTTTATTTCGTGACGAAATTGTTAGATTAATTTTCTAATGAAATTGGATCCTCGTGCCTTAAAATAATATGTAACACATTTTTTTCGAATAGAATTTTGATAAAAGAAAAAGTATTTATGCTTTTGGGCTGAGTGGTGCATTGCCATCTTTTATTACATCATTCTTTACATTTAAATCTTAATCATTAATGTGATTTTCAAAAAAAAGTTGATCAATAATTATAAAAATAACTTTGTCAAATATTTTTTTTTATAAAAATAACTAAAAAAGAATATAATAAATTGATATCAGAATATCATTTTTATGGTATGTTAGGCTTTATGTCGGATTCACTGGTTGTGCCTAGGCCACAACTTTTGATTAGAACCGTTCCCTGGCACGCATACGATTGGGAAAGTAGCCTTCGGATTACGTGATGCAATTCCAATGGTATATGATATATCCATAATTTCTAAGTGCCGCACATTATTAGGATGTGTTTGCAGTAGGGGTGTGCATAGGACGGGTTAGGACGGGTTTGGCTTGTCCCTCACCCGGCCCTAAACCTTGACCGACTCAATTCTTTGAACCCTAACCCATCCCTAAACCCGAAGGAACCCGAACATATGCGGGTTGAATAAATACAGGGTTTAGATAGGACGAGACCGGGTTGACCCGAAGGACAACATATACTATGATTAGGGGTGTGAGGAGAAAATCCAACAAAGTAGTATGAGCAATGTCACGACAATTTAACTACATTTTCTTATAAAAACAAGAAGAATAGCCTGCATCAATCATCAATGCTTGAATTCTTTAGG
Organism: Echinosophora koreensis; assembly: GCA_035048595.1. Taxonomy (NCBI): domain Eukaryota; kingdom Viridiplantae; phylum Streptophyta; class Magnoliopsida; order Fabales; family Fabaceae; genus Echinosophora; species Echinosophora koreensis. The sequence continues at coordinate 4,343,064 of JAPCYP010000016.1, read as the reverse complement.
CATTCTGTAAAGTATAAATCAACCTTTTATGCATAATCCTTAGAGACTAGATAGTACATTGTCAAGTTTTCATGTTTCCCATTCACAACTTCCATTATCTAATCTTTACTATGCTGTCACAGATAAAAACAAATATATTTACTAGTAAATCTATCATTTCATCCTCATCCTGTACAATAAATCCCGTACAATAAATCTGTCATTTCATCATCAACCTGTATAATATTTCATCTCAAATGCATGGAGTTCATGCCACAAAATGAAACAATAAAATTTATGAATAAACAGTTTAATGCTGCAGATTTTGTGCATAAAAACTGATATTTCTTAGCTACTAGCTATGGTACTACTTGATTCCTTTTCAGACTAATTAAGACAGCTATCCCATTTGGCATTTATAACTCCTCATGTACAATTGTACATAGTAGCCAGAGAGCAAAAGTGTATCAAATAACAATACGTAACCACAAAAATGCAAAAAGCAAGCAGAGATAATTTAAAGTGGCAATAACACTATAACAGTACCATAAACTGTACCATAATCAGCAATATAAAGTGCAGATAACAGAAAAATGAAAACCATAATCAGTAACATAAAGTGGCAATAACAGTACCATAAACTGTACCAACATAGCAACATCAGTGCAGAACATAATTCAAAGTATTTGTAAATGTCTACTAGTTAACTATCAACTAAGCTGCCTATCATTCACAAAAAAAGCTGCAGTTGCCTGTCATTCACAAAATAAAAAAAAACTGCAGCTGCCTATCATTCACAAAAAAGCTGCAGGTGTCTGTCATTCACAAAAAAAGCTGCAGCTGCCTGTCATTCACAAAAAAAACTGCAGCTGCCTATCATTCACAAAAAAGCTGCAGGTGTCTGTCATTCACAAAAAAAGCTGCAGCTGCCTATCATTCACAAAATAAGCTGCAACTGCCTATCATAGTATCATTTATCAGTCAATTTTCATGGGAACTTGATGCCCATGATTTGCTCCTTGGGGCTCAGGAATCTTAGCAGCAACATCTGCGAAAACACATAAGTTTGATCTACATGAAATGCATATTTTGAAATTAACTAACTGATAAAAAAAACAAAGTAGTAATAAACTCACCATCAACAATCTTCTCAGTACTATCAAATTGATCAAATTCCTTCTCATCAAACTTGAGGCCATTGGGGTTTAACCAATTTTGAGTGCAGATAAGAGCTTCAGCCATTCTAGGAGACAAAGAACTACGGAAGACATCAAGCACACGTCCGCTAGTGCTAAAGCACGACTCCGATGCCACAGTAGAAACCGGAACAGCAAGTACATCACGAGCCATGCAAGATAGGACTCTGTATTTTGTAGAATTTGCCTTCCACCAATTCAAGATGTTGAAGTTAGCATCATCAATGTCATCCAAGGTCTCTTCTCCCAAATACCTCTCAAGATCAGACTTTTCAGAATTTGTTCTAGCCACCTTCTGTTTTTTCCAAACTTGCATCCTGCTCCCCGAAATACCTTTGATAGCATGTGACCCTTTAAGATTGTCATCCAAGGTTGCACTCTTGGAAGAATCTCCACCATCTTCACTTTCCTTTATATCATAGATTCCTTTTGCATAAAATTGGTACAACTCATCCAAGGTCTCTTTAACCAAAGTAGACATAGTACATGCCAACTCTTTATCATATGTATCCTCTAAACTCCAAGTGATATAATCTAGTTTGTAGCGAGGATCCAAGACAACAGCAACAAATAACAATCGGTTAAACTTGTCCACATTTCCCCAATATTTTTCATACTTTGCTTTCATTGAACAAGCCATAGACCCCAAAAGTTCAGATTGGTTATCACTCCATGATATCAATGCAGCTTGTATTGATGCAATTTCATGATAGCAACGATTTGAAGTCACATGCAAAGAACCAGAGAAACACAAAGTCATTTCATAAAAGATTTGCAAAAATTGAATAAATACCCTAGCATTGGACCAATCCAAACTTGTTGGCGGACAAACTTTCTTTTTCCCTTTCTCATCTTCACGAAACCATTTACGAAAATCTGATTCTTGATCATAAAGCCTATCAAACGCCTTCTCATACTTCTCGGCATGTTCCAACATAATGTAAGTCGAATTCCACCTAGTTGGAACATCCAAGCACACAAGGCTTTGAGACTTAATCATTTCGGCCTCGATGCATTCCTTAAATCTTTTAAGTCTTTGGGGAGAAGACCTAACATATCGCACAGCATTCCTAATGCTATCAATGGAAGGTTGTTGCTCCTTTATGCCTTCACTTACAATTAAATTCAGAATATGAGCACTTGAGCAGCACACCTCATGTGCAAATATTTGCCACCACATACTAGCCCACCCCTAGCATCTAATTTCCTTTGAAGGTACAAAATGGCTGCATCGTTTGAGCTTGCGTTATCAACTGTGATTGTGAAAACTTTCTCAATTCCCCATTCTCTTAAACACCTCTCAACCTCTCTTCCAATGGTCTCACCCTTGTGATTTTCAACTAGACAAAAGTTCAAAATTCTTTTTTGATGCTTCCATTCTTCATCAATGAAATGTCCAGTCAAACACATGTAGCCTAAATTCTGGTTTGAAGTCCAGCAGTCTGTAGTCATACAAACACGATTGCATGACTTCATAAACCAAGCCTTTAGCTTCTTCTTTTCATCCAAGAACAGTTGGTAGCAGTCCCTTGAAATCGTGTACCTAGATGGCACAGTAAATCTAGGCTCTAACCGGTTCATCATTTTACGGAACCCACGTCCTTCAACAACCTTGAATGGCATTTCATCGCATATGACAAATTCAGCCACGACCCTCCTGCAATCCTCTAAGTTATAGCCAACATATTTTTTTGCATCTAGGTCGTCTTCTCCCTCATTGATCTTTGGCATATAACCATGAAGTGTCCCCATCTTCCCCGCTTTAGAAAATATCCACTGATGAGACCTATGCAGGTGTTTGTTCAAAGTATTCGTGCCATGCCTGTTTGGGTCACAGACATACACGGTACGACAATGGTTACATTTGGCCTTATGTTGGCCCTTAGTCTCCTCTAAGGGAAGCTTGGTGAAATGATCCCAAACCATGGAGGATTTCTTACTCTTACTTCCTTGTCCAACAGACTCAATTTTTTCACCCCCTATCTGCTGAGATAGTACTGGTACAGTAGAACCATCTGCAGGAGGGTTGGGTTGCAAATTTCAGTCGCAATTGGCATAGATGGACTAGGCTCTCTATCTGCCATTTCTTTTTACCTAAACAATTGTGATCAAAAAAAGCAAAAATCAGTAACAAATATTGACTGACAAAAATTAGTAGCAAATATTAATAGTAGCAAAAATCAGTAGCAAATATTAACACAGTAGCAAATATTGACTGACAAAAATTAGTAGCAAAAATCAGTAGCAAATATTAACACAGTTTCTAGTTGCATCAAATGTTCTGCAAGATTATTTCCTGAATTTAAAATTTGCTAGAGAAGTAATAAAAATTGAAATAATCCTGGTCAAAGAGGTTGTTATTTGCGGTTACACTTCCTATCTCATACTTAAATCTTGCAGACAGAAAAATTATTTGCAGATAAGGAATACCAAAAGCATGTAACATTAAGTGTTAAAGTCCCACACAATTGAATATATGAGTAAACCATGAGCTAGCTTTTAGTGTTAAAGTCCCACACAATTGAATATATGAGTAAACTAAGTGTTAAAGCCACCAAATGTGCATCAAGAAACTAAGTATTCTAAGTATCTACAAGAAAAGGTCCCTGCTTTCACATTGTTTTTAGCTAAAAACTGAAAAAACAGAGTGTCAAGTAGCCACTACACCATAGCCAACAGAGCAATTGTTTTAGGGTTTCAAAATAGTAAGCACAACCAAGTACAAAAGTGCAAAAGACTACCACAGCTGAGAAATTGTTTTAGGGTTTCAAAATAGTTTTAGGGATTCAAATTTTTTTCAGAGATTTGAGAGAGAGAATCGAGTAGCAGAGAGAAAAGAACATACCAAGGCAAAGTTGCAAGGATGAACCGTCGTGGGTGGTGGTCCTCTTCACGGAAGCACGAACGGCGAACGGAGTTGCAGGGTTGCAGGCGGTGGCGCAGCAGGCAACAACAGTGCGGTGGGTCTCCTCCTCGCAAGTCGACGCCGTGTGTAGCCGTGTGGGTGGGTCTCCTCCTCTCGAGTGTTGACGCGGCGACGCCGTCGTGGGTGGGGCTGAGGCGCTGAGCCACTGAGGATTTGTGGGTCTGAGACTTGAGAGTTGAGAGTGAGGAGTCGAGATGAGTGTTAAAATGTGACAAATTTTTAACCTGCCTAGACTGATCGTAGTGGGCATTGTGTAATGGGTTGGGCTGGGCCGACACTGAAGGTAAAAAATTCTGGGACAAATAAGAGTGTAAGTATACTAGGGACGGGCCGGGTAACCCGAAGGGTAACCCGGGCCCGTCCTAAACCCGGTACCGGGTCAGAAAAATAGGACAGGGTTCGTCCATTTGTCTTTTCGGGTCCGTCTTTTCATTGTCCAAAACCAACCGGGCCGGACCGGGTTACCGGGTCGGACCGGGTCATGCACACCCCTAGTTTGCAGGTGTGTTTGTGCAGCCAAAACTGGCGTCTACAAACCCAAAATTATTTTTGTCCTTTTTATGAAGTTGATAGTTGATACCACTTGGATGAACTGTGTTTCAGATCAAAGTAGGTTTTGGATAGAAGTGAAGGGAAATTCAAGGGTGAGTCACCAAAGAAGTCGCTCAACGTGAGCAAGGGTCTTTATGTAACAAAATAATTATTTTTTGGTCATTTCCCCTTTTTGCGTTTGGCACCCCCACCCCTACTCCCCTCTCCCTCTTTATCGGTCTCTGGAACTCTGACACCGCCGACCACCGCGTCTTCTTCTGCTGAAAACATAGACCATGAACATCCTTGATTTGAACCTCGATTTTCAGCTCATCACCGGCGAGAATGGAAAGAGGAAGCTGAAGATCGATGCCTGGTTTGAATCATGGAAGACATCCATCGCCATCCACATCGCACTCAACCACGTCGAGAATCTCATCAATGACTCTGTAAGGGAGCGGGGAGGTTTCGTTTAGGAGATGAGGGGCTGGATCTGTATGGATATGATTTCGAGCTCGATGAAATGGGGTCTAAAGATTGGGTTTTTGAGCTTCGGATGTTATGGCCCTTGTTCTTTGACCTCAACGATGGAGACGCAGAACCTTTCGAGGATGTCCTATGTGGAGGTGTTGTGCGACTGAGTGGAGATGGAGGTGGCACATGACGGTTCTGGGTCGCGCGATCCGCGTAGATTTGGTCGTGTTTCAGGATGGAGCGACCACGAGATGGTGATTTACAGCACGCACACAATGCGACGGAAGAAGCAACAGCGGCAATGACAACGGAGGAAGCAGCGACGACAGTGACAGTGGAGAAGGTGAGAAAGGAAAGTGAGAGAATGAGATGGACTGAATATTTTAAATTTGAAAAATATAAGAAGTTTAAAATAAGTAAACTTTGCTTAGATGCCTCTGCTCACGGTGGGAGACACCCTAGAAGACACCGTGAAGTAAAATTTTATTGTTACTTTCTAAGTTGATTTAAAGGTCAGTTTGTTAATTCTAATCCAAACACACATTAACCATTTAGCGTGTTGTTTGGTTAAAAAAAAAATTAAACGCCAACCTCTCTTTGAATATCTACCTTGGAGGAAAGCTCCAAATTGTGTCTCTCGGGACGTCAAAAAAGTGGGTTTACATCGAAAGAGCAATTAATTGTAATCAATTTCATTTTCAATTATTTTCAATTATTTTTATAAATACAATAGGAAAAAACTGGTAACGACATGTGGCAACTGACACATGGTAAATTTTCTTGTATAGGGAATTACTTTGTATAGATTATAGATAGATAGATAGATTATAGGTTTTTAGTCTTTTACATAGATAATTTATAATTGGGCCTATATGCATTAAATAACGTTAGCTTCTATCATCCATATGGGTCAAAATTTTCTTCCAAGTGATAATTGATTATGAAAATATCACCTTATTTTTTTTTATTTCTTATTTTTAAAAAATTGTATAAAAAATAGAAATGAAAACAAGATGCCATTTATATAATTATAAACGAAATCCTAAAATAAAAGCAGATAACAAGGAATAAAGCAAATGGAACCATGCTTTCTCAATCTTCCAATGTCCATCCTCCACCAAATTCTCCTAGTTATTCTCTCTACAATAGTATTATCATCCTAAGCCAAATAAATATTTAAACTTGAAAAATACTTTGTTTCGTAAGAGGTCAGCTGCAAACAACAACCATGCAAAAGAAACAAAATCATCCAAGTGCTTCAAGGCTTGAACCTTGAAGAAAGCATCATTTTTTATCATAATAATGACCATGGCCTATCCAAGTAAATTAATGTCACATATAAGATCAAGAATAATGTAGCATGTTAACCATTTTTCATGGCTTAAAAGCTGGAATTTGATCAGATTCAGAAGGATGAAATGCTTGATACATTTTCCTATTGATTAAATTCCTGTATGGATCTTCCTCCCTTTTCTTGATCAAGTAATCTAAACTGTGTTCAACTTCAGATTTAATCTGAAGGTAAAGTTGGTTGGCAGCTTCTTTGTCCTTTAGCATATTCTCCATGCCTTTTGTTCTTATGGGCTTCCCAAATAGATAGTAAATGCGACCAGGTATTTTGGGGAGAAGCACTGGAACACAGACATTTCTGTTTGCTACCTCGCCACTTGTCTCATCTCTGTATGTGAAGATACACAAGAGTGGCATGTAAATAAAAAGTCCACACGGTTTTTGATATATTAGCTATATACGGAATAAAACACAGAGATATTCTCAGCAAAAAAAGAATATTACACAAAGATATTTAATCATGAATGGGATGAAATGGAATAAAATTATCATGGAAATTCAGGTTTTTGATGGATATTGTTCTCAAATTTGGGTGATGTTCGGCTTTAGTCCCTCGTTTGAAAAACATACTTTTTAGTTCCTCAAATTCTAAAATATGTCAGTTTTGATCCCAAAACGGGACTTAAACGTACGTTTGGATAATTTTAAAATATACATTTGGGACAAAAAATGTATACTTGAGGACTAAAACTGACACTTTTTAAAAATTGGAGGGACTAAAAAAATACATTTTCCAAACGAAAGACTAAAACAGAATATTACTCAAATTTGAGGGACTAAAAACATATTTAACTATATATAAATTCATAAAGTAACTAATAGCCAATGAAATGCGCTTGACAGCATACCCTGAGTATGTACCCTGAAAAGAAAAGATGAGTATCATAGAGTCTCCCCAATTACCATATCATTGTTTGAATAATTTAAGAAGGAATGGAGGAAAGTCTCCATTCTATTGTTATGACAAAAGTTATAATTATATTAGTAAATAATAACTCAAATTGGGATGCAAGAAAAATAGAGGGATTGAATAAAATATGATGGAATAACATCTATCGAATTTCACCCTATTCCAACCTAAGTTTCCCAAACAAAGGTAACTAATGTTATTCCATTCCATTGGTCATTTCCCTTCATTTCACTCCTTTCACTGGTCCAAACATAGGCAAAAGAAGTAATATATACTTTTGATATGAATAATTACCTAATTTTGTTTGCATCGCGATTTGAATCTCTGATGTGATCGTTGACTATGGGAATCTTCATCAAGTCATTGTAATCAAGAACTATCTGTAAGATTCAAACAATAAGAGTCCAATCAAAAGGAAAGTACTATTAATTATCAAACCTCAAGCCATTTCTTCTCATTCCTCTCCCCACCCCCAACAAGTCAAGAAATACACGGGTGGCACAAATTGTGCAATGATATTGAAAGGAGTATTTATGAAAACTATGCAATTATGTCGCATTGGGTTCATTATTTATGAAGACATTCAAAACGAGTATTCTCAGGAGAAAATAAAAAATTAATCTACAATATATCCAAGCTAGGAAAATGAAAAAATCAAGTTAGCAAAGAGCTAATGAGATTAAAGTTCTCTTTAAATCCAATGGCTTAGTGGGTAGAGTGATTCTCAACATTGGAAGGAAGATTAATATAAAGGGCGACACACTGCACGAGGCTCCTACATGATAGGGTGTGAGGAAAGTATATGCATGTCGTCTTATCCGTCTTATCCATGCAAGAGGAAAAAAGTAAAAAGATCCCATTGATTATGCCACTAACTCCATTATTAATACTGAATCGTATCTACTATAATCAAGCACTATATTCTATACTCACAAAGAGATTTAAATCACTACTAGAGCAAGGATTTTCAGCTCTTTTGTGTCTGGCATCTGTTATGATGATATATCACTTGACTCGAGCAGAATGGACAATCTAAAATTATTATGGGTGGAAAAGTAAGGAACAGTAAACCCCAAAAGAAAAAATGAAATGAAAAATAATTAAAGAAATTGTTAGAGAAAAAGAAGAAACCTACTTCAGCGATATCATCTTCACCTACTGCTCCAAATGGCACAATTGTGGCGCCAAATCGTGCTGCCATTCTCACAAATTCAGGATGATTAGGCCAATATAACTTGTATTCCTCCCCCTAGCAATTATGGGAGCATAGTCAGTGTTAAAGCAGAAACTAGAGATCCATCATCACATAATAACAGTAAGTGCTGATTTCAAACTTTGACAAGCACGAAAAATCAGAAGAAACCAAAAATTAGTGAGAAGTTGACAATTGTGCAGTATTGACTCGTAATCTCCATTATATGTTTCTATGCATGGCCATGCCTGTTTCTGAAAAATGCAATGAAACTTAATTGCTATTTTGTGTCTTGACTTCCTTACAATTTGCTTATATACCTCTCACCTTTCTCCTTCTTCCTGCGCTTATAATCTAGAGGTAAAGAACCAGATACAAATTTAGGTGATAATGTGTCTAAAATAAAAAGGTGCTAAGAACTCTGCAGTTGATTGCGAGGTCTCGGGATCAAATCCTACCTTCACCTTTCACGTATGAGCAAAGTTTGATATGGACTCCCCCAATTCCATCGTTTCTGCAGCCAAATGTTAGCCATTAGATTAATCTAATGGTCAAAAAATCTCTTTTCTGACAATTAGTTTAATCCAACAGCTAACATTTGGCTGAGGGGAATTGCGGCTGCACAGGATCCAGGTCCAGGTGTAACGTATATGTATTGGTTTATGTGTCGATCTAGGCATGTGACTAAATTTTACCCGTTGACATCCATAGGGTTTCAGATATTCTTTGTATTTGGCAAAATAAATAAATAAATGTCTCTAAAATACAAAAATTTGAATAGGACATGAAATACATCAATTTTGTGACACCTTTTCAATAATATAACTACATAGGAGAAGTCTACCAAAAAAAAAAACTACATAGAAGAACTGAGAGCATAAAATATTGATGCACCTTAAAATGGAGAGCCTCACGTACACCACCAGGATATAGCAGAACATGTGATTTTGTTGAGAACAATTTAAAAATATTGGTTGCTGAAACAGGCACCCCACCAAGTACCTTCCCCCAATCAATCACAGAAAACTCAGAAGATGCACTCTCTATTTTATCTGTAAACAGATAAGGATGTGCTAGTCCACGAAGCATAATACCCTTCTGACTTAAAAATTCATCTACAAGTGATATAAGCTCTAACCCCAACAACATGTGATAACCAACCAATAACACAGGACCTTCATCTGGAACACCAGAGAGACCTTTCACAATCTTTCCATCCTCCAAAGTTGAGAACATCACAGATCCAGGAACAGAACGTTGTAATCTGCCATCCATGTCATTCAGCAGCATATTATCAGCTTTATGCCCATCATTCTAATATGTTTGGGAACATGTGCAACTTCAACTGTTAAAGAAGAATATAAAACAACAAGCAAAGTCTTTCCTGAAAGTGGGGTCGGCTACATGGATCAAACATTCAAACATTATTGTTTTCTATCATAAACTAAAGGTGTATTTAGGTAAACAACTTAATTAAGCTCATATTCAATAAGTTTTTTTTCCTTCAAATAGGCTAATGACAACTTATTTTCATAAGTTTCTCTGGCAAGCTTGTCGAAATAAGCTAAAAAGAACCTATAGGAAGTTCATAAACTATTTTTATAAACTATTTAAATAAGATTATTTTCCATAAGCTATTCTTATAAGATCAAATAAACTATATATATAAGTTCTTCCAAACGCATCCTAAGAGCTTGTTTGGGAACGATTGTTTTATAGAGTTTCAGTTGTTTTTGGGAAAAAGGCTTTTCATAAAAAAATTGTTATGTTTAGGTGAATAGCTTAAAGTTTAGAAAAAGCTTTTATTCTTTAAAAGTTTTTATAGAGTTTCAGCTGTTTTGAACAATCTAAAGATAAGGACTGTTATTTGGATTGTTTTTTTTTTTTTATCATGATTTAACGAGAAAGAACTTTCCCATATAACCCTCAAACGTTTCTTGTATTTCATAGCTGCAAGTTTTACATTGAGTAGCCTTGTGATTAGAAATTTTATTCAATGTTTTATAAATAAATAAAAAATTGATGACAAGTTATAAAAAAAAATATTCTAATGTTTTTTTTAACAAAAAAATATTCTAAGGTTAAAAAACATCAAATATTATTCACTTTTCCACCAAATATTAATAACAAATAACATCATACCCTTTTTTTGTAATTTACTATGTAAAAGTAATTTTTTTTTACCATCCAAACAAAATAGATTATCTTAAAATCGTTTTTCAGCAAATATACCCAAACAAAAACAGATTCGGATTATAACCGATCATCACAATAATCGATTATACAAAAACCGATTATCAGCATAATCTTTTTTTTTTTTTTTCAGCTTTCCAAACTAACTCTAAGGCTTTGTTTGTTGGAGTAGAAAATAGCAAAAGAGAAAATAAGAAGAGAGAAAAGGAGAGAGAATACACTTTTCTCTTGTTTGGTGGAGGAGAGAAATAGGGAAGAGAGAAGAAAATTGGTGGGACCCACCTCAAATTTTTTTCTCTCCCCAAGTGAGAAGAAAATGAGAGGGAGAGAGTGTTTCATATAAAATGACTTTTGTACCCTTCTTTTTTGGTTCTCAGTCAATTATTTAATAAATTTAAAATTGAATTAATCATTTAATTATTTAAATTAAATTGAAATAAATAAAATAATTATATTAAACTAATAAATTTAAAATAACTTAAATCAGTTAAATTAATTTGTATTTGATTAGTTAAAATAAATTAAATAAATTAAATTTTAAAAAATTATATTGATTTTTTAGTTAAGGATATTTATCTTTTTAAAAAAAATTACTTTTCTCTCTTCTTATTTTCTATCCAACCAAACAAAGGGGAGAGAGAAAACACCTCTTTCTCCTCTATTTCTCTCATATTTCTCTTACACCAAACAACACATAAAATCTACTCTATTTCTCACCATTTTCTCTCTTCTCATACTCTTTCTCACCTCTTTCTCTCTTTTCTTTTCTTCTCACAACCAAACAAAGCCTAAGTCTTCAAGACAGACCACCTAGATCTGATTACGTTTTTCTTATTGGGACTTCCAGAGTTCTTCTCACACAACCTGAATATAAAAAGGTAGAGCAAAAATTGCTATCAGGATCTATTGTTGATTTAGAACAAAGCTAACACTAGTGAGTCTAGAAGTCTCAGCAAGACCCATCAATGACCCATCAATGACATTTAACAAAAATATGTTCCAATAAGAACAATATACATGGAGAGCATAAAATTGCCAGATCAAATTACCCAAATACTTGATCCATTGCATATCGGAATTCTGTCATACTGGGAGGAATGAAGTCCCTGACCAAATCATGCCTCCTTGATTGACGGTACATGCAAGTCCCCTTGATGATTGTCAGCAAACCAATCCCATCTTCCTGCACCACCATGCAGAATATACATTTAATCAACTAAGACACAGTGTTATCAAAAATCTCCAACTAATATTGTTATAATGGTGTGCTCAATTAAGGCTAGTGCGTTCACCTAAAAACACAACAAAGCATCATGTTAGATGTTAATGCACAAAATTGTGGCTTAAAAACATGGATGGATGTCCCTTTGTTATTTTTATGTATTCTTGGTCACATGACTCATTATTTAAAAAAAAATCACAAGACTATATATTATGTAATCTTCATCCAACAGTTACGAACCAATAGAAGGGTGTGTCTGTTGTCCTTAAAGTTACGAACTTTGCAGTTTTGCAATGATCCCACAAGTCTTTGAGCTTCATTTGCACTGGGAAGCATGGTATCCTTGCCACTAGAATGGAAAACTTTGTGAATGTCAATTCTCAAAATAATATATGGATGTTATGTGAACGAAAGAGTCTCAAAATTGGAGTAAGTAAATACTACTATAGTCCTAAAACATTTGACTTGGTTAATAATTCAACCTAATGCAGGGAGAAAAGAAATAACTAAACCCTTCCTTAAGCTCTTACATATTATTGACTAGTTGAAAAATATGTACACAATGTGATTGACCTGCAGGACATGTAATTATATAGGTTATTTTGGCAGAATTCATGTGGTATATTATTATATGTACTAGTCCAGATTTGAGAGTCAATTAGGAGCTCCATTTTGAAGTATGATGAGAAACAATAGAATGCCACCCCTCCCCCACACACACTATATTATTATGAGAGACATCAAATCTAGAGAGTAGGAACCTAGCAAGCACAAGCACTTCAGCTTTAACAGCATGGAGACGCGAATTAGCATATAAAGCAGCTGATTTTAGAAGTTTCAGCTTCCAAAGAAGAGTGTCCCTTGGTATAATATTAGCCAGCTCCTGACAATAGATTAAGGGAATAGATCAGACAAAGTAAATTACGCCCTGACAGTTCAATATAATCCCATACTGCATGAACTTCTTAGACCTCCTCTGGAAAATAGATTAAGGGAAAAGTACAGAGGAAAAAGACAGAGAAAATATCACCACCTCGACAACAAGAGAGATACTTAAAAAGGTATGAGGCTTACCAACAAAGTGAGAAATTATAATAATTCTGTACATATTATTCTGTTACCAAAATAATTTTTTTTTTTTTTTAAGAATCGTGTTACTAAAATTTAGGAGGTAAATCCATGCCTTAAGCTTGTAATTCTTGTCAAATAACTAAAATTTGATGCAATATAGCCCTAAGTATAACAAAATGGGAAAAAAAAGGTTACAAAAAGGACATAATATCAAAAGGTTCTCACAGAAAGACATGGCAGCAATGTGGTAAGGTTGTATGCCAATTGTTCAACTTTCTTTGTAGGAGGAACGTTATTTCCAATATTGACTGATGCCATCTTTACTGGATCACCTGTTGTCATTAAAAAGGTATGCCTTGAAACATTTTTTTTTTATAGGAAAAGAAACCTCATTGAGAAGAATAATTTGTTTGACATCAATATAGTTGTATTTAATTCTTAGGCACTATGCACAAGGTATGCAATAAGCAAGAAGAGGAAGAAAGGTATGAATTACATCTTCATGCAAAAGTAAATTTAACAGTTGGAGTCTTGAGAAAAATAGATTATTTACCCATAATAAAACTAAGAAGAGAGGAAACAGTTGCATGCAGTCCATCAGGCAAAACCTCCAAGATGGGAAACAATGGTTGCAATTGAGATCTGCCAAAGGATGTAGCTATGGTTGAAAATGTCAGATATTAGTAGATTATTGAGAACACATCACCACATAGCAAATTTGATAAAAAGATAAAAAGAATACAGCATTAATAGACTCACCTGGATTGACTAATATCAGTACTAGGTCAAGTGTTGGATTACGAGCAGCAACAGCAAGAGCTAGGCATCCACCAAAGGACTCGCCAACCAGATAAGTTGGCTTATTTGGAGACAAAGCATACTCAAGCTTAACAGCTTCTTCAACAAGTTTCACCAGTCCTTCATAAAATAAAAAAAATACAAAGTAAAAAAAAATTAAAGTTTCAGTTTCAGTTTTCCTTACAGTTTTAAGTAATTAGGATTTTAGGATTGCAAAAACTAAGAAGCAATGATTTCAAAAATTAAGTTGCACTCCTAAGATGTAAGGAATTTCAAAATCAAATCTGTACTGGAACTTGGAAAGGACAATAGGAAGGGTTAAATTGAGAAGTTTGATATGATTCAATGTAATGCTTATCCTCTTTTAGTCCACAAGGCATGTGAAGTAAAATTAATAGCTCAAATTAAGCACTGTCAAATATTGAAAGCATGCAATAATTGAGAAGCACTGATTACTCCCATGTGTTAAAAGGTAAAAACCTTCAAATGGTGTTCGATCATGAACAGGAATATGCAAGCAACGAACTTCGAAAGCCCTGTATTGCAGAAAGTAAACGTGAAAAGATAAAACAAATAGCATTACATGAAAGTAAATAAAATAATTTTTCTGAACAAACAAGAAAAATTTTGATTTGTAGTTTGTACACCACTATTAGCAGCATAATAGATTAAAAGTTTTTCTCTCCAAGAAGTTTAAATATCGCCATTAACCTTCAACTAGGACTATATACGGCAAAAATCATCAGACCATTGTGGCACTAAACTGAAAAATAATATCTCAGATATACAATCTTCAAAGTGCTGATTACAGGCTTGACATTTTTTTAACCAATACCATTTTATAGGATTGTTTTCATTAGTTATTGAAATAAATACTAATAGAACATACTTCCCAAGAGCTTTATGGTGCAAAATGAGGCCCAATCCTGTGCCATCCATCCCTGCATGAATTAAACTCAAGAAACTTTTAACATTGCACATATTTAATTTTGACAACAATCAACCACAACTGAAAGTTGAATACAAGTAACATCAAAGTAAACTATTCACTCCTTGAATTGCAGGACAAAAAAAAAATTTATTGTATCCACAAAAGCCTAGTACACACATCACAGTCTCAAAGAGGACTTAACAATAGAATAGATAACCAATGCAATTTACAATATATTTAGAGTAAACAGTGAAATTAGTCCGAACTCCCAAGAGAAATAGCGTCCGTCATATTAGTCCCCCAACTTTGGAAATTACTTCAGGTACAATTTGTATTCCATGATGGTTTCAAAATGCGGACAACATCATGTGATGCGACTGCGATATCTCGGTTGCAGCAGCCATTGCAACCGCATCGGACCATGATATATAGCAGACCGCACCAGACCGAGATTGGCTGCATCCATGGTTGTCAGAATCGCGAGTCAACTCGTAGACTCGGACGATTCCACGTTTCTACATGTGGAAAACGGGTGAACTCGTGGTCAGACTCGTTTTTGGGGTAGACTCGCCGTGACTCGGGTGGACTCGTACAAAATCGGTCAGACTCGCGATTTTGCAGCGAGTTGGGCGAGTCTGAGTGAAAATTTTCAAGACTGCACAAAAGCCCCAAAACGGTGTGTTTAGGTTAAAAAAACTGACCCTCTCATTCTTCATTCTCCTTCTCGAGTCTCGGCCTCCATTCCCAAATCCCTTCTTCGTTCACAAAGCCCTAATCGGCCATCTCCTCCCTGCAGCGCAGCTCCCCTTCGCGCCTCCTCCTCATCGCGCCTCCTCCCAATCGCGCAGCTCCCCATCGCGCAGCAGCTCCCCATCGCGCAGCTCCTCCCTGCCGCGCCTCCCTCTGTACCGCCGGTAGCTTATAGCACCTCCTTCCCTGCTTGAATCCGCCTGTTGAGAGTTGAGACAGAAGTTCACTTTGCAATGTCTCAAGCAGAAAACAACACAGCAGCAAGTGGGAGTTCTAGAGGCAGGGGTAGGAAAAATTTTCCTGGTAATAGGACTGACCCTGGGTGGAAACATGGGATTGATGTTATGGATAATGGAAAAAAGGTGAAATGCAATTATTGTTCAAAGACTGTTAGTGGAGGAATTTTCAGATTCAAGCATCATCTTGCTGGGACTGGAGAAGATTCTGAACCATGTGCTACGGTGCCGGATGAAGTTAGACATGTGTTTATGAGAATTGTGGCTGAGGCTAAAGAGGCATCAAGGAAAAAAAAAAGAATACTTGATGTTGATGAAGATGATGAGGAGGTTGCAATGGCTAGCTCTCAACAAAAAGGTTTTTCCTTTGCAAAAGGGAAAGCAAAGGTCAGTCGTCCAGTTCAAGCAACAATTAATCAAATGGTGAAAAAGGGATTCAAAGAGGAAGTTGATGATCAGGTGGCCAAGTATTTTTATACAAGTGCAATTCCTTTCAATACTATAAAAAATGTGGAGTTTGCAAAGATGTGTGAGAAGATTGGGAAATTTGGGATTGGCTACAAACCTCCCTCTTACCATGATATAAGAGGAAAGCTTTTGAAAAAAGCAGTGGCTCAAACAGATGACATGCTTCAAGAGTTCAAGGAGGAGTGGAAGAGAAACCGGTTGCACAATCATGTCTGATGGGTGGACAGATAAGAAGAGGCGTTCCATTTGTAACTTCTTGGTGAACAGTCCTAAGGGGACAGTGTTTCTGTATTCATTGGACACTTCTGACATCTCAAAAACAACTGAAAAAGTGTTTAAGATGTTGGATGATGTTGTAGAAGAAGTTGGAGAGGAAAATGTGGTCCAAGTTGTCACTGACAATGCTGCAAATTTCAAGGCAGCAGGTGAAATGTTGATGCTGAAGCGACCCAACTTGTATTGGACTCCATGTGCCGCCCATTGCATTGACTTGATGTTGGAGGATTTTGAGAAACATCTGAAGGTGCATCAAGTTACAATACATAAGGGGAGAAAGATATGCACCTACATATATTGTAGGACACAGCTCATTAGCATGGTGAAGAAGTTTACCAAAGGGAGGGACTTGATTAGGCCGGGCAAGACTAGATTTGCCACTGCTTATTTGACCTTAGCTTGTCTTAATGAGCATAAGGCATCATTGTTGAGCATGTTTAGCTCAGAAGATTGGACTTCAAGCAAGTTTGCCAAAACTGCAGAGGGAAGAAAGGTGGAAGACATGATTTGTGATACTCGGTTTTGGAAGAATATAATTGTATGCCTCAAGGCAGCTGCCCCTCTCATTATAGTCCTTCGTTTGGTGGATTCTGATGAAAAACCCGCCATGGGTTTTATATATGAAGGGATGGATTGTGCCAAAGAGCAGATTAAAAGAAACTTCAATGATGTTAAAAAAATGGTAAACTTTCCTAACTTGATCTCATTTGAAAATTAATTAGCTTATTTGTATTGTGTTAATAATATAGGATATTTGGAATTTGTAGCTATGAACCCATCTGGAATATTATTAATGAGCGATGGGATAACCAGCTCCATAGGCCCTTACATGCAGCTGCTTATTATCTTAATCCCTCGTTACACTATGAACCCAAGTTCGATCATGAAGATGTCGAGGTTAAAATTGGGTTGTACGCATGTATGAGAAAGTTGGTAAAGGATCCTGAGGAGAGAAAGAAGATTGGGTTGCAGCTTGCAGATTTTCATTATTATAGAGGGCTCTTTGGTATTGATGCTGCGAAGGAAAGTAGGAAAAGTATGCTTCCTGCAGAATGGTGGGACTTTTATGGGGATGGAGCAGTTGAACTGAAGAGATTTGCTATTCGTGTCCTTAGCTTGACTTGTAGCTCTTCTGGGTGTGAACGTAATTGGAGTGCATTTGAAATGGTAAGTGAAGTTATGATTTTGTTTGTAGTTATCAAATTTTCTTTGTTTAGAAATATTGAGTTTTTATTTTTATGTTTTATTTTCTAGGTTCACACTAAGAGAAGAAATAGGTTGCATCAACAAAAGATGAATGACTTGGTGTATGTGATGTATAACTTGAAGTTAAAGGGTAGGGAAAATAGAAAAGTTGTTGCTCTTCCCTTTGAAGATATTCATTCTGATGATGAATGGATAACTGAAGAGGGGGATGTTCCAAATGTTGATGAGGAGAATGTTGAGGAACCTATCAATGTTGATGAAGCAATTGAAGAGAATATTGAGCAACCTATCAATGATCCAAGACTTGATTTGGACTTTGATGCAAATATGGAAGAAGTTGTTTCATCCGGGGAAGAACTTGATTATGATGATTCTGATGATGATGGAGATGGTGGTGACAATGGAGATGATGTTGTTAGAGGATTGGATTTAGACATTTAGGATTGGATTGTTGTTATTTACTTAAATGTTTTGTTAATGTTTGGATTTGGATTTGGATTATGATGTTACTTTTTGATGATTATGATGATGTTAGATGTTTTTGGATTATATTGTTGTTGTGTTGTTGCTTTATGTTATATATATATGTCATTTATAGGTGTCTTTTATAATAGGTAGACTCGTACGAGTCTACGAGTCGAGTCTACGTGTCGAGTTTACGTACCCAAAACGAGTCTACCTAGACTCGCGAGTCTGACAACCTTGGCTGCATCTAGCTGCAACAACCGCAACTGTGACCCGCAGGAATAACTTTCATCCTTCAAGAACTAACATATTGTTGGACAATGGCAAACAGCAGGCATTTTTATCTGCAGCATTTTTTTTTTTGTCGCTATTGCAATTTTCTCTTTCTATATGCCCTCTTTTTATTTAGCTGGTTTGAAATTGTGGGCATGGGCCTCTATTTGTTTTTCTGGACTAATTTAGTTAGTTTTGATTTGATAATAAATTAGTTGTGGTCAGATCCTATTTTTATGCTCCTTTTTGAACGTTAGCTAACCTCATCTTAGTGGGGGGCTGATCTTTAGGAGATAATGGTGTAACTGTTTTCCTTCTCAGACCCATTATAAATTGGTCTTCTACGGTCACAAGAAAAAACAGAGAGAGAAATCTTCTTCTCTTGATTTCTTCTACCTTGCTATGCTTTCTTTTTCTTTGACTTCAGTACTCAATAAATCTGGGCAATTGTTCTGTGACTTCCAAAGCCTAAGGCCACGAGTGCACGTGTTCATAGGCTCGTTGTGTTAACCTTGGGGAGCGGTCGGCGATTTGAATTGCACCAAGGTCTAGCCGGATTTCGCTTTCAGGGCAGTGGTTTCCACGGCACAACTTCACACTCTATAAGTTTCTTTTTCTGTTCTGTACTGTATTTATTCTGATTCTTTTCACATTCTGAAAGCGAAATTTAATATCACAGTAGTCAACAGATATGGCTGTGAATGTACCCAGAATTATTCCTGACATGTCGAAATTGGAACCTCTAGATGGAACAAATTACAGGAGGTGGTCACAAAAATTGCTGATTCTGTTTGAAGCCTTGGAGGTTGATTACGTGTTGTTTGATGATCCTCCTGTTGACAAAAAGAAAGATGTTGTTACTCCAGCCACCACTGAAGACACAAGCCTCTCTCTTGGAACCAAGAAAGCTGATGAAGAGGCTAAGAAAAAATATGCAAAGGACAACAAAACTATTAGGGGTCATTTACTGACTCACATGTCAGATAATTTGTTCGATTTGTTCATTAATCAGAAGTCTGCGAAGGTGATTTGGGATGCCCTGCTGCAACGTTATGGTGCTGATAATGCTGGAAAGAAGAAGTATGTGGTAGGGAATTGGCTGCGTTTTCAGATGTTGGATGACAAGCCAATCATGGAGCAGATTCATGAATATGAGAATCTGGTTGGTGATGTACTGAATGAAGGAATGAAGATGTGTGAGATACTACAGGCTAATGTGCTTCTGGAGAAATTTCCACCATCCTGGAGTGACTACCGGAACCAATTGAAACACAAGAAGAGAGATTTGTCACTTCAAGAACTGATCAACCATATGAAGACCGAAGAGGCCAACAGACTTAAAGATAAGCATGTTTCATATTCTGTAAATTCAATTAATGCTAATGTTGTTGAGTTTGATGATAAGAACAGGTCCAAAGGCAAAGGGAAAAAATTCCAGAAAAATGAGCAACACAAACAAACATACTGGTTTCAAGAAAGGCGATAACAAGATTCAGAAAAGGAAAGTCGCCTGCTATGTTTGTGGCAAAACAGGTCATAAAGCATACCAGTGTTACATGAGACAAGGACAACACAACCACAACCAGAAGCCGGCACCAACTGCACCTCAAGCAAATCTAGCAGAAAATGATGAAGTGATAGCTGCTATGGTAGTGGAGGCAAACCTGGTCGACAACAAAGTGGATTGGATTCTGGATACCGGCGCTTCTAAACACTTATGTGCCAACAAAGAACTTTTCCACCAGTTTGAGGATGCTGCTGATGGAGAGTGTGTCTTCATAGGAAACTCTGCTACAGCTGGAGTGCTTGGTAAAGGAAAGATTCTCCTCAAACTTACTTCTGGAAAAACTTTATCTTTGAGTGATGTTTTGTATGTTCCCTCCCTGCGTAGGAACTTAGTTTCTGGTAGCTTACTTAATAGAGCTGGTCTGAAATTGGTTTTTGAAGCTGATAAAGTCGTAATAACTAGGAATGGGGACTTTGTGGGGAAGGGATATCTGGCTGATGGTTTATTTGTATTGAACAACATTTCTGTTGCATCTAATGCTATTTATTCTGCTGGTTGTGTTTATATTGCCGAATTCTGTTGACTTGTGGCATGGTAGGCTAGGACATGTGAATGTGACTTCCATTAAGAAACTTAGAAATATGAATTTGATTAATGTGTTGGATACAAATAACTTTTATAAGTGTCCTATATGTGTGGAAGCAAAATATGCGAAGATGCCTTTTTAAACCTGTCACAAATAGAACTACTGAACTACTTGAATTAATTCACACTGATTTGGCTGACTTTAAAAATACTGTTAGTAGAGGAGGTAAAAGGTATTATGTGACTTTTATAGATGATTTTTCGAGATATACCAAAGTTTACCTTCTAAGATCAAAAGATGAGACCGAAGAGATGTTTTTAAATATAAGGCAGAAGTTGAAAACCAATTGGACCGTAAAATAAAGAGGCTTAGGTCCCGATAGGGGTGGTGAATATGGAACTATTTTTCTTAAGGAATTTTGTGAAAAGAATGGATTATCCATGAAACTAGTGCCCCTTATACTCCACAACAAAACGGCATAGCTGAAAGAAAAATAGAACACTTAAAGAAATGATGAATGCTATGCTATTAAGTTATGGTATGTCTAACCAAATGTGGGGGGAAGCTGTATTGTCTGCTTGTTATATACTAAATAGAGTCCCTCATAAAAGGTTAGATAAGACTCCTTACGAATTATGGAAGGGCTTTGAACCCAACTTGAAATTTTTGAAAGTGTGGGGGTGTCTTGCTAAGGTGGGCTTGCCAGATTACAAGAGGATTAATGTAGGAACCAAAACTTTTGATTGTGTGTTCATTGGATATGCTCAAAATAGTGCTGCATATAGATTCTTGTGTTCGAATGATAATTCTATTTGTGAATCTAGGAACGCAGAATTTTTTGAGCAAGAATTTCCATTGAAGAAATATGTTAATGATGTGGTTGGTTCTTCTAATAGTACTTTAGTGCCTTTATCTTTGTCTGCTTCTCCCTCTGTTTTAAATGAACAAGTTAATGAACCTAGGAGAAGTAAAAGGCAAAGAATAGAAAGTAGTTTTGGACCAGATTTTGTTACTGCATTCTTGGTTGAAAACAATGATGTTGATAAAATAAGTGATGCCTTTGTGTCTGCTTTTCTGATTGAGGAAGATCCTAAAACCTATAATGAGGCAGTAACGTCTATTGATACTAACTTTTGGAAAGAGGCAATTAATAGTGAATTAGATTCTATCATGTCTAATCATACTTGGGATCTAGTTGATTTGCCTAAGGGGTGTAAACCAATTAGATGTAAATGGGTCTTTAGAAAGAGGACTAAGGACCGATGGAACTATTGATAAATTTAAGGCTAGACTGGTAGTTGTGGGATACACACAAAAGAAAGACATTGACTTTTTCGATACATATTCTCCTGTTACTAAGATTTCCACAATTCATTCTCTAGTTGCCTTAGCTGCTATTCATGGACTTGTAGTGCATCAAATGGATGTAAAAACAGCTTTTCTTAATGGTGACTTGAAAGAAGAAATTTATATGGAACAACCTGAGGGATACGTGATTGAGGGTCAAGAGAATAAAGTGTGTAAATTGAGAAAATCATTGTATGGCCTTAAACAAGCTCCTAAACAATGGTATGAAAAGTTTGACCAGACTTTAGTAAGTGATGGTTATGTTGTGAATTCATCTGATACTTGTGTTTACTCCAAATTGATTGGACAAGAATGTGTGATAATATGTCTATATGTTGATGATATGTTGATTTTTGGGACCAATGTGACTGTGGTAAATGAGACCAAATTATTTCTATCTTCTCATTTTGATATGAAAGATCTAGGAGAAGCTGATGTGATTCTTGGTGTTAAAATGAGAAAATTTGAAAATGGCTTTTCCTTGTGTCAGTCACATTATATCGAAAAGATACTGAAAAAATTTACTTGTTATGATGAATTGCCTGTGAAAACTCCTTATGATCCTAGCATACATCTTAAGAAAAACAAAGGTTCTAGTGTTTCACAAGCTGAATATGCTAAAATCATAGGTAGTGTTATGTTCCTCATGAATTGTACTAGACCTGACATAGCATATTCTGTGAGTAGACTAAGTAGATATACTCACAATCCAAGTAGTGAACATTGGACTGCACTTCGTTGTTTACTCAGGTACCTTAAGGGTACTATGGATTGGTGTTTGAATTTTTGTAAATTTCCTGCTGTATTAGAAGGATTTTGTGATGCAAATTGGGTTACTGATAATGATGAGGTCAGTTCCACCAGTGGATATGTTTTTACTTTAGGTGGAGGTGCCATATCATGGAAGTCTTCTAAGCAAACTTGTATAGCACGTTCCACTATGGAATCAGAGTTTATTGTTCTTGATTTAGCAGGTCAGGAAGCAGAATGGTTGAGGAACTTGTTGGCAGATGTGCCTTTGTGGGGAAAACAGTCTATACCAGTTTCTCTTCGTTGTGATTCACAGGTAGCTATTGGGATTTCCATGAACAGTGTGTATAATGGAAAGAGGAGACACATACGCGTTAGACACAGTTCGGTTAGAGAACTGTTGAAAAACGGTGTGATCTCCTTAGAGTTTGTAAGATCTGAAAGGAACTTAGCGGATCCTCTCACTAAAGGTCTGACAAGGAAAGTAGTCCTTGAATCATCAAAGGAGATGGGGCTTAAGCCTTTGTGTTGAGAAAAGTATGGTGGATACCATCCGTGGTCAAACGAAGCCATATGAATATTCTATTGCACTACACTTCCCATCTCTGTGACATGTGGTAGTGCGTAGTAGATAGGTTGAGCTTTTAGCTCTTAATGAGTTCATAGCCCTAGTTGTTGGGTGGTTCTTATGAGACGGACTTGATGGACTCACCGTTTTTCATATTTGAGGATGAGCATTCCTGTGCTCTTAATGAATCCATAGCCTATTGTGGTGGTGCTTGTGAGATGCACTTGATGGATTCACCTACGTGAGTGTGAAGGTGGGCCGCCTTCTATGAAAAACATGGGCTGTTTTTTCTAGAGCACTCATGAGTACCCAAGGTGTGCGCATGGCCATGAAAAGCGCTTGTTTTGATTATCGCGGAAATCACAGATATTAAGGTAATACGCGTGTTGTGGGGGTCTCAATTGGAGTTTTGGTAGTTCAAGAGTAATTCACTACCAGGACACAATTGTTGCCTCATTTCACTATGTATCAATTCAATCATTATGATATTGGTACTTAAGTGTTATTCCTTCTTTTGCCCAGATTTGTTTTTGTTTTCTTCTTGTTATGCCATTGGTGGGGGATTGTTGGACAATGGCAAACAGCAGGCATTTTTTATCTGCAGCATTTTTTTTTTTGTCGCTATTGCAATTTTCTCTTTCTATATGCCCTCTTTTTATTTAGCTGGTTTGAAATTGTGGGCATGGGCCTCTATTTGTTTTTCTGGACTAATTTAGTTAGTTTTGATTTGATAATAAATTAGTTGTGGTCAGATCCTATTTTTATGCTCCTTTTTGAACGTTAGCTAACCTCATCTTAGTGGGGGGCTGATCTTTAGGAGATAATGGTGTAACTATTTTCCTTCTCAGACCCATTATAAATTGGTCTTCTACGGTCACAAGAAAAAACAGAGAGAGAAATCTTCTTCTCTTGATTTCTTCTACCTTGCTATGCTTTCTTTTTCTTTGACTTCAGTACTCAATAAATCTGGGCAATTGTTCTGTGACTTCCAAAGCCTAAGGCCACGAGTGCACGTGTTCATAGGCTCGTTGTGTTAACCTTGGGGAGCGGTCGGCGATTTGAATTGCACCAAGGTCTAGCCGGATTTCGCTTTCAGGGCAGTGGTTTCCACGGCACAACTTCACACTCTATAAGTTTCTTTTTCTATTCTGTACTGTATTTATTCTGATTCTTTTCACACATATAACATTACACTTGTATCTTTCATGGACTAATTTGACTATTTATTTATTTATTATTTATCTCAGAAATAATAATAAAAAATGAAAAAAACTATTACCAGGTAGAAAGAGAAGAGTGGGAGAATTTTTGAAGGGAGAACCACATTCAAGAGGGCAAAACCACCTTGGTGGGCCACCATCAAACTTGTTCATCTCTTTGGTTGCATCAAAATAATCTTGAACAGTGCGAGTCCCGTACCCATCATTCCAAAGGGGTCTCAAATGTTCTTCTTCTACCGGAACAGTAGTAGTAGTAGTATTGATCACCGTATTTTCTTCACACCTTGCATGCAACAAAGAACCATTTTGCTGTCTCTCAGTCTCATTAACAATCAAAGAAGGTTCTCCATTCACATTCACTGATTCAGAGGACAACACCGTCGAGCTTCTTCGACCATCGAAGTTCTGAGCTTGGACTCGAACCCGGTGCCTTATCCCTGAAGAGCTTAATATTGCAGAAACGGGTGAAACCTGGAAAATCATTACTGAAGCCATGACTCGCAAGGCTTTTGTGTTTCTTGCAATGGAAGTTGCGCGCACAGAGTTGTTGCAACGTTAGAATGGAAGTGTCTATCACTGTCAGAGTCCGATGTTCGGTGTTGAACTGTGTAACAGTTGGGGTTGTCGTCTTCACGTTCAATAAGACCATAACCTATTTGTACCCGAAACTTTCGAGTTCAGTGTTATGATATTTGCACTCCAGGGTTTGACCCCCACGTGGACACCTTGATTAATCATATATCAGTTCATGATATGGTTAATGGGTTATATGAAACTTATTTTCCATAACCATATAAATATTTGGTTAATCACATGCAAATATCTGGTTAATTCAGTTCTTTATATGATTAATGGGTCATCATGAATTAACCAAATATTTATATGTGATTAACCATATAATGAATTGAATTAACCAAATATTTGTACCGATTAACCAAGGTGTCAACTTTGGGTGTGCAAATATCGTTTCTTTTCGAGTTTCGAATATTCTTCTTCATATTCTATTAACTCTTATATATATATATATATATATTATATAACGTACGAAAATATTAGATTATCCATTTAATTAGTATGCAGTATTATTTATTAGTGTAAAGTAAATTTTTTTGGACAGATGTTAGTGTAAATTAATTGATATATAGTATCAATGTAAATTTTTTTTATGCTGTCAATTAATCGTATATTACAGAATTTGAATATCAAAATGGGACAACAAAATTCGACTACAATTTTAACGGTTATTGTAGTTCAAAAACATGGTTAATGAGGTATTGAGTTTGACTCATGGATATGACAACTCATTAATCATCAACTGAACTTTGTTAACATGAATTTTGAATGTCATTAATTACGATTCTTAGGTGTTCAATTATAATGACGTTCATACACTCAATAATTGGAGAGAGATGAGAGAGAAAGTTAGAGAGAGGGGTTCTGAGGGAGAGTGGATCAAGGTTAACAGGAAAGAAAAGTTCTTGTCTAAACCTGAGAGTTATCTAGTAAGGGAGAGATCTACCCATTTTTCTAACAGAGATACTTCACTCAGATCTGGTCTTCAACAAGGGCGTCTACAGCATTATGAAAGGAGTTATTTACAGGGTGCTTCATCCTTCTACTTCACCAACTTTCTAGAGGAATGCATTACAAACGACCTCTGGAAAATTTTCCTAAGATGTGGAAAGGCTATAGATGTGTTTATTCCTAACAAGAGAGATAAGTTGGGGAAAAAATTTGGATTTGTGAAATTTATAAATATACAAAATGTTAAAGAGCTGATGATGAGGCTAAATGACCTGTGGATTGGAACCTATCACCTGAGAGTCAACCAGTCAAGGTTTGAACGTAGAGATCCCATTGGAAATAAAGGCTATCCATCTGCAAGGAATATGGCAAAGGTGAATAGGAAGGGGGTAAGAAAAGGAGTTTCTTATGTAAGTGCAGTTCAGGATGGTGTGGAAGACACTAAAAATGGTAGCAAGGAACAACATTTGAGAGATGTTGTTAACAATGACGACTGGAAGGGGATGTCTTTTAACGTAGCTGGGGAAGACATGATGTGGATTAAAGGTTCATTTGTAGGTTATGTTCATAACTTAGAATGCAAAATGGATATCCAAGACAAGCTACAAAGAGAAGGCATTTTCTATATTAAGGCCATTCCCATGGGTGGGTACTTGGTCCTACTCTCTGCAGTTGCTACAGACGATTTGGAAAATAATTTGAGGGAGGATGCTATGATACTATCTAAATGGTTTGAGGATATCAAGCCTTGGGAGGAAGATTTAGTCGTCAGGGAGAGGATGGTATGGTTGAATATAACCGGAGTGCCCCCTCATGCCTGGAAAGTGGATCTGTTCCGATCACTGGCACAACTGGAAGGAAAATTTGGTGCTCTTGATGAATGCACACGGTTAAAAAATAGGTTGGACGTTGCTAGGGTGCTCATTACGGCAACTGGTTCAAAAGCAATCAATAGAGTAGTGCAGGTGAAGATAAACGGTATTGTCCATACGATCAGGATTTTGGAGGATCACTGTGGTGACCCTTACTGGAAGACGACGCCTACAAGGGAGGTCAGATACGAGGCAAGTAGTGCAGGCGAAAGTTCAGACTCAGTCGTTGATAGTGATGAGGCGATGTCGGTTTCAGAAGTAGTGGTGGAGGACTCGTCGGAGGAGGAAGGGTACCTTGGTGTGTTAGATTCAAATTTGAAGTCGCGTGTGGCTCGAGGAATCCGTAGGGTGAAAAGCACTGGTGACTTGTTCAGGAAAGGGAAGCAAATAGCAGAGTTTGATGTTGATGGGGGAGCAGTTACGGCTAGTATGCAGAAAGTAGATGGACAAAACTGGTCAACGGTTGGTGAGGGTCAGAAGAAATTGATCCCAACATTTGTTGGGCCAATAGATGACAACAGATTAGTAAATGTAGATTTGGGCCTTTTTTCAGATTGGAGACTCAGCCAGCCCATTCATGCTAAGCCTATTAGCTTCTTCGAAGGGTCATGCAGTTTGGCTGGGCCAAAGAGGCTCGTAAATGGTGAGGGTTCAAGTGGGCAGAATTTTAAACACCAAAAGTTTTTTGAGGAAAATACCGTAGGGAAAAATTATTGGTTAAATGGCAAAAGAAGATTAGGAAGCGTTTGGTGGCAGCAAGGTTTGGAATCAACAGGAAAAGGATACATGGTAAAGAAACAAAGGGAGTTCAAAGCAAAATTTCTTCAAGGTGTTCAGGTTGAGAGTTCGAGGTTTGATGAAGTGGTGAATAAGTCTAAGAAGAGCAGTAATAATGAAGACATTGAGGGGTGCTTGCGGGTTGCACTTCAGCTTTCTCCGGTTGCAGAAATGTCTATGGTGGCAGAATCAAGTGTCTTTCCTTCAGAGCCTTCGGATTCAGATACTATAGAGAATGAGGAGCCAGATGTGGAAGAACGAGTAATGGGTGATGTTCCTGAGGATTATTTTGCACAGTCAGGGAATCAGGAAGGGAACTTTCAGTATATTCCAGGTAATTCTTTTCCTAACAAAGTAATCAAAGTTATAAATAGCGGTTGTCGTAATGAAATGATTAAAGGTTCAACAGAGGAGAAAGTTTGGTCCATTTGCGAGGATTTGGGGGTGACCTACCAAGGTGATCATAATGAAATGATTAAAGCAATAGGGGACTTAGAGGAGAGGGATAAAATAGCCAAGTTTGGCTCAGGCGAGCAAGAGGGTTTCCCATGAAGGTATTTCATTAAATATAAGGGGTCTGGGGGGTAGGATTAAGAAAGAAAAGGTTAGGTCTTTAGTTAGGGGGGAAAAGCCGGACTTAGTGGTGATTCCGGAAACAAAATTAGATTCTGTGGATTCAGTGACCTGTCAATACCTTTGGGGGGATCAGGATGTCAATTGGGTGTCTTTACCGGCGATAGGTAACTCAGGTGGTTTGTTAACAATGTGGGACTCTAAGGTTTTATCCTTGAAGTTCTTCTTCTCGGGGAAAGGTTTTTTAGGTGTGACTGGGATGTGGTGTAAGAATAATTTGGAATGTACAATAGTCAACATTTATTCTTCATGCTTGTTTCTCGAAAAAAAGGAACTATGGTGTGACTTGGTAATGTCAAAAAATGGGTTTGGTGGTCAGTTGTGGTGTGTTGTTGGGGATTTCAATGCGGTGAAGAGATCCTCGGATAGGAAGGGAATTAGGAGCAGGAATTCTGAATCGGAAAGTAAGGCATTTCAAGATTTTATAGATGACTTGAATTTGATAGATTTGCCGGTGCTTGGAAATCGGTTCACTTGGTTTAAACATGATGGGACTGCTATGAGTAGAATTGATAGGTTTTTGCTATCTGATGGGTGGATTACTGAGTGGGGTGTGGGAGCTCAGTGGGTCGGAAAAAGAGATGTTTCAGACCACTGCCCTATTTCATTAAAGGATGATGGGGCAGATTGGGGTCCAAAACCGTTCAGATTTAACAATTGTTGGTTACAGCATGAGGATTTTAAACAATTTGTGATTACAAGTTGGACTAACCTAAGGGTGGTAGGTTGGAGAATTTATGGCTTTAAGGAAAAGCTTAGGAAAATGAAGGAGATGTTGAAAGTGTGGAATGTGGAAGTCTATGGAAATCTGGAAACTAGAATAAAAGGTTTAGTTGAAAATCTAAATGAATCAGATGCTGTTGCTGCTATTAGGATGTTGAGTGAGGAGGAGATAACATTGAGGAGGAGAACAAATGAGTCCATGTGGGAAGCTAAGCGGCAAAAAGAAAGTCTATTGCTTCAAAAATCTAGAGTTAGATGGTTGAGAGAGGGTGATTCCAACTCCTCGTATTTTCACTCTTGTGTAAATTTTAGAAGGAGGAAGAACAATATTGTGGCACTACAATTAGGGGATATTTGGTTGGAGGATCCGATCAATGTAAAATTGGAGGTGGTCAACTACTTTACGACCCAGTTTTGTGAGCAGAGTAGAAATCGACCTTTATTGGATGGACTGAACTTTAAGGTTTTATCAGAAGAAAGCAGGGTGGGCTTAGTCAAGCCTTTCTCTTCAGAAGAGATCAATGATGCAGTGTGGAATTGTGATGGGGATAAAAGCCCCGGCCCTGATGGATTTAATTTCACTTTTTTCAAAAAGTTTTGGAATACTATCAAGGATGAGCTAAGGGCAGTTGTTCTCGAATTCCATTCGAACGGCTCCTTGCCTAAAGGAGTTTGTTCCTCTTTTGTGGCTCTAATTCCGAAGAGGGAAAATCCACAGTGCTTGAATGATTTCAGGCCAATCTCCCTAATTGGATCAATTCATAAGTTGATCTCTAAGATTCTGGCAGCCCGGCTTAAGATAGTAATTGGTTCTTTGATTTCGCCTTGCCAATCGGCGTTCATCTCTAATAGGCAAATCCTTGATGGAGTTTTGGCCATAAATGAGGTAATTGATCTGGCTAAAAAGTCAAAGAAAAAATGTTTGATTTTCAAGGTTGATTTTGAAAAGGCCTATGACTCGGTAAACTGGGATTTCCTAAAGTACATGATGGGTAGAATGGGTTTCCCGGGTAAATGGTTGAGATGGATGCGAGCTTGTGTTTTCTCAGGGAAGGTGTCGGTTCTAGTAAATGGGAGTCCCTCTACTAAGATCTTGCTAGAGAGAGGATTAAGACAGGGCGACCCTATGGCACCTTTTCTTTTCCTAATTGTGGCTGAAGGATTGAGTGGTATGATGGATAGGGCGGGGGCGATTGGTAGATTCACTGGTTTTGAATATGACACATCAAAAAGTTTTTCTCACCTACAATATGCGGATGATACTCTTTTAGTGGGGAAAGCTTCTTTTGATAACCTATGGACAATGAAGGCAGTTCTTAGAGGTTTTGAACTGATATCGGGGTTGAAAGTAAACTTTAACAAAAGTTGTATTTTTGGTATTAATGTGGATGGAGAATTCCTTCAGGCGGGATCTAATTTTCTTTGTTGCAAAGTGGGGGGGTTACCGTTCTCTTACCTAGGTCTTCCAATAGGTGGTAATCCAAAGAGGTTGTCAACTTGGAAGCCGGTTATTGATGTGTTAAAGAAGAGGTTGTCTAAGTGGAGGGGTAAACTTCACTCAATGGGTGGGAGGATTGTGCTTTTGAAATTAGTGTTGTCTAGTATCCCACTCTACTTCCTATCTTTCTTTAAACTTCCAAGGAAAGTGCTCAAGGTAATAGTAGGAATTCAAAGATCCTTTCTGTGGGTGGGGGGTAACTGAGAATAAAAGAGGCATTGCCTGGGTAAAGTGGTCGACATTGTGTAAACCAAAGGAGTGTGGAGGTTTAGGAGTTAAAGATTTAAACCTCTTCAATAAAAGTTTATTAGGTAAATGGAAGTGGCGCATACTACAAGATAACAAGGCCTGCTGGTTTGACATTATAAAGTCAAGATATGGTATACAAAGAAACTTGCTTGAGGCGCAGGCTTGGAATTCTAGAAATTCATCACAATGGTGGAGAGATGTCTGTAGTATTGAGAATGATAATTCAGTACCGGTTAACTGGTTCACAAATGGGGTAGGGAAGAAGGTGGGTAATGGCCCAGATACCCTTTTTTGGCACGAGAAATGGTTTGGTGCGAACTGCCTTAAGGAAGTTTTCCCAAGACTATTCTCCCTGGCATTAGATAAGTCAGCTACTGTTTGTAACATGGGTCGGTGGGTTGGGTTAGTGTGGAAGTGGGAGTGGAGTTGGAGGAGGGCGTTGTTTGCTTGGGAAGCTGAGCTACTGCAACAGTTCTCTGATACATTGGTAGATGCTGTCATCTGCAAAGATGTGGTTGATAGGTGGGTCTGGGGTTCAGGTATAGATAGTTTTTACTCTGTTAAGTCTGCCTATGATCACTTGGTTTCTCATACTCTCCTATTGGGTCACCCACAAGAGCTCTCGGATATCTTCAACGATTATTGGTCAAGCTGTGCACCAAGCAAGGTGCTAGCTTTCTCTTGGCAACTACTACAAGATAGAGTTCCGACTCGGTTAAATTTGCTCCAAAGGAATATACTGAATGATTCGCTCTCCTATTCCTGTGTACTGTGTGGTCAAGCACAGGAGTCTTCTGCTCATTTGTTCCAAAACTGCTCCTTTTCTGCAAGGATCTGGAGGTGGTTATACAGATGGATTGGTTTTGACTTAGAGGTTCCACCGGAGATTGTTAGCCACTATCTGTTGCATATAGATTTGTTCAGAGGGAGGAAGTTGAGGAAGGTCAGAAGTCTGTTTTGGCAAGCAACAATCTGGTCTATCTGGTTAAAAAGGAATGCAATTATTTTCAGGAATGAGCCGGTTGTGTTTGGGGACTTCATTGAATTGATTAGGAACAAGTCCTGGCATTGGTACTCTGCTGGAAGCAACCGATCTGGATATTCCTTTTCGGATTGGTGTGTTTGCCCTTCCAGTTGTATTCGCTAGATTCTGAGTGAGAAACAAAAATGGCCGCTGTGGCTGATTATTGCTCTTGCTGTCATTGTGTATACCTTCTTGTGATGGCTTTCGGTTCTGAGTTGAAGTATCTCAAAAGTGTGAGGGTTAAAAAAGGGGAGAATGCACTTGCCTAGAGTGGAAAAGTGAGGATGTGTGCCTGTGAGGATGTGAAAACTGAATTGTTTTTATGTTTGACTGCTTGCTACCTTTTAGGTGACAGCAGTCACTAACTTTAACCTTATTTTTGTGGACTTTTTTGTTTCTTTCTTGCAGGTCTGGGCTAAATGGTGGAATTTTCCCTTAATGAGGGGAAGGGGCTTGTGAAGTCATTATTAATGTTAGGAGTGTATCATGAGAGAGTCTTCAGGGTAGTGTTTTTCTGAGAATATGGGGTATAGGGTGGTTCAGTTTTCATATGAGTTTCTCAAGGGTATTGTCTCTGTGTTACCTAACGGTCGGTCTATCCATTGAGAGTTTGTGTCTGGTAGTCTTGGTGAGTGAAATGAGTCAGTTATGGGCTACTGTAAGTGACCTTTATGTTTGAGTAGCAGGTTCATTTTTGATGTTGGTTGTTTGGTTTTGTGAGGAGTCCTTTTCCTGTCTGTCATGAATCTGTGTGTGGTTCAGTTTCTCAACGGTACTGAGATTGTATTCCTGTATTTGCTTTTCAAAATTGCATTGTTCTGGTGAGTAACTAAGTAGCATTTTGGTTGGATTTGAGATTGGCTAAAGGTGTTATGGCACAGTTTTGTGTGCTGTGTTTTCTGATTCGAACAAGCATGGAAGGGCTCATAACAGGATATAAAAAGCTGGTTATAGCTATAGTTGCAGGCTAAACTAACTCATAAGGTGGGATCCTCTTCACTACTTGCTTTAGCTTATTGGTGTGCTCTCTTTTGGTTTTTCTGCTGTGATTCACAACTTTGGAAATTTTGTTTCAAGTGAAAGGATAGCCAAACTTCATTCTGCATATGTATTGGCCTTACTGCTATGCCTAATCACTTTAGCTGACCTCTGTCCTATACGGCTATGTGGGTGTGCTGGTGTTTTTGGTTCTGGCGCTATACTTCTGGAATTTGGTGGCTTCTAGTCTTCTTGTGGAAACAATTGGTTTGGATGTGCCATTAGTTCAGTAGTGAATTTTGTGATTCTGTTATTGCTTTTGTCTTTCTTTCCTTGTTTCTTTTTCTTGGTTAGGACTTTGTAATATCAATGCTAGGAAGGTGCTTCTAGTATTCTACTTACATTTGTCCTCTCTTTTGGTTTTTGTATATGGGTTGGGGTACCCCTTGTGCCCTTATCAATATACTTTTGGCTTATAAAATATATATATATATATATATATATATATATATATATATATATATATATATATATATATATATATATATATATAATGACGTTCAAAATCATGGTTAATGAAATTTAGTAGATGATTAATGAGTTGCGACACCCTTGTATATCAATTAACCAAACTCAATACTTCATTAATCAAGTTTTTGAACAGTATTAACCATGACAATTATTGTCGTATTTTGTTATCCCATTTTGATGTTCAAATAATATTTATCATATATTATTACATCATTAAAAATATTTGACTTTTATCATAACTATCTTAAAAGTCACGTATAGCATGATTTGTGACTAGTTGACATTATAATTTTTTTTACACGAACAATGTATCAAAATCAAACTCTTAATAAAATGTGACTAAAATTGAGAAATTTCAAATTTTATAAATATAGACAAATATTTTTGTTTAACAAATTTAAGTATAATATTACGAGTTTAATTTTAATATACTATCATGTAAAGTTATTTCACGTTATCAACAAATCACAAATCATCTCATATGTTAATTTTAAGATAGTTTTTTTCCACGGCAATTTTAAAGTAGTTATTATAATAATCAAATATTTTTAGTGATATAACAATTAATAATTTAAATAATAATATAAAAAACTTTACGACGATAATATATATCAATTAAATGGCAACGTTGAAACAAAATTCTAAACACACACACACACATACACACATACATACATACATACATACATACATACATACATACATACATACATATATATAAGTGGGAATAACTTAGGCCACTTGTTAGGGGCCTATGATCTAGTTTATTTTAGGCTTAACTTGGCCTAGCCAATTTAATAGGAATGGCCGGTCACAGTTTTTTAAAAAACCTATATTATATAACAATTTTTACTTTTGAGTTGCATGCCTCACCTTTTTTAGAAAAATATATATTAAAAAGTGTATGTATTAAGAAAAAAAATTGAAATTTTTAAATAAAAATAACAGTTTTTCAATTTCAAATATATTATATTTTTTGTTTTCATTAAAAAAAATTCTATTTTAGATTCCTTATTTAGATACTTTTTTTATTTATTTTTTAAAAATTTAAAATATGAGGTTTTAAAAGAGAAGTAAATTTTTTCCGTCAAAAAAAGAGAGAGGGGTAAATTTTTAAACTAAAAGAGAATGTGATTACGTCTGATTTCTTTGGGAAAAAAACGCATATTTGACCTGCCATTGATAACAATTTCGATGTGCGTGCTTCACCTTTGTTTAAAACATTGTTTAAAAGTGTATATATTATATTAGATATTAGATATTTTGTTTTCATTTTAAAAAATATTTTTAAATAATAATAAATACACATAAATAATTACTTTATTTTTTTTTTTAAAAGTCAAATATAAAGTTTTAAAAGAGAAAAAATGTTTTAAATAAAAGGATAATGTAACTTGATTTGATTTCTATTAAGAAAATGAGCATAATTGACCTATCTTTTATTAACAATTTTGAATTGCATGCTTCACCATTTTTAAAACAATAAAATATGCATTGAATATCATTGAATGAGTGTAAAACTACTACTCCATTTAATATTCTTAAGAAACAAGGTGAATTGGACTGACAATACATATAAATAAATGTTTTAAACAGAGAGGGTGTAATTAACTGTATTATTCTTTTACCAAAATCCCGTAGTTGGACCTTTTATTAACAATTTTCAATTGCATGCTTACCACTAGATACTTTACTTTCTTTTAAAAATTTTGTTTTAGATTACGTGGTAAATAGCTTTAAATAAAAAACAAATTTCTAATTTGTATTAAACTCTAAACTGTAAAAAAAAATTATACTATCAGCCAATCATCTAACGTGATATGAATCACTCTTAAGTTAGTTGAGATAAGAGCCTAAAAAAATGTATTACATGAAAATTTATGATTGGATGCATGTATACTTTTTCACTATCAGTTTATAACAACTAAGCTCTAAACTTTAAAGCATAAAACAGTATGCTTAACAATTAATACATTTTGAGTATGAGAGGTTGGATAGCTCAACTAGTTTGAGCTAAGGATATAAGAAATTAGAGAAGTAGGAGGTTCAAGGTTTAAACCTTTGACAAAAAAGGAAAAAATTAATATAATAAACTAACTAGTAACATTTGCCTATAAAAAAAAAAAAATTACATTTGAGTACAAATTCAATATATAAACCACAAAGCAACTCAGGACGCAAGACTGAATAAAGTCATAGCTACAACTAATGCCAATGCCTATTTAACAATGCCTCATCTTTAGAATTGCATAATGAGTATTAAATATTCTCAAATATACCACGCAACGCCAGGGAAGAGCACAAAGGACCCAAATGCAGGGTGGCTGAGAATAGAATCTGGCACTTGATATCAAATGACCAATTTGAACAAGAGAATAATATTACTAATAATTATCAATTAACAAAATTTTATGAAAAATAAAATGACGGGAAAGGGAAGTGAAGATACACCTTGAGAACAGATTTTGAATCTATGGCTAGGTATTTAACGCACAATTCAAATTTACAATGTTTTCGTTGTCATCTCTAAATTAACTGATTCCTGAAGAACACCCCAATATGCCAGTTATGTTCCCCACTAATTCTCAACAGAGTCCATGACTCCGCCATGTCCAGTAAAAGTATGCACGCTAGCTAGATAATTCAAAATTTATAGGAACAGCTCTCCACTAAAGAAAACTATCCAAGCAGGTTTGGAGAATGCCACCAAATGATATATGAGAGTTCAGGATTTACAATGAATTTGTTTGGAACCAAGTCAATATAAGACCAGAATTGCGTTTCCAAAAGACTCACGTTTGGGCATTCTCCAATGTGTTCCCAAACATGCGGAAAGTTCTTACAATGCCACCGATCAATGCAGGCAACCCAGGAAGAATAAATGCTCAGAAGCATCTTACACATTCACAAGAAAACCTGCAAGTATTAATAAATAATAAAGTCTGCAAACCTTGCTGAGACAACAATAAGCATAAGCAAGTATATATATTTTTCACACCCAAGAATAAGTGCGAGCATGAAAAGGAGTGGGTAAATTCAGTGCAGAAAATCGCAAACGAAAATAAACAGAAGCTTTTTCTTCCTATTATTTTTCTTTAAGTGATAAAACTTGAAGTAGGGGGTGAAGAAAGAAATGGCTTGAAAGTTATTTCTGATACCAATGATGGCCATACAGAGACTGGCAAAACTCGCTATAATTATCACCTACCATTACTTTTCTCAACATTTACATCAATCAAAAAAGAAATACTGCCAAACTCCTTCCCCTTTCCAGTTGGCAATAAATTATATTTAGGAAAAAGAGAATGAAAGCTTAATATTATATTTTAGATGAGAAAAGCCATGCAAAGCTCAAGATAACCCACCTCTATTGCATACGCAATTTGTAGTCACCTGCCTTGAACCACTCTATAATTTAAGACCAGGTCATCGAATTTCTTCCATATATAAGTTTTCACTGTGGCTAAGCTCATTTCAGGAGACAGCACCTGGAAATAATAAAAAAAATGGCTATATGATGTCCTCAATGATTTCCGGAAAACACAACAACGGGAAACCAAAAATGGCAATCAGGTTAGAAAAAAGATTCTAGAAGGTATGCTTGAATTGAAAAGTAGGACAACTACATTATATACACTGTCATAAGACTGCATTGAAGAGAACATATAACTTGCCTGGTTGTTGCACAATATTTCAATAGAAGGTCGAAGTTTTTGCCAAGGCTTAAATCCAGATCGGAAAGATCCATCCCCAACTGCTTGATGCTGTAATTGTGACCCAGCAAGTCCAGGTGCAAAACTACCATCGGCATTTACACTATCCAAAGGTTTGTCAAGCACCATCTTTTCTACTACGTAATTAATAACCTATACAGACAAAAAAAAAGGAAAAAGCTAAGTTGATCATTGAGAAGTGCATTGTCTACCGGGTAGAAACATGCCTAGAGGCTTGACACAAAAAAATAAAATAAACAAAAAACAAACAAAAAAATCAATCCTTTTAGAAAGCATGTTCAAAGTTAAACAACACATGTAAAGATTACTAATGAAGTTATTATTTCCAAATAGTCAATTAATATAAAGATCAAAACTTACCTTCTGAATTCTTAATATACGTGGGGCACTTAGCTTCCCTTGTGTGAGGATCTGGACAGTAGAACCTTCACATGGATGCAAATAGAAACTGCATCTGCAGAGGTTATCACAAAAGAATCTATATTAAAGAGAGAGAGAGAAAAACCTATAAAAAAAACCCTATAACTGGTCAGAGACCAATGATAATCAAGCTGAAAAATTGCCATTATACCCAAACAATCAAAATCATTGACAATGCTCTATTTGTTTCCCATACCTATAAAATTTAGAAAGCATATTCAATATTTTGAAGGCAATAACCATTAAAAGTGCAAAAAAGGTTAAAATATGCTGTGGTCAATACATAGAACCAAGCTACGGATTCCCCTGGAAAAGATACATACGAGTTCTTAAGCAGATGTCAGTTGATGTCAGTTATAATAGCTATTTTAAGTACTACCAATTTTTTTAGGATTTTGAGTGTAAAATACTTCCATATAACTCGCTAGAATGAAGTTCTCATTTAGAAAACAATGATAAGTTTATAACTGCAACTTTGAATCATCAGAACATGCTTAAGATATGACTGTGACCTATAAAAAGAACAACAGCAACTAAAATGATAATGATGATACTGATAATTAAAATATAATTATTATGTCAGGCAATTATGCTACATTAACAAGATATGCAAATTGTAACGAGCATGGTTCCTTCCTTCCAACAACAACCATGTGTTAATGCAGTCATTTAGAAACAAAAAATGATGAGGAAGACAAAAACTTACTTGGTATTTTCTCTAGGAGGTAACCGATTATTCAAAATGCACTCCAGACACCACGAGGGGAAATCTTTCTCATCCTCAGTTCCATCTAAATCTGTAATTTTTTTTCTCCATGGACCTCCATTAGTGCCCTCCGTAATAATGGAAGGAGGGGAAACAACTGGGAATTCAAAAGGAGGATAAACCATAGCATCATTCTCAGAACTACCATCAACCTCAATTCTTGAATGGGCAAGACTTCTAGCAGCAATATCCTTTCCAGATAACAACTCCCCATTAACTGTAGTTGGGGATCCCATTCTTTGTTTTCGTTTTATCAACCAATGCGCCAATAGTCCTTTAAGGGTTTCCCGACCCAAATTAACCTGCAGAATAACAGGCACTGGTTTGGATTGTTGATAGTAAACAACAGAAACATTCTAATAATGTCATTGTATGCATGAACATATTTCATGAAACTACAGAAGCACATAGCATAATAGAACTTGGCCAATGTCAACTCAACAGAAATATAAATTTTAAATACATTTATGTCCATGATACCAGCAACATGTAAAGAATCATTTCAGATTAAGCAAGAATCTGGACTAACATAGGAAGACCATTATGTGGCACTGACTGTAATGGATCCCACATACATGAAGATTGTTGTTGTTAACAGTTGTGTAAACTTGACATCAATTATTGAGGTCAATACTCAATAGTAACAAGCAAATAGTTAGACAAAGTTGATATTGATTGTTACAGCATAGCAAAACCTAGGAGCAAAATCAATATGATAAGAAATCTAAAGATAAGGTCAGGTAAATTGTTTATAACAATAAAGCCATTACCTTATCATCTTCAGGCTTGCCTGCAATGTTAAGATCTGCTGAATACATCTCTGCCGAAAAGCATTGGGGAGTGTCCAAATGGACAGACAAACTTCCAAGCCTGGTATCCACCGAGAACCATGCAGGAATGCTAACCTGAAGCAGCATGGACAGCATAGAAAGAAAATAAAAGCCAGTCAGAACTAACTATTATAAATCATAATGTTATCTTACCAGATAACAAGTATATGAAAAATGAAAGTCATGATGTAAATCAGTAATCATACCATCTCAAATAGTTCTTCCTTTTTCTCCTCAAATGAAACCTAAATAGTTCACAAGTAAAGCATGAGCTATTATCAATCACTACAGCCAAGCTCCTTTCCTAGCAAACAAGCTCGTCATGTAAGTTACCAAATGAAAATACAACCAGTCGTCACCTTTCCATAATCTTCAACCAGAACGCCTTTAGTAATCTCCCACAGCTTCACTGAACCAGAAGTATCCTATACCAAGAGCCATTTATTAGTCCAGAAGATAACAGAGAAAGATTCTCAACTTAGCAGAAGAATGGATGACAAAATTAACATGTTTGGCAGAAAATAAAGTGATTACCTTTGTCAGAACATGCCTCTTATTATTTAAAACTTCATGTTGCGCTATTCCAGGGATGCCCGAGATAATTAAGGTAGGTTCTTTATATACAGGGACCTATCAACATTTGTAAATTTGGCAACAAATAGACAATTATTAGTTCCCCAAAAACAAAAAGAACCAAAAGAAAATTTATTTTCAAACAAAAACGTGTTTAGAAGACCATATCCCCAAATAGGAAGCACTAATATGGGATATGTAAACTAACATGCTTCATCTTTAAATATACAAATGCACACAACACTTTGAAGATAGACAACAACAGTCTTTCCCCACTAGATGGAATCAGCTACATGGATCAAACAATGCCATTTTGTTCTATCATAAACTATGCCTTAAAAAATGTAATTTAAATCTAACATACAAGGGTAGATTTTTTTAAAAAATAATAATAAAGGGCGGCCCATTGCACGAGGCTCCCACCTAGGGGCTCTGGAGAGGGTAGATGTAATGCAGCCTTACCCCCCCACACACACAACGTAAGTGGAGAGGCTGTTTCCAGGATTTAAGCCCGTGACCTGCAGGTCACAAGGCAGCACAACAGCCTTACTGTTGCACCAAGGCTCACCATCTTTTTCAAAAAATTAATATGGTAAAATTTTCAGAAATAAGTGTAACATACAGGGGTAGATCCTTCCATTGACACCCTTGCTCTTGAAAAGGACAAGTTTCCAGCTAAAAAAGAATTGCCTCTTTGGAAAATCTTTTGAGGGTTGCATCCTTCAGCAGGCCATCTGTGAACTGAAGAATCTGTTGACGCAACCCATATGCTATCATCATGTAAAGCCAATTGAAGAATAGGGTGCTCGCCTGTGCAAAGCAAGCTACTCTCTCTCGTTTGCAGGTCTGTCAAGTATAACTTAAGGTATAAAAGAATAGAGCATTAGAAAAAATGACCTTCACAAGTTAAACAGAACATAGAGATGTAACATAAATTCAGGTCATAATAATAAAAAAAACATTATCAATTTATTTTTAATGGAAAGTTGCACTCACTGAAAAGTCTCTCCCACCACTATAAACATGACTAAATGTTGGGGTGCTGGCAAGTGCCCAGACAGAATCTGTATGAACTGCATAAGAATGCACACATCTCTGCTGACCTATATCCCAAAGCCTAGGAGGAAAGATGGACAGATTATTAGTCAACCACACAAGACAACAAAACATCTAAAAATGCTTACAACACCATAGGATGCATTACCTTATCATAGAGTCTGAAGATCCTGATAAACAATACCTGCATTAATGAATGTTAAAAATGTCACAGCTGACTTGTCAGAAAAATGTATTACATAGATATCCACAAACCTGCCAGTAGAATCCAGAAGCAGAGCCCTGATGTTATCTGCATGCCCTTTTAGCTTCAGAGTCTTTGATCCAGATCTTGTGTCCCAAACACGCACAACCTAGAAAACCAAAAAAAATGGCAGAAATAAAGCACGCTCTTAAGGTCAGAGACAACATCCCATAGTCTAACCAATGAAATTCAAGCTGCTAAAGTTCATACAAACAAACCCTAAAATTCCAAGGTAATAACCGAAGCCTCAACAAGTCAGAACATAAATCTGAACATCAATGTCACAATGTACCTTTTCTGTTCCACCAGAGACAAGAATTGTTCCACCTTCATTCATTGCCAATGCATAAACCGATTCCTTATGGCCTTTGGCAGCAATTGGAATGTACCCTTGTGTTTGAGTAGTGTGCACAGATATATTGTTGCTTGAGCTTATGGTACGTAAGTTTGTCGATGGTAACGAGTTGCCAGAACCATTGATACCATTTGAAGAATCATCAACCAT
Organism: Echinosophora koreensis; assembly: GCA_035048595.1. NCBI lineage: Eukaryota > Viridiplantae > Streptophyta > Magnoliopsida > Fabales > Fabaceae > Echinosophora > Echinosophora koreensis. Next base: position 4,301,702 of record JAPCYP010000016.1, on the reverse strand, counting down.
AGCATCATTGCACTTAGAGGCCGAAGCAAGCGCCGCTTCAAGATCCCATATAAAAACCTCCCCACCAAGGCCACCGGAGGCAACAATATTGCTCTAAAATGCACAACACTATTAAAGGATCAGAAAATGGATTTGTAAAAGATACATAGTATCTATCAGATTCAATGTGGAAGATATATAACAACAACAACCAAGCCCTTTCCTACTAGGTGGGGCCTACTGCATAGATCAAATGACACCATAATGTTCTATCGTAAATCATGCCTATTCTATAGACAAACCATTGACTTCTAAATCCCTCTTAATGGGTTTCACCTATAGCTTTTCTCAGTTTCCCTCTGCCTCTAGTGATTCAATGTGGAGCATATAGAAACAAAAAAAAAATGAACCTTTCAATTGATTAACTTAATAGGAAGGATAGAAAGTTTGAAGTACATTACATTTTTTCCTGCTGCTGCAAGGCAAGTAACATAATCAGAGTGTTGGCGGAGTGTTCTAGTACAAGTTCCATTGGACAAAACATTCCATGTCTGGCACAAACATACAGAACCCCAGTTACAAAAACAAAGGAGTAAATAATTATATCAGTACTGGTATCATAGCAGAAGAGCAAGGTTTGATGGAACAACTAACAGCTAGCTAGCGATCAACAAACCTTAAGGGTTGTATCTGAAGAACAAGAAACAAGTGTATTATCACCAACAATAACAGCATCATTAACCTGCAAGAATAAAATAGCAATAATATATTCAACTATAAGTTATGCCATTATGAACACGTTATAAATTTTGAAGGTGCAATATTTTGTGGGTTTCAGATTCAGCATTTCCATTTCCTATTAATGTAGTACATACAAATCAAATGATTATCAAACAGGGTTTTGGAGTTTAAATAACTGAAAAAGTTGAAGGACAACTATAGGCTCAGGAACATTGACATACTGAACATGAAGGATTGGCTAGATTTCAAGAAACTAGCTGCTACAATTTCTAGTAATATAAAATAATTAGAGAAGGAGAAACTTCAGGGGATTAGAATTTTTTTCAACATAACTACATAAGAGAAGGAAAGTGGACAAAAAGACGGCCTAGAAGGAAGTTCAAGAATGCAGTGATAACTTATATCTTACGTAGGATATTCAATTAAATTTCAGTTTCACTTGCAGTTTTAGAATTTTTTTTTTAGTACAAGAGAATCCAATGGGTTTTATTTCCTTTTCCTTCCCAGCCATGGTTTTTCTACTAGAATTAAGCTCATTGAACTTTAACGCGTGAAAAGAAAGACACCACAAACAATTACAAACTACATGTAAGCATGTTTGATGAAGTGCCCTACAAATGTTTTAAAAGGAAAATTAATATCAAAATCCAGCAATTGCTGACCTCTTTTGATAAAAAAAAAAGGATTAAAAAAATACAATATTTTGCTCAATCAGACATCACATACAGGTCCAGCAAAATAAAAATAAAAATTCACATACAGGTCCCACATAATCAATACCAACCATCCAAGACTGAGATACGATTTGTACATAGCATGGTAAAAAGCTCCCTCCCGTGTTGCATTATATACATTCTTACACTTTTTTACCTGACCACTGAGATTGAGCATTTAAGTTTAAAATTATGCATTATTAACATGAAATCCACTTTAAAATTTAAATACCCATTGTATGGAAAAGCAAAAGAAGATATTAAAAAAAACCACTGCAGATGTAGCTCCATCAAGTAACTGTAGTAAAAAAAAAAAAAAACATTGCTGTGTTTGCAAGGTTATTAAAATAAATGTCGCCTGACAAATGGTGGGGAAGAAAATTAATAAATATAATGATTACCCAATCCACATGAGATTCAAAGGTAGCAGAGTATGTCGCTGAATCTTCAGTTAGTGCCCATCGTTTTAGCCTGCCATCACGGCTCCCAGTGAAGAGATAATCAGACCCATCAGAAGCTGCATACTTAAGTAAAGCCAAACAATTTATGCCTGCACAATGCTGCAGAAAAGAACCAACTGTCAAACGATAATATAGATAGAGCAACTAAGAAAATTTTCAAAATTGAAAGAATGTCAATGAAAACAAGTAATATTGATACAAAAATAGAATCTATGACATGGCACCTTGAAGCAAAATGCTAATTACAAAGCAGAAAGGAGTCAGGTATCATAGTTTCCTACAAACTATTGGTGAAGCTTGGATTGATTAGAAGGTAAAGAGATAAAATAATATTAAAATCGAGTAAACCTCCATTTTGGTCCTCAAAGATTATTACATCAATTTGGTCCTCATATGAAAAGTTTTTGACATCAAAATAGTCCAAACAAGGTTTGTTAGGACCAAAGATAATCATTTGAGGACCAATTTAATGTCACTAATATTTCGAGGAGTAAATTGATGCTCCAAACATCTTTCAAGGGCCAAATTGGGGGTTTACTTTAAAATTTAATTTATGTTTTCATCCAACTAGGTAAAAAAATGTATGTATTATTTTAAGAACCCAATAGGTCTCAACCAGTTGACAGCTTTAGATGCAAAATGTCCAAGGAAATGTTCGTAAGGATAAAGATCCAATTACAAGAAGCAACCATAAAACTTGACTTTTTCATGGGAATATAAAATAAAATAACATAAATAAATAATGAGTTCACCTTTGTGTCATCAGAATCATTCAACACGTATGTTAATCTCTTCTCCTTACGAGGGCGATTAGAGTTGTTTGTGTTACCCGCACTACCCACGCGGTGCATTGCGGAAACTATGACAGGGCATAAATCAGATAACATTAAATGTATACCCAGGAGTAAATTAAAGAGAACGACTCCAATTAAGAAAACTCAAGTTAGGAGCATTTCCAACAGACTTAAAAACGTATAATGTAGTTTATTAATTATGACCATTTATTTAAAAAAGAAGCTTCGCCATACAGAATAACTCTCTCAGGCAAAGTTGAAGACATATCCAAACACTTCCAAAGAAGCCATAAATACAAAATGCATTATGCATGACCGCAAAACCGAGCAGCTCTTAGATTGTATAAACTAGCACATGGAATTCTCCGTAACAGTGTCAAAGTATTATCCAATGTATATGCAAATCCCAATTAATTTTTTTTTATCAAACTAAATTACAAATGTCATGTTTTTAGCAGTGTATGAAGTACAAAATAACATATAATTGTACAAAAACTACTTTATAACCGATCCCCGTAGAACCAGGAGTTTCACCGAACAGCAAGAAACGTAACTAATGCAACCTAAAATAAGACAATAATGTTACGTATATGCCAACAGTCATAACATGGCATCAAACCCTAGAATTCAATATCATATGAAAGCTTTTCCCAAAACAAATTCTTAAGCTAATCACTGCTCAGTTTGCGGACAAATGTTTTCTGTCGTCATATGAGTCGGACCTCATTCTTCTCACTCAATATCTACAATTCGACGTCTATCCCTTTTTTTGTTTCTTACAATCACAGCAAAGTAACCTGAGCATCCAGCGCAAAGTACAAACTCATTTTTTCCCTGGGGAATCGTACCAGCTTTTTTTCCCAGAGAATGCTAGTTGGTGTCGAAAGGGTACTAGTTACAGAATCAAATCAGGAAAGTATGTATGGATAAATGGTGTATTCAACATATTCCCTGGGGAATCCTACCAGCTTTTTTTTTTTTCCGGAGAATGCTAGTTGGTGTCCTAAGGGTACCGGTTACAGAATCAAATCAGGAAAGTATGTATGGATAAATGGTGTATTCAATATATTGGAAACTGTTGCATTTAGCTTACCAATACAAATTTTTCCTTTTGTTAATTCCTTAACCCGTGGGCTGTGGCCTAAGGAACATTGATTAGCAAGACTCTTTTTGTGCTATGTAACGTATCCGGTATGAGTTGTCAAGCATTTCATTGGTTATTGACTAATTTTAGACATCTATTATGAAATCCTCATTCAGTGAATCCTTGACAACTCTCCTAGGTCTCATACCCTTCAGGTACCATACAAATTCCTTCTTTCCAGTTCCCACACTGTCTGAATCAGCAGAGTATATATTTCATATCAAAATCATCGAAGACTCAATGTGAATCCCAAAACCATAGCTATAGAATTAACGTAATCAATCACCAAACACAAAACCTATAATACATAACCGATTAAGCTCGCTGAAGCTATCGAATACCTCAAAATCACAGAATCATAAGCCGTCACACAAATTAATTAACCCGATCATAAGGTTAGGTACTTCGCAAAACGCGCTCTGAGCTAAAACGAACTTATTCGTAATCGAAACCAATAAATAATCGAAATCAAGTTAGAGAAGAAGAGGATGGAACAGTGAAACAAAAATGAAAAAGCAGAGAGTCCTAACCGTGAAAAAGTGATGAAAATTGAAGCACTTTTTGTGTTTGTTTCTTTCTTTCTTCTAATGCAGAAGTTTCAACTTTAGAGAGAGAAAGGTGTGTCTTCCAGAGAGAGAAAGGGAAGAGGGTGGTGATTCAAGTGACGATTATTGTTTGTAAGTAAATATTGGGCGTTCGATTTTATTCTGCCAGATCCTTTGACCCGTTTTGTGTTTCTTTTTAATGAGGGGGCAGGATGGTCTTTGCACATTGGACGATAAAGATAAACTAAGTTAAAGTAATGTTTTGGTCCCTATACGTGACACTGATTTTCAAATTGGTCCCTATACGTAAAAAGTTATCAATTTGGTCCCTATACGTGACACTGGTTTTCAATTTGGTCCCTATACGTACAAAGTTATCAATTTGGTCCCTATACGTGACACTGGTTTTCAATTTGGTCCTCACCGCTAATTGGTCCCGATATAAGAGGACCAAATTACAAATTATTGTCACATGTAGGGACCAATTCAACAAAAAAAAATTGAAATCGGTCCCTACATGTGACAATTATTTTCAATTTGATCTCTACATGTGATAATAATTTGCAATTTGGTCACTCTTATATAGGGACCAATTAGCGGTGAGAGGACCAAATTGAAAACCAGTGTCACGTATAGGGACCAAATTGAAATCAGTGTCACGTATAGGGACCAAATTGATAACTTTTTACGTATAGGGACCAAATTGAAAATCAGTGTCACGTATAGGAACCAAAACATTACTTTAACCGATAAACTATAAGGAGAAAAATCGGCCTTGTATTGATCATGATGGCATTGGCTTAGATGACCGTTGGATCAAAAGATGGCCCCATGATGAAATTACTGTATGACCCTATAGCACGATAAATATGTAGTGTTAAATTTTCTCTACTTATTTATTACACATTTATTAAACGGCAGGAGGATATTAAAATTTCTGGCATTTGAGGAAGGAATCCTTTATTCGGATCAATGTGTCAAACATGCATGATATTTTTGTTATTTAATTTGGATTTAATTGTTTCAATTAGCATATTTTCTATTAATCTTTAGTATTAGTGTAGATTCCATTCTCTTACAGAAGTTTGGTAACTTGTTTTTGTTGCACAAGTAAGTGGGGGATATGGGAAATTAAGCCAAATGAGATGTCAGGATGGTCGTAGAAGCCAAAATTACCTGAAGGATTAGCACATGATTATTTGGATTGGATCGACTAATTCGGTTTTTAAACGACACATCATTATATTTTTATATCATATTAAAAAAATAAGATTACAAGCTAAATCAAACAAAATCTTATATATTCATGTAATAACATTCCATAAAATATGTCTAAAATAAATAAATATCATCATCCTTCAATTCTAGAACATCTTTTTTTATGCTTGGAACATTAGAAATAGTAGAAAATGGTGTCAAATCAAATTAGTAAATATTATTATGAAAAAACCAAAAAAAAAAATACAAAAATAGAATAAACATATATTAAATTTTATATATGTGGTTTGATTTGGTCCAGTTTAGAAAATGGAGTTCAAACTCCAATCCAATCCGATAAGATCCAAAAAAATTCAATAGACAGCGATTTTGTTCGATTTTCTACTTTTTTTTTTTTTATCGATTTTCGATTTTCTTTTGGATTGGTTTAGATACAAAAATCCCCGATATTTTACATCATTGACTATTTGATTCCATCAAAATAACCATTAAAATCTTAATTCATTTTAAATTAAATCAATGATAGATACACTATATGAATATGATACAACTTTACACACTAATTTATTTTAGAGGATTAATAAACCCAAAGTTCAATTTTTTTTTTTTTTTTGACATCACAAAGATAAATTTGATACACGGCGGATTGAACTTGAACTGCCTAATAATAATAATAATAATAATAATAAAATAAATAAATAATAATAAAAAACCAGAAATGGAGAATCTGTGGCTATCACATCATAGCCACACATAGATGGCGTCGCCGGGAACGACGAAGGGCATAGTGGTAACAGTGCCAGCTCTGGCTCTTTCTGCCTTAGTGGCCACCATTCTTCTCTTCTTCCTCTTTTCCTCTCTATCTTCTTGCTCTTGCCCTTCACCTTCTAACACTCCCTTATCGGCCTCCGTTGGAAACGACGTCGTTAATGGGAATGACAATACTAATACGATGATGCCCTTGACAACGACGCAGGATGACGTGGATTGGGTGAAACATCAGATCCAAGCGAATGGGCTCCACATGCATGATAACGTCCTACGCAAGGGCATTAACCCTCGCACGAGGGCTCAGCAACTCGACGATCTTACACAGTGAGCTCCAATTTCTCTGTTCTTCTTTGAACTTATTTGTAAGCTTAGATCTCTGTTTTTGGGATCAGAGGTAGATGCAAGGCCAATGCTCTTTTTTTTTTTTTTTTTTTTTTTTTTTTTTTTTTAACTATTGTTCATGTGATAGTTACTTCTATAATTTAAATTGTTGCATAATTTCTATCTAATTATTATGAATTGTCCTTTAAGGGGGAAAATTATACTAATGTGAGATTGTCTTTGAAGTTATCGTGTAATAAAATATTTAAAGTGTATCATATTCCACTAAAACACATAATAGCTGATAACTCTTGGTTACTCAGCTTAATCAAGGGCTCATTTTATTTTCAAATAAGCTAAAAACAACTTATTTTTATAAGATATTTTACAAGCTAATTGGAATAAGTTAAAATGAAATGGAGATCACAAACTATTTGAATAAGTTTATTTTCGTAAGTTATTCTCATAAGCTCAAATAAATTCCCTATAAACTCTTCTAGACATATAAAGACAATCTCATGAGGAGACTTATTGTCTTTCCTTGTTGCTTCAAACTTCAAACTTTTTTTTGTTCCATTTTGGCCATTTTCTGTCTGAAATCTATTCTTATATATATAATGAAAGATACAATTTTTATTTGAGAATGAAAGAGGCAAATCTGAACCAGTAAACCATATATGGATGATTAAGATTAAAAGTTAGTGGTCATGTAATCACTTAAATGAGCACATGATTGGGGGAAGGGAATCAAGGGAATTGTTTATAACTATTTTTCACTTACACCTACTTTTGGCCATTGGCCTCAGGTCCTGTGATTGTCTAAGTACAATAATGTTAGTTTGGTTGCTAATAATGGCAGGTGTTTTTCTAATTTTATACAATTTTTCTAATTATACAACACAACACTTAGTTCAAAGCTATACGTGTTTCTCTTTAGTTTTGGTCTGCATTTTTGTTATTACACTTTAAAGAATGAACTATTGTATGCTTTCTTCATCACATTGTCCATTTACCTGGGAAGTGCTATCTTCTCTTCGTCTCTTTTTTGGATCCCAATCCAAGGAGCCCAATGTTTATTTAGCTTCTTGGTTCATTCTTGTACACACCATTGATGCAATTGGTTACAACTTCTAATTTCAATTTTTGTGCTAAATACAGATATAAAGGTATATCACACTATGAAGGACCTGATTCAGACAACCACACGGCCCTGCCTTCCCCGGGGGAACTCCTGGTTGAGCAGCACCATAGCAACTATGGCGAGCCTTGGGCAGGTGGAAGAGATGTGTTTGAATTCCTTGCTCAGTCTATTAAACTCAGACCCGACTCACACGTCCTAGAGATAGGTTGCGGTACTCTTCGAGTCGGCTCGCATTTCATCCGGTACTTAAATCCTGACCACTACCATTGTCTTGAAAGGGATGAGCTCTCTCTTATGGCTATATTTAGATATGAGCTTCCTTCCCAAGGCCTCCTATATAAACGACCTTTGATAGTGAAAGGGGATGATATGGATTTCAGTAAGTTTGGTTCTGGAGTTATATATGATTTGATTTATGCTAGTGCTGTATTTCTTCATATGCCTGATAAACTTGTGTGGATTGGACTTGAGAGGCTAGCTTCTAGATTGAAACCTTATGATGGACGAATTTTTGTGTCACATAATATAAAGTTTTGTTCACGGCTGGGAGGAGAGGAATGCACAAAGAGGCTTATGAGTTTGGGGCTTGAGTATATTGGGAAGCATACACATGATAGTTTGCTATTTAATCATTATGAGATATGGTTTGAATTTAGACGGTCCAAGACTTAATTTAGACAGGAACATTAGAAGCAACTTGGAATGGTCTCAATGCCCTGATTGTGCCTTTGCTTAGAATGCCAAACCTTTGACAACTCCATGATATTTTGGCTTGCGTAGTATAGAGGTGGCAATTATTTAGTCAATGGTTCATTTGTGCCAAAAGCTTGAAACAAGTTTATACTTTATAGTCTTCTGTGATTTTGACGGAGGACACAACAAAAACACAAGGAGACTTGTGTGATTCATTGTCGTCTTGGGAGTTAGGACAAAAAGGCTAGCCTAATATATTTTTTTGTCTAAAGTTATTGTAGTACATTCTTGTCGTTTGATGTAGCGGCTGTATTTTAGCACTCATAGTCTCGTCCCTTCATCTCATCCAATGTTACAAGTTGCAGCTGGTTGTTATCAGTAATGTTGGTATTTCAAAGATTTTGGACATTAATTCTGTCCTTTATAGTATAAAATATAAATCAATTTTGAAACTGAATTTGTCTAATGAATGATTAAATTTTGCTTGTATTTATAGACAAAAATATAACTATCATTGATTTAAAATTTTTAAAAACCTAATTTTATTTTATTTTTAAAAGTAGAGGCGTTGGATTGATAGGCTACCTGGACAAAATTCTAATAATGTGACATTAGGTGTAAAGTGAAAAAATAAGAATGTATCTAATTTGATTAACTAAGAGAAAAGTTTTTTTGAACAACAAAATAGGGATATCATACGGTATCTCTTTGTTTCTTTATGCTGTATTTTTGGAATGCGTGTATATAAAAAGATAAAAAGTAAGTGAGAGATTGAGATAAATATATATTATGTCAATATACGGTATCCAAATTTTGATGTTCAAATAATATAACTGTTAATTAAAGTGGGTTGAGTTCTCAATATATCAATTTATCAATGTTCTAGACCTAAGCTCATTTTAGAGGAGCTACCCAACCCAAGTGTAAGACAAGGCTAACAAAATATTAACTTAAAAACATACTACATTAGACTCTATCATCTTGAGTCAATTTAGTTGAGGGCCCTACTATTGGCATCGTGCAAATTGCTATTGGCACCGTGCAGTTTTAACTTAATTTTTTTATTTTCGAAAATACCCTTTTCACTTACTTTGTGCAAGTTTTTACGCAACGTAACTTCCGGAAATTACTTTCCGGAAGCTTCCGGAAAATGAAATCCGGACACTTTACACATCCGGAATTCAAAATCCGGATACTTTTTACACCTCCGGAAAGTAATTTTCGGATGTGTTAATTTTAACACATCCGGAAAATACTTTCCGGACATACAAAATTAACATCAGCAATAACACATCCGAAAAATAGTTTCCGGATGTACAAATTATACCTCTGGAGAGTAAATTCCGGATGTGTTAATTTTAACACATCCGAAAAATACTTTCCGGACGTGAAATTCAGCACTCAAACTCCCAAATGAAGTACCAGAAAGTAGCTTCATCCACAGTACTCACATAAGCTCCACCCGCTATGACTAGGCCTATGGTAGCTCCTGTGAGTAACCTTCCCTGCAATTGAAAGTAACGATGGTAAGTAAATTTCCAGAGAATTTAACATAAAGTTGGATGTATAATTAACTAATGATAGAATCAATAACCAGATAAGTGACATGTACATGTAAACTAGAAACTCAATCACAGCATACACAAAATGCATATTTTCTTGAAAGTACACGAGCTAATGCTACAACTATAGGGTACTATCAACTATGTGATGTATGAGCTCGTGGCTGCAGCCTCCAGCATGCGTGCGTTGCAAGGAGGGTACAAGCAGATGAGGAATTTCAAGTCCGGAAAGTATTTTCCGGATGTGTTAAAATTAACACATCCGGAATTTACTTTCGGAGGTACAATTTGTATATCCGGAAAATCCGGATGTGTTATTGTTAATGTTAATTTTTGTATGTCCGGAAAATATTTTCCGGATGTGTTAAAATTAACACATCCGGAAATTACTTTCCGGAGGTGTAAAATGTATCCGGATTTTGAATTCCGGATGTGTAAAGTGTCCGGATTTCATTTTCCGGAAGATTCCGGAAAGTAATTTTCGGAAGTTACGTCGCGTAAAAACTTCCACAAAGTGAGTAAGTGAAAAGGGTATTTTCGGAAATAAAAAAATTAAGTTAAAAAAGTAAGTGAAAAGGGTATCTTCTCTTCATCTCTTTTTGGATCCCAATTCAAGGAGCCAAAAGTTTTTTTTAGCTTCTTGGTTCATTTCTTGCACACACCATTGATGCAATTGGTTACAATTTCTAATTTCAATTTTGTGCTAATTACAGATATAAAGGTATATCACACTATGAAGGAGCTGATTCAGATAACCACACGGCCCTGCCTTGCCCGGGGGAGCTCCTAGTTGAGCAGCACCATAGCAACTATGGCGAACCTTGGGCAGGTGGAAGAGATGTGTTTTGAATTCCTTGCTCAGTCTATTAAACTCAGACCCGACTCACACGTCCTAGAGATAGGTTGCGGTACTCTCCGAGTCGGCTCGCATTTCATCCGGTACTTAAATCCTGACCACTACCATTGTCTTGAAAGGGATGAGCTCTCTCTTATGGCTATATTTAGATATGAGCTTCCTTCCCAAGGCCTCCTATATAAACGACCTTTGATAGTGAAAGGGGATGATATGGATTTCAGTAAGTTTGGTTCTGGAGTTATATATGATTTGATTTATGCTAGTGCTGTATTTCTTCATATGCCTGATAAACTTGTGTGGATTGGACTTGAGAGGCTAGCTTCTAGATTGAAACCTTATGATGGACGAATTTTTGTGTCACATAATATAAAGTTTTGTTCACGGCTGGGAGGAGAGGAATGCACAAAGAGGCTTATGAGTTTGGGGCTTGAGTATATTGGGAAGCATACACATGATAGTTTGCTATTTAATCATTATGAGATATGGTTTGAATTTAGACGGTCCAAGACTTGATTTAGACAGGAACATTAGAAGCAACTTGGAATGGTCTCAATGCCCTGATTGTGCCTTTGCTTAGAATGCCAAACCTTTGACAACTCCATGATATTTTGGCTTGCGTAGTATAGAGGTGGCAATTATTTAGTCAATGGTTCATTTGTGCCAAAAGCTTGAAACAAGTTTATACTTTATAGTCTTCTGTGATTTTGACGGAGGACACAACAAAAACACAAGGAGACTTGTGTGATTCATTGTCGTCTTGGGAGTTAGGACAAAAAGGCTAGCCTAATATATTTTTTTGTCTAAAGTTATTGTAGTACATTCTTGTCGTTTGATGTAGCGGCTGTATTTTAGCACTCATAGTCTCGTCCCTTCATCTCATCCAATGTTACAAGTTGCAGCTGGTTGTTATCAGTAATGTTGGTATTTCAAAGATTTTGGACATTAATTCTGTCCTTTATAGTATAAAATATAAATAAATTTTGAAACTGAATTTGTCTAATGAATGATTAAATTTTGCTTGTATTTATAGACAAAAATATAACTATCATTGATTTAAAATTTTAAAAACCTAATTTTATTTTATTTTTAAAAGTAGAGGCGTTGGATTGATAGGCTACCTGGACAAAATTCTAATAATGTGACATTAGGTGTCAAGTGAAAAAATAAGAATGTATCTAATTTGATTAACTAAGAGAAAAGTTTTTTGAACAACAAAATAGGGATATCATACGGTATCTCTTTGTTTCTTTATGCTGTATTTTTGGAATGCGTGTATATAAAAAGATAAAAAGTAAGTGAGAGATTGAGATAAATATATATTATGTCATATACGGTATCCAAATTTTGATGTTCAAATAATATAACTGTTAATTAAAGTGGGTTGAGTTCTCAATATATCAATTTATCAATGTTCTAGACCTAAGCTCATTTTAGAGGAGCTACCCAACCCAAGTGTAAGACAAGGCTAACAAAATATTAACTTAAAAACATACTACATTAGACTCTATCATCTTGAGTCAATTTAGTTGAGGGCCCTACTATTGGCATCGTGCAAATTGCTATTGGCACCGTGCAGTTTTAACTTAATTTTTTTATTTTCGAAAATACCCTTTTCACTTACTTTGTGCAAGTTTTTACGCAACGTAACTTCCGGAAATTACTTTCCGGAAGCTTCCGGAAAATGAAATCCGGACACTTTACACATCCGGAATTCAAAATCCGGATACTTTTTACACCTCCGGAAAGTAATTTTCGGATGTGTTAATTTTAACACATCCGGAAAATACTTTCCGGACATACAAAAATTAACATCAGCAATAACACATCCGAAAAATAGTTTCCGGATGTACAAATTATACCTCTGGAGAGTAAATTCCGGATGTGTTAATTTTAACACATCCGAAAAATACTTTCCGGACGTGAAATTCAGCACTCAAACTCCCAAATGAAGTACCAGAAAGTAGCTTCATCCACAGTACTCACATAAGCTCCACCCGCTATGACTAGGCCTATGGTAGCTCCTGTGAGTAACCTTCCCTGCAATTGAAAGTAACGATGGTAAGTAAATTTCCAGAGAATTTAACATAAAGTTGGATGTATAATTAACTAATGATAGAATCAATAACCAGATAAGTGACATGTACATGTAAACTAGAAACTCAATCACAGCATACACAAAATGCATATTTTCTTGAAAGTACACGAGCTAATGCTACAACTATAGGGTACTATCAACTATGTGATGTATGAGCTCGTGGCTGCAGCCTCCAGCATGCGTGCGTTGCAAGGAGGGTACAAGCAGATGAGGAATTTCAAGTCCGGAAAGTATTTTTCGGATGTGTTAAAATTAACACATCCGGAATTTACTTTCCGGAGGTACAATTTGTATATCCGGAAAATCCGGATGTGTTATTGTTAATGTTAATTTTTGTATGTCCGGAAAATATTTTCCGGATGTGTTAAAATTAACACATCCGGAAATTACTTTCCGGAGGTGTAAAATGTATCCGGATTTTGAATTCCGGATGTGTAAAGTGTCCGGATTTCATTTTCCGGAAGATTCCGGAAAGTAATTTTCGGAAGTTACGTCGCGTAAAAACTTCCACAAAGTGAGTAAGTGAAAAGGGTATTTTCGGAAATAAAAAAATTAAGTTAAAACTGCACGGTGCCAATAGCAATTTGCACGGTGTCAATAGTTGGGCCCTTTAGTTGATTAAGATGTGAGACATGAATAGTGAGTGCGTGACTTCAAACATTTACAATGTGCTTCACCCGCTTTCTATTTTCTTCTCTCTCACTTCCCCCATGTAAGCTCTCTGAGGCCTCCCATTGGATCCAAAAAAAAAAAAAGGATATTTAGATCCAGTTGGGCCAATTCGAAAAAGGGACGGCCCATTTTGACAATAGTGCCCAGTTTTCCCCATCGTTGCAAGTCGTATAGGAGTTGGAGAAGCGCCAGCGGAGAGCTGAATAGAACAATCAACGATTGGATTCGATTTCGATGGGTGTAGCAGTTCGCATAGTAAGCAGCAACATCATTCGTTCTTCCATAACTCAAAAGTGTCAGCAGTATCGTTCAATCTTCTCTACAACGCAGCTCCAGGGTTCATGGATGGACAAGGTCAAAAACGTCTTCACAGGCCAAAACACCACCGACTCATCTCAAGTCACCTCCGACTCATTCACGCTCCTTCGTCAGTTCCCATTCATTTTCAATTTTGTTTTCTTAGCTCATTCATCATTTTATATTTTTAATTTTGTTTTTATTAATTAATATTATGACAGGTTTTGCGGATGAAATGAAGAATGCAAGAAGAGTTGGAGCGTTTAAGGAGTACGTGGTTGGACGAAGCAGTGAAGTCACGTTTTCTACCGCATTCGAGAAACATGAAGCCATCATTCGATTTCTTGGGGCTCTGGACCCCACTGGTGAGGTAAGGTAACCTTTCCTTTATGAATTCTTATATATCAATTAACAATTTTGTATCTGTTAACACTTAACACTCAACATCTCGGGTGTAATAGGCTTGTCACTTCTGCATAGAGCATGGTGCATTTGGTTAGACAGCCTAATTAAGCACTTACTCCATAAGCTGTTTTAAAACATAAGATTCTTTGACAAACTTGTTGAAATAAGCTAAAAAAAAAAAGTTTATCGAAAGGTTATGACTCATGAGCTATTTCACAAGCTTATTATCATAAGTTATTCTCATAAGCCCAAATAAGTTATGTATAAGCTCTTCCAAACGCTCCCATATCCTCCATGGTCAGCAATTTTGGCTACACACTATTACACTGTCTAATATCGAAATTCAAATATAATTTATATTAGAGTAAACCCTTAGTTCGGCCCTCAAAAGATTATAGTGTTGTCATATACATCGTTGAAAGTTTTTTGTCATTAGTTAAATCTTTAAAAGATTTAAAATGTCACTACATTTGTCCTTCGAAGGACTTAAGTCACCAATTAAGTCCTTCAATTTAACATTGCTTTTAATCTTTCAAGGACTTAATTGGTGACAACTTTAAGGACCTACGTGGCATTCCATAATTTTTCGAAGACTGAATTAAGGGTTTACTCATTTATATTATAACATTGGTTTCATTGAGGTTTCACTTAGTTCTAGTGCACCCCTCTTGTGTTAGAAATTACACTGACCTCTCTTGAAGGGTAAGTGTAATGACAGCATATACCTTGGTGGTAAGTGCAATGAGAAAATAAAGGTAAGGGTAATACAACATAAACCTTAAGTGCGTTGGTGCAATTATTTGAAATAAGAGGGTTGCCGAGTGTAGTTAAGGCAAATCTTGAGGGACGTCAGTATAATTTTCCCGTTAGTTTGTTAGTTTATTTTTTTGGTTTTTTACTAGGAAAGCATCTCATGATTTTTAACTTTATGTTCTGTGATCTTCAGAACCTAAAGAACGTCCCAAAAACAAGAGGCGGCAAAACACTGTAATTGCACGATTGCTGATGTGGAGAACGCTCTTGCGAAGTTTACTTGGGCTAAAGAAGCTCAGAAGAAGATAGAGAAGTTAAAAGAAGAAGGAAAACCAATGCCAAAAAGCTTTGGTGATGTAATTAATGCTTCTCATTATTTGGATGTCTATTATATCTAATGCAAACTAAGTCATTGATATGCTTCTTTATTAACTTTGATATATGTGAGTAAATCAATATAGGCAGCCAGATAAGAACATTACTCTGCTGTGTCAAATATATGCTTGTAGGGACATTGAATTTGAGTGTAACCAGCCATATTTATATTTCATGTTCTGCAGCTGCAAAAGATGGTCGGTTCAACTCCATTGGATCTTGCAAGGGCTAATTTGGCTCAGTCTGGACAAATTAGCAGGAATGCACTCTGTCCATGTGGTTCGAAGAAGAGATATAAAAGGTTAACCTCCCCCCTTTTTTGGTTAAATTTCTTAGTCACCAAGCTGATTACTGACTATTTTTTTTTCCGGTTGTGTTAGTTGCTTGTTCATTAATTAGACAAGTGAAATATTACTGTCTCCTATGTTTGCTGTAGATTCTTGGGCATGTTGCATACTTATACACAGTAGATGAACTTAATGATATTTCTATACATGGTTTAGCATTTAGTTTCCAGAACTCCTTACCTAGTTATAAGTTAACTGTTTTTACAACCTTCTTTTGTTATGTTATAGTAGTTTGCTACCTAATGCCTTTTTGTTTCTTACTTCATTAGTTCTAGTGAAACTAAATTTCTTACTGCACTTGTATATTCTTTTTCAAAAAATGGATTTGGTTGAATTTGTATTATAGTGTGAAAACAGTTGCATGTCCATTTGTAAACAGTGAACTCTTTTGACTTTTTAATTTTTAATTTTTTTTTCTATTAAGAAGTAAATGATTTACATAGTGGAATCAGTCTCTTGCAAATACAAGGTAAGCCTGCCTATTAGTGGGTCTGATCTGATCTGACCCTTCCCTAGACCCTGCGCATGGCAGTAGTTTTATAGCACCAGGTCTTAAAAATGTAAACGACGTTTTTCCCCCTAATTGTTTTGAATTTAGACTATAATGTTGATGAATAGAATTTCAATATTTATCATCTTATGCTTCTCGATACTTATTTATGAAGGTGCTGCGGAAAGGATTGAAGTAATTCAGAGGTTAAATATTAAACAGCAAGGGAGCCTGATCTGTTACTGGTGCCTACATATGGCAGAATTGATCTGCAGTCGTTTTCTGTTCTATTTGGTTCAGTTGGACAAGCTGCCCAGTGCACTAGACTTCAAAAGCATGCTCACAACAGTAGGCTGATGCTGATGTTAGAATGAGATATTTTATCCAGAGAGTATCTTGTGTTTATTTATCTTCTAATTTTTGTGATGCTCATAGGCAGAATTAAACAGAATATTTTTTGTTCGGTGGTACTTGTTGAAGAGTAGTTAGTTGGTTCTTTTTTTTCCCCCCTCTCACTCCGGCCCAAATATAAAGCAAGAGAATAAGAAAAGAATTACTGAAATAAAAATATTATTTTGTTGCTAATTTCCTCTCACTTTTGGTGATCCGCTGTGTACTCTTCTTTTTAAAGCTAACATGATTCAACTCATCTGTTATCTAATTTACATTAACATTTATACATCTCTCAAATTCAGGTTTTAGTACTCAGGTTGCATTTATAGATTCAGATTTAACTCGAGGGACATTTGGTAAAGATGAGGAGAGGAACATAAATTGACCATGCTCCTTCATGAGATGAAAACCGTTCAATTGCTAATCTTGCATATCTTCAAAAACTGAGCCCAGGCCATGATGGTATTCTCTTTTGAAATGATTTACAATCTGTTCATTCACTTGTGAGACTACAGGAGACAAAATGCTCCTCAATTTAGATGCAAAGGACTGACATGATGCCGAAATTTGGGATTGCCAAGGCGATAATCGTTGCCATCATGAAGGGGAATGTGTGACCTTCCACCTCCCCGCTTGTGCCTAAACATTGTTTTTGTGCATAATAAAGTGTTGAGGCAGATTTGCAGCATTTGCTTCCACTTATGTCAATATTGATGGTGGGGGGAAACCATAATAGTGTTTTCCATTAATAATCTCTCCAAATGGCTAAAGTTCAGAAATTCCAGCTTCACCATTCTCTCTCAACTGCAGTAGTCTTGTCTGCCAACCATTCACTTTTTTAAGCACAAAAGATACAGAAAATTGGAACACCATATTTATTACAGGCTATTGTGGCACTAACTGGTATAAATGTGCTGCTATGAATTGGAAAAAGAATTCAATCACATAACAAATGACTGTCAAACAAGCGAACCAGTTACTCATGATAGCTGGTAAGTGTTGTTTTGTTAGGGGACAGAGACAGCTTTGAGACAAAAAGCTGTTGGAATGCCATCCACATCATTCTTTACTTGTTTGCTAAACTTAAAGATTGATAATACAGCATCTTATATGTCAAAAGATACTTGTAAGCACCATTACCATTTTCATGCTTTATAAGAGCTTTAGTAACAATTCTAAGCTTTACAACTTTCCTCCATCTCCAAATACAGGAATTTTGTTCTCCCTGAAAACTGTGTGTTTTGAGATGAAGAATTTTACACATGGACCTTTCACCGCAAAAGCTGTAGCTCTAAATAAGTTTTTCATGGGGTTGTAAGCTTATTGATAATAATTTACTGGCAGAAGAGACAGAGGTTTAATAATCCACAAAGAAAAAATAACATAAACTGGTTGAAAAAAAATTGAAAGAAGAAACTAAATTGAACAAAGTTTGTCAGGTTAGTCCCACATCGCTGACACTATACATTCAGAACTATGCTGGCACTCTATAAATATGAAGCAAATAGCAACATTGAAACATACTTACCTGGATGGGGTCAATGGGTGATCAAGAAGGCTCATGGCCTAGGTTGGTGACCTCCATTGCACTCAGGAGGGGTGCCAGCCTAAGGTCTCCCTAAATGGGGGATCCTACATCATAATTTGTGGTAGTGGGGGCCTGCGTTCGCGCGGCCCCTAACAAGCTATAGTTCTAAGGTTTTCTAAATAGCTATAGCTATTATTCATAAATCGGGTCAACATAAGTTCGATCCTAAACTAAATCATTGATTGACCCACAGTTCAAATGCCTGGTTTTTCCACCACTACGACAGTTTAGTTTTAGATATAAAGAAGGGTTAAATATGTTTTTAGTCCCTCGTTTTTGACAAAAGTTCGGTTTTAGTCCCTCTTTTGAAAAATGTACTTTTTTAGTCCCCCGTTTTTTAAAATGTGTCGAAAATGGTCCCTGCACCACACTTCCATTTGAAAACCGAGGGACTAAAACCGAACTTTTGTAAAAAATGAGGGACTAAAAATGTATGATTGTCAAAATTGAGGGACTAAAAAATATTGGTACAGGGACCATTTCCGACATATTTTAAAAAACGGGGGACTAAAAATGTATATTTTTCAACCGAGGGACTAAAACCAAACTTTTGTCAAAAATGAGGGACTAAAAACATATTTAACCCTATAAAGAAGGTTTAGAAATGTATGTATGACATGTTTTATAATCTGTGATGATGTGAGTATCTTTTGTTCACCTAATCTGAGACTGCTAGACTTTGTAGTTTGCATCCTGAACGATTATGGAAAAACTGAATATGAAGAGTCAATTTCCAAGTGGAAACTGAAATTAGGAATTAGTGTGTTTGGATAAGCGTTTGACAAACATGATTTTGGGAGGTTTTTACTTAGAAAGTAAGTTTCATGTAAAACTTGGTATAATTTTTCAATCCAAAAACAGAAGCTACTTCAAGCTATTTATAGTAGAATCAGTTTTGAATGCAAAATTGCTTCCCCAAACGTATAACCAAACACCTCTTTTTTTTACCAGAATCACGTTTAACAGGTGCAGAAACACTTCTGGTATCTCCAAAAGTGGAACTAAACACATACTTAGAGGTCTATGCACTTCAAAGTTAAAACAAAGGGGAATGAGTCAGTTGGGAGTTGTCCGTGGCAGGAGACTACACATCATGCATCACAAAAAAAGCAATAATCAAATTGGTATGCTTTTAATATAGTAGCTTTGTTTTCTCTTAAATTTTTATGCTACCTTCATTTTACCACATTATAGATATCTGTATTTTAATATAGGTAAGAAAAAGAGCTAGCATCCTTCAAAAAAAACGGAAATAGAACTAGCACTTAGAGATTCTGCACATTTGCACTGCTAGACTATTTATCTCCCTATTGTTTACATCATTTTAAAATTCAAAATAGCATGATACTTATCTTTCTTGGTTTACATTTGTTCACTGTGTTGAAAAATGTTTCCTTCTGACAAAAAAATATTTATTAAATAATATGCCTCCTCCACCAATTCTCTTCAATTGAAAAAGTCTTGTTTATCACATTGTGCAGTGATGAAATGAATGACTAAATTTCTTAGAATAAGCTGTCATAACAGCAAACAGAAACAGTTACAATAGCTACTTAATTGCTACTGACAAGTATTCTGTAGTATACACAAGCATTGCTACAAGTTACAACTATAATTTGGAAGGTTTTCTTAGAAATAATCTTCCTTATAACAATACATTAATACATTCTATTTGGACTTCAGCCTAATCATTTGTTTGACCTTAAGAGTAAGCCAATGCCATTCATCATCCTTTATAACTCAACTGAGTCAAACTTCATTACTACAATGAACATCTCCTTATTTGTATGCTAAACTTAAGAGATTGATTATAAAGCATCTCGTCTGTCAAAGATACTTATATGCACCACTACCAATTTCATGCTTTGTCAGAGCTTTGGCATAATCTCTAAGATTTAGAATTTTCCTCAATGTCCAACACTCCACCTAAACTAATGTTTTGGGAGAAATATTTGATTAAATGGTTCATGAGCTGTGTGCCTATTGATAATCATTCACACAGATGGAGGTTCGGTAATCCACAAATAAAAGAACAAATTCTTTTGGCAAAAACTAAAAAGAAGAAACATAACTGGGAGTTAGTACCACATCGTTCAAAGTAAGCATGTGAAGCTCTGCATGCATTGTATAAATAAAGAGCTAATAGCAACATTTTAACATACTTACCTGGATGGGGTCAATGGGTGATCAAGAAGGCCTATGGCCTAGGCTGGTGACCTCCATTGCACTTGGGAGGGGTGCCATCCTAAGGTCTCCCCAAGAGGGAGAGCCTACATCATAATTTGTGGCAGTGGAGGCCTGCGTTCGCGCGGCCTCTCCCAATTATAGTTCAAAATTGCTATTGTGTTTGGGTGCCTCTCCCAATTATAATCCAAAAAATCTTATATATTTGGGGCTACTAGTTTTTATGATAAAAAGTGTGTATATTAATTAAGAAATCTGAATAATTAAAGATTAGAGATTAAATTATTCTTTTGGTCCTCTTTTGTTTTAATTTATTCAATTTATTCAATTCTATTTAAAAATTATTATGCAAGTTGGTCCCTTAGGTGTGTAACATTTGAACCAATGATTCAAAAATCATCCAAATTCAAGTGACCCAATTAAATTTGTTCGAATTGTTTTATTATTCGTGTTTGAACCGAACCAAATCCGATGGTGATTGGTTGGGCTCTCGGGTTCAAGAATTTTGGAACTGAATTGAACCAGTTAGTACACACATATATATAATATTTAATATTTATCATATTTATTTTAATATTTTATATAATTTATATATTTTGAAATTTAATAACTTTCAGATCCAAATCAAACCAATACGTTCTTGAATGCTTTGGTTTGGTTCGGGTTTTGTAGGAAAATTTCTTAACACCGAATCGAACCATTTTTTATTGGTTCAAATTTTTCCCCACCTAAAATGAACTAAAATGACCCGTTACATCCATACTTACTTGGCTAAATTATTTTTTTGGTCCCCTATTTGTTTGTTTATTCAACTTGATTCCTCTGTTATGTCTCGCCATCATCTGACCAACTTGAACATCTTTAAAATAAAAGGACCAAGTTGAATAAATTAAAACAAACGAGGGACCAAAAGAGTAATGTAGCCAAAACTAAACAGCGAAACTTAATAGAAAAGGACCAAAATCGCTTAACATTTGGCAAATATAGAACCAAATTGAACATTTTTAAAATAGATGGATCAGTTTAATAAATTAAAACAAATGAGAGACTAAAAGAATAATTTAACCAAAATTAAATCATGGAAAATGGGGTATATAAAACATTGGAAATGATAACCTTAATTTTTTTAATGGATAATTGGTAATTGATTCTTTAACCACAATGTGGTTTATTACTCAATTATATAATGGGGTACCCCCCAAAAAAGTGTTCAAACATTTGACTAATATGGAGAAGGTAGATCTATCAAGGATTTCTCTGCGACCATTCAAGATAAGCGACGTTGATGATTTCTTGTTATGGGCAGGTGACGATCAAGTGACTCAAAATATCAGATGGAAGACTTGTGGTTCAAGGGAAGAGGCTTTATCTTTCATTAGAGATGTTTGCATACCTCACCCTTGGCGTAGGTCAATATGCTATGATGACCATTCCATTGGCTTTATCTCAGTGTATCGTTGGTCAGGTGAGGAGTGGTGCAAGGCTGACATAGGCTTTGCTATAGCCAAAAGCTATTGGGGTCAAGGGATCACCACCAAAGCACTGAAGATTGCTGTGTCTCAAGTGTTTAAGGACTTGCCTGATTTGTTAAGGTTGCAGGCTTTTGCTGCTGTGGAGAACAAGGCTTCTCAAAGGGTCTTAGAAAAGGTTGGGTTCCTTAAAGAGGGAGTGCTCAGGAAGTATACTTATATTAAGGGAAATATTAAGGATTTGGTTGTGTTTAGTTTGTTGTCAACAGATGAAATTCCTCTTAGTGATTAATTACTAGTGGTAATAACTTGCTTCCGGTTTGGATTTTATTATTTTGTTCTTGAATTTTCTTTTGTGTTATGAAAGAGAATAGAACAGAATCATTTTGAATGGATCTCACGAATAAAAGCAAATTTGATTTTGGTGTCTTTCTTTCTCATAGCATGATAACTTGAGGGAATAAAAGTAGATAATTCAAATCTTTTGTTGTATTTTGTTGCAAATAATGTCAAATATCCCTATCCTTAAAAGTTATTTAATCTTTTGTTGTGGGATATGCTTCTTTTTTTGGTGTCCTTGTCGTTTGAGTAGACATTGATGATATAAAAGTTGTTTTAGCATGTTTGATATAGCCTTTGGAACCCAAAACTATGGTTCGGCTAAAGCTTTTTTTTTTTTTTTGATAAACTGCATCGGCTAAAGCTTATTATCATGGCCATCTCCATGTTACAATTTGAAAGACAGTGTTAAGGTTGGGCTCATTGTGGGGTTCCTTTCATAATCATCCATTGATAATACCGAAATAGTATTAACGCTTTATTTGGGTAATGAGAGGTAGGAAAGGGACAAGTAGAGAGGAGAGAAGTAGGAGAAAAATAGATGAGAAGAGAAATTGGATAGATTTTTGAGTTGTTTGGATTGAAAGAAGTAGGAGAGAAGTAGAAGAGAAAGAAAAGCTAAATGCTTTTGTAAATACATATTTATCCCTAATAACATATTTGCATAGTATAAAAAAAAAATGATACACCTGTCAATTCATTTTCCCTACTTTTTCACTCATTCTCTCGGCTATGGGGGAGAGAGAACATTTTGCTATGGCCCCACACCATGTTTTCTCTCCTCCCTATTTTCTATCATTTCCCAAACAAGTGAAAACCCGATTTTCTTCTTCACTTCTCTCCTAAAATCTCCTGAACCAAAAAATGGCTTAGTTATTTACTTTAATTCTTACCATGAATCCAAGCCAACAATACAAAATATTCAAGACTATTAGTATCAATAAGTTTGAGAATATCAAACAAATAATACTTTGACAGTTCGATCGACATAAAAGTGGTTGAAAAGTCCACCTAAGTTAAATGGCGATCTGGGCACCTCCCGCCAAATTAGTGCATGGGTGCACCGTCCGATTGAGCAAATCTGGACCATCCAGATTGTTACTTGACTGGGTTGACTTTTAAATCAGTTTTCTCTTGGTCAAACAATCAAACTATTACTTTTTGTTTATGTATTTACAAAAAAAGGGTATTGTCTTTTTGTATTTGCACAAACAACAAATTTGTATAATCAATAGTAAACATGAAAAACGAACGAAAGTTAAAAAAATGAAGAAGAAAAAAAACCAAATCTATTTAATCACGTGGGTTTTGGTGGGGTCGCACGATAATTTTTTATTTTTTTTAAATTTTTTTTTCTAATCAATAATACATAATGTTTGCTTACCAACATAAAATGGTAAAAAAATGGTACGAGATCTACAAGGAGCGATGACAAGTTAGCTGTAGGACAGGCGACAAGGGGACGTCGGGGTCTAGGTCGATGTCGGAAGGGCAACGACTTGTTAGTGAGCTAGATTAGGATCGGAGATGGTTTGCTGTCTGGTGCTGGGTCGCGGGTTTGCTTAATTGTCTGGGCTGGTTCTCTGCGGCACGACAGTCGATTGTCGATGGTGGCTGCAGAACGGTAGTTGGCCCGTTCATTTTTCGACGTCAATTTGTAAATAAAATAACAAAAAAATACAAGTATTCTAATCAAACAAAAATATTTGCAAATACGAGTAAGTAGTAAGTATGATCCTTGTGTACAAATACCAAACAAACAGTACTTTGACAGTTTGATTGACACAAAAGTGGTTGAAAAGTCCATCCAAGCCAAGTGGCAATCTGGATGATCCAAATTTCCTCACTTGGGTGGTGCACCTATTCATCATTTTGGTGGGAGGTACAACTTAGACAATGGTGGCAGGGGAGACAAGAGAGCAAAGGTATGGTGACCCAAGATAAAACATTGTGGGGCATCGGTTGACGCAGCCTTACCCAACTCTAGTCCAATAAATTTTTATATACAATTATTAATTTCTTGTTTGTCTAATATATATATATATATATATATTGTCTTTGACCAGTATCACGCAAAGTTGTGGCTAATTCTTGGATTGGAGGTGATGATTAGATAAAACACTCATCAAAGTGACAATCCTAGAATTCGAATCCTGAATAGAGTTCATCTGGGGCTACAATCAACTTTCATTGCGTCCAACCTCCGTTGGATTGTCCGTCTACTACATATAAAGATAAAGCTTTTTTATTTTTATTATTTTATCGTGCTAGCTTTAATTTGGGTGTATGCCACTAATGTTGCTCCGTAATCAAGTTGACGGTAGACTTTCTATAAAACAATAATAGTATAGTAATAAGTAGATGACCTGGCATCTACCTTAACCTACTATATCTAGGTGATGATGGCTGAAAAACAATGTGTAGTGGTTGGTTGACAATTTGAGTGTTCGCATTTCTATATGGCAACTGACTTGTCAAGAATCACCCTGCGGCAATTCAAGCTGAGCGACGTTGACGATTTAATGTTAGTGGTAGGTGATGATAGGGTGAGTTACTATACCCTATGGAACACTTTTGATTCCAGTGAACAGGCTTTAACTTTCATTAGAGATGTGTGCATTCCTCACCCATGGAGTCGATCCATATGCATTGACGATCGTTGTATCGGATATATATCCCTCACTCCTGGATCAGGTGATGAAAGGTGCAGGGCAGGTTTAGGCTATGCTATAGCCACCAAGTACTGGGGCCACGGGATATGCTCCAAAGCAGCGAAGATTGCAGTGTCACAAGGCTTTAAGGACTTCCCTGACTTGGTAAGGATACAAGTTTATGTTGATGCAGAGAACACAGCTTCCCAGAGGGTATTGGAAAAGGTAGGATTCCTTAGGGAAGCCATACTGAGAAAGTATGCGTGTGTGAAGGGGAAGATTAGAGATGTGCTTATTTTTAGTCTTGTGTCAGACTAGGTGGATAATCATCGTCCAGAATAACGATCATATGTATAATGGTATTTGACAATGCTTCGTGAAAATGAAAATTAGTAATCTTTTTGCATTACTTTTACTTTTTGTGCTAAAGTCCCCTATGAAATTGTTTCTAATCTTTTGGCATTACTTTCTCAATTTTGCTACATTCTGTTTTTGATAAGTTGCGAACAGAAAAACTCAAATAAAATATTTTATCATGGAAGCATGACAAAGATGATTGTGCAAAATAAAATCACTTATTTCTTCATGGTAACCCCTCCCAATCACATTTTTTCCCTTTTTCATGGTAGACATGCTCCATCACCGTCAACTTGGGGAACATTTGCCATAAGTTATGGTTAGGACATAGCACAAACTGCATTGAATACTAAATTGTAGCTTTTCCTAGAAAACGAACTTACACATGGAGAAATGAAGACAATTTTGAGGCTTGAGAAACAGTTATTTACATATATATTACCGACTTCTGGTTCCTTGGTCAAGCTATGAGTATCAACCCAGACAAAATGGTTCTGCAGTCGTTCTTGGGCTACAACAGCAAATGATATATTCCTTCACACAATCATATGCCCTACAATCTTTGACAATTCTTTTTCTTTTATTGTGCATTTGTGCACTTGTTTACTTTGATAACTTTATACTCACATAAATAAACTATGCAGAAAGTTAAGTGTACATATTCATATTTACAAAAGCGAGACATTTCAAGGGGTAGAATTTACAGAAACATCTTGTGGCATTGGGGAAGCTAGCTGGTCTTGATTTGATGGGATAACTAGACGTTGCAAGGGCTTTAGAGCCACTGTGAGTTGTGCAAACGAGGGACGCAAATTTGGATCCCTGTCAGAAACGGGGAGAAAACAGAGGTCGGGGAAGAAAAAGGTCATCAACTGGAAAATATAAAATTAATCAAGCTATAAGTTGATCGTGCTTACTGTTGCCAACATTCCCAGATTATTCTTGCAACTAAAGGGTCAACTTCCTTGGGAATATCAAGGCGACGGTTTTGAAAACCTACTGCACCAACAACTTGCATCGGATTCATTTCACTCCAAGGCAACCTTAGAGTGGCAAGCTCCCATAGAATGATTCCAAAACTATAAACGTCACACCTGGATTTGGCATGACACAAAATTAATACAGATGCACTACATAGACACAGCTTCCATTGCAAGCAAAATAGAGACTGATATAAAGACTATTGTGGCACTGACTACGATAAATGTGCTGTTATGAATTGGAAGAAAGATTTCAATCAGACACACCGACCAAATAGGGATTTCACTATAAATTACCAAATGCTTTAATTGTTTTTCGCTAACAGACCATTTAAGGTAACAGGCCAATCTGAACTTGTTTTACTTATAATAAGTGTTGTTTTGTTAGGGGCACAGAGGCAGCTGTGACTAGCTGCTTGGAGACAAAAAGCTTTGCAATGCTGTCCACATTGTTAGGACTCAGTAAAGATGCATGCAAGGATTATGGTATGGACGAACGTTGAATACACAAATTATATAATAAAATGACACCTAAAAGCTTGAACAAAAGCAGCTTTATCATAAATTAAAAACAACTCACTTCTCATTTGAGGGCTCGTTGCGGAGAACTTCAGGAGCCATCCATTCAGGCTAACATAATATAGAAAAGGCAGATTAAGACACGTTACAGGTGCCTAACCAAATTATTATCCACAATAATGCATAATCTCCTCAAATTCTCACCGTTCCAGCAGTTGATTTGGATGACAAAAACGTGTTGTGTTTTAAGCGTGACAACCCGAAATCGCATACCTTCAGGAAGTAAAGAAAAATACCCGTAAAAAAAAAAAAAACAGCTTAGCTACTGACAATGTTAGCCAAGAACATTAAAGAAAAATAAAATCCCCAGTCAATAATTCATATAAATTGAAGCATCCATAGTTCAAAAAATGTGTTCAAATATTATTATTTTTTTTGTTGAAAAAATCATCATATTTGTACATTTCCATATTGTGTGATTGTTCAAAACCCAAGCAAACCTGACCAAATCTGCCCAACCCAACACAAACTTATAGGCTGGTTGGTTTTCAGCCTTAGATTGAGTTGGTTCAAATTCCTTAAAAAATTTACGGCTGAAGTTGTTTCGGGGTAGTAAAATGCTAAAACTAGTGTAAACTTATCTAACCCATCTATTGTATTAAACTAAACAAATTTACAACAAGGAATAATAACAATACACAGTAGAATTCTTGGCCTATATTCAACACACAAACACAGAATGGGCCATGTAGCTTATATTCAACTTTTGCATCTGCATATCTCAAAGACCACAGAAGTTGCAATCAGTTGTCAGAACAAAATGCATACAATAGCCCATGTATATGTAGCATTTGTATAATTGCCCAAGATCAAGCTTCAACTATAATGAAAATGGCATGCAAGTTTTAAATAAAAACTAGATCAGAAATGGAACCCAAAATGACAAAATCAGATAACCATTACTAACACATTATTTCCAGCTCATCAGCCTATTGAAAGAAATCACAAATAAGGCACATTGATAACACAAAGTTTCAATCATATACCTTAACATTCCAGTTCTTATCAACCAAAAGATTTGGGGACTTCAGATCTCGGTGAACAATTGTAGGTGTGCTGGAATGTAAGCAATTCATGCCCCTGGCCTGGAAAATGAAGAGTCGTAAAATTAAAAGTTGAATAATGTAAATGTTGGTTAGAAAGGAGGAAGGTTAATCTATTTCATACCACATCGAGAGCCATTTTTATCCTTTGTTTCTCATCGATCTGACAATTAGGACGATGAAGAATTCGATACAAGCTTCCTCTGTAAAATGTAATGTCAATGTGAAAATTAGATATGGAGAGAGAAGACCCCAAAAAAATGATAATGGAAAGAGTAACATAATTATGAAACAGTTTGCAAATATGCCAACAGCACTAACGTTGCAAAGGCCTATGCAGCTAATAAGCAGATATCAATATCATGTTAAATATATAACAATGAAAAAAGTGAAAAACTACTGAAATATGGAAATAACACCAAATAAGCATACCTTGGAAGAAACTCTGTAATGATTGAGAGATTGGGAGGCCGAGTGACAGCACCAATAAAATGAATGACATTTGGATGACGCAGTCTACGCATTATCCGTACCTTGCAGCAAAATGATGGAAAGCAGATTAATTTTTCGGCCTTCAAGAAAAGAATGATGGTGGAGCACTGGACCCTTACCCATGTAACTACCCCAATTTTGTTCTTTCATTTTTGTACCCATCATATGCTTCACTTCAAGTTAAATTATTTTTTCCACTCATCAATATTTCCACTTAAATCTTCCAATTAGTTTAATATCAATTTTCGAAGTAAGAGAATGATAATCTTCCAAAAAAAATTAAAAACCTTAATGCTTACTTCTCTTTTGAATTCAGTCAAGGCATCGCCTGAAAAATCCTGATCCAAAAACTTCTTCACAGCAACCTCCTGATATTTCAATGATAGATCGCCAGTCAGAAAACCAGAGACTAGGACTCCTTACCTCCTGGGTAAAAGCTGTTGAAATTAAGCAAACAGGGAGAAGTAATACTGAGGATTTACTAAACTAAGAGATTATCCGTTTTTTCACCTTTTTTCCTTTACTAAGGGACATCAACACATTCAACATGCCATGCTTCTTAGTACTTTAAAATGAGTGTCAGTAACAAATCATGCACTGATAGTGAGTTAGTAATGCCATTGCTT
Organism: Echinosophora koreensis; assembly: GCA_035048595.1. Lineage (NCBI taxonomy): Eukaryota > Viridiplantae > Streptophyta > Magnoliopsida > Fabales > Fabaceae > Echinosophora > Echinosophora koreensis. The sequence continues at coordinate 4,272,628 of JAPCYP010000016.1, read as the reverse complement.
TCATTAAATTATCAATGTCCATGATAACACTATAAGGCGACAAATGACAAGGAAAAACTCCGTCCAAATATAGTTATGCTTCTATATTCATTTTGTAACACACAATTTTTAACAGTATCAACCACCCCACTACACTTGAACAGAGTTGATGGTAGTGACTACAAACATCTTGCAGTTCAATCTATGACAATAATGTCCAACCATTATAGTACTCACGGTGCCATTCCAGTCAGCTTGGAATACCTCGCCATATGAACCTATTTGCAAGAAAGCATGAACTCAAAAAATTAATAATCAAGAAGCATATATATAGACATGCAAAACACAAACACTCCAAAAGCATAACTAACAACCAGTAAACTTTTTGAATCCTTCTGAAGATTATAAAACAAGTGAAAATAGTAAGATCTGAGAGGTTAGAGGAGCACCGAACACCTTAGGACCATGCTTCACGGATAGAAAATATGATCACTTAAAAAGTCAGTAGAAATTATTTTTAGATCTCTAACCCTAATAATGGTTGATTTATATTGTGGTGAAATAGTAAACCAATGCTACAACAAACTTATAGTAACTATTAACGATATAAGATATTACTACAAGAAAATAAATACAAATCATGCACATTACCTAGACCAATTCTTTCACCAATAACCAGATCCTCCCATGGAATTTCACATTCACTGACATCTACATCATCCAACATGCGGTCAATCTTGCTTGTAATGGAATCAACTGGGAAGCCACGGCTATCTGGATCCTTTAATTTCAATTTTTTCCCCATGAATCTGTCATGTGTGCACTTCCTCTGGTCAAGATGGCCAATTCCAATGTTTTCGTGTCCTTTAACCACATCTAACATGTGATTTTGAGAATTTTCCAATTTCCCTCTGTTACAATCAACATTCGGATCCTCAGCCCTCTTCAGTTCACCTACACCAGATGGTGCAACTGAACCAGTAACTCGGGCCAATTTCGGAGCATTTCTATCATTATTTATATTTGAATTGTATGATGATTTGGAAACGCTGAGATCAATCTTTTCAGACATGGAAGAACTATTGGAAACTAACAAAGATGGGTTATATTGATTAGGATCACGATTAATTTTCCCGGGAACTTCATTGTAAGCATAACGATTCTTCCACATCAAAGGGACAGGGGGTGGACCAGAAACAGTATTATTTCTTGCACTCTGAAGCTCAGGAGCTTTATTTTCCACTGTTTTGTTATGCTCGGAGGTCTTGCTAGCTCCTTTTATCTGGAATGGGTTAAGATCTGCAAAAAGGTTCCGAGAGTCATCAGAGCTGTTCTGGCCATATGGTACAACATTGACATTCAGTCTAGTCCCATCACCAGCCACATTTATTCCATGAGTCCCTTTGTACAGAGAAGCACCAGATGATTGTACAAAGTTTTCCAGTTTGTTAGGAATCACTGTATTAGGCATTTTGGAGGGACCAACACCAGTGTTTCCATTCAAACCAAAGTTTGAAGGCATGTACTCTGGCTTGTCAAAATATGATTTTCCATTCAATGGTGGCGAACCACCTTTCGTTACAGAATTTTGACTACTACCTTCACCATGAGATGGCATTAGTCTTTTGTAGGAAAAATCAGTCTCCTTAGTGGAAGGTAAACTTGGCAAGACCTTGGGGTTGTAAGGATTAAAGGAAGTATCCTTTGCACTTGAAATATCAGCTGGGATAAGCGTGCCAGGAGCAGCCATGAGATCAACCAAAAACTCCCTAAAAGCAGAACAGGAGATATTAGTACCACTGGATCAGAACAGCAGCCCGAAATTTCTAGTACACTTGAGTAGGTTTTCAATGTTGGCATCAGCCAAAATACATACACATATTAAAAAGATAAACAACAGCACACCATGAACAACACATACTCATGCACACACAAATTAATGAGTTATTATCATTTATCAACAAATCCATGAAAATTACAAGGACAGTAACAGCCACAACCTTTCATCCTCCAACTTTATAATGTTGACAGCATCATCCTCAACCCCAGTATAATGACTACCTTTTACCAGTCTACAAGGCATATTGATATTGTCAGCTAACACCTACATCCAGAGAAACAAAAATCATATTATGCAACAGCAAATTGATAAGAAAAGATGTTAAATCTTGGTAAAATCCACAGTTAATCTTAACATGATCATCTAGAGTTTATAATAATAATAATAAAAATAATAATAAATAAATAAATAAATAAATTAGAAGGCTCATTTTCCACATGCAAATTGAGAAAACTTTGCAATTACACGACAACCCTGGATCCTAAAGGTTTGAAGCTTGTAATAGTGTTAGAAGAAATATTTATTCATTTATTATTACTTTTTATTGGAATAACTAAGCCCAACTCCATTCTAAAAAGCTAGCACACAGGAAGAGGAATTCATAAGTCATTATAAATGGTTCTTTACTCATATATTCAACCGATGTGGGACTTTAACACTTAATGCACCTTTCATGCTCAGGACTGGACATCTAAAGCGTGAAGTTTGTAGGATTGGACAGCTGCAGGTGACCCAACATCGGGATAGGCTCTGATACCATATCAGAGGGTTGCCCAAGTCATCATAAACAATTCTTTCCTAATATATTTGACCGATGTGAGACTTTAATACTTAACATGTTTTTTTTTTTTTTTCTCTTTCAAAATGTTAATGATAGTTATTTCATGTATCATGTTTACTAAATTTTAATTATATTTTTATGTAACTTGTTGCCTAGTCTGTCACCATTTGGTGCAGATTATAGTAGACTAGCCCAACATCAAATTATGGCCTACAAGACTTCAATCAACAACAGCCATAATGCTGACCTTGAAAAGCAAAGCACGATGTCTGGAGAGCCCAATATTTATGGACCCAAGAGGCAACACACTCGTGTGTAGAGATGTCCTTAACTCTGTACTTCTTTCTGTCCATCTTGCCACTATAATATTAGCATCCTTTACAGGACCACCCATATGGCTTGTAACAAGTTCAGCAAGCCTCTGTACCAAAATACCAACCTCAGTGACAGGGCAGTCTAATGCAATACACTGTGCAATTTGCACCAGCTCTTCAAGAGCAGAATCAATTGTACGGTCAACGATGACAACTTCAAAGACAGAACTTCCAGGTTTTGCTTCAAGATCTGTCAGAGATGGCATCTTTCCTTGCATTGCTAAATTGGTATTGAGCCCATATACATCATAAAAACCATCTATTACTTTCTCCTCATAGTCAAGCACATCGTATTCCTGGTCAAAGGAAAAGAAGATGCAAGAAAAATAAACAGGAACCTTCAATACATGAGCAGTAAATGGAAAGGAAAAAGAAGCATCAATGGTTATTGGAACACAACCAATAAAATATAAGTAAAATTGTACATGTTCACTTGGTTCAAATAAATAATGTGCAAGACTTTAACAAAGTTAACTATCATATGGAGTACTTTAAAAAAAATCTTAAAGAATAATTAATTCTATGTACGGAAACAAATAAAGCAAAAAAAATATTTGAGAAAATCTGAAAAAAAAAAAGGGATGTAGAAATACACCAAGAGTATAATCCACAGACAAAGCTATTAAATTGAAATCCCAGAAACCACAAATGTACCAAAACCCAAAGCTACATGCATCTGCGGCAGATATTTCCGCTATTTATTTAAGGGAAATTAAGTTATCTCGACAAATGTTTGGAAAATGACCTCCCCCTCTATGCCCTGTGGTAATGCTTCCTCTGGCATTACGGCCTTTACCACAACGATGTTGTTAGATCATATTTTTTCGTGGATTAGATTTCACCTAACTGCACGGCTCCATTGCGTGTGCTCAAGGTAGAAGTTTTGTATAAATGTATCGCCATGCTATTAAGTATTTTGATTAAGTTCTTTTCTTTGTAAGAGGTGGAATAGAATAACCCGATTGAAGCGTAATGATCATAAGTCTATAATGCATTGTATGTCCCATAACAGTGTCTGGTAAAAATTCACTCATGAACATCATTCCCCCCTTTTTTTTATGTCAAGCATACAAACCAGCATGATGATTCTTGAAGTAGTGCTCCACAATTCCACATTGCTAATTTCTAAAGATGTAATGATGCACTTCCAAAAAGGCCTCATTGTACAATTCACCACATGAAAAATCCAATTAAACCTTTAACAAAAACCGCAATAATTAACATCAACAGTGAGCGTAAAACCCTAATTTCATACTTTGTTCTTGAAGTATGAAATTGCTAATTTCTAAGGATGTAATAATGCACTTCCCAAAAATCCTCATTGTACAACTCACCACATCAAGAATTCAATTAAAGCTTAAAAAAAACATAATAATTAACAACTGCAGTGAGCGCAAAACCCTAATTTCATGCTTTAGTTCTAAATTCCAATTAATTCAGACGAAATAGCAAAAACAGTGCCATAAGCTAACTTGAACAATCGAAGAAGGAACTCACCCAATAGTGCCGAGACAGCGCCTCCGCTACACCGTCCTCGTTCCTCGACGAATCGTTTTGATGGCTTCCCAAGCTCTGATCATCGCGAAAATCCGAATTGGAAGCGCTCATGGCGAGAGCTAGCTGAACCTGAAACTCCTCCTCCGAAGAGAAATAGTCTTGCCGATTCGCCGCCACGGCGGCAGGAGGGACAGCCACCGCGGATGAATTGGCCGGTGAGGCGGCGGGATTCTGAACTGGAAGAGTGCGGTGGTGATCGGTGGCGCATGACGGTGACGCGGCGGAGGAAGAGGAGGCGGGGATTTCATTGGATCGGTTAGGGTCGTGGTTGTTCCCTTTGTGAAGCTTCTTGAAAATGTTCTTCATTTTCTCAATTCTCTCTTTTTGCCTTCGCGATTTTTCGTTTGTTATTCTCTCTAACACTCAAACAGTGGAGTCAAAAGTTGAGTGAGTCAATGTGTTTCTAAAGTTTTTTATTTTCTTCAGTAACGTTATTGATTTTCGGAATTGCATTGTTTATCTGTGTTTGGTTTTTCTCTCAGCTCTGAAGTGTGGTGTTGGGGCCTTCTCTTTGTCTGTCACTCTCTGGTGAGATCAATGACAATGAAGGAGTTGGAGGGGAAAGAGTTTGACACTTGGGATGGGAGGGAAATCAGAAGGCAGTAGAAAAGTGTCGCGTAACAAAAGAAATTTATATAAACACAAGGGGTAGCATGGTCTAATTACAATCGTATCCTTTTAATTCAAAAATTACACTCACTTTTTAAAATTTAATTGTCATTACACTTATTTTAATTAGAAAGGACTGAAAAGTGGCGGGTGGCAATGAGTGTGAATGAATCGTATCCTTTCACAAATTTAATCTGAAAATATGTTAGGAATTTGTTTCGGATTTTGGAATTGCTAATTTGAAGGAAATTGTATGTTTGATTTATTTTTAATTTCTTGTTTTTATTTCATGATTCAAAAGTAATCTTAACAAAAATACTTACAAAACTGTTATTTTATTTTCATTTTGTTCTATGTTTTTAAATATTTATACATGAAATAATGAAAACAAATAAAAAATTATTTTAATATTTCTTATACTAATTTTTAAAAATAAAAAATGGAATGAAAACAAGAAACAAGAATAGATAAGCTCCTAACTATCATGTTGATTCCAAAATTAATTTCACAGTTTTGACCATGAAATACTCCGTCAAATACAAAAAATTAAAAGGAAGGTGATTTATTATATATCAAGTATTAAGTATATTCAAGTAAAAAAAGAAGGGTGATAATGTAATTAAGCTAAACTATAATGGGGTCACTGTAATTTCCTTTGTGAATAAAAATAAATAAGTGTTGGCCGGTAATCAAAAGGGCACGAATCTTCGCTTAAATACGAAAATGGCATGCGCAGTTAGATACGTTATGATTACCGCGCCAAATAAACGCGCAAACCTACGTGTCAAATGAACGGTCTACGTGGAGAATGCGATCCATATCATGGTTTATAGGAAAAAAAATCTTGAACAATGCTCTTCAAATTTATACAACTTTATATCATACTTATTTAGGAAAATAAAAACAGAGAAAGTATGTTGAGAGTTGAGACGTGTGTTTTTATTTTTTTATTAAAAAGAGAATGATATAAATTATGAGTTTAATTGATATATATTGCTAGTGTAAAGATTTTTTTACACCGTATAAATTATAATGATGTAGATATTTTTTTTATGTGTAAATATCATTATTTAAAATTTTAGGCATTACAATATAAGTGCTTCATTCAATCAGCGCACACATATACAGATATATACTTTAAGAATATATCATATTTTCAATAACATGACTTACACAATTATATGCATAATAATTTTTTTTTTTTGACGAGCTATATATATAATACAAAACAAAGTATTTACTTAACAAAATTTCATCATATGCAGGAAATAATCATCATGGGACACAAGTAATTTTTTTTAGCAAAATAACAATAACAAATGAAAGTTCCTTTTCTTTCTATTGTGAATGGTTTAGGAACATTATTGAAACATGACATTCATCATGATTTTTGTCTTGTACTTTCTAATATCTTCATGGTCACTCACAAATTCTATGTTATTAGTTAACAACCATTTAACCAAAGTGCAACTACGCCAAGTTCTACTTTACATACTACAACACTTGCACCCATGAACCAGAACTAGGTATACCTGCATGCACCAAAAATAACATATAGTACCCTGGTGGTGCAATCTGTGCCGTGGATGGCCCCACCACCGTAGCATAATAAGTCTCTCCATTCACATGCGTAACCCCTACCAACTTCAACACCACCATTCTCTGATTCATACCAAAAGAGTGTGTTGTAAACGATGGTGCAATTAGCCTAACCGATACTTCACTAGCTTCAGTGTACCTTGTTACCGTGAATGTGATATAAGAGAAGACCCTATACCCTAAGATATTACTTGTCACGTACGTAATCATTGGCCTCATTGGGTCAAGCACTGGTGACAAATACGAAGGAGAAAAAGCCTCTAAGCTAAGATCTGTAGGGTACTCAACCCCAGTAAAATTGTAGAATATATGTGGGTTGCTACCACCAACCAGGACTCTACCATCCCTTAACAATACTGCTGAGGAATGGTAGAGTCTAGGTCTTGAAGCAGGTAGCATCACACCAAACCTCCACCTTGAGTCTGTCTCCGATGGCCGGAATATGATCGGCGTTAGCACTGGTTGGCGGCCGTGCTCCCACCCGGCCGTGCCTAATGCAGCGCCGTTAATTATAATGACATGACCATTGGGGAGAAGTAGCATATCACCCATTACTCTTGCCATTGGCATGTTCTCCATAACCCAAGTAGGGTTTTGGTCAGTAACTTTAAGCCTTCCACATGTGCTAAGAGCTTGCATGTAGTTTCCTTGTACTGCACCCACAAATGAACCATGCGGTGCTCCTCCACACACCATGATTTCAGCTTCAATATTACCTTTGTTTTCATCAAGTGGGAGAAGAATTGATGAACCTGAACTTGGGTAGTTTCTAGGATCACCACCTGGGATAGGAGGGAACTCTTTGATGACACGGTTTTGGTTATAATCAAATAACACAGAACGAGTATTGGCAAAGATGAATAGGTTCCCATCTGGTAAAAGGTGCAAAAAAGGGTACAAGTTATTTTCATTTGGATCAGAAGTCTCTTGGAGAAAGCTAAGATAAATAGGTGAAGAAGAAGGGTTTTCATTGTTAGAGCTTCTAGGAAAGAATTCATAGTTGAATTGTCTTCTACCACCAACAACAATGACACGTCCATCTGGTAAAATTTGATTAGTTGCATACCATCTTCGTTGAGATAAGTAACTTTGGAACTCAATCCAATCACAGTTTTCATCAAAACATGGGGAAAACATACGAATGTTGCGATCGCCGTCGTTGAAACCACCGGTTTGGACAAGGGTACCATTAGGGAGGACAGAAGCTGAGGAACACCAAGTGTCAGTTTGTACCATTAAGGGTCTGAAAGTGTTGGTGGCTATGTCATATAGTAGAGAGTGAGCAGTACAATCTGTTTTAAGGGCTTGATCTTTGGGGTCTATACGGCAAAGGCCATTGGAAAGAGGGAGATTTGAAGGGCCAAAATCAGTTCTGTCAAACATGATGACTTTGTCATTATGTAGAAGTTGCATGTGCATAGGTGATATGCCAATGCTTGGTTGCAAGAGTTGCCATTGTCCTTGATAGCCAAAGGGGGTTTGAGATGCCACTAGGACTTGAAAACAAGGAAATGAAGATAGAATAAAGAGAATAAGGACCATGGCAGGAATCATTCTCATTCTCTCGGGTAAGAAGAGAGAAGGAGAAACGTTGGAAGAGTGTAGTTGAAATTACTAGTAAGAGAGTTGGTGAGATTTTGGGGGTTGAGGGTTACAATGAAATGGAATTTATATTAGCATAGGATAAATTAATTAATACAGTAATAAGATTATAACTTTGGCAGGTAAAATAAGAGAGCATCTTTGTAAGGAATGATTTATTTGGCAGGTAGAGGGGCACAACTCAAGGAATGCAGTTTAAGGCCAAGAAATATGTGTATGAAAACTGCACATCTCCTGCTGATTTTCATTCATGTTATCCACATGTTACAAAAATACAGGGCATTCTCTGCTCCACAAAGAGGTTGCAGCGATTATCAATGGCAAAGAGCGTCAATCTCTTCGATGAGTAAAGTATAATAGTGGAGCAAATTCAATTATCAGCATCTAAAAATGTTAATTAAAGTATTGTAATTTGTAATGAAACATATATCATAGAATGGTGAAATTTACAAGAACCTTTTATTTTTAACAACACGATCCTAGACAGACCCACAAATAAGAGATGTTTGACTTTTAACATCAATTCTAGCAACACACTCTTTATTATACTTATTTTAATAATTGGATAAATTTTATATGAGACCCACTAAATAGAAAGTGGACCCATGTGATTTCGTGAGTCGATCTCACATGAAATTCATCCAATAATAACGAGTGGGTTAAAAGGATTGTGTTAAATGATGTCTTGCTAACATTTCTCTTTAACAATTGACTTCAGAGAAGGTGGTTGAACAAGTTTAAGCAAATAGTTCACTCAGTGTTAGTAAAGTAACTCAACACTGCCGGATCTATACAGGCATAGATGAGAATCATTTACGTGGAAGAGTTGAGACAACTTTCAATGTTACAACATATAATAGGTACTTGCGTCAAAAAAAAAAAATTAAAAAATATAATAGATACTTATTTTGGTGTTTGGCCTAAATAGTACACTTAGTGGAAAAGATCAGTTAGCTGCTTTTCAGGGATGCTCTGCTATGGATGTTGCTCAAGATGATAATATGATGCTCCCCAGTCTCTTTCACAGTTTGTTTGTGCCTTCCTAGGATAGAAGTTTGTAATACTAATACTTGTTTGGTTAGGAGCATTATTTTAGTTACAGTTTGTCTGTCGCTTAGGTTTTTGCTCTTGTATTTAAGTTAGAGTATCTCTAGTACTCTTATTCAATATATTTTTTGCTTATAAAAAAAAAAACTTATTTTGAACAACTAGGGAGGGTTACGAAAGCTCATGTATTAAAAGACAAACCAAAAAATAAATGTAGGACTCCTGAAGCATATGCCTCTCCTTTTTTCGAAAGCACTCAAAAGATGGATTCCTTTAAATAAGTAAACAAAAATTTCAGGTAACATATTACACGCGTAAAGAAGATTTGCAATACTTCAAAAAGTATAACAAAACAGAAGAAGACTACACATCCTTATAGGAAAATTTAAATGATTTTTCATCTAATTTTTTCTACCCTTGCCTTTTTTTTTATATAGACCAATGTTAGTAAATTAAATATTATATTAGTTTTTTCCTTTGCGAGGGTTTGAACCCTGAACCTCCTGCTCTTTAACACCTTATACCCTTAACTCAAATCAGTTGAGCTAACCTAAACCCCTACCTTTGTTTGTTTCTTCTGTTCAACACTACAATCCATCCACCATCTGCTTCAGTTGAAACTGTTGGCAGATCATTAACTGCCAGCACTCATGGTTGAAGAATTATCATCACCAAAAATGTTTTCATCATATATAGTTGGACGAAAGAGAATCTCTGACGCCCTTTTCCATCATATATTTGTTAATTTGCTTGATTAAAAATCCCAGAAACATACTTGTCTTTCATTTTTTTTTTTGTATGTTAATCGAAATTGAGTCTCTTTCTCATCAAATCACTGCCTGGAGTTGCTTTACTTGAATTCATATACATTGGACACGAGCCCTCTTAATCTTAACGTATTCGATATACCCCATCTTAATATTTGGGTAAAATATGTAGATTAGTTCTACACGTTACGTTATATTTCGATTTTAATCATTTCCGTCAATTTCGACCTTATGGAGTCGGATTAAAAGCCATGTGTCGGACTAAGGTAATAGCCAAGTCATATCAAAACTGACGACAATAGGTCCGAATTGACGGAAATGACTAATGTGAAAACGAAACGTAACGTGTAGGAACAATTTAAAAAATAATAAACTTATAGGACCGATCGATATGAAAAATAAAATAAACGTATAGGACTAATTTACCTATTTTGCCTAATATTTGCGATGTTCCAATATGCTAGTTGTCTCTTGTCACTATTCCATCCGCTTTCCTTACTGAATGTAAACAAAGTATTAACTAAGAGCAAGACAAATTTTGTGATCTTATATTAGTTTTTTGTGGTTGTTTAAACATCTTTTAGGTAAATGAGAGTTTTAGATCTTTTAGCAGGAAGCATAATATTTTTCAAGCCGAAGCACTTTGTGCATTGGTCTTAGTTATAAAAAATACTTAAACACTCATAGTCTAATTAATTTAAGAAGTATACTATATTTATGTTAATTTCTGAACTTTGAAATGTGGCTGAACCCATTTAGACGAGCTTTTAAGAAAGGGCTTTTGTGATGTAGTGTGTGTTTTGTTTCATGTTGGAAACTTCCAGAATTGATTTTGCCTTCTGTCAAATGTGATTTTAGTAAAAATGAGATGTTTGGTTACTGTCAGGTAAAATTGATTTTGCCTCCAGAAGTGATTATGACTAGAAGCTACAAAAAGTAGCTTTTGAGCTGAGTTGAAATTTTATACTAAGTTTTACATCAAACTTGTTTTCAAAATAAAAACATTCAAACATAAATCACTTCACTTCAAACTCAATTCTAAGCAAATCAATCATATAAAATCAATTATATTCAAAATCACTTTCACTAAACGCTCATCCAAATACACATGTAGAAGTAGAAGCAGAAGCTATTTTGCAATTAAACGAGCCTTATAAAAATGGCTTTAGTGAGATTTATTATAGTGATATTATTGTCCAAGACAACATGATTGATTCTCATTCTCTTTCTTCTATTACTTCTACTTTTTTGAGAAACTAGGAATTGTAGCTTCTTAAAAAAACACTAAACTGTTTTTCAAATTTTTTTCTTTCAAAAGCCTATCCAAACACCTATATTTTTATTAAGCACTTTGTTTAAAAATTAAGTGCTTATTTTAAGGGGAAAAAAAAGCCTATCTAAACAGGCTCTATATCTATCTTGGAGGATTTTTACTTTATCCATTGAATGATCAACGTTAAATAGAGAGAAATAAATTATTGAGTTATGATATTTGAACAAAAATTTTGGATAGCATATGTGACACCGTATATGTTTATCTCTATCTCTCACTTACTTTTTATCTTTTTGGCTAAAATACCTTTTTGGTCCTTTATCTTTTGGGTAAAATTCATTTTAGTCCTTTATCTTTAAAAATATTCATTTTAGTCCTTTATGTTTCACAAGTGACCCAAAATAGTCCTTTCCGTCATCACCGTTAAACCTAGGAACAGAAACTTCTGATGTGGCATTACCAAGTTAAGAACGACGTCGGTTTGACCTTTAGGAAAGAAAATTTTGAAAGGAGAAGTGCTTCTCCTTCTTCACGATACCAGCAAGGAATGGCAGGAGAAGGCAACTTCCGGTCTGTACGAGAGAGGCGGCTCTAGCGGTTCAGGTAGGATGACAGAGGCGACGACGCACTGGTTGGTGTGGTGGTCGAGCGACGAGGAGGATGGGACAACAGCTTGTCACGGTAGCATCAGATTTGTATGGCGGCAGCGGCTGATACGGCATCTAGGCGGCCGACGCGGTGGATCTGGACCGAAGTGGTGTGTGGTGTGTGGCGGAGGGCGGAGAACGGTGGCCGATCTGAATATGATGCTTCCCCTTCTTTTACGCCTTCTCCCCTTTCAGATTTTTGGTTCCCCCCCTTCAGTGATGGTAGTATTCTTCAAAATGGGTTTCTGGATTTCTGGGTTAGGGTTTGATTCATCCCTTTCCCCCACAATGGGTTCATACTTTTTGTTGAAGAAATTCCAATTAGGTTTTGGATTTGTTCATCCCTCTTTTTGTTTCTGATTTGAAACTATTGGACTGATGTAATTATGACCAATTGATGTTAAATGGAATGACACAAGGTGATTGCCTTGAAGTATTTCTCACAATTGTTGTTGCAGAGTTTACATGCAGGTGGAGTGGAGGAAGTCAGTTGCGTTGGAGTTCTTCTTCCATTTCATATGTTTGATTCTGACATGATGAGGGAGGGAGGGAGGGAGGGAGAAAGAGAGTGGTGGTGGTGGCGGCGACGACGACGACGATGGTGCTAGTGGCGGTAACAAGGAAGAAGACATTATGGGGAAGAAGAAGAGGTTGTGCGTGCGCCCCTTGATCTTTTTTCTTTTCTTTTTTTAGTTTTATAATTTTAATTTTAATAAAAGTGAACGGAGTTTGGATGAGAGATGACGGAAAGGACCACTTTGGGTCACTTTTGAAACATAAAGGACTAAAATTAATCTTTTTATAAATAAATGACTAAAATGAATTTTACCCAAAAGATAAATGACCAAAAAGGTATTTTAGCCCTTCTTCTTTGTATAGACGCTTCTAAAAAATACACCCAAAAAACAAAGGGGACACCAAATGATGTCCCATTTAAATGTACAAAAATCATTCCTCTTAATTATTATACACTATCACTATAAATATTTTTTTATACGATCTATCAAATATAAATTGGCACATCATTAGTATAACTATCTTGGAAGTTACACACAAGATGATCTCTGATTGGTTGAAAGTATAAAAAATTTACATCGACAATATATCAAAACTAAACTTTTATATGTATAATAATAATAATAATAATAATAATAATAATAATAATATACTGTTAATTAAATGAAACTTGTCCTCAAAAAATATTATGCATTCAAACAATTAATAATTAAGAGTATAATAAAAAGAAGGAAAATGCTACTTAGTACGAAAATAAATTCGTCAAAATATACGAATGAACTAATCACGCAAGTTGAAAACGGAACCTCATCTCCAAGTTGGTAGGGGATCTATTCAATGACGCTACGTTTGATATGCATTAAGGTACAGGACAAACAGTACAACACAGTATAACTCCTTGAGTCACATAACAACTTTTTATCCTGTACATCGTTAGATAGAAAATGGGCAGCACAAGTAAAATAATATTAATTTTATGATGATACCCTTTATAATATATATTATTATATATTAATATATAAATATAATATTATTAATATGTTATTAATATATGTAAGTATTAACCAATATATAATATATTTTCATAATATATAATATATATGATAATATATTATTACTATCAAAATAATATTATATATTATTAATACGTATTATATATAATGTTAACGTTTGAAAAATAAATAAATAACGTTAAGTTAGGGGGGGGGGGAGGGGGGGAGGGATATAAGCATAATTTTGTCTTTTTTTGGTAGTCTGTCCATGGGACAAAAAATTGTCTCATGGTTTGGTGGGGGACAAAATTTTGGGTTTTTGTTCTGTCACTCATCCCCCTTTTTTGTCATGTCCCCTTACCACTTTTCAATCATGGGACAAAAGTTTTTGTGCTGTCAAGTCACCTAAATTGTTGCAAATCAAACGCACCCTTAGCCTATTTAAAGTTTAGTCTGACCTAGCCTATTTAACAACAAGTTGAGGTAAAAATCTTTTAAAAAAGCTTTATAGCTAAAGAGGCCAAGCTAATTAAGACTTTAAAAAAAGCTACTAGACCTATCCGACTGGCCTATTTAACACACACAGGGATATATATTTATATGTAATAATTTAACATATAATAATACTATAATATATTATTTATAATATTTTAAAGTAAATATCTATTGACCTATTTAAATATAAAGGCCTACTTGCCTATTTATTTGTGAAAACCTAGTGACCTATTTATCAGTATAGGCCTATCGATCTCTTTATCATTAGAGGTATACAAGCCTATTAACAAGTGAAGGCATATGACACATTTATATGTGGATGCATATTTAAAGGTCTTGTTAAAAAATAGGTCTTTAAATAGTCTTCAGGTATGGATGACAATGATTATTTTACCCATAGGGTACCCGCACAAACTACTCATGACAGGTTGGTAACTACCCGCATAATGGGTATGGGGACGAGTAATTACCCGCAAAATTTAATGGATATGGGTATAGGTACGAGTACTCTGTGACACCCTTAACTTGGATCATCACATAGTTACCAAAAAAGCGGAAAATAAATTATTAATTACTGGCTGCTTTCGGAACATTTATTAATTTCCAGCCAGAACATTCAGGTGTAAAAATCTTCGTTTGTGAGTAAACTCTGGAAGACTAAGATACATACTTTAAACAATAAACTCATATTGTACATCACCACACAAAGGGATGATCATATTCTTAATAAAGCCGCCAAGGCATACAACTTTTAATAATTAAGTTTCAATTTTCAAAACAGCAAATTAAACCTAAGACTAAAGTTTAACACTAAAGTTACTGACCATTTGGACACACCACCCAACTAAGATTCCCAAGCTGGTTACTCTATAAGACATTTATCGGAAAGACTCCACTGCCGTTCCCACAATCAAAATACCTCTTCAAGTATCTAAACCTAAGTCCCGAAAGATTAGGGAAACTTCTCAGCTCCAACTGCACGAGTGTACCAATGTACAACAGCAATACCAGAAGAAACCTGATGTATTTGTAAGGGTGAGATGCCAATATTTGAGTTTATAACGATAATCACATGCACGTCACAACACGATGGCATATACATATATTTACAACGTCTAAAAGATAATAGCATCACATAGTAAATCATTGGGATTCATACCCGACAGTCATTGTCATTTTAAAATATGCATGACACTCCAATATTCATCGTCTAACATTCACACCTAATCTCCTAAGATCCCAACGTCTTCAAAATGAGTTGATCAAACTCGATACATCGTCTCATTGGCTAGCTAAGCACAACAATAATACATCGTCTCATTGTCCATTTAAGAACAATGATATATATATCTTCTCATTGTCCATTTAAGCACAATGATACATATACATCGTCTCATTATCCATTCAAGCATAATGATATATATATATATATATACATCGTCTCATTATACATTCAAGTATAATGATACACCGTCACATGATACCTTTTTCCATTAAGGTCTCACGTTAAACAACGTCGGGCACGTCTGCTGTAAATGCAAATGTAAAACATTTTGTCATCGTATTTTATTTTCGTTCATTATATTATTGTCGAAGCTCAAAATGGCTTACGACTATTCATCGTCTTCAACGTCTTAAAATTCTCATCGTCACACGGATCAAAGATCTTCGTGTTTTATTATAGAACACTGGTATCACGACGTCTCGGATACTAGGTTTATTTTTCAACATGAACACCATCTTTTATTTGTGAAACACAAATTCAAAACAAAATCTCCGCAACTTATCTAAGTTGACGGACGGAATAACATCGTTGAGTAAAAATTCATTTATAGAAAATCATTTCAAATGGGAAATTCCCTTATAAAATCATCTGCTACAGAAACTTAGTTTTATAAACGTGAGTCACTTGAGGCTCAAACTTATTTAAAATACATACTGCTATTTTTGAAATACTTGCCGTTGATACTTTTCCAAATTACCGTCGATTAGCACTTTTAAAGCCATTTAAGCCAAAACTTAGCTTTTTCCACTCAAACAATTTCCTAAAATCATAATTAAATTATTTTCCACAATTAATTTTATAAAATAACTTTTTATTATATTACGGAATTTCTTACGTAAAAATTAGCAGTACAAAAATAATTTCACGGTTTCGCCCTCACCGTGACTCATAGTTCACTCTTATAGCGATAAATTATTAAAATAATGATATTTTCGAAAATTCCTTATTTTTCCCAAATAAAATCTTCCATTAATATTATATTTCAATATTTTACCATTAAAACATTGAACATAATTTATAAAGCTTCTTAATGTTTTTATCCAATTAATTTAATTAGGCACTGACCACTGTCAGGCTTATCCAACAACAACCAACAACATCATCACAGAAATATTTTCAGACAGATCATGCATCTCAGCATAATAATATAATTGCAGATAAACAATTAAATGCAAACAACTAACACAGATCAAAATAACAGAACTTAAACAGAATTAAACAAACATCAACAGATAAATAATTACAGACAACACTGGATAACACATGATTATAGGAAAAACTCCTCAGGTATTCTCCCCTTACCTCTTGAAGAACTTAACTTCTGATTAGAACTTTGTCGCCGATCCGGTTTCACGTACAACAACACAATCACTCAACCTTCAACAACCACAACCAAACCATTACTAATCAAACAATTAAAACCATCAAAATCCTTCCTACATGGTCACGGCCTCAAGGGTCTTTGTGACTAAAAATTCCTAATCATGATTAAGTCATGGATTAATGGTCCTTAATTAACCAAGATCATGGATTAGTGGCTAAACAACTAAGTTTGGAAATCAAAACTTCCTAACTCACACACACCTAGTTTCGGCCATGACATGATTTTAGGGCTAGGGATTTTGGTTTGATAAATCAACTTGGATTTATTAAGCATACATACTAATAGGATGATTACCAAGATCATGGATGAAAACCTTGAATAAAACTCATCAAATCTCTCCCCCCTAGGGTTCAGCCATCAAGAGACATAGAGTAAGAATTTTCATTTTGATTAACTAACATGGATTAGAGTATATAGACATACATGTCACATGAACTACATGATCATACATGACAACATATGAACAAAACTCCTACCAAACCCATCCTCCTAGGTTCGGCCATAGCTAGTTTATTAGGAAGGAAATTTTTGATTACTACATGCTCTTGGATTTAGATAGTATGCATGATATCAAGAACATAGGAATTGGTTTCAACATCATGGGATTTTTCTATGATTTTCTAGAGAATTTCAAAGTTTCTAGATCTAGGAATTGAAAATGATGAACAAGGCATGGAATCATGAAAATAATTGAAGAACATCACCATGATTGAGTAAGGAGAACAAGTTTTACCTCTTGAAGATCAAAAACAAATGAAGATCCAAGGACTTGCTTCATAAAATGATGATAGGAAAGCTTATGAACTTGAGTTTTTGTGCTAAGTGTGAAATAGGAAGCAAATGAAGTCTTCTCATGTGTTTAAGAAGGGTGGGCTGCGCAAGTTTGGAGGGCCAAGGAGAAAGGAGGTGGCTTCATTAAGGACCTATGTGCAATTACTTTGAAGGACTAATTTGCAAAATTCCAAAAGTCTAAGGACTAATTTGCAATTTCCATAGAAATTGTAATAATGAAGCCATGTGCACCATAAATGCATTCACATGGGTGAGTCATCTCATATGACTCGTTGGTATTATCCAATAGCGGCTCCCGGAAATCCCGTAATCTGCTCCGCCGTTTACCCGATTAAATATGACGCCCGGATAAAATATAATATTTCACTTTTTAGTGAAATATTTCAAAATAACCAAAATCGTAGGAAATTAAATAAAAACCTTAAATTTTTCCTTCACGAGTTAAAATTAGGTCTTCTGAGCAGTATAAATATACTGTCAGTGAAATTCGCAGATCGGGTTTCGCCTGACTTTTCAACCTAAATTTTTACCTTAACTCTCTACGGTCAAGTAGAGTGTAACTATGGTTTCGGATTAATTAAAATAATTTTCTAAGTCTCAGATAAAAATATAAACATATTTATATAATTTTCTGAACTTGTAATTGCTACACTGCAACTGTCTAATTTTGCAGAAGCTGTTGACTGATGTTAGAGTAATTCCTGTTAGCACTCATGGTTTGCTTATCAAGGTTCTGTTGCAATTGATGTATCCAGGAAAATAGTTACCTTTTATGCAACGGTTACTAACAGGGATTTATGTCAACATCGTACTTCATGTGACCGGATAAGGAGTCCATTGTTTCCCTTTGTTTTCTTTTAATTGGAGCTGTCTGATGTGCAAATTGGAGGAATGTTGCCCTGTTGCATCAGGATTTTGTTAGGCGATACTGATCATATATGTGGGTGGGGTCCCGCATATGCAATTGGTGGATTGTAGGATCTGACCTTATTTAGCCTTGGTCCGTGACTTTCATTACCTATGGGCTGTGATAGATTGGCTTTTTTCTTTGTATAGTTTTTTTTTTTTTTAATTCTTCACTTTAGGAGCTGGCTGATATAGTTGTTACAGGGGTTGGTTTCGGGTGGTTATTGAGCCTATTCTCCTTCTGATTGTTTTTGGTGAATGGCTATGTAAAGCTAATACTGTCTTTAGAAGTGGCACAGTATTTCATTTACATTTGGAGCTTATATTTGTTCTTGTTCTTGTATATTGGTTGAAGTACCCCTTGTATCCCTATTCAATATACGTTTTGCTTACTAAAAAAAAGAAGCTATATTATATTAAATTATAAATATTGAAATATTATATAGGCTATTTCTTTTCTATTTCTTCTATTCTTTGCTAAAAATATTGGGATTAACTTTAATTGTGGAAACTTGAAAGTATATTGTCTGTGACCCAAATTTATATAAAATGAATTTTTTTACATCTGTAGTTAGACATCTGAGAGCATATTTAAGTAAAATGAACATATATGTATCATGTATAGATTTGATTCTCTTGTTTAATGATATTAAGTGTTTTTGTATAATTTTTTTTTTTATATTTGCTCATTCTAATTTCTAAAATATTGTATTATAATTAATACTTGAATGTGAAGTGGTTACGCATTATTGATTTATATTTTTGTTGTGACAATTGTTACTAGATACATTAATCGTAGATGGAAAATCAATGTGAAACTCATTCATGATATTTCAGATTTGTTATATATGTGTTCTTCACATGTTATACCATTTTAATAATGTTCTTTTATTTATTTATTTATTTATTTATTTTCAATAGTTAATTAAAGTGTGGGCAATGGGTGCGGGTATGTGTAATTAGGTACCCAACGGGTAAGGGTAAGAGTACTTAAGTAGCTACCCACGCAGGTATGGGTTCGGGCCTGAGTATTTCTTTTTTTAAATGCGACTATGGGATGTGTACAATAGTACCCTACCATACTCATTCTCATCCCTACATCTAGTAGAAACGTGGTAATTTTGCCTTATTTCAAATATAGAGAAATAGAATAAATCTGGACTCATTCCAACTTTCATGGATAATATATGCCAGGGAACAAGGGATGAAACAGTGTAACTTGAAGCGACCAAATAAATGCATATTTAAAAGCAGTGTTTCTTTAAGTGACTATAATAAGGCTTCAAGATTTTCAATTGATAGGCAGTGCAAAGTTTTGAAAGGTAAGAAGATAGCCACCATCACACAAAAAACAAAGCCAAGAAAAACCAAAAGGCACTATTTCTAGAACACTAAAGGATGCCACTAAGAGTAATCAACTACAAAAAAATGTGTTTTTTATTTTAGTTTGCTTCAAAGTAATGGTGAGGATGATGGTTTGAATCAAAATCTTTCTATGGCCTTTAGAAAAGTATGGAGAACTGTTGTTCCATCAAAGGTAGTTGTATTTGTTTGGCGCTTATTACAGGATCGACTCCCTACTAGGGAGGCTTTGATACATCGAGGTATTATTCTTGATTCTCATAATGATTGCTGTGTTTTCTGCTTCCAACATGTGGAGACGGTGGATCATCTGTTTTGTTCTTGTATGGTTTCTTATGATATCTGGAGATCAGTTTTTAATTGGTTGGGCATTTCTGGTGTGTGGCTTGATAATGTATTGGGGAACTTCTTGGCACATAGGATCCCTATTAAGGGCAAGCATGCTGGGAAGTTGTCTCATCTTATTTGGTGCGCTGTTGTATGGACACTTTGGCTGGCCAGAAATAGAATTATTTTCCAGAATAGTTGTGTAGATTGCAATGCATCATTGGCACAGGTGAAAACTATCTCATGGAATTGGTTCATTTACAGGGAGGGTAGAAGTTCAAGGAAGGCTTTTTCGGACTGGTGTTTAAATCCAGTTTTATGTTGTTCTTCTGTCTAATGTCTTGTATTTGACTCT
Organism: Echinosophora koreensis; assembly: GCA_035048595.1. NCBI lineage: Eukaryota > Viridiplantae > Streptophyta > Magnoliopsida > Fabales > Fabaceae > Echinosophora > Echinosophora koreensis. Next base: position 4,252,139 of record JAPCYP010000016.1, on the reverse strand, counting down.
TTTGTGGTTTGGAGTATTTCTTATACTCCTTGGTTTTTAATAATATTTTTATTTGCTAATAAAAAAAATGTGAATTCTCTGGAACCTTGAATAAATTTTGGGTAAAATTTATACTTTTAAGGTGGTCCAATTAGGTTGTACCAACTCATTTAATGAAGCCAACTCATCCTCACATAAGACATATTTTAACATTTACATTCTGACCCACAAGGACCTATTTGCAAAATTCAAAGTTGCAGGTCCCCTATTTTTTCAGAATTTAACTTTAGACTCTCGAGACCCAATCTGCAAAATTGAAAACTCAAAATCAAAATTGAACCCTTCCCTTCCTTCGAAGGAACCTGAAGGCTAATCCCCAATCGAAGCTCATTTTGCACGGCGGCGGCGAGCTCATTACACAGGGCATGTTGAAACCAAAATGATTCATACTTATGGATAGAGGTAGAACCGGAGAAGAACAAACTGAGACACAGACACGAATGAAAAGAAACAGAGGTACAAACGACACCTTTCGTAAGTTTAATAAGGGCATGTTGTCGTAAATGCTGGAAAGGCCAAAACTTTGTAAACGAACAATGTCGTTTGAACCTGACCCTATTTCCTTTAAAATTAACCTTGTCGCTTTGAGTTTTGTTCTTGAACCCTCCCTCTGGCGCTATAATCTTGTCTGTGCCAAACCTTAACCTTAGCTAGTGTGTCATGTTTGAAGGAAAAACTTAAAAAAAAGTTTAAAGAAATTTTGAACCCTCCCTCTGCTAATAATCTTAAAAGATTAAAACTTTACCCAAAAAAAGGTTTTTTTTTTCAAGAAATTTCTTCTCTTTATGTTTTTTTTTCGGTTTAATCATGAAATGGGCTTCAGAGCAAGTTTTGGAATTTAGTAAATTAATTGAAACCCATTGAACCCTCTTGCACGGTTTGTTCTTCAAAGGAATGAGCCCATTGCCGCCGCCATGCACAATGAGCTCTGGCGAGCTTCAATTGGGGATTAGTGTTCCAGTTTCTTTGATTGAGTTTTCAATTTTGCAAAGGATTGGGTCTCGAGGATCTAAAGATAAATTTTAAAAGATTAGGGGACCTGCAACTTTTAATTTTGCAGATAGGTCCCTGTGGGTCAGAATATAAATGTTAAAGTATGTCTTATTTGGGGGTAAGGTGGCTTTATTAAATGAGTTGGTACAACCTGATTGGACCACCTAAGAAGTGTAAAGTTTACCCAAAATTTATCCAAGGTTCCAGAGATTCACCTAAAAAGAAACTACAAAAAAATGTGTAAAGGTCATACTCTCTTAGTCTCTTTCGATCCAACCCCATACAACAAAAACACTATAAATGTCACATTATATTACTCCATGTAGTCTTATTGCATAGTTTATAGAATAGAATACCAAAATCATGCATCATATTCATATATTAAATAATAAGTTAATGTTCCTCCATCCTAAAATACCCCGTCATGTAGAAATTGAAAAACCTAAATTAATCAAGTATAAGCCTGTAAATTGACATTATGAATCAATTTTTGAAACAGTAAAGTGATATTCCAATATCTATCACAAAACAAAACAAAAAACTTAAAAGAACTATTTCTAGAACACTGAAGGATGCCAAAAAGAATAATCAATTACAAAGAATGTGTAAAGGTCATACACCCTTTCAATCCAACCCATACATGTCACACTACCACGGGTGGCCTTGAGCACAGGCAAGGTGGGCGACCGCTCAGGGCCCCATTTTTTTGGGGACACCAGATAGTAGGTAAAATATTATTATATAATATATATAGATATTTAACACATAAATAATAAGTTTACAGAATACAGAATACAACATACCAAAATCATGCAACACATAAATAATAAGTTAATGTTTGTAACACCCCGATTTTCACTGTTTCAAAATAATCGAAATGCGGACGATTATGTTTATATTTTTATGAGTGTTAGAAAATTATTTTAAATAAACGGAGTTCATCAGTCAATCGTACTTGAACGTAGAAAGCTACGATTAAAATTTAGGTTGAAACGACCGGCGAATCCCGGCCCGCTATTTTCATTGACAGTATATTTATACTGACCAGAAGACCTAATTTTAATTCGTGCACGAAAAACTTAAGATTTTTATTTTATTTCCTACGATAATGTATTTTTAGAATTATTTCACTAAAAAGTGAAATATTATATTTTATCCGGGCGTCGTATTTAATCGGGTAAACAGCGGAGCAGATTACGAGATTTCCGGGAACCGCTAACGGATAATATCCATGAGTCACAAATGACAAGGCCATGTGGATGATGTCATGGATGGAGTCACTAGTCATGATGACAATTTCTAGGGAAATTACATTTTGGTCCTTTAACTTTCTATTAATTGCACTTTGGACCCTAAGTTAGTTTCTATGCTTTTCCAAGTGAATTGGGCCAGAATCTTTGCTCCAAACCCATTAGAGGGCTGCGGCCTTGAGGTCCAAACTCTTTGTTCATGGAGCAAATTTCATGAAGCCAATTGACAATTATATAAGTTTCCTAGATTATGTTTATGCCTTAAGCATTTTGGTGGGCCAAAACAATTGAATCCAAGCCCAATTACCATGGCCCATGCGCAAGCCCAAGGAGGAGAGGTGGCTGCCCTTAAGTTGGATGAGTCAAGCTCATTCTCACATATTCCACAACATTCTCAAAGTTTCCACAAAGTTCTTAAGTGTTCTTACTTTTCTCCAAGAACAAAGAAGCAAGATTTCAAAGGAAGTTGGTGATTCTTGCTCATTTATTGACCTTCAATAGGTGATTCTTCATCCTATCAATCATCTAAGTGTAGTTTGTTCACAAATTTTTCTTGATTTAAAGCTTTCTTCAACATGTTCATCCATGGTTTAAGTTTTGAGATCTAAGAACACACATTGATGTTCATACTCAGCCAAGACTGTCTCGCAACTTCTGACCCTTTTCTGTTTCGAAACTCGGAAAACTCTCAACATTAAAGTTGTTCCCCTTTATCTCTTATTTCCAACGAGCTAAAGATCATAAAAAACGGATGAGTATATTGAGAGTTATGACCAAAATACAGAAACTGCCCAGAATCCTCAGATCCATGCGAGACAGCAGAAAGAAGCCTATTTTCAACCCTGTTATGATTCGAAACAAATGAAACCTTCAACACCAAAGTTGTTCGTTTTCTCCTTATCTTTCTAACAAGACAAAGTTTGTGATTTTTTTGATGAGTATATTGTGAGATACACTCCCAAAACCACCACACCCTCAAAGCTGTCTCAAAAGCCATCAAGTTTGGATTGATCATTTTATTCATTTCTTCAATCTTTAAGAGGTAAAAACTCATATCCTTGATCATCTAAGCTTTCCTCTTCATATATTTCTCATGTTTATGCCATGAATCATATTTTTCCATTCTTAGATCTAGAAGTTTGAAATTCTCTAGAAAATGATAGAAAAATCCTAAAAATATGGAATCAATTTCTATGAGTTAGTTATCATCTCTACTACCATAATCCAAGAGCATGTTGTAATCAAAAATTTCCTTCCCATTTAATGGATCATGGCCGAACCTATAGAGGAAAGAATGAATGAAGTTTTGTTCTTTATTTTGATGTATGATCATGTCTTCTATCATACATGTATGTACATATGTTGAATCCTAGTTGGTTTGTTAAAATGAAAACCCTAACCCTATATACTCTTGATGGCCGAATCTAGCTTTGTGAGGGTTAGGAGGATTTTGAGTCAAAACTTAGTTGATTATCCTTGATCCAAAGTCTTAAGTTCATTAGGATCATTAATCCATGACTTAAGCAATATTTGGAATTTGTCTCTTTTTGTGTAGTGTTGGCCGAATCTAACATATAGTTTAGGAGAGGACTTGTTGTTGGATTTTGTGTTGTTTGGTTGTGTTTTGACAATAGTTTTGGTTTGTTTAAGCTTTTGACGCGAGCCGAAATTCCTTGACGCGTGCCGAAACCAAAACCGACGATACGTGACAAAGTTCTTTGTGACTTCAAGAGGTAAGGGGAGCTTACCTGAGCGATTTTTCCCAATAACTATTAGTTTTAGTGTGGTTTGTATGCGTGATATGTGACTGTGGTGCTTTGATTATGCTGTTTACGTTATGTTGTTTATCTGTGTTCGATGATTTATCTGCTTTTAATTTATTTAATTATCTGCAGCTGTATATTATATTGCTATGATGCATGATCTGCCTGGTGATATAATTCTGGTGATGTTGTTGAGTGTTGTTTGTGAAGCCTGACAGTGGTCAGTGCACAACCGACTTAATCAGATAAAAGCTTTAATAAGCTATATACATTATATTCAATGTTTTATGGGAAATATTGGAATATAATATTAGTGGAAAATATTATTTGGGTAAAATAATGAGTATTTAGAAATATTATTATTTTAATGATTTATTGATAAAAAGTCAACTATGAGTCACAGTGAGGACGTAACCGTGAAAATATTTTAGTACTGCTAATTTTTACGTGAGAAATTCCGTAATATTCTAAAAAGTTATTTTATGAAATTAATCTTCAAAAATAACTTAAGTATGATTTTAGAAAATTGTTTAAGTGGAAAAAGATAAGTTTTGGCTTAATTGGCTTAAAAGATGTAATTTGACGGCAAATTGGAAAAGTGTCGACGACAAGTATTTTTAAAGCGGCAGTACGTGTTTTAGATAAACTTGAGCCTCACGTGATTCTCTTTTTGGAACATAAACGTTATAGAAAAGAATTTCAAGTAATCGATGATTTTATAAAGGAGTTTTTATAAAGGAGTTTTTGTAAAGGAGTTTTTCTAACCGTGTTATTTTCCGTCAACTTGGATAAGTTGCGGAGACTTTGTTTTGGATTTGTTTTTCACAGAACGAAAATGGTGTTTACGTTGAAACATGAGCCTAGTATCAGAGACGTCGCGATACTATTGTTCTTTAATTTAAGCACGAAGATCTTTGATCCGTGTTACGTTGAGTATCCATGTTATGGGTTACGTTGTTATGGACTTTGTGTCCTTTTCACGTTGTATATCCACATGGTGGGTTACGTTGTAAAAGGTAAATGTTGTTTTCTACGACCACAAACCCCAAGGCTGATTGCAAGGTCTAAGGTTTTGTGATTGAGCACTCGGACTTCGTGTCCTGTGTTGATGTTGAAAGATCTAAACACGTTGTTAAGTTAATACATTGAAAATCACGAGTAGTCGTAAGCCATTTTGAGCTTCGGCAAATAAATACTGAACACAAAGAAAAATGATGAGAACAAACGTTTTACATGCATTCATTGGCAGACGTGCCCCCGTTGTGAAGTGTGGTACCTTAATGAGTAAGGTATTCCATGCCACGTTGTTTTGTGTGAATGCCTTGAGGTGTGAGGTATTTCATGCTACGTTGATTCATTGTGCCTTGATGGACAATGGAAAACCATATATGTTGATCACTGTGCCTTGTGTTGGACAGTGTGCTATGGTAAACACGTGCCTAATATACCTGGCAATACCATATACGTTGATCACTGTGCCTTGTGTGGACAGTATGCTATGGTAAATACGTTGTGCCTAATATACCTGGCAATCGAGCCTGATCAGCTCATTTACACGTTGTTGGGGATCTCCGGAGATTTAGCGAAATGTAGAGACTATATATTGAAGTGTTCATGCATAGTTTTCAAACGTTGATGTTTGGGGTATGAAACCCATTGATAAAGTACTTGTTTACTTATGAGTATGTATGCTGCTATAATTGTATGTGTGTATATGCTGTTTTGTGAGTCGCACTTTTAGTTATTGTGTTAAATCCATATATTGGCGTCTCACCCTTACAAATATACAACAGGTTTACTCTAGTCTACCATATTCCTTTGGTATACTAGTATGGACGAAGCGGAGGGATTCACTAAGTCGCTCGAGGACTTAACTCCTAGATGTTTGGAGAAGTATTCGTTTGTGGGAATGACCATAAGGGTATTCTCAATAACTGTCTGTTAGTTACGACCAGCTTAGGTTTTTTTTTTATGTGGTGTCATGTGTTGAAATGAACTAAGTTGATAAAGACCTAAGTGTGAAACTTACGAGGCAGTATAGTTGTATGACTTCTGCATATGCTTATATATCTAAGTATGGTTATGATTATGTCATTGTTATGGAGTTAAAAGGAAAAAAAAATTTCATCATATTTTGAAGAGATTCACGTTAAGAAATTAATATTTTCCGAAAGCAACCAGCAAATAAAATCTTATTTTCCGCAAACGGGTAACCATGTGATGACCCGGGAGTAGGGTGTCACAATGTTCCTCCCTCCTAAAATACTCCATCATGTAGAAATTTGGAAAAAAGTAAATTTTAAATATATAAGCCAGTGAATTAACATTATGGATATAATAATTAAAAACAGTTAAGTGCGTGGCGATTAATGAGACATTGGATTTTGCCAAAAAGAGGGGTGATCCGTGTTTGCTACTAAAGGTGGATTTTGAGAAAGCTTACGATTCGGTAAGCTGGGACTTCCTCATATATATGCTAGAAAGGATGGGGTTTAGTGAGCAATGGAGAGGTTGGATTAAAACATGCTTAGCCTCTGCTTCGGTTTCGGTGCTTGTCAACGGTAGTCCAACCAAGGAGTTCAGTGTCTCAAAGGGTCTACGCCAAGGGGATCCAATGGCACCTTTTCTCTTTTTGATTGCCGTGGAGGGTTTAGCAGGACTAATAAGGAAGGTGGTTGACCTAGGTATCTATGAACCATATTCAATCAAAGGGAACTTCGAAGAGGTGTTGATCTCCCATGTTCAATACGCGGACAACACAATTTTGGTGGGAAAATTGTCAGTGAACAATGCCTTTGTGTGGAAAGGAATCCTTAGGTGCTTCGAAATGGCCTCAGGGTTGAAAATTAATTTTCATAAGAGCCGAATTGTGGGGGTGAAGGATAGTGCTGGAATTCTGGAATCTTTGGCAGCAGGCTTGAATTGCAGGTTGGGTTTGGTCCCTTTCAAGTTCCTCAGCATACTAGTTGGAGCCAACCCAAAAAGGTGAGCACTTGGTCTTCGGTAATACAATCTTTGAGAACTAGACTGTCAAGGTGGAGAAATAAACAGTTATATTTGGGAGGGACGATAACTATGTTAAATTCGGTTCTTACTTGCATGCTGGTCTACAATCTTTCATTCTATAGAGCGCCCAAAAAGGTAATTAATTCTATTACTCGCATCCAAAGATGTTTCCTTTGGGGAGGGTCAGAGGAGTCTAGGAAAATATCATGGGTAGGTTGGGATGTTGTGTGCAGAGCAAAGGAGTAAGGGGGTCTAGGGGTAAAAAACATGTCCTTTTTCAACTTATCACTTCTAGGAAAATGGAGGTGGAGGATTGAGAATGAAGGTGAGGGTTTGTGGTACAAAATCCTAAGGGCAAGATATTGGTCTGGGGGCAAGGCAGAGAGAAGTTTTGGGGAGGGACTCACAATGGTGGGGGGACTTAAGTAGTTTGGATGGGAGGGGGTCTCCTAGGGAAGGATGGTTTTCTTCTAGTATGGTTAGACAAGTAGGAAATGGTAGAAAAGCTTTGTTTTGGGAGGATGAATGGGGTGGTGAGGAGAGCCTTCAAACAACCTTCCCAAGACTTTACAACATCTCCTCTTCCAAGGGTGCTTCAATAACTGAAATGGGCTTTTGGGTTGGGGGAGAGTGGTTTTGGAGGTTGAACTGAAGAAGGATTCTGTTTTCTTGGGAAGAAGAAACCTTGGAGATCTTGATGCAGGTCTTAAGGCCCAGGATTTTGAAAGGAGAAGTGCTTCTCCTTCTTCATGATACCAGCAAGGAATGGCAGGAGAAGGCAACTTCCGGTCTGTACGAGGGAGGCGGCTCTAGTGGTCGAGCGACGAGGAGGATGGGACGACGGCTTGTCACTACAGCATCAGATCCGTATGGCGGCAGTGGCTGATTCGGCATCTAGGCGGCCGACGCGGTGGATCTGGACCGAAGTGGTGTGTGGCAGAGGGCGGAGAACGGCGGCGGATCTGAATATGATGCTTCCCCTTCTTTTACGCCCTCTCCCCTTTCTGGATTTCTGGGTTAGGGTTTGATTCATCCCTTTCCCCCACAATGGGTTCATACTTTTTGTTGAAGAATTTCTAATTAAGTTTTGGATTTGTTCATCCCTCTTTTTGTTTCTGATTTGAAACTATTGGACTGAAGTAATTTTGACCAATTGGTGTAGAAATGGAATGACACAAGGTGATTGCCTTGAAGTATTTCTCACAATTGTTGTTGCAGAGTTTACATGCAGGTGGAGTGGAGGAAGTCAGTTGTGTTGGAGTTCTTCTTCCATTTCTTTTGTTTGATTCTGACATGATGAGGGAGGGAGGGAGGGAGGGAGAAAGAGAGTGGTGGTGGTGGCGGCGGCGGCGACGGTGGTGCTAGTGGCGATAACGAGGAAGAAGACATTATGGGGAAGAAGAAGAGGTTGTGCATGCGCCCCTTGATCTTTTTTCTTCTTTTTTTTTTTTGTAGTTTTATAATTTTAATTTTAAATAAAAGTGAACGGAGTTTGGATGGGAGATGACAGAAAGGACCATTTTGGGTCACTTTTGAAACATAAAGGACTAAAATGAATTTTTTTAAAGATAAATGACTAAAATGAATTTTACCCAAAAGATAAAGGACCAAAAAGGTATTTTAGCTCTTCTTCTTTGTATAGAGGCTTCTAAAAAATACACCCAAAAAACAAACGAGACACCAAATGATGTCCCATTTAAATGTACAAAAATCATTCCTCTTAATTATTATACACTATCACTATAAATATTTTTTTATATGATCTATCAAATATAAACTGGCACATCATTTGTATAACTATCTTGGAAGTTACACACAAGATGATCTCTGATTGGTTGAAAGTATAAAAATTTACATCGACAATATATCAAAACTAAACTTTTATAATAATAATAATAATAATAATAATAATAATAATAATAATAATATACTGGTAATTAAATGAAACTTGTCCTCAAAAAATATTATGCATTCAAACAATTAATAATTAAGAGTATAATAGAAAGAAATAATAAGAGAGACGGTAGATGATTAATTAATCAATTAAATATATCAGAGGTGGAAATTTTTGTAAAATAATTAATATCGTGTAGCAAAACAAACATATTTAAACGATTACTTAACAATATCATGCCTAAAAATACACAACACGGTGATTTATTTTGCAATGATTATTGATATGTTATTTTTTCATGATATAAATTTATTAAAATTCTTCCCTTCAAAAAAATTTATTAAAATTCTCTTCAAACTTCCAAGAACTAGCTAGGTTTTATTGATGGCTAGGAATGATTAATGATGTTTGGTTGATAGAACGTCGTGCGTGCAGGACATTGACTTGTCGGTCATATATGCAGCACAAATTTAGCACCGGAAAATTCTTAGCTTCCCGTGGCCACTAGCGAGTAGTAGGGATGTAAATATTATCCGATTATCAGCGGATGTCTGCAAATAAAGTTCACAACGGGTTTAACTAATGAATATTGGTCCAGTTGATAAGGATACAGTTTATAAGTCATAAGGTTGTGAGTTCGAATCTTACTACAGATATGAGGATCACATTGGTGGATAATCTATAAATACATTTGTAAGCACTTTTTGAGCCTTGAGGTCTGTCCAAGCGAGCCACCGGGACCCAATTAACTAACCTAAACTTTTTATAACAAAATAAAAAAAAGTTTACAACGGGTTAGATATAAATATTTTAATAGGTATCCGCTGAAAAAATAAGTAGATATTTTTTCGATGAATTCTTCGGTACCTCCTTAAAATTGGGTAATATTTATCGTGCATACGTAGTCCAATTAGGTCTTGCCAACTAATGCTATGTCATTTAAAATTTGACATCTCATCTCCCTCTTGATCAAACCTCTTAATGGGAATACTTGTAAAAACAAAATAAATTGTTCTTGTTTTTATCTCTCACCCACATTCTAACCTTCCATTGTTCTGCCCCTTCAACTTCGACCATTGAGCTGTCGCACTTACCCAAAAATCAATATCAGGACGATGTTAGAACATCGAAGACAAAGGAATCGATTTGAAAATACAACTTAGAACATTGGCCACAATTCCTTCTCACAACAACAGACCTGAGAGTTTTCTCACGGTGGGGGGGAGAAGAGGACGCCACGTTTCGCGACGGAGGGAAGGGAGGAACCCTAACTCTATCTCGTTTACCTCGATTGGTGCCTCCAGTCAGGTTATGCACTGCCACTACAAGAAAATAGCTTTTTACCGACGGAAAATTACTGATGGACACTACCTCCGTCAGTAATTAAGAGATTACCGACGGATATTGCCGTCGGTAACAGAGAATACCAAAAGGTGCAAAAATTATCGTCGGAAAGTCCGTTAGAAATGTTACTGACGGCTGTTCCGTCGGTTAATTAGTCGAAAATGCTGGCTGGAACCATAAAAATTTGGCGCCAGCGGATTACCAACGGACTATACCGTTGGTAAATGAAACTACACATACCGAAGGCTTGCTCGTCGGAAAGCTTGTTACAGTTACCGACAGTAAGTTCCATCGTTAATCACGTTTTTTGAATTACCGACGGAGAGGCCATCGGTAATTTAAAAATGGTCGTCGGAAACTTGTTATAATTGTCACTGAAAACCCTTCCCCCCTCACTTTCCCTTTTCTCTTCTCTCTCTATCTCTCTTCTCTCTTCTCTCAGCTCTGCCCACCACTGCCCCCACCACCATCCTATGCACCTCTCTCTCTTCCCTCCCTCTATCATCGTTCCTCTCTGTGCACGAACCGCCGCGCGCCTCCCTCCCTCCTTTGTCCAGAACCACCGCGTGCCACCGCCCATCGTGCGCCACCACTGTCCACCTCAAAACACCACCTCCAACCACTGCATAAGAGGTTATCCGGCCACCACTCCTTGTGGTTGTTGCTGGTGAGTCTACCAGCACCCTTCTTTTTAAAAAAAAATATATATTTTGTTTGTTTGTTTTTTGATGATATTTTTGTTTGTTTTTTGGTTTGTTAATGATATTTTTGTTTGTTAAAACTTTGTGTTATGATTGTTGTGTACTTAATGTTATGATTGTTGTGTACACTGGATGTGATTCTTGTACGTTGTAGGTTATTTTTTGTATATAAAATATAAAATGATCCAATATAATTGTAATAAATAAAATTAAAATATTGACATAGTAGATTAATGAATTAAGGTATAATTAGTACTCTCTTAGTGATGAGAGGAAGCGATAAAGGAAGAATGGAGCAACTGACGCGCACAATAGCGATACATTTGATACGACAATAATATCTCGTGGATCTCAAGGTGCTTGCTGAAGTCCGAATGGAGTCGAAATAAATCAATAATTTAAAATCAATCTGAGGAAAGACTTATGAGAAGAAATATTAATATTTCATTAGTTAAATAAAATAGTTAATAATTAAAATTAAATAAAATAAATAAATAATAATTAAAATAACATAAAAAAATTAAATAAAAAATAATTAATTATTAAAATAAAATTAATTAATTAAAATAAAAAATTATTTTGCAATTACCGACCGATATTTCCGCTGGTAAGGTGGGTTCTCTATTTCCGCCTGTAAGTCTTCGACGGAATTACTGACGGCCATTTCCGTCAGTAGTTGGGTAACCCCTCTAACGAGTTACCGTTGACTTTTTCTGTCTGTAGTTACTGATGGATTGCCCGCATCCGTCGAAAACCCTTACCGACGAGCTCATAACCGACAAATCTGTGTCCTTTGAAAATCCGTCGGTAACCTGCCATTACCGATGGCTTTTTGGCATTTTCGACGGGTTTTGGCCGTCGATAATGAGCCTTTTTTTTGTAGTGTGCCTTGTGAAGGTGCAATCTACTTCTGTCGAATTTCTCTTATCTTTTATCTATGCCTCTAATAACTCTAAGGTTCGACTTCTCCTTGGCAAGAGCTAGGTCAGTTCCCTACTAGTGGCAAGCCTTGGGTGCTCCTAGGTGACTTCAACAACAATATCAGGACCAATGACAATAAGTCTGGTGGCTATTCCCTTCCTTATAGTGATATGGTTGAGTTTAACTCTTGTCTCACTAGGGCTGGTTTAGATGATATTTCTTATACTGGTCAGCATTTCACTTGGTGTAATCTAAGGCTTGATCTGAGTATATATCGCATCTACTGTAAACCCCCCTTTCGTTTTTTTTTTTTTTTTTTTGTTTATATTATTGGGCTGATCATGAGAGTTTTCTTCCTTCTATGGCTGCTGCTTGGAATAAGAAGGTTCTGGGTACCCCCTATGTTTGTTCTTGCTAATAAGCTTGAAGAGACTAAAGTTGCTCTCTTAAAAGGTTTAACAAGCTTCAATTTAGTGCTCTCTCTCTTCCAAGGTCTCTTTAGCTAGAGATGTCAATTCACAATTGCTCGAGTTGCGATTAAGATAACAAAGTCTTCCAGATTGTTGAGGGGAATAGATATGCTCATTTTATGAATCTTAGCTTCCGGATGTCAGAATTTCCTTATTCAACCAAAATCCTATTTTTGGTCCCAACAACATCATAATTTTATCTCTTTACTTATTAAAAGTGCTTTCTCATTTGTTGGCTTATTGCTTTCAATTTGATATCTTTTTATGAGAATAGAGAATCATATATTTCTACTCATGTTGATAGCAGCGTGAGCAACGTCCATGTGCAATTTTTCTAGTAAATTGAAAAATTTAAATAACACAAATACTTTAATATATCAAAAGTATAATTTAATCAATTGATTGACACTTGATAGATTATTAATAAATTTTGGATTAAAGTAGTATATATTGTCAGTATAAAAAGTTTTTCATCAATCTTATGTTAGTTATTTTGTGTGGTTGTTTCAATTCTAAAGATCTTTTAGGTAAATGAGAGAGTTTTAGATTTTCTGGACGGAAGCATAATATTTTTTCAAGCTGTAACACTTTGAGCACTGGTCTAAGTTATAAAAAATATTTTAACATTCATAGTCTAATTAATTCAAGAAATAGACTATAATTATGTTAATTTCTTAAATTTAAAATGCAGCTGGGGTTCAATCAAGTTATTTTTGAATTCGACTGCAAGCTTATTTCAGATAGACATGATCAGAACTCCATTGATGAATCAGAATTTGGTACTATCTTGAACAATTGCAGGGGGGTTCTAAATGCCACTCCAGGCTTCAAAGTGCAGCATATCCGCAGGGGTGGAAGTGTAGCGCACAAGACACAAGTTTAGTATATCTGCTTTAATGTTTTACTAGAAACAAGTCCAATAAGTTAGCTTATAGCTTATTTGACTAGTTTATAAAGCTTGTTTGACTGAAATAGAAGGGTTTGGTAAACAAGCTTATCTCATTAGCTTATAGCGTTTCTTCATAAGCTAATTTATTTAGCTTATGACTAGTAGCTTATAGCTTATTCTCTTTTCTTTCGTTTTTACCCTCATTCATTTAATGAAATTCCAACTTTATCATGTCTATAATAAATATGTCCTTTTATGTCATTTTATATTTATAAGCTAGTTCAACCGCTAATTTTACCAAACACTTCAAATTCAATCAACTAGTTTTTCAGTTATAGCTATCAGCTAAAAATTAGTTTATCAACTATCAGTTAGCTTATCAGCTATTTTTGCCAAAATAGAGCCGATGTTTATGTTCCTATACCTCATTGCTATCGAAATGATACAAATTTCTTCTTAAAAAAAAAAATTGCAGCTGGGCATATTGACTTTTTTCTCAACATCCTAGTAATAGATGAGCTTGTGCAGGTTTGTACATATTTACATAGAGAATTTAATTATTATGTATTTTCATTGTAAAGATTTTTGTACACTCTTTATCAATTATAAATTGGTATATCATTAATTTTTTTAATGATAAGATTGACATATCATTAATAATATTTAACTCTTAACATAACTATCTTGTCACACATAAGATGATTTTTGATTGGTTGACATTGTAAAATACTTTACATCGACAATATATTAAAATTAACTCTTAGAGCTTCTCCAATCGATAATTTTTAAGCAACCCACTTTGGGTACCCACTTTGGGTTGCTTATATCTCATTAAGTGAGCCCTACTATACCATATCATATTTAAGCAATCCATCGTATTTTTACTTCAATGATACATATTTAAGCAACCCTTAAGAAACCCACAATTTTATATTTATTTTTTACACTTAATTTTGTTTTAATTTAAAGTAGCCACTCTTCCTTAAATTTTGAAGAAAAATTAATTTTAATTCATAAGCATAAGCAACCATGCCTTATTTTTAAGTAACCCATATTGTCATATAGATCAACTCCAATGGAGAAAAAATGAACAATGATTCCTTAATTACCACATAGAATTAAGAACTCCATAAGCAACTCTCATTATTGATGCTCTTATATATATAATGTACCGGTAATTAAATGAATTTTGTCCATCAAAATATTATGCATTCAAACAATTAATAATTAAGAGTATAAAGCATAAAATAATAATAATTAAGAGTATAACAAAAAGAAATAATAAAAGAGACGGTAGAGAATTAATTAATCAATTAAATATATCCGAGGAAGAAATTTTTATAAAACAATATAGGCTTAATTGCATTTTTGGTCCCTCAACTTTTTCAATTGTGCGATTTTGGTCCCTAAAAAAATTTAATTGCACATTTCGTCTCTCAACTTTTTCAATTGTTTGATTTTGGTCCCTAAAAAATTTAATTGCATATTTGGTCCTCTAATTTGTCGAATTATGCAAAATCAGTCATTCCGTCCATGACTAGTTAATGTGCAATTAAATTTTTGAGGGATCAAAATCACACAATTTTAAAAGTTGAGGGATAAAATGTGTAATTAAAATTTTTAAGGGACCAAAATCGTACAATAGAAAAAATTGAAGAACCAAATATACAATTAAGCCAACAATATATCGTGAATCAAAACAAACACATTTAATTTCTTTAAAATATTGATCATGCCTAAATATGCATAACACAATGATTTATTTTGCAACGATTATTGATATATTATTTTTTATGAAATAAACTTATTAAAAATTCTTTTTCAAACTTCCAAGAACTAGCTAGAATCTTAATTACAAGCTAGAATCTATAAGGTAGATATAATAAACCTATGATATTGACCATCATTTGGAGGCTGGTTTTGGTCCACAAGCATGTTATCCAACTCTTTGACAAACCTCGTCATGACTTTGACTGGTAAGCAAATTGGTATTATTATGCCTTCTTCTCCTTTGGCATTCTTACAAGAGCTAAGAAAGATTCCTCCAGGAAAGGCCCCTACCCCAGCTTTGGGTACTCCACCATACACTGCCTTCCCCCACCCAAAGTTCACATCTCTAAACCCAATACGTGTCAAATCTGACACAAGAAAGGACCTCACGGTTGTAAACGAGGGTCGTCCCTTAATAACCATTAGATCTGCCACGGAATGTATATATTCATTTGTCACCTCAGCTTTTGCTTTCTTTATTAACTCTACAGCATACCCAATTGAATTTTTGCTAAGCTTCCCTGCAGTGGTGACCGCTGCTGGGTATGCAAAAACGTTACCGTAATAACCAACGGGTAATGGAGGATCCAACCTAGCACGTGGGCTAACTACGCACATCATGCGAACTTCTTCATCTTGCTTTAACTTCAATGCTTTAGTAAGGCAACACCAAAGATAAGCCGTGATAACGTCAAATTTGGTGCATTTACTAAGGTGAAGGGGAATCAAGCGACGAATTGCTTCTATTCTGGCAGGTCCAAAGAAGAATGATTGTTGAACCATGCCATCCTCATTTGAAATCATGCTCCCTTCCTCGGTGTCTTGCACTTCCTCATATTCGCGATGGTTGCATGTAATCCGAGGTAGGTCTCTTGCGCTTAGGAGTTCCCTATGCCACACAGGTGGAAGAAAAGGTTCACATGCACCGCATGCTATTTCAGACATGGCATTCATGAATTGTGCTAAACCAGCTCCGTCAGTCATGATGTGGTTGAAACGCGTGCCAAGGATGAAACCACCACACTTAAGACGTGTGACCTGTTATTATAGTATTTAAAACTCATCATTAATATATAAAACGTAACTAGTAATTCTATGCATAGTTGATTATAGATGTTTAAATTATTATTTCATACGTTTAGAGATGTGAAACTATCATAAAATTAAATTAACATGTTAACATATCAAATAATAAATTAAGTATTTAAGAGATTACATAATTGGCTTGTCTAATGGAAGATATTTGATTTTTTATAATGCAATCTGTTGTATTTGTCTTTGGTCTTAAAAGAGACCATTTGGTATTTCATTTCAATCACTTTTTAATAATTAAATATTTATGTTCTTATTTTGTAACTAAATAATTCTTCGAATTTGGGTTTGAGCCTAACTCAACCCAAAAACTAACTCAAAATGTGAGGATTGTTTAAGTCTTATAAGGACTATTTTGTTCATATCTCTAGTCGATATGGGATTTCAACGCACCCACTCACGTCCGGTTGGAACATGGACAAATGTGGGTTGACCCAACAACAGATTTATGATAGACTTTGATACAATCTTAGAATTTGGGCTCAACCCAAAAAGTAGCCTCAGGCCATTTCACTGTACAACGTGGGACTCCAACAATAATAATTAAATATTCATGTATAACCTGTATGAGTAAAAGGGGGCAATTAACAATTCCTTCTGAGCCAGGTACATCATAAAGGAGTTCTTGGAAGCATGGGAGCGAAATTTGATGAGTGTCACCAATTTGATCAAGTGTCACGTCTGCATCAGCCTCAATGAACATGACACCCTCTCCAGTACAATCCACCACCAATTTGCGACCTGGTCCTTCCCTAAGCCTACCCGCAAATGGGTAGTAGAACACAAGTGTTTGTGCTAGTGCATCTCTAATCACTTTAACTGGGTCTCTCCCTGACATTGATGGTTCATGAGGGTATATTTGTATGACTGGAACTTGGAAACGGAATCCTTGTTGATCATCTATGTCGGAGAGTTGTTTAACTTCTTTGGGAGTGGGCTTAGATGGAGCCACCAACTCTGGTTGGCACCTCCTTACTATAAACGGTAGAGAGGGATATAATGGTGAAGCCATGTTAATTGGGAATTGCTTGTGTTGTACTATATATGTAGTTTGAGTGAATGAATGGATCAAGTGCTTCTAGCTTTACCCAGCATTTACCCAGCATTTATAATGAATGAATGAAAATTGCACCACGTTTTTTTTTTTGGTTGAAAAATTGCACCACGTTTTATTGATGGCTATAGGAATGATGTTTTGTTGATAGAACGCGGTGCGTGCACCACGTTGATTTGAATACAGAATTTTACATGCATATGCATCAATCAAGTGTGAAAACTTTATTTTTTTTTAATATTATATTACATTAATATCTGTTTTTATTTATATCTTTTAAGCATCTACAATATTTTGTGTTATATATTGAAATTGAAACTTTAAACTGAAATACTTCTTTGTATATTAAAGAATGAAAAGGAGAAAATCTACAGATTACAAGGGAGAGCTTCACTACTTAACAAGCTCTAGTCTAACAAACTCAACAGCTTTGGTAACAAGCTCTAACAGAAAAACTAGGAAAAGGGCTCAAGCCCAAACAGCTATACAAAAACAGAAACAGGGCCCAAAAAAAAAACTATAACAAGCCCAAATTCATTTTACAACTTTAATACTCCCCCTCAAAATTGGAGTGTGAGGGTTGATAACTCCAATTTTGCAGGATAAGTCATGGAATGCTTTTATCCCTAAAGCTTTGGTGAAGATATCAGCCTGCTGTTCTTGTGTGGGAATGTACTGTGTAGAGATAACTCCTGCCTGAATATATTCTCTAATGAAGTGGCAATCCACTTCTATGTGTTTTGTCCTCTCATGGAAGACAGGGTTTGCTGCCAAATGAATTGCAGCCTGATTGTCACAATGAATTATGGTTGGAGAGTCATCTACCACTGTCAAACATTTCAGCAGGTTTCTTAACCAAATTACTTCACTTGTTGCATGGGCTAAGGCCCTGTATTCAGCCTCACTAGAGGACCTGGATACTGTGACCTGCTTCTTGGTTTTCCAAGATATTGGAGCTGTGCCAAGCTTCATGACATAGCCTGAAATGGATCTTCGTGTGAGGGGGCAAGCAGCCCAGTCACTGTCACAGTAAGCAGTCAGTCTCAGTTCATTGTTTCTGGGCAGAAAAATCCCTTGTCCAGGAGCTGTCTTTAAGTATTTCAGAACCTTCATTGCTGCCTCCCAATGTCCCATTTTCGGGGCCTGCATAAATTGGCTTAGAATATGAACAGAGTATGTTAGTTCAGGCCTGGTAATAGTCAAATATATCAGTCTTCCAATCAGTCTTCTATACTGAGAAGGATTAGTGTAAGGTTCTCCTTCATCTAATGCCAATTTATGATTCTGCTCCAAGGGAAGTGAGGATGGTTTGCATCCTAACATTCCACATTCAGTTAATATATCTATGATATACTTTCTTTGACACAGAAATAGTCCTGATGAACTTCTGGCTAGTTCAATGCCAAGGAAGTATTTGAGGCCCCCAAGATCTTTCATATGAAAAGATTTGTTCAAATACTGTTTAAACAAGTTGCAAGTTTTGCTGTCATTTCCAGCTATAACCAAATCATCCACATATATTAACACAGCTAAAAAAACAGAATTAGAACTGTAAGTAAAGAGACTGTGATCACACTGTGATTCTTGAAAACCATAACTAATCAAGGATTGTGAAAGTTTTGAGTACCAATTCCTAGAGGCTTGTTTTAGGCCATACAAGGATTTTCTACGCCTGCATACTAATCCCTTTTCTGGAATAAGGTAGCCTTGTGGAGGCTCCATATAAACCTCCTCACTAAGCTCTCCATGAAGGAAAGCATTACTCACATCCATTTGATGGAGTTCCCATCCTTTTGCTATAGCTACAGCTAGGAGACATCTCACAGTAGTCATTTTTGCTACTGGAGCAAAGGTCTCATTATAATCCTCTCCTTCTACTTGGGTATAACCCTTAGCCACTAATCTGGCTTTATATTTTTCTATTTCTCCTGAAGGTTTATACTTCAACTTATACACCCATTTACACCCAATGGTCTTTCTTCCTTTAGGTAACTGCATAAGCTCCCATGTTTTATTATCCTCTAGGGCTGTAAGCTCTTGTTTCATGGCTTCTTGCCATTCTGTGATCCTAGAGGCTTCGGTAAAGGAACATGGTTCCTCATTTTGTCCAATAGCTGCAAGATAAGCAATGTGCTTTTCTGAAAATTGTGAGTAATCAAGGTATTTTGAAATGGGATATACAGCCTTGGACTTTAAGGTTCCTCTAATGGAGTTGCAGGTAGGGTTCTCTATAGTAGTGTGGCAAAAATAGTCTTTAAGATAGCTTGGGGGCTGCCTAGTTCTAGGCTGAATGCTCTCATTCTCCCCCTTGCTACTAGGTTCAATAGTTTCATCATCTTCTATGGTATTATCCTCATAGTGTTCAAAGTTCTCTGTGTCCTGCAGAGTCTTTTCTGTTTCAGTTATTTCCTTATGTAAGGAAATGTTTTCCTCCTCTTCCAAAGGTGTTGGTTGGTGGAAGGTAATCTTAGGTGAGTTATTATCAGTACTATCCAGATCAGCATATGGGAAAGTGTTCTCATAAAACACAATATCCCTAGATACAAGAAATTGTCTAGTCTTAAGGTTATAGACCTTCCAACCCTTTTTCCCAAGGGGGTAACCCACAAATATACACCTTTCTGCCCTAGCATCAAACTTATCCCTATTTCTAGACATATTCCTAACATAGCACAAACAACCAAAGGTTCTCATATGACTGTAAGATGGACTTTTTCCAAAGAGGACCTCATAGGGTGTCAACCCTTTATTGGCCACTGTTGGAGTCCTGTTAATGATATAAGTGGCTGTTAAAATACATTCTCCCCAAAATTTAATGGGGAGGTTGCCTTGAAATCTTAAGGCCCTAGCTATGTTAAGAATATGCCTGTGTTTTCTCTCTACCCTACCATTTTGTTGAGGGGTAGAGACACAGGAAGTTTCATGAATGATGCCTTCTTGATCAAAGTATTGTCTTAAGGTAGAGTTCAAAAACTCTGTCCCATTGTCACTCCTTACCCTTCTTATTCTCTTGTTAAATTGTGTTTTAACCATGTTATGGAAATTTATCAAAAACTGACAAGTCTCACTCTTTTCTTTCAAGAGATAAACCCAAGTCCCTCGGGTAAAATCATCTACTATAGTCAAGAAAAATTGTGAACCATTATGTGATGGTGTGTGATATTTGCCCCACAAATCTAAATGAATAAGACTGAAAGCCTCATCTGCTTTATTTTCACTTTGGTTAAAAGACAATCTACACTGTTTTGCTCTATGGCATATATCACAACCTAACAATTTATTCAAGTCAAAACTACCACTAAGTAAAGGAATGATACTCTGTAAAGACTGTGATGAAGGGTGTCCCATCCTAGCATGCCACAATTTTGTATTATCTTCTTTTCCAATTGCAGTTGAGGTTGAACCTGCATCTGCCGTTTGAAGGATGTACACCCCATTCTTCATCTCACCCGAGCCAATCAATTTCTTCGTTGCTTGGTCCTGTATTGAACAAAAATTGGCATAGTAAATCACACTGCAATTTAAGTCACTAGTCAATTTATGTATTGAAATGAGGTTGCAATTGAAACCAGGCACAAACAATACATCATGCAACATAATATCATTACTAATGTTAAAAGAGCCTTTCTTTTTCACAAGCACAGTGTCTCCAGTGGGCACTACGATGTGAAAGGGTTTTTCCAAATCTTTTACTTTCTCTAATTGAGAAAGTAAATGAGTCATGTGGTGAGAGGCACCACTATCTAAGACCCAAGAATGTTCTTTGTTAATCCCTACTTTACCAGCCATGAAATCATAACAATTTCTTAAGTGGGTACCATGCAGGGCATGCCCTGCTGTTGCAACTTCTTGATCCTGCTTCTTGCCTTCATCTGCATACACATGGCGAGCAGAGTTTTGACCAAATGGTCTGTTTGAATTCCTTTGTGTTCGTCTGGTGTCCCAACTTGCAGGATACCCAACTATCTCAAAGCATTTTGCTTTGATGTGGCCTATTTTGCCACAGTGATCACATTTCAATTTACTTGTATCTCGGCCTCTTTGTCTGTTGTTGTTACTATAGAAAGCCGATGCTGAGTCCACCTTGTTGCTTCTTTCCTTCTCTGCCGTGAACCTAGACTCCTCCCTCAGAACGTGATTGAAGGTAGTCCTTAGAGATGGGAGTGGGTCCGAGTTCAAGATCGTGGATTTGACATGAGCAAATTGCTCATTATCAATGCTTCCCAAGAATAAATGAACTCGATTCTCCTCCTCTCTTTTCTCTAGGGCTTTGGCTGCCCCACAGGTACATTCGGGCAGTGGCTGAAGCTCACTCAGTTCATCAAGATGACTCTTGAACTGAGTGTAGAAATCTTTAATGCTGATACCTGATTCTTGCTGGATCAAGCACAGATTCCTCCATAGTTGATGGATTCTTGGAGCATTTGTCTGTGCAAATCGCTCCTCTAGGTCTTCCCACACATCTTTGGCTGTTGTTGCATGTGAAATGCTTGCATGAAGGCTTGGCTCTAACCGAATTGATTATCCAAGCCATCACCATAGAATCTGCTTTCTCCCAATACAGATAATCTGAAGATCGAGTCTTGGGTTTCTTGATTCTTCCGTCTATGAACCCTAGCTTTGTCTTCGCTCGAAGGGCCGTCTTCATCGATCGTGCCCACGTGCGGTAATTATCGCCATTCATGACGGCGGCAACAAGCGGTGTACCCGGGTTGTCAGATGAGTTAAGTTGAAACGCTGGATTTGACGGCATAGCATCCTTCTTAATGTCGGAATTGCGATCTTTCTTCTTCGGCGAGGGTTCATCTTCCCCAGAATCGTCTTCCCCAGATATGTCTTCCCCAGAATCGTCACGCTCAGATGCCATATTGAAATTGAACTTTAAACTGAAATACTTCTTTGTATATTAAAGAATGAAAAGGAGAAAATCTACAGATTACAAGGGAGAGCTTCACTACTTAACAAGCTCTAGTCTAACAAACTCAACAGCTTTGGTAACAAGCTCTAACAGAAAAACTAGGAAAAAGGGCTCAAGCCCAAACAGCTATACAAAACAGAAACAGGGCCCAAAAAAAAACTATAACAAGCCCAATTCATTTTACAACTTTAATATTATACCAATATTATGTTCTTTAAATAATTGTGTACTTATATTGATTGATATTTCAAATTAATATTAGTTTTGTATTTATATTATAAAATATTACCAAGTTATTTTTATAAAATTATTATTATTATTATTATTATTATTATTATTATTTATCTCCCTTAGTTATCAAAATAAAAGCATATATATATCAAAATGTTAGTGAACGTTAGTTAAAACTTTTTACATGGACGGTAACATACTATTTTAATCTTTTTTAAGTCAATTTGTTTGATAATTGATCAAAAGACATTTGGTTTGGAAATAATAATATGTAAATAATAAATGATTAAGCCCTTCAAAAAAATAATAAATGATTAAAATTTAGGTAAAAAATAACTTGATGAAAAAGTGTTAAAATAATTTTTACTGGTAATAATTACCCTTATGGAGAAATAAAATGCCGAGATACTTGTACAAAGAGATTCACATCTTTCCTCGTGTCTTCTTGTCTCAAAAAAGAGATTAATGGTTGATTTTATATGTTAAATAAGAAGTGTGATTTTTTTTTTAAATAATGTAAAGTAATATAATAAAAATTTAAGCCAAATTAAATTACATTTTGGATTTAATTTGTATATACCGACAGTATAAATTTTTTACACTGTCAACCAATCATAAATTGACACACTGTTTGATTCTTATCCTAACCACCTTAAAAATCATCAATTCCATGATCTCTAATTGATTGTTAGTATAAAAATCTTTATATTGACAATGCATACAAATTAAACTCTTACTTTTTTAACAATAGAATAAGAAAAATCATATAATATACGTGTATGTCTTGTCTTCCTGTTTCAAATCTTCCTTGAATTATATGTGTGGACAGTGGACACATCGGTTGTGTGTGGTCCAAAATAAGAAGATAAGGAATTCTAACTTTCAATAGATCTTATTTATTTAATTTCAATATATTTCACTGTAATAATACATATAATAATATATAATTATTAATTAATCAATATTTTTTTTTGAGGCAAATTAATCAATAGTTAAAATCTTATGATGATAATATATTAAAATTATTATTTTTATTTAAATCATTCCATGTAGCGTATCTTTGTATATAAAAAGAGTAGAGAAACTTTTATAAAATTTTCCACCCAAAAAAAGTGGGTAATATAGTAAAAATGACAACTTCTAAAATGATATTAAAATATCAGAAAATTGAGGCTTTTTTTTTCAAGCAAAAATCGGTTTTAATATAAATATTATGGGATCTTCAATTCTCAAACATGGTAATATCTTTATATATAAAAGGAGTAGAGAAACTTCTATAAAATCCCCCTCACCCCCCCCCCCCCCCCCCCCCCCCCCGCCAACAAAAAAATGTGGGCAATATAGTAAAAATGACAACTTCTAAAATGATATTAAAATATTAGAAAATTGCTTTTTTTTTAAAGCAAAATCGGTTTTAATATAAATATAATGGGATTTTCAATTCTCAAACATGGTAATATTTGATATGCTTGTACCATTACACCAAATTTTTTATATTGCTAATTATCTTTATATATAAAAAGAGTAGAAGAATTTCTATAAAATTTCCCCCCCCAAAACGTGGGCAATATAGTAAAAATGACAACTTCTAAAATGATATTAAAATATTAGAAAATTGCAGTTTTTTTTTAAGCAAAATCGGTTTTAAGATAAAATATTATGGGATCTTCAATTCTCCAACATGGTAATATCTTTATATATAAAAGGAGTAGAGAAACTTCTATAAAATTTCCCCCTAAAAAATGTGGGCAATATAGTAAAAATGACAACTTCTAAAATGATATTAAAATATTAGAAAATTGCGGTTTTTTTTTTTCAAGCAAATTCGGTTTTAATATAAATATTATGGGATCTTCAATTCTCAAACATGGTAATATTTGATATGCTTGCACCATTACACCAAATTTTTTATATTGCTAATCTTTTCAAATTTAAAATGGAACATATTTAAAAAATGACTATATAGATCAAGTTTGGTGTTCCAATAATTATCTTTATATATAAAAAGAGTAAAGAAACTTCTATAAAATTAATCCTTTAATCACAGCTTTGTTATTAATGTCCCTTAAAACACTCAATAATCAATCCTAGGGTCTTTAACTAATCCCTATGATCATAACATTGCCTCACATACTATATTCATGTCTTTCATCATTAACAAGCCCTATTAATTAACTAGAGACTTATTATCATCGTTGTTGGCATTAACATCCTCAACAACAAACATTCATTCAGAGCACAACATCATCATCATCATCATAACATCATTCTCATCAAAATAGCATCATCATCATAACATTCAATACATCATGAAACATCATACATAAGTAGGCATACCAATCATCAAGGCAACAACATACAATAGCATACAACATCAATTAGACAATTAGCATGCAAACGGGTCATGGGTTAACCCTCATCTTACGCTACCCCATAGCTTACATATTTATACTAGTCCTTCTCCCCATACCTGGTATAAAGTCAAACCCCAAAAGCAAACTGGTCGCGTTCCCTCAGGCGGTTCAACGAGTTCCTTAAGCTTTGATCAAACAAGAAGAGGACAACCAATTAGTCTCTAGATCAAATAAATAGAGAAGAGACTAAGAGAGAGGGATGAACACGTTACCTTAAACGACACTAGCGCGCGTGACTACTCTTCCAAACGGACTCACAAACTCCAAGAACTTCAAGGGGTTCAAGGGAAGGAAAGGGGAAGAGGTTTCTGTCACACTAGGATTGCCCAATGTGTCAAAATAGGGTTTCACACGAAAATCCTCGCGCACTGCTCTCTATTTATAAGCTTTGATCTGAGCACGGTCGTGCTCATATCAGCGTCAGCGAGACACGGTCCCCTTTGAGCACGGTCGTGCTCCCTATTGAGCACGACCGTGCTTGTGACTCAGGCAGCCACAAGACACGTGCCTCGAGCACGGGTGTGCTGATACATGAGCACGGTCATGCGCATGCATCAGGAAGGGATTTCTCACTTGAAAAGTCCCATTTTGCCCTTAAAAACCTATCTAGGGTCAAACATAACACACATGCAGGCACTTAAAGGCTTAACATGAAAAACCGGGTGTTACACAAAGAAAGTACTTCTTTTGCTTTCCCAAGTATTGCTTTTTCTATCACATCTACCTTTTCAAAATTTGAAAAAAACATCTTTGCATCTTCAATATCCAGCAGTCCATGGCCTTCATCACCCACACCACACCGTAGTGGAGAAGAAAGAATGGTTTCCGACACCTTCTCCAGACTATCCAGAGTAGTATAGACACAGTCCGATTCTTCAGAGGAACATTCTTTGGAGCTTAAATAATTTGTAGCCAAACACTGAAGAGGGAAAGAGACTGATAATGGTTCTTCCATTATCCTAATTTCATGGACAGAGGTATTAATTATATTTTTACTCTTACAATCTTGTTTATCAGTTTCAGGGGTGTGATAAAAAACCATTACCCTCCCCACATCCATTCTTAATTTTTGTGATGTTGAATCATCCAGACCAACATAGCTCCCAACCGATATTATTAAACTTTTGAACACCTTCTCATTCCAAGCATGAGCAGGTACACCAGTTATACTAACTCACACTTTTCTCCCACCTACCTTGATCTCCGAGTTCCACTCTTTTATCTCCTCAAACCAGAATGACAAAGAAGCTGCCTCTTGATTGAGGAAATCTTTTATTGATTCCTGCTTTTCTCCATATAACAATACTACATTCCCACTTAAAGGCATTGCTCTAATAGATGACCAACCCGCAAAATCCAAATCTTTTTGAATCGTAAAAGCCCATCCAGACTATGAGTCTTACCTACAAAGCTCCCAACATTTCATCTCATCCTCTAAGACCACTATTTCCATCCCATTCCATCCAACATTTTGTTTTAGATTATTATGGATCCAATGATTTTTGTTTTGAGCAGGTTGACGATGTATTCCATCATTCCTTCTACCTCCAGAGACCAGCTCAGTGTAAGAAGTACCATTCCTTGTTCTGGCACCTGCTTTCCAAGTCCTTGGTCTCCCCATATTTTGCAACGTTCCTTTTTTGAGCCCCCCACGATCATACTTCGGTATATTTACGCTTAACTTCTGACTCCCAATGAGTATCCAAGTTAGTTGAGATTCTAACTCCTTTATGTTGGAAACATTCATAAATCTCACAAACCCAAAACGATTCCCCTGCTTATCTTTTCTAGCCGGTATGTAAACCTCTGTGACCTTCCCAAATCTGCTGAAAACCGACCTCAATTCTTCTCTTCCAAAATTGCTTGGAAAATTGGTGAAGTAGAATGACGTATCACCTCCATGGTCCTTATGGTCTTGTTCTGGTTGCTTAATAAAAGGACCCTACCTTAGATCTCCAGACATTACAGCAGAATGGTTTCTCCTTTGGAACCACTCCCTTTCCCTATTTCGTTAAAGACACAGTCTCTCCCAGTTTTCTCTCTCATCTCACTCCTTTATCATTTTTTTTTACAGTAAACTTACAAGCTTCAATAGATAAGAAAGGATTCATTACAAATGATAGGAACAATTGGGTCTGGGCCATTTCCCACCCAAGTTCTGGAACCACACACTTTAGCTAATTCTACCAGGCCATGTGTTGCCTCATTCCTAGACCTTCTAACACTAAGCACACTTGTGTTGTGCATATGGGACAGAATGTCATGACAGTCCAGAATTATAGGATCAATAACAGCAAGCTTAATTGAACCCTGGATACATTTAACAACTAATTCAGCATCAGACTCTGCAATTAAATTGTCAAAAACCTGATCCTTTGCCTATTGAAGACACCATCTGAGTCCTAATGCTTCAGCCATAGTTGGGGAAGTTTCCAGATCCTCAAGTTTTGTAGCTGCAAAACTGACACTCCCAGTATGGTCTCTAACCAGCATCCCCCATCCCGTAGTTCTATTGGCAAAAACAACCTGCATCAACATTGATTTTGACTGTGCCAGGAGGTGGATGCTCTCATCTGTCCACATGCAGATTGGCCTTAGGCTTAGTGTTGATCTTGTTTTCCCCCATTGAATTCTTCATAAACTTAGTTACCGAAGGTGCAATTTCAATGGGCTTGAAGGTGGCTTTATTGAACACCATTTGGTTTCTGGCTTTCGACAGCTTCCCAACGAGTAATACAGAAAATCTGTTTTGCTAGTTGCTCTGAGCAAGACAGCCACTGAAGCATCCAGGAATTGAGGTCAGTGTGCTGAGGTACATGGATTCCTAGAGGAGTTGTGAAGCAGAGAACCTGAGCACCTTGACAGTGCATGAATAGATGGTCTTGGCTTTCCTCTTGATCTTGGCAGATTGGACATAGTGGCTCCAGCTCTATACCCTTTGTCTCAGGTTTTCCTCTTGTTGGGAGAATGTTCCTGGTTAGTCTCCAAGAAAATTCCTGACAGAATTTGGTACAGGGACTTTCCAAGCTCTTTCCACAGTTTCCGCCCTCTAGAATTAGATGATTCTGCAGTTTCACGATTTTTCTCTTCATATAACAGATGGTATGCTGATCTCATTGAGTACTCTCCATCTTTTTCCCAATGCCAAATTAGTTTCTCCTCAGGCAGCCTTAAGAGATTGGGATGTTTTAGGATTTGTTTGGCCTCAAAAGGATTGAAAAAGCTTGGATTAGGTCCCTCTTCCATCTCTTGGTATCAGGGTCTATGAGTTCACTTGTTGTGGCATCATTTGCTAAAGTTGTGACAGGACTACAAACTTTAAACTTTGCTTGATCAGGTAGCCAATTGTGAGTCCCAAAATCCCAACCTTCTTTCTGTTCCAATAATCCATCTAGCTCCCAATTCAATTGTATCCTTTGCACTAACCAGGCTCCTTCATGCATAGCTAGATTGAAACCCAACTTTTGCCTCCATAAAACTGCTCCTTGGGAAATATCTGTTCCTGAAGATTTCAGCCAAGAGGGAATTTTCACCATTAATGAGCCTCCAGCACTGCTTGCCAAGCAAAGCTTTGTTGAAGTCACTGAAGCCCCTGAATCCCAATCCTCCTCTTTCCTTTGCTCTTCCATCCTTTCCTAGCTTAGCCAGTGAACTTTCCGACTAGTATCAGATGAGCCCCCCCCAAAAAATTTTGCCAACATTGACTCTATGTTTTTGCAGCAACCTTCAGAGAATTCTATAACAGCTCATGATATAATTTGGGATTGCTTGAGCAACTGACTTAATAAGAATTTCTTTGCCTGCTCTAGACAAACACTTCTCTTTCCATCCCCCCTTTAAGTTTCTTCCAAACCCTCTCCTGAACAAAGGAAAAAGACTTCTTTTTTGGATCTACAAGACCACTGGAAGTCCCAGATATCTCAAGTGAGATGTCACAGTCTTTACCCCATCTTTTCACAGATCATATTCTTCTCATTTTCTGTCACATTTCGACTAAAAGACACACCTCAGATAGTCCAGGCTTACCAATTGACCCGAGGCCATCTGATAAGAGTTCAGAATTTGTGGAATGTGTTACCTAAGGAGCTTTCCTTGCCACCACCGGATGCCATGAAGGCTCTCTTGCCTGAGCTTTTTTATGCAGTAAGCCCGAGAGTGCATTAGCACACAGGATAAAGATGTAGGGTGACAGTGGGTCTCCCTGTCTGAGACCTCTCTCTGGGTAGAAGCTCTTGCTCGGCTGACCATTGATGGAGCAATTGATATGACACTGTGGAGATGCAAGCCATAATGGTAGCTGTCAGTTTAGGAGGTAAACTGGTTGCCTACAAAATTGCTTGGACAAAGGACCCTTCCATCCTATCATAAGCTTTCGCCATGTCCAGCTTCAAAGCCATCATTCCTTTCCTTCCTTTAGTCTTCTTCTTCATCAATGGAAGCATTCCATGACAATTAAGCATTGTCTGTTATGAGTCATCCATTCACAAAGGCACTTTGTTCTTCATCAATTATATCCGGGAGAAAGCATTTCAACCTGTTGGCAATCACCTTGGTACAATCTTCATCACCACGTTACATAGGCTTATAGGTCTGAATTGCTTGAGTGAACTGGGATTTTTACTCTTGGAATGAGGGCAATGAAAGTTTTATTGATGCTCCTTGGAGATTTACCTTCATTTAAAATACCAAGTAGTAGCAAAGATAGGACATCTTCACCTACTATATGCCAGAATTTCTGGAAGAATAGGCCAGAAGACCATCCTGGGCAGGGCGCTTTCAATGGGTGCAGTTGACTTATAGCTTCCTTCACTTCAGCTCCAGTAAATTCTTGATCACATCTTATTTTCTGCTCCTCAGTTAGTTTTTGAATTGCTGAGCAGACCTGATCCATACCAGTAGTATTTGATGCTGAAAAAAGATCCTTGAAGAATGACAGCATTTGCTGATAGAACGTGATGCGTGGGCTTTTTGACCAAAACTGACCCACTTTTAGAAACTATTTACCAAAATAAACCTACTTTTGAAACTATTTACCAAACTAACATACTTTTGAATAAAATAAATTTTTTTTTTTTACTTTTAGTGGCACCGGTCATTGACTTTGACCCGCCACGTGGCGGGTCTCGATTGGCAGGGAAAAAAAAACGAAAAAGAAAAAGAAAAAAGGTAGTGGCGCCAGTCAACTGGTGCCACTCATATATATATAAATTTTTGTTATATATATATATATATAATTATATATATATATATATATATTAAATATATATATTATAATTTAATAATTTAATATAATTATTATATATAAATAATTTAATAATATTAATATATTTATATAATTAGTAATTAATTAATATAATTATTATATAATTAATATAATTATTTATATTTGTTAGGGAAACCAAAAACCGATAAAAAAATCGCAAACCGATCCAAAAATATCGAAAACCGAACAAAACCGATATTTTCGATTTTCTTTTGAATTGGTTTGGATGTGAACACTCCTAACAAAAACCAACTCCAACAACAACCACCACCTTACTTGTGACTTTATTATTGTAAACAAATACTGTCATGTGAGAAAAGAAACAACCAATGGAGTTTAGAAGCGTAGCTAGCAAGAAAAAATATAAGAAAAAATACTTTTATAAGAAGATATTTAAAATTATAAATTAATATTATCATTTATATATATAATAATTAATATTATCATTTATTTATATAATAATTAATTATTATAAACAAATTTGTTGGAGTTGGTTTTTGTGGAGCAAGAATTGTGAAATTATCAAACAGTCCATTAGTGTGATAGTATTGTGATCAGTGAACATACATGTGATGTGAATGTGACGAGCAACCAAGTCATCGGTCTCAATGGAAACGAGCTTAACAAATTACGTTACAGACACAAGACAACACAAATTTATATTATTAACTATTAATTAATAATAAATATTAATTAATTAATTAATTAATTAAATTCTATTTAATAAATATTATCATTATATAATAATTGTATAAATTAATTACTAATTAATATAAATATATTAATATTATTAAATTATTTAAATATAATAATTATATTAATTTATTAATTATATAATATATATATAAATTATAATAATATATATTATTAATTAATTACTAATTAATATAATTATAATTAATATTATTAAATTATTTATATATAATAATTATATCAAATTATTAAATTATATATATATATATTAATTATTTATATATAGATATATATATATATATATATAGATACCATACTAGTGTACCTTTTATTTTTCGGCCAATCTAAACCCGTTACATGGTGTGGTCAAGTCAATGGCGCCGGTCAAACCAGTGTCACTAAAGTCAAAAAAAAATATTATTTTATTTAAAAGTAGGTTAGTTTGGTCAATAATTTTTTAAAGTAGGTTATTTTGGTAAATAGTTTTTAAAAGTGGGTCAATTTGGTCAAAAAGCCTGATGCATGAATCACGTTGAATTGTCGGTTATATAATTTCAATATGATGAGCAACCTTCCGTACGGTTTTCCCATTGATAGTGTGTTTGGTTTGCTGGTCAAGGCCCTTCAAACGTGCTTCTCCAAGGGTCAAACGCAGTTTGACTGAAAAAAATGATGTTTGGCTCCCAAGGTGGTAAATTGCTTCTGCCCCCAAAAATCACGTTCAACCTGAAGCAGGATTTTCTAGCTTCCACGGTGCTTCAAAAAAATTGATTATGCATGTCACGTAAAACTCTCTTCAATAACTCTCTTTATTACCCTCAATAACTTCCCTTAATAACTCCTATTCCATTTTCATATATGGATGGTAACAACTACTTTCAAAAGGGAACGTTTCTTCCCTACCTTGTTCAATGCTCTGTGAATTTAACACCTTTTCCAGCTTATTCACCTGATATGCTTTGTGTTCACCTACCTTCATTAATGTGCAATTGCTGCATTCAGCTGCTGCGTTTGGTTATATATTTGAAGGTGTGAAGTTGCTGCTAATTGCCCATCTCACACACATTATGTATTGTAATCTCTTAGGTGCGTGGTTTAATGATTATGTATTGTGTCTCTTAGGTGTGTTTTGAAGAATATGTATTAGGAATTTAAGTTTCTGTGGTTTGAAGATTATGTAGTAGGAACTTTATCTATAACCTGAATCTTGTTGCAACTTTTGGTGCATTGTGAATGCTTTCGTTGCTGCAGTGTAGTCTTGTTTTTTGCTGCAGTGTAGTTGAAATCTGTTTAGTTGCAACTTTTATGTAGTTGAACTCTGTTTCTTGCTGCAACTTATGAAAATGCACTTGATAAACATGCAGACATGTATGTTTTATAACTGCTGCTTTGATTATAACACCTGCAAAATGTTTTATAACTTTTCCTGCTTGGTTTAAACACACAATTAATCTTGCTTAATTTTGCTGACAGGGATTTGCAAAATATTTTATAACTCCCGCTTGGTTTATAACACAGTTAAAACACAATTAAAATACAATTAATCTTGCTCTATTTTGCTGACAGGGAATTACAAAATGTTTTATAACTCCTGTTTAGTTTTGTTTCCCTCAACAACATAAGTCACATCCTAATATCAAGTATTCATCTTCAATATGCCCTGTCCTAGGTACTCCATGAGATTGCATTACATGCTAACCAAACCTTCAATTTTAATGTCAATAATAAGGAACTAGTTTAGTTTTTTTGTCTTTCAGAGGTTTAAGAAATTAGGATTCCACTTCCAAATTAATAATGCTAATATAAAATTACAATTATAGTAGCTCGTAGAATTATTGCAAATGAAATTACAATATATTTATCCTACTTGTTTATATATATATATATATATATATATATATAATATATTATATATATATATATATTATATATATATATATTTATAATTAATAATTAAAATGGCAATGAAATCTAGTTAAAGAATGTATATATACACTAATATCCATTTTGGTAATTGCACACCCAAAAGCAATTTTGATTTAAATTATCCAAACACAAGAATTGATGAAAATCACTTATTCATGAGGTCGTCCAAAACATAAATCACTTCACTGTCAACTCACTTTTAACCAAAATCAATTCTACAAAATCAATTCCTCCAAAGTCACATTTGTCAAAAGCTAATCCAAACAGACACTGAGCTTGTTGTTGATAGAACGTGATGCGTGAACCACGTTGAATGTCGGTTATATGCAGCACAAATTTAGCATGGGAAAATTGTTAGCTTCCCGTAAATTAAATCAGTTATTCATTTTTATATTATTTAAATTTAGTAGAGTATCAAAAAAAAAAAAAATTTAGCATATTCTTTCATTATATATATGTGCTAATTAATTAATTGCTTTGTGCGTGGGATAAGGGGATTTGAATACATAATTTTACATACATATGCATCAATCAAGTGTGAAAACTTTTTTTTTTTTGAATATTATATTATGATAATAATATTTGCCTTTTTAATATTTTTTAAGCATCTACAATATTTTGTGTCATACCAATATTATGTTCTTTAAATAATTTTTTTTGAACAAATGTTCTTTAAATAATTGTGTTTATATTGATTGATATTTCAAATTAATATTAGTTTTGTATTTATATTATAAAATATTATCAAGCTATTTTTATAAAATTATTATCATCATTATTATTTCTCTCCCTTAGTTATTAACATAAATACACACATGTCAAAATGTTAGTGGATGTTGGATAAAATTTTTATACTGACAGTGTATACTATTTTAATCCTTTTTTAAATCAATTGTATATTTTTTTGTAACCATGACATAGGTACGAAGGATCTCCTACCGTTAGCAGTGACTAATCTACGTCGGGAAACCTGTTGGGCAACCTGTTGGGCACACAAGGTGGGTTCTCCCCTTTCAACCAGGTTTTCTCCATACAAAAGTTAGGATTCGAACCCCCGACTACTTGCTTAAGTTGTCCAAGTCCCTTACCACTTGTACTAACCACATGTTGGTTTTTAAATCAATTGTATGATAATTGATCAAAAGACATTTGGTTTGGAAATAGTAATATGTAAATAATAAATGATTAAAACCTTAAAAAAAAAAAGATTAAAATTTAGGTAAAAATAACTTGATAAAGAAGTGTTAAAGTAATTTTTACTTGTAATAATTACCCTTATGGAGAAGTAAAATGCCGAGGTACTTATACAAAGAGGTTCACATCTCTTTTTTTTTTTTTTGATGGCTAAAGGGGGCTAAAGCCCAAGAGAAACAAAACTACCCAAAGCCTCTCTGAAAAATAATAGACGAGGCATAAAAAAGAAAAGGAAAATAGGCAAATGGAGGAACAGTCTCAAACAAACTAAAGTCTTGATTCATGGTCCCACCATGCTTAGCAAAAGCATCAGCAACAAAGTTTGCTTCTCTGAAGATATGACTCCACGAGATCGACTCAAAACTTGACGCCAGGATTTGAATGTCCTGCACCAGTCTAGAGCAGGAGTGACAAGAAGAGCACCCTTCTAAGATGAGTCCAATAGCAGTCTTTGAGTCAGATTCGATAATGACCTGCTTGAACCCCCTTGATGGCTCTAATTCTTTCTGGTCCTGACCAGCTCCAAATTCTGTTGA
The DNA here is from genome assembly GCA_035048595.1 of Echinosophora koreensis. Lineage (NCBI taxonomy): Eukaryota > Viridiplantae > Streptophyta > Magnoliopsida > Fabales > Fabaceae > Echinosophora > Echinosophora koreensis. The sequence continues at coordinate 4,217,778 of JAPCYP010000016.1, read as the reverse complement.
ACAGGGGGGGACTTAGAACGGTCCTCTTCCCCAACTAAAGCTTTATAGGCAGATGAAACCAAGAAGGACCCATCTGGAGATCCTTACCAAGCCAGTTGGTCTTCGCCTCTGTCCGGGTGCGGTGGTCTAATCGAGCGGATCAAGGACACCACTTCTTCAGGGAGGGATCTGGACAAGCCTGCAAAATCCCAACCTCCATTAGGTAGTATAAACTCATTAACACATTTAATTAAATCAGATTCATTTAGAGGGAGAAGAGATTTATCCTTTAAAGGGCTAAACGAATAGTGAAAGAGAGAGAGAAGATAGATTGCATTGTATTGAATGAAGAGTGTAATGAATTCTTACATTGAACCGTTACAGGATTGAGTATTTATACTCTTACATATGAAGGAACTGATCCTAGCTATTACAGCTGGCAATACAACTACTTAACTGAATCTGTTACATTGCTATGCTTGTATATTTATACATGTGGGGTATTTTACTCATATACTCTGATATAGGGAGAGATGGGGCATTTATACTCTCATATATGCATTAAAAGAGTATAAAAACTGTATTACAACTTTGTAATATCTCTGTCATGAATAAAACTGCTTCTGACTTCTGTAATGCATGCTGTTTAGGAAAATCCCACAGATTGTATACCCCCCCCCCCCCCCATCCTCTAACACTCACACCACTTCTTTGGAACTTGTCCATACTGATCTGTGGGGGCCTGCACCCTCCCCTTCACATGGAGGTTACTCTTATTACATAGCTTTTGTAAATGCTTGTACAAAGTATACTTGGAAATACTTTCTTAAAAACAAATCAGATGCTCTATCTGCCTTTAAACAATTCTTTACTCTCATTAAAACTCTGTTATCTAAAACTATAAGAGCTGTTCAGTCCGATTGGGGTGGTGAGTTTAGGAGCTTTACCAAATACTTAAATGATCTTGGAGTCAGTCACAGACTTACTTGTCCACACACCTCACACCAAAATGGCACTGTTGAGAGGAAACATCGTCAAATAGTTGAGATGGGACTGTCTTTACTTGCTCATGCATCAATGCCTCTTAACTTTTGGGACCATAGCTTCACTACAGCTGTGCATTTGATAAATAGGTTGCCAACCTCAGCTTTCTCTGAGTTTATTTCTCCTTATCATGCTCTTTACAATTCTATTCCTGACTATAGCATACTTAGAGCTTTCGGTTGTGCTTGTTTTCCATTACTCAGGTCATATAACAAACACAAGCTTCAGTTTAGAAGCACTGAGTGTATTTACTTGGGAATATCTCCAAGTCACAAAGGTCATAAATGTCTCAGTTCAGATGGTCGTGTGTATATTTCAAAAGATGTTCTTTTCAATGAATTCAGATTTCCCTTTCCTCAATTGTTCCCAGAAGCTACAACATCCACTCACTCCTGTCAATCCTCATATCCTCCTTCATTCCCTTTATTGGTTCATGACAGTCCTACACCTCCAAATCCTAACAAGATGAGTCACAATCGTGCACCAATTCCATCTTATCAATCCACACCTCATCTCCATCCCAATTCTTCCAATATATCAGAAAATGACATCCAACCAAATACTAACTCAGACACACCTTTGTCAGCCAACACCACACCCTTACCCTGTAATGTCCACACTGAAATTGGTCACACCATTCCTTCCACTACTGAAACTGTTGCTCAAGTTGTTCCTACACCCTGTCATCAAAACAATCATCTAATGATCACTAGATCAAAGACTGGAAGTCTCAAACCTCGCCTGTTTTTAGCACATGTTGAACCAACTAGTGTCAAACAAGCTTTGGCAAGTTTTCAGTGGTTTGGCTGCTATGAAAGCAGAATATGATGCCCTGCTACCAAACAATACTTGGTCCCTAGTCTCCTTACCATCTCATCGAAGAGCCATAGGCTGTAAATGGGTGTTCCGGGTTAAGGAGAACCTAGATGGTAGTGTTAACAAGTACAAAGCTAGACTTGTCGCGAAAGGATTCCATCAACAAGCTGGGACCGATTTCAGTGAAACTTTTCCCCCAGTGGTTAAGCCAGCCACTATTAGAGTAATCCTGACACTTGCCCTCACCTACAAGTGGGACATTCAGCAGATAGATATAAATAATGCCTTCTTAAATGGCATTTTACATGAAGAGGTCTATATGCAATAACCTCCGGGTTTTGAATCCTCTGACAAAACACTTGTTTATAGGTTAAATAGATCTCTCTATAGCCTCAAACAGGTCCCACGTGCATGGTATGAAAGGTTAACACAGGCCTTGCTGCAATTTGGCTTTAAAGCTACTCGCTGTGATGCATCATTATTCATATATAGCAATCATGGAGTCACTTTATACATCCTGATTTATGTTGATGACATCCTGATTACAGGGACCTCAACCAAGCATATCTCTGATCTCATTGTCAAATTAAATGCAAAATTTGCACTCAAGCATCTTGGCAAGCCTGGTTATTTCCTTGGCATAGAAGTTAAGTATTTGCCTAATGGTTCTATGTTACTGAAACAGTCCAAGTATATTAGAGATTTGTTACAAAAAGCAAGCATGATAGATTGCAAAGGGATATCTACACCTATGGTAAGTGATTGTAAATTGAGCAGGCATGGCATTGACACACTACAAGATGCCTCTCTATACCGGTCAATAGTGGGTGCACTTCAGTATGTGACCCTAACCAGACCAGATATCTCATATTGTGTTAACAAAGTATGTCAATTTATGGCTTCTCCTCTTGAGTCTCACTGGAAAGCTGTCAAACGCATACTTAGATACCTTAGTGCCACTATTCAGTTTGGTTTACTGCTGCAACCAGCTTCACCCTATAGCAAATTGTCCCTAAGAGCCTACAATGGCTCTGATTGGGCTAGTGAGCCCGATGACAGACGTTCAACCTCTGGATCATGCATCTTTGTTGGACCAAATCTTGTGTCTTGGAGCTCCAAAAAGCAGCCTCTAGTAGCCAGGTCGAGTACCGAAGCTGAGTATAGAAGCATGGCACACACCACCTCTGAGTTATTTTGGCTAGAATCACTGTTAACTGAGCTTCAAATTGAGTATCACACACCTATGTTACTTTGTGATAACCTGAGTGCGGTGTTACTTGCTCATAATCCAATTCTTCATGCACGTACAAAACATATGGAGTTAGATATTCATTTTGTGAGAGAAAAAATGGTGTTTCAACTGTGTTTACTGAATCAAGGACCAAGCTCAAGGTAGTTTCCTTCCCTCAACCACCTTGATCTTGTGGGGGGCTATCAGAGTATATGAGTAAAATACCCCACATGTATAAATATACAATGTATAAATGTAAAAGCATAGCAATGTAACAGATTCAGTTAAGTAGTTGTATTGCCAGCTGTAATAGCTAGAATAGTGATAATATGAGACAAATGTTCTAAGCATAAAACAAAGAGATAGGGTAAACGAATAGTGAAAGAGAGAGAGAAGATAGATTGCATTGTATTGAATGAAGAGTGTAATGAATTCTTACATTGAACTGTTACAGGATTGAGTATTTATACTCTTACATATGAAGGAACTGACTCTAGCTATTACAGCTGGCAATACAACTACTTAACTGAATTTGTTACATTGTTATGCTTGTACATTTATACATTGTATATTTATACATGTGGGGTATTTTACTCATATACTCTGATAAAGGGAGAGATGGGATCGCCTTGTCTAATTCCCCTGGAAGGGTAAAATTCCTCCAAGGCTTCCCCATTCCAAAACATTCTCATCTTAGGAGTTGAAATACAACTCCAAATAAGGGAGATAAAATCATCCGGGAACCCAATATCTTTAAGAGTTTCCCTAACAAACTCCCATTTGAGCCTATCATAGGCTTTTTCTAAATCAATTTTGGTAACCATCCATCCTTTAGCACATTTCTTTCCTTTCATAGAATGGATGATCTCTTGAGCAATGATGATATTGTCACTACTATGTCGATTAGGAACAAAACTACATTGGAAAGGACTAACAATATGATCCATGACCATCCTTAGACGATGAGCAAGGATTTTAGTAACCACTTTGTAAGAGACATTGCATAGGCTAATGGGCCTAAAATCCCTTAAGGAAGATGCGGTTTCAACTTTAGGAATTAAGCATATCAAGGTTTCATTGATCTCTGCCACTTTTTCTGGGTGCTCAAAAAATGCTTTTAACAAGAGCACATAAAGATGGACCAACTTGGGCCCATTGGCTTTGATAGAAAATGGCTTGAAGAGATTGTTGATTTTATGTGTAAAATAAGACGTATAGTTTTCTTTTTTATTTAAAAATAGTGTAAAATTAATATAATAAAAATTTAAGCCAAATTATATTACTTTTTTGACAATAGAATACGTGTATGTCTTCTTGTATCAAATCTTCCTTGCATTATATGTGTGAACACAGCGGTTTTGTGTGGTCCAAAATAAGAAGAGAAGGAATTCTAACTTTCAATAGATTTTTTTTATTATTTAATTTCAATATATTTCAGTGTAATCATACATATAATAATATATAATTATTAATTAATCAATAGTGAAAATAAAATAAAAATTTAATCAATAGTGAAAATCTTATGATGATAATATATTAAAATGATTATTTTTTATTTAAATCATTCCATGTAGCATATGTCTTTCGAAAGATTTTAGGTGCATTATTGAAATGACCTATTATGAAATGCGACATCCATGGAAGAGAAGAAAGAAAAGTATGACAATGTATTGATTGAAAATAGTAAAATGATTAGGTGAAATTATAAGAGTACAAGAGGTGTTTATATAGTAAATGAGAGTAGTAACTAACTTCCTAACTAATGTAACTAACTAAATCTCTAATACCCCCCCCCCCCCCCCCCCCCAAAAAAAACTGGAAGCACTCTTTAGCAAGTCCAGCTTGGGATGAATAACACAAGAGAAAAAGAAAGAACGTTCAATGAAAATTACAAATGTATAAGCCGTAATTACATCGGCTAATGAAAGAAAATGTAATCAATGATATAGGTAACGGTCGAAGTTCATATATCTAGAAGTCTTGGACCTTCTTTTGGGTCTCTTTGATCTTTTTCCATCGTCTCCATGGCTTTCGTTCCAAAAGCAAATGAATTTTGCTAGAATGAACATTGGCAAAAATGAATCTATATATGAAATAAGTCGACTCGCTGGAATTAACATCAGTCAAAAGTCTCTCTAAAATTGGGCTCTATAGGCCTCATGATTTTTTTTTTTTTAGAAATATGAGGTGTTGGTAATTACCTCGCTGTTATTCATATTTTTGACCTCTGGGCACCATTTTCTGGGGCTGGTGTCGTTGTTGACCTCAAGTGGAGAAAAGATGCTTATAGCTTCTTCAGTGGAGACAATAAATTATTTCTTGATTAACAAAAGAAAATATATATGGCAATTGAAAAATAAGATGGGTATTGTTCGTAAGAAACAGAGGTGCCCAGTAAATCCCGAAGCATATGCTTCATCACCTTCTTTTTCTTTCCTCAATGTTCCACCATCATTGTCAGAGTTATCTGCCACCCTTCAAGGAGGAGGCCTATGCACAACACATTGTGGAAGTGGCTTGATTAATATGACCACGTGATTTAAGATGTTCAGCATGAACTTTCAAACTTGTAATGGAGCTTGTGCTCTGCGCCATCCATGAATTCTTTGTTGCAAGTGTTGCATGTTAATCCTGGCATTTTTTTTTAGAAAAAAAAAACCCTTTAAAGATATATTGAACTTTGAAAAGGAACCTCAAATCGGCCCATCTTCTGCTTTGTTGTAGTTGTGTTGTTGCATCAGTGCCGGCGTCTTGTTGTGGCTTCTTGTGGGAACCCTGCTATCTTCTTGTGGCTTCTTGTTCCACGCATATATACTTGAAACTTTTTTTTTTTTGGGACCAGGCTATCTTTGTGCTCTTTGCCATTGAAAGCCAATGCTTTTTGAATCAAGAACAGCTTGTACTCTCACTTCTCCTCAGCCATTCACCAACAAAGAAACGAACATGTAATAACATAAAATTTTCAATCATTCCTCCACCAGTCGTTCTTGCCGTCTGAAATGATGCAGAAAAAGACACGCTTAATTTGCGAGTGGAGGTCGATGAATCCTAAGGAATCCAAGTTGCCTCCATCCTTATGATGGCTGATGACCTTGTTATTGATAGTAACAATATTAGGTGGCAGTGATAAGGAAAAAAGAGTTTTATGGTGTTTTGTAAAAGAAGAAAAGGAAAAAGAATGGTGTTTTGGGTTTTCTTTGGGTAAAAAGAAAAAGAAGAAAAATGAATAATCTAAAGAAAGAGTAGCGGAAACACTTCTCTCATGGTGGATGATATCGCTCTGATACCATATTATGAAATATGACATCCATGGAGGAGAAGAAAGAAAAATGTGAAAATATATTGATTGAAAATAGTAAAATGATTACGTGAAGTTACAAGAGTACAAGAGGTGTTTATATAGCAAATGAGAGTAGTAACTAACTTCCTAACTAATGTAACTAACTAAATCTCTGATACGACCTCCACCACATAAATCATATCCCGATGTTAAAATAGTAAAATTTGTGATGTTAAAAAATGATAATATGGCTTCAAGTTAAAATTGAACCGATGTTAAATCTTGACGTTGAAAGCTTTTTATGCACTGATGTTAATACTTTTGAAAGTTAATTTTCAATAAGAAACTGTATATTCTCTACTTTTTAAATTTAAATTACAATTTCTAGTTTGATGTTAAGTTCATACTTTATTTCAATACAACTTTCCATGTCAACTACATTTCTGTCAAACTTTACATTTATGTCAATTCCTCAATAAAATTGGCACTAGTCTTTAGTTTACTCATAATTTGACTGATTTTTCAAATTTTTAATTTGATAAACAGTATCACAAGAAAATCTTTGGACGAGATTATCGCATAACTCAAGAATCTCACTTTCGTTTGATTTCAGATACGTGTCTTGTCAGAATTGGTCTAATACCAAAAATCTGCAAGAACAACCGGTAATTAAATGAATTTTGTCCATCAAAATATTATGCATTCAAACAATTAATAACTAAGAGTTTAACAAAAAGAAATAATAATAGAGACAGTAGAGAATTAATTAATCAATTAAATATTTCTAAGGAATAAATTTTTATAAAACAATATCGTGAATCAAAACAAACATATTTAATTTCTTTAAAATATCAATCATGCCTAAATATGCACAACACAATGGTTTATTTTGCAACCACTACAATCAAATTTAATTTTAGTGGCAATTATTTAGTAGCGATAAAATAATTGCCACTAATTCATCATTTAAACTAATTTTTTTTTATAATAATTAAGTATTAGCCGCTAATAATTTTGACAATTAAAATAATTCCCTATCCATTTCCATTATAAGAATTTTTCTGTCTCGTTCTCCCATTCTCACGATATAGCCCTTCTCAAGCACTCAAGTCACGTTTGTAACAACCTGTTTTTAATTACGCTGTAAAAACATATTGATTTATATTTTTATTTGAGACTTAGGAAATGATTTTGGAGAAAACAAAATCATATTTAGAACTTACTCTATGGTAGGAAGCTCTGGTTAAACTTTGGGTTTAAAACTCAGACGGAAGCCGTTCTGCGTTTTTAACTGACAGTATAATTTTATACTGACAGAAAACCCTAATTTGACCCAAAAACTGAAATTTGTAGATTTTTTATATTTTGTCCATAAGGAAGTCTACTTTCCAAAGTTCTGATCAGAAATGAAAAATTATGTGTACTCGAACGAATTTTGGCGAAAATTCGAACGAAAAACAGTCGGTGTTTTCATTGATAGTAAGATTTTAGTGATCAGAAAACCTAATTTCGACTTGTGAACGAAATGGTTTATATTTAAATCATATTTCCAACAACATTGGTTAGTTTGAAAATTTTCAACTAAAAACGAAATATTATGCTTTTATTCAGGTGTAAAACCCTAACCGCGAAACTGACGGAATCGGCAACGGAACTGCAGAGATAGAATGGGACACTAGAAGAGCTGAGCTATGGGATGACTCATCAAGAATTTATGATGCAATTAATGTTAGAAATTATGAGTTTTAAGTGAAATGACCAAAATGCCCTTTTAGCTTAACCTAACCGAAGTTTAGTTAAATTCTAACCATGGTTAAGAAACCATGGTTAATTCTTGTGGACCAAAATCAGCCACACCTTCATTTAATGTGAGCCACATGTTTATTAACCATAGTTAGGAAAGTAACTCGTTTAGTTGATGTTAGGGCATGATATGGGTGATTTAAGAGATGCATTTGGGTGAGTGAATTATGATGAATTAGTGATGCCTAGCCTTAGTGTATAGATGAGATATTGAATGAGTATTGAGACTTGTAGTGGAAGGTTGAGGCATTAGGCTATAATGAATGTGGGTTGGTGAGATTCATCAATATAGACGCGTTGAGGTTCATGGCCGTGTGTGATGGAACACACGAGGTCGGGATAGTCCTTGAGTCCCTGAGATATGGCACTAATTGCATAACGGCATGAGTAGTTTGGAACTACTGGAATGGTGTATGGGCACCATGGTACTAAGTTACTTGCACCGGACCGATTGGACTACTGACTAATGACAGGAATATAGATGGCCAAGTTTGCATGAGAGTAAGGGTAGAGGAACCATATAGTGGTTTAAGGTTGATTTGGAGTTTTGAGAGATGTTTGTGTTAATGGTTATTATATTTATATACTATGTCCATTTTTCCACCTTTGATGATAGAAATGTGTCTTATCCCCTATTTCTGTATTTGTATATGTTTTGCTTATGTGGATACGAGAAGATTTTACGGAAGATCCGGGTGATGACTATGTGGAGGAACCAACCGAGGACTTCACCGAGAATTTTAATGTGGAGGAGTTGGACGGGACTCCTTATGAGCTAGACGCAGGAGGATGAGCTATAGATGGTAGTAATAGAGTTTAAGTAAATAGGGCCAGTGAGTCTAGAACTATGTGTTTATGTTTCCACGACTAAGGGTTTGTATAATGATGTACCTACTATGGATCTTACTGAGAGGATGCCCTAGACAGTGTTTTGGTATTGTATTTAAGTGTGTATTTATAATATGACTTTGATATTATCTTTCATTGTTGATCAAATTTTAATTCCTTGGCATTTTCAATTTATAATCAATGTTAATAACACGAGGAATCCAAATAAATAACTAATGGCACGAGGGACACGGCGGGGTGTCTCATCGCTCTCTCAGGTTCGATCTTTCTCTCTCTCTCTCTCTCAAAAGCTCTGTTGTTCAGTTTCGTTCTCTTCAATCTCGTTCTTTCTTTGATCTACACGCTCTTCAATCTCGTTTTTCCTTGATTTGCGATTTGTAGGTTAGGGATTAGAATCTTCTCATTTTGATTTCCTACTCACTTTGATTTCTAAAGATCTCAAGCTCACCATTTTGATGTGACTTTTCACTTCGATTCCTCTTCTTCGCGAAATTTTTTCTTCAACTGTTGTCTAATCTTTTGCTGGCCTGGTATGTTATTGTGATTGTGAATTCTGGATTGGATAAATTAGTTTTTTCATTATTATTAGGGCTTTTAATGTTAACTTGGGCAATTAGTGCTAATGCAGTACTATATGAATGAATTTTGCTGCTTTGTGGGATTTTCCATCAGTTATTGTTGCCTTCTAAATTTTTGTTTATGTTATTAGAGGCTGGTTATTTCATTACAGGGTTAATCATGTCTACTTGAAACTATATGTGATGTAAAGTGCAAACAAAATATAGATTATGCATGAAGTATTTATTTTCAGGGAAACTCTATTATCCATGCGATGCATCTTTTTCTCTTGGGTGTGATGCCCAGTTCTGACAGCTTCTTGGTCAAAGCCAGTCAAAGATCAGCAAACTGGGTAAAACTGAGAAAAACAACCATTTGAATCAGGTGAAATTGATGAACCCGGTATATTGTTATCAAATCAGAAAAACAGATGATATTTATAATTTTCATGTTTACATATTGTCTTTTTGGATTTTGCCAGTTAGTTGGTTGGGTTCTTTTGGGTGGTTCTGAGTCGATCACATATTCTTTTATGAACTTGTTATTAACATGCGCATATCTTGAAGATTAAATTGGTTGATTCATCTCTGCTATCAGCTATAGAGATTGATTGGCTTAACAACTATCACTCACAAGTCACAAGTCTAGGAGATGGTATTTTATTTTGGCTCTTTTAGGTACATTGAATTGCCTTGTAGTGTGTTGCATGATTATGATTATATATTGAGTTGAACTCAGTAGCTTTATAATAGCATTTTCATGGAGTTCCCACAGAGGAACGCCTTCCCTGGCATTCTTTCTTGGTTAAACTAGGAGTTGATAATCTTAAGGGCTTAAAAAATGAATAGCTTTTAGTTGCTTGCCACAAGTGAGTGCACTCTTCTCTCTTGAATCTTATTTCTATGCACCAAGTTTTTATGCACCTAATTTTCTCTATTCTACTTCTATGTTGTTAGTTTATTCAACATTTTGATAAACTAATCAAATTGTTGGAATGAAGTTTAAGTTTTTCATATTTGCACTCTTCTCTCTTCCATGTTGTGTAACTTAAGCAACTTGAATGATATTTGGCATGAAGTTTAAGTTTTTCATATTTTCTAAGTTTTTGACACTGAGCAAGTTCATCCAAATTAAAGAAATATTTACACCTGCAATCCATGTGGCAAAAGCCAATCTACTGCAAGCCATGTGCCAAAAGTATATACAAAAGCAATAAAGAATCCATCCCGTTTTTATCTTGAACTTCCCAGCTTCTATTATTTCATGACTTAAAAGTACCAATTCTAGCCCTGCAAACTCCTGTGTATAATCATGATCAAGCTTGTTTCTAATTAGACTTCAAGTTAATACTTTCTTGAAATTTTTTAAAACAACTTCATGTAGTGGGTGAATGCAAGTATGAATGTCCGCTTGCCTTGTAACTGTGATATTTTGAATGCAAGTATGGATATTTCCAAATTTTAATATTTTGAATGCAAGTATGAATGCAAGTGTGATGTTGGGTCATGCTTTAATTTGGCTTGCATATTTCAATGTTCTTTCTATCTGCTGCACCAACAAAAGCACAAGGGAAATGGTCTATTTAATCTAGTTTGGGCATGTCTATTAATTTAATATTACCATTGCTTTTCACAATTGCTTGCTTCTCTCATCTGTTCAGCAACTGTCCTGGATTCACTGTCTAGCTGACTATTTCTATATTTATACTTTGCTTAGAACTATAACCATAAGATTATGTCCAATTGACTATAGATATTATTATCTAGTATGTACTGCTATGGGTTTACTATTTCTATATTTATTTATTTACTGTTTTTTGGGGTGGGGTGGGGGGTTGTTATTATGGAGTTGGGTATAACATCTGATGAGAAGCGTTTGTTTTACCCTCAGCATTGTTTCAAATTCTGTTGCAGAGGTTTTCATGATGAAATGAGAGTTGTGGTTGCAAGAAATCTTGAAGGCAGGGGGAATTAATTTGCATCCAAGGACAAATTTGACACATGTATTTCCTTTTGGGGTTCGCAACTACAACTACCATGATAACTAATTCTTTAAAATGTAAATATTATTTTTGATCTCTTTTAGTTGAAGGCTTGGCTGATGGCAATATATTGATCTCAGCATGGACTTTCAGAAGAAACACAAGAAAAATGATTAAGAGAAATTGATAGTTTCCTTTGTGGTGATTTATGATAACTCTTGGCATGCAAATATTTTACAATGACACAAAAGCATAAAGCCAAAGAAATCATCTCAAAACCAAACCAGCTTGAGTAGATATAATTAAATTTGGCTTGTCAAGTTTGTGAGTCTATCTACTTTTCTTTGTTGTCATCATTTTTGATATTATTAAATTTGGCTTGTCATATTTGTTTTGTTTATTATTGAACCTCTGGCTTACCTCCAAATCGGCATTTACATTTTTTACGGGTTAGACACTAGAACAGGTGTTCCGGACCAAGTTAATGAGTATTTTTTTAAAAGAAAAATTCGAATTAGCTAGGGAATAAATACAAAAGCGCTACGAAATTTTAGCTATAGAATGGCTAAGAAATAGCTACGACAACATCGTAGCTACTTAGCTAGAAAAAAAACAATTTTGAACAACATATTACTAGGAATTAGTTACAAAATTGCTAGAACTTATTTAAGATTTGCTATGAATTAGATAGAAATTTTTTTCTAGTTAATTTGCCACTCAATATATGCTACCACCAACTCGTAGGATGCAATTTCCCCCCTCCAAATATTCATTTTCACTCATTTTCATCAACACCCACTCAACTCCACCATGCCCAATCAAAAGTCATTTGGTTTTCAAAAGCGTCCCAACAAGAAAAGAAGGTTATCAAAGGAGCAAGTGGAGTCCTCCCAGCCACCTCAAGAGCAACCATCACCTCATGTACCTCAGTCCTCTCCTCTCATAGGTAGGTACTTTACCTCTCGCATCCAAGGGAAGATTTTTAGCGATAATTTAGCTTCCAGGACTATAGATAATCTCATGGTCCTAGATTATGATTGGTTTACAAGTTCATATAACATTAACTAAACATTCATTACAAGTTCACATGCTCGTATCTACAGCAAATTTAGTTCATAATGAGCTTATAAAAACTGAAAATAAAATAGAAACAAGAGAAAGAAGTCATTACAATGGAGGAAAACGAAAATGGACAATGGAGAGGAAGAAGGAGATGATATATCTGTTGATATCCTAAGGTCAGAAAATTAGGTGTACAAAATTGTAAGAGAGTGTCCCCTATTTAGGGTTTTACAAGGACTCTTTCTCTCTCCTACTTTTGGGGCAACAAAATTAATATTAAAATAAATGTCTTGACCCATTTCCCAGAGTGTAGTAGCGTGAAACCCTAGGCACATGCTTAGGACATGTCCTCAGCTTTTAGGGCGCTCCAGCATGAGAGAGAAAGTGTTCAGCTTTTGTCCTTTTCTAAAGAGGAGCTTGCGCCCAGATGCTGCAGCATGTTCATAGAATTTCCGAATAGCTTGTCTAAACTTCAACAAAAACCTAACCAAAATCAACAATCACATTAAGCACATTCCTAGATATCCCAAGACATAAAATTCATGATCTTTGTACAATGACACATATTTCACTAAACTAACTTAAAATAATTAAAACACACATAAAACACTTAAAGATTACAAAAGTTCAAGTTAAGAAAGAGTAGATAACTCTCATTTCTAAGAGCTAACGATATGATAATGACAAATAAGATATGAGGATAAGCTCTTATCCTATCCAACATTTGATGTGGGAAAGGATCCTCCCCATTTTTTTCTCTCCAGTTTTATGCAGTCCTTAAATCCCCACCCTTAAACAACATCTCCCCCTTTTATTGATTATTCAAAACCCTCTTACCTCTTTATTTTTCAAGGGTCAAGATACCACTACAAAAAATTTCCACTACAGGGGATCCGTTCCCGTTTGATGCACACCAGATAACTCACTAGTCAGTATTATGTTATCCTATCTTTTTTTTTTTTGAAGCAAGCACACTTAACTCATATTATTGATAAAAAATGATTCAATACAAGTAGGAACTAAATTTTAAATATGAGGACTAACACTAAATATAGCGACCCTTGCCGGGCAATGAGTCACTACATTCGCTTGCCTCCAGATAAATTTTACTTGAAAGTCCGGATGATGAGAAAGTAAGGCTCTACAATTAGAAATAATATCACCATACTCTGACAGACTGGTGCGAAAGCTATTGATACTGTCCACCACCAATTTACTATATAGCACAAAAATGACATTTTCCAGCTCGAGCATTATTGCCCAGCGTAACACATGCAATAAGCCAAGAGCCACTCCTTCATAGACTCACAGCATAGGAGTTGTCCATTGGGTCCTAGCAGCAAAGAATGTCTCCTGGCCATCTTTGGTTAAGATTGACCCATCATTAATAATATTTAACTCTTAACATAACTATTTTGAAAGTAACACATAAGATGATTTCTGATTGGTTGACAGTGTAAAACACTTTACACCGATAATATATCAAAATTAAACTCTTATATATAATGTGCCTGTAATTAAATGAATTTTGTCCATAAAAATATTATGCATTCAAACAATTAATAATTAAGAGTATGACAAAAAGAAATATTAAAAGAGACGGTAGAGAGTTAATTTTAATCAATTAAATATATCCAATGAAGAAATTTTTGTCAAACAATATCGTGAATCAAAACAAACATATTTAAACAATTTCTTTAAAATATCATGCCTAAATATACACAACACAACGATTTATTTTGCAGCTATTATTGATATATCAATTTCTTTTTTAAGAAATAAACTTATTAAAATTCTCCACCATACACTGCCTCCCCGCACCCAAAGTTCACATCTCTGAACCCAATACGTGTTGTACTATGTAGTTTGAGTGAATGAATGGAGCAAGTTCTTCTAGCATTACTCAGCATTTATAATGGGACATATTATTAATTGTTGGAGTGAAAAATGCCACCACGTTTTATTGGTGGCTAGGAATGATGTTTTGTGGATAAAACGGGATGCGTACGTGCACCACGTTGATTTGTCGGTCATATATGTAGCACAAATTTAGCATGGAAAATTCTTAGCTTCCCGTGGCCACAAGCATGTGGGATCTAGGAGTGTATGAAACCTGGCCCGGCCTAGAATCCGTCCCAACTCATAAATTCGGGTCAGGACACTAACCCTAACTCATAGAAGAGAAGAGATGAACTTGTATCCTATTTAGTGACCCGGTGTCGGGTCTGGGTTGACCTTAGTGTTACCCGGCCCGTCCCATATAATAAAAATCTACTTTTACTTTTATCCCTCCTTATGTTTCACGCACAGTCACTAAAAAAGAAGTTTGAAGTAAATTACTAAACTTTTTTTCTCACATCTCACGTCTCACAGGGTCCAATTGGTGGCTTTTAGGAAGCATTTTGTAGCTTTTGTGACATTGAAAGAATAATGTTTGATGAAAATATCCTGTTTGTAACATGTGACTTTGGTAACTCAAGCATCAAGGAAGCATCCAGCAAAAAGATCTATTTGTTGATATTTTGTATATCCAGTTTTGGATTTATTTGGTGACACGAGATCAATTGATGACTTTTAGGTAGCATCTTTTGTTGATATTTTGGTTTATAAAAAAAATAACATTTTTCTCACTCACGAAATTTTAGTTTACAAAGAATTCATTTAACTTCTGGTCAAACGGTCTCGTCTCATTTAGATCCGGTTTTAACCAACCTGCATATTATCCGGTTCCTTCTGTCTATGGACGGGTTTGGGTTTAAAAAATTAACTACCCTATCAATGTTTAGAGCCAGATAAGGGATAAACATAACCCGTCTCTCGCTCACCCCTGGTGGGATTGATGAATTAGTTCAGTTATTCATTTTTATAATTTAAATTTGGTAGTGTGTAATATATATATAAGTGAGAGGGCATTTTTTATGTGAGAGTGAGAGGATTATATCATAACCATTAGATCAAACTTTAAACGGTCAAGATTAAACCACAAAGTCATGTGACTTTTTTAAGTGGTCATGTGACATTTTAAAACCATGAAATAATTTTTAATCTTACCCATCTATGTATGGTCCAGATTGACTCCTCCCACTCTCACATAAAAAAGGTCATCTCACTAGATACATCCTCTCTCTCTCTCTCTCTCTCTCTCTCTCTATATATATATATATATATATATATATATATATATTCTAATTAATTGCTTTGTGGGATTGGTGATTTGAATACAGAATTTTACATACATATGCATGAATCAAGTAAGATTGTTTTTTTCTGTCAAAGAAAAAGTATGATTTTTTTTTTTATAAATATTATAGTATAATTGATCAAAAAACATTTTCTTTGGAAATAATAATATGTAAATAATGAAGGATGAGAATTTAGGTTAAAAAAGAACTTGATAAAAAAGTGATAAAATAATCTTTATTTGTAATATATAATTACCCTTATGGAGAAGTAAAATGCCGAGGTACTTATACAAAGACATTCACACATTTCCTTGTGTCTTCTTGTTTCTAAAAAAGGATTGTTGGTTTTATATATGTGTTAAATAAGAAGTATGATTTTATTTCCTTTTTATATTTAAAAATAGTGTAAAAGTAATAATATAATACAAATTATTTAAGCCAAATTATATTATTTTTTTAATAATAGAATAAGAAAAATCATATAATACATGTAGAACTTCCTTGAATAATATGTGTGGACACATCGGCTCTGTGGTAAAAAATAAGGAGATATAAGGAATTCTAGCTTTCAATAGATTATTTTTATTTAATTTAATTAATATATTTCAGTGTAATAACAATATAACACATATAAAAATAATAATTAATTATTAATTAATCATTAGTGAAAATATTATGTTATAATATATTAAAATCAATTTTTTATTTAAATCATTTCCTATAGCGTATGCCTTTCGAAAGATTTTAGGTGCATTATAGAAGCGACCTCCACCACATAATGTAAAGTATTAGCCTATCAAACAAAAAACAAAAAAATTATGGATGTAAAGAGTTCCCTAACAACGTAATATGACATTATTCTCTCAAAAAAAAAAAAAATTATGGATGTAAAGTTTTCCCTAACAACGTAATATGACATTATGGGACAGAAAACATGCCTAAGTTTGTTTAAGAAATTAATTTCAGCATCC
Organism: Echinosophora koreensis; assembly: GCA_035048595.1. Lineage (NCBI taxonomy): Eukaryota > Viridiplantae > Streptophyta > Magnoliopsida > Fabales > Fabaceae > Echinosophora > Echinosophora koreensis. Next base: position 4,201,022 of record JAPCYP010000016.1, on the reverse strand, counting down.
TCGTAAAAACTCGTACTAGTATAAAATATGCTTTTAACGTTAGGATTTAAAATCGATTCCATTTTAACCGATGTCGAAAATGAGACGGTGACATTTTTAAAATTAATGTCAAAACTTTTGACATCACTTCTTAAAATACCAATTTTAAAACCTTTTAACATCGATTCTTTTTCACAATCGATGTCTAAAAATAAAACAAATAGAAAATTCTAAATTCTGTCTAACTTTTGACATCAGTTCAAAAACCAATTTTGAAAGTCAATTTTAACCAATTTTAAAAATATTTTCCGCACCAGTGTCATGATCATTCTTTTTCCTTCATCATATCCATTCTTTTCTGCACTAATATTCATAAGTAGTGCGGAAACCACTTTATAAAAAAAATTCAAGACCAATCATTTTCCTATAACAATTTTTTCTGCACAATTATGGAAGGTTTTTATGTCTAGCTTCTAATTAGGAAGAATCTTTTACAATTAAAGTAATCATTCAATTCACATTAAGGATGCAACTACAATGAATTTTTCTTTCCAAAAACCATTTTTCCTCTCCAAATAAACAGCTAATCTATCACTTAGAAAATCAAAATTTTGAATTTGAAATGTGAACAAAATCAAATTATATAAAATTAGCAGAAAAATCTATAACTTACAAATTTTCATATAATATCATATTACAATTATTTTTAAATTAATCCACCAATTAAACTGTGCAAAATTTAAAATGGTCCAAATTATTAGATGTAAATTTATTATATATCTGGTGCAAGTTTCACACAGTCCAATTATTTACCCTGGCACAAGATATAAATTGCTTGGTAACATTTCATAAAACATATGCCTATATGAATTTTATAAAGAAAAATATTATTATTATTATTATTATTATTATTATTATTATTATATAGACACAATCCTTTGTAAAAAATGCCTTTTTTAAAATTATGGTTTTCAAGATACAATTAATACTTTTAAAAACAAAATGTATATATGATATATTCTTGCACCAAAAAATATGATTAACTCAAATATATTTTCAAAAGAGAAGAAAATAATAATATGATAGATAAATATGTTTTCTAATGATGGTACCTTGTATGGGAAAATAGGATAAATGAATCAAATCAAAAGAGAATAAAAAATAATATGATAGATAACTATATTTCTAAAAAATGATTAACTTGCACAGGAAAATAGTATAATTAAATAAAATAAATTTTATAGAGAGAAGAAAAAAATGATAGATAAAATATATTTCCTAAAAATGGTTAACTTGCACAGACAAAAAGAAGAAATAAATTAAATCGATTTTCATAAGAGAAGAAAAAAATTCATACCATTACGAAGATCACGACGACGTATTTAGTATTAGTGTTTAAATAAATTACATTTATAAATTCTTAATCAGGTTGAAATGAGTTGTTGCTTTAAAAATGTATATTTACTATCAAATGTTTAGAAAAGTACAATGCGAAGGTAATGAGAGAAGAAATGGTTAGTGTTAACTTATAATTTTACTTCAAAAAAAATTCACTATAAAACTTTAATGTCAATTTTCAAATATTATATTTTTATATTCCTTATAATGTCTTATTTTTAAATTATATTTATAATAATAAAATTGTGTACTTATTATTTACACTTAAGCGTCATTATCTGTATTGTAATATCTATAATAATTATTAAGTTAATATATATTACAATTTATGATCAACGATTCAGATAAAATAATTTTTAACATTTTTTGGTATATAATTTTTCACAAAAAAAATTAACCACAAAATATGAATTCAACAATTATATATTTATAACAAAATCCTAAAAAAATAACAAATTCCCCGTGCATGACATGAGTCCATCAATCTAGTAATATATATGTGTGTATATATGTATATTATGATAATTGATTAAGTTATATATATTGTAATCGTATATATCTTTTATTTATGACAAGGTAACCGTATATATCTATTGTACTGGTTTTTTTTTTTTTTTACAAAGCCTATTGTATTGTTATAACTAGTGAAAATTATATTGCAATTGATTAATTTAACTTTTATTTATTTATATAAGCTAATATATTAAAATGAGTTACAAAAAGAGCAAGTAGCACAAGGAGGTTGAAAGGTAAATGTTCAACCAAGAGAATAAAAAATACAAGAAGGTTGAAAACTATCCAAACCCCTACCCTATTGGCCCAGCTGATATCTAATCAACTAAAAATCATCCAGAACTCAAAAAATCCACCTGCTTAACTAGACACGTTGATTTCAACCAGCCAAATGCAACCTGATGTGCATTCTGTGCACCTACTAAACATGACCCAACTTCAAAGCAAATTATAGCTTGATAGGAAGAGCTGAATGACACTTGAAGGAACCTTGAGGCAAGATTAACAGCATACTGTGATGTACAAATTATAACAGACCAAATGATCCAATAGAGACCCTCCAAGACTCTCAATTTGTCTCTTTAACTTCATGCAAAAACTCCTCCACTGACACCACAGCTTAGCACACAAGAGCAGCCACATATCCGTAGGTGATGCAGCTAGGTGATGGAAGAGTAAGAGCCAACAATCCGTTGATCAGATTCAACTAGATCTAACTTTCTGCAGCCAATAATAGAGTCAAAACTGAACACCTAAAGTATGAGATCAGCCACCATCAAGGATCTTCTATGCGGGCATTTCCTTCAAACCAGACCCGAACCTAAATCTCCATAAGACACACCCAAAACAATGCACTTGTAAACATAAGCCCCTATTTCATCCATATAAAGTTAGATATATTAGCCATAGCAGGAATAGTTATTTTAGTTATCATTTATCAGGATTTACAATTGGTTATTATTCTGTTTACTCTGTTTAGATAAGTTAGTGTTAGCTATATTAGATGATCATAGTTTGTTAGATAAATATAGTTTGCTTCTGTTATTTCAGTCAAGTCTTCCTTGACTTAGTCTTTAGCAAGGAAGCTATATAAACCATTGTAAACTCTCTCTTCAATAATAAGAAAGATTACTATTCAGATCAATTATGCATTCTTGTTCATAATATGGTATCAGCTTTCGTTTTGCTAACCTAGCTTCCGCAATCTTTCAAGTTCTTCTCAATGGCTGACGAGTCTATCACATCCAACCCATAGCAACAATAACGGTGGCAACACCCCAACACCACCTCCTCCACCACCAATTGATCCAACCCAAAACCCAAATAACCCCTATTACTTACATCCTGGCGAAAACCCAGGTTTTGTTCTTGTATCTCCACCATTCAATGGTGAAAACTACTATACCTGGAGCAGAGCCATCAAACGCGCTCTGTCATCCAAGAACAAGATTCAGTTCATTAATGGTACCCTTCCACAGCCCCCTGAGTCTGATTCTTTATACGGTCCATGGGTTCGCTGCAATCACCTTGTTGCCTCATGGATTACCCACACTTAATCTCCTCATATCTTGCACAGCACCATTTCTTTTGATAGTGCAAGAGACTTATGGCTGCATCTGGAAATTCGTTTTAACAAAGGCAATGACTTTCGAATGTCGGATTTGCTTCAAGAAATTCACTCTATGTGCCAAGGTGATAAGTCTTTATCAACCTTTTTCACTGATAAGAAAATCATTTGGGATGAACTGGAATTTCTTCGCCCAACCCCTTCTTGTGTCTGTGTTGTTAAATGCTCTTTCTCCTTTAACAAATCCGTTCAAACCTACAAAAACAAGGAGCACACCATATGTTTTCTTAAAGGGCTGAATGAGTCCTATCAATTTGTTCGTTCACAGATTCTGATCATGAACCCTTTGCCATCGGTTAGTGAGGCATATTCACTGGTTCTTCAACAAGAAAGACCATCTTCTTCTACCCAACTCATAGACTCCACTGCTTTTGCCACCAATCTTCCAATTTCAACAATTCAGGACGTGGGTTTTCCAATCAAGGAAGAGGCAGGGGTCGCTCTAACAACAACAGACAACAAATGCTTTGCTCTTATTGCCATCGCTCCGATCACACTGTTAATACATGTTATTTTAAGCATGGTTTCCCCCCGGGATATAGAACAAGAAATCAAAGTTCGACCATGCAACGTTCCACCAACACTCAAGATTCTGGCACCAAGGTTGATACAATGCATCCTTCCAATGCAGAGCAGCCTCTTTCCTTGACTAGAGATGACTATCAATATCTCATCTCCTTTTTACATGCCAACAAACAAGAAAATCCTCCCACTGTGAGTTCTATTCCTAGGCCTTCAACATCTGACATTAATCCTCATGTAGTCTCCAGTATCACTCAATCAGGTATTCCCTCATCCACACATTCTCTTTGGTTATTAGATTCAGGTGCAAGTGATCATGTGTGTCCATCCATACATTTTTTCAGTACTTATTATAGAATTAACCCTGTTGCTGTAAAATTACCAAATGGAGTGGTTCTTTATGCTTACTATTCTGGTACTATCCTTCTTAATTCCGATCTCTATATGTATGATGTGTTACATGCTCCTAATTTTCGTTTTAATCTCATTTCAGTCTCCAAATTGACCTCCACCCTAAATTGTCAACTCATATTCTCTTCTTCTTCTTGTGACATTCAGGAAAGATCTACCCAGAGGATGATTGGACATGCTGATGTGCACAACAATCTATACATCATTTGGTATGCTCCCACACCTCTCTTGTGTAAAAACTCAATTCATAGTAATGTTGTTTTCAATTCTGTTAGCAATAAAGACACCAATAATCAAAACAATGATTCTTTTGACTTGTGGCATTTTAGGTTAGGCCACCCTTCTTATGAAGTTTTGCGTAACCTTTGTAAACATTTCCCTTATATTGTTTCTAATAAAGGTTTGATTTGTGATTCATGTCATCTTGCTAAACAAAGTAGATTACCTTTTCCACATAGCATGACTATCTCTACTTATACTTTTGATTTAATTCATATGGATATATGGGGGCCAACTGGTGTTCCTTCCTTTCAAGGACATCATTATTTCTTGACTATTGTTGATGATTTTAGTAGATTTAGTTGGATATTTCTCTTGAAGGCCAAATCTGATTTAGGGACAACATTAAATATTTCTTTAGCTATGTATCCACTCAATTTTCTTGGCAGTGAATTTCACATGCCATCTTTTTATGCTACTTTAGGGATTTTACATCAAACTTCTTGTGTTGAAACTCCTCAACAAAATTCAGTTGTTGAACTCAAGCATAGACACTTGTTGAATGTTACAAGTGTAACACCCTGAATTCCACCATACGTTAATAAATGTTAATGTGTTAGACTTAGCTAATATATGCTTGTTATGCTTGTTCTTGATGTCTAAGTTCATGTTGGGAAGGTTTAGCCTTAGGAAGGTTCAATTGTCTTAGAGTCCTAGTAATATGTTTCACCGTTTTGACCATATCTTGAGTTCTAGATGTCCAATCAAGATGATCTTGGTGACGTTGGAAAGCTAAGAGAATTATCTACAAGTCTTATTTCTTGTGTTTTGGCCAAATTCGACTTTTTCGGCATCGCCCCGCTAAAATAAAAAATTCAGCTTTACGCTTTCGGGTTCGCCTCGCAAATCCAGCTGACAGAAATTGGTTCTCTGGCTCGCCCTGCGAACTGGAGTTCGCCCCGAAAATACGTACAGAACCAGAAAACACGTTTTAGGTTCTTTTTAAGCCCAAATCGTATTCCAACCCGTTTTCAACCCCTAAAACACGATCTAAACCCTAGTCTATCACGTCCCAACACTCAGAGCTACCTCCCTTCTCTTTTTCTCTCAATTTCCATCAACCGTCTCTAGAAAAATCTCTCAAGGTAATCCGTTCTTGCGCCGTTCTTCACCATTCGTTGATAGGAGAACATCGCTGCGAAGATGTGATCATCGTATTCACTGTTTAAACCTTCAAACAAGGTAAGATTCGTACACCTCATTCCTCTCGTTCTTTCCCTTTTGATTTCTTGGCCTAAGAGTCTAATTAAGGTGTTTCCTTGTTGTTCTTGAGGTCGTATATAAGTGCTTGTGAGACGAGACCCTAAATGACCCCCTTTCTTCTTTTGAAATGGGAACCACATACCAGGTATGGGAGAAGAATATTGTATACACTAGGCTAGGGAGTAGCGCAAGATGAGGGGTTCCCATAGCCCCGTTTATTGTTGTTATATTGTCATTGATGCCATGATCTGCCCGGTTGTATGATTTAGTTGTTTATATGTTTAATTGGGTTAATTGGTATTCTCATTTATTATAATTGTTGAGTTGTTCATGATGTGGTATGCCTATTAATTGTCTTGTGACATGAGCTTTGGTTGAATTGGTATGAATACCTATGTTATGAATGTTATTGTATGACATGAATTATGTTGGTTGGATATGTGGTTGATGATGATGTTGCCATTATGTTAAATACATTAATAAGACCCTAAACAGTTTTAATTAGGACTCTTAGTTAACAAAGAAATTAAGGGATTAATTCCCCAATGCTTCACAAGACATGAACCGCATTAGTGAGTGGTGAGGTTTCATGCCGAATGTTTTAGTTACGACCCTAGGATCTGATTTGAGAGAATTAGGGAGCCTAAACTCTAAGAACATGTTGAACTCTGCCCAGAACAGTATGGCCCTGCCCAGGAGTACGGCCGTGCTGAACAGGGAGCACGACCGTGCTCCCAGTTAAATTCTGGAAGGCAGGCCGCACATTTAGCACGGCCTTGCAGGACAGTGAGCACGACCGTGCTCCACTTAAATGGCAGCATGGCCGTGCTGGGGTAAGCATGCCCGTGCTCCCCCTACTGGTCAGAACCAGAAATTAATGAATTAAAGGGGTGTTTCACCCCAATTACCCCCAGATGATGTAATAATACACTAATCGAATGATAACAAGTTAGATAACTTAATTAAAGACTAATTAAGATGACAAAGAGTAATAAGTTGGTTAAGCCGGTACTCGATGGGTTACCGCATGTTGTTACGCTTTGGTGCTTTTTGGCCAAAGTGACCTCGATGCTTTATGGTTAAGGTGTTGTTACGTTGGACCTTAGTGCTTTTTGGCCAAGGGGGGCCCACCATGGTTTGGATCTAAGGTGTTGATGTTGATGTTGGTGATAAGTCTTCGGTGCTTTTAGGCCCAAGCAAAGGAGGTGGTTGCGTTGTTGTGCCATTTGCATAGAGCATTGGAGTTGATATTGAGGGGGATGTTCAACATAGGGGAGGTCGTCCAAGTTATGATGATCTGGCCCAAGTCTCGGGTGGTTAACCCAAGGTTTGGTGAATCGAGCTCCCCCGAGGTGGCGTATCCAGTTATGATACGTCGGCTATCCAAGGGGTTCCTCCATGGTTTGGGGAACTGCTGGTATTGGTGCTTTTTGGCCAATACGGATATGTAACTCCGAAGTTGACTTCCTTAGTTAGTTGTATCCACATGCATTAATGGAGTAGTGGAGTAGGGTTGCATTGCACCGCATAGCATATGGGGATGATTAACATGCTGTTATAATATTAAATAATGATGTATGATGTTTGTTGCTATGCCTGATATGACGTATGTTCATCTTATTCCCTATTCCTATGTCGTTGTGTTTACATGATTTCTTACTCCCTGTTTTCCTGTTTCTGTTGTTGCATGTATTTCCTTATGCAGAGGACGGTGAGCAGCCAGTAGAGGAGTGACTCTGAGGAGCCACGACTCTAGTTAGAATGCTTAGTTATAGTTGTTAGTTTTGTTTAGTTATTTCAGTTTGTTTCCGTGATGTATCCGGATTTTGGTTATACCAACTCTGTACGTGACATCGGGGTTGGGTTTTTCTTTATCTGTCTTGTTTATGTTTTATTGTTTTAAAACTATGTTATTTCCGCGTTGTTTTCGTTGAGATGTGAAACCTTTTTTATCCAAGTTTTTATTTTAATCAAATAAATGCATGTTTTTATATTACCTCTTTTAAGTAAATGTTTTATATTAACATGCGGGGTAGAAAAGTGTCACAACAAGAGCACTCTTTTTTCATTCTAAATTACCCATGCAATTTTTGTCATATGCTCTTTGTCATTCAGCACATCTTATTAACAAACTCCCAACCCTTGTCCTTAATAACAAAACCCCACTATGAAATGATGTATGCATCCCCTCCTACTTTCTTAGATCTTAAAGTTTTTGGTTGCTTAGCTTATGCCTCATGTCGCGACCGAAATCACGGCGAGAACGGCGAAAGAAAATGATTTTAGAAAAAAGTGTAGAGTCGCCACCAATTTTATTTAATTTAGGAAAAATTGGAAAACCTTTAAAAAAGTGGTCCTTGGAACCAATTTGAGTTTCGGAAGTCGATTGTGCATAAGGAAGGGTGGAGAATTAACCCCCACAACACCACTAATACACCCCTAATCTCTTCTCTATTGATGCTAGGATCCTCTCTTTTCACTATGTGTTTCTTGTTATAGTCAGAGCACTGTATTTCTTATTCTTTTTGATTTTTTCTCTTTCTCTGATTGCTCCCTCTTCGTCTGGTATGATTGTGTTTTTTTATAGTGCAACTTTCACCCTTTAATTCCCATGCGAATCAGCATAGATAGCGGCAATTAAAACCTTGATTTAAACGAAAATGGAAGGGAATAATACTTACCTATGATTGAGCTTGAATGGGAAAGGAAAGAAAATCTGACTTGAAACCAAATTGATACCACAAGGTGGCTGCTAGGGTTTGTTGGAGGAGGGTGGAGTGGATCCGGGTCATGGGTCAAAGAGATGGGTCTTGGGTAAGTATGTGGGTAATGGGCTTGGTGCTGGTTTGACCCAATAATAATAAAATAAAACAGAAATAAACCTAAGAGTTTAACATTAACTAAAAAATAAAAATCTTTTTGTGACTTTTTCTTTTATAATTTTTTTTTTGGATTTTGGGATAAATAAAGACAAACATCAAAATTAAATGACACCATTTTTTTATTTTTTTTATTTTGCAATTTTTTTTTCTTTTTCTTCAGATTTTAGTTTAACTAAAGAAAAGACCGGGTCAAAATAGGGTGTTCACACCTCCACTTTAACACATAATAGACATAAGCTTGATCCTAGAGCTAGAAGATGCTTATTTCTTGGTTTTAAAGCAGGTGCTGAGGGATATCTCCTTTTTGATTTACATACTAGAAACACTTTTATATCCAGGGATGCTATTTTTTATGAGCATGTTTTTCCCTATTCTAAATCATCTACTATTACTATTGATACTACTGATCCTAACTCTATATACTCGGATGCTACCTTTTTATTTAATAAGCCATCAGTTCAGCCTTCTTTCAATATATACTACACAGGATTCATCTATTCCAATTCAATCCCCAGCTGCCAACATCTCAGACTCACCATCTCCACTCCATTCTCCAGCACCTATAGCCTTACGAAAGTCTGAAAGAATCAGAAACCCACCTAGCTATTTACAGGATTTTCATTGTAACTATCTTACCTCTAATTCTGATTCTGTACCAACACCTACATATCCACTCTCTTCTGTCCTGTCTTACTCCCGATTGTCATCTCAACACCTTCAATACACCCTGTCCATTTCTATCCATGAAAAACCTAAAACCTATTCACAAGTCAGCCAGCATTCTCATTGGATCAAGGCAATGAACTCTAAACTTGATGCATTACAACATAATCACACTTGGCTTATCACTGATTTACCCTAAGGTAAGAAGCCTATAGGCTGCAAATGGGTATATAAAATCAAACACCTGCATCTGAAATGTTAAACGTGGGATGAGTCCACTGACTCAGTGAGGGAGTTTCCCCCAAACACAGGCAGACGTGCAAGATAATAATAAAACAATAGTATAAGATCACACAAACACTCATCCATAGACACACATAATCTATCTCAAAGAGATATCACAACAATAATGCATAAAAACATTCATGTGGTAAACATAGTTCAAAAGGACATCTCGTCCATATGTCGAGTACTTGTGGAATGCCTTGCGCTTCATTTATTTCTCATATCTCAAGTCCCTCACATGGGACCAACATAATCTTGTACATAATCGTAATTCGAACCTTTAGGTATCCTAAGAGGTGGCTTCTTTGAGGACCTCCTACCCTGGTAGTTTTGATTTCTATCCTGGAGATACCATTCCCTCAGGCAAACATCAACATCCCTCCTCAACGCCCGGGGTGTCTAACAGGGTCCCCTCGTCCCCGACAGTGATATTTATATACCAGAGCCTCCCGCTCCCCGGTCGGCCTACCCAAAGATTCATATCAAAATCTTGACAATCCATTCCACCAAGTACTTTCCATAAAGCTTTCGCATCCCAAACATGCACATGACAAATCCAACAATCATATCATGAATACTTTTAAAAGTGAGCACCAAACACTATTAACTTCAATGTATAATCAAGATTAACAAAAAGATTAATACATCACATCTCACTTTATCATCAGATCAACATAATGCGGACACAAACGTGATGAAGTCCAATATTACCTAATAACATAGTCATAGTTTAATACTTTCTTAAAACCAACTTGAACATTTCCTACCATTAATCGTAACATAATTTCACACTAAAAATGCTTTATTATAGTAAAGGATTCATTACAAAGCAATATTATCAATTTCTCATACACATTATCTTCCTCAAATTAATATAAATTCATATGTTTTCATATTATAATTCTTAAACATTCTTTGAATATTCATTCCACCAAGTACTCTTTTCAATAGTCATATAAACCTCACATAGACAACAAAGTAAATCGATTCACATTATTATCTTATTATCATAAACCTTGAAAATAACATAAACAAGACATACACTTATCTCATCATCAAATATCAAGTGATATAAATAATTACATCATAATAATAAGCCTTCTTTACTTAAAACAACATCAACTTGTCCAACAACACATAGTAACAATTATCATATTATCAAACACATCGTTTAACATCTCATATATATCTCACTATTGCTTGTGTCATCTTTAAAATAACATCACTTATTCAACACATGTCACATTTTAATCACCAAAACATAACCTAAGAGAATACTATCGATGCTCATAACACCATAAATACATATATCATATAAATTCTTCCACCCAAGCTAATCATAGAGGTAATCAACTCACATCAACAAATTCATAACGAGGTATCATACACATTATGTCTGACTAATTAAAAGCCAGTTATTATTGTATAATTCATACATATAAGTACTCCCAACACTCCATGCCTCAAAAGAGTAAAACACCACATTCTTAAAAATGGGAAGATTGACCTTTTATCACTCTTTTGATCATAACTTTGAAAATACTTGGAATTTTAAGTTGAAACAAGTTTCTTATGAAAGTAGACTCGCAGGGATTTCCAACAAGGGACCATTTACCCAAAACGAATCATAAATGAAAAAGTTATGCTCGTTTGAAATTTGGTTGTTCTGCTACTAAAGCCCAGCGCTGCATTCTGGCGTCCAACGCTGGTTGGAAATTCCAAAAATGCATTATACGCTGCTGTTACGAAATTTTCACCCCCAAAACTCCATTCTTATGGTTCTAAACTCAAATTTAACCACCAAAATGGACAAAATACCAACAAAGGCAACATCTATGCAAGGATTTGTAAAAACATTAGCTTAATCATTTTTATACACATTATACCCCTATTAAACCCTAACATTCAATTCTCAAAATCACCACAACATAATACAAAATCCCTCACCTCATAAAGCTCCTTAACTTGAGATTTGGAAAGAAGATGAAATGGAGAAGAGGTTGAGTTGGTAGATCTTCCATAGCTTCCTCATTCCTCTTTTTTCCTCCTCCTCCTAGCTCCTCCTCCTTCTTCTTCTTATTACTTTTCCTTTTCTTTTCCCTCTCTTCCTTTTCTCTCTTTTCTCTGCTAGGGTTTCAAAATGGGAAGGGGGAAAATGAATCCCTCCCCTCTTCTCCTCTATTTAAAGGGTCAAAAGACTTTTGGGCCAAAATTGCTCCTTCATACCAAGAGCACTATGGGAACAGCTCTAAAAGATTATTAGATTTCTAGCTAATTTGATTAACTTGCTAAAATTATGTCAAATTATGCACTGCTCTATTAAATTCTCAAAACTCATATTTAATTTATTTAGTTATAATGCCCAAAAGTAATTTAAAAAAAATCATAAATCATTACTTAAAAACATTCATAACTGGAAAAAAATTTTTTACATGTATAATAGTTATGTGAAGAGAAAATTTAAATTCTCATGCAAAATAACAATTAAAACTTATTATTTAATTTATTAAAACTATAGGTTATTCCACATACGTATCCAATCACTTTCCCAATCTACATATACACATTCATTCATTAACCTTCAAACATGTTTCTTTATTTTCATCTATGCACAACTCAGAACTTAGTTAAAAAGAAGCAAAGAAGAGCTTACAAAAGAAAGAGTGGATCCAATGTAAGCCAGAACAAGATTGACAACTCTTTCTCCTCTGTAAACCTAGTGAGCTGCATCTTCTTCCCTTAAAATCAGCTCCATCCTTTTCACCTGAAAATCAGAAACAAAATGGTAATTCATTAACCACTTTATCACTAGTTCAGGGATCCCATTGAAAATTTTATATATATATAAGTTTAAGGACCCATTAGAAACTTTTTTAGTTCAGGGACCCAACTGAAATCTTTATAAAAGTTCAGGGACCCAATTACAATTTTTTTAGTTTAGGGACCTATTTGAGAATTCCCAAATAGTTCAGGGACCAACTCAATAGTTAAATCATAAAAATAAATAGAAAGAGAAAAGATATAGAAATTAATCAATTAAATATATCGGAGGTAGAAGCTTTTGTAAAACAATATCATGTAGCAAAACTAATGTTATCAAACTCGGTTCAGACCGATCGGTCAGACCAGAAACAGACCATATGGCCAGTCCGAGTGGCTCATTGAATCGGACATGCAAGCAACTCGGTACGGACTAATATGACTCGTCCAGTTTTAAATAAAAATGGTGATTGAACCGGGCAGACCGATCGGATCAACAAATGAGGAGGAAAAAATTGACAACCAGAAAGAAAAACAAGAAGGAGAGTGAAAGCAATAAAACCAAATGAGAAAGGGAGAATATCCATTATCTGCACGAGTGTAGAAGCTTTGCATTTACCAACGGAAACATCGAGAAATAATGGTATAATGGTATCAACCACAAGAAGTGGTATAATGGGCCTCAATCCCTTTAAGGATGGGTTAAGATGGTATAAATGACAAGGAAAGTAGAATCGCAGGAAATATATGGTAGCAGAAGAAGAAGGAACAGAGAAATGATGCAAAGGCATGGTCACTATACGAATGTAAATGGGAATGGACCTGGGAAAGTTCCAGGTCATATTCATCCAGATCAGGTTATAAATGATTACAACAATTTTGTCAAATCCAGGAGGTGAAGGGAGAGATGGAAACAATGATTCTAAAACATTTTTGGAAGATCAAAGCCCTTCCGAAAGTGTTAGCTTTCTCTTGGAGAGCAGTGAAAGATAGGATCCCAACTAGAAGTAACTTGCAAAAAGAGGAGTGTAACCGTAGATCAACAACAACTACTTTGTGGTTTTTTGTGAAATAGGGATTGAGTCAGTGGATCACATATTTATACAATGCAATAGAGCTTACTGTCTGGATGCGATTTTATGAGTCGTTGGGAATTGCAATAACTTTACCGGATACTATTGGAGCTCTTTATATGCAACACAGAGGTTTGTTTGTGGGGGAAAAAGTGAGAAAGAGGGGTGTCGTTTTATGGCACTCAGTGGTGTGGACTTTATGGTTGGCAAGAAATTCGATCCTTTTCAATAATGGAAAGTTTGACATGGGGAGGATTTTGGAATTGATTAAAAGAAGATCACGGTGTTGGTTGGCAGCAAATAAAGATTGGAAGATCCAATTTGTGGGTTGGTGTACAAACCCTTTAGAGTGTTTGAGGTACAAGGAATAAAGGATAGGTCAGGGAGGTCAGGATTGAGCGTTTAGAACCGTTTCCAAAACCTCTTTTAAGAACCAAGATGAGTGTTCATATGTGAGTTGGTGAGTATCTTTTTTCATTGAATTTAAAGCTTTTGAAAGAGGCCATGTCTAAAAGTTTCTTTAACCAGCCTGTTATCCTCGATTTTACCAGTTTAATGATTGCTTGGTATTGCTAAGTCTTTTTGTAGGGAAGCAATGTGAGGTGAAACTAATAAGGAAGTCAATCAGAGCATATCAAAAAGGAAATTTCTAAGATGGGTGACTCTTGATACTTTGCTATGGCTACTTTGGCGGTGTGAGAGGGAAACACTGGTGAGGTTGAGTTGTGGTGAGGGAGCGACAAATTTGAAGGAAAAAAGTGAGGATGTGTTGTGGTGAGGGTGTGAAACAATTATGGGAAACACTACTGAGAAAGGAAAATTTTTTACTTGATCTGCAAGGACTAACTTTATCATAACTGTATATATGTGTGGTGTTTCTCTGTCTTGCAGGTTTTTGTTGGACAAAACATGACAGGCAACTCTTCGAGTGGGTTTGCAGATGGGAGGGACAAAAGGGGGTGATCTTATATTGAGTGGGAGTACAAACAGTGAGACTAAACACTTGAGTTGATAGTGAGAACTTTTGCTCTGTCACAAGTTACTTGGTTCTGGTTTATTCAGGTTAATATCTTTTTTTGACTAGTAGCTCATGCCTTCTAAAGTGCATATCTCTGTTTACGGATGTGGCTTCACTAGCAGTGGGTTGTGATCCTAGAAGGAGTTAGGTTGGTTTCTACTATAAGCATTAGGGCATTGGTTGGAGAGGATCAACCTATACAGCCTTTGTCCCATGTTTAAAAGATTTCTTTTTCAGTTACTGGAGGTTTTTGTGGGGAGATGACAAGAAGTACCTTTCTCCGCTTCATGAGGAAATTAATTTGCAAATGTGGAAGCTCCTCTATGGTTTTTTTTTTGGTATTGGATGGTTCTTTGGTCTCCTAGAGGTCTACTAATTTCCATGTTTAGTTCCCCATTATTGAGTCCATTTCCTCTTGTATAGCTTTCATCCAAAACACGGGATCTTGAGACTAATTGCCTCTTTAAATGTGTCTGAATCATTTTTTGTATTCTAACAGATTGGCCTATAACTGTCTATGGACTCTCTTATTCCTTCAACAAGGAACATGAAAAACCTTGGTCTGTAAGTTTTCTCTTTTCAAGCTCTCTGACTTCTCCTAAGTTCTAAACCCACCAAAGTATCTTTATTAGATACATTGCTTTCCGGATCATGTGCATTACTATGAACATTATCCTTGTGACTTTGAATTTAGTTAAACCTATCTTCTTGAATAATTACATCTCTAGACTCAATCACTATATTTACAGGATATGAGTCATTAGATTCCATAACCATGAATCTATATGCTTTGCTATTTTTAGCATAGCGCAAGAAGACACATTCAATTCCCCTTTCACATAATTTCTTTCTTTTAGTTCAAGAACTTTTACTATTGCCCTACAACCTCAAACTTTGAAATTTTTTTAGAATGGGTTTTCTATTTTCAAGAGCTCATATGTGGATATCTTGTTCTTTTGTTTGGAACCCTATTTACTATCCTAACAAGCCTTGAACATGACTTTTCCCCAATATCATTTTGCTAGACCATCATAGGATATCATGGCTTTTACCATTTCCTTATATCCTAATTTTCTTTTCAACTATACTATTTTGTTATGGGGAATAAGATTCAGTTGTTTGATCAACTATTCTAGGAGACTTAAAATAACTGGGGTTATAGAATTCTCCTATTCTTATAACTCCTAAGGCATTTAATGAATGTATTATAATAAACAACTTCAATTCACCCACACTATATAATAAATATATAAGCATCAAAATTTATGGGTAATTAACATAAGTTTATATTTCATGGCTTATTTTACGTAAGTGTGACTGACATGGAATTCATAATTAACCATAACTGCAGCACTTAAAACATAGAATAAATACTATGCAAAAGACATTTCCACAAACAAATCAGTCAGCAGCTTAGCATATTCTCAAATGAACACCATGTTTCAAGTTCGAATCTCTGTGCGTGCAGCGTTTCGTTTTAAATCTGTTTTATCCAAAAACCGGTCGCAAAATGTTCAATAGATGAGACCAATGATTCGAACTCGCGTCACGGTAATAACTGAACTTATGAATAACGGTTGTGACTACACAACCGTTATTTTAAATTTATTATTTATTATTTTCTTTTTAAACGTTTAACAGACTCAACGTTTGGGCCATCACCTTCTGCCAGTCGGGTCAATCAAACCCGTTTCCATACAATCGGGTCCAGCAGGCATTTCCAAATCATTTTCACAACTTCTCAACCCAAAGTTAAACTTATTATATTGTCTCTATGTTTTTGATTCATGTTCAAACATGTTCTATAATAAATCAAAATGATTTTCATTATAAAAAACAAGCAAAACAATGATCCAATCATTTTCAATTTTCTATAGAAGCATGAAACAATTCCCATCTTATATATACACAAAATCATGCACTTATAACCCAACTCTAAAAATAATTAGTTCTTACATGGATCAAATTCATTAATGCATGCACTTGATATAATACTTTATATCTAAGACATTTCTATTAAAATAGGGCAACATACTTGCATGCATAATAAACCAAACATATTCATGTTCATCAAAATTCACATACTTGATTTTATTCTAAATCATGCATCTAAGGCTCTAATACCACATGTTAAAACTAACATAAACAAAGAATGCTTTTAGGATTAAACATACATGAATTTAGAATACCAAGTATATCATAGCCATAGAAAGTGATTGTGTACCTTTCACCATGGTCATAATTAAACATATTTTTGGTGAAGCATATGAGTACTCATCTCTCCTTGCTTGTAAAAAGACCATGCATCACATTCTCCCAACGAACGAAGTTTCCACCCTCGAACCTCTTCACTTTGACAATGTCAAATGTCATCTCCCTCCATTGTTGCAACCATTTTATAAAACGAAGATCGAACCTAAAGATTGTTGGAAAATGGGGTCTGGTTTGCAACAAAGAAGAGAAGACAAAAGATAATGTGCAATCTCCAAGGCGTGTGAGAACACTAGGCATTAGGTTCGATTCGCCCTCACCAATCTCTACTCGTAGATTGGATGCAACAGGTGTAACTGGCGAATCCCTTTCAGGATACAATGGAGAACCTTGGCTTGGTTTCCACACCCTAAACCAAGCGTATCGACAATGGTAGTTTACAGAACAATAGTCTTCCTTACTCTCTCTGCGCACAAGGGAGAAAAGAAGGTGATTTGGAGTGAAGAATGGTTGAGAGATTCTGAGTTTTTTTCGTCTGTTTTACTGCATGCAGATGGTTCTATTTATAGACCAACTCATGTCACTTGGTGAAAGAAAGGTTCCACAGACAACCAAATTCAATAGATAAGTAACACTAACGTTCGTAAATTATCACAATTTATCCGTTGGTCGAGCGGTTGTGTTTCTTGCCTCACGGACCCGGGTTCGATTCAGCACTACAGTTTTGCATATTTAACGTTTAAAATAAAACGGTCATTTAAAACCAAAATTTGCACCGCACTGGAATCGAACTCGTGCCAACATGTTTAATTAGAAGCATAGGAACCACTATTCCATTTAACCAGCTTGTGTTAAATTTGCAACATTGTATCTATTAATTTGACCGTTCATAACCTTTACTCTTTATAAATTTTGAAAATCTCTCACAATAAACACTGTGTTTGGAGATTTACAAGATGCCAATCTTTTTGGATGCTATTCTTTGGCAAGATGTTGCTGCTAGTTGGGTTGAGAAATCTTTTAATGTGTTGCTTGAGTCTACAAGGTTCTTTTTTTCGGTTGCTTTGTCATATCAAACAGATTTTTTGGGTGCTGGTATGGAATAGTTTTGATGCTGCAAACCTTCTTGATCTTCATATTTCCTTGATCTTTGCACGGTCAGACTATGAAAATCGCCTTTGGTTGTCACCTGGCTTTTTGAACACTTAGGGTCATCTCTGTTATTTTGGTCAATGGACGCCTAGGGGGATTTATTCCTCTGCTTGGATATCTCGTGTGCTTGCTAATGGTTGTGTGGATACTTTTTTTTTTTTTACCTCTTTTGGTGTATATTTATCACCAGGGCCGTCCTTGAGATTTTAGGTGCCCTGTATGAACTGAAAGATTGATGTGTGTGCACGTGTGTGTGTATATATATATATATATATATTGATTATCAAAAGAGCACAAAAAATTGCAAAAAAAAAATTAGCCATTAATTATTTTAATACAACCTCAAGTGAAAAAAAATATTACCAAAGAAAAGGAAAATATTACAGTAGTATACTACAATAGTCATTTTATAAAAATTGGGCCCTCAAGTAAAAAATTGAACTATATAAAATTTTATTTTAATATATACATTAATACATATATATTAAGTTTAAAACAAAATTGGTATCCTGTGCGGTTGTACCACCAAATCATGCTCAGGGCCACCACTGTCTATCACACTGGTTTTTATGTGGCCTTGGGGGATCCGTTTATTTTTTTCTTTGGGGATGTGAGAGGATCAAGTTAATGTCTCAACCTTTTAGTTATTGTAACTTTTGGTTGAACCTTACCTTTTTTTTTTTTTTTTTGATAAGCAAAAGAAATTTATTAAAAAAGAGTACAAGGGGTACTCTAACCCATATACAAAGAAAGTAGCATGCAAAAGCATCATCACAATGGTTGAACTTTACCTTGATTTTTCTTCAGTTATGTTTACTATACACAACAAAAAATTCACTATTTAGAGACCGATTTAGATACCAAAAAATTTTGGTCACTGTAGTGACCGATTTAGAGACCAATTTGAACTAGTTGCCCAACCACTGGTCACTAATGTATAGTGACCGATTTAGCGACCAATTTGAAATTTCGATCTCTAAATCGGTCGTTAAGTCGGTCTCTAAATAGCAATTTTTTTGTAGGGATGGTGTTCCTTTGTAAATGGGTCTGGGTGCCCCATGTACCCCATATATTATATTTTTTTGGCTTATAAAAAAAAAGGGTATGAATTTTAATTTTTAAGGTTTTGATCATACTGGAGTCTTGGTTTTAGGGTTTTGATGGATCTTTTGGGTCTTGTAGATAATCCCCTTACTTAGTTTTAACTAGATTCTTTCACGGGCCTTGGCTGAATTGTGATTTTTTTAGTGCATAATTTACTTTAGTTATTTCGAGAATAAATATTGAGACTCGTGCTTTGTTTTTACTTAAAAAAAAATAGCTAGGATTATTCTACAAATAATCAAAATGTATAAGTTTTATTATGCTGAGAAAAACAAAATGTATAATTTACTTTATTGTTATTTGTTTAATTATGTTAGCTTATGCCTTATGTTATGAATGTTTTGAAATATTTTAAACATACCGAGTCAACTGGTTTAACCAATGACTTACGGTATCAACCAATGAGCCATTAACCAAGTGCTCTGACTGAGTAGATGATCGGTTCGAGTTTTATAATATTAAACAAAAAACACATTTAAACAATTTCTTAAAACAATCATACTTAAATATAAACAATACAATTTAATATTCTGCAAGAATTATTGATATTTTTTTTCGGTAAGTGAAGTTTTAATTTATTAATAAAATCTAGCTTTAGCATCATAGTATCCACCCCTCCCCCCTTCTAGGAAGGGTTGGAGGGCTTATTTTTTTATTATTATGTAAACTTATTAAAATTCTCTTCAAACTTGTAAGAACCAGCTAGAATCTTAGAAGATACAATCTATAAGGTAGACATGATAAGCCTCCGATATTGACCATAATTTGGAGGTTGGTTTTGGTTCCCAAGCATGTTATCCAGCTCTTTGGCAAACCTCATCATAGCTTTGACTCGCAAGCAAATTGGTATTATTGTACATTCTTCTCCTTTTGCATTCTTAAAAGAGCCGAAAAATATTATTCCAGGAAAAGACTCTGGTCCGCCTATGGGTACTCCACCATACACTGCCTTCCCCCACCCAAAATTATGGTCTCTGGGCCCAATACGTGTCAAGTCTGACACAACAAAAGATCTTATGGTTGTAAAAAAGGGTCGTCCCTTAATAACCATTAGATCAGCCACAGAATGCATATATTCATTTGTCACTTCAGCCTTTGCTTTCTTTATTAACTCTACAGCATACCCAATTGGATTGTTGCTAAGCTTCCCAACAGTGGTGACCGCTGCTGGGTATGCAATGGCGTTGCCATAATAACCAATAGGTAATGGAGGATTTAGCCTAGGTCGTGCGTTGACTATGCACATCAGGCGAACTTCTTCATCTTGGTTTAGCAGCAATGCTTTAGTAAGGCAGCACCAAAGACATGCCATGATAACCTCAGATTTGGTGCATTTACTAAGTTGAAGGGGAATCAAGCGACGAATGGCAGATATTTCAGATGGTCCGAAGAAGAAATATTGTTGAACCATGTCATCCTCGTTTGAAACGATGTTCCCTTCCTTGGTCTCAGGCACTTCCTCAAATTCACGATGGTTGCATGTAATCTGAGGTGGATCTCTTGCGCATAGGAGTTCCCTGCGCCACACAGGTGAAATGGAAGGTTCACGTGCACCCCGAGCTATTTCAGACATGGCTTTCATGAATTGTGATATACCGGTTCCATCACCTATGCCATGGTTCACACGTGTGCCAAGGATGAAACCACCACACTTAAGGCGTGTGACCTGTTATTTAAAACCCAATGTTTTTATTTATAAAATAAAATATAATGAGAAATTCTATGCATAGTTTAAAACATTAATTAGGCAAATGTTAAACATTACATAACCCTGGTTAGTATGTTATAAATGTTATTTTTAACTTTAACCTGTATGAGTAGAAGGGGACAGTTTAAAATTCCTTCTGAGCCAGGTGGATCATAAAGGAATTCTCGGAAGCATGGGAGCAGGGTTTGAAGAGTGTCAACAATTTGATCAAGTGTCACGTCTGCATCAGCCTCAATGAATATGACACCTTCCCCAGTGCAATCCACCATCAATTTGCGACCTGGTCCCTCCCTAAGCCTACCCGCAAATGGGTAGTAGAACACAAGTGTTTGTGCTAGTGCATCTCTAATCACTTTAACTGGGTCCTTCCCTGACATTGATGGTTCATGACGATATATTTGTATCATTGGAACTTGGAAACGGAGTCCTTGTTGATCATCTATGTCGGAGAGTTGTTTAACTTCTTTGGGAGTGGGCATAGATGGGGCCACCAACTCCGGTTGGCATCTCCTAACTATAAATGGTAGAGAGAGAGATGATGGTGAAGACATGTTAATTATGAGAAAATGGGATCGAATTGTAAGAGACTTGGTAAGTGTTGTACTATGTGTAGTTTGAGTGAATGAATGGAGCAAGGGCTTTAATCAGCATTTATAATGGGGCAGATTATCGCTGGAGTGAAAATTTGTACCACGTTTTATTGATGGCCAGGGATGATGTTTTCAAAACATTGTTTTGTTCATTGAACGTAATGAATGGCTTTAGATGAGTGTTTGACAAACGAGATTTTGAATGGAATTGATTTTGTAGAATTGATATCAATATAATTGAACTTGAAGTAAAGTAATTTATGATAATTTTATTTTAAAAACAAGTGTTTGATATAAAACTTAATGAAATTTTTCAATCCAAAAGCAGAAGCCAAAATTACTTATGCATCCAAAAGTGAGTTTGATTATTCCCCCATGTAATCAAACATGCAATGAATGCACGTCATTGATTTGTCGGGTCACATATGCAACACAAATCTAGCATGGGCCATGAGAAAATTTAGTATAACAATGACCGTGGAGGTCAATGTAGTTCCTTTTTTAAATTAAACTTTGTATATATACTGATTAATTGGTTTGTGGGAGTGGGGATTTGTGTACAAAATTTTGCATGCATATGCATCAATCAAGTGTGATTTTTTTAATATTATAATATATTAAAATAATTATTTATATTTTAAGCTTCAACAATATTTTGTTTTATACCAATATTATGTTCTTTGAGATGATAGTGTTTATTATTCAAAAAAAAAAAGAGATAATAGTGTTTATATTGATTAATATTTCAAATTAATATTAGTTTTGTATTTATATTATAAAATATTATCAAATTATTTTGATAAAATTATTTTTATATCAATTTTATAACCATGGATAAAAATAAATTTATTTAAAACAATAATAGATAAATAATAAATAATTAAAATTGAGGTAAAAAATAATATGATAAAAAAGTTATAAAATGATTTTTACTTGTAACAATTATCCTCATGGAGAAGTAAAATGCTGAGGTATTTGTACAAAGAAGTATACTTTTTTATTTATTTAAAAATAGTGTAAAAACAATATAATAAAGATATTAGCCAAATTACATTTCTTTTCTTAAAAGTAGACTAAGAAAAAGCATAAACTACGTGTCATTGCGTAACTATATGTGTAAGCACATTGGGTCCGTGGTCCAAAAATAGAAGAGAAGGAGTTCTGGCTTTTATTTAATTTTAATATATTTCGGTGTAATAATCACACATATATACAATATTATATAATTATTGATTAACAAATCTTATGCTAACAATATATTAAAATTAAGAATAAAGGCTCAAATTGGTCCCTAAAAAATTTAGGAGATCCACTTTTGATCTTTGAAAAAAAAAATTAATCACTTAGTCCGTCAACCATCTAGTCCCTAAAAAGTGAAAAAACATGCACAATTTTAAGATATCTGGGTTTAAAAATTTTTGCACATTTTTCCATTTTTGTTCATTTTTCATGGTGAAAATTTGTTATAGGTAACCCTGGCCTACTAACGAGTTAGGCATGATGGTTAACGAGATATATAGGCAAGTAAACGAACATTGAAAGTGGAATAAGTGCCTAATATGTCCTGCATTTGTATAAATTTGAGAGAATAAGTAATTAATTTATATTTTTCGGAGACCAAAAATGGGTTCCAGAATTTTCAGTGACTAATTTGGATCTTTTGTCTAAAATTAAATCTACATAATGTAAAATCTTAGCCTATCAAACAAAAACAGAAGTACAAAAAATTATGGATGTAAGTGTTCCCTACTCCCTAGCAACGTAATATGAAATTATGGGGTAGAAAAAATGCCTAGGTTTGTTCACTCTTTAGAAAAACAATTAATTTCAGTATCTTTTTTGGCTAATTTTGATAATATTTTCATACTTATTTTTTAGAAAATAATTAAGAGAAAATCAAAATACATGAAGATGGGAGAGTGAAGAAAAGAAGGTCGGATAAGTTTCTGACTATATATCCAGCGCTGAACGTCAAGTTTCTTACACTGAGCGTTGAAAAAGACGAATGAAACGGCTCTATATAAGGCTAGTGTTTTTTATTTTTTTGACGCAATTATGTAAGGCTAGTGTTGGGCGCTGGCATGCGTGACAAAAATTGGTCTCTAGATGGCTAGTGTCTAGCATTACCAAGCCTGCTCTTGGCGATGACATATATCAATATCATTTTAACCTGACTTGCATTTTTGGAGTTGAAGATGGGAGAAGAAGGAATTCTTCATCATCTACCTTCTACTTCATGGAATTACATCTCTTTCTCTCTCCATTTTTTGTTTCCTAGGGATTATCATGTTTAGCTAAACTTCTTTTAGCTAGGGATAGCATGTAGTCCTTTTACTATTGAAGTTTTGTTGATTTTCTATGTTATCCTATGAACAATTGGCTATTTGATGTATTAATTATTGTTTCTAATGACATTTGAAGCTTGGTCACCATTCTTATGCTTTGGGGGTTCATTGATATGCTAGAGATAATAATAAGTGGACTAATTGTCCCTTGTAATCATTACCATTAGTTAGGTAATCTAAGAATAAATTATTCCATTGATGTGGTTTTGCTTATTAATAATTTCATGAAGCTTAATAATATTCCTTGTTAATTAGACTCATTGGGATTAGGGTAATTAATACTCCCTCCGGTCCTTATTATAAGAGACAAATGACTACTTTTTTGGGTCCAAAATATAAGAGACATACATGTATTTTGACAAATATTAAATGCTCATTTCCAATTTTACCCTTATTTATAATAGGGTTTATATTTACGAGACAATGCAACTTTCAATAAAAGTAAGTTTGTTCATTAATTATTGAAGGGTTAAATTTGTAAATTTATATGAATATTAATTACAAATAGCTTATTTCAATGCATTTCCTTAGTCTGTGTGTTTTAGGGTTTTGCCTCTTATATATCGGACTAGAGGGAGTAGGTTTTAATAGAACTAATCACCTAATGAAATTAATGAGATATTAAATGAATTAGGGAATTTCACCTATAACCACCCGAATGAAATTAGGATAGTTAGGTTTTGACATTTCAAATGATTCATGTTGGCCCATGCAATCATTATCCAAGAGGAGGTGAATTGAGTTTATAATTTTTTTTAAATTATTTTACCAAAAATTATTTTCTCAATATAAAATCTTAAATCACACAATAACCAATAAACAAAGAGCAGCATTCCAATGATTTAATCAATCAAGTCATTCCTAATTCGGTTTCTGCTTAAGATAACAATGTGATGGTCAGTATGCCCTCCAATGAGGAAATTAAATCTGCTACGTTTTCTATAAATGGGAGTGGTGCTCCTGACCTGGATGGTTTTAGTGGTTATTTCTATCAAAGATTCTAGGACATAGTGGGATTGTATGTATGCAATTTTGTCTCTCAATTTTTTAGTAAGAATTGGCTTCTCCCAACCTGAACTCCAACTTAGTAGTCCTGATTCCAAAATTTCCTCATGCTGATAAGGTGGAGGACTATAGACCAATTGCTTTAGCAAATTTTCAATTTAAAATCATAACCAAGGTGCTTGTTGATAGGTTGGCTAATATTGTTCCCAAGATCATCTCACAGCAGCAGAGAGGCTTCATCAGGGGCGGATCTACTTATAGTCAAGGGTGGTCAAATGAACCCGCCCAATTTCAAAAAATAAAATAAAAATATTTACTTACTCCCTTATATATATATATATATTTTTTTTTTTTTTTGACCCCACTCATTTTATATTTTTGCACTCACTACCCTCTACACTCTCTTATCTCTCTCATCTGTCGGGAGTCATTTACATAACACAACACTCTCTCATTTGGTTTTACCAAGTTAACCCTCCCCATCTGTTTTTTTTTTTTTTTTTAATTCAAAATTTTGTTCCATCTCTCTCCACATGTCAATCGTGCGTGTGGGTCCTGTCCTGTGTGTATTTATTATTATTAGGTTTTATTTAGATTTTCGTTTTTCATTCCACTTTCCATTTGTATGTGTGTGACGTTGTGGATGCGTTATGTATTAGTTTTTAGTTTTTTTTTTAAGTTTTATTTATTATTTATTTAATTGTTTGTATTTGTTTTTTTCTTTTACCCTTAAGCCCATTGTATTTTTTCTTTTTAACTAGTGTCTATCTTATTTAATTTTAATAGTTAAAAGTAGTTATTTAATCAAATAAGATATTTTAAGCAATTTCTCCTAAATAATTTGTTGTGTGAAATTTAAATAAAAGGAAAACAAATTTTTTTATGAAAGGGTTAGTTGTGATGTGATATCTTGTTGACCCTCGGTCTTTAGGAGTTAGTTTTATAGGAGTAAACAGGGAAGAGAGTTTTGAGAAAGAAAAATAATCAAATCACAACAATCTTAAGCTAAAACAACATAGATGACATAAAACAATTTTTTTTCTTCAAAAAAAGCTTTTTTTTTTTTATAAATTTAAGAAAAGTGTCAAACATGATAGATTACCTATGAAACAACTTTTTAGCTAAAAACAGCTGAAATAGGGAAACTTAATCTTTCCCAAGCACACTCTTAGTGGAACAAAAAAAAGTATGGAAAGGACGGACGAAATTAACAAATGTCATAGAGGAACCATTGAATTGTGTAAATGGAGAGACAAAGGAGGAAAGAAGCTCAATCAAAGATTGTATGTGCTTAGATTAGTGGTCCTCTCTATCGATCATTGAAAAAATTGAAGGACATTGGATGGAATGATCAAATTTGCAACATTGAAAAAATAAGAAGACCAAATAAGCCAAAAAAGAAGAAAAAAAATTCACAGGGATCAAAGATAAAAAAATGTATTTAAACTTAATAGTTATTATTATTATTTTTTATGACATAGATTGCCCCCACTGACCTAGGGTCTTGGATCCGCCACTGGGCTTCATCAGAGATAGGCATATTGCTGATTGCATCTGCCTTGCATAAGATTCTATCAATTTGCTTGACTACCATTTGACACCATGGATTCTTCCTTGAATGGATGATGGATGCGAAGATTATCAGTATGGTGTTTCATGGTGTTCTGTGCCTTCTGCAGATTAGTGATGAGCTTAAAAAGAATTAACTCCCTGCTACTGAGCTCCTCATCAATTGCTCAATAGAAGAGGTTCCAGTTACGTAGTGGGGAAGAGAGGTAGGGGGTTTGCCATAAACAACACTGACTGGGAAAAGTCCAGTAGAAGAATGAACACTAGTATTATAGACATATTCGCCCCAATGGAGGTACTTACCCCAAGTTTGTGGCTGTTCATGAGCATAAGCACGAAGATACTGTTGCAGCATTTTATTAACGGCTTCGGCTTGCCCATCGCTCTGTGGGTGATAAGCAGTTGACATACACAACTTAGTACCACTCGACCGGAACAAGTTCTGCTAGAAACGACTCATAAACACCAGGTCACGATCCGAGATAATGCTGCGCGACATGCAATGAAGCTTGTATACTGTTTTTTCAAAAAACTCTGCTACATGTGATGCGGTGTAGAAACCCGGAAGTGAGGCAAAATGGGATGCCTTGGAGAAACGATCTACCACCACAAAGATCTTAGTGTGCCCATGT
Source organism: Echinosophora koreensis (assembly GCA_035048595.1). Taxonomy (NCBI): domain Eukaryota; kingdom Viridiplantae; phylum Streptophyta; class Magnoliopsida; order Fabales; family Fabaceae; genus Echinosophora; species Echinosophora koreensis. Next base: position 4,174,093 of record JAPCYP010000016.1, on the reverse strand, counting down.
TAAGAAGGTAGACCTACAATGAAGTCCATCGAGATATCTTCCCAAACCCCAATAGGAATTGGAATCGATTGTAGCAATCCATATGGTTTGTGATTAGCAGACTTCATGCTCTGGCAAGTGAGGCCGGAATTCACAAATCTAGTAACATCAGCCCTCATCCCTTGCCAAAAGAAGTTGGCCGAGAGGCATGCAAGAGTTTTCTGGATTCCCGTGTGACCACCTAATAGAGAATAGTGAAATTCTTCTAACAACATATTCTTAAGGGTGGAAGTAGGATGTATGTAAATTTTATCTTCACACAAAAGCACTCTCTGGACAATCTTGAATGTGGGACAATCTTGAAGTTCCTCTTTTGTTGTCACTACTGGGGAGGAGGTTAACATATAAAGGATTTTGAAAGATAAATGTAGGTCATTGCAAGCTACAATCCCTTTTTGGTGAAGTATAGATTGCTTTTGCCTTTGCTATGTTGTGACCTCTCTAATAGGGATAGTATAGTTGATTCAATAGCTTTTTGAGCAAGGTGATCAAGTCACCATAAATTAGTTGATTCAATAGCTTGGATTATATTCTAATTTTACAAAATCTTGCATATCTTTCAGCTAGGCTTAAGCATTTTCCATTCACTAACGGGTTAATTTTGTTTTGTCTAGATGGGTGATCAGGTTGGCACTCCTCCTGTAATTGCTCCAAAGCAAAAGGTTGCACCTAAGGAAGAACCTGAGTTTAATTGTCATATAATGTGCTAGAATTTACCTTTATTTGTTCATAGGTAAAAATTAAGAAGTGCTGGAATTTTATTGTTATGAAATTTTTCTCCATTTATTTGTTAACTTAACTTATGAGAAAGAACACGTGCTTTTCAATCTTTATTTTGAATTCTCTATAGTCATTTGGTCCTTTAAAGAATTTTTTTATATCCAAGTTTTGTCAAAAGCTAAATACTAAGGTTGCAGGACTTGAGAAACATGTCATTTTATAAAAATGGACTTATTAAGTTATTATACATGCAAGGACAACGAGAAAACAGAGTTTGACTCATTTGTTACATAATAAGCAGTAAATAGAAATTGAGACTTAATTTTCTTTAGAAGTTTGATTGTATCATTACAAATAATTTATTTCATTATATATAAGATCCATAAGTATGACTTATGTTATGTGTTTTTATATAATCTTTTTCTATGCCAATGTGTAAAAGTATTGTCTTGATTACTCTGCAACATAGAAAATTTATGATATCATACAAGTAAAACAATTTTTAATGTAGCAAAGAAGGATGTATATACAAAATAATGAGGTTTTTTATTCTATTCTTAAGGAAAAAATAATATAGTATAACTATTGAATGATTAGTTTTTATATTTATGTTTCAATTAATAAAAAGTAATTTTATTTTATTTCAAAATAAAATTTGTAATTTTTTTAATTAAATTAACAATTATAATCATTTTATTTTGAGAAAAAAGATTTACCCGTGCGTTTTGCATGGGCCAAATATTATATATATATATATATATATATATATATAGAGAGAGAGAGAGAGAGAGAGAGGGTCAATTGACACCAATGTGTCAAATGTTACTTTGACACCAAATTTTAACCATCGATCTTAATTTAATCTAACGGCTTAAGTTTATCATATTTATTGAAGAGATAGAATAATTAAAGCAATTTTAATATTGAAAGACAAAATATGATTTATCTAATGAAAAGATATACTAAGCATCTTGATTATTCATTAAGATTATATTATTTATCTAATAAATATTTATATTTTTAATCGAAAAATACTTATTAATGCTATGTTTTCAATAATCAATCTTATCAAATCCTTTTAATAATTAGTTTTATGTAATAAATATTTTATATTTTAACATTTTTAATGTGTTGAGAAATCTTTTAATGTGTTGCTTGAGTCTACAAGGTTCTTTTTTTCGGTTGCTTTGTCATATCAAACAGATTTTTTGGGTGCTGGTATGGAATAGTTTTGATGCTGCAAACCTTCTTGATCTTCATATTTCCTTGATCTTTGCATGGTCAGACTATGAAAATCGCCTTTGGTTGTCACCTGGCTTTTTGAACACTTAGGGTCATCTCTGTTATTTTGGTCAATGGACGCCTGGGGGGATTTATTCCTCTGCTTGGATATCTCGTGTGCTTGCTAATGGTTGTGTGGATACTTTTTTTTTTTTTTTACCTCTTTTGGTGTATATTTATCACCAGGGCCGTCCTTGAGAATTTAGGTGCCCTGTATGAACTGAAAGATTGATGTGTGTGTATATATATATATATATTGATTATCAAAAGAGCACAAAAAACTGCAAAAAAAAAAAAAAAATTAGCCGTTAATTATTTTAATACAACCTCAAGTGAAAAAAATTATTACCAAAGAAAAGGAAAATATTACAGTAGTATACTACAATAGTCATTTTATAAAAATTGGGCCCTCAAGTAAAAAATTGAACTATATAAAATTTTATTTTAATATATACATTAATACATATATATTAAGTTTAAAACAAAATTGGTGCCCCCTTAAAAATGGGGCCCTGTGCGGTCGCACCATCAATCATGTTCAGGGCCACCAGTGTCTATCACACTGGTTTTTATGTGGCCTTGGGGGATCCGTTTATTTTTTTCTTTGGGGATGTGAGAGGATCAAGTTAATGTCTCAACCTTTTAGTTATTGTAACTTTTGGTTGAACCTTACCTTTTTTTTTTTTTTGATGAGCAAAAGAAATTTATTAAAAAAGAGTACAAGGGGTACTCTAACCCATATACAAAGAAAGTAGCATGCAAAAGCATCATCACAATGGTTGAACTTTACCTTGATTTTTCTTCAGTTATGTTTACTATACACAACAAAAAATTCACTATTTAGAGACCAATTTAGATACCAAAAAATTTTGGTCACTGTAGTGATCGATTTAGAGACCAATTTGAACTAGTTGCCCAACCACTGGTCACTAATGTATAGTGACCGATTTAGCGACCAATTTGAAATTTCGATCTCTAAATCGGTCGCTAAGTCGGTCTCTAAATAGCAATTTTTTTGTAGGGATGGTGTTCCTTTGTAAATGGGTCTGGGTGCCTCATGTACCCCATATATTATATTTTTTTGACTTATAAAAAAAAGGGTATGAATTTTAATTTTTAAGGTTTTGATCATACTGGAGTCTTGGTTTTAGGGTTTTGATGGATCTTTTGGGTCTTGTAGATAATCCCCTTACTTATTTTTAACTAGATTCTTTCACGGGCCTTGGCTGAATTGTGATTTTTTTAGTGCATAATTTACTTTAGTTATTTCGAGAATAAATATTGAGACTCGTGCTTTGTTTTTTCTTAAAAAAAAAAAATAGCTAGGATTATTCTACAAATAATCAAAATGTATAAGTTTTATTATGCTGAGAAAAACAAAATGTAAAATTTACTTTATTGTTATTTGTTTAATTATGTTAGCTTATGCCTTATGTTATGAATGTTTTGAAATATTTTAATACATACCGAGTCAACTGGTTCAACCAATGACTCACGATATCAACCAATGAGCCATTAACCAAGTGCTCTGACTGAGTAGATGATCGATTTGAGTTTTATAATATTAAACAAAAAACACATTTAAACAATTTCTTAAAACAATCATACTTAAATATAAACAATACAATTTAATATTCTGCAAGAATTATTGATATTTTTTTTCGGTAAGTGAAGTTTTAATTTATTAATAAAATCTAGCTTTAGCATCATAGTATCCACCCCTCCCCCCCTTCTAGGAAGGGTTGGAGGGCTTATTTTTTTATTATTATGTAAACTTATTAAAATTCTCTTCAAACTTGTAAGAACCAGCTAGAATCTTAGAAGATACAATCTATAAGGTAGACATGATAAGCCTCCGATATTGACCATAATTTGGAGGTTGGTTTTGGTTCCCAAGCATGTTATCCAGCTCTTTGACAAACCTCATCATAGCTTTGACTCGCAAGCAAATTGGTATTATTGTACATTCTTCTCCTTTTGCATTCTTAAAAGAGCCGAAAAAGATTATTCCAGGAAAAGACTCTGGTCCGCCTATGGGTACTCCACCATACACTGCCTTCCCCCACCCAAAATTATGGTCTCTGGGCCCAATACGTGTCAAGTCTGACACAACAAAAGATCTTATGGTTGTAAAAAAGGGTCGTCCCTTAATAACCATTAGATCAGCCACAGAATGCATATATTCATTTGTCACTTCAGCCTTTGCTTTCTTTATTAACTCTACAGCATGCCCAATTGGATTGTTGCTAAGCTTCCCAACAGTGGTGACCGCTGCTGGGTATGCGATGGCGTTGCCATAATAGCCAATAGGTAATGGAGGGTTTAGCCTAGGTCGTGCGTTGACTATGCACATCAGGCGAACTTCTTCATCTTGGTTTAGCAGCAATGCTTTAGTAAGGCAGCACCAAAGACATGCCATGATAACCTCAGATTTGGTGCATCTACTAAGTTGATGGGGAATCAAACGACGAATGGCAGATATTTCGGATGGTCCAATGAAGAAATATTGTTGAACCATGTCATCCTCGTTTGAAATGATGTTCCCTTCCTTGGTCTCAGGCACGTCCTCAAATTCACGATGGTTGCATGTAATCTGAGGTGGATCTCTTGCGCATAGGAGTTCCCTGCGCCACACAGGTGAAATGGAAGGTTCACGTGCACCCCGAGCTATTTCAGACATGGCTTTCATGAATTGTGATATACCGGTTCCGTCACCTATGCCATGGTTCACACGTGTGCCAAGGATGAAACCACCGCACTTAAGGCGTGTGACCTGTTATTTAAAACCCAATGTTAATATTTATAAAATATAATGAGAAATTCGGATTTGGATTCCCCGCATTTACGTATTCACCAAGTTACAAGATACACCATTGGATCAATCTTGTTTTTCTTTTTTTAAATTTTTTTAATGCACACTCAAATGCATCTAATGGTCTATATCAATGAATGCGTGAATGTGTGAAAATAATAAATGCAGGGAATCCAAATCCGAGAAATTCTATGCATAGTTTAAAACATTAATCAGGAAAATGTTAAACAATACATAACCCTGGTTAGTATGTTATAAATGTTATTTTTAACTTTAACCTGTATGAGAAGAAGGGGACAATTTAAAATTCCTTCTGAGCCAGGTGCATCATAAAGGAATTCTCGGAAGCATGGGAGCAAGGTTTGAAGAGTGTCAACAATTTGATCAAGTGTCACGTCTGCATCAGCCTCAATGAATATGACACCCTCCCCAGTGCAATCCACCATCAATTTGCGACCTGGTCCCTCCCTAAGCCTACCCGCAAATGGGTAGTAGAACACAAGTGTTTGTGCTAGTGCATCTCTAATCACTTTAACTGGGTCCTTCCCTGACATTGATGGTTCATGATGATATATTTGTATCATTGGAACTTGGAAACGGAGTCCTTGTTGATCATCTATGTCGGAGAGTTGTTTAACTTCTTTGGGAGTGGGCATAGATGGGGCCACCAACTCCGGTTGGCATCTCCTAACTATAAATGGTAGAGAGGGAGATGATGGTGAAGACATGTTAATTATGAGAAAATGGGATCGAATTGTAAGAGACTTGGTAAGTGTTGTACTATGTGTAGTTTGAGTGAATGAATGGAGCAAGGGCTTTAATCAGCATTTATAATGGGGCAAATTATCGCTGGAGTGAAAATTCTACCACGTTTTATTGATGGCCAGGGCTGATGTTTTCAAAACATTGTTTTGTTCATTGAACGTAATGAATGACTTTGGATGAGTATTTGACAAACGTGATTTTGAATGGAATTGATTTTGTAGAATTGATATCAGTATAATTGAACTTGAAGTAAAGTGATTTATGTTTGGATAATTTTATTTTAAAAGCAAGTTTAATATAAAACTTAATGAAACTTTTCAATCCAGAAGCAGAAGCCAAAATTACTTATGCATCCAAAAGTGAGTTTGATTATTCCCGCCATATAATCAAACATGCATTGAATGCTCGTCATTGATTTGTCGGGTCACATATGCAACACAAATCTAGCATGGGCCATGAGAAAATTTAGTATAACAATGACCGTGGAGGTCAATGTATAGTTCCTTTTTTTAAATTAAACTTTGTATATATACTAAATAATTGGTTTGTGGGAGTGGGGATTTGTGTACAGAATTTTGCATGCATATGCATCAATCAAGTGTGATTTTTTTTAATATTATAATATATTAAAATAATTGTTTATATTGTAAGCTTCAACAATATTTTGTTTTATACCAATATTATGTTCTTTGAGATAATAGTGTTTATTATTCAAAAAGAAGAAGAAGAGATAATAGTGTTTATATTGATTAATATTTCAAATTAATATTAGTTTTGTGTTTATATTATAAAATATTATCAAATTATTTTGATAAAATTATTTTTATATCAATTTTATAACCATGGATAAAAAGAAATTTATTTAAAACAATAATAGATAAATAATAAATAATTAAAATTGAGGTAAAAAACAATATGATAAAAAAGTTATAAAATGATTTTTACTTGTAACAATTATCCTCATGGAGAAGTAAAATGCTGAGGTATTTGTACAAAGAAGTATGGTGTTTTTTTATTTAAAAATAGTGTAAAAACAATATAATAAAAATATTAGCCAAATTACATTTCTTTTCTTAAAAGTAGACTAAGAAAAACCATAAACTACGTGTCATTGCGTAACTATCTGTGTAAGCACATTGGGTCCGTGGTCCAAAAATAGAAGAGAAGGAGTTCTAGATTTTATTTAATTTTAATATATTTCGGTGTAACAATCACACATATACAATAATATATAATTATTGATTAACAAATCTTATGCTAACAATATATTAAAATTAAGAATAAAGTTTCAAATTGGTCCCAGAAAAATTTAGGAGATCCACTTTTGGTCTCTGAAAAAAAAATTAACCACTTAGTCCGTCAACCACTTGGTCCCTAAAAAGTGAAAAAACATGCACAATTTTAAGATATCTAGGTTTCAAAATTTTGCACACTTTTCCATTTTCGTTCATTTTTTATAGTGGAAATTTGTCATAGGTAACCCTGACCTACTAACTAGTTAGACATGATGGTTAACGGGACATATAGGCAAGTAAACGAACATTAAAAGTGGAAAGAGTGACTAATGTGTCCTGCATTTGTATAAATTTGAGTGACGAAGTAATTAATTTATTTTTTTCAGAGACCAAAATTGGGTCCCAGAATTTTCAGTGACTAATTTGGGCCTTTTGTCTAAAATTAAATTAACAAATGTAAAATCTTAGCCTATCAAACAAAAACAGAAGTACAAAAAATTATGGATGCAAGTGTTCCCTATTCCCTTGCAACGTAATATGAAATCATCGAATATAAAAAATGCCTAAGTTTGTTTACTCTTTAGAAAAACAATTAATTTCAGTATCTTTTTTGGCTAATTTTGATAATATTTTCATACTTATTTTTTAGAAAATAATTAAGAGAAAATCAAAATACATGAAGATGGGAGAGTGAAGAAAAGAAGGTTGGATAAGTTTCTGACTATATATCCAGCGCTGAACGTCAGGTTTCTTACACTGAGCGTTGAAAAAGACGAATGAAGTGGCTCTATATAAGGCTAGTGTTTTTTATTTTTTTGACGCAATTATGTAAGGCTAGTGTTGGGCGCTGGCATGCGTGACAAAAATTGGTCTCCAGATGGCTAGTGTCTAGCATTACCAAGCCTGCTCTGGGCGATGACATATATCAATATCATTTTAACCTGACTTGCATTTTTGGAGCTGAAGATGGGGAGAAGAAGGAATTCTTCATCATCTACCTTCTACTTCATGGAATTACATCTCTCTTTCTCTCCATTTTTGTTTCCTAGGGATTATCATGTTTAGCTAAACTTCTTTTAGCTAGGGATAGCATGTAGTCCTTTTACTATTGAAGTTTTGTTGATTTTCTATGTTATCCTATGAACAATTGGCTATTTTTTATTTATTTTTTATATTAAAAAAGTTTAGATTGGGGGAATGCACGCCTCCTTGTAAGGTCAGAGAATACCATCAACCTCAGCGAGGATTTATAGTGGAATTTATATATTGCCTACCAACAGGGGAGATCTAAGAATCGAACACAAGTCACAGCTAGTGTGAGCGGAAGGGTTGACCAGATGTGCCAACCCCAGTTGGCGAACAATTGGCTATTTGATGTATTAATTATTGTTTCTAAATGACATTTGAATGCTTGGTCATCATTCTTATGCTTCGGGGGTTCATTGATATGCTAGAGATAATGATAAGTGGACTAATTGTCCCTTGTAATCATTACCATTAGTTAGGTAATCTAAGAATAAATTATTCCATTGATGAGGTTTTGCTTATTAATAATTTCATGAAGCTTAATAATATTCCTTGTTAATTAGACTCATTGGGATTAGGATAATTAATAGGGTTTATTAGAATTAATCACCTAAGGAAATTAATGAGATATTTAATGAATTAGGGAATTTCACCTATAACCACCCAAATGGAATTAGGATAATTAGGTTTTGACATTTCAAATGATTCATGTTGGCCCAGGCAATCATTATCCAAGAGGGGGTAAATTGAGTTTATAAATTTTTTTAAAGTATTTTACCAAAAATTATTTTCTCAATATAAAATCTTAAATCACACAATAACTAATAAACAAAGAGCAGCATTCTAATGACTTAATCAATCAAGTCATTCCTAATTTGGTTTCTGCTTAAGATAACAATGTGCTGGTCAATATGCCCTCCAATGAGGAAATTAAATCTGCTATGTTTTCTATGAATGGGAGTGGTGCCCCTGGCCCGAATGGTTTTAGTGGTTATTTCTATCAGAGATTCTGGGACATAGTGGGATTGGATGTATGCAATTCTGTGTCTCAATTTTTTAGTAAGAATTGGCCTCTCCCCAACCTGAACTCCAACTTAGTAGTCCTGATTCCAAAATTTCCTCATGCTGATAAGGTGGAGGACTATAGACCAATTGCTTTAGCAAATTTCCAATTTAAAATCATAACCAAGGTGCTTGCTGATAGGTTGGCTAATATTGTTCCCAAGATCATCTCACAGCAGCAGAGAGGCTTCATCAGGGGAGGAGGAGGGGCGGAGGATCTTCCTAAGTGGTCAGATGAACCCACTCAATTTTAAAAAAATTACTTACTCCCTTGTATTTTTTTTTTTTAACCCCACTCATTTTATATTTTTGCACCCACTACCCTCTAGCCTCTACACTCTCTTATCCCTTCCATCTATTGGGACTCATTTAAACAACACAACACTCTCTCATTTGGTTTTACCAAGTGACCCCTCTCCATCTTTTTTTTTAATTCAAAATTTTGTCCCTTCTCTCTTCACATGTCAGTCGTGCGTGTGGGTCCTATCCTGTGTGTGTTTATTGTTATTAGGTTTTATTTAGATTTTCGTTTTTCATTCCGCTTTCCATTTGTATGTGTGTGACGTTGTGTATGTGTTATGTATTAGTTTTTAGTTTTTTTTTTAAGTTTTGTTTATTATTTATTTAATTTTTTGTATTTGTTTTTTTTCCTTAAGCCCATTGTATTTTTTTATTTTTAATTAGTGTCTATCTTATTTAATTTTAATAGTTAAAAGTAGTTATTTAATCAAATAAGATATTTTAAGCAATTTCTCCTAAATAATTTGTTATGTGAAATTTAAATAAAAGGAAACAATTTTTTTATGAAAGGATTAGTTGTGATGCGACATCTTGTTGACTCTCGGTCTTTAGGAGTTGGTTTTATAGGGGTAAACAGGGAAAAGAGTTTTGAGAATGAAAAATAATCGAATCACGACAATCTTAAGCTAAAACATGATAGATGACATAAGAATCCTTTTTTTTTTCTCAAAAAAAGGTTTTTTTATTTATTTATAAATTTAAGCAAAATATCAAATATGATAGATTATCTATGAAACGACTTTTTAGCTAAAAAACAGCTAAAATAGGGAAACTTAATCTTTCCCAAACACGCTCTTAATGGAACAAAAAAAAAAGTATGGAAAGGAGGGACGAAACTAACAAATATCATAGAGGAACCATTGAATTGTGTCGAAATAGAGAGACAGAGGAGGAAGAAGCTCAATCAAAGGTTGTATGTGCTTAGATCAGTGGTCCTATCTATCGATCATTGAAAAAATTGAAGGACATTGGATGGAAGGATCAAATTTGCAACATCGAAAAAATAAGGGGACCAAATAAGTCCAAAAAAAAATAAAATTCGCAGGGATCAAGGATTAAAAACGCATTTAAACTTAATAGTTGTTATTATTATTATTATTATTATTATTTTATTATTATTATTATTATTATTATTATTATTATTATTATTATTATTATTATTATTATTATTATTATTATTATTATTATTATTATTTATGAAATAGATTGCCCCCATTGACCCAGGGTCTTGGATCTGCCACTGGGCTTCATCAGATATAGGCATATTACTGATTTGCATCTGCCTTGCATCAGAATCAATCAATCTGCTTGACTACCATTTGAGACCATGGATTCTTGCTTGAGTGGATGAGGGATGCGGAGATTATCAGTATGGTGTTTCATGGTGTTCTGTGCCTTCTGCAGATTAGTGGTGAGCTTAGAAAGAATTAACTCCTTGCTACTGAGCTCCTTATCAATTGCCTCAATAGAAGAGGTTCCAGTTATGTAGTGGGGAAGAGAGGGAGGGGGTTTGCCATAAACAACAGTGAGTGGGAAAAGTCCAGTAGAAGAATGAACACTAGTGTTATAGACATATTCGACCCAATGGAGGTACTTACCCCAAGTTTGTGGCTTTCATGAGCATAAGCACGAAGATATTGTTGCAGCATTTTATTAACGGTTTTGGTTTGCCCATCGCTCTGTGGGTGATAAGCAGTTGACATACACAACTTAGTACCACTCAACCGGAACAAGTTCTGCCAGAAACGACTCATAAACACCAGGTCACGATCCGAGATAATGCTGCGCGGCATGCAATGAAGCTTGTATACTGTTTTTTCAAACAATTTTGCTACTTGTGATGCGGTGTAGAAACCCGGAAGTGAGGCAAAATGGGATGCCTTGGAGAAACGATCTACCACCACAAAGATCTTAATGTGCCCATGTTAAGGAGGTAGACCTACAATGAAGTCCATCGAGATATCTTCCCAAACCCCAATAGGAATTGGAATCGGTTGTAGCAATCCATATGGTTTGTGATTAGCAGACTTCATGCTCTGGCAAGTGAGGCCGGAATTCACAAATCTAGTAACATCAGCCCTCATCCCTTGCCAAAAGAAGTTGGCCGAGAGGCATGAAAGAGTTTTTTGGATTCCCGTGTGACCACCCAATGGAGAATAGTGAAATTCTTCTAACAACACATTCTTAAGGGTGGAGGTAGGATGTATGTAAATTTTATCTTCACACAAAAGCACTCTCTGGACAATCTTGAATGTGGGACAATCTTGAAGTTCCTCTTTTTTTGTCACTACTGGGGAGGAGGTTAACATACAAAGGATTTTGAAAGATAAATGTAGGTCATTGCAAGCTACAATCCCTTTTTGGTGAAGTATAGATTGCTTTTGCCTTTGCTATGTTGTGACCTCTCTAATAGGGATAGTATAGTTGATTCAATAGCTTTTTGAGCAAGGTGATCAAGTCACCATAAATTAGTTGATTCAATAGCTTGGATTAATTATATTCTAATTTTACAAAATCTTGCATATCTTTCAGCTAGGCTTAAGCATTTTCCATTCACTAACGGGTTAATTTTGTTTTGTCTTGATGGGTGATCAGGTTGGCACTCCTCCTGTAATTGCTCCAAAGCAAAAGGTTGCACCCAAGGAAGAACCTGACTTTAATTGTCCTGTAATGTGCTAGAATTTACCTTTATTTGTTCATAGGTAAAAATTAAGAAGTGCTGGAATTTTATTGTTATGAAAGTTTTCTCCATTTATTTGTTAACTTAACTTACGAGAAAGAACACGTGCTTTTCAATCTTTATTTTGAATTCTCTATAGTCATTTGGTCCTTTAAAGAATTTTTTTATACCAAGTTTTGTCAAAAGCTAAATACTAAGGTTTCAGGACTTGAGAAACATGTCATTTTATAAAAATGGACTTATTAAGTTATTATACATGCAAGGACAACGAGAAAACAGAGTTTAACTCATTTGTTACATAATAAGCAGTAAATAGAAATTGAGACTTAATTTTCTTTAGAAGTTTGATTGTATCATTACAAATAATTTATTTCATTATATATAAGATCCATAAGTATGACTTATGTTATGTGTTTTTATATAATCTTTTTCTATGCCAATGTGTAAAAGTATTGTCTTGATTACTCTGCAACATAGAAAATTTATGATATCAAACAAGTAAAACAATTTTTAATGTAGCAAAGAAGGATGTATATACAAAATAACGAGGTTTTTTATTCTATTCTTAAGGAAAAAAATAATATAGTATAACTATTGAATGATTAGTTTTTATATTTATGTTTCAATTAATAAAAAGTAATTTAATTTTATTTCAAAATAAAATTTGTAATTTTTTTTAATTAAATTAACAATTATAATCATTTTATTTTGAGAAAAAAGATTTACCCGTGCGTTTTGCATGGGCCAAATTATATATATATATATATATAGAGAGAGAGAGAGGATCAATTGACACCAATGTGTCAAATTTTACTTTGACACCAAATTTTAACCATCGATCATAATTTAATCTAACGGCTTAAGTTTATCATATTTATTGAAGAGATAGAATAATTAAAGCAATTTTAATATGGAAAGACAAAATATGATTTATCTAATGAAAAGATATACTAAGCATCTTGATTATTCATTAAGATTATATTATTTATCTAATAAATATTTATATTTTTAATCGAAAAATACTTATTAATGCTATGTTTTCTATAATCAATCTTATCAAATCCTTTTAATAATTAGTTTTATGTAATAAATATTTTATATTTTAACATTTTTAGTTTTATAGTTTTATCAAAATATAAACATTTCATAAACATTTTATATATTCACCTAATCGATATTTAATGTTTATTTAATAACTTTACAGTTTTTTTTATTTTTGACTAAATTAATATAATATAAAATATATATTGAATTAATTATTTATCTATTAATTAAATATATTAATGAAATATATATAATAAATATCAGCTTTTTACTTTTTTATATAATAATTTAATTCTCAAAAAATAATTTAATACTTAGTTTAATAAAAATGATTACGAAACTAATTAAGTAAACAATAATATTGACGAATTGAATATATTAAATATTATCAAATTCTTATATTTTATTAAAAACGAAATAAGAAATTTTAAAAATATAAATATTTATCCGATAAACCTTTTATAATTTTATTCATGATATTTTTTTAATTTAATTATCTTTGTAATATTTCACTAAAGAAAATTTACACCTCTTACACCTAATATTAACCGTTGATGATACTTAGATCCAATGGTTATGATATGTTTCCAATTAGTGAGTCACGTGACTGAACTTTTGCTCTCCCTGACATTTGTTTTCCTCTCTCACCCAATTCATGCGCAGTGCCTCGTCCCTCTCTTAGGCCCGCTGCATGCCGTCGTTGCGCCACCGTTTCAAGCCTCGCGTGACGCCCCTGCTCCATTCCATGACCCTCACGCTGTTGTTCCACACGACCATGACCCACGATAGCTATCAGTTAAAGTTTCAAGCTTATCAGTTATCACTACTCATTTATGAAAAAAAAGGGCCCAAAAATTCAAATAAATAACTAGAAACCCAAGATAGCAAAAGCTGCAAAACAACGGAAGATGAAAGAAACCCAAAATTGAAATTGAAATTGGTCATTTGGAATCTTAGAAACCTAAATTATTTATTAGAATGAACTTGAAAGCGAACAATTCCTTTGCGGCTGTTTGTGAAGTGTGACTGAACAATTCCAAGATTTAATTTCCATTGTCTCTTTTTTTAATTTCTGTTGTGCATCAATCTGTCAAGAAACCCACGCTAAAAGCAAGAAACTTGCTCTGGTGTCGTGGGCGTAAGAGAGGGAAGGCAATGAGCCAGGAAAGGAGAAATTTCAGAGTCACATGACTTACTAATCTCAACGAATCAGAACCATTGGATTTAAATTTATTCAGTGGCTGAGATTAAGTGCTCTCGGTGTAAACTTTTTTGGGTGTAAATTGATCCATCTTCTCTCTGTAAACACCCGATTTTCGTCTAAGGATATACGTTACTATGGATGCCTAGTTGTTGTTGTAGTTATTATTATTGTTATTATTAGTATTAATGAAGTTAGTATTGTTATTTATATAATTGATAATGTAATTGTTATTATTGTTATAGTATTTTTATATGTATGTATATATTATTAAATACGATAATATGTATTTTAATATATGATTATTTGCATTAATATGAGATTGTACCCCTTAATGTGTGATCTTCTATGGATATATGATTTTGTATGTGATTTTATACGTTAATACATAATATGTGTTTTTATTAATAATAAGTGATTAAGAAAGATATTATAAGATATCGTATGATTTAGTATTTAAATCGAGATAATGTATCTCCTAGGTTTTAGTCCCTCAATTAATCAGATTTGAGTCCTTATTAATATAGGATAATCAACTTTTTAATTATCTCTTAAGATCTTAACATAATCTCCTAAGGATCCTATCTAGAAATAACTACCAAATCTGTCGCTAAACTTCCATTGAACTTTTGACCATCTTGGAGTCCGATTTAGGATTCGACCATTAGACATTAATTTGTAGATATTTCTCTGAGATTTTTAACTACACCAAGAACGCCTCAATCGGAAACTTGTAGCTCAAGTTATGGTCAAAATATCGAACTATATACAGTTTGGGCTGAAATAGGAACCCGTTATGACCCAAACTCATATATATACCATTAGACTCGACATAAACCTAGTTTACACGACCCCAACACTCAGGAAACTGCCTCCCCCCTTACTCTTTGAATTATTATGGTTTTTCTCCCTAAAACTCTCTCTAGGGAACCCGTTCTTGCACCATTCTTCACTGCTTCTTGATAGGAGAACATCGCTACGAATAGGGGTTCGTTGTGCTTGTTGTTTGGGACTTTAGAAAAGGTAAAATTCGTGCACTGTCCCTTGTGTTCTTTCTTTCAAGTTCTTGATCTCTTCCTTTTGATTTATTGATCTTAGAATTGAACCAAAGTGTCTCTTTGGCATTCTTGAGGTCGTAGACAAGTGCTAGTGAGACGGGACCCTAGTGGATCTTCTTTCTTCTTTTGAAACGCGAACCGCATATCAGGTATGGAGAGAAGGAATAGTATTGACATGTAGGCATTGGGGGTAGCGTAAGATGAAGGGTTAACCCATGACCCTGTCCTATGTTGTTTGCCTATTTGATGTTAATTGATATATGTATAATATGATTATAATGTTGATGACATGCTTTAATTATTGTATTGTTTGATGTTAATTATTGATGATGTATGATTGGATGTTATTGGTATGCCCAATTGTGTATGATGTTAAATGATGCCATGAATGTTCATGATGATGATGATGATGCTATTATGATGACGCGGTGCTCAGAAAAAGTGTTGATTGTTGTGCATGTTAATGCCAGCAATGACGTAAATAAGACTATAACCAATTAATAGGGCTTATTAATGATGTTAAAACCTTAGAAGAGATGTTAATAAAGATGAATGCATTTAAGGGATGTTTTCCCAGTTTGTTTATAAGACAAGAATATAGTATGAGAGGCAAGGTTATGTTCATAGGGTTTAGTCAAAGACCCTAGGATTGATTGGTGAGTGTTTTAGTGACGTTAGTATTGAAGCTAGAAGTAAAAGACATGGGAACAATTAAAGGTAATGAAACTGATGACTGATGGTGTAGCTTAAACTAATAGGTTTGATCTTTGAATGCCCTAGAATACTTAGTAAGGGTTTTTCAACCCTTCTTCCTAGAAATAGTACGGCCACACTCTACTGAGCACGGTCTTGCTCAACAGTCAGCACGACCGTGCTTGACTTAACAGTCAGCACGCCCGTGCTGAGGGGGAAGCATGCGCATGCTTCCCGATACAAATCAGAACACAAACGGTAACAAGGGGTGTTTCACCCTAAACACTTCTAATAATGAAGAAGACACCAAACCAAGTAAAAACAAGCTAGATAACTTAAAGATAATAATGTACCTTAGTAGCCGAGTGGCCAAGGGGGACCTTGATGCTTAATGGTCAAGTTGTTGAGCTCTGGTGCCTATGGGCCAGAGTGTTAATAACTAAAGTGAAAAGATGTTGTTCTGTACCTTGGTAGCCGAGTGGCCAAGGGGACCTCGATAGCCGAGTGGTCGAGGTGTTGATCTCTGGTGCTTATTGGCCAGAGTGTTGTTGTTCTGTACCTTGGTAGCCGAGTGGCCAAGGGGACCTTGATGCATAATGTCAAGATGTTGTTAAAAGATATTGGACCTTGGTAGCCGAGTGGCCAAGGGGGCCTTGATGCTTAATGGTCAAGGTGTTGAGCTCTGGTGCTTTTTGGCCAGAGTGTAAGTGAAAAGATTATGTGATAAAAGATTAAAGACTAAAGATGAAAGATAAAGTTGATGATGATGATGAACTTGGGTAGCCGAGTGGCCCAAGCGAAGATGGTGATTGTTGGTTGTGCACTGTGTTGCTCATTCATTCATTGGAGTAGTAGAGTAGCGTTGCATCGCATAACATGCCTTGTTTGGAATCATAAATATATATGTAGAATGTCAATATGATGAGATGATTATGTTTGATATGCTATGTTTATATGATGCATGTTCATCTTGCTAACTGCTTCCATGCCATTATGTTGATACATATGTTTCTTACTCCCCGACGTTTGTTGTTTGGTTGCATGTATCTTTTTGGATATGCAGAGGACGGTGAGAAGCTTGCTGAGGAGTGACTCTGAGGAGCCGCTACTCGTAGTTTAGTTTATGTGACATCGGGGTTGGGTTAAATGTTTTATTTATGTTATGCTATTTTTCAAACATGTTTTATTTTCCGCGTATGATGTTTTGTTTCAATGTGGTATCTTCTACCCGTTGGTTTCATTTTATAATAAATGATATGCATGTGTTTATTTATTTTCGAAAATCAAATATTCTCCTTCTACGTTATCACTTTATCAATGCATGCGGGGTAGATATATATATATATATATATGTTGGAAGATTCTTTCCTTTATCCATTGAGTGATCAACATCCTAGTAATAAATGAGCTTGTCCATGCATGTACATGTTTATATATAAATGATTTAATTGGTATGCATTATTAGCCTAAAGATATTTTTATATTGTCAATTAACCATAAATTGCCAGACACAAGATGAAGATTTAGATAAGATGATTTCTGATTGTTTGATAGCGTAAAACAGATTTACTGGCAGTGCATCAAAATTAAACTCTTATACATAATGTACAAATAATTAAATGATGTTTGTCCACAAAAGATATTGTGCACTCGAAAAATTAATAATCACTACAAAAAGGGTGTTTAGCGACCGCCAAATTCAGTCGCTAAATAGCAATAAAAAATTTTGGTAGTAGATTGCCTAGTTGCTAAAGTGATTGTTGGTTGCTAAATCAGTAGCTAAAACTATTTAGCAACAGATTTAGCGACCAAATTGATATATTTAGCGACCAAATTTTCATATTTAGCGACTGATTAAGTGTGATCGTTAAATTTGATCACTAAAATACCTTTTTTTTGTAGTGAATTAAGGGTATAATTAATAAAAATAAGCAGTAAGAGTGACGATAGAGAAATTAATCAATTAAATATATCAGTGGTAGAAGTTTTTGTAAAGCAATATTATGTCACAAAGTGAATGCTATCAAACTCGGGTCAGGCCGGTTGGTTGGACCAAATATCGACCAAATGGTCGGTGCAAGTGACTCATTTGATCAGACTTGCAAGTATGGACCGATATGACTCGACCGGTTTTGGGAAAAATGATGAATTAGGTAGAACCATCCATATATCTACAACCAAGGAGGAAAAAAACAAATAGGCAGAAAGAAGAGGGACAAGGAGTGTGAAAGCAAGAAAATCATGAGAGAAGGAGAGTGTCCACTGCCTGCATGAGTGTATAACATCTGCATTTATCAACAGAAACATCCAGAAACTGTATAATGGTATCAACCACAAGAAATTGTAAAATGGGCCTCAATCCATTCGAGGATGGCTTGAGATGGTATAGAAAATATATCAATGGCATGGAAAGTAGTACAAAATGCAATATATGGAAAGTAGAAAGAAGAACAGGAATTGCATTGTTTTAAAATCGTATGTGTTAGCCTTGCGCTTTTGATTTCTACACTAATTCAATATACTAATTGCTTATTAAAAAAAAATCGTATGTGTGATTGTGATTTGTGTGGTAGGAGCAAATGGAGAAATGACGCAAAGGCAGTGTCACTATATGTATTTTAATTTTTAGGGTTTTGATCACAAATTTTTTTTTGAAGCAGGGTTTTGATCACATTGGTGTTTTGGTTTTAAGGTTTTAAATGACCTCTGGGGCCTTATAGTTTTTTTATTTCACAATGGGCATTTCCGTACATCATTTAAACCAGATTCTCTCATGGGCCTGGGCCGAAATGTGTTTTTTCAGAGCATTAATTTCCTTTAGTTATTTTGAGAATAAAAAATAAGGAGACTTATCCATTGCTTATTTTTTAAATAGAGAAATATATTCTACAAATAATCAAAATGTATAAATTTCATTATTTTAGAATAACAACATGTATAATTTATTGTTGGTTCCAAAACTTAAATGGATGCCACAAAGTCCTTGAGTACAAAACAAATACACAAAGAAAACAACAGCCACACAGGAAATACAACAAACAACAAGAAAGGGATAGAAGAATTGTACACACAAGATTTAGCGTGGTTCGATCCATGTGATCTACATACACGGGAGAGAGCAGCACCACTAAGAATCAATGATCTCAGTTTCAAAATAGGGAACTCCTTGAATTTGTCACTCCCCTGTTCACAAGAACATGAACAAATCCCAAGCTTATCTCTCTATTTTCACACAAACCTTAGATCTTTTCTCTCATTCTCAATGAATCAAATACAATGAATAACTCTTCAATGTTGTGGATGAAATTCGAGCTCTAAGAACCCTTGATCTTACACTCAAAACTGATCTTATGCAGAAACTGAACATAACAGGCTTTGTAGTCGTGTCATAATCGATTATTTAAGTGCTATAATCTATTATGCCTTCCCCGCCTGCACTCCGCGTTTCTGGAATTCCACGTAATCTATTATACTAATTGATTACACCTTCTCTGCCAGCTCTGGTAATCCACATAATCGATTATGCCTCCTTTGTTTGCATTCCATATTTATGGAAATGCACGTATTGGATTATTCTAATCGATTACAAGTTCTCTGCCAGTCCCATAATCGATTATGCAAACTCATAATCGATTATCCCTGCTGAAAACTTCACTTTGCTGATTTTGAGGCATCTTTCAACATTTCTCCACCTTGACTCCAAATCAAAGATCTTGAGACCAAAACCAATCACCAGTGTGTGCTGCTCTTGTTAAGTCTAAGTTTTTCACATTTCTGATTTTGATGAATCCAAACAAAGGATGATTTTAAGTGAACCTTTTTGAAATCCATTAATATGTGTATTAAGTGTGCAGATCATAAAGCAAGAGCATTATGGCAAAACAACAAGTCTTAAAGATGCATCTGTACTATAATGACATAATGCGTCTGAAGGAAGACTCAGTATATACAAGCCATGAAAATGCGTCTTACTCTACGACTTGACTGGAAGTCCTTCGCTTTACTTATATTCGATAGTCAAGAACATTCCCTTGCATTTTCAATTCAAGAAAATCAAATTCAGAAGCTCAAAGTATCAATCCATGTTTGAAATTCCTTTTGTTGCAAAAGGCAAAATGACCTTTACTCGGTCGCCAGGGACGGAGCCAGAAATTTGACATTAGGGGGACCAAGATCAAATATATATATATATATATGTATATATATATAACATGAAAGATAATAGAAAAAATTAACAAACATATAAAGGCAAACTATGTGAAACCAATTTGATATATGATTAACAATTTAATATAATATAAAGAATAAATTATACTCAACTACATTTAAATTTATCAAAATAACATCAAAACCCAAATTTGGCTATAAAGTACATTCCATCCTATTTTTTACTTAAGACTAGCTATTGACTCAACAGTGTTAAGTTTCTGGAAATAAAAAAATATTTAGAATAAGTTATTTGCCAAAGAAAACTCGTATTAGGGATTTGAATAACTTGGATGCTACAAAAGAACTTTCTCAAATAGTATTTTCCGACTACAATTTCTTAACTTTTGAAACAATGATTTTGTGTTAGATACCAAATACATGTCATTCAAAATAACTTGAGATTTTTGTTATAGAGCTTGGCAAAGTTTGCCGGTGATTCTCATGACTCCAAATGAAATTAAAATCAAATGACAATAATGAATTAAGAGCATAAGAAGCATCATCTTATTGAAAATATGTAGATCCTTTAATGTTAAATGCTACCAGTCATGCGACTTAATAGTATATAATTTTAAGGGGTTACTAATATATTTATCAATAGTTAAGTATAAGAAAAAAATCACTAACTTGGGGTTGAGGGGGGCTATGGCATCCAAAGGTCCCCCCTCTCCCTCCGCCTTTGTCGGTCGCAGACCCGTGTTGCACAAATAAGGAAAGTCGTAATGCCCAAGTCTGAAAAGCAACAAACACTACTCTGAATCAAGCTACACTTTGATAAAGCAATGCCAACATATACGTTCAACTTGTGTTGAAGCTCTCCAACGATCATAAACATTAAATGCAAGTACAGAACGACTATTTGACATTAATGAATGAAGAACAAAAGTTTACTCATCTGAAGAACCCTCCTCAACGGATTTATTACTGATGAGTATAAATAGAAGACTTTGAAGATTGTTGAAGACACACACTTGAACAAATTCACTGAAGCATTCAATACTCTCTTCCCATTCAAAGCTCTCTTAAGTTCTTCTTAGAATACTTCTCTGCTCAATCATTTATATTTATTGAGAAGTCTGTATTGAGGCAAACCAGAATGAGTATTATAAGTTGCAGCTATTCCCTTTATCATTGACAGGGGTAGCATTCACTTGGTATTCCTCTCTGGCTTCTAATTCTGTACAAAATTGGGCAGACATGGAAAGATGCTTCCATGATAAGTTTCATAGACCTTAGCTTGAAGTTACAGCAGCTGACTTGATGAATTTGAAACAACAAGAGGATGAGATGGCTGCTAACTTCATAGAAAGATTCAGGAAGCTGAGTAGAAGGTGTACAAGACAGCTTCCAGAAGCAAAATATGCTACAATAGCTGTAGGTAACATGCACCCTCAACTGAGATAAAAGTTGCCAGCCCAACAATTTTCAAATTTGAGTCAGCTGGCAACCAAAGCTTCCATGGCTGAACGATTCATTCTAGATATGCAACACTTAATCTTCATTGAAGTTTATGATGAGTCTGAAGAAGCGGCCGATTATTACAATGATTAGGCAGCTAATGTCATGGCAGCCGAGATCCTGAGGGAATGTTGTCCCCAAAAGACTTTGAAGGGTGGAAAGTCCAAATTAGCTGACAAGTGTGTGGCTAAGATGGCAGCTGATAAAGATGTATTCTCAGCTGCATTCACTAACATGGTTTCAACATACGGCTTACCATTTCCTACATCAAAGGGTGAGTGGAATTAGCCAACGTATAATGTACCGCTTACCATTTCCTACATCAAAGGGTAAATGGAAATAGTCAAGGCATAAGCAAGCAGTGGAAACAGAAGCGCATACCAATTGAACAAGACAAAGTGAAAGGACATTTAGCTATGTGTCAAATCAGCAACATAAGTCTACTAACTGCCAACATAATGTCTTCAAGAGGTTGGAGTGCCAAGATCAACTGGATAAGATAGAATGGGGGAACATTTAGTCGTATCAACTAGACAAGATGAGGCGACTATCTGTAAACCCACTCTCTTTGGAAGGTTGGAGTTTCCTGGATCAGCTGAATCAGTTAAAGCTGGGGGGGTCATTTAGACATCATGTCTACTATCTGCAAACCTAGTAGTTCCATGAGATTCAATTTTCTACATGCAGCAAAGTCATGTTAGTCGAGAGCAGGGGTAGTAGAAAGAAGATCCTACAAACAGATGAGTCATGTCAGCTGAGAGCAAGAGCAGTTGATAGGGTAAAGATACGATATCCAAAACGGCAATTGGATTCGGCTGACATAATGCATCTTTCACCTTCCTCTTATCGTCGTCAGCTAAAAGATGCAAGGGACAATTGTTATCACCGAAAAATAATTTAGCTGATAGCCGATTGCGGTAATTAGCTAAGTTATTTATTAGCTGAGAAGAATAGCTGAATCAAGATCGGCTAAATTACGATGAGCTAAACACAGTTGATGAGCTGAGATAGGTAGATGATAACCAGTAGCTGAGTCAGGTTTAGCTGAGAAAATTTGGCCGATGCAGAATAAACCGATGCAGAATCAGCCGATGCAGAATCAGTTAAACGTGGCTGCTAAGTCTAGATGGGCTTGGAGGCTGTTATTGGGTCTTAATGGGCTCATGTGGATGTTGATTAAATGAGCCCAAGGTTTTAATAATATTCAGAAAATGAAGAAGTCAAAAGTAACCACTTTCCTGGATTTTTGGGATGAAGTTGGAGGTGGTTTTGGAGAGAGAAAATGAAGATAGAGGCTGATCTGCTGTAATCAATGGCAGTTTATAAGTTGACCAAGTAAAAAACGTGCATGAACACTCACTCCCTTAAAAATACGGATATGGAGAACATGGTCAACTGATGGCAAATTATATGAGCTAAGCAAGTCAAGGACGTGCATGAAGGACTATTTCCTTAAAAATAGGGTTATGGAGGACGTGGTCAGCTGATATGGCAGCCAATAAGTTGGCCGACCAAGCATTTTTGGGCTGTAACTCAGTCGACTGGGTAGTTACCTATATTTATGTTGTTAGCCATGATCTTATATGATGTAATATGTGAGGTAGTGGATTAAGAATGTGGCAAATATTGTTAGTATAAGTTTAGCCATGATATGCATGATGTTGCTAGAAAATAGGAGTTAGTGGCTAATAGGAGTTACTTTAGCATAGCTACAATTTTGCCTATAAATACAAGTTGTACATGACAATTTTAAGAACACCCATCAATCAAACAATTTATTCATATTGTCTTTGCACTTTACTTTCATTTTCTTTCCTTTATCGCTTTCCTTTAATGCTTTTATGCAACTTTAGCTTTAGATTCCTATTTCACCTTCTACACTAGACACTTTCTTTAGTAGTCTAGGAATCCATAGCTGAGAAACAGAGTCCCTTTCTCAGCATAATCGCCTTAACGCAAAATGGGGATCATTGTCTAATGTGTGAATTAGCCGAACAAACGGCTGAGCACTAGAATTTCGCACGACGACAACAAAGGGCATTATTGGTTTTTAAAATTATTTTTATAACTAATAAATATTTAATTGATTGTGCATACTGTGTGTCCATCAAAAATTTATTAGGGTTTAAGACGAGGCAGATTAGTTTTAGAACACCATGTTTTTTTTTTTTGTTAAAATAGCACCACGTTTTATTGATGCCTAGCAAATGATCCCTACGCTATTTAATTTAGGTCATATGCACTACAAATTCAGGATGGGAAAATTGATAGCACGAGTTTGTGGTCCTATTCTATTATTACGTTTGTGATGCCTACGATGTTTTATTTTATACCGATATTAAGTTTTTTTTTTTTTGAATAATTATATTTACATTTATTGATGTTTTAAATTAATATCAATTTATATTTATGTTATAAAATGTTACCATGTTACTTTTTATAAAATTATTTTTATATCAAGCAAAAGTATTAAAAAAAATAGTATATGGGATACTCAAACTCATATACAAAGTAACTTAAAGAGAACTAATAACAATGAGAACATAAGAGATGAGTTCAGCCTAAAGCACTAGATCACAAGCATCAATAGTTGTAATTAGACCAACAAGGTTGAATAATAGCTAATGTTCATCCCCCGGTGACGTATACCCCTTCAAAATCATAGTGAACAAATAGTCATCCCAAACTAAAAGCAAACTTGGATTTTCAGCATATAGCGATGCGCAAGATCCATCACCAACACACTATATAAGAAGCATTTTGCAACGATTATTGATTTTTTTTTTCCACAATATAGACTTATTAGAATTCTCTTCAAACTTCTAAAAACTATATAGAGTCTCATAAGCTACAATCTATAAGGTAGACATGATAAACCTACGATATTGACCATTATTTAGAGGTTGGTTACGGTTCCCAAGCATGTTATCCAACTCTTTGGCAAACTTCCTCATAGCTTTGACTGGCAAGCGAATTGGTATTATTGTACCTTCTTCTCCTTTTGCATTCTTATAAGAGCTGAGAAAGATTATTCCAGGAAAAGCCTCTGCCCCAGCTTTGGGTACTCCTCCATACACTGCATTCCCCCATCCAAAATTTACATCTCTGAACCTAATATGTGTCAAATCTGACACAATAAAAGACCTTACAGTTGTAAACAAGGGTCGTCCCTTAACAACCATTAGATCAGCCACAGAATGCATATATTCGTCTGTCACCTCAACCTTTGCTTTGTTTATTAACTCTACAGCATACCCAATTGGATTGTTGCTAAGCTTCCCTGCAGTAGTGACCGCTGCTGGGTAAGCAAAAACGTTACCATAATAACCAATAGGTAATGGAGGATTCAGCCTAGGACGTGCGTTGACTATGCACATCATGCGAACTTCATCTTCTTGGTTTAGCTGCAATGCTTTAATAAGGCAGCACCAAAGGCATGCCGTGATAACCTCAAATCTGGTGCGTTTACTAAGGTGAAGGGGAATCAAGTGGCGAATGGCAGATATTTCGGCTGGTCCGAAGAAGAAATATTGTTGAACCATATCATCCTCATTTGAAACGATGCTCCCTTCCTTGGTCTCAGGAACTTCCTCATATTCACAATGGTTGCACGTAATTTGAGGCGGGTCTCTTGAGAACAAGAGTTCCCTACACCACACAGGTGAAATGGAAGGTTCACCTGCACCCCGAGCTATTTCAGCCATGGCATTCATGAATTGTAATATACCAGTTCCGTCACTCATGATGTGGTTCAAGCGTGTGCCAACGATGAAACCACCACACTTAAGACGTGTGACCTGTTATTTAAAACCCAACGTTAACTAATATAAAATATAATGAGGAATTCTATGCATAGTTTATTATAGATATTTACAATATAATTAGGCAAATGCAAATCGATTGACAACACTGGTTAGCAAAACTTTATTATTTAGCCAACGGGAGTTGACACAAGTGGTTAAGGATCTGAAGTTAAACTCTCACTCTCTCCATGGGTGCGGGTTTGAATCTCTCGGATGTCACTAAAATCCCCCTTGGTAGACACCCTCCTCAGGGAGATATCCTGGTTCCTAGAGGCTAGTTGAGTAGTTGTAACTAGGTGAGACCACATGCAGACTGGGCTGTGCAGTAATTCTCTGGGTTGAGCCTCTGCTGGCAGCCCCAACATGTCATTGGCGCCCTGTCGAGTAGTCTTGGGAGTGCCTTTCCTAGCTGCCTTTTTTTTTTTTGCAAAAAAGAAAAAAGTAAAAGAACTTTTTTATTTAATATGTTTAAAGATGTGGAGGTTTTTAAGAAATTACATAATTGGCAAGCCTAACCAAAAATTTCTTATACTATACTTGTAGATATTTGATCTTCTGTAATATAGTCTGTCCTATATGTCATGGTCTTAAAAAAGCCCATTTGGTATTTCAATTATTTTGCTAAAAAAAAATGAAAAAGAAGAAGAAGAAAGTGGGCAAATATATATATGTATGTTTAACCTGTATGAGTAGAAGGGGACAATCAATAATTCCTTCTGAGCCAGGCACATCATAAACAAGTTGCTGGAAGCTTGAGAGCGCACTTTGAAGAGTGTCACCAAATTGATCAAGTGTCACATCTGCATCAGCCTCAATGAACATGACACCCTCCCCATTACATTCCACCATCAATTTGCGACCAGGACCCTCCCTAAGCCTACCAGCAAATGGGTAGTAGAACACAAGTGTTTGTGCTAGTGCCTCTCTAATCACTTTAACTGGGTCTTTCCCTGACATTGATGGTTCATGACGATATATTTGTAGGATTGGAACTTGGAAACGGAACCCTTCTTGATCATCTATGTCGGAAAGGAGTTTAACTTCTTTGGGAGTGGGCATAGATGGAACCACCAACTCCGGTTGGCACCTCCTCACTGTAAACAGTGGAGAGGGATTAGATGGTGAAGACATGTTCTGGGAAAATGGGAATTGCATGTTTAGGATTGAGGAAGATTGAAAGAGTTAGTAAGTCTTGTATTTAGTTTGAGTGAATGAATGGAGCAAGGACTGCCAGCATTTATATATAGCGATTCAAAGCTTGTGTGTGGGGTATGTGGGGGGAATGGACAGCTTGCAGCGGAAGTTTTGTGGAGTGGGATCTTCACTCTTGAAAAATAAAAATAGTACCACGTTTTATTGATGCCTAGCAAATGATCCCTACGCTATTTAATTTAGGTCATATGCACCACAAATTCAGGATGGGGAAATTGATAGCACACAGATTTGTGATGCCTTCAATATTTCATTTTATACCAATATTAAGTTTTTTTGAATAATTATATTTACATTGATTGATGTTTCAAATTAATATCAATTTAATATTTATGTTATAAAATGTTATCATGTTACTTTTTATAAAATTATTTTTATATTAATATTTGACAAATAAAAAACTTAAAAAGTGTGGTAAAAATCCACGTGACACACAAAATAATCAAATAATTTTTTCCTATAAATATTGATCCTTCATATTTAAGCATGTTTGTCAAAATCTCGTATTACTAGTTTAAATCTATTATATATACAAAGTTAAATGTCCTCAAGGAGAATTCTCTTCTATGGACAATGACATGTCATCAAGTCTTATGTGCCAACACAGGAGCGTTTCAAGGAGGCACATTAATTCTAAAATTTCGTATAGACCACTGAAGGCAATTAGTGCAATTGTCTCCTCTGGAGCAAACTAATCTATACTATATATGTGAACACCTAATTTTGTCCGGGTATTCTTTCTTTTTTAATTAATATTTTTGAAAACAAAAGAAAAAATATAAAAATGCAAAAAAAAGTAAAAAAATTTGGTCTTGGCCCATTACAAAATCAAGTGGAGTCCATTTTCATTTTTATTGTCTCTTGTTGAGCCCATTAAGTATCATATACCCATTTGTCAAAAAAAAAAAAAGAAAAAAAGAAAAGAAAAGGGCTTCTGATTGTTGTGAAAAAATAAAAAAAACAAAATTCGTTGTCCTTTTTTTTGGCTTGTCCTCTTCCACCTAGGGTATGAACCAGCTTTATTTTATTTCCCCCCCTTTTGTCTTCTTTCACTTTTTTTCCCAAAACAGGGTGTACCGTCCCTGCCATTGCACCAGCTATTCAGAGTGGTGGAGGCAAAGCTGATTTGTTCCCCACACAATGTACCACCCTTTGCATATTTCTGTCTTCAACTCCTCAGCAAGGCCAACGATTTTTCTTCCCTTTGCTCTACTATATATTGAACAGTAACAACGAAGAGGGGAGGAGGCAGCCAGAGAATGGGGGAACCGAAAAAAACCATCATGATACACCCTTTTCCTCCATTCCCACCGTAATCACTCCACCATTATTTTCATCACCATATTTTTCACCGTTTCTCTTCATACCATCTCCCACAAAATCCTCCACCCAACTCATCTTCAACCACAAAAAACGCCACATAAACAAGAAATAAAAAATACTCTGGACCTAACACCCTGACCATTTTCCTTCTCCATTCCCACAATTCCTCTTCTCTTACTTTTTTCTTTATCTTGTAACCAACTCATCTTCCCAAATAGAAGAAAAACAACAACAGCCAGAACAAATCACAAACACCATATCCATTACCCAAGCAGTTAAATCAAAGTCCAAAAAATAAAAATAGAGAAGAAGAAGGAAAGGAGAAACCACCACCCAGGCCACTGCCGCTCCGCTGCCATCGTGCCACCCGCAAGCCCCACCTCGAACCGCCGCCATCGCGGTCATAGCCCAACCGCAGATCCGCGAACGCTCCGCTGCCGCTCTCCGCCTCGACCACCACAAACTCGCCCCCGAACACGCAGAGCCACCTCTGCCCGAGCCTGCACCGAGTCACCACCTCCGCCACACCCTTCATCTTCTCCGTCTCGTCCAGATCTGCCTAGCACCGCACTCACCGCCGCGTCACTGCCTCGCCGTCACAACGTGGCAGATACCCAAACGCACCCGCCGCCGTACGAACCGCCGCGCAACAGCCTCCATGCCGTGAAACGCCGCTGTCCACCCCTCACAACCGCCGCTCGAGTTCACTGTCCGCCGCCATGCTTGCTACGCCTCCATCTTCCTTTTGGTTTAGATTTCGTTCCCTCTACAGTATTTTCTGATACTTTATTTGCTGTGTTTTTATTTTTTTTTCTTTCCCACTTTTAATTTAATTTAATAACATTTGGGCTGATGGTGGATGTTGGGGCAGTTTTAGTTTTAGATGGGCCAATAAGTTTTATCATGTAAAAATAAAATAAATATTTAGTTTAAGTATTTATTTAAATTAAGTTGTCTTATTTGAACTCATGCAACAATTTATGACATTGTTGTACGATTTTTTCGTCCTCAAGTGTTGTAAAATTGTAAGGGTATATCGTATAGTTTCACTATCTTTAACCCTGTGCAAGAGTGAGTTCTTTTAAGTACCCTTAATAAAATTTTACAAAATAAAAAATCTTTTTTTTAATTCACGCAACAACCTACGACATTGATGTATGATTTTTCATCCTCAAGTATCGTAAGGATTGTAAGGGTTTATCGTATAGCACTGCTATCTTGAACTCTGTGCAAAAGTGAATTTATTTTGAAATAAAATCTATTTTCAAAATCATTTCCACAATCAAATATTTACCAAAATTTAAAATCAACCAACAAATCAAACTTTTTCTACAAGAACTACGTGGCTTTGAGTTTCCCATCGCACCTGGGAATACGTAGGAGCAGAATCAATCATTCTGTCAAGCCAAAATTTTGTTTTCTCTTTTAATGTGTTTATTTTATTTTATTTTTCAAAGCGGGGTAGAAATAAATATTTTCAAAAGGTTATTAAAATTATTTTGCACAATTAACTTGAGGTACTGTTTTTTTAAACGGGCGATGTAGGGTGCTAACACCTTCCCTATTCGTAACCGACTCCCGGACTCAAATCTCTCTTTTTATATAGACCAGTTTACCTTAAAATAAATGGTTTTTCCAATGTTTTTCCCAAATAAAATATTGGTGGAGACTCCTCTGTTTTTACCATCTTTTCGCGGCTCCCGGACGGGACGGTCGTGACAGCTGGCGACTCCACTGGGGATTTTTTGAGAGTCAGGCCTATCATAGTTGGTTGTGCAATTTTTTTAATAGTTTTGGAAATATTAGTTTTACCCCTTTTGTTTTATTTGTTTTGTAAATAGTTTTATATGCTTTAATAAATGCCTTTGTATATTCTTGCAACCCTAGGGTAGAGAACTATTGTGCTGTTGGTTGTTCTTTTTGCAAGTGAGGTGTAGCTTGTGTTAATTTGGTTTTGTGCAATTTTGTATGCTCCCAACACACACATCACCATCACATATTTCACACACTTTTGGGCTCTATACCCGAGTCTTGGAATGCCATAGGATTAGAAGGGGCTTCAGTGGTGTTATTGTGATGCTTTTGCATCCCTGACAGTCACTGGTTCTCCCGCTCAGATTGTTACCGGTACCATGGACAGCCATATTGTGACATATTTGTCCCTGTGGTAAGTTCATGGATCCGGGTCCAGGTAAGGGCAATCTGTGGACCATAAATTTTAGGAGTTTAGATCAATCCCAAATTTCACTTTTAAAGCAAACTTAGTGGCCAACCTGTTTAGAGTCATGACTTTAGATATGCCCAACAATAAGTCTTACAAATCTAGGACACAGTGGGAGCAAGTTTCTTCTTTGAAAAAAATAAAAAAATCTTTTTCATATCTTGTAATTCATGCATTTCTGTAAATAATAAAAAAGAGACTTATGCATGCATTCATTTTTTTTGTAGAAGACTTAAAAAATTCATTCATCTTTTTGCATGCATCCCATGCATTATTTTGGGTCAAAAAATTTGTTTTCATGCATTAATTACTTTTTATGTCAATCTCATCGAAAAAAATTAAGAAATATCATTCATTTCATGCATTCATAAAAAAAAATCATTCACATCGAGCATTCATAAAAAGAAAAAAAAGGAAAAAATAAGAAGTCATGCATCTCCTTCATTTCATGCATGCATTAGTAGAAAATTTTCGACCCAAAAAAAAAATTAAAAGAAAAAATCATTCATTTCATGCATTCAAAAAAATTTCATCGAGCATTCATAAAAAGAAAAAAAAAGGAAAAATAAGAAGTCATGCATCTCCTTCATTTCATGCATGCATCAGTAAAAAAATTTTGGACCCAAAAAAAATTCATACATTTCATGCATCAATACCTCCTTGGGTCAAAATATAAAAATCATTGATCTCATGCATTCATAAAAAATTATTCATCTTAAAAAATAAGAAGCTTATCTCATGCATTGCCATTCATACATCACATGCATAAAAAAATTTTTGAGCCAATATAAACAATTCTTTTTCATACATCTCATGCATTAATACCTTTTTGGGTCAAAAAAAAAAAAAAAGAAAAAAAATCTTTTTCATGCAACTCATATACTCATTTCTTTTAATTTGAAAGTTTATTAAAAAAAAATACAAATAAAAAATTCATTCCATGCATTGTGCTCCTTGGAGGAAAGGAACCACCGCGCTTTCAAAGAATGCCAATTAAACCATGGATCCCGAGGTGAAGCTAGAAACAAGACTTGCTCAGGTGCTCTGAAAATGCGGATCACAACGACAATGAAGTTGCTCAGGTGCTTTGAAAATGCGGGTTCTGATGCCAATGAAGTTGAGTGGCACGCTTTCATAGTCATTTCTCAGAAGTCAAGTAGGGCATATCAATTTTGAGACCTCTTGAAAAGGTTATTTTCTAGTGGACTACTCAGACTTCAAGAAGAAAACTACAACGACATCACCAGAGATTCGCATTCTAGTGGTTGTGAGAAGTGCCAACACTTTGATATCCCCCGTCTTGGGAATTTCTAAGCAGCCTAGGCTAGATTGTTTATCAGTGGTCTACCTTGAATCGGTGGTTACATTGTATTCTATCATGGGATATTTGAACTATGTTCACTTTCTTGAAGCATTAATGTAATGAATCTGCATGTACACCTTGTCTCATCCATTTCTTTACATCTTCGTCCACATCACAATGTTTCTCTAGTCGTTCTCGAATCTCATCTTCCATTTTTCTTCTCCAAGTACTTTCTTTGGTTTGGTTAATAATGTCAGCTTTCTTGAAAGTTCTTTGTGGGCATCAATGAAGCCCATATGTGCCTGTGACTTTAAGAAAAAAGAAAAAGAAAAAAGAAAAAAATAATAATAAAAAGGAGCAAATAAATAAACACTTGGTGAGCACCATCTTTTTGTCTCTCGAATAAAGTTTTCAAAAATAAAGCAATCATGATTTGAAATGAAGATTGGCCGTCTTTCTCTATCCTTAACAAAATATCATCATTACCCCTAGTTACCCCTTTTGAACTTGAAAATTTTCTTCAAAAAACCTTGGACAAGGATCACCCCTAAAGAAGAGGCAAGCAAGAAGGAAACGATGATCATTAAGCATAAAGTAAAAAAAAAAAAAAAGAAGAAGAGAAGAAAAAAAGAAAAGAAAAAGAAGAAGAAGAAAAAATTGAAGAGAAAAAGAGGAATGAAGAACTTTGTGTCAAAGACAAATGATAAGGCCAAAAAAGGAAGAATATAAAGGAAAGTTAGAAGAAAGCAAATGTTCTCAAAAATCCGAAAAAGAGCATGGATCCTTGATCCTATTCAACCTTAACACATTTGTTTGAGCCTTATATCCTTCCTTTCATGACCCCCAACCATTGGCCACATTACAAGCTTGAAAAGTCCATTCTGATCAATGAATGATTGCTTTTTTTGTCAACATTAATTTTGAGACAAAAGGTTTGTGCTCTTCCGAGTTTTTAATTAAATGCTCCTAAAAAAAAATATTACAAAAAAAAAAAAAAAAGGAAAGCTCATTAGGCTGAAAACCATCAAAGGCAGCCTAAGTAAAGGTTAGGGCAAGATCTACATGGGGCAAAACTTTGCTTTCAAGGGCCTTATTCCATAGTATTTCCATTATTGGATGCCCTACACTGGGGCAAGTGCATTGTCAAGTTTTCTTTATCAAGTGCCCTACACTGGGGTAGTTTCATTCTTGGGACCCAACACTGGGGCAGCACCATTGTCAAGTTTTCCTTATCAAGTGCCTTACACTGGGGCAGCTTCGTTCTGGGAACCCTATGCTAGGGCCACTCAATTCTCAAGGGACTTGTTCTGAGGCAAATTTGTTCCCAAGCAACATATGTTGAGCCAATCGTCATGATCAAATCAATCCAAACTGGGGCAACACCCTTCTGATCTTCATGTCACCTCTAGTGCATCTTGCTTCATTTCTGTCCTTTTGAATACCATTTGAGTTGTCAAACTTCCAATACCAATCGAGAAGTCGTTCAGGCAATAATGTCCCTTCCTGTCATACTTGTGAATCCATGCATGTTTGTTACATGATGTTTCAGGTAAGGTAAACATGAGTTCAACGGTACAATTTAACCATCTAATGGTGATTCTTTGATGAACAACTCTAGTCAGAGGAATTCTGAATACAACGAGGAAAGCGACATCCTCAATTGGCAAATCAAGCAAGAGCAGTGATCCTCACAAATAAGGGTGACGAAAATTGTCCACTTTCCTAAAAAAAAAATAGGAAGAAAAGCAAAATAAAAAAGGTGAAAAAATATAGAAAGAAAAAAGTGATAAAAATGGCTTGCTAGACTGAAAACCCAAAAAGTCAGTCTAGGCAAAAGATGGAGTGACCCGGTAGGTTGAAAACTCGTAAAGAGCGACCTACGCAAAAATCAGGGTCAAATACAAGCAAAGTACTTGAAGTCTCCGCAAACTGACAAACTGGGGCAGTTTAAGAGGACAAGTCATGAAAGATTCCCAATAAATAAAGGCTGGGGCAAGTCACATCCTTGAAAGTTGATCAGACAATCTCATCCATTGGGATAATCATCACAAAGAAGCGTATCTCAGGCAAGAAGTAAAACATCAGTTCAGCAAGCAAGTGATGATCGAAATCAATGAGTCTCGTTTCAACTCATCTTCAAACTTGGATATGATCAAAACTCTAAGGAGCCAATGATCAAAGAGTGGTTTGCAAAAATAAAAATAAAAATCAATCAATCAAGGTTTTCATCAAAAGCATTTCTTGAATCATGCATAAAAAAATAATAATCATGGTTTTCATCAATCATCAAAAGCATCTCATGCATCATGCATTAAAAAGCACAAATAATAATCAAAGTTTTCATCCATCACAAAAAAGCATCTCACATCATGCATTGTCTCATCATTTCATGCATCGACAAAGTCAACATCTTTGTATTACATTTGTTTTGCTTTAGCGGGTTCAAGGCCCCAAAACTCATATCTTTGTTAGCTTTAGTAGGCACAAGGCCTCGTAAGTTTCGTTCTGCCTTTGTTCGGCTTTAACGGGCACAGGGCCCATAGGCTGTTGTCTTTGGTTAGGTTTGGCAGGCATAGGGCCTCGCAAGCTTTTTGTCTTTCTTTTTCAAGCTGCGGCAGGTACCAGACCTCGTAAGCTCCTTTTTGTTTTCAAGCTGCGGCGGGTACCAAACCCCGTAAGCTTTTATCTGTCTTTTCAAGCTTCGGCGGGTACCAAACCCCAAAAGCTCTTTTTTGTCAAGCTACGGTGGGTACCAAAACCCCGTAAGCTCTTTTTGTTTCCAAGCTTCAGTGGGTACCAGACCCTGTAAGCTACGTTTTCTTGTCAAGCTACGGCGGGTACCAAACCCCGTAAGCTCTTTTTTGTCAAGCTACGGTGGGTACCAAACCCCGTAAGCTCCTTTTTGTTCCCAAGCTTCAGTGGGTACCAGACCCTGTAAGCTACGTTTTCTTGTCAAGCTACGGTGGGTACCAAACCCCGTAAGCTCTTTTTTGTCAAGCTACGGTGGGTACCAAACCCCGTAAGCTCTTTTTGTTTCCAAGCTTCAGTGGGTACCAGACCCTGTAAGCTACGTTTTTTTGTCAAGCTACGGTGGGTACCAAACCCGTAAGCTCTCTTATCATTTTTGTCAAGCTTCGGCGGGTACCAAACCCCGTAAGCTCTTTTTGTTTTCAAGCTTCAGCGGGTACCAGACCCTGTAAGCTACGTTTTGTTGTCAAGCTACGGTGGGCAACAAACCCCGTAAGCTCTCTTTACTTCTTTGTCAAGCTTCGGCGGGTACCAGACCCCGTAAGCTCTCTTAACTTTTTTTTCAAGCTGCGGCGGGTACCAGACCCCGTAAGCTCTTTTTGTTTTCAAGCTTCGGTGGGTACCAAACCCCGTAAGCTCTGTTTATCACTTTGTCAAGCTTCGGCGGGTACCAGACCCTGTAAGCTACGTTTTGTTGTCAAGCTACGGTGGGTACCAGACCCTGTAAGCTATGTTTTGTTGTCAAGCTACGGTGGGTACCAAACCCCGTAAGCTCCTTTTATGTTCGAGCTTCTGACGGGCAATCCAACCCGTAAGCTCTTTTTATTTTTTATGTTCGAGCTTCTGACGGGCAATCCACCCCGTAAGCTCTGTTTATTTTTTATGTTCGAGCTTCTGACGGGCAATCCACCCCGTAAGCTCTTTTTTATCTTTCTGTTCGAGCTTCTGACGGGCAATCCACCCCGTAAGCTCTTTTTATTTTTTATGTTCGGGCTTCTGACGGGCAATCCACCCCGTAAGCTCATTTTATTTCTGTTCGAGCTTCTGACGGGCAATCCACCCCGTAAGCTCTTTTTATTTTTTCTGTTCGAGCTTCTGACGGGCAATCCACCCCGTAAGCTCTTTTATTTTTTATGTTCGAGCTTCTGACGGGCAATCCACCCCGTAAGCTCTTTTTATCTTTCTGTTCGGGCTTCTGACGGGCAATCCACCCCGTAAGCTCATTTTATTTCTGTTCGAGCTTCTGACGGGCAATCCATCCCGTAAGCTCCTTTTATCTTTCTTTTCGAGCTTCTGACGGGCAATCCACCCCGTAAGCTCTTTTTATTTTTTATGTTCGAGCTTCTGACGGGCAATCCACCTCGTAAGCTCTTTTTATCTTTTCTGTTCGAGCTTCTGACGGGCAATCCACCCCGTAAGCTCCTTTATCTTTCTTTTCGAGCTTCTGACGGGCAATCCACCCCGTAAGCTCATTTTATCATTCTGTTTCAAGCTTCTGACGGGCAATCCACCCCGTAAGCTCCTTTATCTTTCTTTTTCAAGCTACGGTGGGTACCAAACCCCCTAAGCTCTTTTTATATTCCTGTTTGAGCTTCTGACGGGCAATCCACCCCGTAAGCTCTTTTATCTTTCTGTTCGAGCTTCTGACGGGCAATCCAACTCGTAAGCTCTTTTTATCTTTATGTTCGAGCTTCTGACGGGCAATCCACCCCGTAAGATCTTTTATCTTTCTGTTCGAGTTTCTTTCTGTTCGAGCTTCTGACGGGCAATCCACCCCGTAAGATCTTTTATCTTTCTGTTCGAGCTTCTGACGGGTAATCCACCCCGTAAGCTCATTTTATCTCTTTCTGTTCGAGCTTCTGACGGGCAATCCAACCCGTAAGCTATTTTATCTTTCTGTTCGGGCTTCTAATGGGCATTCCACCCCGTAAGCTCTTTATCCTTGTTTTTAAGCTCAGCAAGCAATCCACCCTGCAAGCTTTTCATGTGTAGACCTCAGTGGGCAATCCAACCCGCTAGTTCTTTACAGGAAAGCTCTTTGAATCACGAATCCTTTTGCTTGTCGGTGTACCCCGAACAAAATTGGAGTTCATGTCTTTACTCGCTTCTTATAACGATAATAGGATAACTACGGTTACACCTATTATCTAATAAGAAACAAATAAAGAGGGGCAGCTGTGAACACCTAATTTTGTCCGGGTATTCTTTCTTTTAATTAATATTTTTGAAAACAAAAGAAAAAATATAAAAATGCAAAAAAAAGTAAAAAAATTTGGTCTTGGCCCATTACAAAATCAAGTGGAGTCCATTTTCATTTTTATTGTCTCTTGTTGAGCCCATTAAGTATCATATACCCATTTGTCAAAAAAAAAAAAGAAAAAAAGAAAAGAAAAGGGCTTCTGATTGTTGTGAAAAAAAAAAAAAAAAAATTCGTTGTCCTTTTTTTTGGCTTGTCCTCTTCCACCTAGGGTATGAACCAGCTTTATTTTATTTCCCCCCCTTTTGTCTTCTTTCACTTTTTTTCCCAAAACAGGGTGTACCGTCCCTGCCATTGCACCAGCTATTCAGAGTGGTGGAGGCAAAGCTGATTTGTTCCCCACACAATGTACCACCCTTTGCATATTTCTGTCTTCAACTCCTCAGCAAGGCCAACGATTTTTCTTCCCTTTGCTCTACTATATATTGAACAGTAACAACGAAGAGGGGAGGAGGCAGCCAGAGAATGGGGGAACCGAAAAACCATCATGATACACCCTTTTCCTCTATTCCCACCGTAATCACTCCACCATTATTTTCATCACCATATTTTTCACCGTTTCTCTTCATACCAACTCCCACAAAATCCTCCACCCAACTCATCTTCAACCACAAAAAACGCCACATAAACAAGAAATAAAAAAATACTCTGGACCTAACACCCTGACCATTTTCCTTCTCCATTCCCACAATTCCTCTTCTCTTACTTTTTTCTTTATCTTGTAACCAACTCATCTTCCCAAATAGAAGAAAAACAACAACAGCCAGAACAAATCACAAACACCATATCCATTACCCAAGCAGTTAAATCAAAGTCCAAAAAATAAAAACAGAGAGAAGAAGAAGGAGGAGAAACCACCACCCAGGCCACTGCCGCTCCGCTGCCATCGTGCCACCCGCAAGCCCCACCTCGAACCGCCACCGTCGCGGTCATAGCCCAACCGCAGATCCGCGAACGCTCCGCTGCCGCTCTCCGCCTCGACCACCACAAACTCGCCCCCGAACACGCAGAGCCACCTTTGCCCGAGCCTGCACCGAGTCACCACCTCCGCCACACCCTTCATCTTCTCCGTCTCGTCCAGATCTGCCTAGCACCGCACTCACCGCCGCGTCACTGCCTCGCCGTCACAACGTGGCAGATACCCAAACGCACCCGCCGCCGTACGAACCGCCGCGCAACAGCCTCCATGCCGTGAAACGCCGCTGTCCACCCCTCACAACCGCCGCTCGAGTTCACTGTCCGCCGCCATGCTTGCTACGCCTCCATCTTCCTTTTGGTTTAGATTTCGTTCCCTCTACAGTATTTTCTGATACTTTATTTGCTGTGTTTTTATTTTTTTTTCTTCCCCACTTTTAATTTAATTTAATAACATTTGGGCTGATGGTGGATGTTGGGGCAGTTTTAGTTTTAGATGGGCCAATAAGTTTTATCATGTAAAAATAAAATAAATATTTAGTTTAAGTATTTATTTAAATTAAGTTG
Source organism: Echinosophora koreensis (assembly GCA_035048595.1). NCBI lineage: Eukaryota > Viridiplantae > Streptophyta > Magnoliopsida > Fabales > Fabaceae > Echinosophora > Echinosophora koreensis. The sequence continues at coordinate 4,136,161 of JAPCYP010000016.1, read as the reverse complement.
TCTTATTTGAACTCATGCAACAATTTATGACGTTGTTGTACGATTTTTTCATCCTCAAGTGTTGTAAAAATTGTAAGGGTATATCGTATAGTTTCACTATCTTTAACCCTGTGCAAGAGTGAGTTCTTTTAAGTACCCTTAATAAAATTTTACAAAATAAAAAATCTTTTTTTTAATTCACGCAACAAACCTACGACATTGATGTATGATTTTTCATCCTCAAGTATTGTAAGGATTGTAAGGGTTTATCGTATAGCACTGCTATCTTGAACTCTGTGCAAAAGTGAATTTATTTTGAAATAAAATCTATTTTCAAAATCATTTCCACAATCAAATATTTACCAAAATTTAAAATCAACCAACAAATCAAACTTTTTCTACAAGAACTACGTGGCTTTGAGTTTCCCATCGCACCTGGGAATACGTAGGAGCAGAATCAATCATTCTGTCAAGCCAAAATTTTGTTTTCTCTTTTAATGTGTTTATTTTATTTTATTTTTCAAAGCGGGGTAGAAATAAATATTTTCAAAAGGTTATTAAAATTATTTTGCACAATTAACTTGAGGTACCGTTTTTTTAAACGGGCGATGTAGGGTGCTAACACCTTCCCTACTCGTAACCGACTCCCGGACTCAAATCTCTCTTTTTATATAGACCAGTTTACCTTAAAATAAATGGTTTTTCCAATGTTTTTCCCAAATAAAATATTGGTGGCGACTCCTCTGTTTTTACCATCTTTTCGCGGCTCCCGGACGGGACGGTCGTGACAATATACATTTAGCAATAACCTCATTGAATTTTATGCCATATGTCATCCTCTTAGAAAAATATCATTTAATGCAAAACCAATAATAAAACTCAAGGGCACAAATCATTTAATAATATTATTTAAATAAATTATATATATTTTTAAAATAATATTATAGATAAATATATTTTCTAAAAATAGTTAACTTACATCGAAAGAGAAGAAATAAATCAAATAAAATTTCAACAGAAAATAAAATTAATAATATGATATATAAATATATTTTATAAAATGGTTAACATGCACGGGAAAAATATGAGAAATAAATCAAATAGATATTAGAGAGATAATACATATAATAATATGATAGATAAATATATATATTTTTAAAAAAGATTAATTTGCACGGGGAAGGAGAAATAAATCAAATAAATTCTCAAGAGAAAATGAAAAATATGATAAATAATATTATAGATAAATCAAATAGATTTGCAAGAGAGAATAAAAATAATATAAAACAAAATATATTTTCTAAAAAATGGTTAACTTGCACAAGGCAAAGAGAGAAATAAATCAAATATATATTTAAGAGAGTAATAAAAATAATATGATAGAAAAATATATTTTCTAAAAATGGTTAAATTTCTCTAAAAAAGAGGAGAAATAAATCAAAAATATTTTGAAGAGAATAAAAAAAATGATACAATATATAAATATATTTTTTTTAAATGGTTAATTTACACCGGGCAAAGGGGAGAAATAAATCAAAAATATTTTCAAGTGAGATGAAGAAATATATTGTGATAGATAAAAATATTTTCTGAATTGGTTAACTTCCATGGGAAAAAAGAAGAAATAAATCCAATAGATTTTAAAGAGAGAAGGAAAAAATGATAAATATATAAATGTTCTATAAAGGGTTAAATTGCACGGGAAAAAAGATAAATAAATTAAATATATTTTTAAAAGAAAATAAATTAATAACATGATATATGACAAATCAAATATATTTTGAAGAGGGAAGATAAAATATGATAGATAAATATAATTTCTAATAATGGTTAACTTACAGGGAAAAGAATAAAAAAACAAATAAGTTTTTAAGAAAGAATGTTTATAAATCAAATAGATTTAAAAATATATTATAATTAAACTTATGTGAGGATTTATCTTTTATATTTAACATAACAAATTTTTTTCCAAATATTTCTGGATAATTAACCTCATAAATCAATAATTTGAGGTGTATAATTCCCTAACAAAATTTTAAACTAAAAATGTGAATTCAACAATCACATATTTTTGATGAAATCCTAAAAAAATAGCATATTCCCCGTGCATGGCACGGGTCATTTACTCTAGTAATAGATGAAATAGGAATAAGACATTTAGCGCAATTAATAATAGATTAAATAGGAATAAGGCAATTAAATTGAATGTCAGATATTTAAGACTCAAATTCAAATCAGTTGATACCAAATTTAAAACTTTCAAATTATTTTATTTTTTTCAAAAAAATATGAATTCAAATAAGAGTAACTTCCCATCTGATAGACATAGCATTCAAATTCGAAAATGTTCAAATTAGAGTATTAATAACAATCATTGAAGGCAAATTAATGGCACTAATATTCGAATCAATTAAAGGCATACAGTCAAGGTTGAGGAATGATCTGATGCTAATTTGGTACTTATAGAAACTTTTGAAAGCCTCTACTCTCAATTTGTGCCAAAGAATGGGGGAATTGTTGCCCAGCTTTTAATTCAAAATATTTATTTATTCTTCAAATTTTCAAATAAATCATGGATATGCTCTGAAACCCGGACATGCAGTTGCAGATGCCATTATCACCAACATAGCGTAACCTTCCTCATATGGATGGAATTTCAATTTTGATTATCCCTAGATATGTTCTATGGATCCTATAGTTCTAATACGGAATCACCGTTCTCAGAATAAACCTTGGTTGTTTAATTTACCGTCAATGCACATCTTGACAAAGAATCCTCTGTTTTCTTGGCACTATGTGGTAAGCTCTCATTTTCGAATATTTCTTATCCTTATTCTCCCAAATAGTCATTCTAATTTTCCATTTTTCACAATATCAGGTTTGGCATCCCAGAGGCTGCACCATTTTTAACTGGGTGATAGATTTTTTCTAAATAAAGGGTATGAACTCTCAACTCATATTTTGCAACTTTGCATCATTCAACTTAATTGTTAGCTATAGCTTTAAATTTATTCTTTCATGAAATGATATTTTGCCCCCATGAATTCAAGTGTGGTGCTATGTAAAATTGACAAGCAGTTGTGTTGAATTCCAGTTTTCTTTCGAAAGATCTTGATGATAGGATGCAGCAGCTAATGAAAACTATATGAGAATATAAATGGGTAATTATTCTAAGTATGCCCAACTATTCTAAAGTATCTAAATACTAGCCAACTGTTCCAATATGCCACATTTCTGAGGATATTAGATTAATTATAGCTTCTTCTTCTTCTTATTATTATTATTTTTTTATCACAGTGAACATGTATAACAAAGCTGCTATTTATCCAACGTCATTTTTGCCTCTGCAGGAACAAAGCTGCTATTCCTTTATTTTTAAATGTAGGGCTACAAGGTAGTGGGAAAAGCTGCTGTAAAAAATATAAGGCAGAAAGATGCTAACAACTTTCTTGCATACAAGGTAACCTTAAAGTTCACAATATAGAAGTGTAATACCAAGTTAGTGGGAAAAGAAATAGTTAATGCTAATTTTTAAGGAAATTTTAAAATATAAAATATTTAACTTGCATTGGAAAAGATGATAAATAAATCAAATAAATTTTCAAGACAAAATAAAAAGATTTCATATGATTTCCAAGATCACTGGGAAGTATTTAACATTAGCGTTTAAATAATGATTAATCACCTTGAAATGCAATCATTACTTTAAAATTATATATATATATATATATATATATATATATATATATATATAGTAACTCAGTGAGATGAGTGTCTTATTATGAGAGATGAGATGAGTAAATCTAAACTTTTGGATCATACATGAATGATCAAGATTAGAACATAAAGTCATGTGACTTTTTCAAGTTATCACATGACCACCTTAATGGCCCATATTTGTTCCTCTCACTCTCACAATAAGACACTCCTCTCACTTGAGTTGCCCCCTATATATACACACACACTAATAAATGTTCAGAAATATATGTTGTATTAGGAAGGTTAGTGCTAATTTATAATTTGCTTTTAAAAAAATTATTTAATTGATATGCATTAACAGTGTAAATTTTTTTTTACACCGTCAACCAATCAGAAATTGACAAACCATTAAAAAATCTTTGACTCTTATCCTAACTACCTTATAAGTCATTCATATCATGATTTCTGATTGGTTAGCAGTGTAAAAAAACTGTACACTGACAATGTATAGCAATTAAACTCAAAAAAAAAAAATCACTATAAAATTTAATGTTGAGATAAGTAGAATAACAATGTATTGAGATAAATGTAAAAATGTTAAAAACAAAATGATAGATAAATATATTTTATAAAAATGATTGACTTGCACCGGATAAGAGAATAAATAAATCAAATAATTTTCAAGATATAAGAGAGATTAATAATATGATAGATACATATATTTTAAAAAAATAATTAACTTGTACGGGAAATCATTAAAAAAACAACAAATAGAATTTTAAGAGAAAATAAAATGATAATATGATAGATAAATATATTTTATAAAATTGGTTAAGTCGCACGAGAAAGAGGAGAAATAAATCAAATAGATTTTCAAGAGAAAAAAATAATAATGTATAAGCTATATATATTCTCTAAAAATGGTTAACTTGCACAAGGAACAGATGGGAAGTAAATCAAATACATTTTCAAGACATAATAAAATAAATAATATGATAGATAAATATATTTACTAAAAATGGTTAACTTTCACGGGAAAAGAGGAGAAATAAAACAAATAGATATTCAAGAGAGAAGAAAAAATATATATTATAGGTAAATATATCTTTCTAAAAAAAGTTAACTTTTTTCATTTAAAAAAATGGTTAACTTGTAAAAAATAAATCAAATACCTTTTCAAGAGAATAGAAAAAAAATACGGTAGATAAGTGTATTTTCCGAAAATGGTTAACTTGCATGAGAAAAGAGGATAAATAAATCAAATAGATTTTTAAAAGAAGAAAAAATAATATAAAAGATAAATATATTTTCTAAAAATGGTTAACTTGCACAAGGCAAAGTGAGAAATAAATCAAATACATTTAAGAGAGATTAAAAATAATAATATGATAGATAAATATATTTTATAAAATTGGTTAAATCGCACGAGAAATAGGAGAAATAAATCAAATAGATTTTCAAGAGAGAAAAAATAATAATGTAGAAGCTATATATATTTTCTAAAAACTGTTAACTTGCACAGAGAACAGAGAGAAGTAAATCAAATACATTTTCAAGACAGAATAAAACAAATAATATGATAGATAAATATATTGACTAAAAATGGTTAACTTTCACGAGAAAAGAGGATAAATAAAACAAATAGATATTCAAGAGAGAAGAAAAAAAATATTATATGTAAATATATCTTTCTAAAAATGGTTAATTTTTTTATTTAAAAAAATGGTTAACTTGCAAAAGATAAATCAAATAACTTTTCAAGAGAAAAGAAAAAAATATGGTAAATAAGTGTATTTTCCGAAAATGGTTAACTTGCATGAGAAAAGAGGATAAATAAATCAAATAGATTTTTAAAAGAGAAAAATAATATAAAAGATAAATATATTTTCTAAAAATGGTTAAATTGGACAAGGTAAAGTGAGAAATAAATCAAATACATTTTCAAGAGAGAATAAAATATAATATGATAGATAAATATATTTTCTAAATATGGTTAAGTTGCATGGAAATAAGTGAAATAAATCAAATAGATTTTCAAAAGAGAAGAAAAAATATATATGATAGACAAATATATTTTCTAAAAAAAATTTAATTTGCACTGGACAAAGAGGAGAAAGAAATAAATCAAATAGATTTTCAAAAGAAAAAAAGAAAAAAATAATAAGATAGGTAAATATATTTTCTAAAACGCTTAACTTGCACGAGAAAATGAGAGAAATAAATCCAATAGAATTTGAAGAGAAAAAATAATAATATAATAAATAAAATATATATATATATAAATTGATAACTTGGTCGTGAAAATAGGAGCAATAAATCTAATATATTTTAAAAATAAAAAAAATATGGTAGATATATATATTTTGATAAATAATATGACACAAATATATTTCTAAAATTTGTTAACTTACACTAAAAAAAGGGTGAAATAAATCAAATAGATTTTGAATAACAAAGAAAAAAATAAGATAGATAAATATATTATTAAAAAATGGTTAACTTTCAGGTGAAAATAGTGAGGGAAAAAAAATTTACGAGAAAAGGTTTATAAATCAAATAGATTTAAAAAAAACCTTATAATTAAACTTATGAAGAATTATCTTTTATATTTTGCATAACAATATTTTCAATTTTCTGCATAGTTAACCTTATAAATCAATAATATTTTTTTTATATAATTCCCCACAAAATTTTATACTAAAAATGCGGAATCAACAATTATATATTTTTTGATGAAATCCTAAAAGTTAGCATACTCCCCGTGCATGGCACAGGTACATATACTAGTGTAACTTAAAAGTAAAATGAAAAATCCTTCTTGATCATCTATGTTGCTTCACTGGGATTGAGCATAAATGGAGCAACCAGCTCCGCCTGGCACCTCCTCACTGTAAACAATAAATAAGGAGATGGGCAATTCTTTAATACTCCAACATAGGGGTTGAGTTTTAATACTCCAAGGGGTATAATCGGTAAATCACTAAAAAAATATACGTTTCTCTCCCAAATCATCTCTCTTTCCCTGCTTCACATCCTCCAACCACCGTAACACCGACCGCCGTGCCGCTGAATCAATGGCCGAGTTCATCGAATCGAGAACCAGGATCTCAGTGGGACTCATCCATCGAGTTCATGGAGAAGCTTCGTGCGAGTCAGACCCTGCTCGACGACCCAAAACTCTGGCTAGCGGGTTCTGTCTGTCTCTGGTTCTTCAGCGTCTCTGGTTCCATGCACAATATCATAAGGAAGATGCCTCATGTTTCTCATGGATCGCAATGATCCTTCGAAGCACGTGTTTTTCTATCAGGTTCTTGAATGCAGCTTGGTGCTGAGGGTTTCACTGTGGGGTTCTCTCTCACTCCTCTCTCTCTTCCCTCTCACACGGCCGCCGCCGCAGCGACCAAAGCAAGCGTGCTGGAGGGTTCGCCTAGGGTGGCTGGGCTTTACCGAATGTGTAGTTTCTGATATTGGAATTTTTGGGTCTGATTTTACTGGGATTTTGTTCACATCTGTGTTTTTGGTTTTAAATTTTGAAATCTCGAGTTCATTGAAATTTGCAAATGTATGCATTTTTAATGGTGTAAGATTTGGTTGATAATTTTTGTTTGTGTATTTGATATGTTATTGATAGCAAATCTGGTATGAATTTTTGAAGATTTGTGCCTGGATTTTTGAAGATATGTGCCTGTTTTTGGAAGAATCTGGTCATGGGTATGAGTAACAATGGCGGTGGCGGTGAGAGGGGGAGAGAGGAGCAATAACGAATGGAAGAGAGAGTTGTGAGAGTTTACCCATAATACCCTTTTTAATCTGGACCGTAGCTTTTTTTATAATAATATATCTACGATGGATATCGATGGAGGATGTAAACTCCGAGTTTAGCAAGGAGTATTGAAGACAACGCCGAGATAGAAGCCATGTCACGAGGAAATGGGAATTGCTCGTTAAGAAATATTGAACGAGTTAAATTATCATCTCTCACAGGATTTGATTAATAAATCAGAATCGATTTTTACATGGTAACATCCTTGACGCATTAGTGACATGACAATCAGTTGTAAGTATCTTTGCTTATGGAAAGCAATTAGTTCTTATAAAAGCACTTCAACTTTTCAAAGTTTCATCATTAGAGTTGGGAGTTGTTTAAAATAATGCTATCTCCGGTCCACAATATAAGAAACAAGACCCTATAACATATAGAGCAAGGAAATGTATCATTGTATTGAAATGAGTTAATTGTAATTAATACTCCTATAAATTTCCAAAAACACCCCTTCTAATTTTAATTAATATTTTGATGACCTATAATTAATGACAGTAATTAATAAGGGTAATATTGAAAATTAAGATTTAATATGTATGAAAATTGATGCATGTTTCTTATATTTTGGTGGAAAAAAAATGACTCATTTTGTTTCTTATATTGTGGACAGGAGGTAGTATAAAATAAAGAGTGATGATGTGTCTTGATAGGTGAATGAACTTTATCTTTTCCTCTTGCATTTGCAGCAAAGAAAATGGAGTGAGAGAAGAGAAAAATGGGACAAAAATAGAAAATGATGAAAAAAATAAGTAAATGTTATGAAAAAAGCTAAAATAAGAGCATAACAATATATATAATAATAGATACAAGAGAGAAAGAGATTAGAGAGAAAGAGAGAAGAATAGAGTCTTTCATACTCTTCAAAGAGGCAAACTTCATAATGCTACATGGGTCCTATTTATAGGACATAGGTTGTTGTAACTTACAAGCTTATACATAATAGCTGTTTACAACACAATATTAAGGGTAATAACTTGTGATGAATTGGAGGTTACATACTAATGGATCATCCATATTTTATCATACGTTTCATAACACTCCCCTTTGGATGTCCATTACTCAAAGAATGTGCCTCGTTAAAACCTTACCAGGAAAAAACCCTGTGGGACAAAAACCTGGTGAAAGAAAAAGAGTACAACATTAATTCTTTATTATCTTTTACATGAGAACTGCCTCATTAAAAAACATTATAAAGGACAAAACCTTGATTAAGGGGAAAAAGAGTACAGTTTTCTCCCCCTATTAGAAGCATAACTTAAGAATATGAATTCCAGCAACATTCTGATTTTCTCTCCTAGAAGCATTTTGAAGCAATATTCTTCTCCCTGACAACTTTGACATATCCTCCTTTCGATTGAGCTTTGCATGACAATATTTTCTTCAATTGGAATCATGAGATTCTTGAACGAGATGAATAATTACTTTTACCAGAAATTAATGACTTCATCTGGATCATAGAAATACCTTTCACATTTGCGAGATCAATTGGCAATAAGCTTCATGGAAAAATTATTATATCAAGTCATGTAATATTTAGCAATAAGCGTGCATGCATCTTTAGTAATAAGGTATGGTCTTCAGGACTAATACGTTTATTATCTTCTTCACATCTAGTTACCGAACTATAGTAGTGTACTCAACAGATATAATTTATCATGAGTCAATTAAGAATTAATTCTTTATAACTTGTTAGACGAAAATTAACTTGCTAAATGCTCGATCTACATGTTGAGACAAAACTTTGTCATCCAAAAGTATTTCATCTTAAGATATTTATTTCTACAATTCTGGAAGAACTTCAAGGCATTTCATAATATTCAAATCATCAAAATTATAGTAACTATATTAAACATGTTTATAAATTTCTTCACATAGATATCTAACAAAAAAAATCTTGTTAAGGATTTGAATTTTTTTATCTGCAATTGAATGAAAAGCATCATTCATATAAACTATAAATCCAAATATATAGATATTTAATCCTTCCAGGATTTTCATGTAGATATTTACATGAATATATTTTATATTCTATATATTTTTGACTTCAAGTCCCTTCAAACAACTTCTAAGATTGAACTATTGTTTAAAATCCTCAAATTGCGCAATTTGGAAAAAGTACATCTATCAACGTTTTAAATTATACCTTTCAAATATCTTAGATCCTTCAGGGATACACTTTATGCATCTTAAATCCTTCAAGAATATGCTTCCAACATCTTAAATTCTTCAAGGATATACTTCATACATTTTGAATCCTTCAGGTAGAGTTTCATATAAATGTAATTATCAAGTGATTCATACAAATAAGTTGCAACAATATCCATTATATGTAAATTGAGTGCTTCATGTGCTACCAAAATAAGATCTAAAATAAGAGCATAATAATATAGAATAACATATACAAGAGAGAAAGAGATTAGAGAGAAAGAGAGAAGAATAGAATCTTTCATACTCTTCAAAGGGGCAAACTTCACAATGCTACATAGGTCCTATTTATAGGACATAGGTTTTTGTAACTTACAAGCCTATACATAATGAACTGTTTACAACACAATATTAAGAGTAATAATTTGTAGTGAATTGGAGGTTACATACTAATGAACCATCCACATTTTATCACATGTTTCATAACAGTAAGCCTTTGTTTGTTGTGAGAGAAATAGAGAAGAGAGAGTTAGAGAAGAGAGAAAGAGAAGAGAAATGGCCACTTCTCTTGTTTGGTTAGCAAAGAAATTGAGAAGAGAGAAGAAAAAATGGTGGGCCTCATACCTTTTTTATTTCTTCCCTCAATTGAGAAGAAAATGGATGAAACAATGAGGGAGCTAGGCATTTTCTCTTTTCCAAGACTGCCCCTTTTTCTATTTTCATTTTCTGGTCCTGGGCTAGGCGTTGGTGCTTTCACTCAAATCATCCATATACTAATTGCATAAATATAGTTTATGAGTACTACGATTAAGTCTAGAGCATGACAAACACATCTAAATTCAAATGACTAGATAAACAAGGATGTTGCATAACAAATGAAATTAAGTATATTGTTATTATCATTACTATTAAATCAACATAAATTGAATTGAATTAAAAATAAACCAAATATTTAATTAGATTAAATAAATTGAGTTAAATTAATCAATACATTTAAATAGAACGTATTAATAATTAAACAAAAATTAACAATTTAAGATATCAAACTAATAAAATAAAGTCAATTAAGTCAATTAAATTAATTTAAATAATTTAGTTATTTAAATTAAGTTAACATGAATAAAAAATTAATAAAAAATTTATTGAATTGGACATTAGTTTTTTATATTAAAAGGTATTTTTGTCTTTTAAAAATCAATTACATTTCTCTCTTCTCATTTTCTATCCAACCAAATAAAGGGGAGAGAGAGAAAACACATCTCTCTTCTCTATTTCTCTCATATTTCTCTTATACCAAACAACACATAAAAACTACTCTATTTCTCACCATTTTCTCTCTTCTCATATTCTTTCTCATATCTTTCTCTCTTCTCATTTTCTTCTCACAATCAAACAAAGCCTAAATGAGAAATAAAAGCGGATGGAGAAAATTCAAACTCATCACAATAGATGGATAAAGCCCATAAATAAATATATATATATATATATATATATATATATATATATATATATATATATATATATATAAAATAGAAGAAGTTAAGCATATGGAAAATGCTGTCAGGATCGTGCTGTGTTTAGTTTGAGTGAATGAATGGAGACTGGTAGCATTTATACCGAGGCAATGGGCAGTTGGAGTGAAAATAAAGAGGGCCAAGTTTTGTTGGGAAAAAAAATCCTCTTTATTTCTCAGTCCATTTTCATATATGGATTTAATTGATATACATTGGTAGTGTAAAGATTTTTTTTACAAGATCAATCAACCAGAAATTGATATCTCATTAAAAATCTTTGACACTTATTCTAACTACCTTAAGGCTTTGTTTGTTGGAGTAGAAAATGGCAAGAGAGAAAACAAGAAGAGAGAAAAGGAGGAGAAAATACACTTTTGTAACACCCGTTTTTTCGCTGTTTACTATTTTTATATCAGTAAAATAAATAGAAACGTTTAAAATTTTATTTTTAAACTTAGAAAATGATGTTGGATAAACCAAGATCATATCCATATTATATTTTACAATAGAAAGCTACGATTGAATTTTGGGTCAAAAATTCAGACGAAACCCGGTCTGCGTTTTACTGACTGTAACACCCTCCTTGAGTGTTACCTCCTAATCACATTCGGAAATAAGTTAAAAGGAAAGTTTATTGGTTGCTTTCGAAAAAACTTCCATTAACTTCATAAGTCTGAAAATATGGGGGCAAAAATTTTCTTTTTCCTCACTGTGGAATATTTTCAAAAGGAATAGTACACACAACACAAACATAATATCATACCCTGCTCAATGGCACATAAAAGTTGGATTTATTTATGAATCAAAACACTTCAACATGTAAACTTTTATGAGAAAATCTTTCCTACTAAAAGTAATAAGTTCATTACAAGGTTCTCCAACTACAACAATTTTCTTAAAACACCCGTCTCAACGAAACATCCTAAGCTGGTTGTTCTAATGGACAACTACTGGAAAGAACTCTGTAGTTCTCACCATAAAATTTTCACCAACCTCTTCGAGGATGTGGGATTAAAATCCCCATGCGAGGTTAGAACATCCCGGCACCTCTTGCCCTTGTGCACTAAGGTACGTCAGCCATAACTAGGAGAACCTGATATATTGTAAGGGTGAGATATCGTCATACGGATAATTATGATAAACTACATACTTGCAACACAAACAGCATATACAACAGATATCATCATGTTTACAGCATGTGAAAGATTAAACTAAGTATAATATCACACCAATCCATCATCAACTTTGAAAAACCATGATGTTCATGAAAAATTCAACTTTGATGCAAGACTCCGGAGTTTTTCAACTTTTGAAAGGAGCTAATCAGGCTCGATTGCCAAGTATATTAGGCACAACGTGAATTTCCACTACACTGCCCAAACTCCTGGCGCAGCGTGCAACGTGCGTGGAATGTCCATAGCATACTGTCCAACACAAGGCACAGTAATCCGGGCTAATGGACTTCATTGTCCATCAAGGCACAATGAAACAACGTAGCATGAAATACCTGGCCTTCCAGATATTCACACGGAACAACGTAGCATGAGATATCTGACTCTTCCAGATATTCATACAAAAACAACGTGGGCACGTCTGCCAAAAATGAATGCATGAGAAAAACCACTTTTGTTTTCCACTTTTCTTTGCGCATCATTCTTTTCCTTTCTGTCGAGGCACAAGGCTCACGACCTTTCAACTTTTTCGATATCTTACAAACTTTTATTAACAACACAGGACTTTAAGTCCGAGTGTCGAATCACAACAGTTCCAGACTTATGCATCAGCCATGGAACTTTGTGGTCGTAGAAAATCAACTTTTACCTTCTTATCATTTCCATTCAACGCATATGGAACAGCAGTCCATAGCAACATTCACTGGAACATAGTCCACAACAACGTAACACGGATCATAGATCAACGTGCTTCTAAAACACTAGTTACCCGACGTCTCGGTCACTAGGTTCAACTTTTCAACTTTTCTTCCTTTTCGCTCAGTGAAAATACAAATCCAAAAACAAAACTTCCGTAACTTATCCAAGTTATCGGATATTTTTGTTTCAATAAAAAAAAAACTTTTTCGAACAACATTTTCTTTTGAAATTCATTTTGAAATCATATAATAAAAAGATATCTTTTTGTTCTAAAAGCATATCTTTATTTTGGAAAAGATCCTCTCTTTCTAGAATAAAGGCTTTTTAAGAAGTATTTAGTGTAATATAAAGAGGACTAAAATCTTTCGGCAAAGAAACAAAATTTTAATTTTTCATTGTAACGAGTTTTTTTGAAATTTCATGTTTTTATGGAAAACATCCCTAACAGCTTCCTAAAATAAATTTTTCCCACCTTTGTAAAGAAAATCTTTATTTTTAAAATTCTTAAATTTTTCACTAAAGATTGATAAAAAGATTAACCTTCCCTTCAAAGAATAGTTGTCAACTTGAAAACATTTTCTCTTTTTGCTTTAATACATGTTTTATTAAGGCTTTTATCTTTACTTTAAGGATTGGGCTCTAACCAACGGTTAGGCTACTATGCAACACACATTCAACAATTCACAACATAACAACATAATATATTCAATTATACATTTTAATTCAACATGTTATCAATAGCACATGAATCAGTCAAAGTAACAACAACTTTATCACAGCATCATAAAATTAAACACACAAACACATCATTATTCATCTTTTTCACACATCAACAACAACAGTCAACAAAATCAAACAATCCCAACACACAAGCATATAGTTACCATAATTATATCATCCCTCAGGCTATCTCCCCTTACCTAATTCGACGGGTAGACAAGGTCTTTGTTTCTGCGTTGCCCAGAGCGAACTTCCTTTTTCTCACCTTGTGCCGCAAGTCTACGAATTAAGCGAACGACTTAAGTTAAACCAACAAAGTTGTCTTATCTTCCTAAGCATAGGTTTTTTTGCTGTGGCTGGAAAAATGATGCTGGAGATGTCCAATCTTTTTCAATTTCTTGGATTGTATTTTGTTCAAGACTTACTTTTATAAATCCCATATTTTTATATATTTACATTAACACTTGTTTATAGTCCATTTTATACCAAAGTCTTTACTTGAAGACATTATATAAAAAAAAAAAACATATTTTTTTCCTTCAAAAATTTGAGTGAACTCTTTTATAAAATCATTTTCAAAAACAGCTGTGGGTTTTAAATTGTGAATGATTATTCAAATGACCTTCAAAATCCTTGAAAATTTAATTGGAGGTACCCAACTCACATATAAACATATGGTAGTTGGTCCCATGTCAAAATTCGAAAGCATTAATTTATTAAAAATCCCACACTGCCTCTATTTGTACAGGATTTTCCAGAAATCCAAGTTCACCCACTTGCAAATTTAAGAAATTGTTTCTCTTTACATACATATTTAAAAATTCTAAAACTTCAAAAAAACTTTATTTATACTTTGGTAATAACCCAGAAAATTTTATAAAGGTTTTTTAACTTTCAAAATCATATTTAAAATCATCATGCAACCAACTATGTTCTTATTTTCGCAGTCAGAATTTAATTCTACTTTGAGAGGTGTTTTAACCCAGTAAATCTTATCCAAATACTTACATATTATATATCAAATTGAAGCCCCAGAAGTCTTCTTTCCAAATATGTATTTATTTTCCAGAAATACATTTTTTATAAAAATTTATGGACATACGAAAAATATATATCATGCTGCCAGAATCAAAATCTACACAAGTTTATCCACATCAAGTTACAATCTTCACTCTAGCATCATCCACAAGCCATAGAACCAACAAGCAAGGGTCCTAGACCCTCAAAAACATACATGCAAACATACAATATAAGGAAAATCATTAAAACACTCTATCTCTTTCTCATGCATGTCATCAAAATAGTGATTTTTAATTAAGTGTTCTTCTTAAAAATACAAAACATGGTCTTTTCAACTTTTTGCCAAGATACATCAAATCTATATGAAAATCAAAGTACTTTATCTTCTCAAAAAACTTAAAACCAACCATTTTCAATTTGGTACCTCATGCATGTAAAAACTTAGGATCAAAACAACATGCTTGTGAAACTCTTTGAAAAAAAATTCATCATCCTTCCTCCATTAGGGTTTTGGCCACCCATAAAAATGATCATAGGAAATTCTTTTTCAACATGCAAAGGTTGAAGAAAATTGTAAAGATGTTAATAAGCTTAAATCAATTGATTTCATGTATATGCACTTAAAGAAAAACCAACTTTCAATAGAACTTATGAACATGCAAGTTGATTGTAAGAACTCAAAAGAAAAGAGCAAAGATTTAGAGTTTATACCCTCTAAATGATGATGATGAAGAGCAAGAGATGAAGTTGAGTATGGATGTTAGCTTCCAAGTTTAAAGTGTAGAGCTTGAAGATGATGAATAGTATAGTTAGAAAATTGGCAAGAGTTTGGCTAGGAAATGGAAAAAGAGATGACTGAATGAGAAAGGAGGGGGTATTTATAGGGGAGAGGGGGTGCAGCCCTCTCTAAATTTCTGCAAAATTTTTAATTTTTTTAACATTAATAAATTCATATTTTAATTTAAATGTAGTAGGTTTCTAGGAAATGTAAAATAATTATTACATTTGACATAATTATTGTTGAATAGTGACATAAGTCACTATTCACATCAAATAGAATCTTTCCAAAATCTGGGAAAAATCAGATTTAATTATTTCGGGTTCGTTCCGGTACCAATTGTTACGTAACGGTAAAAACCGATCGTATGTTTTATTTGTAAATTTCACCAGGAAAAATTCATATAAAAATAAATAATTTCTAAGATCATAAAAATAAATATAATTGGGTTAAAAAAATAAGATTTTAAATTTTCGAATTTTTAAGATTATTTTCGGGTCAGTAGGGTTTTACTGACTGCGAAAACTCAAAAACCGTAAACGTCGGAAATTTTTTCTTCTTGAAAATTCAACTGTATATTTTTAATATAAAATAAATAAAGATGACTTAATTTGGTCTTATCAAAATAATTTATCACCAAAAATAAAATCTTAAATATTCACATAATCACAATTTACAGACAAGCAGAAAATCGGGTGTTACATAACTTGTGTAAATGGCTAAAATGATGAAAAGCATTTAATGGAAACACTATTTACATCAACCTTTCAAGGGTTTCCTTATCAAGTCATTTCAAAAATCTGCACCAATGAAAATTGGACAAAATTTGTTTCGTTCCGGTTTCATTTAGTTCTTAACGGTGAAAATCGATCGTATTTTACTTCTTAAATTTTCTACTGGAAAATTCATATTAAAATAATTCTTCCAAAATAATAAACACACATATACATTCATAATCATAGAGTATGAAGAAACGGAAAAAAAAAAAATCGGGGTGTTACACTGACAGTAAGGATTTTACTGCTCAAATGACCTAATATTGACTCGTGAACGAAATGGTTAGGTTTTATTTTTAATTTCCAACAACTTTGGAAATTTTGAAATTTTTCACTAAAACGTGAAATAATATATAATATCCAGGCGTTATATTAAATCGGGTGAACAACGGAGCTGAATACGGGATTTGCGGGACCCGTTAACGGATAAAGGACATGTCACATCATAATGACTCACTAGGGGTGAGTCATATAGATGACTCCCCATGGTCATGATTAGTTTTAGGAGGAAAACACCAAAATACCCTTTATGTTAGTTTTAACTTCAAGTTTGCCATAATGTGAGATTACCACTTTGCCCTTGAAAATTCATGTCTAGACCCTATCCTCCCCATTCTCCACAGCCCAAGGCCTCCAAAGGAGCCCATCTTCTCCTCTATATAAGGCATGTTCTTCATCTTCCTCCAAACTTTGGCATTTTTCACCTAAAAACACTAAGTTACCTAGGCTCAATTTGTGAAGGAAGGTGTTGATTTCTTGCTATTTTCGTGAATCCAAGAGGTATACCCTTCTCATCATCCTTATTTAGCATCATGTTCTTCATTGAATTTTTCATTTTGAAGCCTTTATCTATATGATGCATTTTAGGGTTTCCAACTTCAAAAATTCATAGAAATTCATAGGAAAGTCCAAATGAGATGAAACCAATTTCTATAATCCTCTTATCACCTCTATATTCTAGATCTAGAAGCTTGCATGAAGCAAAAATTTCGAACCCTATGAACCCCATGAGGCCGAACCTAGGGTTTTGGGGGGGGGGGGGGGGGGGGGGGGGGGGGGATTTTGTTCCTTTTTCTTACATGATTCAATCTAATAAGTTATATAGGTATTGGATCTATGTTATGTGAGTTAAATTAGGGTCTCTAAACCATTTTAATGGTCATGGCCGAAACTCATTTGTTGAGGGTTTGGAAGATTTAATTTTTATTCTTATGCCATGATCATTGATTTAGGGTTTTAAGTGAATATAGGTTATTAATCCAAGAGTTTAGAAATTTTAGAAATTTTTAACTCCAAAACCAGCCCTAGGCCGAAACCAACATGTAGACTTTTAGGTTTGATTAAGTTGTTTGTTTGTTAATTGATTGTTGTGTTTAATGAAGGATAAGCTAAGTTGTCGTACACGCGCGTCGTTAGCGTTGTTTGGATTTCCGACGAACTGTTTTCAGAGACACCTTGCTTTAAGGTAAGCGGATTACCTTAGGGGTTTTTTCCGATAGCCATGTGTACTTGTTGTGTTTGTATTATTTATCTGGTGTATGTAATTCTCACGTAGTTAGCCTTATTCGTTTATTAATTATCTGCTGTTAATTGTTTAATTATCTGCATTTAATTATTTGTTTTATTTTATGGCATGTCTTTAATTATTACTTGATATATTATTGACATGATGTATTTATTTGATGTGGATTGGAAAGCCTGACAGTGGTCAGAGCTTAATTAAATACGGGTTAAAAGCAGTTAAATGCTTTTTTATGAATTAATGAGTTTAATTCAAAAGAAATAGTAATAGAATATTACTTGGTGATTTATTTGATGAAAAATGGGAAGAAAGTGGAAAATAATATTATTTTAATTATTTAATAGCGAAAGAACGTTTTATGGCTTATATAGCTGACGTAACCGTGAAAATATTTTAGCACTGCTAATTTTCACCTAAAGAAATTTCTAAATATTAGAAAATGATGTTTTAAGCGAAAAAGGTTTCGAAAATAATTTATTACAGTGTTGGAAAAATTATCTTACGACAAAGAGTCCTATTTTTTATCTAAATGCGTTTTAAACGGCAAACGACGGATAATTCCATCAATATTTGTGAAAGTAGTCTTAAAAAGGGTAATAATGAGTAATACTGAGAATTTGTCTCAAATGAGGCTTTTAAGTTCAAATTGAATTTTGACAAGTTTACAGAACGAATTTCCAATGTAAAAGGATTTTGAGTTATTTCCGTCAACTTAGATAAGTTGAGGAAATTTTGGTTTTTGTATTTCACAAAACAAAAATGGCTTGAACGAGCCTAGCAACCGAGACGTCGGGTCTAGAGTTCGAAGAAGTTGACGTTGTGGACTAAATGTCCTATAAGTGGTATTTCAGGTTTTGTGCACTAAAATCTACGTATCTACGACTGGTGCATCGGTTTAGATTTCGTGATTTGCACACTTTTGACTTAGAGTCAATTATGGTTTGAAAGAGGTATTAAACTTGAAAGTTTAAAATGTTGTTTTGGTCGTGAGACTTTTAGCTCCGACAACTAAAGATTGAACACAAAGAAAACAACGAGAACCAAACGTTTTACATGCATTACAGGGCAGACGTGCCTTTGCATAGGACTTGAATGCTTGATGGCAAGTATTCATGCAGTTTGCATCACTGTGCCTTGATGGATATATGACCAAGAAAACCATGTGCTATTTATAGACACCATTTTGCCTCGTTGTGGACTGTGGAATGGTTATTTGAACTTTGCCATCTCTGGCATTGATTCTGCCTTATTTGGAAATTGGAGCCTGATCAGCTCAGTTACTTGATGGTTGGAGCTCTGGAGATTAAATCTCAAAGTTAGTTGATGATATTGAAGTGTCATGGTTTTAAAAATGGTTACGATTGTCGGGTATGAAACCCTGTGATAAATATATATTGTTTATCTTTGAATGTTTATCTTTGAATATTCATGTTAACTGGTAATTGAGAGTTGTACATGTGGTTGTCGTTTTAAAATCCAGATGATTGGTTCTCACCCTTGCCTGTTTTATTGTTGCTCTTTTCTCTGTATGGTTATTGTTATTATCTGAGTTTAGATGGATCCGGCCATACCGTTAGCCCACACGGGGTTTTGGAGCCTTCATTTTGAGGACGCCGATAACATCAATGCGTGGGTAATCCACCCGGGAGCTCATGTATTTCGTTATACCGGGGCATATCCATACTGTAGAGGGCACATTCGAGACGGGGCCCCAGACGGAGTATCAATCTATGGAGACAGTTGAGGTATCTCTACCACCTTTATGGCTACTTGCACAAGCACTTGGTTGATCATGGACAGATAGAGGCTCAGCCCGTAGTTGAGGCAGCACCTGAGCCAGCTCAGGAGGAGATTGTAGAGGACCCAGAGGAGATGATCATTGATCCCGAGGAGGATCCAGAGGAGTTTGTGGAGGATGTACCTGAGTACATTCCTTTGGATGATGATGACAATTCACCCGACGAGGGTGTTGCTGTGTCATCATCTGACTCATCGGCAGGGAGTGGGATAAACCCTGGTCTTCCCAATGGGTACCATTAGTCTGTGACCAGCTGTAGGTAGTTTCATTTTTGGGGTAGTAATTCCGTTAGTCGTTCTGGCTACTGAGAGCCCACTACAAAAAATAAGACGTTTACCGACGGCCAAAACCCGTCGGAAAGTCAACTAAGCCGTCGGAAAACAGAGTTTTCGACGAAATTTCCGACGGACTATCATCTGTCGGAATCCAGCGCGTCGGAAAGCATTTTCCGACAGAATGGAGCTCCGTCGGTAACATTACCGACGGATTACACCGTCAGAAAATTGAAGATGGATTTTCCGACGGAATTGTCCGTCAGAAAATTCTTCCGACGGAAAAGTCCGTGGGAAATTCTGAGCCTTGGTTTCCGACGGAATTTTCCGTCGGAAATTCTTTTCCGACGGAAATATCCGTCGGAAATTTTTTCTGAATTATTTTTTATATATTTTAATACTATTTTGTTTTTAAATATTAATTAATTTGTTAATGTTATTTTATTTATAATTATTAAATAAATTTTTTATTTTAAATATTATTTATTATTTAATTTTTATTTTAAATAGTGATTATTATTTTATTTTTATTTTAAACGTTAAGTTTAATTTGATTTTATTATAATTAATTAAATATAATAATTTAAATTCAAAACTGAAATTACAAATTAAATTAAAAAATGCAGTTACATTAAAATAAAAACAAATACATAAATATCCGTCAATGTACTAAACTCAGCTACATCTATATAACTATCCTAATAGTCATCATAATAATGGATAACGTCGTCATCCTGTCGGGGGGATGTCGCCGGTGTCAGGTGACCATCATCCTGCGGCCCAGTAGGCGCATCGGCATCATGCGGCTGCAGCGGTGGATCGGTACGAGTAGTGGAGGGCTCGCTAGTATCGAGTACCCCTGCATAGCGCTGCGCCTCTCAGGTGGAAGCAAATCGATCAGAGAGGTCATCACCTACGACCATGACTCCATCCGCTGCTGCATGCGCTCTGAATTCTTGCCTATGCTCCTCTAGCTCCTGCCTCATCCGCCGCATCTCCTCCGTGTCCTAGGAGCCGGAGGGTGGAGTCTCTCGAATGGTCAAGTTCGACGACGACCCCCGACGGATGGTACGAGCTAGAGACGCGGTACCGTAGATCCGCCCTTTCTTCTTCTCGCCCGTGACATCCATCCAGACCTGGGTCTGTATCCGCTCAACCTCAGCAGGGTCTAGCTGAGAAGGATCCGAGGCACCAGAGCAGGAGGCAACCTCAGATGCAACCTGACTGAACTTGGCATTGTACTCCTCCTGTGATGAATACATTACAAAAATTATGTTATTAAACTATAACACTAACATATACTTTAAATGTGATAGCACTTTATATATATATATAGCTCACCATGGTCTGCCTCGACCTCTCATCAACATACTGGCCGGTGTCCGAGCGAATATTGTAACATCCCGATTTTTCGGCTTTCTAATATCAGTAATAATAATATAAATGATTATATTCTTATCCGAGATTTAGAAAATGACTTTGGATAAACTAAGGTCATTTCCTTGTCATACTTATTTTCATAAGGTTACGGGAAAGTTTTGGAATGAAAATTCAGACGGAAACCGGTCTGCGTTTTCTGCATTTTCACTGACAGTAAGTTTTTTACTGATCAGAAACCCTAATTTTAACTCGTGAACGAAACAATTAAGGTTTTCATTTTATTTCCTACGATTGTGCATTTTTAGAATAATATACGTTTTACGGACGTTATGTTCAATCGGGTAAACGACAGATGCCGATTACCGGAGTTTTTGAGACTCGATAAGTGGACAAACCCTATATTCTCTTAGGAATAGGTCATCCATATGAGAGGTTTAATGTGACTTAGGGTTATGTTAGCAATTTTTAACAATTGCATTTTTATCCTGAAACTTTCTATTAATTGCATTTTGGTCCCTAAACTAATTTCCATTATACACTAAGTGAAGTGGGCCAATTTCTTGCCATTCAAACCCATTATGGGCTGCACCCAAAAGTCTCAATTTCATGTCCAAGGATTCATTTCCATGAAGCAATTCTAGTCTTAAATTTTCCTATGTCTTCATTATGCCTTAAATGATTTTCAAGTGCAAAATTAATTGGGCTTGGGCTTTTTAGGCCCAAAATTTCGAAAGGCCCATGGCCTTGGAGGCTTGCTCTTCAAATTCTAGAGCTCACTTGGTGACTCTAGCTCATTTTACAATCTTCTACACTATTCCTTCATCTTCTCCATTTCTCTTTTTCTCTTAAGCTTCCATAAGCTTGATTTTGTGAAGCAACTTGGAGATTCTTGCACTTTTCTTCAATTCCAAGAGGTAATCCATGATCCTCATCATCATTAAGCACTATGTTCTTCATGTATTTTCATGTTTCAATGCCATGTTCATCATTTTCAATTCCTAGATCTAGAAAATTTGAAATTGTCTAGAAAATTCTAGAAAAATCCTAAAAATGTGAAACCAATTTCTATGAGTTAGTTATCATCTCTACTATCATAATCCAAGAGTATGACTTAAACCAAAATTTCCTCCCCTATTTTCTCATCAAGGCCGAACCTATGTCATAAGTGTGGAGGAAGATTTTGTTCATGTCCTAAACAAATGATCTTATATACTATACTTCTAGTATGTCTACATGCTTTAATCCATGTTAGTCTATCAAAATGAAAATTCAAACCCTACATCCTTGTATTGGCCGAACCTAAGTGGGTGAGGTTTGATGAGTTTTGTTCAAATTTTTCATAAAGGATCTTGGTTATCATCCTATTAGTATGTATGTTTGTTGAATCCAAGTTGATTTGTCAAACAAAAATCCCTAACCCTATGGACTTATCATGGCCGAATCATACATGATCATGAGTTAGGAAGATTTGATTCTTAACTTTGTTGTTTAGTCTTAATCCATTATCTTTAGTATATTAGGATCATTAATCCAATGACTTAGGCAATTCTAGAAATTTTTAGCCACTAAACCTAAGGGAGGCCATGACCTATGATAGGGAATTAGGAGATTTTAATTGTTTGATTAGTAATTATTTGATTGTGATTAATGAAGGTTTAGTAAGTTCGTCGTGTACGTGAACCCGGACTTCCGACAAGTTACGTATTACACCATGGAGAAGTCTTCGAGAGGTAAGGGGAGCTTACCTGAGGGATTTTTCCCAATACCTATGTGTGACTAATGTGTGGTCTGTAATTATTTATTTGTTGGTGGTTGTTTAAGTGTTCAAGTTGTGCTATTTTTATCCGTGTTGTTTATCTGCTTATAATTGGTTGTCTGCAGTTATTTATCATAATGTTGTGATGCATGATCTGTCTGGAAATATTATTGTGATAATGTTGTGGATGTTGTTTGAGAAGCCTGACAGTGGTCAGTGCCCAATCAATTAATCAGATAAAAGCTTTGAAAAGCTTCGTAAAGTATATTCAATGTTTTAATGGTAAAATATTGGAATATAATATTAATGGAAAATATTTACTTGGGAAAAATAAGGAGTTTTGGAAAATATCATTATTTTAATGATTTATCGCTATAAGAGTGATTTATGAGTCACAGTGAGGACGAAACCGTGAAAATATTTTTGTACTGCTGATTTTTAAGTAAGAAATTCCGGAATATTATAAAAAGTTATTTTATGCAGTTAATTTTCGAAAATAACTTAATAATGATTTTAGAAAATTATTTAAGTGGAAAAAGCTAAAATTTGGCTTAAATGGCTAATTTGACGGCAACTTGGAAAAATATCGACGGCAAGAAATCCTAAAGTTGCAGTACATAGTTTAAACAACTTTGAGCCTCAAGTGACCATTTTTCCTAAAAAGTTAAATTTTTAACTTACGGTTTTATTTCCCATTTGAAATGATTTTCCGAAATCAAGTTGAACTCAACTGTATTAAAAGTGGTTTTGAACTTAGTAACCGAGACGTCGGGGTACTAAGGTTCGGGTTGTGTTATAGACTTGGTGTCCTTTGGACTCTGAGGTCCTGTAGACTTGGTGTCTACTGAGTTAAAAACATAAAGATGTTTTCTATTACCACGAACTCATGGCTGGTGCATCGGTCTAGGGGTGTCGTGATTGAGCACTCGGACTTTGAGGTCCTGTGTTATTAATAAAGTTTTAAAGATGTTTAAAACTATGGTTAGTCGTAAGCCATTTTGAGCTTCGACAAAAGAGAGATTGTACACAAAGAAAAGTGTCAAGAACAAAGTGGTTTTGTTGCATGCATTTGGCAGACGTGTCCCGGTTTATGTGTGAGTACCTTGCGGCGTCAGGTATTTCATGCTACGATTTTCTTCATTGTGCCAGGGTTGGACAATGAAACCCCATTTACGATTTTATCACTGTGCCTTGGGTTTGGATAGTGTGCAATGGGTTTTGGCTGCGTGCCAATGGCTGCGTGCCTTTTTGCCTTGTGTGGCAATCGAGCCTGATCAACTCACCACGGTTGGGATATCTCATGAGATTAAGTGCAAAGTTAGATGATGTATTTGAAGTGTTCATGCATAAGTTTTCAAATGATGATGTTTGGGGTGTGAAACCCATTGATTAACTACTGTCTTGTTATGAACGCTTCTATTTTTATGAAAATGTATATGTGTATGTGTTTTTGTTATGTCTCACATGTAGCTATTGTGTTAATCCATATATTGGCGTCTCACCCTTACAAATATATCAGGTTTTCTGGTTTGGCTTTTGTGTCTTGGTACACAAAAGTAAATGGTGCAGAAAAGTCCTTAGCTTCACTCGGGAACTTTGGTCCTGATGTTTGAAGAAATGTTAGAATGTGGGAATGACCACGGGGTCTAGATTAAGTGCAAAGTTAGATGATGTATTTGAAGTGTTCATGCATAAGTTTTCAAATGATGATGTTTGGGGTGTGAAACCCATTGATTAACTACTGTCTTGTTATGAACGCTTCTGTTTTTATGAAAATGTATATGTGTATGTGTTTTTGTTATGTCTCACATGTAGCTATTGTGTTAATCCATATATTGGCGTCTCACCCTTACAAATATATCAGGTTTTCTGGTTTGGCTTTTGTGTCTTGGTACACAAAAGTAAATGGTGCAGAAAAGTCCTTAGCTTCACTCGGGAACTTTGGTCCTGATGTTTGAAGAAATGTTAGAATGTGGGAATGACCACGGGGTCTTTCCAGTAGATGTCTTGTAAGGCGACCAGCTTAGGATTTTCTTTGGGTTGGGTATTGTGGGAAAGTTGTTATAAATGGTTTGAAACACATTGTAAGGTGTATGAAAAACAATTTCAGAAAAGCTTATATGTTGCAATGTTTTGGTTTACGAGTAAATTCGGTTTGTATGTAAGTATAAAGTAATTCTACTATTGTGATGTATATTTTTTTTTTTCTGAAGTATTTCGCAGAAAAAAATTATCACCATATTTTAAAAGGATAAGCGTTGAGAAATTAATATTTTCCGAAAACAACCAGCGAAATTATAATTTTATTTTCCGCATTTGGGTAACTATGTGATAACCTCAAAAAGGGTGTCGCATTTGTGGTATCAGAGCTGGTCGAGTCTTTCGGGAACCTTGGGGAATAGGTCTGTTCTGTTTTGTTGTGTGATCTCTGGTTGGTTCTTGGTTGAATTGTTTCCTTGTCGAAACAATGTGTGTTGACACACAAGTATGTGTGTTTTGATGGGTTCTAATCAGGTTGGGGCCTTGTAAGAACTCATGTTTAGTAAACGGTACTTGTGTTCATGTTGACACATTCGTTTATCCTTTTGGGATTGTGTCAGACATTGAAATGAGGTACCTGTCGTGGAAGGGAATGTACAACTGCATTATGTATCAGAGGACGGACCAGATTTCGTAGAATATTTTCCTTTATCGTTTTAAAGTTGGGACCGGAAAATCTACCGTACGTTTTTTGTAGTGTCTGCATCAATATGTTAAAGACCAAGTTAAGGTTTAGTAACTCGATTAGGCTAGTGAGAACAATAATTTAACCTTTAGAGAGTTGGTTGGGAGTAAGTGAGATATCTGGACATTTTTTTTTCTTCAGAATAGATAGAAAGTGACGGGAGTTTTGTTGAAATATAGTCATGACTAATAAGATGTGAATATTTAAGATCGATATCATTGAGTGAGACAAGTATTATAGACCAAATATGTTGATTGAGGTAGAGTATCGTTAGGAATTCAGGGTAATGATCAATGTCCGTAGTTAAGATTGATCTTATAAGTGTAGAAAATAGGGATGAAAGTGTTTAAAATAATTTCACCTAAGTTGAATGTAAGTGAAGAGTACAATTTTGGTTGTGCTATAAGGGTTTAAAATTGAGGAGTTAGATAATTCTAACCGGGATAATTCTTTTGATGTTAGTTATATTAAGGATGTAAGAATGTTCTTCTGAGAACGAGATACGTGATTTTGACATAATTGGTTGGTGAATTATAATCAAAAGGAATGTTGTGATGTCTTACTTGGGATGTGTAGATTTGATATAACCTAGAGGAGTAGACTACACCCAAAGGTAATAAGATTACGATTGAATTTCTTGAGTAGGAAGTTGATGCATGTTACGGTAAAGTAATATTGATTTTGGTGTTAACGGTGAAAGATAGTTGTTGGAGAAAATTTTCTAGTGGAATCAATATTGAGAAGCGAAGAGAATAAGTTTTTATGATATCTTTCGAATGGGACAGACAATGGTGGAATGTAGAAGAAAGTGGGAAAAGTATAGTAATGGAAAGTTTTGAGGATAAGTAGAACGAGGAATAAGTACGAATTTTTGTTATTAAGTTGCAAGTGTCATCCAAGGAAAACTTAAGTGTGGAAATTTAAATATGATACCTTAGGATTGAAAAATCCTGTCTAGTTCCTTAGGATTGAAAAATCCTATCTAGTTTAGAATCACGAAATTTCGAGGACGAAATTTTTTAAAGAGGGATGATATGTAACATCCCGATTTTTCGGCTTTTTAATATCAATAATAATATAAATGATTATATTCTTATCCAAGATTTAGAAAATGACTTTGGATAAACTAAGGTCATTTCCTTGTCATACTTATTTTCATAAGGTTACGGGAAAGTTTTGGAATGAAAATTCAGACGGAAACCGGTCTGCGTTTTCTGCATTTTCACTGACAGTAAGTTTTTACTGATCAGAAACCCTAATTTTAACTCGTGAACAAAACAATTAAGGTTTTCATTTTATTTCCTACGATTGTACATTTTTAGAATTATTTCACAAAACGTGAAATAATATACATTTTACGGACGTTATGTTCAATCGGGTAAACGACGGAGCCGATTACGGGAGTTTTGAGACTCGATAAGTGGACAAACCCTATATTCTCTTAGGAATAGGTCATCCATGTGAGAGGTTTAATGTGGCTTAGGGTTATGTTAGCAATTTTTAACAATTGCATTTTTATCCTTAAACTTTCTATTAATTGCATTTTGGTCCCTAAACTAATTTCCATTATACACTAAGTGAAGTGGGCCAATTTCTTGCCATTCAAACCCATTATGGGCTGCACCCAAAAGTCTCAATTTCATGTCCAAGGATTCATTTCCATGAAGCAATTCTAGTCTTAAATTTTCCTATGTCTTCATTATGCCTTAAATGATTTTCAAGTGCAAAATTAATTGGGCTTGGGCTTTTTAGGCCCAAAATTTCGAAAGGCCCATGGCCTTGGAGGCTTGCTCTTCAAATTCTAGAGCTCACTTGGTGACTCTAGCTCATTCTACAATCTTCTACACTATTCCTTCATCTTCTCCATTTCTCTTTTTCTCTTAAGCTTCCATAAGCTTGATTTGTGAAGCAACTTGGAGATTCTTGCACTTTTCTTCAATTCCAAGAGGTAATCCATGATCCTCATCATCATTAAGCACTATGTTCTTCATGTATTTTCATGTTTTCAATGCCATGTTCATCATTTTCAATTCCTAGATCTAGAAAATTTGAAATTGTCTAGAAAATTCTAGAAAAATCCTAAAAATGTGAAACCAATTTCTATGAGTTAGTTATCATCTCTACTATCATAATCCAAGAGTATGACTTAAACCAAAATTTCCTCCCCTATTTTCTCATCAAGGCCGAACCTATGTCATAAGTGTGGAGGAAGATTTTGTTCATGTCCTAAACAAATGATCTTATATACTATACTTCTAGTATGTCTACATGCTTTAATCCATGTTAGTCTATCAAAATGAAAATTCAAACCCTACATCCTTGTATTGGCCGAACCTAAGTGGGTGAGGTTTGATGAGTTTTTGTTCAAATTTTTCATAAAGGATCTTGGTTATCATCCTATTAGTATGTATGTTTGTTGAATCCAAGTTGATTTGTCAAACAAAAATCCCTAACCCTATGGACTTATCATGGCCGAATCATACATGATCATGAGTTAGGAAGATTTGATTCTTAACTTTGTTGTTTAGTCTTAATCCATTATCTTTAGTATATTAGGATCATTAATCCAATGACTTAGGCAATTCTAGAAATTTTTAGCCACTAAACCTAAGGGAGGCCATGACCTATGATAGGGAATTAGGAGATTTTAATTGTTTGATTAGTAATTATTTGATTGTGATTAATGAAGGTTTAGTAAGTTCGTCGTGTACGTGAACCCGGACTTCCGACAAGTTACGTATTACACCATGGAGAAGTCTTCGAGAGGTAAGGGGAGCTTACCTGAGGGATTTTTCCCAATACCTATGTGTGACTAATGTGTGGTCTGTAATTATTTATTTGTTGGTGGTTGTTTAAGTGTTCAAGTTGTGCTATTTTTATCCGTGTTGTTTATCTGCTTATAATTGGTTGTCTGCAGTTATTTATCATAATGTTGTGATGCATGATCTGTCTGGAAATATTATTGTGATAATGTTGTGGATGTTGTTTGAGAAGCCTGACAGTGGTCAGTGCCCAATCAATTAATCAGATAAAAGCTTTGAAAAGCTTCGTAAAGTATATTCAATGTTTTAATGGTAAAATATTGGAATATAATATTAATGGAAAATATTTACTTGGGAAAAATAAGGAGTTTTGGAAATATCATTATTTTAATGATTTATCGCTATAAGAGTGATTTATGAGTCACAGTGAGGACGAAACCGTGAAAATATTTTTGTACTGCTGATTTTTAAGTAAGAAATTCCGGAATATTATAAAAAGTTATTTTATGCAGTTAATTTTCGAAAATAACTTAATAATGATTTTAGAAAATTATTTAAGTGGAAAAAGCTAAAATTTGGCTTAAATGGCTAATTTGACGGCAACTTGGAAAAATATCGACGGCAAGAAATCCTAAAGTTGCAGTACATAGTTTAAACAACTTTGAGCCTCAAGTGACCATTTTTCCTAAAAAGTTAAATTTTTAACTTACGGTTTTATTTCCCATTTGAAATGATTTTCCGAAATCAAGTTGAACTCAACTGTATTAAAAGTGGTTTTGAACTTAGTAACCGAGACGTCGGGGTACTAAGGTTCGGGTTGTGTTATAGACTTGGTGTCCTTTGGACTCTGAGGTCCTGTAGACTTGGTGTCTACTGAGTTAAAAACATAAAGATGTTTTCTATTACCACGAACTCATGGCTGGTGCATCGGTCTAGGGGTGTCGTGATTGAGCACTCGGACTTTGAGGTCCTGTGTTATTAATAAAGTTTTAAAGATGTTTAAAACTATGGTTAGTCGTAAGCCATTTTGAGCTTCGACAAAAGAGAGATTGTACACAAAGAAAAGTGTCAAGAACAAAGTGGTTTTGTTGCATGCATTTGGCAGACGTGTCCCGGTTTATGTGTGAGTACCTTGCGGCGTCAGGTATTTCATGCTACGATTTTCTTCATTGTGCCAGGGTTGGACAATGAAACCCCATTTACGATTTTATCACTGTGCCTTGGGTTTGGATAGTGTGCAATGGGTTTTGGCTGCGTGCCAATGGCTGCGTGCCTTTTTGCCTTGTGTGGCAATCGAGCCTGATCAACTCACCACGGTTGGGATATCTCATGAGATTAAGTGCAAAGTTAGATGATGTATTTGAAGTGTTCATGCATAAGTTTTCAAATGATGATGTTTGGGGTGTGAAACCCATTGATTAACTACTGTCTTGTTATGAACGCTTCTATTTTTATGAAAATGTATATGTGTATGTGTTTTTGTTATGTCTCACATGTAGCTATTGTGTTAATCCATATATTGGCGTCTCACCCTTACAAATATATCAGGTTTTCTGGTTTGGCTTTTGTGTCTTGGTACACAAAAGTAAATGGTGCAGAAAAGTCCTTAGCTTCACTCGGGAACTTTGGTCCTGATGTTTGAAGAAATGTTAGAATGTGGGAATGACCACGGGGTCTAGATTAAGTGCAAAGTTAGATGATGTATTTGAAGTGTTCATGCATAAGTTTTCAAATGATGATGTTTGGGGTGTGAAACCCATTGATTAACTACTGTCTTGTTATGAACGCTTCTGTTTTTATGAAAATGTATATGTGTATGTGTTTTTGTTATGTCTCACATGTAGCTATTGTGTTAATCCATATATTGGCGTCTCACCCTTACAAATATATCAGGTTTTCTGGTTTGGCTTTTGTGTCTTGGTACACAAAAGTAAATGGTGCAGAAAAGTCCTTAGCTTCACTCGGGAACTTTGGTCCTGATGTTTGAAGAAATGTTAGAATGTGGGAATGACCACGGGGTCTTTCCAGTAGATGTCTTGTAAGGCGACCAGCTTAGGATTTTCTTTGGGTTGGGTATTGTGGGAAAGTTGTTATAAATGGTTTGAAACACATTGTAAGGTGTATGAAAAACAATTTCAGAAAAGCTTATATGTTGCAATGTTTTGGTTTACGAGTAAATTCGGTTTGTATGTAAGTATAAAGTAATTCTACTATTGTGATGTATATTTTTTTTTTCTGAAGTATTTCGCAGAAAAAAATTATCACCATATTTTAAAAGGATAAGCGTTGAGAAATTAATATTTTCCGAAAACAACCAGCGAAATTATAATTTTATTTTCCGCATTTGGGTAACTATGTGATAACCTCAAAAAGGGTGTCGCATTTGTGGTATCAGAGCTGGTCGAGTCTTTCGGGAACCTTGGGGAATAGGTCTGTTCTGTTTTGTTGTGTGATCTCTGGTTGGTTCTTGGTTGAATTGTTTCCTTGTCGAAACAATGTGTGTTGACACACAAGTATGTGTGTTTTGATGGGTTCTAATCAGGTTGGGGCCTTGTAAGAACTCATGTTTAGTAAACGGTACTTGTGTTCATGTTGACACATTCGTTTATCCTTTTGGGATTGTGTCAGACATTGAAATGAGGTACCTGTCGTGGAAGGGAATGTACAACTGCATTATGTATCAGAGGACGGACCAGATTTCGTAGAATATTTTCCTTTATCGTTTTAAAGTTGGGACCGGAAAATCTACCGTACGTTTTTTGTAGTGTCTGCATCAATATGTTAAAGACCAAGTTAAGGTTTAGTAACTCGATTAGGCTAGTGAGAACAATAATTTAACCTTTAGAGAGTTGGTTGGGAGTAAGTGAGATATCTGGACATTTTTTTTTCTTCAGAATAGATAGAAAGTGACGGGAGTTTTGTTGAAATATAGTCATGACTAATAAGATGTGAATATTTAAGATCGATATCATTGAGTGAGACAAGTATTATAGACCAAATATGTTGATTGAGGTAGAGTATCGTTAGGAATTCAGGGTAATGATCAATGTCCGTAGTTAAGATTGATCTTATAAGTGTAGAAAATAGGGATGAAAGTGTTTAAAATAATTTCACCTAAGTTGAATGTAAGTGAAGAGTACAATTTTGGTTGTGCTATAAGGGTTTAAAATTGAGGAGTTAGATAATTCTAACCGGGATAATTCTTTTGATGTTAGTTATATTAAGGATGTAAGAATGTTCTTCTGAGAACGAGATACGTGATTTTGACATAATTGGTTGGTGAATTATAATCAAAAGGAATGTTGTGATGTCTTACTTGGGATGTGTAGATTTGATATAACCTAGAGGAGTAGACTACACCCAAAGGTAATAAGATTACGATTGAATTTCTTGAGTAGGAAGTTGATGCATGTTACGGTAAAGTAATATTGATTTTGGTGTTAACGGTGAAAGATAGTTGTTGGAGAAAATTTTCTAGTGGAATCAATATTGAGAAGCGAAGAGAATAAGTTTTTATGATATCTTTCGAATGGGACAGACAATGGTGGAATGTAGAAGAAAGTGGGAAAAGTATAGTAATGGAAAGTTTTGAGGATAAGTAGAACGAGGAATAAGTACGAATTTTTGTTATTAAGTTGCAAGTGTCATCCAAGGAAAACTTAAGTGTGGAAATTTAAATATGATACCTTAGGATTGAAAAATCCTGTCTAGTTCCTTAGGATTGAAAAATCCTATCTAGTTTAGAATCACGAAATTTCGAGGACGAAATTTTTTAAAGAGGGATGATATGTAACATCCCGATTTTTCGGCTTTTTAATATCAATAATAATAATATAAATGATTATATTCTTATCCAAGATTTAGAAAATGACTTTGGATAAACTAAGGTCATTTCCTTGTCATACTTATTTTCATAAGGTTACGGGAAAGTTTTGGAATGAAAATTCAGACGGAAACCGGTCTGCGTTTTCTGCATTTTCACTGACAGTAAGTTTTTACTGATCAGAAACCCTAATTTTAACTCGTGAACAAAACAATTAAGGTTTTCATTTTATTTCCTACGATTGTACATTTTTAGAATTATTTCACAAAACGTGAAATAATATACATTTTACGGACGTTATGTTCAATCGGGTAAACGACGGAGCCGATTACGGGAGTTTTTGAGACTCGATAAGTGGACAAACCCTATATTCTCTTAGGAATAGGTCATCCATGTGAGAGGTTTAATGTGGCTTAGGGTTATGTTAGCAATTTTTAACAATTGCATTTTTATCCTTAAACTTTCTATTAATTGCATTTTGGTCCCTAAACTAATTTCCATTATACACTAAGTGAAGTGGGCCAATTTCTTGCCATTCAAACCCATTATGGGCTGCACCCAAAAGTCTCAATTTCATGTCCAAGGATTCATTTCCATGAAGCAATTCTAGTCTTAAATTTTCCTATGTCTTCATTATGCCTTAAATGATTTTCAAGTGCAAAATTAATTGGGCTTGGGCTTTTTAGGCCCAAAATTTCGAAAGGCCCATGGCCTTGGAGGCTTGCTCTTCAAATTCTAGAGCTCACTTGGTGACTCTAGCTCATTCTACAATCTTCTACACTATTCCTTCATCTTCTCCATTTCTCTTTTTCTCTTAAGCTTCCATAAGCTTGATTTGTGAAGCAACTTGGAGATTCTTGCACTTTTCTTCAATTCCAAGAGGTAATCCATGATCCTCATCATCATTAAGCACTATGTTCTTCATGTATTTTCATGTTTCAATGCCATGTTCATCATTTTCAATTCCTAGATCTAGAAAATTTGAAATTGTCTAGAAAATTCTAGAAAAATCCTAAAAATGTGAAACCAATTTCTATGAGTTAGTTATCATCTCTACTATCATAATCCAAGAGTATGACTTAAACCAAAATTTCCTCCCCTATTTTCTCATCAAGGCCGAACCTATGTCATAAGTGTGGAGGAAGATTTTGTTCATGTCCTAAACAAATGATCTTATATACTATACTTCTAGTATGTCTACATGCTTTAATCCATCTTATATACTATACTTCATAAGGGATCTTGGTTATCATCCTATTAGTATGTATGTTTATTGAATCCAAGTTGATTTGTCAAACAAAAATCCCTAACCCTATGGACTTATCATGGCCGAATCATACATGATCATGAGTTAGGAAGATTTGATTCTTAACTTTGTTGTTTAGTCTTAATCCATTATCTTTAGTATATTAGGATCATTAATCCAATGACTTAGGCAATTCTAGAAATTTTTAGCCACTAAACCTAAGGGAGGCCGTGACCTATGATAGGGAATTAGGAGATTTTAATTGTTTGATTTGTAATTATTTGATTGTGATTAATGAAGGTTTAGTAAGTTCGTTGTGTACGTGAACCCGGACTTCCGACAAGTTACGTATTACACTGCGGAGAAGTCTTCGAGAGGTAAGGGGAGCTTACCTGAGGGATTTTTCCTAATACCTATGTGTGACTAATGTGTGGTCTGTAATTATTTATTTGTTGGTGGTTGTTTAAGTGTTCAAGTTGTGTTATTTTTATCCGTGTTGTTTATCTGCCTATAATTGGTTATCTGCAGTTATTTATTATAATGTTGTGATGCATGATCTGTCTGGAAATATTATTGTGATAATGTTGTGGATGTTGTTTGAGAAGCCTGACAGTGGTCAGTGCCCAATCAATTAATCAGATAAAAGCTTTGAAAAGCTTCGTAAAGTATATTCAATGTTTTAATGGTAAAATATTGGAATATAATATTAATGGAAAATATTTACTTGGGAAAAATAAGGAGTTTTGGAAAATATCATTATTTTAATGATTTATCGCTATAAGAGTGATTTATGAGTCACAGTGAGGACGAAACCGTGAAAATATTTTTGTACTGCTGATTTTTAAGTAAGAAATTCCGGAATATTATAAAAAGTTATTTTATGCAATTAAATTTCGAAAATAACTTAATAATGATTTTAGAAAATTATTTAAGTGGAAAAAGCTAAAATTTGGCTTAAATGGCTAATTTGACGGTAACTTGGAAAAATATCGACGGCAAGAAATCCTAAAGTTGCAGTACGTAGTTTAAACAACTTTGAGCCTCAAGTGACCATTTTTCCTAAAAAGTTAAATTTTTAACTTACGGTTTTATTTCCCATTTGAAATGATTTTCCGAAATCAAGTTGAACTCAACTGTATTAAAAGTGGTTTTGAACTTAGTAACCGAGACGTCGGGGTACTAAGGTTCGGGTTGTGTTATAGACTTGGTGTCCTTTGGACTCTGAGGTCCTGTAGACTTGGTGTCTACTGAGTTAAAAACATAAAGATGTTTTCTATTACCACGAACCTATGGCTGGTGCATCGGTCTAGGGGTGTCGTGATTGAGCACTCGGACTTTGAGGTCCTGTGTTATTAATAAAGTTTTAAAGATGTTTAAAACTATGGTTAGTCGTAAGCCATTTTGAGCTTCGACAAAAGAGAGATTGTACACAAAGAAAAGTGTCAAGAACAAAGTGGTTTTGTTGCATGCAATTGGCAGACGTGCCCCGGTTTATGTGTGCGTACCTTGCGGCGTCAGGTATTTCATTCTACGATTTTCTTCATTGTGCCAGGGTTAGACAATGAAACCCCATTTACGTTTTTATCACTGTGCCTTGGGTTTGGACAGTGTGCAATGGGTTTTGGCTGCGTGCCAATGGCTGCGTGCCTTTTTGCCTTGTGTGGCAATCGAGCCTGATCAACTCACCACGGTTGGGATATCTCATGAGATTAAGTGCAAAGTTAGATGATGTATTTGAAGTGTTCATGCATAAGTTTTCAAATGATGATGTTTGGGGTGTGAAACCCATTGATTAACTACTGTCTTGTTATGAACGCTTCTGTTTTTATGAAAATGTATATGTGTATGTGTTTTTGTTATGTCTCACATGTAGCTATTGTGTTAAATCCATATATTGGCGTCTCACCCTTACAAATATATCAGGTTTTCTGGTTTGGCTTTTGTGTCTTGGTACACAAAAGTAGATGGTGCAGAAAAGTCCTTAGCTTCACTCGGGAACTTTGGTCCTGATGTTTGAAGAAATGTTAGAATGTGGGAATGACCACGGGGTCTTTCCAGTAGATGTCTTGTAAGGCGACCAGCTTAGGATTTTCTTTGGGTTGGGTATTGTGGGAAAGTTGTTATAAATGGTTTGAAACACATTGTAAGGTGTATGAAAAACAATTTCAGAAAAGCTTATATGTTGCAATGTTTTGGTTTACAAGTAAATTCGGTTTGTATGTATCTATAAAGTAATTTTACTATTGTGATGTATATATATCTTTTTCTGAAGTATTTCGCAGAAAAAAATTATCACCATATTTTGAAAGGATAAGCGTTGAGAAATTAATATTTTCCGAAAGCAACCAGCAAAATTATAATTTTATTTTCCGCATTTGGGTATGTGATAACCCCAGAAAGGGTGTCGCAAATATGCGTCTGCTGAAAGATGGTAGGGACATCGACGGTAGGGACATTGACGGTCCGGGCAAGCTCTCCTGCCTGCAATCAACACAGGAAGATTGTACGGCGTAACAATCACTGGCCAACATGAATATGGCGAGGCTGACGCTTGAATGTACGGTGTGAAAACCATCCGAGCACAGCCCAAGTCGTACATTGCGAGGATCTGCTGCAAAATCAGGATGTACCCGATTGAAGTGCTTCCAGGCTTCACCGTCAGAAGGGTGGCGTATAACGCCTATACTTCTTCTATTTTCATAATGCCACCTCATCTGTCCCACAGTCTGTGATGATGCAAACAGTCTCTGCAACCTTGGAATTATAGGCAGATAGAACATTGCCTTCTCAGGAACTCATTTGTTTTTACTACGGTCACTACTTTGAACGCGGTACCTGGATGTCTGACAAAATTTACATTGATCGAGCGTGCTGTCATTTGTTCCCGAAGCACTATCATAATACAGCATGCACCCGTTCGGACAACAATCAATCCTCTTCGCCCCCAACCCAAGTTTCGACACCAACCGCTTCGCATCATAATAACTTTTTGGCAACAACTCTTTGAAGGGTGTCACATCTTAAAGCATTTTACAAAAAAACTCCAAACACTGATCGGGGACATTCCAATTGGACTTGCAAGCTAGAAGCCTAATACAAATTGATAATTTTGAATCTGACGCCCCTTCAAACAATGGCTTATTTGTCTCTAACAATAAGTTGTAGAATCTCTGCGCCGATTCATTAGGAGGCTCTTCCATGTCATCAGACTCATCCGCCTCGAAATTCTCATGTTGCCCAAGACAATGATCCACCATCATATGCATTGACTGGAGTTGTTCGACATAGTCATCGTGTAAGCCATTGCCTGATGCACCCATGTCAAGATCGTCACCACCGACTTCATTCATATCAATATCCGCCAACTCCTCGCCATGATCAGTCCATATCCAATAATTAGGCTTGAACCCATGTCGGTATAGGTGTAACCTCACGTTGTCATCACTCAAAACCGTCATACAATTGCACTTTATGCACGGACATCTAATCCCCCCCTCTTCGACATAATCACTATGTTGCTTGGCTTTCGATATAAACTCCTCGACTCCATCTACAAATGATTGTTTCAGAAGTCGTCTCCCAGACTCGTTCTTATCATACACCCAACTACGGCTCAGGGGATAATATTCCATCCTTCTGCATTTCCAGATAAATTAACGTATTTTTAAACTTGATACTATAACCCCGAACCGCTCCCTTTCCTTAAAAGGTGTGGCCCTATCCCATTCGAGGAAAAACTTTTTCAACACCGTATTATACTAGTTACTCATCGCTTCTCATGCCTTATAGCTAACGAAATTTCGGCAGCATTTCCCATTGGTCTCCAAGTACACGACTTGACCGCGGTAAGATACCACAATCAAATATGGACCCGGAGAACAAAAGGAAATGCTTCGACCCGAAATTTCATCAACTATTTAACAGATGAGAATCAGTGAGTAATTAGTATATCAGTGGAGAAAAAGTTTCTTCCTAGACTGTCCCAATTGGACAATTCAAGATTCAATAAAATGAGTGATACTATGACCACGAGTACACATGCTCAATAATGTTGAATCTTGAATGGGTGACTAAGGTTTTTCTCAATGACGTATTAAACTATACTCTAAAATAAACTAAAACTTTTTTAAGTAACAGAGATAATTTGCATAAAGTTGAACAATAATATTAAACAATTAAACACATAACTAAACAAAGCCTTGTCCAAAAAAAATTTCGCATTATTATTTGTCTAATGTTTTATTAAATCATTTATGTTTTAAATTAATTTTAATTAACAAAACATTTTATTGAATTAGTTAATTACTTATGTTTGTTTACTTGACTTTTAATTATTTATCAACTTTTAAAATCTATTATTAGTATATTAGTTAATTGTCTGCAATAATTGTTACTAACAATTTTCTTTTTAAATATTTTTTTTATTCTTCCCACTTATTATGTTACTTGACTATTTAAAATCCTGTGATGTTAATTACTTAAATAATAATTAGTAATTCTTCCCATAAGATTGATTTATTCAAATATGACATTTTTAAATAATAACTAATTACTTTAGTTTAAATTAATGATTTAATTAATTAACTTCTTCACTAATATCAAGTATTACATAACCAAGAACTAATTACTCATTATTATGTAATTATTTTATTGATTAATTAAACCATAACTACGTACAAACGATCCCGATCACGCTTAACCGATCACCATGAGCTACTGGCAAATCTACTCATTACTGCCGAATCTGATTTAATTAATTAACTTCTTAAGTATTATTTAATCACTCCATTATTTACGTACGAATAATCCCGATCATGCTTATAATCGATCACCATCGCTACGTCGAATCAGCTAGCTTCATCACTACTGCTGCAAGTATATGTGGGAGGAAAACGATTTTACCGGTTAACTAATCCTAGCTATGTCTCATCCTATCAACGGTACTTGTCCTTTTGATTTTATATTAGAGTAAATTCATTAATTAATCTACATTCATTAATTAATTTATGCAATTAGCAAAAACAATAGCTTACTAAATTTAAAACTAATAAACACAATTTTGTTAATTACAACTAGACAAATATATATAAAAAAAAATACACCCAAACAAATTAAACAGGTATATACAAATTACAACAAATTAGACAAA
The DNA here is from genome assembly GCA_035048595.1 of Echinosophora koreensis. Lineage (NCBI taxonomy): Eukaryota > Viridiplantae > Streptophyta > Magnoliopsida > Fabales > Fabaceae > Echinosophora > Echinosophora koreensis. The sequence continues at coordinate 4,097,403 of JAPCYP010000016.1, read as the reverse complement.
TAAAATTTATACAATTTCTTTAGCATGCATTGAACAATTATAATTAATATCCCAAAATAGAAAACCGTCAGTACCTCTAGGGGCCCAAGAAACTGTTGTACGCAAAGGAGGTGACGGTGGCTAGTCTCAACCTCTGGTAGCCTTCAAAACAAAGAGCACAAAAACAACAAAATAAATCAGATTCACAAAATTTCAGACATCACAACAACAGCCAACAAAACACAAAAAATAACCTTAATCAACATTAATTATAATTAATCAATAAATCCTATTTTTTTTAAAAATAAATAGGAATAAAATTAGGAGGATACATACACTGTGGTGGTGGTGAATCTGGTGGTGGTTAATGGTGGTGGTGGTTTTGCAAGGGAATGTGGGTCTGGTGGGAATGGAGGTGACAGGGAGAGGGGAGGAGAAGGAGAGGGGTGGTGGTGGGTTTCGAAGGGCGGTTCACGGTGGTGGTTCGCGGTGGTTCGGTGGTGGTTCGCGGAGAGGGGAGGAGAAAAGGAGAGGAGGAAATGAGAGGAGAAAGGGGTGGATGCAGGGGTTGTTCACGTCACGAACGGAGGCGGCGATGGTGGTGTTTGGTGGCAGCGACGGTGGTGGGCAGAGAGGGCAGAGAGACAGAGAGGGAGAAGTGAGGGAGGGGGGAAAGGGTCGTTACGGTCAGGATAAATAGAAGGTTACCGACGGCTTCCGACGGATTTTTCCGTCGAAAATTCAAAATAAATGATTACCAACGGACTATTCCGTCGGAAATTCAAAATAAATGATTACCGACGGACTATTCCGTCGGTACTCACAAGAATATTTCCGACGGTTTTAATTCGTCGGTACTTACAGTTCAAAATTACCGACAGAATTATCCGTCGGTACAGTCTCCCGCCAAGAATTTGTCATTCCCGCCGTCACTTCCGACGGATTTACCGACGAAAACGGCCCTCGGTAATGCTACCGACGGAATTTCCGTCGGTAATGCGTGCAACTATTGATATTCTTACTTACCGACGGCTAAATCCGTCGGAAATTTACTATCTACCGATGGAAACGCAGTCCGTCGGTAATCGTCCGTCGCTAATTTCATGTTTTCTGGTAGTGGCCATTATTTTTGTATATGGCCTAGACGTTTCACTATGTGTCCTTATGTTGTTATTTACTTTTCAGAATGGCCTGTTCTGATAAAGGCCCTATGTAGTTTGTAAAACTGATGATGCATATAGATATGTATATATGGTTTGTTACTTATGTTGTTAGATGTTGTCAAGTTAACAGGTAAAGGAAAAGAAAAAAAAAATTTATCACCATTTTTGGTATTAAGTGGAATATTAGAAAACGTTATTTTCCGAAAGCAACCGGCTTACTTGAATTTTATTTTCCGCAACGGGTTACTATGTGACGGCCCAAGGTAGGGTGTCGCAACTTTTCTCTTGTTTGGTGGAGGAGAGAAATAGGGAAAAGAGAAGAAAATTGGTGGGACTCACCTCAAACTTTTTTCTCTCCCCAAGTGAGAAGAAAATGGAAGAGGGAGAGAGTGTTTCATATAAAATGACTTTTGTACCATTCTTTTTGGGTTCTCATTCAAGTATTTAATAAATTTAAATAAATTGAATTAAATTAATCATTTAATTAATTAAATTAAATTGAAATAAATAAATAAATTATATTTAACTAATAAATTTTATTTAAAATAACTTAAATCAGTTAAATTAATTTAAATTATTTGATTAGTTAAAATAACTTAAATCAATTAAATTTAAATATTTCTATATTGATTTTTTAGTTAAGGATATTTTTGTCTTTTTAAAAAAAATCACTTTTCTCTCTTCTTATTTTCTATCCAACCAAACAAAGGGGAGAGAGAGAAAACACCTCTTTCTCCTCTATTTCTCTTATATCAAATAACACATAAAATCTACTCTATTTCTCACAATTTTCTCTCTTCTTGTACTATTTTTTACCTTTTTCTCTCTTCTCCTTTTCTTCTGACAGCCAAACAAAGCCCATCTATATTAGTTGGCAATATGAAAATCTTAACACTGACAGTGTATACCAATTAAACTCATATATTAACAAAGTTTTGATAAAATAAATATTATACTTATGTGTAGTTTTTCATGCATTTAATATCCCAACATTTTATAAATGAACATCTCTATATTTTATGTGGGAGTCATAAAAGTGGTGAGATGGTTTGTGGTGTGTGGTAAAGATGTTAAGAGTTATACAGTGTAAGGTTCAAATTACATCTATACTAATATAACAAGCTAATAACTAACATTTGCTTATCCGGCTGAAGGTAATTCCGGTGGTTTGTTGACCATTTGGGATTCAAAGGTGTTCTCCTTGAAATTCGTATTCTCAGGGAAAGGTTTTCTAGGAGTAACTGGGGTGTGGAATAAAAATAATCAGGAATGTACGGTAGTTAACATTTACTCCTCATGTCTATTTTCTGAGAAAAAGGAACTATGGCGTCAATTAGTTATGTCAAAAAATGGTTTTGGTGGTCATTTGTGGTGTGTGGTTGGGGATTTCAATGCGGTGAAGAGATCCTCGGAAAGGAGGGGGATTAGCAATAATAGTTCTGAATCGGAAAGTAGAGCATTTCAAGAATTTATTGATGATTTGAACATGGTAGATTTGCCGGTACTTGGAAATCGGTTTACATGGTTTAAACATGATGGGTCTGCAATGAGTAGACTTGACAGGTTTTTGCTATCAGAGGGATGGATTATTGAGTGGGGGGTGAGTGCCCAGTGGATTGGTAAAAGAGATGTCTCAGACCACTGTCCTATTTCTCTAAAGCTGGATTGTGAAAATTGGGGACCTAAACCGTTCAGATTTAACAACTGGTGGCTGCAACATGTTAATTTCAAACAGTTTGTGGAAAGTAATTGGGCTAGCTTCCAAGTGGCAGGGTGGAAAATTTACAGCTTCAAAGAAAAGTTGAGGAAACTTAAGGAGAAGTTAAAAGAATGGAATGTGGAGGTCTATGGAAATCTGGATTCTAAGATAAAAGCTCTGACTGGAAAACTTAATGAGTCAGATGCCTTAGCGTCAATAAGGTTGTTGAGTGTGGAGGAGGTAATATCGAGGAGGGACATAATGAATCCCTATGGCAATCTAAGAGGCAAAAGGAAAGCTTATTGTTTCAAAAATCTAGGGCTAGATGGTTGAAAGAGGGTGATTCCAACTCCAAGTTTTTCCACTCTTGTGTAAACTTTAGGAGAAGGAAGAATAATATACTGGCACTGCAGTCAGGGGGTGTCTGGGTTGAGGACCCGGTTAATGTAAAACGGGAGGTCGTCAGATACTTTACGACCCTTTTTAGTGATCACATTAGGAACCGACCTTTGCTGGAGGGTCTGGAATTTAAGTCTCTATCAGCAGAAAGTAATGAGGCATTGGTAGCACCATTCTCCCAGGAAGAGATTAGGGATGCAGTGTGGAATTGTGATGGGGATAAGAGTCCTGGCCTTGATGGATTTAATTTCACTTTCTTCAAAAAATTTTGGAAGTCTGTTAAGGATGAGCTCAAGGCAGTAGTTTCAGAATTTCACTTGAATGGCTCATTGCCGAAAGCAGTATGCTCTTCTTTTGTGGCATTGATCCCTAAGAGGGAAAATCCACAGAATCTAAGAGACTTCAGGCCAATTTCTCTTATCGGGTCAATCCACAAGTTGATCTCGAAGCTTCTGGCAGCAAGGCTTAAGAAGGTAATAGGCTACCTGATCTCTTCTTGTCAATCTGCATTCATTTCTAGCAGGCAAATTCTTGATGGAGTTTTGGCCATTAATGAGGTGATTGATTTGGCAAAAAAGACAAAGAAGGAATGCCTGATCTTCAAGGTAGACTTTGAAAAGGCCTATGATTCGGTAAGCTGAGACTTCCTAAGGTACATGATGGGTAGAATGGGTTTCCAAGGTAAATGGATGAGATGGATGGAAGCCTGTATTTTCTCGGGGCAAGTGTCAATTTTGGTAAACGGGAGTCCTTCCTCAGAAGTAAAGCTTCAAAAAGGTTTAAGGCAGGGAGATCCGTTAGCACCTTTTCTTTTCTTGATAGTGGCAGAAGGGCTTAGTGGTTTGATGGAAAGGGCGGGAATGGCAGGTGTCTTTAGTGGTTTTGACTATGGTATGCCTAGGAGGCTTTCTCATTTGCAATATGCAGACGATACGATCCTAGTTGGGGAAGCTTCCCACGGTAATCTTTGGACAATGAAGGCAGTTCTTAGAGGATTTGAGATGATATCGGGATTGAAGGTTAATTTTAATAAAAGTTGTATCTTCGGTATCAATGTAGATGAAGAGTTCCTTCAGGCGGGGTCAAATTTCCTTTGTTGTAAGGTTGGGGGGCTACCTTTCACTTACCTAGGTCTTCCGCTAGGTGCAAATCCAAAGAGACTTTCAACTTGGAAACCGGTGATTGATGTAATAAAGAAAAGGTTGTCTAGGTGGAAGGGTAGATTTTTATCCTTGGGAGGGAGGATAGTACTCTTGAAGTCGGTACTGTCTAGTATTCCTCTCTATTATTTGTCCTTCTTTAGACTTCCGAGGAAGGTGCTTAAGATCCTGGTTGGGATCCAGAGATCATTTTTGTGGGGAGGAGGGGAAAACAAAAAAGGTATCTCCTGGGTTAAATGGTCGAATGTGTGCAAACCGAAAGAATGTGGCGGTTTAGGTGTAAAGGATTTAGATCTTTTCAATATAAGTCTGCTTGGAAAGTGGAAGTGGCGTATACTTTCGGATAACAAGGCATGCTGGTATGATGTGATACTATCAAGATATGGAATACAAAGAAACGTGCCAGGGATGCAGGATTGGAACTCTAGGAACTCTTCACAATGGTGGAGGGATGTACGCGGAATTGATAATGGAAGTTCAGCACCTGTAAACTGGTTCACAAATGGGGTTGGAAAAAAGGTGGGTAATGGCTCAAACACACTCTTTTGGCATGAAAAATGGTTTGGTGCCAATTGTCTTAAAGAGGTTTTTCCAAGACTTTTCTCCCTAGCACAAGATAAATCAGCTACCATTAGTAATATGGGAATGTGGGATGGGTCAGAATGGAAGTGGGTGTGGAGCTGGAGAAGGTCTATGTTTGCTTGGGAAGAGGAAATATTACAGATGTTCTATGTTACATGGTTGGAGCGGTTATTAGTTTTGATGTGGTAGATGAGTGGGTTTGGGGATTAGGCCTAGATAAGTATTATTCGGTTAAGTCTGCATATGAGTATTTAATTTCACTCACTCTTCTAGTAGATCACCCACAGGAGCTCTCTACTGTTTTCAAATCTTTTTGGAAAAGTTGTGCTCCAACTAAAGTGTTAGCTTTCTCATGGCAACTTCTCCAAGATAGAGTTCCCACTAGGTTAAATTTGCTCCATAGGAATATTATGAATGAGGTCCTCTCTTGTTCCTGTGTTCTTTGCGGTCATGACCAGGAGTCTTCTGATCACTTGTTCCAAAACTGTGCCTTTTCATCAAGAATTTGGGGCTGGTTATACAGATGGATTGGTTTGAACTTAGACGTGCCACCAGATATCACAAGTCATTATTTGCTGCATTTAGAGCTGTTCAGAGGCAAAGAATTGAAGAAATTTAGAAGTCTGTTTTGGCAAGCAACAATATGGACAATTTGGATACAAAGAAATGCAATTATATTTAGAAATGAGGATGTGGTATTTGAAAAATTCATTGATTCTGTCAAGATTAAGTCTTGGCATTGGTTCTCTGCTGAAAGAGTTCATTCTGGCTACTCCTTTACATATTGGTGTATTAGTCCTTTGAATTGTCTCGGGTGGAAAGCCTAGGGTGATGAATCAAGGTCTGTTTGTACTTACCATGCTGGTTCTTGTTCAAGATGACTCCTATCATGTTGCTAAACCGCAGTATGCGAGATTTATTTTGAGGGTGAATACTGAGGAGGTTCAACTTCCTTAAAAATGAGTGTGTGACAAAAAGTGAGGTGCGATGCAGGTGTATGCTAGTTCTCAACTGGTGCAAATAGAAACTAATGTTTGTTAAGTTTTGCAGGTTGTTTTTGGTCCTCGGCGGCCTTCCATCCTAGCTGGGAGTTGTTTCTTTTATTTTTGTATGTGGTGTGGTGAGTCCTTGAGTGTATGGTGAGTTTGTCTTAGGGATGGGTGAACCAGTTCTCTCTTTTACGGGCTTCTTGGGTTTCCCTGTGAGTGGCTGCTAGTGAGTGTCTCTTCTTTCTGTTTTCAGTTTGCCTTGTCCCTCTAGCCAGTGGTTTAGCATGTGTCCTTGCTTGGTTGAGTCTTGTGTGAGTGTCTGAGTGTCGTGTTTTTGGTGAGCATTTCCTGTCCCTGCGGTGTGTAGGTCTAGTTTTCTGTTTTGCTTTCATGTTATCCGAGGTACAACAAAGTCTTTGGTTTCAAGGGTTTTTGTGTAACAAGAGTTTATGCTTGTGAGAGGTGGTCTATGTGTTGGTGAATCTTATAAGTATTGGAAACTGGAAAAATTAGTGCAACAATCTTTCATGATGCACTATTTCTTTGGCCTGTGTTATGATGCAGGATTTCAAAATTGCAACTAAGACACAGACACTGCTTCTCTACCTTGCTGCTAGCTTAGGTGAATTTTCTCACAACAATTCTAGGACGGTTCAAGTCTCTGGGGTTTTTCTATGTTAGCTGCTGCTCTTTCAGTTAGACAAAATGTGTTTTACTGAATGCTTCTGGTCTCTGTTGCTGCACTGAAATGATTTACCTGGCACTGTGTTGGAAGTTGGTGCTCTTAGTGTTGCGGATTCCTTTTCAACTGTGGTGGTCCTTTGCTGGAATTTGTCTCCAACTGGAATGTTAACAACTGAACCTATGTCATCCTTGTTTACACTTGCTTAAAGACATTATTGGTTTCTGTTGCTGCGCTTAAGTCATTTAACTTTGCACTGTTATGGAGCTCTTAGTGTTGCAGATCTCCCTCAACTTTGGTGGTGCTTGTTGGAACATGTCTTCTACATGTCTTCTACTGGAATTTCAAAAAATTCAAGAAGGTCGTACATTGTTTTAGGCTGGTTTAAAGAAATTCTGGTGGTTCTGTAGTTTTGGGTTTTGTCACTTACAATTTTGTCTGTCCTTTTCTCTTGTTTTTTCGCCTGGTTTTAATTCTGTCTTTGTTGGTTTTGGATTCAGAATCTTTTGGCTAGGACTTTGTAATATAAATGCGGGGTAGGTATTGAACTAGCATTCTACTTACATTGGTCCATCCTTTTTGTAGTTTTATATGGGTTGGGGTACCCCTTGTACCTCTAATCAATATACTTTGGCTTATCAAAAAAAAAAAACTAACATTTGCTTAAAAAAACATATAAATAAACATCTTTATTTTTCATGAGAAATGGAGAAGATTCGTACCCGTTTTTGTGATGGCTAGGAATTACATTGTTGATAGAAAGTGGTGCATGCACCCGCGTTCATTTTTAGGTAATATGCACCACAGATTAGCGTAGGAAAATTGTTAGCTTCCTATGGATTTAATTTAATATTTTTTTTATTATAAGCCAAAGAATTGTATTGATAAGAACAATAAGTGTCCTCAAAACCATGTATAAGGACAACAAAAGATAAATGTATATTTGATTCGAATTGAGGTACAGGACAAGCAAAACAATACAGAACAAACTTCTAAATTACTGGACAACTTTTTTTTTGTATGTTGTTTGATGAACAATGGACAAGACAAACAAATAATGGTAAATTTACTACAATACCCTTTATGATATATATATATATATATATATATATAATAAGTATTATATATATTATATAAAATTAGTTTACATAATAAATATTATAGTGTAATATAATATAATATTATAAATGATAATATTTTGTATTATGATCGATGTTTATAATATACATATAAGTATTATATATATTGTATAAATATTTTGTCAAAAAACTATATTATATAAATATAACATATAAGACAATTTATATAATATATATTATAATGTAATATAATATTATAAATTTTATATATATAAACATAACGCAAACATAGTGTGAGAGAGCGGGGAGGGGGATGTAAGAATAATTTTGTTTTTTGGATGATATGTTGGGATAAAAAATTGTCTCATCGTTTAGTGAGGGACTAAATTTTGGGTTTTATCTAGTCCCTCACTCCTTTTTATCCTGTCCTCTGTCCATTTTTCAAAACAAACAAGAGATAAAAAATTTTCTACTATTCAATCCCTTGATTTTTTGCAAATCAAATCAAATGCACCATAAGAATCCTATGCAGCAGCATATAACAAAGACCACACCCAGAAAAACTTAGTAGGACACGTATAATACGCCTGGCACTTTCCCATACAACACGTGTGAGTAGGTTGATATGTGGTCCAAAATGAGAAGAAATAATTCTAAGGGTGTGTTTATCTCGTTTTCATTTACCTATGTTTTTTTTTTTAATAGAAATAATTGTAAAATTGTTATAATTTTTTTATTTTGTTTCATGTTTTTAAAATTTTGTAAATGAGACAGTGAAAATAGCAAAAAATTTGTTTTGATTATTTCCTGTATGAATTTTTTTTAAAACAGGAATTGAAATAAAGATAAGGTGATGTTTTTACAATTATTTTTTTGAAACAAGAAATGAAAATAAAAATCTGAAAACAAAGTTTTTAATAGATTCTTTTAATACTAATATGTTTTAAGCGTCATAGTCATACATATAATAATACATAATTATTAATTAATTGGTAGTAAAAAAAATTCTATCAATAATATATTAAAATTAAACTCTTATATCATTTAACGTATTCTCTCATGTTATTTTTTTTCAGTTGAATTCCAACCACTTATTGAACAACAGCAATAGAGTTTAAAATATTAAAGAAGAGGAGGATTATTGAATGATAGAGATGTTCAACATGAGAGAATCTAAGTAATTTTCAACATGAGAGAATTTGTTCCCGTTTGGCACCTCCTCACTATAAACGGGGAGATGTATGTACGTAGTTTGAGTCAATGAATGGAGCAAGGACTGCTAGCTTAGCATTTACAATGGGGAGATTATAGTTGGAGTGAATGTATAGCACGTTTTATTGATGGCTATGAATGATATTTTTGACAGTTTTGTTCATAGGATGTGGTGCGTGCACGGCATTGATTTGTCGATCATACATGCATCACAAATTTAGCATGGAAAAATTGTTAGCTTCCCATGGCCACTAGCCATTTGGGCACTGATGAATTTTTTTAATAATAATAATAGGAACAATAGGGTTGGTTGTACTTTATGTGCAGATTTTGCCAAACAAATTGATGGATATTTTCGTGAGAGAGAGAGTCAAAATCCTGTTGTAGTTATTCTGCAACAACGCAAATTCAAGAGTTTTAATGGTCTGTGGTTTATCTATATAAAGATATCATTTAACTTCATGTCCTTCATTTGATCAATTGTAAAACCTAATGTTCCTATTGATATAATTGAAGGAAAAAATGGCATATCAAATGCTTTCCATGGAACAAAATTGATGATCAATCCGGGACTGAAGGAAGTTGTGCAGTACAGAGAAAAGTATGTCATTTCTCTTTTTCCAAATATATAAAGATCTGCAGTTTGTCATTGTTATTTTTGCAGTCTATTACATATTTTTTTTTTTTTTTACAAATGTTAAAACTAATTATGCTCATAGGCTGCAAGATGAGAACATATATGTAAGTTAAGCGGTTAGTCATTTGTCTGCCTGCAATTGATCTGTACCATTGGCTGGTGATATACATCAATCGATTTGAGCTCGTTTCTTGCAACAACATTCTGCTGAAAAGGAGGTCACCATTATTTAGAAAGAAAAAAAAAACTCTTTTATTAAATTTGTTAGATGCATAGGTGTACAAAGGAGGTCACCATTATTTAGAAAAAAAGAAAAAACTCAATTTAGTTTATTCATTGGTTTATAATTCAACCATCTTATAAGACTGAAACTGATGCACGATTTCATACATATATGATTGATATTCTGCTGAAAAGTGATGTGGCTCCTTACACATGTATGCAATTGATATTCACATCTCTGTACCTCCTCAATGCAACCCAGACAGTTCAAAGGATGAAGAAGGAAGCCTCACCAGTGTTGTTAGTCGTTCGAAATCCCAACTAGGTTGGCGTCTCAAACCCCATCAATCATCTGCAACATAGATAAAATTTATTGAAAAAAAGTCAACCCATGAAAAAGAATACAAGTCTAAGAAAATCTATAATTAAAGAGACCCCATCTATTGCGAAGGAAGTCATCCCTAATACAAGAATGAATGAAGTCCCACCAAGTGAAACACTTAAATACTAGAAATTGTTATAGTGTGATAAATGAGATGATTTATGTTGAAGGATACGAGGGTCTTAATTATAAAGCTTCACATGACTGAGTCATTTCACTTCATATGGCTGAGTCATTTCATATCTGAACCGTCAACACCCACAAAATGGCTGAGTCAGCTGCCAACTGCGAATTACACAAACAAGCACTTGTATAATTAAGTTAGAACAAAATAAATACTTAAATTGTGGTATAGTATTTATATATAAGAATAACATACTAATCACTCTCTTCAGTCTCCAGGGAGAAAATGTATCACAAAATGATTGTTTTTAGTGGAAAACACTTTGCCGAAGCGTGTGCGTGTGTGCAGGAAATATGAGCATCATTATATATTTATCATCTGAAATAACTTGTTAAACATTACATTTTTCTTATGATAATGAGTCCCACAAAAAAAAAAAAAATTGAGACATCACTATACAATTTGAGCACTTTGTTTCTTGACAAGCGGACATGCGTACAAAAAACAGAGACTGTCGGAAGAAGTAAGGAGCATATACAAGGGATTAAAAAAGTCATTAAATGAAATGGAAAAAACGACAATGAATAGTGTCTTATTCATTACTTTTTTTTATTATTTAAAAGTTTAATTAATTTTTTATTTTATCCAAAAATTTTAGACGTGTTCTTGAGGTGTTCAAAGCACATATAGAAGTGTCAGCAACAGTGGAGGACCTTGAGAAAATTATTTGGGGGAGCCAAATAATATAATTAATATTATTTTTATATAAAAAAATATTTGATGACAATATCATAAGAATACACTTTAAAGTTTTATCCATATATGAGTAAATCTTTGTTAGAAACAAATCAAATACTTCATCATTAACCATAATCAACAACAATCAAAATTTAACATATTTATTTTTAAATAAAAAACTATTTTCTTCCCCTTCCACATTCTCACCTACAAAGTTAACTTGTCTATCTACCAAAAAAAAAAAAAAAAAGTTACCGTGTCTCCATGTCCATGACCATAAGCACACTGCCTCACATCCAACCCATTATCTCTCTCAATGTGTCAAGCAAGATCTTTTAAAAGTAAAAATAAAAATTGCAGGTTGGTCAAACCAAACCTTAAACATTCTCTTTGTTTACTCACTTTCTCCCTTCCCCTAGTCCAAATCAAAATGAACTCCTACCTCTGCCTAGTTCACTGCCCCACGTCTAACATAACCTTTTCCTCTCAAACACTCTGTTCTAAGAGCAGAACCAAGAAGTGTGCAATGGCAATCCTCTTCCTCATTCTTCTTTCATTAGCAAAGCATCAGAGATGCTGCGGCAAGAATGGATGAAACCACCACACTTAAGGTGTGTGACCTGTTATTATTTTAAACCCACAATTAATACATAGAACATAATGAGTAATTCTATGCATAGTATGTTTAAATTATTATTTAATATGTTTAGAAAAGACAGGGCATGAGAAGGCAATATTGGAGCAGGCAATAGTGTTGTCATGGCATTGGCTAAGAGCAAAGTTAAGGGGTTTCAATTATCCTATTTCAAGTTGGTATTCAAATCCCTTGCTTTGTTTATCATCAAGTTGGGCATCTCGTTAAGGTCATATTGGGAAGTGATTCTGTTTTCATGTGAGACGTGCGAATTTTGTGTTAGATGGTCTTTGTAGTGGTTTGCGCTATTTTGCAGTGGGGGTTTTTGTTGTGTCATTTTATGTTGTCGGGGTGGTAACTTTCTATAAAGTTTGTTTTGTGTTTCTGGGTACTTTTCATTGGGTTTGTGGGATTGTTTGACATTGGTTTGGTTTCTGTATTGTGCCACTATCGGTGTGGCTATTGTGTATGGGTTCGGGTACCCCTTGTACCCTTTTAATAAAATCATTTTGCCTTGCAATTTTTTTTTAATATGTTTAAAAGATGTGAAGCTATCATAAAATTAAATTAATATATTAGGGACCGATTTTAGAGACCGATTTTGGCCATATCGGTCCCTAAAACGACCAACGACTGATTTTGGGGACCGATTTGACCTAAATCGGTCTCTAAAATCGGTCTCTAAATAACTCTTTTTTTGTATTATATCAAATAAAAAAGTAAGTATTTAAGAGATTATATAACTGGCTTGTCTAACGGAAAATTTCTTTTAGTATATGTGTAGATATTTGATCTTTTGCAATGCAATCAGCAATCTGTTACATTTGTCTTTGGTCTTACAATATTTGGTATTTGGTATTTCAATCACTTTTTTTTTTAATAATTAAACATGTATATGTTTAACCTGTATGAGTAGAAGGGGACAGTTTATGATTCCTTCTGAGCCAAGCACATCATAAAGGAATTCTCGGAAGCATGAGAGTAAAGTTTGAAGAGTCACTAGCACAGAAAAGGGATTTAACGTCGGTTAAAATTGACCTCTAAAGTCAGTTTTAAAACCGATGTTGAAACAGACGATGTTGTCTATTTTAACTTTAGACATCAGTTTACAACCGATGTCTAAAGTGCACCTTAGACATCGGTTCCTAGATAAAAACGATGTCTATAGTTCTCATTCAACAAACAACTGCAAGCAAAACAACGCTTTAGACATCAGTTATAATACAGAACCGATGTCTAAAATGCATTTTAGACATCGGTTCTGTATTTTAACCGATGTCTAAAGTCTGATTCAACAAAAAGCTTCGTCAGAACAACACTTTAGACATCGGTTCTAAGCTAGAACCGATGTCTAAAATGCACTTTAGACATCGGTTCTATACTTTAACCGATGTCTAAAGTCTGATTCAACAAACAGCTTCAGCAGAACAACACTTTAGACATCGGTTATAAGCTAGAACCGATGTAACTGCACTTTAGACATCGGTTCTAGCTTATAACCGATGTCTATTTTTTAATTTCAACATCGGTTTTTCCAATAACCGATGTCTATAGTGCATTTTTTTTTAAATAACTAGTTTACAATAGTTACAATCCTTTCCCCTGTTTCAGTATTATATCCAGATCAATCCCAATAAATTAACAGAATCTAAATATTCTCATCACAGAATCACTTATACAACCAAAACACACACTAAATTAATAAACTATATTGATTACGAACAATACATACACTTAAATTACTTTCAGAGCTAAATAAGTAATAATGTCGTAAGTAGTGTAAACTGAACAATATGACAATGAACGCAAGTGTTTGTGCTAGTACATCTCTAATGACTTTAACTAGGTCTCTCCCTGACATTGATGGTTCATGAGGATATATTACACAATGGTTTATTTTGCAACGATTGTTGATATGTTATTTTTTATGATATAAATTTATTAAAATTCTCTTCAAACTTCTAAGAAATAGCTAGAAACTTACAAGCTACAATCTATAATGTAGACATGATAAATCTCCGATATTGACCATTATTTGGAGGTTGGCTTCGATCCACAAGCATGTTATCCAATTCTTTGGCAAACCTCGTCATAACTTTGCCTGGCAAGCAAAATGGTATTATTATACCTTCTTCTCCTTTTGCATTCTTACAAGAGCTGAGAAAGATTCCTCCAGGAAAGGCCGGTGTCCCAGCTTTGGGTATTCCACCATACACTGCCTTCCCCCATCCAAAGTTCACATCTCTAAACCCAATACGTGTCATATCTGACACAAGAAAGGACCTTACAGTTGTAAACAAGGGTCGTCCCTTAATCACCATTAGATCTGCCACAGAATAAATATATTCATTTGTCACCTCAGCTTTTGCTTTCTTTATTAACTCTACAGCGTACCCAATTGGATTGTTGCTAAGCTTTTCTGCAGTGGTGACCGCTGCTGGGTTTGTAAACACGTTACCATAATAACCAATAGGTAATGGAGGATTCAACCTAGAACGTGTGTCAACTACGCACATCATGCGAACTTCTTCATCCCGGTTTAGCTTTAATGCTTTAATAAGGCAACGCCAAAGATAAGCTGTGATAACTTCAAATCTGGTGCATTTACTAAGGTGAAGGGGAATCAAGCGACGAAAGATAGCTATTTCAACAGGTCCAAAGAAGAAAGATTGTTGAACCATGTCATTCTCATTTGAAATGATATTGGTATCTTGCACTTCTTCATATTCTCGATGGTTGTATATAATCCGAGGTGGGTCTCTTGCGTTTAGGAGTTCCCTACGCCATACAGGTGGAAGAGAAGGTTCACATGCACCGCAGGCTATTTCAGACATAGCAGTCATGAATTGTACTAAACCATACGCATCAGTCATGATGTGGTTGAAACGCGTGCCAAGGATGAAACCACCACACTTAAGGTGTGTGACCTGTTATTATTTTAAACCCACAATTAATATATAAAACATAATGAGTAATTCTATGCATGGTATGTTTAAATTATTATTTAATATGTTTAAAGAGGTGAAACAATCATAAAATTAAATTAATATATCAAATAAAAAAGTAAGTATTTAAGAGATTATATAATTGGCTTGTCTAACGGAAAATTTCTTTTGGTACATGTGTAGATATTTGATCTTTTGCGATGCAATCAGCAATCTGTTACATTTGTCTTTGGTCTTAAAATATTTGGTATTTGGTATTTCAATCACTTTTTAATAATTAAATATGTATATGTTTAACCTGTATGAGTAGAAGGGGACAATTAATGATTCCTTCTGAGCCAGGCACATCATAAAGGAATTCTCGGAAGCATGAGAGTGCACCTTGAAGAGTGTCACCAAATTGATCAAGTGTCACATCTGCATCAGCCTCAATGAACATGACACCCTCCCCAGTACAATCCACCATCAATTTGCGACTTGGTCCTTCCCTAAGCCTACCAGCAAATGGGTAGTAGAACACAAGTGTTTGTGCTAGTGCCTCTCTAATCACTTTAACTGGGTCTCTCCCTAACATTGATGGTTCATGAGGATATATTTGTAGGATTGGAACTTGGCAACGCACTGCTTCTTGATCATCTATGTCGGAGAGTTGTTTAACTTCATTGGGAGTGGGCTTAGATGGAGCCACCAACTCCGGTTGGCACCTCCTTACTATAAACGGTAGAGGGGGAGATAATGGTGAAGACATGTTACGAGAAAGTGGATTGAAAAAGAGTTAGTAAAGTGTTGAATAATTAGTTTGAGTGAGTGAGGGGAAAGAGCAAACCTCTGCTAGCTTTATTCAATATTCAGCATTTATGACAGGGGCAAATTGGATTAAAAATGCACCAAAAAATTATTGATGGTAGGGACGAGGTTTGTTGATAGACGTATAAAACGTGGTGCACCACAAAATTATTTTAGATTCATTTTTGGTAAATATGCACCACAAATTTAGCTAAAATAATTAAGGAAAACCATATATATATATATAAGAATTTAATTTTATATACTGCCAGTGTAAAGTTTTTTACACCCCAATCAATCAGAAATCATTATATAAATGACTTTTAAGGTGGTTATGATAAGAGTCAAAGATTTGTAATGATTTGTCAATGTTTGATTGATTGTCAATATAAAAAATCTTTAAGGGGTGACACTTTCCTATTAGGGGTTGGAATAGGTCTCGTCGGTGGCATGTGGCCTAACCTATTCAATCCCTAGTCTGACCTAACCTTATATTTAACAAAAAATGTCAGGTAAAAACTTTTTTAAAAAACCTTTATAACTAAAGAGGTCAAGCTAAAGCTTTAAAAAAAGCCTATTAGGACTATCAAGCCGGACTCACTACAAAAAAAAAGGGTTTTAGCGACCGAATTATTCGGTCGCTATTTAATGATTTTCGGTCGCTAAATATATCAGCGACCGAATTAGCGACCGATTACAATCGGTTGCCAAAACCTTGGTCGCTAATTATTTAGCGACCGAATTTTTTTCGGTCGCTAATTAGCGACCGAATTTTCGGTCGCAAAATAGTTATCATTTTGGTCGTTTAGATTGGTCGTTTACAATTTAAAATGACCGATTTTAGCGACCGAATTTTTTAATTTAGCGACCGAATTATCAGTCGGTAATCCAACGGTTATATTTAAATATCGCGTCCGAAAAATCGGTCGCTATTCGGTCGCTAACGGTCATATTAAAAAACTGTGTCCGAAAAATCGGTCGCTAATTCGGTCGCTAACGGTCATATTAAAAAACTGTGTCAAAAAAATCGGTCGCTAATTCGGTCGCTAAAATCAACCAACATATCTAAATTTAGCGACCAAAAAAATTCGGTCGCTAATTTATGATTAATTTTTTTTTGATTCCACAAAAAATTAAAATAAGATTTAATTAATTAAAATAAAATTATAACATAAACTTACAGCAAATAAAATTAAATATCAATCATATTAAAACAGGTAATTTGATAAAAATTCACACAAAATATATAAAAGGCAAGGAGAAACTTTGATTAATACAAATATTTATAAGCATATCTCAGAATTGACAAGCTAAGAGTAACTTTGATTAATACCCCAACACTATAATCATCCATTAAGGAACAATTATTAAGTCAATTCCTTTTAAGAGCCAAAGCTGACAGCGAGACCAAACACATGAGCAAAACTGCAGCAACGAAGGAAATCACCACAGCCTCACTAGCAGTTTGGCAGAAGTTGGTGAATCCTTGACAAATAGCTATCCAATTGGCATCTTGACTCCCATTATGTGATAAGTACACAATGGCTGCTGCAGATGAAGCAGCAGCTATCACTAGACCCATCATCACCTGAAGTTCCACTTATCAATTCAACTTTATTTCAATTGTTATATATATATATATATATATATATATATATATATATATATATATATATATATAGCATTCAAAGCTAAAGATATTGAAGATGATGTTTTTTTGTTAATAAATATATATAAATTTGTAAACTAATTTTCTTACCATAAATATACCTATCCAAAACATAATGTCCTTTTCCACATTTCCTAGTTCTAGGATTCCACCTTAATGTGATCAAACCTTTAGAAAGTTTTATATCAGGGTACACAATCAATAAAATAAGCTCAACCACACACCTCTTAGCTCTCTCTTCCTTAAGCTCATTTCCAATTCAAGAATAAACCAAAGATCATCAATCTTAAAACATAGCAACTCACTAACCCAAACAATTCAATCCCAACGATGTATCATCTAGGGGTAAGCACCAACTAAGGAAAAACAGATAGTCATCATACAATAATTCTATCTAGTCTCATCTTTCGTGCACATTAAGTAAACGCAGCTAGCTAGCTACCTTGACATGTCATACTGTTCCATCTACCAGCTCAACTTGGAAGCAACACTTTCGTGACAGGGAACATAATCCTGTAAATTGAACATAAGAATACTTTCATTTAGTGCTTCATTCTGCATAACAAAAAGTGATTACATATACAATTAATTTAGATGATAAAACAATATGCTGTATTTTTAAACATGTTACAAATATTGATGTATCTTATATCCTATGAAAATTACCTCCAATTTCTTCACTAACTCTTTTGCTGTTGGTGCTGATACAATTATGTGGCGGGCATTGGGACTAATATATCCCTCTTCCACAGCTTTGTCAATAAATGACAGCAAAGAATTAAAGTACCCATCAACATTTACTAATCCCACCTGCAAGTTTTGTAGTGTCAAATCCAGTAAGGTTAAAGATCACAAGGCAATTAATAAGGCTAAAGATCACAAGGCAACTCCATGTACTCCTATATAGCTATGTTCCAAACAAAATGTGACAAGTTATGATTTACCGGTTTGTCATGAATCCCAAGTTGAGCCCAGGTTATGACTTCAAGAAGCTCCTCTAGTGTCCCATAACCCCCTGCATGTAACTAGCATAAGTTTCTCAAGACTTTAATGCTAAAACATATAATGGGCTACCCATGTTTTAGATGATATTGATAAGAGGAATACAAAGAGAAACTAACTATTATTTTTCCAATTATATTATATTGACATGTAACTGGCAGTAAAAAAAGAGAAACTGGAGTTTATTTGAGCAGTTTGGTGTCTTTTTTCTCCACACTTTATGATTAATCTACTCTGTGTTGGGTGTGCATGTAGTAAGTATATTTATTTAGTACTCACAGCTTTGTGGTAGTAGCATAGCATGAGTGAAAGGTCATTAATGTATTATTTACTCTTCATCTATTCTTGGAACTTTGAGAATCCACTTTCATATGAGGGATCCCAAGATAGTGTGATTAATTAACAACTTTGTCTTTGCGTGTCTCCTCCATCTTCTGTCACTAATTTTCAGCACTCAGTTACTCAGGAAGATAACTACTACTACTACTAGAAATAAAAAGTCTTTGAAAAGGGTAAAGCATTATTCCATGTCAGGTACAGGTGCTACTTGGAATTGTTATCTTGTGAAAGTTCTTCTTTTGCTTTACTTCCCTTTCCTTATCAAAGACAAGGAAAGTAGAGATATAAATGGTATGCAACCAGAACCACAGTTGCTCAGAGCCGCTGGAAGTTCAAAATTTTAGCCAAAGATGTTAAGGGGTCAGGATCAGCTAGTTTTGAAGGGTTGCTCTCTAATCATCACAACATTGGGATATGTGAAAGAAAGTCACAAATTGATTTTGCAGCAGTGTCGAATTGAATTGAATAAAACTGGCACACAATTTGATTTGATACTCATTTTAAGACTATAAAATCCTTGTCCATTTGTGTGTATCTTCAGTGACTCAATGTTTTCTTAGTGGAGAACTAGTCTGCATTATCCATTACTTATGACTTCCAAATCATACAAGTACATATAATAGTTATAAAACCTAGTCAACAACATTCATCATACAAAAACAGATTTGGGGGGTTTTTAGGTTCATGAAGAAAATTGGGGGAAAAATTAATCTAACCAAAGATTAATGAAATTAATATAGGGAAACATTAATTCACTACCCTAATTGCATAAAAACATAACCAATTTCAAACTTTGAAACTGAAATCAAAATGTTAGGGTTTAGGGTTTGTAAACTGATTTGGGGATTTACAAAATAGAAGAGATTAAACTCTTACCCATGGTGAAGAGGAGAGGAAGCGCTGGCCATACATGGTTGCGGTGGCGACGACGACTCCGGCGACACGGCGGCAGTGGCGGTTCTACAACCACCATGGACAAGAATGAATGAAGGAAAGCATAAAAGAGAGAGAAGAAGAGGATTTACCACTCAAGGGTGGTAGAACCACCATGAACGGCAGCTTACCGAACTGAACACGGCGTTTCGCGCGACGGAGGGCAGTGTTTCGTGCGGTCCTCCCTTCCTCGACATACGGCGACCGCAGCTGCTCCAGCAGCGGTGGTCACGCGGCGGTCGACGGCTGCTGTAGGGTGGTGGCACGCGGTCTTGAGCGAGAGTGAAGGGAAGGAGGAGAAGAGAGAAAGAAGGAAGGGTGTGGCCTGAGTGTGAAAATGAGAGAAAGGAAGAGAAGAAGAAAGAAGAAAAGAAGGAGAGAAGGAAAGAAGGTGTCGTGGGAAAGTCTGGACCAAGGAGAAAAAGAGAGTCATTTTTCATTTACTTAGTAAGTAGGTACAAAAATAAGTAATTGAGATTGATTCTAAAAAAAAAAAAAAATACTGACCCTTGGATCTAAAAATAACGAGTGACAAATATTAAATTTCAAATTTGAATCAGAGTAAAGATTGATGGTTGAATTTATCAACCAAGGAAATCGATGGTACAAAATTAATCTCCGATTACCTGTAAACTAACAAACAAATGGTATGCAAATAAATAGAACATGTGACTACATCATAATCCTTACAATCTTCATATCACTATATTCCCATAAACAATTTTACCAAATTACAGAATCAATATCGTATTGTTCTTTAATCTAAAATAATAATAAAAAATTCCTCAGCTATGGTTCTGTAATCTAAAATAAAAGAAATAAACCAAAACAAAAAGCAATAAACCACCAGATTGTTCTGTAATCAATTTAACAAGGGATTGATAAAATTAATTTAGGGGAACACTTAATCATAATCCCACTTTCATAAAATACCAATTAATTTCAAAATTCAATATCTGAAATCAAAGCTAGGGTTTGAGTTTGGGGAAAATTTGGGGTTTCATGAAATTGAACCAAGGGAGTGAGAAAACCACTCACCCAAGGAAGGAGATGAGCTTGTGGTGGTGCTAATGGTGGCGGCGCACGGCTGTGACAGCGGCGACAGCGGAGGTTCAACAATTCTAGAGCAAACTAGCATCAAAAGGGAGTGTGTAAGACCAAAGGAAGAAGAAGGAAACATAAAACCAACTCACATGGTGGAAACCACCATGAACAATGGCAGCTCGCGATGCTTACCATGGCGGAGGCACCAAATCGCGCGACGGATCTCGGCTGTGACAGCGAATCGGAGCAGGCGGTCGGACGCAGTTCCGCCGACTGGGCTGAGGCGGTCGTCGTTCGCGTAGGGGCGGTGGCGCATCTGGAGCAAGCAAGGAAGAAGGAGATGTTGAGATGAGAGAAGAAGAAGGAAGAAATAGAAGAAGAAAAGAAAAGAAGAAGAAAGAAGAAAGTAGAAGCAGAAAAGAAAAGAAGAGAAGAAAAGAAAAGAAAAGAAAAGAAAAGTTACGGGGAGAAGAGAGAGAATCACAGGGAGAGGGGGCGGTGTGAATGGGGGGAATGGGGAAAGGATCTAAATTTAATTTTAGGTTTTGATTAGCGACCGAAAAAATTCGGTCGCTAATTCGGTCGCTAATTTAAGAAAATCGGTCGCTAATTCGGTCGCTAACGGTCATATTAAAAAACTGTGTCCGAAAAATCGGTCGCTAATTCGGTCGCTAAAATCACCCAATAATTCGGTCGCTAAATCGGTCGCTAATCATTAAATTCTATATTTTGATTAGCGACCGAAAAAATTCGGTCTCTAATTCGGTCGCTAATTTAAGAAAATCGGTCGTTAATTCGGTCGCTAACGGTCATATTAAAAAACTGTGTCCGAAAAAATCGGTCGCTAATTCGGTCGCTAAAATCACCCAATAATTCGGTCGCTAAATCGGTCGCTAATCATTAAATTCTATATTCAGCGACCGAAAAAAATCGGTCGCTAATTTTAAAATATAATCGGTCGCTAATTCGGTCGCAAATTAGGTAAATTTGGTTATCTTTCCGTACTTTGTTTTAGCGACTGAATTAGCGACTGAATATTTTGCGACTGCTGATATCGGTCGCTAATTCGGTCGCTGAATATAATTTGTGACCAATCCTAGAAAAAGGTAAATTCGGTCGGAAATTCGGTCGCTGATAGCAACGGATTAAATCGGTCGCTAAATTCGGTCGCTAAAACCAGTTTTTCTTGTAGTGACTATTTAACACACACCGATATATATTTACATATAATAATTTAACATATTATAATATATACTATATTATTTATAATATTTGAAAGTAAATGTCTATTGGTCTATTTAAATATAAAGACCTACTTGCCTATTTATTTGTGAAAACCTAGTGACTTATTTATTAGTATAGGTCTATCGGTCTCTTCATCATTAGAGACATACAAGCTTATTAACAAGTCAAAACCTATAACCTATTTATAGGTGGAGGCATATTTTATGACCTTGTTACAGGTAGGGAAGGCAATAGGTATTTTACCCACATGGTACTCGCAAAAATTATGCATGATGGGAATGGTAATTACTCGCATAATGGATACGGGTACAAGGGCGGATAATTACCCTTGAAATTTAATGGGTATGGATAGAGGTACTCTAGAACCCACCATGTCCTATACCCGCATACATGTATACTCTTTTATATATATATATATATATATATATATTAAAAATATTGAAATATCATTTAGGTTATTTCTTGTCTATTCATCCTATTCTTTGCTAAAAATATTGGGATTAACTTTAATTATGGAAAGTTGAAAGTATGTTGTTTGTGACCCAAATTTATACAAAATGAATTTTTCTATATCAGTAGTTACACATGTGAGAGCATATTTAACTAAAATAAACACACACACACACACATATATATATATATATATATAGATTTGATTCTCTTGAGTTATGATATTAAGTTGTTGCATATTTTTGTCTTCATATTTGTTCATTTTAATTTCTAAAATATTGCATTATAATTAATACCTATAGTGAACGTGGTCCTTTTATCTCCGAAACCATAATGGTTTTTTGGGTGTGGCCGTGTGGGCTTACCTATTGGTAACTTTGTACATGAATTGAGTACTTCTAATACTCTTATATTAATATACTTGCTGATTCATCGAGAAAAAAAAAAGAATCGTGAATCAAAACAAACATATTTAATTTCTTTAAAATATCGATCATGCCTAAATATGCACAACAAAATGGTTTATTTTGCAACATTTATTGATATATTATTTTTTTATGAAATAAACTTATTAAAATTTTTTTCAAACATAACAGAATAATGATATTACTGTCGAGGATGATTTAAATTCCACGGTGGTTTTATCCAAATCTCAAAAGTATAATTTGAGAAAGAATAGAAAGCTTAATATTACATTTACTTGATTCCTATTTTTGTCTGGGTTTTGGTTTATGTCCTTATGGTTTTGTTTTCTTTGTTTTTCTTTTTTTTTTTTAATAAATTTATGGTGACATAGGATCACCTCTATTTATTTAAAAAAAAAAAATCTTTTCAAACTTCCAATATCTAGCTAGAATCTATAAGGTAGACAATAAACCTACGATATTGACCACTATTTGGAGGTTGGTTTTGATCCACAAGCATGTTATTCAACTCTTTGACAAACCTCGTCATGACATTGACCGGCAAGCAAATTGGTATTATTATGAAAAATGATATCTTGACACGGAAAAACGACATCAATACGGTGACATCGTATGTGCGGCACTGTAGCTGCATTATATGACACTGTAGCGTTTTTTTTTTTTTTTTTTTTTTTCAGTTTTTTTTAAATGTGTTGTTTATAAACTAGAATGGTACCCGTGTTGTCGCACGGGTAGCGATCATGTTGATTTTCACTAGTGTTTTAAAATTACTTGTATACCTATAATTAACTATTTATTTAAAATAAATATTAATTAAATTGGTAAAAAAAAAAACTATTATGCATGTTTCTCAAAAACAGATGCTATATGTATACTATTTTGTTTATATTTAAGTCTACAAGTATGAGTACTTTTTTTGCTTATAAACGAGTCCAGAAGTAGTACTACCTCCGGACTCAATTATAAACAAAAATAACTAATTTCACACTTATTAAAGAAATTAGTTAATTTAGTTTAATTGTCTTGATTTATGTAAAAAAAAATTGAGTTATAATTACTAAACTATCCTTTAATTGTATATAAAATGTGTAATGCTCTTAGAAAAGTAAAGGGATAATTGGTTTGATTGGTTAATTTAATTCATTTTTGGAATAATTGCATTAAATAAAGTTTACTTGATTGGATTTTAAATAGTGACACGTATGTCTTGGAGAGTGGTAAATATTGAGTTTTGTATATAGTAATAGATAATAGATAAATATAGAAAATATAGATAACACTTTATATTTGAAATATTTTTAACGTAAAATAGTTTCTATATAACACAATATAGTGATTTGCTAACTTAACGTAATGAAAATGTCTTTAATATATGGTCATACTTTATATTCGTCCCAGCTATTGAAATGTCCAGAACCTTCGGCAAGAAAAATTCTCCTGAGGACAATGAAAATATGCAGTATTCTATTGACTATTGATAGCATGACACATGTCATGAACAGTAGACATTGATGGAGATTTATATATAGAATATATAGATAAATTTTTTGGTTAAGTATGTTTAAATATCTGGTGAATCAAGTACAAATATCTGGTGAATTCAGTTCATTATCTGGTGAATGGGTTTTTTTGAGAAATAAATTATTTGGTTAAGTATGTGCAAATATCTGGTGAATCAAGTACAAATATCTGGTGAATTCAGTTCATTATCTGGTGAATGAGTTTTTTTTATAAATAAATTTTTAAAATTTTTGGTTAAGTAAGTGGAAATATCTGGTGAATGAGTTTTTTTGAGATAAAATTTTTGGTTAAGTATGTGCAATTATCTGGTGAATTAGGTACAAATATCTGGTAAATTTAATTCATTATCTGGTGAATGAGTTTTTTTGAGAAATAAATTTTTTATTTTTTAAAAAAGTCAAAAAAGAGAGAGAGAGCTACAGTAGCGCTATAGTACTCTACAATAGCGCTATAGTACGCTACAGTAGCGCTGATGTCCCGTATGATGTCGCTGCGGTGTGTTCAAATATCACGCCTGTATTATTATACCTTCTTCTCCTTTGGCATTCTTTCAAGAGCTAAGAAAGACTCCTCCAGGAAAGGTCCCTACACCAGCTTTGGGTACTCCACCATACACTGCCTTCCCCCACCCAAAGTTTGCATCTCTGAACCCAATATGTGTCAAATTTGACACAAGAAAGGACCATACGGTTGTAAACGAGGGTCGTCCCTTAATCGCCATTAGATCTGCTACAGAATGTATATATTCATTTGTCACCTCAGCTTTTGCTTTCTTTATTAACTCTACAGTGTGACACCCAACTACCCTGCATGTTATTAAGCATAAAAGATAAAGATAAAACATAAAATATACGCCCTTTAATAAAAAGGTTCATGGGTAGAAAGGTCCCACATGAACTAGTTCACAACGCGGAAATTAAAACATGTTTAAAACAATTAAATAACAAAGATAAACAACATAACCCAACCCCGATGTCACATACAAAGCTGGTATAAACCGTTCCGGAATAAAATCCTCGGAATACAACTGAAACTAACAAACTAAATGAAAGGGGAAAACCCTAACTATGAGTGGTGGCTCCTCAGAGTCACTCCTCTCCTGACTGCTAGCCATTCTTTGCAAGGTGCCGATCAGGCCAAACAAACAAACAAACAACGGGGAGTAAGAATCATGTAAACATATACGGCATGGAAATAGGAAATAAGGTAAACATACAACATGGCATCATCATAAGTTTGCATCCACAACATACATCAACATCCACAATATTATATCAACCAAGTATGCTATGCGGTGCAATGCATCAACTACTCCACCACTCCATCTATGCATGTGGATCCAACTAACTCAGGATGAACGACTTTGGAGTTACATATCCGTATTGGCCATAGAAGCACCAACACCGGCAGTTCACCAAACCTTGGGTGAACCCCATGGATAGCCAACGCATCAAACCGTGGATGGCTCATCACGGGGGGCCTCGGTCACCAAACCATCGGGTGACCTACCGTGGATGGCCAGATCACCGTACTCTCGGGCGATCTCCCCTATGTCGAACCTCCCCCATCAACAACTCCAATGTTATATCCAAATGGCACAACAACAAACAATCTCAACCATCTCCTTGCTCGGGCCATGAAGCTCCCAAGACTTTCAACATCAACGTCAACGTAACCTAAGACCCAAACCGTGGGGTCAAGGCTCCCTTGGCCAATAAGCACCAAGGTTCAACTCAACATGCTTGGACCAATAAGCACCCAAGGCTTCAACATTAACAACAACTTAGACCCAAACCGTGGGGTCAAGGCCCCCTTGGCCCTTTAAGGACCAAGGTACAACTTGTCAACGTGCGGTAACCCAACGGATACCGACTTGCATCTTATTATCTCACCATCTCATCTTCTTAATCATCTTTACTAATTATAACCGAGTTATCTAATCCATAACATTGGTTAGTTTTATCATCTATCATCATTGGGGAAATGGGGTTTGAAACCCCTTAAAGTCCTTTAATTCTGTTTCTGTCCAGGAGGGGTGAGCACGATCTTGATTAAACCCCAGCACGGTCGTGCTTAACTTATTACGGCGTGCTGCCGCTTAAGTGGAGCACGGTCGTGCTTCCTATCCAGCACGGTCGTGCTCAGCTGCACGGTCGTGCTTCTCTGCTGTACGGTCGTGCTTAATGCGCGGCCATTTCCAGAATTCAAACTGGGAGCACGGTCGTGCTCCCTGTTCAGCACGGTCATGCACAATGTACGACAGTACTGTTCTGGGCAGAGTTCTAACTTAGGTTTTAACCGATTATTTCAATGATTAAGTCCATTAATCCTAATCCGTTTTAACAACATATTTTCCAGATCCCACATCCTCATCAACTCAATCATAACACCATCACAGTCATGGCATCAACCATTCAACAAACATAATCAACAACATCATGAATCAACTAATATTCAACAGTCATATCTCAACAATCATCCAACATAATCATGCCAATAACCAACAACACAACATCATGTTCATATTAACAATTAACAATAACAACATAACCATCAAGAACATATTATGAACATGGGCATGCAAGACAATATATTAACAATCAAACCTATTATCAAAGCAAATCAACCAACATATTAATCATATCATCAAATATAACAAACCGGGGTTATGGGAACCCCTTTACCTTACACTACCCCCAATGCCTATGATATACACTACCCTTCTCCCCATACCTGGTATGAAGATTCCAACCAATGAAAGCCAACTGGCAACCCAAAGAAGGACCAATGCGTTTCCCTCAAGCAGCTTGACTAGCTTTCCAAACCTCGGTCAAACAAAAGGTTAACCAATTAGTTCCCAATTCATAAACAAGAAAAGGAAACCAAAGGGGGAAAGAACCATTACCTTCTATGATTGGCACAGACCAACCAAGACCTCCCAAAAATAGAGAAAGAACACCAAGGCATCAAAGGGGCTTAAGGGGAGGAAGAGAGAAGAGGTTTTTGCCCCCACAAAAGCTGCCCAAAGTGCCAAAATAGGGTTTGGCTCGTAACCCTCACGAAACTGCTCTATTTATAGACTCTGATGCCTGAGCACGGCCTTGCTCCCTGTTGAGCACGGCCGTGCTCAGAAGGCGCTCAAAGATGGCCTTTCGAGACCCCCTATATGATCGATTTTGGAAAAACACTTAAAATAAAACTTGTATATAATTCTCTTAGCTTTCCAACGCCATAAAGATCACCTCGATCGGACATCTAGAACTCAAGATATAGTCAAACGGTGAAACAGGTTATTAGGAGTCTAAAAGGGTTGAACCTTTCTAAAGCTAAACTTTCCCAAACATAAACTTAGACATCAAAAACAAACCTAACAAGCATATTCAAACATATATATAACATATATAATGCATTAAGCTTATTTATGAAAAACGAGGTGTTACAATTCCACCTCCCTTATAAAAATTTCGTCCTCGAAATTTCTATCACCTTAACTGGTTAAATTTTCACCAATTAGGCACATACCTTGGGTTGAGTCCATGGACTCGGAGGTCCAGCTCCACCATGCTTCCGCTGTGCATTCTGATTCCCGCTGGCACTCTGTGGTTCTGACTTTGCTCCTTCACAGTTCCGTCCGAAGTGGCCATACTTGCCACACTTGAAACAGATGATGTCCGGCTTCTTGCATTGATGGGTATAGTGACCTTCTCCACATTTTTCCACATCTTGACATGTCTAGGAGAATCCCGGTCCTTAGGCTCACCTGCTGAGAACTGTGATCCCTTGCCATTTTGCTTGAAGTCCATGCCGACTGGGGTTAGACATTGTCTCACCTTGTCCTTCTGGTCTCCATCCTTACTGCTTTGAACCTCTGAAGTTTTGTGGCTTGCGATCCTGGCCCTGTAAGCATCCTTGAATATTCTGCACTTGTTCACCAAGATAGAAAAGACTCAGATCTCTTGATAACAGATGTCTTTCTTGCTTTCATCAGTCTACCAACCGCAGTCGTTAGAGTAACTCTCAAGGACACATGATCACCTTCCTGAAATTCGAGCACCTTCCTCCCTTTGTCATGGTAGCTCTTTTGCCCACTTTGTGCCACTTTCAACTTTCCCTGAATCATCCTCACTTTTTTGTTGTTTCTTGCACTACCTCAGATCCTAGCACCACACTGTCACCAGGTTCATTCTAACACAAGGGCGTCCTATATCTCCTCCCATACAGAGTCTCAAGGTGTCATTCCAATACTGGGATGAAAGCTGTTGTTGTAGGTGAACTCTAATAGGGACAAAAACTTGTCCCCACTACTAGACTGTTCTAGTACACAAGCTTTCAACAAGTCCTCTAAGGACTGGATGGTCCTCTCAGACTGCCCATCAGTCTGTGGGTGGTAAGATGAACTAAGCCTAAGCTTTGTCCCTAAAGCTTGCTGCAAACTCTCCGAGAACCTAGAGGCAAACCTTTGGTTTCTATCCGATACTATGCTAGAGGGTATACCATGAAGCCTAACTGTCTCTTTGGTGTACAGCTTGGCTAACTTCTCCAATGGATATTCCATATTCATCGAAATGAAATAGGCAAACTTAGTCAGTCTATCCACAACAACCCACTTCTATGTCCTGTCTCAAGGATCAACTTCCTAAGCTCAGGAACATCTGTTACACAAACCCTATCTTTAAACCTCATAGGCCCATCACTTCCTTCCTTAAACTAAGGTTTCTACCATGAGCAAGCAACGCTCTGGTCTAAGAGAAACTCATCTAACTTCTGGTCCCCTCCAATCTGATCTATCAAGTTGTTGGTAACCTTCAAGGTTCCAAGCCTAGTACTCTTAGGGGTAAACTCACAAGCTAGGGTAAGGTCTCTAAACTCCTTAATCAGATTCATCTCCCTAACCATCAAATAGGAGACATGCAAGGTTTCCTACTTAAGGCATCGGCCACTATAAGTCTACTTTCTAAGCGACTAGTCTCTACTCAGTTCGTGTCTAAGCGACTAAGGCCACTAACCTCACTGTCATAAAGCTCACAAAGATTATCGTTACTTCGCCTACCGGTGATGAGAATTGGGGTGATCAGTCCCTCATACTTGTCCAACACAGTGACCTAAGCAATAATAATTCCATGAGTCAAACTCTCTCTACGAGGGTCTCCGACAGGGACTCGAGTGCAACTATGTCCGCGCAACATAATTGCCCTCTCGTCTCTATTAAAGATCCCTCTTACAGCAACCACCAAGAAACTCCTATTATTGGTTATAGACTTTGGTGCTTCCCACTGGAGCACCGTCTCTACCTTAGCTGGGTCCACTGCTATGCCACCCTTAGAGATGACATGACCTAAAAAGCTCACTTCCTCTAACCAGAACTCACACTTAGAAAACTTAGCATACAACTGCTTTTCCTTAAGGGTTTGCAAGACAACCCTCAAGTGTTCCTCATGTTCCTCCTTACTCTTGGAGTACACTAAGATGTCATCTATGAACACCACCACAAACTTATCCAAGTAAGGGTGGAGGGTCTTATTCATATAGGCCATGAAGACCACAGGAGCATTGGTCACGCCAAAGGGCATAACCAAGTACTCATAGTGACCATATCACGTTCTGAACGCTGTCATCAAGATGTCCTCAGACTTAACCCGAATCTGATGGTACCTTGACCTCAAATATATCTTAGAAAAGACGCAAGCGCCCATCAACTGGTCCATGAGACCATCAATCCTAGGGGGGATACCGATTCTTTATGGTCACCTTGTTGAGCTGCCGATAGTCGACACACAACCTCATACTACCATCCTTCCTCTTCACCAACAACAATGGTGCTCCCTATGGAGACACACTCGGCCTAATGCACTGCTTCTTCATCAGGCCCTCCAACTGTTCCTTCAACTTAATCAGCTCGAGGAAACATTCTATAGGGTGCTATAAGGATTGGCCCGGTGCCAGCCACTAAGCTTATGGTAAACTCAACATCTCTCTCTGGGGATAAGTTATAAACATCCCCCGGGAACACTTCAGGAAATTCCCGCACAACAGGTTAGCTGGCGACATCAGGAGGGCTGCTCTCTACTTCCAGGGAAGCTATCATCATGTACACTTGGGTTTCGTTCTTCATCGAAGCTTAAACTTGGCTGGCAGAGAGAAGGTTCAGATTCTTAGACTCCGTTGGAGTTCCAAAAAACTAGGGTATTATCAAAACAGATAAAGAGAACATGGTTGGAAGATAACCAGTTCGTTCCAAGAATAACATCGAGCTGTTTTTTGAAAAGGTAAGCGCACAAGATCAGCTGTAGAGTTCTTATTATCAAGAGATAATAGAACCGCCTTCCTAAGCACAAGAAGCACTCGTGGGCTCCTTAGATCGTTCAAGACAAACCACCAAATGCAGTAAGTCGAGCCAAAACGGAACTAAAGGTACTTAGTACCACGTAACATTGTCTATATAAATATAGACAATTCAAACAAGAGCACACAACAGACTCACAACAGACTCATACCACGTCCGGACAGGGCCGAACTGCTCTGATACCACTAAATGTGACACCCAACTACCCCGCATGTTATTAAGCATAAAAGATAAAGATAAAACATAAAACATACGTCCTTTAATAAAAAGTTCATGGGTAGAAAGGTCCCACAAGAACTAGTTCACAACGCGGAAATTAAAACATGTTTAAAACAATTAAAACATAACAAAGATAAACAACATAACCCAACCCCGATGTCACATATAGAGCTGGTATAACCGTTCCGGAATAAAATCCTCGGAATACAACTGAAACTAACAAACTAAATGAAAGGGGAAAACCCTAACTATGAGTGGTGGCTCCTCAGAGTCACTCCTCTCCTGACTGCTAGCCATTCTCTGCAAGGTTCCGATCAGGCCAAACAAACAAACAAACAACGGGGAGTAAGAATCATGTAAACATATACAGCATGGAAATAGGAAATAAGGTAAACATACAACATGACATCATCAAAAGTTTGCATCCACAACATATATCAACATCCACAATATTATATCAACCAAGTATGATATGCGGTGCAATGCATCAACTACTCCACTACTCCATCTATGCATGTGGATCCAACTAACTCAGGATGAACGACTTTGGAGTTACATATCCGTATTGGCCATAGAAGCACCAACACCGGCAGTTCACCAAACCTTGGGTTAACCCCATGGATAGCCAACGCATCAAACCGTGGATGCCTCATCACGGGGGGACCTCGATCACCAAACCATCGGGTGACCTACCATGGATGGCCAGATCACCGTACTCTCTGGTGATCTCCCCTATGTCGAACCTCCCCCATCAACAACTCCAATGCTATATGCAAATGGCACAACAACAAACAATCTCAACCACCTCCTTGCTCGGGCCATGAGGCTCCCAAGACTTTCAACATCAACGTCAACGTAACCTAAAACCCAAACCGTGGGGTCAAGGCTCCCTTGGCCAATAAGCACCAAGGTTCAACTCAACATGCTTGGGCCAATAAGCACCCAAGGCTTCAACATTAACAACACCTTAGACCCAAACCGTGGGGTCAAGGCCCCCTTGGCCCTTTAAGGACCAAGGTACAACTTGTCAACGTGCGGTAACCCAACGGATACCGACTTGCATCTTATTATCTCACCATCTCATCTTCTTAATCATCTTTACTAATTATAACCGAGTTATCTAATCCATAACATTGGTTAGTTTTATCATCTATCATCATTGGGGAAATGGGGTTTGAAACCCCTTAAAGTCCTTTAATTCTGTTTCTGTCCAGGAGGGGTGAGCACGGTCTTGATTAAACCCCAGCACGGTCGTGCTTAACTTATTACGGCGTGCTGTTGCTTAAGTGGAGCACGGTCGTGCTTCCTATCCAGCACGGTCGTGCTCAGCTGCACGGTCGTGCTTCTCTGCTGTACGGTCGTGCTTAATGTGCGGCCATTTCCAGAATTCAAACTGTGAGCACGGTCGTGCTCCCTGTTCAGCACGGTCGTGCACAATGTACGACAGTACAGTTCTGGGCAGAGTTCTAACTTAGGTTTTAACCAATTATTTCAATGATTAAGTCCATTAATCCTAATCCGTTTTAACAACATATTTTCCAGATCCCACATCCTCATCAACTCAATCATAACATCATCACAGTCATGGCATCAACCATTCAACAAACATAATCAACAACATCATGAATCAACTCATATTCAACAGTCATATCTCAACAATCATCCAACATAATCATGCCAATAACCAACAACACAACATCATGTTCTTATTAACAATTAACAATAACAACATAACCATCAAGAACATATTATGAACATGGGCATGCAAGACAACATATTAACAATCAAACCTATTATCATAGTAAATCAACCAACATATTAATCATATCATCAAATATAACAAATCGGGGTTATGGGAACCCCTTTACCTTATACTACCCCCAATGCCTATGATATACACTACCCTTCTCCCCATACCTGGTATGAAGATTCCAACCAATGAAAGCCAACTGGCAACCCAAACGAAGGACCAATGCGTTTCCCTCAAGCAGCTTGACTAGCTTTCCAAACCTTGGTCAAACAAAAGGTTAACCAATTAGTTCCCAATTCATAAACAAGAAAAGGAAACCAAAGGGGGAAAGAACCATTACCTTCTATGATTGGCACAGACCAACCAAGACCTCCCAAAAATAGAGAAAGAATACCAAGGCATCAAAGGGGCTTAACGAGAGGAAGAGAGAAGAGGTTTTTACCCCACAAAAGCTGCCCAAAGTGCCAAAATAGGATTTGGCTTGTAACCCTCACGAAACTTCTCTATTTATAGACTCTGATGCCTGAGCACGGCCTTGCTCCCTGTTGAGCACGGCCGTGCTCAGAAGGCGCTCAAAGATGGCCTTTCGAGACCCCGATATGATCGATTTTGGAAAAACAGTTAAAATAAAACTTGTAGATAATTTTCGTAGCTTTCCAACGCCATAAAGATCACCTCGATCGGACATCTAAAACTCAAGATATAGCCAAAACGGTGAAACAGGGTTATTAGGAGTCTAAAAGGGTTGAACCTTTCTAAGGCTAAACTTTCCCAAACATAAACTTAGACATCAAAAACAAACCTAACAAGCATATGCAAACATATATATAACATATATAATGCATTAAGCTTATTTATTAAAAACGAGGTGTTACATATAGCATACCCAATTGAATTTTTGGTAAGCTTTCCTGCAGTGGTGACCGCTGCTGGGTATGCAAAAACGTTACCGTAATAACCAATGGGTAATGGAGGATTCAACCTAGCACGTGGGTTAACAACGCACATCATGCGAACTTCTTCATCTTGCTTTAACTTCAATGCTTTAGTAAGGCAGCACCAAAGATAAGCCGTGATAACCTTAAATTTGGTGCATTTACTAAGGTGAAGGGGAATTAAGCGACGAATGGCTGCTATTTCGGCAGGTCCAAAGAAGAAAGATTGTTGAACCATGCCATCCTCATTTGAAATCATGCTCCCTTCCTTGGTGTCTTGCCCTTCCTCATATTCACGATGGTTGCATGTAATCTGAGGTGGGTCTCTTGCGCTTAGGAGTTTCCTACGCCACACAGGTGGAAGAGAAGGTTCTCATGCACCACATGCTATTTCAGACATGGCATTCATGAATTGTGCTAAACCAGTTCCATCGGTCATAATGTGGTTGAAGCGCGTGCCAAGGATGAAACCACCACACCTAAGCCGTGTGACCTGTTATTATTTAAAACCCATCATTAATATATAAAACATAACGAGTAATTTTTTTTAAGGAACATAATGAGTAATTCTATGCATAGTTTATTATAGATTTTTAAATTATTAATGTGAAACTATCATAAAATTAAATTAATATATCAAATTATAAGTTAAGTATTTAAGATATTATAATTGGCTTGTCTAATTAATGGGAAATTTCCTTTGGTCTTTTGTATTAGCTTATTTGGCATTTCATTCACTTTTTATGTTTAACCTGCATGAGGAGAAGGGGGCAGTTAATAATTCCTTCTGAGCCAGATACATCATAAAGGAGTTCTTGGAAGCTTGGGTGCGAAATTTGAAGAGGGTCACCAATTTGATCAAGTGTCACATCTGCATCAGCCTCAATGAACATGACACCCTCCCCATTACAATCCACCATCAATTTGGGACCTGGACCCTCCCTAAGCCTACCAGCAAATGGGTAGTAGAATACAAGTGTTTGTGCCAATGCATCTCTAATGACTCTAACTGGGTCTCTCCTTGACATTGATGGTTCATGAGGGTATATTTGTATGACTGGAGTTTGGATACGGAATCCTTGTTGTTGATCATCTATGTTGGAGAATTGTTTAACTTCTTTGGGAGTGGGCTTAGATGGAGCCACCAACTCTGGTTGACACCTCCTTACTATAAACGGTAAAGAGGGAGATAATGGTGAAGCCATGTTAATTGGGAATTGCTTGTGTTGTACTATGTGTGACACCCTACTCCCGGGTCATCACATGTTTACCCGTTTGCGGAAAATAAGATTTTATTTGCTGGTTGCTTTCGGAAAATAATGTTTTCTCAACATTTGTCTTAAACAAAATGTGGTGATAAAAGTTTTTCTTTTCAACATTGTCACAACAACGTTCACATAATCACACTTAGATATATCGATATACATATATATAAGTCATACAACTTTATTGCATCATATGTTTTCACACTTGAACTTTATAAGTATGTTATTCCGAAAACATAACTTAACGTAAACCTAAGCTGGTCAAAAACTACGACAAAAAGAAGCAGCATTAGCATGCCCCGAACTAACCATTCTTCTCCTTGTAGACTCCATAGTCCTTGAGAGGTTCATCCGAATTCCACCACATAGAACCCAGAAAAGAAACCACAAATAAAACATGCAAGAGTGAGAAACCGACATATGGACATGATGCAATAGCCACATGCACGACAACAACAAAAAAAACCACATATACGTACCCATATACATATTTGCGATCTCATAAACATTAACATCAAAGCATAATGGGTTTCACGCCCCAAACAACAATCTTTTGAAAATATGCATGAACACTTCACACTTCATATACATCATCTAACATTTTCACTAAATCTCATGAGATATGCTGACCTCGTGTTTGAGTTGATTAGACTCCCGGCATGTAGCCACAGACATATAGTCACAGGCCCACGTCCGAAAACCCATCGCACACTATCCAACATCGTGGCACAATGATAACATCGTGAATGGGGTTCCATTGTCCATCTGGCACAATGGAAACTTCAGGGCATGATATAGCTGACGTCGCAAGGTAATCATATATCGTATTGTGGCACGTCTGCCAAATGCATGCTCGAAAACATATTTCTTTCAAACACTACTCTTTGTGTTATATCTTTCCTTGGCAAAGCTCAACGGCTTTAGACCAAATATCGTTTTAACATCTTTAAAATCACTCATTAACAACATAGGACCTCAAGGTTCGAGTGCTCAATCATGAAACCTTAAACTGATGCACCAGTCATAGGTTCGTGGTAATAGAAAACATTTTAAAATGTTTTATCTCTTTTAGGTAGCTATCCAGTCTACCATACACCGAACCTTAATATCCCAACGTCTCGGTTATTAAGTTCAAATCTTTTGATATATCGTCCAAGTCAAAACTTGATTTCGGAAAAGAGGGTCACAGAGATTTGAAGTTCATAAAAAATACATGTTGCCGTTTCTAAAATACTTGCCGTCGTCGGTTTTCCAAATTGCCGTCGTTAAGTCAATTTAAACCATTGTAAGTCAAAATTGGCTTTTCTGCTTAATCAATTTTCTAAAATCACTTTTTAACTCATTTTCGCAGATTAATTTCACAGAATCACTTTTTACAATATTGCGGAATATCTTATGTAAAAATTAGCAGTAGTAAAATAATTTCACGGTCGCGCCCTCTCTACGACCCATAAATCACTTTTTTATAAATAAATCATTAAAATAATAATATTTCTCAAATACTTATTATTTCTCCCAAATAATATTTTCCACAAACATTATATCCCAATATTTCCCATAAAACATTGAATATAATATACACAGCTTATTAAAGCTTTTATCTGATTAATCGGCTATGCACTGACCACTGTCAGGCCTCACAAACAACATTCAACATCATCATCATAATTATATTACTAGCAAATCATGCATCACAGCAATATCATATACAACTGCAAATAATTAAATCAATTAAAAGCATATAAACAACCGAAACACAGATAAACCACTTACAGCTATAAAGACAGTTCAGTAAAATAAACCAGAAAACACCACAGCCACATGGATAAACATATATGGACCACAAACAAATTACACATGGCCATCCGAATGATCCCTCAAGTAACCCCTCTTACCTCTCGGAGATTCACAGCAAGGTGAATTTAATTCATCGGAAGCCGGAAACTCACGTACACCGCTTTATACTTAACCTTCAACAATACAACGAAACAACCTCATAAATAAAAAATCACAAAACATCAAAATCCTCCTATGTTGGTCACGGCCTCATAGGGTTTAAGGACTAAACAAACTCTAAAATTGTTTTAAGTCATGGATTAATGATTCTAATATACTTAAGACAAAGGATTAAGACTAACAACAAAGATTAGAATCAAAATCCATCCTAATCCTCCAAAGGTAAGGTCGGCCAAGACAAGATCAAAGGGCTAGGGTTTTCATTTTCATGAATCAACTAAGATTTAACAAGTGTACATGTATGTATGTTGAAAGACATGAACATACATCAAAAATCATGAACAAGACTTCATCAAACTCTTCCTCTTAGGTTCGGCCATGATGAACACATAGGGTTAGAGATTTCATTTTGATTGGCTAGCATGGATTAGAGGATGGTATCATACATGTCATATAGAATACATGATCATACATGAAAAAGCAAGAACAAAACATCATCCATGTCTTTCCTCCTAGTTTCGGCCAACACTAGATAAATAGGAAGGAAATTTTTGATCATCACATGCTCTTAGATTTAGATAGTATGCATGATATCAAGAACATAGGAAAGTGGTTTCAACATCATAGGATTTTTTCTAGAATTTGTTATGGATTTTCAAAGTTCTAGATCTAGAAACTTAAAAGTGATGAAACATAGATGAAATAGACTTTGAATCATTAAACTTATTGAAGAACATAGACATGATTAGGAAAGGAGAATAGGATTCACCTCTTGAAGATCAAAAACAAGTGAAGATCCAAGGACTTGCTTCACAAAATGATGATATGAACTTAGAACTTTTGGGTGTTTTTGTGTAAAATGTGAAATAGGCAAGTAATGAAGTGAGAGTATGCCTTTGAAAGAGTGTGGGCTGCGCCACTTTTGGAGGACTAAGTGGAAAGGAGGTGGCTTCTTCAAGGACTTAGGTGCAAATAACTCCTAGGGACCATTTTGCAAAATTCCAAAAGTATAGGGACTAGTTTGCAATTTCTAATAGTTTGTAATGATGACCATGTGCAACACTTAATGTGTTCACATTGTGACTCACCATGTGAGTCATCTTGTGTGAGTCGCCGATATTATCCGTTAGCGGTTCCCGGAAATCCCGTAATCTGCTCCGCCGTTACCCGATTAAATACGACGCCCGGATAAAATATAATATTTCAATTTTTAGTGAAATAATTCTAAAAATACACCATCGTAGGAAATAAAATAAAAATCTTAAGTTTTTCGTTCACGAGTTAAAATTAGGTCTTCTGATCAGTATAAATATACTGTCAGTGAGATTCGCGGACCGGGATTCACCTGACTTTCAAACCTAAATTTTAATCGTAGCTTCCTACGTTCAAGTAGGATTGAGTGATGAACTCCGTTTATTTAAAATAATTTTCTAACACTCATAAAAATATAAACATAATCGTTCGTATTTCGATTATTTGAAACAGTAAAAATCGGGGTGTTACAGTATGTAGTTTGAGTGAATGAATGGATCAAGTGCTTCTAGCTTTATCCAGCATTTACCCCGCATTTATAATGAATGAATGAAAATTGCACCACGTTTTTTCCTTGGTTGAAAATTGCACCACGTTTTATTGATGGCTATAGGAATGATGTTTTGTTGATAGAACGGGGGCGTGGGCACCACGTTGATTTGAATACAGAATTTTATATGCATAATATAGCATCAATCAAGTGTAAAAACATTTTTTTTTAATATTGTATTATATTAATATCTGTTTTTATTTATATCTTTTAAGCATCTACAATATTTTGTGTTATACCAATATTATGTTCTTTAAATAATTATGTACTTATATTGATTGATAT
The DNA here is from genome assembly GCA_035048595.1 of Echinosophora koreensis. Lineage (NCBI taxonomy): Eukaryota > Viridiplantae > Streptophyta > Magnoliopsida > Fabales > Fabaceae > Echinosophora > Echinosophora koreensis. The sequence continues at coordinate 4,059,028 of JAPCYP010000016.1, read as the reverse complement.
TTCAAATTAATATTAGTTTTGTATTTATATTATAAAATATTACCAAGTTATTTTTATAAAATTATTATTATTATTCTTATTTTTATTTTTATTTATTTATTTATTTATTTATCTCCCTTAGTTATTAAAATAAAAGCACACACATCAAAATGTTAGTGGATGTTAGTTAATACTTTTTACACTGATGATAACATACTATTTTAATCTTTTTTAAGTCAATTGTATGATAATTGATCAAGAGACATTTGGTTTGGAAATAATAATATGTAAATAATAAATGATTAACCCTTCAAAAAAATAATAAATGATTAAAATTTAGGTAAAAAATAACTTGATGAAAAAGTGTTAAAATAATTTTTACTTGTAATAATTACCCTTATGAAGAAATAAAATGCCGAGGTACCTTTGTTTTTACAAAAGAAAAGTTAAGCAATTTCATTAATAATAGAGAATGCAATACATTCGGTAACATCATCACGAATTTGGATGATTATTATTTTTTTGATCAGGGTTTTAATCAAAGAGATTCACATCTTTCCCCATGTCTTCTTGTTTCAAAAAAGAGATTATTGTTGATTTTATGTGTTAAATAAGAAGTATGGTTTTCTTTTTCTATTTTAAAATAATGTAAAGTAATATAATACAAATTTAACCAAATTAAATTACTTTTTTAACAATAGAATAAGAAAAATCATATAATATACGTGTATGTCTTGTCTTCCTGTTTCAAATCTTCCTTGCATTATATGTGTGGACAGTGGACACATCGGTTCTGTGTGGTCCAAAATAAGAAGAGAAGGAATTCTAACTTTCAATAGATTTTATATTTATTTAATTTCAATATTTTTTTTATAAGCAAAAGGATGCAACAATACATATACTTCACTGTAATAATACATATAATAATATATAATTATTAATTAATCAATAGTCAAAATCTTATGATGATTTTGTCAAAAAAAAAAAAAATCTTATGATGATAATATATTAAAATTATTATTTTTATTTAAATCATTCCATGTGGCGTATGCCTCTCAAAAGATTTTAGGTGCATTATTGAAGTCACCCTCCACCGCATAAATCATATCCATTAGAGAGTAGAGAATGATTATAAATGAAAGGTAATTCATAACGAGTACAGAAACTACTTTACAGCATCTTCAATGGTAGAAGTCAATGGTTTTTTAACCCTCTTTTAGTGGCCCCTACAATATCATATATTATTAAAAAAAACTTTCACTAATTTTCACTTCAATGATAGAACTCAACTTGGTTTTTCAAAAAAAAAAAAAAAACTCAACTTGGATTCTTAACTTAGTTTTACTCTCTCTTCTTTTGGTTGATTCATGAAGAAATCTTCTTTTAATCATAATAACCAAGTTCTTATAGAAGAATCGCTCTTACAGGAGAACACAACTCCTCCCTCTCCAATAATAGTTCTGTTCCTGCCGAGATCCGACTTGCCGGAATCTCGCCGTAAACGTCAGACCAAGAGTGAATGATGGGGTTGTTTTTAGATTATGGCTTGACAGAATACTTATGTTCCGGTCCTACGTATCCCAATGGGAATCAAAGCCAGACGTAGTTCTAAGTCCAACCCTTGATCATGTGGTGCTGCAATCCCTTAATCTTGTGTCCGATGTGCACCGGCGGGCAAGGACTCTTTGATAGTCTCTTGATCGCAACCGGGACCTCTAATACGCTTAAGGGAGAAACACCAAAGTTAGTGAAAAGTGAGTATTCTCATGGGATCTTCCTCCTTTTATAGGGGAGTCATCCGATCCTATTTTCTAGGATCTGGTTTATCCTTTCTTATCACTTATCTCTTTTAGCCAAACTCCAACCTCCTTATCTGATAAGACTTATCCTTTATCTAAGGTAAGGTTGTTAGTTGAGTTCTAGATAAGTGTTATCATTAAATTAGTTAGGTTTTCGAGCTCGGCGGCCGAGCTTGCCACCTCGGCCAGTACACAAGCCCCCCAAGCTTTGAGCTCAAAAGAGCGAAGAAGTTTTCATTACAGAAGCCGACCTTGTCCTTTGAAAATTATCTTGGAGAATCTAGAGCCTCATGGTTTAGGTTTTTTGTTTTCCTTTTTACCCTGATTTCAGTGACCGACACTGCCCCTTGGCCAACACATGGGCTCGGTGACCTCGTTGACCGAGCTTACCACCTTGGTGCATTTTGTCATTCAAATTAGTAAAGTAGGTGACCGAGCTTCACATCTCGGTCTATATATAATTCATCTCGGTAGGTTCGGTGGCTGAGCTTTACACCTCGGCTCATACACAAGTCCCCCCAAGCCTTGAGCTCCCAAAAGCGTGAAGGCTTTATTGAAGGAGTCGAGCCAAGCTTAGACAGGAACGGTCGTTTCAATCTTGTACTGTGACGTCAGCTTCTCAGTTCCCGGATGAACATGAACATTGCTTTTGTTATTAAGAGGAGTCTTGCTTGTGACGCGTGCCCTTTATGGCATTATTTTTCGAGACCTGCTCTGCGGCAGCGTATTCGAATTCTTAATCGTTGCAGCGTGTATTCCGATGTCTTCGCCACGTGTTACTCCGCCATTGGTGTGCCAAATTTGCGCAGACTTGAAGAGACGTTTCTCTTCCCTCACACGGCAACCACCATCATTACTTTCAAAAGTAATGTTTCATTTGTTTTTGAAACGTTACTCCTCTTCTTCTATAAATTGAAGGAAACTTGGAGGCAGGGCCTTACTTTCCCTCGATTACTTTCCTTTCTCGAGCCTATTCTTCTTCAACCTTTTTACACTCCTTTTTCTGTTCAAGGTACGTCCTCATCATCTCCTCTTTTTCCAATTTCATTTTTGCTTTGTTTAGCCATGGAGTCTTCATTTGAGGTTTCTCAGAATGCCTCTTCTGGTGTTCAGATCTTAGAGCCCGAAATCAATCCTATTAATTGGGGGATCTCCTCATCCTTCTACACCCCCTCCCAATGATCACGGAGGTGCCAACGGTGCCTCCTCCGCCTCTAATGAGAGTAGCTCTGCTACTCCTGATGCTGTCACCGCCCCTAAGCGCCGCAAACGTGCTAGGAAGGTGCCTAGATTTTCCCCTACCCGTATATCACTATCCCTGGGTATTTTTGGGTGAGGCCCGATGCTGGGGCCTTTCATTCGAACTTTAGGGATCTATAATCTCTTCAAACCATTCAAACCAAGGTCGCTACCCTGCGTGGCACTGTAGGCTTGCCTTGCTCAGACAGATAAGCATGTTTCCTTCAAGCCACTCCGGGTCAATCTTCTTTTACATACGTGTATAAAAACCTTGTTTGAACAAATTGGTGTTACCCTGCCTTTTACCCAATTTGAATGTGACGTTCTGAAGATCATGAATGTTGCCCCCACTCAACTTCACCCTAATAGCTGGGCCTTCCTAAAGGCTTTCCAGGTTCTTTGTGGGCAAATAGGAATGGTGGCCACTGCTCCCAAATTTCTTTATTTCTACAAAGTGAGGTTCGGGGATCGAGTTGGTTGGATTCCTTGAGTGGTGTGGAGAAAAGGGGGATCATTGGACTCTATAAGAGTTCATACAAATTTTTCAAGATACAGAGGGGAACGGAGTTTGTCTTTTTCAACTCGGCTGGGGGTCCCCAAGTTTCCCTTCTACTGGCAGCCCCACCCTTCCAAATTTTCCAGTTTTGACCTCGGCTCTATGACCAAAGAGAGGGCTGATGTTAAAATTCTATGCCTTTATCCTCGGCTATTGCCTTGTGGGAAGCTTTTATTACTCCCCTCCTCTTCTACTCGGCAGGCCGATTTTGAACTGTAAGTAGATTTTTGGAAGGCACTCTGATTTTACCTCTTTATCGTTATAGTATTCTGACCGACCTCTTTTTGCAGTGATAATGGGCAAATTTAATTACAAGGCCCTGATCAAGAAGTCAGGTCACCAAGTTGGTGGCTCTGCCCCTGCTGCCGATGTCAAGGGCAAGAAAAAGAAGGTTGTTGAGGTTTCTGATCCCAACATTCGCCTTCCCAAACGGGCTCGACCAGATGTCCAGACCGAGGTTCCGAGAAGTACTTCTCCCTTCCCGGTGATCGAAGAAAGTCCTGTTGCTGAGAGGAGGCTTGAAAAAGCTCCGATGGTGACCGACCTTACCTCGGACGTCAAGTGGTACAACGGGAACTACAAACCCGAGCTTTGGCTCGCTCTAGAGCAATGACTGCAACCCTGGTCCCCTTATCGACGGCCAAGTACTCAAGCCCTCCGACGCTCAGCTTTTGTTGGAGCAAGGGCCTGCGGACAGCATGGAGGCTGCTGTTGCCTATGCCCTCAGGATTTCTTCCATCAACCCGTTTCTGGAGTCGTCAACTCTCCGAAAATGTAAAAAAGATGGAGTTAATGAAGGCCGATGCTGCCCGGGAATTGCCGGTACGAGATGAGTTGGCTCAGGCCCTAACCAAGTGCGAGGACCAAGGCCGAGTTATTGGCCAGCTGAAGGCCCAGAAAGCCGAGCTCAAGAAAGTCCAGACTTCTCTTAAATCCGAGCTTGATAGGGAAAGGGCAGAAAAGGCTAACTTTTAGAAAGCCGCTGAAGATTCTCATCCTCTTTGACACATGCTCAGAAGTCTTTAGAGGCTGAGAGGGAGGCCAACTGCAAGCTCCAAGCCGACTTGGATGAAGCTCTGGACAGCATTATGCGAGAGCATGTCAAAGGGTTTTCTCGTGCTATGAAGCAGCTTGAACGCTTCAAACCCTGATGCTGACTTCTCCCAGGCCGGTGTGGACAAGGACTTTAACAAAGATGGGCCTTGGTTCCTTTGTCCGAGCTCGAGGATGAAGAAGAAGAAGTTCAAGAAGAAGGGGAAGCTGAGGAGCAAGTAGCCGAGGAGGGAGGAGACAACGAAGGTGGAATGGTTATACCTAATCCATCCTCGGGTGTTCCTTCGCACAATGAAGATGTCCTTAACTCTGCTCCTGTTGACACTGTTGCTCATGGGGATGCCCATGAGTAACTTAGAAAATATTTTCTTTTTTCATGATGTATTTTATTCCTTGGGCCAAGCCCTTTTTTTGTGTACTGGACTTTGTCCCTTAAGTAAAGCATATTGCAACTTTTGCTTTATAACGCAACTTGTTTTTCTTTTGATAACTTAGAATAATTTCTTAGTTTTTCTTTTGATAACTTGGAAAAATTTCTAAGTTTTTCTCAGCTCGGATGTTTACTTTTAGCTTTCTACTATGTATTAACACTAGTAGTTTGCCCAAGTTTTTTATCGGATGGAGCTCGGTTTTTCAACCTTTCATGCATCTTTTTGGATTTTGCGCTCGGCCTGTTTGAGCATATAAGCTCGGCCCTTTTAAAGCTTTGCGTTGCTTTTTTAGGTATGGCATTTCGACCTTAACTCGGTCGTTTTTAACTCGGTTAACCTCTTTAAGCTTATGTTTACCTATTTAGGTTTTTACTTACCTTTGTAGGTTTTGTTTGCCTCTTTGGGTCTGGCATTTCGACCTCAACTCGGTCGACTTCAGCTAGGTCACCCTATTAGGTTTTGATTTTGCCTCTTTAGGTCCGGCATTTCGACCTCAACTTGGTCGATTTCAGCATGGTTATCCTTTTTAGGCTCGACATTTTTTCATATGCAAATATAAGTGAATTTTATCCCTGTAAAAAATAAATGTAACTGAAATGGACTTTATTCATTTATTTACCCAGGCATGCCTCATTAAAACCTTCCTAGCCAAAACCACGTGGGAAAAAGACCAGGGTAGGAAAAAGAGTACATTTACCTACTTTACATCTCTTAACTAAAATAAAACTTAAGGTGGGAAGTGTTCCAAGTTCTTGGAACAGCCTTTCCTGACAACTCTTCTAGCCTATAAGCACCATTTCCTAGACTTTCAATTATTCTGAATGCGAGCTTGCCTTCTTTGGAGTCCTTCCTTGCGTCTTTTGTAATCTTAGCACTAGGTCGCCTTGCACAAACTCTCTCGGCCGCGATCTTGAGTTGTACTTCCGAGTTGCCTTCCACTTGCATAGCTCTTCCCTGATTTTTGCTCCATCTCGGACTTCCTCTACCATGTCAAGCTCAACTCGGATCTCTTCCTCATTTTTGCTCTGGTCATGATGTTGCCTTCTAAAAGAAAGTTCGCCGAGCTCAACTGGAATTATTGCATCAGTTCCATAGGTTAGCCTGAATGGCGTTTCACCAGCCAATGACTGTGGTGAGCAATGATAAGCCCAGAGGATGCTGGTAATTCTTCAACCCATGCCCCTTTTGATTGGCCCAACCTTTTCTTGAGCTCGTTCAAAATGACTTTTTATAGCTGCCTCTGCCTGGCCATTTGTTTGTGGATGCTCAACCGAGTTCACCTCATGTTTGATTCCGAGGTTGGAGTAGAACTCTTTAAGCCCTTTGTCGGTGAATTGCTTTCCATTGTTAGTGACAATTGCATAGTGTAGGTCATGTCTGCATATGTTGTTTTTCCATACGAAACTCTGAACCTTTTTAGCTGTTATGGTAGCTAATGGCTCGGCCTCAATCCATTTAGTAAAATAATCTACCCCCACTAGCAACAAACTTCACTTGGCCTTTGGCAACAGGGAAAGGACCCACAATGTCCATCCCCCACATAGTGAAAGGCCAAGGTGATAACATGGAATGGAGATCTTCACCTGGTACTCGTGCCACATTAGCAAATTTCTGATAAGGGTCACACTTATTAGTCCAGGCAGCACAGTCTAATCTCATGGTTGGCCAATAGAAACCTGCTCGCAGAACCCGAGCTGCAAGGGATCGGCCTCCAGAATGCATTCCACAGATTCCTCTATGCATCTCGTCCATTACGTACTCGGATTGCTCCTTTGTTATGCACTTTAATAAAGGCATGGAAAATCCTTTTCTGTACAGCTCTCCATCCCGGATGGTGTAATGACAAGACTTCAGACGAAATTTTCTTTTGCCTCTTTGGGATTGTCAGGCGATTTGTCCGAGGCTAGAAAAACTCCCAGAATGGTGTCATCCAGCCCCGATCACAGTGCTCGGTCATCAATACCTCGACACTTTTTATGCTTGGTTCAGGGAGATTTTCCTGAATGAAAGTTATTAGTTGGCTCGCTTTTTTGGTGCTAGCCAACTTAGACAACAGATCGGCTCTGGAATTTTCCTCCCGAGGTATATGCTCAATAGTAAAACTGTCAAACTCTAAATTAAACTATTGACTTTGCACAAATACCTGCTTAATTGAGGATCCTTCATTTGGTAATCCCCCGAGACTTGTCCGATTACAAGCTTTGAGTCACTTCGTTACTTCAATCCTTTGACTCCAACTTCTTTAGCCAATACCAGCCCGACAATAAGAGCTTCATATTCTGCTTGATTGTTTGAAGCACTGAACCCGAACCTCAAGGATTGCTCCAGGACAAGATCATCTGGACCTTCAAGAATTATTCTGGCTCCGCTTCCTTTTAAGTTTGATGAACCATCTACATATAGAAGCCAAGTAATGGGTTCTGAATTCGGCCTTGAAGAGAGTTCGGCAATGAAGTCGGAGAGGCATTGGGCTTTCATTGGTCCCCTCGGTTCATATTGTAAACCGAACTCTGACAATTCCACTGACCAAGCTATCATTCGTCCTGCCAGATCGGGTTTTCTAAGCACCTGCTTTATTGGATGATCTGTTTTGACTATAACTTAGTGTGACTGGAAATAAGGTCTTAACCTCCGAGCTGCCATGATCAGAGCGAGGGCGAGCTTTTCAATTACTTGATACCGTGTTTCTGCATTTTTCAGGATTCTACTAACATAATACACTGACATCTATTGCTTCTCTTCCTCCTGGATGATTACTGCACTGATTGAGTAATCATTGACAGATAAATACAAATACATATCCTTGCTGAGCTGTGGCCGAGTTAGAATCGGAGGAGAGGCTAGAAATAATTTCAGCTCTTCAAAAGCCTTTTCACATTCCTCGGTCCAGACGAACTCCTTTGGTTTTTTCAAAAGTCGGAAAAAAGGCCTAGCCTTTTCTACTGACTTTGGGAGGAATCGAGATAGGGAAGCAAAAACGACCAGCTAACCTCTGTATTTCCTTCACAGTTTATGGACTCCGCATTTCTATGACAGCTTTGCATTTATCAGGATTGACTTCAATTCCTCTGTGTATTAGCATATACCCCAGGGACTTTCCTCCTTGAACACCAAAAGAACATTTTTCTGGGTTCAACCTCATATTGTACTTTCTGAGTTGGCCAAAAATCTCCTCCAGGTCGGCGGGATGTTGCTTTGGGTCATCGGACTTTACCAACCATATCATCAACATAAACTTCTAGGTTCTTTCCGATCTGATTGAGAAACACTTTGTCCATGAGCCTTTGGTATGTTGCACCAACATTTTTTAAACCGAAGGGCATTACTCGGTAGCAGTAATCCTTCGGACATGTAACCCGAATATGCATCCAAGAAAGTTAAGATTCTGTAACCTGATGCTCCATCCACCAATCTGTCAATGTTGGAAGAGGATAAGAATCCTTCGGACATGCCTTGTTGAGATCGGTGTAGTCAGTGCACATTCTCCACTTGCCATTGGCTTTTTTTACCAACACAACATTGGCTAGCCAAGTGGGGTACTTCACTTCTCTGATGAAATTGGCTTATCAGCTTTGCAGTCTCCTCGGCTATTGGCTTGGCCTCAGGACATATAGATAGCCTGTGGTACAGAAAATTGGGGTCTATGCCAGGCATATCCGATGTCTTCCAAGCAAACAGGTCAGCATTCTTCCATAAAACTGTTTGAATCTGCTGCTTCAGCATGGGGTCGAGCCGACTGCCAATGTTTGTACACTGATCGGCTTGTGCTCCCAGTTGAAATTTCTTCAAAGATTCTATAGGTTCAACTCTGGACTCATACATTTCCATCCTTTAACATCCCGTTTTCGGAATTTTTTTATAAAGCTGGTTTTATTAAGTTGGAATTGTTGGTTGAGGGCTTAGTGAGATTTTTGGCTTAAAAATTCCTTTCTGGTACATGAGCACGCCCGTGCTCATTAGCCAGCACGCCGGTGCTCAATAGTGAGCATGCCCGTACTCACTGTGTGGACCGCGTCTCGCTGACGCTAAGTCCAGCACGACCGTGCTTGATGAAGAGCACGACCGTGCTCAAGTGTGACCTATATATTCTTGGCACAGAATTCGAGGGTTTACGTTTAACCCTATTTCTGGTAGCAGCAGCCACCCTATTGCGACCAAAACTAGTTCTCTCCCTTTTTCCTCTATCGTGAGCAGTGTTGTGAGTGTTGGAGACCTTGGGAGACCGTTACCATATCTGTGTCGAGTATATAGGTAACATTTCTTCCCTTTCTAAGTTTCCTTCTCATTATTTTGAATGTGGAACTAATCGTTGGTGTTCTGTTTGTCCAAGGTTCGTTTTGGGTGTGAGCCGCTTAAAGGGAAGGAACCGGTTCGTTGTTTAGGACGCTGATAGAGCTACCTTCAATCTAGGTATGGGGAGAAGGGTAGTGTACTCATATGCTTGGGGTTAGGGTAACGTAAAGGGCTTCCCATAATCCCATATATTATATGATTTGTATGATTTTAAATGTATAAATGCCCTGATATGTTAACATGATGATTGGCTGATATGTGTTATATGATGGTATGTTCATGAATGTTGTGATGGTTAAATTATTGTGAGATGATGTTGATGATAATGTTGATGAGTTTTAATCCTTAAATCGTGTTGTTAATGGACTATAGGATTAATGGAATTAAAACCCAAGAAATTGGTTACGGTTCCAGTCTCTGTTCCTGCCCAGAACAGCACTGTCGCGCGATGAGCACGACCGTGCTGTACAGGAGCACGACCGTGCTCCCAGTTGAATGCTGGAAAATGGCCGCGCTGTTTAGCACGGCCGGGCAGGACAAAGAGCACAACCGTGCTGCTGAGCACGACCGTGCCCAAAAGGAAGCACGACCGTGCCTCACTTAAAAGGGCATCACGCCCTCATGTGTTTAAGCACGACCGTGCTGGGGTTTAAGCACGACCGTGCTCACCCCTCCTGGACAGAACAGAATTAAAGAACTCTAAGGGGTTTCAAACCCCATTCCCCCAATAATGATAAGTTGATTAGACAACTTGGCTAATGTCTACTAAAGATAATTAAAATGATGAGATGGTGAGTTTGTCGAGTTGATAAGTCGGTACCCATTGGGTACCGCAAGCTGGTGAGCTGTGCCTTGGTGCTTCTTGACCAAGGAAGCCTTGACCACGCGGTTTGGGTCTAAGGTGTTGTTGTTGTACCTTGGTGGAGTTGCCGTTGTTGTTGTGTTGCATGCGCATTGCATCAGAGTTGTTGTTTAGAGATGTTCGACATAGGGGAGGTCGTCCTAGAGTACGGTGATCTGGCCATCCACGGCTGGAGTAGATTCTCCTAGCGCCCCCGTGACGAGGCATTCGTTGGTTTGATGCGTTGGCTATCCAAGGAGTAGATTCTCCAGCATTGAGTAGATTCTCAATGTGGATATTTAACTCCGAAGTCGTCCATTTCGAGTTTAGTGGATCCACATGCATTATTAGTTTAGCGGAGTAGGATTGCATTGCACTACATAGCATGTTGAATGTTGATGCTGTTGATGTATGTATGTTGGTGCCATGTCTGTATGATCTACTTTACTTCCTACTTCATTGCTATTATGTTTACATGATTCTTACTCCCTATGTTGTTTGTTTGTTTGTTGTTGGCCTGATTGGCACCTTGCAGAGGATGACAAGCAGCCCGGAGAGGAGTGACTCTGAGGAGCCGCCACTCATAGTTAGGGCTAGTTTCATGTTCAGTTAGTTTGTTAGTTTTCAGTTGTAATTCAGTGGATTTTATTCCGGAACGGTTATACCAGCTCTGTATGTGACATCGGGGTTGGGATATGTTTATTTCTTTGTTATGTTTTAATGGTTTAAAACTTATTTTTAATTTTCGCGTTGTGAACTGTTCATGTGGGACTTTTCTACCCATGGACAATATTTTATATTATTCAGTAAATGCATGTTTTTCATTTAATTTGTTTTATATTAAATGCTTTATAACATGTGGGGTAGAAGGGTGTCACATTTAGTGGTATTAGAGTTGTTCGGCCCTTTCCGGACGTGGTATAAGTCTGTTGTGTGACTCTTGTTTGGATTATCTATACTTGTTATACATAATGATGTTTAAGTTAGTTGCCTATCGCTTTTACCCGCTTAAGTTCTGTACTAAAAGTTGTTTTTGGGCATGTATAGGAACTAATGGCTGGTAGAGGACGTAACGATCAGGCGATTGTTGATGCATTGGCACTCCTAGCCAATGCTATTGGGCAGGTCAACCCTAACAACAATGGTGGGCCAGCTGAGTTCCAGGGACTGGATAAGTTCCAGAGGAACAACCCTCCGTTTCAAGGAAGCGTATGATCCGGAAGGAGCTTTGCTATGGTTGAGGGAGACTGAGAAGATCTTCCGAGCCATGGATTGCAACGATCAGCAGAAGCTCATCTTTGCTACCTTCATGCTGACCGAGGAGGCGGAACATTGGTGGGATAACTGCAGGCAGAGGATGCAGGCTGAGGGCACAGCGGTTACATGAGTTGTGTTCCGACAGAGATTTTTGGAGAAGTACTTTCCGGCAGATATCAGGGACAAGAAAGAGATAAAGTTCTTGTCTTTGAGGCAGGGGTTGCTGTCAGTCGGTGGCTATGCGGCCAAGTTTGAGGAGCTGGCTAGGTACTACACTCCTTACCAGCATGAGACAGATGATCGTTCCAAGTGTGTGAAGTTTGAAGCGGGACTCCGGCCTGAGATCAAACAGGCCATCAGTTATCAGGAGATCAGAGTTTTTCCGATTCTGGTCAACAACTGTAGGATTTATGAGGATGCTAGTCAGTTTAGAGTTGCCAGTTCCAGAGGATCGGATAGTCAGAGTGGTAAGAGGACTGATCAGAGGGACAAGGGCAAGCAGCGGTATGCTCCGACGGGCAAGGACTTCAAGCAAAGTGGCAGGAAGCCACTGTTTCAGCAGAATAGCTTTAGGGGTGGGTTTTCTGATGCCCCCAGAGCTATAAGGTGTGGTAAGTGTGGAGCGCCGGGCCATTATTCGTCCCAGTGCAAGGAAACACAGGTTATCTGTTTCAAATGTGGCAAGCCAGGACACATCAGTCGCGAGTGTGATGGAGCCAAGGCCGAGCCTCCCAGCGCTAGCAAGAATAAGAAGTCCCAGGCCAACAGACTGAAGACCACTGGAAGAGTCTTTACTCTTAGTGGAGCCGAAGCCTCAGAGTCTGATGACTTGATTCAAGGTACATGTTTTATTGATGGAACTCAATTAACTGTATTGTATGATTCGGGTGCTACTTACTCGTTTATATCACATGATAGGGTCAAGAGCCTTAAATTGCCTGTTACTTTTCTTGAGTTTGATTTGTTGGTTTCTATACCCACAAATAAACTTGTTTCCACTTCTTATGCATGCAAGAACTGTCATATAGTCATAAAGGATAAAAATTTTGTTGCCGATCTTGTATGCTTACCTTTGAAAGACCTGGATATTATTCTGGGCATGGACTGGTTATCTTCCAACCATGTCCTCCTGAACTGTTTTGATGAAACCTTGATTTTTGGAACTCCAAAGGAGTCTAAGAATCCAGACCTTCTCTCTATCAGCCAAGTTCAAGCTTTGATGAGAGACAAAGCACAAGTATACATGATGTTAGCTTCCCTGGAAGTAGAGAGCAGCCCTCCTGATGTCGCCAGCGTGCCTATTGTGCGGGAGTTTCCTGAAGTGTTTCCGGGGGATGTTTATAACTTACCCCCAGAGAGATATGTTGAGTTTACCATAGACTTAGTGCCTGGCACCGGGCCAATCTCCATAGCACCCTATAGAATGTCTCCTCTAGAGCTAGCTAAGTTGAAGGAACAGTTGGAGGACCTGATGAAGAAGCAGTTCATTAGGCCGAGTGTGTCTCCGTGGGGAGCGCCTGTGTTGTTGGTGAAGAAGAAGGATGGTAGTATGAGGTTGTGTGTCGACTATCGGCAGCTCAACTAGGTGACCATAAAGAATCGGTATCCCCTCCCTAGGATTGATGATCTTATGGACCAGTTGATGGGAGCTTGCATCTTTTCAAAGATAGATTTGAGGTCAGGGTACCATCAGATTCGGGTTAAGTCTGAGGACATCCCGAAGACAGCGTTTAGGACGCGATATGGTCACTATGAGTACTTGGTTATGCCCTTTGGTGTGACCAATGCTCCTGTGGTCTTCATGGAATACATGAACAAGACCTTTCACCCTTACTTGGATAAGTTTGTGGTGGTGTTTATAGATGACATCTTAGTTTACTCCAAGAGTAAGGAGGAACATGAGGAACACCTAAGGGTTGTCTTGCAGACCCTTAAGGAGAAGCAGTTGTACGCTAAGTTGTCTAAGTGTGAGTTCTGGTTAGAGGAAGTGAGCTTCTTAGGACATGTCATCTCTAAGGGTGGCATAGCAGTGGACCCAGCTAAGGTAGAGACGGTGCTCCAGTGGGAAGCGCCAAAGTCTGTAACCGAGATTAGAAGTTTCTTGGGGTTAGCCGGGTACTATAGGCGGTTTATAGAAGGTTTCTCTAAGATAGCTTTATTCTTAACCCGTCTCACCAAGAAGGGATAGTTGTTTGTGTGGGACTCTTAGTGTGAAGAGAGTTTCCAAACTCTTAAGAATAGGTTGACATCAGCACCAGTGTTAGTTTTTCCAGATCCTAGTGAACCCTTCGTAGTTTACTACGATGCTTCTAAGCAAGGGTTAGGTGGTGTGTTGATGCAGAATGGTAAGGTAGTTGCTTACTCTTCTAGGCAGTTGAAAACCCATGAAAAGAACTACCCTTCCCATGACCTTGAACTAGGAGCTGTGGTATTCACCTTAAAGATCTGGAGGCATTACCATTATGGAGCGAGATTTAAGGTCTTTAGTGATCATAAGAGTTTGAAGTACCTCTTTGATCAAAAGGAGTTGAATATGAGGCTGCATAGGTGGATGGAATTCTTAAAGGACTATGACTTCGAGCTGACTTATCACCCAGGAAAGGCCAATGTGGTGGCCGATGCCTTGAGTAGGAAAACCCTGCATGTCTCCGCTTTGATGGTTAGGGAGATGGATCTGATGGAGGAATTTAGAGACCTTAGTCTAGCTTGTGAGTTTACCCCTAAGAGTATTAGGCTTGGTACCTTGAAGGTTACCAACAATCTGATGGATCAGATTAGAGAGGGCCAGAAGTTAGACAAGTTTCTCTTGGACCAGTGAGAGTTGCTCGCTCAGGGTAAAGACCTAAGTTTTAAGGATGGTAGTGATGGCATCTTGAGGTTTAAGGATAGAGTATGCATACCTGATGTTCTTGAGATTAGGGAGTTGATCCTTGAAGAAGGACATAAGAGTGGATTGAGTGTGCACCCAGGTGCCACTAAGATGTATCAGGACCTTAAGATGATGTTTTGGTGGCCTAGGATGAAAAAGGATGTAGCTGAGTTTGTGTATGCATGCCTAGTTTGTCAGAAGGCTAAGATAGAGCATCAAAGGCCTTCGGGTAAGTTGCAACCTTTGAGCATCCCAGAATGGAAATGGGATAGCATCTCCATGGATTTTGTATCTGGACTTCCTAGGACTCCAGCTGGTTTTGAGGTCATATGGTTGTTGTGGATAGACTGACAAAGTCTGCCCATTTCATTCCGATGAATATGGAGTATCCATTGGAGAAGTTGGCTAAGCTGTACATCAAAGAGATAGTTAGGCTTCATGGTGTACCCTCTAGCATTGTTTCAGATAGAGACCCGAGGTTTACCTCCAGGTTTTGAAATAGTTTGCAAGAGGATTTAGGGACAAAGCTTAGGCTTAGTTCAGCTTACCACCCACAGACTGATGGGCAGTTTGAGCGGACCATCCAGTCCTTAGAGGACTTGTTGAGGGCTTGTGTGTTAGAACAGTCAGGAAGTTGGGACAAGTTTTTGCCCCTAATAGAGTTCACCTACAACAACAGTTCCCATTCCAGCATTGGGATGGCACCTTATGAAGCTCTGTATAGGAGGAGATGTAGGACACCCTTGTGTTGGAGTGAACCTAGTGATAGTGTGGTGCTAAGGCCAAAGATAGTCCAGGAAACAACTGAAAAGATCAGGTTAGTTCAGGAAAAGATGAGAGTTGCACAGAGTAGGCAGAAGAGCTATCATGATAAAAGGAGGAAGGCGCTCGAATTCCAGGAAGGCGACCATGTATTCTTGAGAGTTACCCGGACGACTGGGGTTGGTAGAGTGATGAAGGCGAGGAAACTTACTCCGAGGTTCATTGGTCCTTACCAGATCCTTAAAAGAGTCGGCGATATCGCCTACCAAATAGCCTAATTACCCCCATTTCTGTCAAACCTCCACAACGTTTTTCATGTGTCTCAGCTCAGAAAGTACATTCATGACCCTAGTCACGTGATAATGCCCGATGCTATACAGTTGAAAGAGAACTTGACGTTTGAGGTGTTACCTCTTCGAGTCGAGGATAGGAGGGTGAAGCAGCTAAGAGACAAGGAGATTCCTTTGGTCAAAGTGGTTTGGAGTGGGGCAACTGAGGAGAGTGCTACCTGGGAGCTGGAGAGCAAGATGATGGAGACGTACCTGCATCTTTTCCCTTGAGGTACGTGTAAATTTCGAGGACGAAATTTTTATAAGGGGGTGGAATTGTAACACCCCGTTTTTCGGAAGTTTTTTTTATAAAGCTGGTTTTATTAAGTTGGAATTGTTGGTTGAGGGCCTAGTGGGATTTTTGGCTTAAAAATCCTTTTCTGGTACATGAGCACGCCCGTCTCACTGTGTGGACCGCGTCTCGCTGACGCTAAGTCCAGCAAGACCATGCTTGATAAGAGCACGACCGTGCTCAAGTGTGACTTATATATTCTTGGCACAGAATTTGAGGGTTTACGTTTAACCCTATTTCTGGTAGCAGCAGCCACCCTATTGCGGCCAGAACTAGTTCTCTCCCTTTTTCCTCTATCGTGAGCAGTGTTGTGAGTGTTGGAGACCTTGGGAGACCGTTACCATATCTGTGTCGAGTATATAGGTAACATATAGGTAACGTTTCTTCCCTTTCTAAGTTTCCTTCTCATTATTTTGAATGTGGAACTAATCGTTTGTGACACCCTTCTACCCAGCATGTTATAAGGCAATTAATATAAATAATTGAAAATAAAAACATGCAATTATTGAATAAGTTTAAAACAATTGTCCATGGGTAGAAAAGTCCCACATGAACAGGTTACAACGCGGAAAATAAATTAAGTTCATAAACCATAAAACATGAAGAAATAACTACCTAACCCCGATGTCACAACTCAGAGCTGGTATAACCATTCCGGAAAATAACATCCTCGGAATACAAAAGAAACAACTAAACATAAAAAGCCCTAACTATGAGTGGCGGCTCCTCAGAGTCACTCCTCTCCGAGCTGCTCGTCATCCTCTGCAAATGCCGATCAGGCCAAACACAAACAATACAGGGAGTAAGATTCATGTAATCATATAAACAGCAGGGGAATAGTACGCAAGGTAAACATACACATAAGCATACATCAACATCCAACAGCATCGTAACAACCAAGTATGCTATGCTATGCAATGCATCAACTACTCCGCTACTCCAACTATGCATGTGGATCCAAACTAACTGGATGAACGACTTTGGAGTTACATATCCGTATTGGCCATAAAAGCACCAACACCGGCAGTTCACCAAACCTTGGGTGAACCCCATGGATAGCCAACGCATCAAACCGTGGATGCCTCATCACGGGGGGCCTCGCTCACCAAACCTTAGGTGACCTACCATGGATGGCCAGATCACCGTACTCTCGGGCGATCTCCCCTATGTCGAACCTCCCCCATCAACAACTCCAATGCTCTATGCAAATGGCACAACAACAAACAATCTCAACCACCCCCTTGCTTGGGCCATGAAGCTCCCAAGGCTTCAACATCAACATCCAACGTAACCTTAGACCCAAACCGTGGGGTCAAGGCTCCCTTGGCCAATAAGCACCAAGGTTCAACTCAACATGCTTGGGTCTATAAGCACCCAAGACTTCAACTTATCAACATGCGCTAACCCAACGGTCGTGCTCAGCAGCACAGTCGTGCTATTTGACCTGCACGGCCGTGCTGAACAGCGCGGCCATTTTCCAGAATTCGAAGGGAAGCACGGTCGTGCTCCCTAATCAGCACGGTCGTGCTCAATGCACGACTGCACTGTTCTGGGCAGAGACAGAAACCAACTGTTAACCAATTATATCAGGGATTCAACTTATTAAAAAGAATACGTTTTAACCTAATTAATCACTTTGGCAATTTCATCAACATCATCATAACAGCAACAACAATAACGATCAACCAATCAACATCATTATGTCAATAATAACATAGCATCATATTCATAAGCATATAACACTAAAAACAATCAGGACATATTGACACAGATTAAACACCGCATTACAACAACATACATACAATAACACCGGGGTCATGGGGGACCCCGTTACCTTACACTACCCACTGCCTAATGAAAACAATCCCACTTCTCCCCATACCTGGATTGAAGGTAGCTCTAACACTGCTCCTACTAGCAAACTGGTACCGTTCCCAAAGCGGCTCACTCCGATGATAAACCTTGGTCAATTAAGAACACAACTGGTTAGTTTCCAATCCCAAAAACAAGAAAGGAAACTAAAAGGGACGAAACCATTACCTATTAACACTGAAGCAGATCAATCTAATCTCCCAAACGGCTCTCAGAACTCAACTACGGCGATGAAAGAAGGAGAAATAGAAAAAGAGAGTGTTCTGGCCGCAGCTGCACCAAGAAAAGTAGGGTTTCACGTCAAACCCTCGGCCTCTGCAATGTTTATATCATCTGGACCTGAGCACGGTCGTGCTTAGCGTTGAGCACGGTCGTGCTCCACTTAGCGTCAGCGAGACGCGGTCCACGTATTGAGCACGGGCGTGCTTACTATTGAGCACGGTTGTGCTCAACTTAAAATCAGAGACACGCTTCTGACTTTAAGCACGGGCTTGCTGGCTGATGAGCACGAGCGTGCTCATGTACCAGAAAGGGACTTTTAAGCTAAAATCCCACTTAGCCCTTAACCAACATTTTTAAAATAATAAAACTAGCTTTATAAAAACATTTTACAAAAAACGGGGTGTTACATCATTGGTGTTCTGTTTGTCCAAGGTTCGTTTTGGGTGTGAGCCGCTTAAAGGGAAGGAACCGGTTTGTTGTTTAGGACACTGATAGAGCTACCTTCAATCCAGGTATGGGGAGAAGGGTAGTGTACTCATATGCTTGGGGTTAGGGTAAAGTAAAGGGCTTCCCATAATCCCGTATGTTATATGATTTGTATGATTTTAAATGTATAAATGCCCTGATATGTTAACATGATGATTGGCTGATATGTGTTATATGATGGTATGTTCATGAATGTTGTGATGGTTAAATTATTGTGAGATGATGTTGATGATAATGTTGATGAGTTTTAATCCTTAAAATCGTGTTGTTAATGGACTATAGGATTAATGGAATTAAAACCCTAGAAATTGGTTACGGTTACAGTCTCTGTTCCTGCCCAGAACAGCACTGTCGCGCGATGAGCACGACCGTGCTGTACAGGAGCACGACCGTGCTCCCAGTTGAATGCTGGAAAATGGCCACGCTGTTTAGCACGGCCGGGCAGGACAAAGAGCACAACCGTGCTGCTGAGTACGACCGTGCTCAATAGGAAGCACGACCGTGCTTCACTTAAAAGGGCAGCACGCCCTCACATGTTTAAGCACGACCGTGCTGGGGTTTAAGCAAAACCGTGCTCACCCCTCCTGGAAAGAACAGAATTAAAGAACTTTAAGGGGTTTCAAACCCCATTCCCCCAAATAATGATAAGTTGATTAGACAACTTGGCTAATGTCTACTAAAGATAATTAAAATGATGAGATGGTGAGTTGTTGAGTTGATAAGTCGGTACCCATTGGGTACCACAAGCTGGTGAGCTGTGCCTTGGTGCTTCTTGACCAAGGAAGCCTTGACCACGCGGTTTGGGTCTAAGGTGTTGTTGTTGTACCTTGGTGGCCGAGAGTTTGCCCCAAGTGTTGCGGTTGATTCCGTTAAAGTCCTCAGGTAGATTCCGCGAGGCAAATTATTGCGGTCGATTCCGCTAGTTGACTTCGGTCGATTCCGTTGGAGTTATGGAGGTGGAGTTGCTGTTGTTGTTGTGTTGCATACGCATTGCATCGGAGTTGTTGTTTAGGGATGTTCGACATAGGGGAGGTCGTCCTAGAGTACGGCAATCTGGACATCCACGGTTGGAGTATAGGCTCCTAGCGCCCCCATGACGAGGCATTCGTTGGTTTGATGCGTTGGCTATCCAAGGAGTAGATTCTCCAGCGTTGAGTAGATTCCTTATGTGGATATTTAACTCCGAAGTATTCCATCCCGAGTTTAGTGGATCCACATGCATTGTTGGTTTAGCGGAGTAGGATTGCATTGCACTACATAACATGTTGAATGTTGATGTTGTTGATGTATGTTGGTGCCGTGTCTGTTTGTGTTTACTTTACTTCTTACTTCCTTTCTATTATGTTTACATGATTCTTACTCCCTATGTTGTTTGTTTGTTTGTTGTTGGCCTAATTGGCACCTTGCAGAGGATGACGAGCAGTCCGGAGAGGAGTGACTCTGAGAAGCCGCCATTCATAGTTAGGGCTAGTTTCATGTTCAGTTAGTTTGTTAGTTTTCAGTTGTAATTCCGTGGATTTTATTCCGGAACGGTTATACCAGCTCTGTATGTGACACAAGGGTTGGGATATGTTTATTTCTTTGTTATGTTTTAATGGTTTAAAACTTATTTTTAATTTCTGCATTGTGAACTGGTTCATGTGGGACTTTTCTACCCATGGACAATATTTTATATTATTCAGTAAATGCATTTTTTCATTTAATTTGTTTTATATTAAATGCTTTATAACATGCGGGGTAGAAGGGTGTCACACATCCTTGGATCCAACTCGAACATGTTGACCGACCTTGCCGATCTAACTGAACTAACTGAGTTTACCGCTTCTGCTTTATCATCCTTAGCATTTTCTGTGATATCCGCCTGGCGGGTTACCTTCAAACTATCTGCGTAACATTGTCTGGCCATCATCTGGTCAGCTCGGACCACGACTACCTCTCCCGAATCAGCTGGAAATTTCATGGTGAGGTGAGGTGTTGAGACAATAGCCCCGAGCTCATTCAGAGTTGGTCTCCCGATGAGGATGTTATATGAAGTGTTGGCATCCACGATAACATATCTAACTGATATGGTCCGGGCGAGCCTGCCCTCACCAAATGTTGTCAAGAGATCTATATAACCTCGAGTCTTTACCTGCTCTTTAGCGAACCCCACTAGCTTGTCCTCCTGTTCTTTTATCAACTTTTCTGGAATTCCAAGCTTTTTAAAAGTTGCCAAGTACAAAATGTTAGCTGAGCTACCCTGATCAACAAGTGTTCGTTTGACCGAGTAGTTGGCTAACTCTACCGTTATTACCATTGGGTCATCTTGAGTAGGATTCAATCCTTGGAAGTCATCATCTGAGAAAGTAATGGGAGGTCTCTGCCTTGCAGGTTTTCCAGATACCGAGTTGACAGATCGGATAGCCTTCACGTGACGTCTCCGAGCTGAACTCATTGTGCCTCCTCCTGCGAAACCTCTTGAGATAGTATTAATGACTCCTCTAACTCCAACTTCTGCCTCATCATTAGGGGGTCTCTGGTTGTTACCCCGATCTTCGTTCTGATTATTACCTCGCTGGTTTTCATCTTGGTTACGATTGTCATAACCCCGTCTTCCTCGTCGTCGGCCAGCTCGTCCGCCTCCATTATCATCTCGGCGAACGAACTGGTCAAGTCGGCCTGTTTGTACCAAGTCTTCAATTTTATCCTGGGTTGTTCTACAGTCTTCAGTGGAGTGGCCATAGTTTTGATGCCACTTGCACTCTTTACTTCTATCAGCCTTAGCAGGAGTTTTGGATGGCCACGGGTGTAACACCCCCCCTTGGGCGTTACATTTCTAACTCTTAACTCGTCACGGAACTTGAATAAAAAGAATTTTGCTGGTTTTTACTTTCGGAAAAATTAATTTACTTTAAGTCAGAAAAACTCGGGTGTAAAAATTTTCCTGCTGAATATTTTCGGAAAAAGTGATACATACGTAACAAAAGTAAAATCACACTATACTTGAATAAAGATCGATAATTTTTACAAAAATTTCAACAAAGTCTCCTCTGTAATTTCAACATCCCAGAATAAAAATACCTGCTGAAATATTTATATTTTTCAACCCAGAAATTCCAGTCATATAAAATACATCAAGATAGTAATATTCTAAAACTATTTACATCGACAAGCTATACATGGTTAAAAGAAAATTTTAGATTTCCATACAAAAGAAAAGCTCTCAGAGCTATAAACAGTCCATTTAAAATTAAGGCTCTCCGAGCCATGAACATATATCATCATAAATCAATAATGTTTCAAAAACCTAAGCTGGTCTTTCTAAAAGATATTCCTGGGAAAGATCCCATGGTTCTCACCATTATAAGTAACATCTGACATCTTCAAGGATTGGGACTAATATCCTCGAGTGAAGGTGGGAACTTCTCTGCAACCTCTATACCCTCAAGACCAAAATACCACAAAAGAAACCAAACAGAAATAATGTAAAGGTGAGATACCGACATATGAGTTTTATCATAGCAATCACATACACGGCTCACAAGACAACCACACAATATAACATCATAATTATAGCACAGGGATTCATTCCCGACAACTAAATGCAGTTTTTATAAAACCTTTCATGTCACTTCAATATTCACTATCTAGTTCACTATCTCCGGAGATCCTAACTTCCCTTCGTCGAGCATGATAGGATCGCGATAATGCCCATAACACAATTGTCTCGCGCGTTTGGGTCGGCCTCTCAATTTAGGTCCGATCCCGAATTGTTCTAGGGTATCACATCTCACCTAAATAAGATTGAATAGTTCCCTATTGAGTACATTCGTGCTGGGTAACCGATTTCCACGGCCCGAGGGTGCAAATGCCCGAGCCTTCCGTGGGTTTTTGAGCCCGAATGTCCCTAATAGACCCAAAGACTAAAGGAGCCATCTTTGGTCCGTAACTATCCAATTTGTCAGTTCACCCTGTGTGAAACTGTAGCTCGATACACAATGGCACGTCTGCCACAACGGCATATAGCCAGACTATGCATGTAAAACAAATATTCTCATTTCGGCTTTTCTTTTTCGCATCATTTCTTTCCTCGTCAAGGCTTAAAACTCTCGACTACTTTTATTCTGGTATTAGATATATTCTAAATACCAACTCAAGATTTTTAAGCCAAAAACAAAGATCTTAAAAACCTCTTCCTCAATTCGAACACTTGCCCGACGTCTCGGAAGTCTAGGTTCTTCTCATCACTAGGAACACTAGTCCGGCTTTACCAGCACTCCGAATTCAGGCCGATATTTCGGCAATCCAAATCCAGCCCGGGTTTATAGCTCGGTGATCTAGGTCCTTTCTTTTCCTCAAAACTCAAAACAAGAACTCTAGCCCGTCATTTTGGAAATCTAGGTCCTTTCCACTTTTCTCTTTTCCACTTGGTTTTTCGTTCAGTGAAAACTAAATCGAAAAACAAAAGTTCAAAAGTTTCTCAACTTTGTGACATAAATACTTTTCATTCTTGTAAATACATTTCCATAGAAAATCTTGTCCTCAACAATCCATTTTCTAAAAATTTAGAAAACCACTGAAAATATTTTCTCAACTTTAAACCAAATATAAAACCTTTGCAATTGAATTTATCAAAGATAACATTTTCTCTGATCCTTTCCATTTGTGAAACCAACTTTTCATAAATCCTCTGAGAAAATCCTTGTTTCCAAAAGACTTTTCCTTTCCAAAATACTTTTAAATAGTTTTCATAAGCTTTGATGTTTTCCATTTTCTTTCTTTCCTAACTTTGTTTGTATCTTCACACTTTCATCATTTAGGATTTTCTTCTCACTTTCCAAAGAAGCAAAACATCACTTTTTCGATATTTCTGAGTTAAGGCACTTAAATGTCTTAATCTTTATTAACAAGCAATGACCAGTGTCATGCCCTCAGCCAATCACAAACAAGCAATGAATCTCAATCCAATACATACATAATCCAATGACAACATGTACATGTTCAACAATTTCAAATAACATCAAACTACATTTTCAAATCAACATATAATCAATCAAAACACAACAAGGTACATGACTAGCAAAAACTCTTTAGGTAAACTCCCTTTACCTTTGAAGACCATAAAGGATCCTCTCCTTGACGCATCCAACAGTCAGCTTCCCTCACCACTAAGCTGCTCAAGTTCAAACCCCAACTCGACGTTCCCGTTTCCTCTAAACAGCTCATGTCAACTCCCGAACAATATAGAATCTGTTTCCCCAAAGCAACCACAACCACAACGACATCCCGGAGAGGGAGTCAAAGCATTTTCACAACCAGACAAAACACATAATTGGGTACTCATCATCAAACGCTCACTCTAAGCTGATTTTAAAGGCTTAATTTCACAGAATAGAACTAACTTCAAAAAATTCAGATTTGGGAAAATAGTATTCATCACTTAAAATTGGAGAAAATTGATCTGAGTATAGAATTGCGAAATTAGTTTTCCAGAACATAAATTAACAGTCCCAATTACATATATACATAGTTGATTTTACAAAAACATAAACTTTTTCAAAATAAAATAAGATTGGGGCTTTAGGGTTCATAGAGAAATTTGGGGACAATCACTCTACTTAAAGAATGACAAAATTAGTTTAAGATAACTCTAATTCATAGTCCCAATTGCACAAAAACAAGTTTCAATTTCAAATCACAACATGAAATCAAAGAGCTAGGGTTAGGTTTTCAAAATCAGTTTGGGGCTTTTACAAAATAGAAGAGATTAATGTTAAACACTTACCCAAGGAAGAAGATAAGCTTGTGGTGGCATCAATGGCGGCGGAACGGCGGTGGCCAGGTTAGACAGCGGTGGTTTGGCTGATTTTCTATGGTGAACCACAACCCAAAAGTGAAAAAGGAGTACTTTAGACATGAAGAAGGAAGTTAAGATGAATATAGATGGTGGAATACCAACATAAATGGCGGCGAACCAGGCTTACCACGGTGGAGGGCGGCGTTTGCACGGCGGCTGACGCGATTTCGCAACGGAGGACGCGTTTTCGAGGCGGAGGGGGCGAACCAGGCGAGCAGGCGGCGGCGTGGGGTGCGGCTCCCCTGTCGTGCCGTCGAGCGGTGAGCAGCGACCGGCGGCTGGGCTGGGCGGTGCCGGTCCGAGCAGTAGAAGTGAAAAAGAAGAAGGAGGAGAAGTGTTGGGGGGCGTCGTGCGGAATCAGACGGGGGAGGGAGGGGATTTGGGGTTTTCTTATATTAATTTTACACTTACTTAATATGTAGGTACAAAAATGAGTGATAAATATTGAGCCTAAAAATAAATGTGTTTTTAGTTTTTGAATCTAAAAATAAAAGGTGACAAATATATGTTTTCAAAATTTGAAATAAAGTAGAGATTGATAGTTGAATTGTTCAACTAAGAAAATCCACGATCCAACATTTAATCTCCGATTAATGTCAAACCAATTTATTTTTAAATCTAAAAATAATAGAGTGAAATATGAAAATAATTTTCTTTCAATTATATCATTTAAAATATTTTTTAAAACAAATACTAATAGTGACAATAACATAACATTATTGTCTAGTAAATGTACTTATACTGGAATAAGGCAGTGCTGACGCACTTAATAAAATGATTTTAAAATGAGTAATTAAAATTACTCAAACTAACCCCTTAAAATAAACAAAGTTAAACATCCAGAAAATTAATATTTCCAATTAAAATAGTATAAACATATCAACATATACATATAATTACTGTTATTGAAGAACAGTAAAAATCGGGGTGTTACAGCGGGAGTGTGAGCAACTCGTCATTGCACACCTCTTGGAGAATAGCGGCTCTAGATCAGTTCAGTGGTGTGTAAGACTGGTATCTGGGTTGCTTTTCTGAGAACCCTCTTTCGTTGCTTTTGAAAGCCTTAGGTGGATTGGCTCCTCTGTCCCTCTCTTTGTTCGAGATCGTGATCTTGTCTTCAAAACCTCTTTCCCTCTTTTTGGACTCTACCATCTCTTCCGAGTTCATGAACCCTGTGGCTTTTTCCTGCAATTCTTCAAAATCTCTCGGTGGTTTCCGAGATAAATATTCAAAGAAAGGCCTTAGCTTTAAACCATTCATGACGGTATGAAGGCAGAGTTCCGAGCTTATATTGGGGATTAAAACCTGTTGAGCGCTAAAGCGGGCGAAATAATCTCTGAGCGATTCATTTTTTTCCTGCCTAACATTCACAAGCGAAACCGAGTGCTTTTTATGCCTTCGGCTCGCTGCATATTGTGCAATGAATTTAGTTACTAGCGTGTCAAAAGAATCTACTGACTGACATGGAAGATTCGTGAGCCAAGTCAAGGCAGGCCCTTGCAAAGTAGTTGGAAAAATCTTGCACATGATGGCTTCCGAATCGGTCACCAAGTAGACAGAAGAAACAAAAGATTCCACATGTTCAGTTGGATCGGTGGTGCCATTATACTTATGAACATTAAGAGGTTTGAAATGTCTAGGCACGACCACCTCATCAATGTCATCAGTGAAAGGCAACCTCGGTCTTCTGTTTCTTATCCTTTCTCTTTGGAGAGTCTCCTCAATACAAGATCTGGCCCTTGAACCCTCAGGTCTAGGTCTGGTCCTAGAAGGTCGGCTTGTATCGTCATGAGAAGGTGCACATGCGGGGTCTTCCTAGCTGTCCTCGGGTGAAGACTGCTCTTCCTCGGCAAGCGTTGCCGATCTTCCCCTTTTCCGAGCTCTTAGTAGCCTTTGATTCTCCGCACGAATCTACTCGTTTTCCTAATGCAACTGTTTCAGCTATGCCATAATGTAACACCCCCCTTTAGTATTACCTCCTAATCACATTCGGAAATAAGTTAAAAGGAAAGTTTATTAGTTGCTTTCGAAAAACTTCCATTAACTTCATAGGTCTGAAAATATGGGGGCAAAAATTTTCTTTTTCTTCACTGCGGAATATTTTCAAAAGGAATAGTCCACACAACACAAACATAATATCATACCCTGCTTAATGGCACATAAAAGTTGGATTTATTTATGAATTAAAACACTTCAACATGTAAACTTTTATGAGAAAATCTTTCCTACTGAAAGTAATAAGTTCATTACAAGGTTCTCCAACTACAACAATTTTCTTAAAACACCCGTCTCAACGAAACATCCTAAGCTGGTCGTTCTAATAGACAACTAATGGAAAGAACTCTGTAGTTCTCACCATAAAATTTTCACCAACCTCTTCGAGGATGCAGGATTAAAATCCCCATGCAAGGTTAGAACATCCCAGCACCTCTTGCCCTTGTGCACTAAGGAAGGTACTTCAGCCATAACTAGGAGAACCTGATATATTGTAAGGGTGAGATATCGTCATACGGATAATTATGATAAACTACACACTTGCAACACAAACATGTATAACAATATCATCAACATCATATATGGGAATATACAACAAGGGTATTATTAAAGTAAACAAGGTATCACAGCACTTCACCAACAACTTTTGAAAACTTATGATGTTTTAAAATTTCAACTTTAATGCAAGACTCCGGAGATTTTCAACTTTCTTTAAAAATGAGCTGATCAGGCTCGGTTGCCATACAAGGCTCAACGTGAATTTCCACTTACACTGTCCAAACTCCTGGCACAGTGTACAACGTGCGTGGAATGTCCATAGCATACTGTCCAACACAAGGCACAGTAATCCGGGCTAATGGACTTCATTGTCCATCAAGGCACAATGAAACACCGTAGCATGAAATACCTGGCCTTCCAAATATTCACACGGAACAACGTAGCATGAGATATCTGACTCTTCCAGATATTCATACAAAAACAACGTGGGCACGTCTGCCAAAAATGAATGCATGAGAAAAACCACTTTTGTTTTCAACTTTTCTTTGCGCATCATTCTTTTCTTTTCGTCGAGGCACAAGGCTCACGACCTTTCAACTTTTTCGATATCTTACAAACTTTTATTAACAACACAGGACTTTAAGTCCGAGTGTCGAATCACAACAGTTCCAGACTTATGCATCAACCATGGAACTTTGTGGTCGTAGAAAATCAACTTTCACCTTCTTATCATTTCCATTCAACGTATATGGAACAGCTTCCTAAAATAAAATTTTCTCATCTTTGTAAAGAAAATATTTATTTTTAAAATTCTTATATTTTTCACTAAAGATTGATAAAAATATTAGCCTTCCCTTCAAAGAATAGTTGTCAACTTAAAAACATTTTCTCTTTTTACTTTAGTACATGTTTTATTAAGGCTTTTATCTTTACTTTAAGGATTGGGCTTTAACCAACGGCTAGGCTACTATGCAACACACATTCAACAATTCACAACATGACAACATAGTATATTCAATTATACATTTTAATTCAACATGTTATCAATAGCACATGAATCAGTCAAAGTAACGATAACTTTATCACAGCATCATAAAATTAAACACACAAACACATCACAATTCATCTTTTTCACACATCAACGACAACAGTCAACAAAATCAAACAATCCAAACACGCAAGCATATAGTTACCATAGTTATATCATCCCTCAGGCTATCTCCCCTTACCTAATTCGACGGGTAGACAAGGTCTTTGTTTCCGCATTGCCCAGAGCGAACTTCCTTTTTCTCACCGTGTGTCGCAAGTCTACGAATTAAGCGAACGACTTAAGTTAAACCAACAAAGTTGTCTTATCTTCCTAAGCATAGGTTTTGGCTATGGCTGGAAAAATGATGCTAGAGATGTCCAATCTTTTTTTCAATTTCTTGGATTGTATTTTGTTCAAGACTTACTTTTATATATATATATATATATATATATATATATATATATATATGTACTTTAATCCCATATTTATAGTCCATTTTATACCAAAGTCTTTACTTGAAGACATTATTATTAAAAAAAAAACATATTTTTCCTTCAAAAATTTGAGTGAACTCTTTTATATATAAAATCATTTTCAAAACAGCTGTGGGTTTTAAATTGTGAATGATTATTCAAATGACCTTCAAAATCCAAGAAAATTTAACTGGAGGTACCCAACTCACATATAAACATATGGTAGTTGGTCCCATGACAAAATTCGAAAGCATTAATTTATTAAAAATCCCACACAGCCTCTATTTGTACAGGATTTTCCAGAAATCCAAGTTCACCCACTTGCAAATTTAAGAAATTGTTTCTCTTTACATACATATTTAAAAATTCTAAAAATTCAAAAAAAAATTTAGTTGTACTTTGGTAATAACCTAGAAAATTTAATAAAGGTTTTTAACTTTCAAAATCATATTTAAAATCATCATGCAACCAACTATGTTCTTATTTTCGCAGTCAGAATTTAATTCTACTTTGAGAGGTGTTTTAACCCAGTAAATCTTATCCAAATACTTACATATTATATATCAAATTGAAGCCCCAGAAGTCTTAGTTCCAAATATGTATTTATTTTCCAGAAATACATTTTGTATAAAAATTTATGGACTTACGAAAAATATATATCATGCTGCCAGAATCAAAATCTACACAAGTTTATCCACATCAAGTTACAATCTTCACTCTAGCATCATCCACAAGCCATAGAACCAACAAGCAAGGGTCCTAGACCCTCAAAAACATACATGCAAACATACAATATAAGGAAAATCATTAAAACACTCTATCTCTTTCTCATGCATGTCATCAAAATAGTGATTTTTAATTAAGTGTTCTTCTTAAAAATACAAAACATGGTCTTTTAAACTTTTTGCCAAGATACATGAAATCTATATGAAATTCAAAGTACTTTATCTTCTCAAAAACTTAAAACCAACCATTTTCAATTTGGTACCTCATGCATGTAAAAACTTAGGATCAAAACAACATGCTTGTGAAACTCTTTGGAAAAAAAAATCATCATCCTTCCTCCATTAGGGTTTCGGCCACCCATAAAAATGATCATAGGAAATTCTTTTTCAACATACAAAGGTTGAAGAAAATTGTAAAGATGTTAATAAGCTTAAATCAATTGATTTCATGTACATGCACTTAAAGAAAAACCAACTTTCAATAGAACTTATGAACATGCAAGTTGATAAGAAAAGAGAAAAGATTTAGAGTTTATACCCTCTAAATGATGATGATGAAGAGCAAGAGATGAAGTTGAGTATGGATGTTAGCTTCCAAGTTTAAAGTGTAGAGGTTGAAGATGATGAATAGTATAGTTAGAAAATTGGCAAGAGTTTGGCTAGGAAATGGAAAAAGAGATGAATGAATGAGAAAGGAGGGGGTATTTATAGGGGAGAGGGGGTGCAGCCCTCTCTAAATTTTCTGCAAAATTTTTAATTTTTTAACATTAATAAATTCATATTTTAATTTAAATGTATTAGGTTTCTAGGAAATGTAAAATAATTATTACATTTGACATAATTATTGTTGAATAGTGACATAAGTCACTATTCACATCAAATAAAATCTTTCCAAAATCTGGGAAAATCAGAGTTAATTATTTCGGGTTCGTTCCGGTACCGATTGTTACGTAACGGTAAAAATCGATCGTATTTTTATTCATAAAATTTCACCCGAAAAATTCATATAAAAATAAATAATTTCTAAGATCATAAAAATAAATATAATTGGGTTAAAAAAAATAAGATTTTAAATTTTTGAATTTTTAAGATTATTTTCGGGTCAGTAGGGTTTTACTGACTACGAAAACTCAAACCGTAAACGTCGGAAATTTTCTACTGAAAATTCAACTGTATATATATATTTTTTTAATATAAAATAAATAAAGATGACTTAATTTGGTCTTATCAAAATAATTTATCACCAAAAATAAAATCTTAAATATTCACATAATCACAATTTTACAGACAAGCAGAAAATCGGGTGTTACATAACTTGTGTAAATGGCTAAAATGATGAAAAGCATTTAATGGAAACACTATTTACATCAACCTTTCAAGGGTTTCCTTATCAAGTCATTTCAAAAATCTGCACCAATGAAAATTGGACAAAATTTGTTTCATTCCGGTTTCATTTAGTTCTTAACGATGAAAATCGATCGTATTTTACTTCTTAAATTTTCTACTAGAAAATTCATATTAAAATAATTCTTCCAAGATAATAAACACACATATACATTCATAATCATAGAGTATGAAGAAACGGAAAAAAATCGGGGTGTTACACATAATCTCTCCCAGCTGAGGATTATCTTCATCGAGGGGCGGAGGCGGGGGATTGTCATGGTTCTGATTAGAGTTTGATGCCTCATGATCAACGTGATTCGCACTGTGCGCCCCTCCCCGCGATCTGTTTCATGTAGTCACCATTAAATCTTCTTATGGAACCAGGGCAAGTTTTTCCTCGGCCCCACGGTGGGCGCCAAATGTTCCTGCCGAGATCCGACTTGCCGGAATCTCGCCGTAAACATCAGACCAAGAGTGAATGATGGGGTTGTTTTAGATTATGGCTTGACAGAATACTTATGTTCCGGTCCTACATATCCCAATGGGAATCAAAGCCAGACGTAGTTCTAAGTCCAACCATTGATCATGTGGTGCTGCAATCCCTTAATCTTGTATCCGATGTGCATCAGCGGGCAAGGACTCTTTGATAGTCTCTTGATCGCAACCGGGACCTCTAATACGCTTAAGGGAGAACACCAAGGTTAGTGAAAAGTGAGTCTTCTCTTGGGATCTTCCTCCTTTTATAGGGGAGTCATCCGACCCTATTTTCTGGGATATGGTTTATCCTTTCTTATCACTTATCTCTTTTAGCCAAACTCCAACCTCCTTATCTGATAAGACTTATCCTTTATCTAAGGTAAGGTTGTTAGTTGAGTTCTAGATAAGTGTTATCCTTAAATTAGTTAGGTTTCCGAGTTCGGTGGCCGAGCTTACCACCTCGGCCAATACAAGTTCTATACAAGAATCGTTCTTAACTCCGCTTAAGAACCTACGTTGGAGATGCTCTTATAAAAAAAGAAAGATCAAGGCCAATCCTTTTGTATACAAGTATTTTTTTTTAGCTAACTATAAAAAATAAATTGTCTCAATAATTAATTATATATAATGGATCGTTAATTTTTTTTAAAGGGGAAACTAAAAACAACTAACTAACAAATTATGAGAGAGGAAACCCCTCCACAATCACCACTTACATTGAACGTAACAAGGGGCTAATGAAATTGACCAACTGCAATTGTAAAGGCCCATTCAAGCCTTGTTTATTGTTATATATATATATATATACACACTAGTGTGTTGACTCGTGCCGTGTACGGGTATATATCACTTATGAAAATTTGAATAAAAATCTCTCAACTTTAATATATTTATCTTTATTTTATTGGTAATATATTTTATCTTTAAATATAGATATTTAAAAATTTAATTTATTCAAATGTGAATGATAAGTACAACACTTAGTAAGTTTATGATTTTTGTTGAGTGTTATAAATAGTTGATCAATTATGAGATTATTTATTGTCGCTAATGTAAAATACTTGATAAAATACAAAATAAATTACAATTAAGGGCATAAAATAATTGATAAATTATAGTTGAAGCCTGAAGACATAAAATAGTAGTGACTCGTGCTATGCATAAGTGGTATATATTGCTTATGAAAAATTGTATAGTTTAATTATCTTTAATATTATTTTTTTAAAATATATTTATTTCATAAACTTTAAAAAAATTGATTTATTTAAATGTGGATGATATTGTTCAACACTTAGTAAGTTTTTTTGATAGGCTCAACACATATATAGTAAGGTAATAATTGTTATTGAGCGTTATAAATAGTTGATATATTATTATGAGATTAATTTTTGTTTCTAACATAGAATTAACGATAAAATACAAAATAAATTATAGTAGAGGTCGTAGGATACTTAAAATAATGATCGTGAAGTGATAATTCTATCATTTTCAAGTGAAAGTTCAACTTGGAGCCCAAAAAAATTGACTATCATTAAAAATTTGATTTAAATTAGAGCCTAAGTTGCAAACTAAGGTTCCTAATGTATTTCAAGATACTGTATAAGATAATTCGATGTTAATTAATCATAATCATATATTTTGGATGTGAAAAATATTAGCATTAATGCTTTTATTCACAATCCTATTATTTATTTATTTTACAGAGGATTGGATTATCATTAAATACACATTCCCAATCAGTATTAAGTTTGATTATTTGTATAATCATTGGTAATTTTTCAATTAAGTTTGATACTCCTATTATCCTTTTTTTTTTAAAGAGGTTTGAAAAAAAAAATTAAGAAAAGTGAAATGATTCCATAATTCAACATATGAGTAGCTTGAATTTTAATTCTCTCAATTTCTATATAGGAAAAGGGAGATTGACATTCTTTGAACATTGAATATTCAATATATTAATCACGGGATTCCCTAATAAAAAATATATTAATCTCCTAATTTAAGACGAATCAAGCGAAGCTTAATGTTTATTCTTCTTTTTCTTTTTTCTTTTTTATAAGAGCTCAATGTTTATTCTTGTTCTTACTATATAATTTAACTATTAATATATTTTATTATTAAAAAAACTATTAATATATTTTATAAAAAATTTATATCCTAATGAGTTTTTGAATAATTTATATACTCTTATATAAAATATTCATCAATGTCTAGTATTTATTATTTTTAGGTTATCATATTTTATTTATATGTTATAAATCAATGTGCTATTGTGTAAAAAAAATTATTCAATATCATATAAGTATTTATATTTAAATCTTATTACTCTTTGATTCAAAATTTTCATCTTTGTTTAATAAATTTTTACCTTTTATAATCCATAAATTAATAAGTTTTCTTGTTCTTTTAAAAAAAAAATTCTTGTATAATTTCTATCTTTATAAATTGAGAATTTGTGATATTATATTTTTTTAAAAAAATTAATTCATATGAACATTAATCAATCATAACCTTTGGTCCCAATCAATGTTATTAAAACTGAACCGGTGATCGACTCGGTCAAGGCACTGGGTTAATGGGTCACTGGTTCAACCGGGTTCAACCGGGGGTCACTGGTTGACTCGATTTGAACCTGTATATATTAAATATATATAAGTTTTATAATTAAGTTATATATAATTTTTGTCAACAATGTTACAACTCAAGTGGATGGCCTAGTGGTAATACTCCTTGCAATTAGCGTTGGGGCCAAGGATCGACCCTTCCTGATGCAACTTTTGCTTATTTAGCATGAAATTTCAAATTTCCAGACCAGCTCACAGGCGCGTGCGAGAAAGAGCTGGCGACGCAAGCGCGCGTGCGGGAAGAGCTGGCGGTTCAACCATGACCGGTTCAGCCGGTTTAACCGCAGTTCGATGACATCGTGACCGGTTCAGAAGCTCACCCGGTCTAATATGGTGACCGGACCGGCCATAGGTCCGGTTAACACTGGTCCCGATATCCATACAAAATTATTATTATTTTGACAGAAACCAAACAAAATTATTTAAATTTAAATATGAAATGATAATAATGTATTTAATGTCATTGATTGCAAATTTATCGTGATTATAATTATAATTAAAGTTATTATAATATTTTTAGTTATTATTTGGCTTCAATCATATAATGGAACATTTTATTTCTAAAAATATATATAATTTATAATAAAATAAACAAACCCATTAAGCATTTATATAGGCATATAATAATAATAATAATAATAATAATAATAATAATAATAATAATCAAGATTACTAAATTTAAAACTAAAATATTAGATTCATAAAACTAATTCTTTAAAAGTATTTTTTATAATTATTTCAAATGTGAAATTATATTTAATTTTTTTTTATCGAAACTTATAAAAATAAATTTTTAATATTTTAAAATTGAGAATTGTTGACATTAAGTTGTTTAAATGCATTTTTAAAAATCATTTTAATTTATTTAATTACTAATCAATTCGTAACATTCATTGCAATCTCCAATCAAGGTTATTTACTGAATGATATTTATTGTAAAAAATTTCTAATTATAATTAATCATATTATAATAATTATAGTTATAATTATCCCAAATAATAAGATGAAAACTTTTGTTTCTAAAAAAGTACTATTTGTTTTCAAATCAAAACAAATAAACATATCTTAATAAAGAGATTCAAGACAAAAAAGTTATTTATTTAAATATAAATATTTGACAATCATCTATCAATTAGTAATTTAGTACAAAATTGGAGAAATAAAAGACCCATAAGAACTAAATCCAATAATTTCACATTGTAGAAAATGGGACAAATATATATATATATATATATATATATATATATATATATATATATATATATATATATATATATATATATATATATATATAAAGAATAGAATAGAATAGAATAGAATAGAATACAAAGACATATTATAGTAAATCTTCATTAAAGTTCTTTTTTAATAAGACTTTCTAGCCTATTCTTTAATAGGCATGGTTGTTGCAACTTGTAATTGAAAAAAAAAAAGGAAAAAAAAAGTGCACTAATTGCAGCAACAAAATGCATATTTTATATGAAAAGTCCTTAAGTCTAGAAGAAACAAATGCCAAGTCTGTGTTCATAGCCAAGTTAAAAATCATACTCTCCTTTGATGCTTAGTGTGTGAAGCTAATAGCTGCAATAGATGAGAAGAATGAAAAAGAAAGTGTATATAAAATGTGAGAACAAAAAAAAAAAAGGAATAAAAGAATGAATATAAAAAAAATAAGAGGGAGGAGTCATAAAAGTCATACCAGAGAAAGAAGAGCTGAGGGGTTGAAGGAGAATGAGAAGAAGGGTTAGGAGAACAAAAGAATTTGAGAGCAAGCGATAGAGAAATCATGCACCTGACTTTCGAAATTTGATCTTTAATTTGTAGGTAGAAATTAAATGGCACAATTATGGAACATTACAAATTTGAACCTGTTATGGACTCTTAATATTGCATTTTGAAAGCAAATCATGTAGTTAAGGAAACTTTTAAAATTGACTTGATTTGATAATTGACATGAACGTGATAATTTGCAAATCACATGCAATAATCAGAGTTATTTTGATTGAGATCATTTTTCAGATTTCAAATTGTTTCCTTTAGTATTAGGATTGTTTTCATTAATGATAAAACCAACGATAATAAGCAATTTTCTTCAAATCAATGTGAGTGCGACACATCAGCAGAATTTGGAGGGAAGTGTTGTGGTGAAGCCAAGTGTGAGAAAATTGCTTGAGGAATGACTTCATAGGCTGACACTTGGAGATTTCCATTTTGAGATAGATATAGATATAGATATAGATATAGATATAGATATAGATATAGATATAGATATGCTATATGATTTCAGGAAACCAATTTTGATGATGAGCAACAAAAGTAAAACAATGGATTGGGAAAAGGAAAGTGCAAGATAAAAAAATAATAATCCAAGACCAAGAGGAGACCTTCAAGGGTATATGGTTAGGTATGGTCTTAATTTATAAATTGTAAGATTCAAGTGTAGGATTGACTATTAAAATTGAATGAACTAAAATTGAACATTAAATTGAAAATGCCTTTAGAAAAATGTTTTCAAATATTTAAGAAGTGAGCTAAACGTCAAAAATGTTTTTCATGTATGTTAGAATACTCTTAAGGGTGAAAAAGTTCAATTTTTTTTTGTTGTTGATAAAAATCATGTTTTAACCGATTATACTTAAGAGCTTAATCGATTATATTGTGTCTGTAAAACTCAAAAATTCTACACAGACAACATTTAATCGATAATGAAGTGCTATATAATCGATTATATTTTAAAAATTTGGGTTCTAACTGAGAGCACTTAACATATTAAATTTCAGGACTTAGAAAATTATTTTTAGTAGATTTAATCGATTAAGGGGAGATTTTTAATCGATTATATTTTGTGAAAAAGTGTTTTCTGGTGCATTAAATGGGTGACAGCTGTGTGAAACAGTCATATTTCATCCTTCACCTATAACTACACTTTCCCAGCTCGAAAAACCCCAAGTTACTGCTCATTAATCACTTGCCCAGTAACACTAACTTTATCAATCACTATTTTACTCTTGAGATCGATATTTGAGCCAATCCTACACATAGTCAATAGTATTTCAACTTGTATTGTTCAACCTTTTGAGGTATTCTCTTTTTCAATCTTTATTGCTTGATTTTGTTGGTTAAAGAGGGTGAGGTACTATTTTGTGGTTGTAACTGTAACACCCTGTTTTTCCTATGCTTTCTGTAGTAGTATAAACATATTTAAATACGTTTATTTTTAGATTAAACTCAGAGTATGATTTTAATTAAACTAAAATCATTTTCTTGTGTTGTTATATCATATGAAGTCACGGTAAAATTTTCGGTTGAAAATTCAGATAGAAGCCGGTCTGCGTTTTAACTGCCAGTACAAGTTTACTATGCAGAAAACCTAATTTTGACCCGTGAACGAGACAGTTAGTGTTTTTATCACGTTTCCTTCAACTTTGGTTATTTTGAAAATTTTCGTTTAAAAATAAAATAAAATATTTTATTCGGGCGAAAACGTTGGAAATTTACGATCGGAAATGCAACCGGGTACGAAATGGAGCAGATTAGGGAGCACAAAAGAAGTGAAGTGATTTGATGGGATGTGATGGACATGTTATGACACACTCCAAAAGTGTAACCATCACACTTTTCAAATTATATCATATTATATTCTAAAAACCCATTTTTCTCTCTCTTCTCAAACCAAACAATGGACAAGATCAAAACTTGCTCTCCAAGCTCATTCCTCTCTCCTCAATTTCGTGCCTCTCTCTCCCTCTATAAATACCCATTTCATTTCTTCACTTCATCACTTTCTTACTTCTTCCTTTCTCTTCTAACTTCAAACATTTAAAGCTTTCATTTTTACTTGTCTTTTTACTTCAAGTTCTTCATCAAAGTTCTTCCTAACACTAAGGGTAATACTCTCATGTAAATCTTTTTACAAGTTTCTTCTTTTATTTCATAGTTTACTTTATGTGTCCTTTATGTGCTTTAAACTTCCAAAATCTCTCTAAAATGGTAGAAAACTCCTTTTGAGTTGAAACCAAATTCTATAGTCTTCCATTTACTTGTATTTTAACATACTAAGATTTTGTGTAAAACAAAAATTTCTAACTCCCTTTTTCCTATGATGGCCGAATCTACCCCTTAATGGCCTAGGAAGTTTTGTTTCAACTTTTGTTAAATGATCTTGTGTTTTGGGCTTCTAGATACCTCTTGATCTTAAAGTCTATAATGTTGGAATGTTTGATAGCTTGTTGTCCTATGATGGCCAAACCATGTGGTTTTGAGGCTTAGGATTCTTGTTTCAACTTTTCAACTATGATCATGGGTTTAGAACTCTTAATACATTGTGATGCCTATGAGTTTTCATCAAACAAAGAACTTTCCCTCATCATCCCATGATGGCCGAACCTAGTAGGTTGTGAACCTAGGATGTTTTGTTTTCATTTTTCCAATATGATCATGGACTTGAGCTCCTTAATACATTTGGATGCTAAGTCTAAGAGATTGGAAAGTTTAAATATTTCTAGCCTATTTATCCTATGATGGTTGTGAACCTAGGATGTTTTGTTTTCATTTTTCCAAAATGATCATGGACTTGAGCTCCATAAGATTTTTGGATGCTAAGTCTAAGAGATTGGAAAGTTTAAAGGTTTTTAGCCTATAAATCCTATGAAGGGCAAACCTAGAAGGTTGTGGACCTAGGATGCTTGTTTTCATTTTCCAAAATGATCATGGGTTTTGAGCTCCTTAATACATATGGATGCTAGACCTAAGAGATTCAAGTTTAGAGAATTCTAACCTATTTTAATGGCCTTGGCCGAATACCCTAGGTCTATGACTTAGTGGGATTTTGATTCAACTTTGTTAAATGATCATTGTTTATGAACTCCTAACACTTAAGGATCATAAATCCATAAGTTATATAATTTTTGGGAATCTCTAACCCTAAGAACTAGTCTTGGTCGAACCTATACCTTGTGGTTTAGTGTTCTTGATTGATTTTAACTTGTGATTTTGTGTTCATAACCTTAGACTTATATCGCTGAGAAAGTGAGAACGTTCGTGGTATACCTTTTCAAGCGTCTAATCTCCTTATTTCACGGAAGGTAAGAGGGGATTGCCTAGGGATATTCAATGACTATATGCATGTGTGTATGTGTTTACTTGAGTAATTTGAATATTATTATGATATGTAGTCAATACTTGAATGACTTGTTTACTTGAACTATTGTGATTATTACTTGAAGTTGATTACTACTCGCTTTAAAGTATTGTGAGTTATATATATGCGATGAACTATCATTAACTGTGATATCATTGTTTGAGGATATATTACTGTTGATTGAAGTTTGAGAAGCCGGACTTGAGTCTGTGCCCAATGGTTATAAGGATTAAAAGCCTTAGTAAGCCTTGGTTAGAACCTTGAAAGTATTGGTTTCATTTATAAAAGTTCCTTGTTTAAAGTGCTTATTTCAAAAGAATAAGATTCTTGGTTTGGAAAAGAAACATTGACGTAATTTTAAGTCAATAGAAACTACCTTTTTATGATCCAAAGTTTGTACGAGAGAAAACCTGTTTCGAACTATGTGTTTTATGAAGGAAAAACTCCTTTGAAAATATTTGACTTTATTCCATCAAGGATTTCAAAAATAAATGTATTTCCTAAATGTTTTATAAAAGAGTTTGTAAAGTAAAAAGATTTCCTCCTAAATGATTTAGAAACATTCCGGTTACTTGGATAAGTGACCGAGGTTTTGTTTTGGATTTTGATTTTCACTGAGCGAAAAGTAAGCACATGTGAAAGAGAATCTAGTTCGCGAGACGTCGCCTCTAGTATTCAGTTATATGCACGTGATCTGGGATCCGTGTCAAGAATTATGGACTCGGGGTCCTAATCGTGATAGTATGGGCTAGGAGTCCTAATCTCGGAATTGAGGACTGCGCGTTGTAATTTCGTTGTTGTGGACTAGGAGTCCTTATCATGTTGAAATAAAACATGGACAAAATTATAATTGTTTATACGACCACAAACCTTGATTGCGGCATCGGTCTAAGGCGTTGTGATTGAGCACTCGGACTGCGCGTCCTGTGTTATCGATTTTCAATTGATGAAAATTGTGAATAGTCGTTAGCCTTGAGCTTCGACAATGAAAAAGAGTGAACACAAATAAAAGTCTTGAATAATGAAAAGTCTTTTATTCATATGCATTTCCCCTTAGCAGACGTGCTTGAGTTACCGAATACCCACTTAAGATGTGGTGTTCGATGATGTATACATCCGAATGGCCATTGATAAGGAATTCGTGATGATGTTGATCTGGGTGCATGAGGTGACGGAGACAACTTGCCAATGCGACATACGAGCCTGATCAACTCTTTATTTCTTAATGATAAAACGGTGATGATATCTCATGAGATTAAGTTTAGAGCCTGATGATTGAAGTGTCATGCATTATCTTTACAAAACTGATTGATTCGGGTATGAGACCCATTGACATAATACTTGTTGTCTTACCTATGAATAATGTTTAATTGCTAATATGCCAATGTGTTGTATGTATCATGTATATGGTTGTTGAGTGATATATCTATTGTCGGTATCTCACTCTTGTATTTCTACTTGTTTTCTCTCTTCCTTTTTGGTTTTGCCATATGTATACGAGTTCAGATGGATCCCAATGTCCCACTAGTTCGGACGGGATTGAGGACTGAGGTCTTCGACCCTGCCGAGAATGCCGGGGCATGGCGGATACATCCCGGTGCTACATCTGCCACGTACCATGGATCGATCACGACGACGGACACGAACGCTGATGGAGACCCTATCCGCCGAGCCCAGACTATTGAAACTAGAAGTGTCTCACTCCCTCCTACTTGGTATTATCTGCACGCGCTACAGGCGAATGGACTGTTGCATGAGCGACCGCCTCTTGAAGTTGCACCAGCATCGCCGATCGAGGGGGATCCTGAGGAGGACCCTGAGGAGGATCCTGAGAAGGATCCTTACAAGTTCATGGAGGAGGACGAGCCTGTCTACGACGTCCTGAATCATGATGACGATGATGACTCAGCGGATGATGGTGGAGATGTTATCGACCCATCCCTTGAAGTATCTTCTCGTGGTAGCGCTTGCGGCATTTCCTCTTGTAGTGGTTGTCAGTGTCTTATTAGGAGTGTAGTTTGGGGATAGTCTTTCCTGTCCGACTTTTGGCTTCTTAGAGCTAACCTTTTGAGATGTGGTCCCGGATCCCCCTTTCCCGTATTTTGTTTATCCTTTCTTAGTAGTATCTTTTGGATCTTTTATTATGTATAAATGGCCATCTTGATTAGGCCCTGGTCTTCTGTACTAAACTCTGAATTCCACTGGGATAGTTATTTATATATATGATGTTTACATTTCATGTTCTGAGTGTTCATCAATTACCTTTTGTTTTCCCTTTGTCTTTTTAAAAAAAAAAATACCACCATTTTGAGGCTACTTACTTGTAAAGATAGTATCTTTTACCGAAAGAAACCGGCAATTTAATATCTTTTATTTTATTTTCCGCAACGGGTAACTAAGATGTGGCGCCCCGATTTAGGGTGTCACAGTAACAAGGGTGATGTATCCCTTGATTTGATTTAGAGGCTCTTGCGGAAAGGTGGGAGATCCCCTATGAAGAGTGCTCAAGTATTGTAAGGTTTGAATTGTTAGTGAAAAATACTCACAAACGTTTGTGGGGACTGCATGTAGGTCACTCAAGGGAGTGATTGAAGTTGTATAAATCGATTTTGTGGTCTCCTCCTCCCTTATTTCTTTATTATTTCTCAAAACTTAGTCTAGGTCACAAAAAGGGCACAAAAAATTTAATATCTCAACTCATCCCCCTCTTGATATTGAAGCCACTTGGTAACAATGGTATCAGAGCTAGACTCTTGTTTAAAGAGCCTAGCAGATTCAAGAGAAAGATGGCTTCAAATTGGCAACTTCAAGAGGGAGCTTCTCTTAGCCCTCCGCTGGGGTTTCAATGGGGAAGACTACCCCTATTGGAAAGAAAGAATGAAGATCTTTATTGAGGCAATTGATATGGACGTCTGGGACGCTATTGAAAATGGACATTTCGTTCCTACTCAATTGGTGAATGGGTTCCTAATCAACAAAGGCAAGAGTGATTGGACGAAATAAGAAAAGAAGAAGGTTCAATACAATCTCCGTGCCAAGAACATCATCACTTCAGCTTTGAGAGCGGATGAATTATTTAGGGTTTCTAATTGCAAAACAGCTCAAGAGATGTGAGACGCTCTTCAAGTCACACACAAAGGCACAAGTGAAGTCAAGAGAGCAAGAACAAACACCTTGATTCGTGAGTATGAGCTTTTTCGAATGAATCAAGGAGAAAGCGTTCAAGAGATGTAAAAGAGGTTCACTCATATAGTGAATCAACTTGCTTCAATGGGGAAGATATTTCCAAATGAAGATTTTATCAACAAAGTTCTAAGGTGCTTGAATGGAGAATGGCAACCCAAAGTCACCACAATAGTGGAATCAAGAAATCTAGAAATTATGACTTTGGCCACTCTCTTTGAGAAATTACAAGAACATGAGTTGGAGCTTAGTCGCTTGGCAGAGCATGAAGAGAAAGACAAGAAGAAGAAGGGCTTAGCTCTTAAAGCATCAACCTCCTATGCAAGTAATGAGAATGATGAAGATGATGATGAGGATGAGGTATACGAAGATGATGAGAACATAGCCTTATTGGTTAGAAAGTTTAAGAAGTTCATGAAGAAAAAGAATTTTCCAAGAAAGAGCTTTCCACCAAGGAAATTCTCAAGAAAAGAAGGTCATTCGACTCCTCCAACATGCTATGAGTGTGGCAAGTGGGACACATGAAGATTGAGTGCCCCAACTTGCAAAAGAAGTCACCAAAGTTTGATAAGAAGTACTCTAAGGAAAATAAAGGAAAAAAGAGCATACATAGCTTGGGAGGACAATGACATGGACTCATCGGATAATTCCATTAGTGAAGAAACCTAACTATGGCTCGTGATCAATCATGAGAGCGAAAGTGAGGTAGAATCTAACTCTTCCATTAGTTCTTATGATGAATTGCATGATGCATTTATGGAATTGCATAAAGATTTTATGAGGTTAGCTAAGGCTTTAGATAACTCAAATAAAATCGTTAGTTATTCGTAAAATCAAGTAATTGCCTTAACTAATTAAGGAAAGACTAGAGCTTAAAAAGGAAAACTATAGCCTTGGTTACATTAAAGGAAATTATGTTTGTGAAAAATGCATACAGTATGAGAAGAAGGTTAAACACCTTCAATGCATGGCAGAAAAGTTCACTAGTGGTAGAAACAACCTTAATGCATTGCTTGGAAATCAAAAGGCATGTTATGATAAGGCGAGTTTAGGTAACAAACGTTTTGTGCATGAAAAGTCAATTAAGAACCAAAGGTTTCTACTAGCCCTTTCACTAGATGTTGTTATTGTTCTGAAATGGGACATACCGCATCCATTTGCATGGCTAGAAAGAAATCAAGTGAGAAAAAGATATGGGTTCCTACGGGGACATCATCTCATGCTAACCAACAAGGACCAATAAGATCATGGTACCTAAACAATACTCATGAACTTATTCTGTAGGTATGCTTCAAGGTACGTGGGGCGGATTGGTACCTTGATAGCGAATGCTCCCAACACATGACTGGTGATAAATCAAAGTTTCTAACTCTCACTCCAAAGAAAGGTGGCCACGTGACATATGGTGACAACAACAAAGGGAAAATACTTGGAATAGGTAAAGTTAGTAAGGATCTCTCTACATCCATAGATAATGTGTTATATGTTGAAGGTTTCAAACATAACTTGCTAAACATTAGTCAACTATGTGATAGAGGAAATAGAGTAATTTTTTATTCAAATAGTTGCATAATTAAGATAAAAATAGCAAGCAAGTAAGAATGATAGGAAATAGAGTATATGACATAAATATGATTAGTCTTGATGAAGTCTCATCTTACAATGCATGTTGCCTTGTAAGTAAAGAAGAAGACTCTTGGTTATGGCATCATAGGATAGCTCACACTCATATGGATCACTTGAATAAGCTAGTTTCAAAAGAATTAGTTATTGGTTTGCCTAAAATCAAATTTGAAAAGAATAAGCTTTTTGATGTATGCCAAAAAGGAAAACAAGTCAAAGTCTCATTTAAATCTAAGAATGTTGACTAACAAGCCTTTGTAGCTATTACATATGGACTTGTTTGGTCCCTCACGTACAATGAGTTTTGGAGGGAACTACTATGCTTTGGTTATGGTAGATGACTACTCAAGATACACATGGACTCTTCATTGCTCATAAGAGTGATGCATTCATGGCATTCAAAATGCTTGTAAAGAGTATACAAAATGAGAAGGAGCTCAAAATTGTTTCAATTTAAAGTGACCACATTGGAGAATTTGAGAATGAA
The DNA here is from genome assembly GCA_035048595.1 of Echinosophora koreensis. Taxonomy (NCBI): domain Eukaryota; kingdom Viridiplantae; phylum Streptophyta; class Magnoliopsida; order Fabales; family Fabaceae; genus Echinosophora; species Echinosophora koreensis. Next base: position 4,015,271 of record JAPCYP010000016.1, on the reverse strand, counting down.
GAATTTGAGAGATTTTGTGAGGAACATGGAATTGAGCACAACTTTTCAGCACCAAGGACACCTTAACAAAATGGAGTTGTTGAGAGGAATAATCAATCCATGGAAGAACTTGCAAGAACCATGCTCAATGATCATGAACTCCCAAAAAACTTTTGGGCTGATGCTGTAAGTACTGCTTGTTATGTTATGAATAGAATATTAATTAGACCAATATTAAAGAAAACATCATATGAGCTTTACATAGGTATAAAATCAAACATTGCACACCTGCATATTTTAGCAGCTAAGTGTTGCAGCATAGAGAGGTGATAAAATTTACAGCATATAATTGATTAAAATCCTAGAGATAATCAATTATTTAGCTTCTGTACAGCTAACTGTGAAAAAAAAAAAGAATGCAATTAATCGATTATAAGCATGAAAATAATTGTTTAATACCTCTCAGCCTCATTGATCAAAAGGAACATCCACGGGTTAATCGATTATCCAGGACCCTTTAATCGATTAAATTGCTTCAGTAAATAAGGACCTTGGGTTTCAGACGCGCGCACTGTGCTCATTTATCCTAGTCCAAAAACGTGGCTCCTCTCATTCTTTTCCACTCAAATTGTGCCTCTACCTTCTCTCTTCCTTCAAGTCTCCATGTCCATCAACTTCCATCATCACCCACACACCTAAACTCCATCCTGTTCACTAAAATCTCTCTCTAGGATGCAATTTCCCCCCTCCAAATCTTCATTTTCACTCATTTTCATCAACACCCACTCAAATCCACCATGCCCAATCAAAAGTCATTTGGGTTTCAAAAGCTCCCAACAAGAAAAGAAGGTCATCAAAGGAGCAAGTGGAGTCCTCCTAGCCACCTCAAGAGCAACCATCACCTCAGGTACCTTAGTCCCTCCTCTCATAGGTAGGTACTTTACCTCCCGCGTCCAAGGGAAGATTTTTAGGGATAATTTAGCTTCCAGGACTATAGATAATCTCATGGTCCTAGATTATGATTGGTTTACAAGTTCACATAACATTAACTAAACATTCATTACAAGTTCACATGCTCATATCTACAGCAAGTTTAGTTCATAATGAGCTTATAAAAACTGAAAATAAAATAGAAACAGGAGAAAGAAGTCATTACAATGGAGGAAAACGAAAATGGACAATGGAGAGGAAGAAGGAGATGATATATTTGCTGATATCCTTAGGTCAGAAAATTAGGTGTACAAAATTGCAAGAGAGTGTCCCCTATTTAGGGTTTTACAAGGACTCTTTTCTCTCTCCTACTTTTGGGCCAACAAAATTAATATTGAAATAAATGTCTTGGCCCATTTCCCAGAGAGTAGTAGCGCGAAACCCTACTTAGGACACGTCCTCAGCTTTTAGGGCGCCCCAGCATGAGAGAGAAAGTGCTCAGCTTTTGTCCTTTTCTAAAGAGGAGCTTGCGCCGAGATGTTGCAGCATGTTCGTAGAATTTCCGAATAGCTTGTCTAAACTTCAACAAAAACTTAACCAAAATCAGTAATCACATTAAGCACATTCCTAGATATCCCAAAACATAAAATTCATGATCTTTGTACAATGACACATATTTCACTAAACTAACTTAAAACAATTAAAACACACATAAAACACTTAAAGATTACAAAAGTTCAAGCTAAGAAAGAGTAGATAACTCTTATTTCTAAGAGCTAACGATATGATAATGACAAATAAGATAAGAGAGCAGAATAAGAGTAGGATAGGATACAAGCAGGATAAGCTCTTATCCTATCCAACATTTGATGTGGGAAAGGATCCTCTCCAGTTTTTTTTTCTCTCCAGTTTTATGCAGTCCTTAAATCCCCACCCTTAAACAACATCTCCCCCTTTTATTGATTATTCAAAACCCTCTTACCTCTTTATTTTTCAAGGGTCAGGATCCCACTGCAAAAAATTTCAACTACAGGGGATCCGTTCCCGTTTGATGCACACCAGATAACTCACTAGTTAGTATTATGTTATCCTATCTTTTTTTTAGAAGCAAGCACACTTAACTCATATTATTGATAAAAAAAATGATTCAATACAAGTAGGAACTAAATTTTAAATATGAGGACTAACACACTGGATATAGTGACCCTTTCCAGGCAATGAGCCATTACATTCGCTTGCCTCAAGAAAAATTTTACTTGAAAGTTTGGATGATGAGAAAGTAAGGCTCTACAATTAGAAATAATATCACCATACTCTGACAGACTGGTGCGAATGCTATTGATACTGTCCACCACCAATTTACTATGTAGCACAAAAATGACATTTTCCAGCTCGAGCATGATTGGCCAGTGTAACACATGCAATAAGCCAAGAGCCACTCCTTCATAGACTCACATCATAGGAGTTGTCCATTGGGTCCTAGCAGCAAAGAATGTCTCCTGGCCATCTTTGTTAAGATTGACACATCGTTAATAATGTTTAACTCTTAGCATAACTATATTGAAAGTCACACACAAGATGATTTCTGATTGGTTAACAGTGTAAAACACTTTACACCTATAATATATCAAAATTAAACTCTTATATATAATGTGTCGGTAATTAAATGAAATTTGTCCATCAAAATATTATACATTCAGACAATTAATAATTAAGAGTATGACAAAAAGAAATATTAAAAGAGACGGTAGAGAGTTAATTTTAATCAATTAGATATATCCAAGGAAGAAATTTTTGTAAAACAATATCATGAATCAAAACAAACATATTTAAACAATTTCTTTAAAATATCATGCCTAAATATACACAACACAACGGTTTATTTTGCAATGATTATTGATATATCATTTATTTTAAGAAATAAACTAATTCAAATTCTCTTCAAACTCGAAGAACTAGTTAGAATCTTACAGCCTACAATCTATTAGGTAGACACGATATACCTACGATATTGACTATTACTTGGAGGTTGGCTTCGGTCCACATGCATGTTATCTAGTTCTTTGACAAACCTCGACATAACTTAGACTGGCAAGCAAATTGGCATTAATATACCTTCTTCTCCTTGGGTATTCTTACAAGAGCTGAGAAAGATTCCACCAGGAAAGTCCCCTACCCCAGCTTTTGGTACTCCACCATACACTGCCTTCCCCCACCCAAAGTTCACATATCTGAACCCAATACATGTCAAATCTGACACAAGAAAGGACCGTACGATTGTAAACAAGGGTCGTTTCTTAATCACCATTAGATCTGCTACAGAATGCATATATTCATTTGTCACCTCAGCTTTTTGCTTTCTTTATTAACTCTACAGCATACCCAATTGAATTTTTGCTAAGCTTCTCTATAGTGGTGACCACTGCTGGGTATGCAAGAACGTTACCATAATTTTTTTTTTTTGATAAGCTAAAATATATTGAATGAGTATAAGGGGTACTCAAAACCCATTTACATCAGAATACTTAAGAAGAAACAAAATTACAAAGGTGGATAAGATAGGACCTCAACCATTAGCCAAAACTAGACATGGTGGTTGATAAACTAACTAATCCACAAAATGGAAGTATTCCTATTCAGCATATACCAAATAAACCTAAGTGTTATACCAAACTGTGACTCCACAAAATCAAGTTGGTTTCAGCTAAAGAAGAGAACATTACTGCTGCTGCACTTCCAAAAGCCTTCTAAAATCTGATTCCCAATGCTAAAAAATTCTCCCCAAAGAGAACCGTAAGTAACTGAATTGAGCTTTAGAACTCCAAAAGCCAAAAAATAAATTAAAGCAATAAGACCAAAGTGTAGCATTAGTTGTCATTGTCCTCAATCCATATGAGCAAAAGCTATCCATCCTAAAGCACCCTCAGCCGTACATTATGTGGACATTTTTTGTTAAATTATGACCTTGCAAACCGCATCATTTAGGAGAGCTAAAACAAAATGATATGGTAACTTCATCCTCATGACTCCTTCATCTACCAAAGCTTTTGTGAACTGACCTCTTTTTCGTGCTCTTGAAAATGTTCTCCACACCATAGAAATTTCGAAACAGCCAACATTCAGCCCCCATCAGCAACAAAACCTGCAGAAACAAACTTTTGCAATAATAAATGGTTAGATGCTACCTATTACAGTAGGAGAAACCTCTCCTTGCTTACTCTCTAACTCTCTTTGAATTTTAACTCTCAAGCTTTCACTAGGAAGGTCTCTCCCTTTAAGTCACTCTTCTCTTCACACTTGCTTTTGTTAAGAAACTCTTCATTTTACCACAAACAAAATACTCTTAAAACACTGAGAATTCCATCAGGGGCTAAGTGCCAAGAACACCAAAACTAAAACACAGTAGGCCCAAAAAGTAACCAAACTCTGCACATTATTTCTCTGGTAGACTGATCTCTGAATTTTCAATTGTAGCTCTTTTTAAATCATGCAACCAAGTGGACAAATGTGCCAATTTGATAGGCTGTACCCTGAATACTTGTGCCAATCCTCCATTACCATAATAACCAATGGGTAATGGAGGATCCAACCTAGCACGTGGGCTAACTACACACATAATGCGAACTTCTTGCACTTCTTCATATTCGCGGTGGTTGCATGTAATCCGAGGTGGGTCTCTTGCACTTAGGAATTCCCTACGCCACACAGGTGGAAGAGAAGGTTCACATGCACCACATGCTATTTCAGACATGGCATTCATGAATTGTGCTAAACCATTTCCATCAGTCATAGTGTGGTTGAAGCACGTGCCAAGGATGAAACCACCACACCTAAGACGCGTGACTTGTTATTTTTTAAAACCCATCATATAAAACATAATGAGTAATTCTTTCTTTGTTTTTGAAAGAACATAATGAGTAATTCTATGCATAGTTTACTATAGATTTTTAAATTATTATTTCATACGTTTAATGATGTGAAAACTATCATAAAATTAAATTAATATATCAAATTATAAGTTAAGTATTTAAGAGATTATATTTGGCTTGTCTAACAGGAAATTTCATACGGTCTTTTGTAATGCAATCTGTTGAATTTGTCTTTGGTCTTAGCTCATTTGGCATTTCATTCACTTTTTATGTTTAACCTGTATGAGTAAAAGGGGGCAGTTAATAATTCCTTCTGAGCCAGGTACATCATGAAGGAATTCTCGGAAGCATGGGAGCAAAGTTTGAAGAGTGTCACCAAATTGATCAAGTGTCATGTTTGCATCAGCCGCAATGAACATGACACCCTCCCCATTACAATCCACCACCAATCTGCGACCTGGTCCTTCCCCAAGCTGTGACACCCTTCTACCCCACATGTTAATAAGCATTTAAAATAAAACATATTAAATGAAAAACATACGTTTGCTGAATAATATAAAATATTGTCCATGGGTAGAAAAGTCCCACATAACCCAGTTCACAATGCGGAAATTAAAATAAGTTTTAAACCATTAAAACATAACAAAGAAATAAACATAACCCAACCCCGATGTTACATACAGAGCTGGTATAATTGTTCCGGAATAAAATCCACGGAATTACAACTGAAATGATCTAACTAACAAGGAAACAAGCCCTAACTATGAGTGGCCGCTCCTCTGAGTCACTCCTCTCCGGGCTGCTCGTCATCCTCTGCAAGGTGCCAATCAGGCCAAACACAAACAAACAAACAAACGTAGGGAGTAAGAATCATGTAAACTTAATAGCAAGGAAGTAGGAAGTAAAGTAGATCATACAGACATGGCACCAACATAAACATACATCAATAGCATCAACATTTGACATGTTATGTAGTGCAATGCAATCCTACACCGCTAAACCAACAATGCATGTGGATCCACTAAACTCGGGATGGACGACTTCGGAGTTAAATATCCATATTGAGAATCTACTCAATGCCGGAGAATCTACTCCTTGGATAGCCAACGCATCAAACCAACGAATGCCTCGTCACGGGGGCACTAGGAGAATCTACTCCAACCGTGGATGGCCAGATCGCCGTACTCTAGGACGACCTCCCCTATGTCGAACATCCCTAAACAACATCTTCGATGAAATGCGTATGCAACACAACAACAACGGCAACGCCACCTCCATAACTCCAACGGAATCGACCGAAGATAACAGCGGAATCAACCGCAACAACTTGCCTTGCAGAATCTACCTGAAGACTTAAGCGGAATCAACCGCAACACTTGGGGCAACCCTCATCCACCAAGGTATAACAACAACACCTTAGACCCAAACCGCGGGGTCAAGGCTTCCTTGGCCAAAAAGCACCAAGGCACAGCTCAACAGCTTGCGGTACCCAATGGGCACCGACTTTCCAAACTTAACACCTCACCATCTCATCATCTTTATCTTTAGTAACATTAGCCAAATTTTCTAATCAACTTATCATCATTGGTGAATGGGGTTTGAAACCCCTTAAGGTTCTTTAATTCTTCCAGGAGGGTTGAGCATGGTCGTGCTCAAACCCCAGCACGGTCGTGCTTAAACACGTGAGGGCATGCTGCCCATTTAAGTGAAGCACGATCATGCTTCCTATTGAGCACGATCGTGCTCAACAGTACGGTCATGCTCTTTGTCCTGCACGGCCGTACTGAACAGCGCGACCATTTTCCAGAATTCAACTGGGAGCACGGTCGTGCTCCCTATTCAACAAGGTTCCGTGCTCCCTATTCAGCAAGGTCGTGCTCATCGCGCGACAGTGCTGTTCTGGGAAGGAACAGAGGTTGAAACTTAACCAATTTTGTTAGGTTTTTAAAAATCCCATTAATCCTAAAGTCCATTAACAAGATTTTTAAGGGTTAAAACACAGTAACAACCCCATCATCATAAACATGGTATCAACCATTTAACCAACAACATATGCCAAAAGCAACAATCACATATCAACATGTTCATTTAACCACATAACCTCAATAGTATAACATGAACTTAGGCATATAACAACATGTTGACAATCAAATCATGTTATTAACATAACCAACAACTTAATATATCAATCACATATTCATACAAATCAAACAAGGGTATGGGAACCCCTTTACTTTACCCTAATCCCAAGCCTATGTAAACACTACCTTTCTCCCCATACCTGGATTGAAGGTAGCTCTATCGGCGTCCTAAACGATGAACCGGTTCCTTACCCTTTCAAGATAATGAAAAGGAAACTAAGAAAGGGAAGAAACATTACCTATATACCTGACACGGATAAGCTAACGGTCTCCCAAGGTCTCCAACACTCACGACACTGCTCAAGATAGAGGAAAAAGGGAGAGAACTAGTTCTGGCCGCACAAGGGTGGCTGCTGCTACCAAAATTTAGGGTTAAACGTTAAACCCTCGATTCTTCTCACGTATATAAAACTCAGACCTGAGCACGGTCGTGTTCTCCCTTGAGCATGGTCGTGCTCCACTTAGTGTCACCGAGACGCGGTCAGCGCATTGAGCACGGGCGTGCTCACTGTTGAGCACGGTCGTGCTCAACTTAAAATCAGAAACACGTTTCTGACTTTAAGCATGGGCGTACTAGTTAATGAGCAAGGACGTGCTCATGTACTAGAAAGGGACTTTTAAGCCAAAAATCCCACTAAGCCCTCAACCGATAATTCCAACTTAACAAAACAGACTTAAGGAAAATACTTACAAAAAACGGGGTGTTATAATTCCACCCCCTTTATAAAAATTTCGTCCTTGAAATTTACACATACCTCAAACGAAAAGATATGGGTACGCCTCCATCATCTTGCTCTCTGTGACACCCTTCTACCCCGAATGTTATAAGGCATTTAAATATAAGGCAATTAAAAAGAAAATCATGCATTTAACTGAATAAAATAAAACAGTTGTCCATGGGTAGAAAAGTCCCACATGAACTCGTTTACAACGCGGAAAATAAAAATAAGTTTAATCAAATGAAAACATGATCAAATAAATAACCCAACCCCGATGTCACAATTCAGAGCTGGTATCACCGTTCCGGAAATAAATCCACGGAATACAAGCGAAAATAGACTAAACAATAAATAGGCCCTAACTATGAGTGGCGGCTCCTCAGAGTCACTCCTCTCCGGGCTGCTCGTCATCCTCTGCAAATGCCGATCAGGCCAAACACAAACAATACAGGGAGTAAGATTCATGTAATCATATAAACGGCAGGGGAAAAGTACGCAAGGTAAACATACACAAAAGCATACATTAACATCCAACAGCATCATAACAACCAAGTATGCTATGCTATGCAATGCGTCAACTACTCCTCTACTCCAACTATGCATGTGGATCCAAACTAACTCAGGATGAACGACTTTGGAGTTACATATTCGTATTTGCCATAAAAGCACCAACACCGGCAGTTCACCAAACCTTGGGTGAACCCCATGGATAGCCAACGCATCAAACCCTGGATGCCTCATCACGGGGGGCCTCGGTCACCAAACCTTGGGTGACCTACCGTGGATGACCAGATCACCATACTCTTGGGCGATCTCCCCTTTGTCGAACCTCCCCCATCAACAACTCCAATGCTCTATGCAAATGGCACAACAACAAACAATCTCAACCACCTCCTTGCTTGGGCCATGAAGCTCCCAAGACTTCAACATCAACGTTTAACGTAACCTTAGACCCAAACCGTGGGGTCAAGGCTCCCTTGGCCAATAAGCACCAAGGTCAACTCAACATGCTTGGGTCTATAAGCACCCAAGACTTCAACTTATCAACGTGCGGTAACCCAACGGATACCGACTTATCATTTGATTATCTAATTATCTTATATAATTAATAATCAGGTTGTCTAATCTTTATCTTTGAGTTGTTATCTCAACTTATCATCATAGGGGAATGGGGTTTAAAAACCCCTTAAGCCCTTTAATTACTTTACTGTCCAGGGGGGTCAGCACGGTCGTGCTTAGACCCTAGCACGGTCGTGCTTGGACACGTGAGGGCGTGCTGCCCTTTTAAGTGAAGCACGGTCGTGCTTCACACTCAGCACGGTCGTGCTCAGTAGCACTGTCGTGCTGTTTGACCTGCACGGCCTTGCTAAACAGCGCGGCCATTTTTCAGAATTTACATGGGAGCATGGTCGTGCTCCCTGTTCAGCACGGTCGTGCTCAACGCACGACTGCACTGTTCTGGGCAGAGACAGAAACCAAGTTCTAACTAATTAACTTAGGGAATAAACCCCTTAAACTTAGTACTGTTTTTAAACCTATTTAACCAATTAATATAATTTCATCAACCTCAAACTCATCATAACAACAATATCATCAATCAACCAAAGTCATGTCAATAACAACAATTAACATGCTATCATATCATCAACAATTATCAGGAATATAAACACATATTCACAATATACCAAAACAGTCATCAATATACAATTACATACAACAGACCAGGGTCATGAGGAACCCCTTAACCTTACTCTACCCCACTGCCTAATGAAAACAATTCCCTTCTCCCCATACCTGGATTGAAGGTAGCTCTATCAACCAACGTATGCTCCTAACTGTAACTGGTTCCTTCCCAAACAGCTTAACCCAAAGAACCTTAAACAATAGAACATAACCAGATTAGTTTCCTACTCAAAATAAAGAAGGAAACCACAAGGGGAAGGGAAACCATTACCTCCAGACCAAGGTAGAACCACTAGTCTCCCTAAACTGCTTCCAATAACCCCCAACAATGATGAACGAAGAGGAAGCAGTGTGGAAACGTGCTCTGGCCGCAACTGATGACGGCTGCCAACAAAAGTAGGGTTTTCACGTTAACCCTCGGGTTCTGCACCCACTTATAAAATCGGACTTGAGCACGGTCGTGCTTACCCTTGAGCACGGTCGTGCTCCACTTAGCGTCAGCGAGACGCGGTCCACGCATTGAGCACGGGCGTGCTCAACTTAAAATCAGAGACACGCTTCTGACTTTAAGCACGGGCTTGCTGGCTAATGAGCACGAGCGTGCTCATGTACCAGAAAGGGACTTTTAAGCTAAAATCCCACTTAGTCCTTAACCAACATTATTAAAATAAAACAACTAGCTTTATAAAAACATTTTACGAAAAACAGGGTGTTGCAATTCCACCCCCCTTATAAAAATTTCGTCCTCGAAATTTCTACGTACCTCAAACGAAAAGATGCGGATACGCCTCCATCATCTGACTCTCGAGCTCCCAGGTAGCGCTTTCCTCAGTTGCCCCGCTCCAAACTACTTTAACCAAGGGAATCTCCTTGCCTCTTAGCTGCTTCACCCCCTATCCTCGACTCGAAGGGGTAACACCTCAAATGTCAAGTTCTCTTTTAACTGTATTGTATCGGGAACTATCACGTGACTAGGGTCATGAATGTACTTCCTGAGTTGAGACACATGAAAAACATTATGGAGGTTTGACAAGAACGGGGGTAAGGCTATCTGGTAGGCGACTTCGCCGACTCTTTTAAGGATTTGATAAGGACCAATGAACCTCGGAGTAAGTTTCCTTACCTTCATCACTCTACCAACCCCAGTCGTCAGGGTAACTCTCAAGAATACATGATCGCCTTCCTGGAATTCGAGCGCCTTCCTCCTTTTATCATGGTAGCTCTTCTGCCTACTCTGTGCAACTCTCATCTTTTCCTGAACCAATCTAATCTTTTCTGTTGTTTCCTGGACTATCTCTGGCCCTAGCACCACGCTATCACTAGGTTCACTCCAACACAAGGGCGTCCTACATCTCCTCCCATACAGAGCTTCATAAGGTGCCATCCCAATGCTAGAATGGAAACTGTTGTTGTAGGTGAACACTATTAGGGGCAAAAACTTGTCCCAACTTCCAGACTGTTCTAACACACAAGCCCTCAGCAAGTCCTCTAAGGACTGGATGGTCCGCTCAGACTGCCCATCAGTCTGTGGGTGGTAAGCTGAACGAAGCCTAAGCTTTGTCCCTACAGCCTCTTGCAAACTATTCCAAAACCTAGAGGTAAACCTTGGGTCTCTATCTGAAACTATGCTAGCCTAACTATCTCTTTGATGTACAGCTTAGCTAACTTCTCCAATGGATACTCCATGTTCATCGGAATGAAATGGGTAGACTTAGTCAGTCTATCCACAACAACCCATATAGCCTCAAAACTAACTGGAGTCCTAGGGAGTCCAGACACAAAATCCATGGAGATGCTATCCCATTTCCATTCTGGGATACACAAAGGTTGCAACTTACCTGAAGGTCTCTGATGCTCTATCTTAGCCTTCTGATAGACTAAGCACGCATACACAAACTCAGCTACATCCTTTTTCATCCTAGGCCACCAAAACATTATCTTAAGGTCCTGATACATCTTAGTGGCACCTGGGTGCACACTCAGTCCACTCCTATGACCTTCTTCTAAGATCAACTTCCTAAGTTCAGAAACATCTGGCACGCAAACCCTATCCTTAAACCTCAAGATACCATCATTGCCATCCTTAAAGCTTAGGTCTCTACCTTGAGCGAGCAACTCTCGCTGGTCTAAGAGAAACTTGTCTAACTTCTGACCCTCTCTAATCTGATCCATCAAACTGTTGGTAACCTTCAAGGTTCCAAGCCTAATACTCTTAGGGGTAAACTCACAAGCTAGACTAAGGTCTCTAAATTCCTCAATCAGATCCATCTCCCTAACCATCAAAGCGGAGATATGCAGGGTTTTCCTACTCAAGGCATCGGCCACCACATTGGCCTTTCCTGGGTGATAGGTCAGCTCGAAGTCAAAATCCTTTAAAAACTCCATCCACCTACGCTGCCTCATGTTCAACTCCTTTTGATCAAAAAGATACTTCAAACTCTTATGATCACTAAAGACCTCAAACCTCGCTCCATACAAGTAATGCCTCCAGATCTTTAAGGCAAATACCACAGCTCCTAACTCTAGGTCATGGGTAGGGTAGTTCTTTTCATGGGTTTTCAACTGCCTAGAAGCATAAGCGACTATCTTACCATCCTGCATCTGCACACCACCTAATCCTTGCTTAGAAGCATCGCAGTAAACTACGAAGGGTTCACTAGGATCTGGCAAAACTAATACTGGTGCTGATGTCAACCTATTCTTAAGGGTTTGGAAACTCTCTTCACATTGAGAGTCCCACACAAACAACTGTCCCTTCTTGGTGAGACGGGTTAAGGGTAAAGCTATCTTAGAGAAACCTTCTATAAACCGCCTATAGTACCCGGCTAACCCCAAGAAACTCCTAATCTCGGTTGTAACATCCTTGGCTGCTCTATGAATTGACGACTGACCCCATAGACCAACACGGGTCTTTTCAGCATGCTTTGTCCTCACTCACACGCTTCCCGGGAAAACTTCCCAGGAGGTCACCCATCTCAAAATTGCTCCAAGTCAAGCACGCTTAACCGTGGGAGTTCTTAAGTGATGGGCTACCGAAAAGAAGATGCATCTTGTTGGTATAGGTAGTACCAATCAATTCATATAAGCCATCCTCTACTGTATAGTCCCACACCTACACAGTCTCAGGATCCCTCTCATTCAGGTGTGCTATCGGTTCATTCATGTATCCCTCCGCCTAGAAGCCTGCCAGGAGCCGCTCCTTGATCATGCCTCTTGCACCGGCGACCACTCCCCGCCCTCGTCAGCCCTGGGTGTCACATGCCCACCAGCTTCCGCTTGGTTCGTCCCCGAACCACACCTTACTTGACATTTGAGGTGTTACCCCTTCGAGTCGAAGATAGGAGGGTGAAGCAGCTAAGAGGCAAGGAGATTCCTTTGGTTAAAGTAGTTTGGAGCGGGGCAACTGAGGAAAGCGCTACCTGGGAGCTCGAGAGTCAGATGATGGAGGCGTATCCACATCTTTTCGTTTGAGGTACGTAGAAATTTCGAGGACGAAATTTTTATAAGGGGGGTGGAATTGTAACACCCCGTTTTTCGTAAAATGTTTTTATAAAGCTAATTTTATTATTTTAAGTTGTTGGTTAAGGGCTAAGTGGGATTTTAGCCTAAAAATCCCTTCCTGATATATGAGCACGCTCGTGCTCATCAGCCAGCAAGCCCGTGCTTAAAGTCAGAAGCGTGTTTCTGATTTTAAGTTGAGCACGACCGTGCTCAATAGTGAGCACGCCCGTGCTCAATGCGTGGACCGCGTCTCGCTGATGTTAAGTGGAGCACGACCGTGCTGAATGGTAAGCACGACGGTGCTCAGGTCCGAACGTAATATACGTGAACAGACCCGAGGGTTTGACGTGAAACCCTGTTTTTGGTGCAGCTGCGGCCAGAACTCCTTCTTGCGCCGTTTCTCATTCGTTCATCGCCGTGGTGGAGTTTTGGGGACCGTTTAGGAGGTTAGATTGATCTGCCTCATCGTTAATAGGTAATGGTTTCATCCCTTTTAGTTTCCTTTCGTGTTTTTGGGATTGGAGACTAACCGGTTGTGTTCTTGTTTGCCCAAGGTTCGTCATTGGAGTGAGCCGCTTGGGAACGGTACCAGTCTGCCAGTAGGATCAGTGTTAGAGCAACCTTCAATCCAGGTATGGGGAGAAGTGGGATTGTATTCATTAGGCAGTGGGTAGTGTAAGGTAACGGGGTCCCCATGATCCCGGTGTCATTGTATACTGTATGATTTGCATGATGATTATTGTTTTGGTCATTAACATGCTATATTGGTTGATTGTGATGTCATATGTATGTTATGAATATGTTGATCATTAATATGATAGGATGATTGATGTTATGATTTAACAGTGTTGTTGTTGTTTGGACTGTTGTGATGATGAATGGTTGATAAAAGATGTTAACTGATTATTTAGGTGTAAAAATGTGTTAAGTTAAGGGGATTAAACCCTACCATAATTGATTAGAATACGGTTTCTGTTCCTGCCCAGAACAGTGCAGTCGTGCACTAAGCACGACCGTGCTGAACAGGGAGCACGACCGTGCTCCCACTTAAATTCTGGAAATGGCCGCGCTGATCAGCACGGCCAAGCAGGTCAAACAGCACGATCGTGCTGCTGAGCACGACCGTGCTGAGTGTGAAGCACGACCGTGCTTCACTTAAAAGGGCAGCACGCCCTCACGTGTCCAAGCACGACCGTGCTAAGGTCTAAGCACGACCGTGCTGACCTCCTGGACAGTGATACAATTAAAGGACTTAAGGGGTTTTTAACCCCATTCCCCTATGATGATAAGTTGAGATAAATAATCAAAGATAAAGATTAGACAACCTGGTTATTAAATTATATAAGATAATTAGATAATCAATTGTTAAGTCGGTATCCGTTGGGTTACCGCACGTTGATAAGTTGAAGTCTTGGGTGCTTATAGACCCAAGCACGTTGAGTTGAACCTTGGTGCTTATTGGCCAAGGGAGCCTTGACCCCACGGTTTGGGTCTAAGGTTACGTTGAGTTGATGTTGAAAGTCTTGGGAGCTTCATGGCCCAAGCAAGGAGGTGGTTGAGATTGTTTGTTGTTGTGCCATTTGCATAAAGCATTGGAGTAGTTGATGGGGGAGGTTCGACAAAGGGGAGATCGCCCGAGAGTACGGTGATCTGGCCATCCACGGTAGGTCACCCAAGGTTTGGTGACCGAGGCCCCCGTGATGAGGCATCCACGGTTTGATGCGTTGGCTATCCATGGGGTTCACCCAAGGTTTGGTGAACTGCCGGTGTTGGTGCTTTTATGGCCAATACGGATATGTAACTCCAAAGTCGTTCATCCTGTGTTAGTTTGGATCCACATGCATAGTTGGAGTAGCGGAGTAGTTGATGCATTGCATAGCATAGCATACTTGATTGTTATGATGCTGATGGATGTTGATGTATGCTTATGTGTATGTTTACCTTGCGTACTATTCCCCTGCTGTTTAAATGATTACATGAATCTTACTCCCTGTATTGTTTGTGTTTGGCCTGATCGGCATTTGCAGAGGATGACGATGAGCAGCCCGGAGAGGAGTGACTCTGAGGAGCCGCCACTCATAGTAGGGTTGTTTTAGTTTAGTTAGTTGTTTTCAGTTGTATTCCGAGGATCTATTTCCGGAACGGTTATACCAGCTCTGAATTGTGACATCGGGGTTGGGTTATTTATTTGTTTATGTTGTTAATTGATTAAACTTATTTTGTTATTTTCCGCGTTGTAAACGAGTTCATGTGGGACTTTTCTACCCATGGACAACTGTTTTTATTTAATTCAGTTAAATGCGTGTTTCTTATTAATTGTTTTTATTTTTTATATGCCTTATAACATGCGGGGTAGAAGGGTGTCACATCGGTTACAGACTTTGGCGCTTCCCACTGGAGCACTGTCTCTACCTTAGCTGGGTCCACTGCTATGCCACCCCTAGAGATGACACGTCCTAAGAAGCTCACTTCCTCTAACCAGAACTCACACTTAGACAACTTAGCATACAACTGCTTTTCCTTAAGGGTCTGCAAGACAACCCTCAAGTGTTCCTCATGTTCCTCCTTACTCTTGGAGTACACTAAGATGTCATCTATGAACACTACCACAAACTTATCCAGGTAAGGGTGAAAGGTCACGTTCATGTAGTCCATGAAAAACCGCAGGAGCATTGGTCACACCAAAGGGCATAACCAAGTACTCATAGTGACCATATCGTGTTCTAAACGCTGTCTTCGGGATGTCCTCGGACTTAACCCAAATCTGATGGTACCCTGACCTCAAATCTATCTTTGAAAAGACGCAAGCGCCCATCAACTGGTCCATAAGATCATCAATCCTAGGGAGGGGATACCGATTCTTTATGGTCACCTTGTTGAGCTGTCGAAAGTTGATACACAACCTCATACTACCATCCTTCTTCTTCACCAACAACACAGGTGCTCCCCACGGAGACACACTAGGCCTAATGAACTTCTTTTTCATCAGGTCCTCCAACTGTTCCTTTAACTTAGCTAGCTCTAGAGGAGACATCCTATAGGGTGCTATGGAGATTGGCCCGGTGCCAGGCACTAAGTCTATGGTAAACTCAACATCTCTCTCTGGGGGTAAGTTATAAACACCCCCGGAAACACTTCAGGAAATTCCCGCACAACAGGCAAGCTGGTGACATCAGGAGGGCTGCTCTCTACTTCCAGGGAAGCTAACATCATGTATACTTGGGCTTCGTCTTTCATCGAAGCTTGAACTTGGCTGGCAGAGAGAAGGTTCGGATTCTTAGACTCCTTTGGAGTTCTAAAAATCAAGGTTTTGTCAAAACAATTCAGAAGGACATGGTTGGAAGATAACCAGTCCATACCCAGAATAATATCCAGGTCTTTCAAAGGCAAGCATACAAGATCGGCAATGAATGTCCTATCATTTATAACTATATGACAGTTCTTGCATGCATAAGAGGTAGAAACAGGTTTATTTGTAAGTGTAGAAACCAACAAATCATACTCAAGGAAAGCAACAGGAAATTCAAGACTCTTGACCCTATCATGCGATATAAATGAGTGTGTAGCACCCGAGTCATACAACACAGTCAATTGAGTTCCATCAATAAAACATGTACCTTGAATCAAGTCATCAGACTCGGAGGCTTCAGCTCCACTAAGAGTAAAGACTCTCCCAGTGGTCTTCAGTTGGTTGGCCTGGGACTTCTGATTCTTGTCGGCGCTGGGAGGCTCGGTCTTGGCTCCTTCACACTCTCGGCTGATGTGTCCTGGCTTGCCACATCTGAAGCAGATAACCTGCGTCTCCTTGCACTGAGACGAGTAGTGATCCGTAGCACCACACTTACCGCACCTCATGGGCCTAGAGACGTTAGAGAACCCGCTTCTAAACCCATCCTGCTGAAACTGTGGCTTCTTGCCACTCTGCTTGAAATCTCTGCCGGTCGGAGCATACCTCTATTTACCCTTGTCTCTCTGATCGGTCCTCTTGCCACTCTAGCTATCTGACCCTCTGGAACTGGCAACTCTGAACTGGCTGGCATCCTCATAGATCCTGCACTTGTTGTCCAGAATAGGGAAGACACTGATCTCCTGGTAGCTGATGGCCTGCTTGATCTCAGGTCGGAGTCCAGCCTCAAACTTCACACACTTCGAACGGTCATCCGTCTCATGCTGGTAGGGAGTGTAGTACCTGGCCAGCTCCTCAAACTTGGCGGCATAGTCACCAACTGACAGCGACCCTTGCCTCAAAGACAAGAATTCCATCTCCTTCTTGTCTCTGATATCCACTGGAAAGTACTTCTCCAGGAATCTCTGCCTGAACACAGCCCATGTAACTGCTGTGCCCTCAGCCTACATCCTCTGCCTACAATTATCCCACCAGTGCTCTGCCTCCTCGGTCAGCATGAAGGTAGCAAAGATGAGCTTCTGCTGATCGTTGCAAACCCATGGCTCGGAAGATCTTCTCTGTCTCCCTCAGCCACAACAAAGCTCCTTCCGGATCGTACGCGCCCTTGAACGATGGAGGGTTGTTCCTCTGGAACTTATCCAGTCCCTGGAACTCAGATGGCCCACCATTGTTAGGGTTGACCTGCCCGATAGCATTGGCCAGAAGTGCCAATGAGTCAGCAATCGCCTGATCGTTGCGTCCTCTACCGGCCATTAGTTCCTGTACAAGCCCAACACAACTCTTAATACAGAAACTTAAGCGAGTAAAAGCTACATGCAACTAACTTAAAACATCATTATCTATACAAGTATAGACAATTCACACAACAGACTCACACAACAGACTCACAACAGACTCATACCACGTCCGAACAAGGTCGAACTGCTCTGATACCACTAAATGTGACACCCTTCTACCCCGAATGTTATAAGGCATTTAAATATAAAACAATTAAAAATAAAATCATGCATTTAACTGAATTAAATAAAACAGTTGTCCATGGGTAGAAAAGTCCCATATGAACTCGTTTACAATGCGGAAAACAAAAATAAGTTTAATCAGAGCTGGTATCACCGTTCCGGAAATAAATCCACGGAATACAACCGAAAACAGACTAAACAATAAACAGGCCCTAACTATGAGTGGTGGCTCCTCAGAGTCACTCCTCTCCGGGCTGCTCGTCATCCTCTGCAAATGCCGATCAGGCCAAACACAAACAATACAGGGAGTAAGATTCATGTAATCATATAAACGGCAGGGGAAAAGTACGCAAGGTAAACATACACAAAAGCATACATTAACATCCAACAGCATCATAACAACCAAGTATGCTATGCTATGCAATGCGTCAACTACTCCTCTACTCCAACTATGCATGTGGATCCAAACTAACTCAGGATGAATGACTTTGGAGTTACATATCCGTATTGGCCATAAAAGCACCAACACCGGCAGTTCACCAAACCTTGGGTGAACCCCATGGATAGCCAACGCATCAAACCGTGGATGCCTCATCACGGGGGGCCTCGGTCACCAAACCTTGGGTGACCTATCGTGGATGGCCAGATCACCGTACTCTCGGGCGATCTCCCCTTTGTCGAACCTCCCCCATCAACAACTCCAATGCTCTATGCAAATGGCACAACAACAAACAATCTCAACCACCTCCTTGCTTGGGCCATGAAGCTCCCAAGACCTCAACATCAATGTTTAACGTAACCTTAGACCCAAACCGGGGGGTCAAGGCTCCCTTGGCCAATAAGGACCAAGGTTCAACTCAACATGCTTGGGTCTATAAGCACCCAAGACTTCAACTTATCAACGTACGGTAACCCAACGGATACCGACTTATCATTTGATTATCTAATTATCTTATATAATTAATAACCAGGTTGTCTAATCTTTATCTTTGAGTTGTTATCTCAACTTATCATCATAGGGGAATGGGGTTTAAAACCCCTTAAGTCCTTTAATTACATTACTGTCCAGGGGGGTCAGCACGGTCGTGCTTAGACCCTAGCACGGTCGTGCTTGGACACGTGAGGGCGTGCCTGCCCTTTTAAGTGAAGCACGGTCGTGCTTCACACTCATCACGGTCGTGCTTAGCAGCACTGTCGTGCTGTTTGACCTGTAGGCCGTGCTAAACAGCGCAGCCATTTTCCAGAATTTAAATGGGAGCACGGTCGTGCTCCCTGTTCAGCACGGTCGTGCTCAACGCACGACTGCACTGTTCTGGGCAGAGACAGAAACCAAGTTCTAACCAATTAACTTAGGGAATAAACCCCTTAAACTTAGTACGGTTTTTAAACCTATTTAACCAATTAATATAATTTCATCAACCTCAAACTCATCATAACAACAATATCATCAATCAACCAAAGTCATGTCAATAACAACAATTAACATGCTATCATATCATCAACAATTATCAGGAATATAAACACATATTCACAATATACCAAAACAGTCATCAATATACAATTACATACAACAGACCAGGGTCATGAGGAACCCCTTGACCTTACTCTACCCCACTGCCTAATGAAAACAATTCCCTTCTCCCCCATACCTGGATTGAAGGTGGCTCTATCAACCAACGTATGCTCCTAACTGCAACTGGTTCCTTCCCAAACAGCTTAACCCAAAGAACCTTAAACAATAGAACATAACCAGATTAGTTTCCTACTCAAAATAAAGAAGGAAACCACAAGGGGAAGGGAAACCATTACCTCCAGACCAAGGTAGAACCACTAGTCTCCCTAAACTGCTTCCAATAACCCCCAACAATGATGAACGAAGAGGAAGCAGTGTGGAAACGTGCTCTGGCCGCAACTGATGATGGCTGCCAACAAAAGTAGGGTTTTCACGTTAACCCTCGGGTTCTGCACCCACTTATAAAACTCGGACTTGAGCACGGTCTTCCTGGCTGATGAGCACGAGCGTGCTCATGTACCAGAAGGGACTTTTAAGCTAAAATCCCACTTAGCCCTAACCAACATTTTTAAAATAAAACAACTAGCTTTATAAAAACATTTTACGAAAAACAGGGTGTTACACTCTCCAGCTCCCAGTAGCACTTTCCTCAGCTGCCCCACTCCAAACCACCTTGACCAAAGGAATCTCCTTGCCTCTTAGCTGCTTCACCCTCCTATCCTCGACTCGAAGAGGTAACACCTCAAACGTCAAGTTCTCTTTCAACTGTATAGCGTCGGGTAATATCACGTGACTAGGGTCATGAATGTACTTTCTGAGTTGGGATACATGAAAAACATTGTGGAGATTTGACAAGAATACGGGTAAGGCTATTTGGTAGGTGACTTCGCCGACTCTTTTAAGGATCTGGTAAGGACCAATGAACCTCGGAGTAAGTTTCCTCGCCTTCATCACTCTACCAACCCCCTGTCTTCGGGGTAACTCTCAAGACTACATGATCGCCTTCCTGGAATTCGAGTGCCTTCCTCCTTTTATCATGATAGCTCTTCTGCCTACTCTGTGCAACTCTCATCTTTTCCTGAACCAACCTGATCTTTTCTGTTGTTTCTTGGACTATCTCTGGTCCTAGCACCACACTATCACTAGGTTCACTCCAACACAAGGGTGTCCTACATCTCCTCCCATACAGAGCTTCATAAGGCGTCATCCCAATGCTGGAATGGAAACTGTTGTTGTAGGTGAACTCCATCAGGGGCAAAAACTTGTCCCAACTTCCTGACTGTTCTAACACACAAGCACTTAACAAGTCCTCTAAGGACTGGATGGTCCGCTTAGACTGCCCATCAGTCTGTGGGTGGTAAGCTGAACTAAGCCTAAGCTTTGTCCCTAAATCCTCTTGCAAACTATTCCAAAACCTAGAGGTAAACCTCGGGTCTCTATCTGAAACTATGCTAGAGGGTACACACCGTGAAGCCTAACTATTTCCTTGATGTACAGCTTAGCTAACTTCTCCAATGGATACTCCATGTTCATCGGAATGAAATGGGCAGACTTAGTCAGTCTATCCACAACAACCCATATAGCCTCAAAACCAGCTGGAGTCCAGACACAGAATCCATGGAGATGGTATCCCATTTCCATTCTGGGATACTCAAAGGTTGTAACTTACCAGACGGCCTTTGGTGTTCTAGCTTGGCCTTCTGACAAACTAGGCACGCATACACAAACTCAGCTACATCATTTTTCATCCTAGGCCACCAAAACATCCTCTTAAGGTCCTAATACATTTTAGTGGCACCTGGGTGCAAACTCAATCCACTCCTATGACCTTCTTCTAAGATCAACTTCCTAAGCTCAGGAACGTCTGGCACACAAACTCTATCCTTGAACCTCAAGATACCATCATTGCTGTGAACACCCCATTTTGACCGGGTCCCTTTTATTTATTTTTTTGTTTAAATTTACAAAAATCCAAAAAAAAAATTTGACAAGCTCAAAATCATTAAAAAAAAAATTGTTTTTACTTGCAAGTTTGTCATTTTAACTTAGCGATAAAGAAAATATAAAAATAAAATAAGATAAAATATTTCATTGTCTATTTTGTTTGTCTTATGAGCATAAGAAAAAACAATAAATATAATAAGTCATGGTGTTTTCAATTATTGGGCCTGAATCATGTTCATTACCCATATTGCTAGCCCAAATTCGGATACCCCTATCTTTTAACCCAAAGGCTGAACTTGTTCTCAACCTAGCTCCTTCCTCATCAGAAACACAAGTGCAGCCTCTCCATCCAGGTGAAACCCTCGAAGCCGCCTCATCAATTTGATTTTCTTTCCTTTCTCAGCCAAGCTCAATCACAGGTAAGTATGATTCCCTTCCTTTTTAGCCCCAAATCTGAGATTAATTGTGTTTATTTTCTTTCCTCTTCTGCAGATTGGGGAGCGAAAATGGACATGCTAGGAA
Organism: Echinosophora koreensis; assembly: GCA_035048595.1. Lineage (NCBI taxonomy): Eukaryota > Viridiplantae > Streptophyta > Magnoliopsida > Fabales > Fabaceae > Echinosophora > Echinosophora koreensis. The sequence continues at coordinate 3,993,604 of JAPCYP010000016.1, read as the reverse complement.
CCCTATAAAAAGAAAGGATGAAGAGAAGAAGAGGAGGACCCATCGATCCAGAGAACAGGAACTGATAAAAAAAAGGCACACAGAGTGCAAATTAGAGAGTGAAAGACAGTGTTGTTCTTAGGCTCTGTTATGTTCTGAGAGAAATCTTCTAATATCTTTTTCTTTTCTTAGTGGGTTCTTGTATTTTGGAGAGAAGATATTCATTGTAATTGAGGGTCTCCATCTAGAAACCTCCATTTTTTTTTCTGACATTGTAATGGTGCAATAACATGAAATGAAAATCATATCTTTCTTTGAGTTTTCATATGATGTCCCATAATTTTCCTTTTTCATTTTCTCTGTGTTTTCCACCTTTAATTTGTTAATTTTAATTCACTTATGGTATGATTTACTGCCTCTTAGTGCTAGTTTTCTATTTGATAAAACTTGTTTTTTTTAAGCAGCTTTTTCAACTTGTTTCCTACTTTTGATTAATTTTGGTTCCTCTTGTTATGATGGAGGAGGCAGCCAAGTGAATAGCATCAGTTTTTTTTTCCTTTCTGTTGAATCGAAACAAAAGTTGTGTTTGCTTTAATTGCTGTTGTGTTACTATTTGTTACTGATGTGGAGTCCCTATGGTTATGCATCTAAGAGAAATTTGTTGTTGTAGCTGTGAATGTTCTGAATCATCTTGTTTGATCTTGAAATGATTTGTCAGCCTATCAAGTTTAATCTTGTTCTGAATCATTTGTTATTCTCATTCTTTTGAGCTCCTCATAATTGATGAGTAAGACATTAGCAAGAAGCATCATTTTCTGTTATTTAATCTAATGTTTGCCATGTTCTTTATATTCCATTCTTTTTAAAATTTGTGAGATATCAAGTGAATGTATTCTTGTGTGGTGCTTGCAACAAACTTACTTTTGAAGCCTATCAGTTCTGTTTTTTTTTAAAAGCTCATGAAGCCTTGGATGCACTATTACAGTTGTTGAACATAAAAAACCAAATAGGATTTGGGTTTTGCTTCTTGTTAGCAATCCCCCAATGGCAAGCAAAGATGCCATAAAATGCCCAGGTAAGTCTTTAACTTGAAATGTTATCCTTGCAATGTAACTTTCAGTATATTCAAATTGATTTTTTTTTTACTCAATATATTCAAATTGATTGTCCATTGAAATAATTGTGAATTAACTTGCCTTTAATTTTCTTAGATTGATGTAGTCATAAAAATGAAAAAATAACTAATTAAACCTTTTTATTGTAAATATTGATTCATAATTCATAAAAAAAAATTTCTTGTAAATATTTTTTTGGGGTAAAATAAATATGTTAAAATTCATTAATTATTTGCGCAATTAATTTGGGTAACTGTGTTTTTAACGGGTGTATTAGGGGTGCTGTGGGGTTAATTCTCTATCCTTCCCTATGCACAATCAACTTCCGAACTCAATTTGGTTCCTAAGGCCGTTTTTAAGGGTTTTTCCAATTTTTACCTAAATATTAAATAAAATTGGTGGCGACTCTACTTGTTTTCAAAAATCTTTTTCTTTCATTGTCCTCGTCGTAATTTTCGGTTGCGACAGATGGCGACTCCACTAGGGAAGTTTTTAGAGAGTCAAGCCCATTAAAATTACTTGTGCAAATTTTTAATAAATTTTAACTTATTTATTTTACCCCCTTTTGCTTTGTTTTGATCTTTATAAAAAAATTAAAAAAATGGAAAATGGAAATTGAAAAAGAACGTATTTTTAATATGCTCTTGCTTTAGTTTATCTTGTTTTGACTTCTAACCCTTTTTTGTATATACATGTGTGCTTTTATTGTGCGGGGTTTTTGTTTTTTTTGTTTTAGGTGTTACAGGTTTGTATGCTCCCTTCACACACATCACAGTCACTTACCTCACACACTTTTGGGCTCTATATCCGAGTCGTGGAAAGCCATAGGGTTAGACGGGGCTTCAATGGTGTTATTGTGAAGCTTATGCTTTCCTGACAGTCATTGATTTTCCTGCTCAGGTTGCTACTGGCATCATGGACTACCATATTGTGACTTATATGTCCCTGACTCCCTGTGGCGAGGTTCATGATTCCGGGTCCTTATCTTTTAAGGTAGGGGTAACCTGGGGACCATCTCCTTTAAGGGTCTAGAATTGTCCTGAAGTGTACACCGATAGATCAACCTAAGTGGCTACCCCCAAGTTAGAGTCTTGATTAAAGGTATATCCAACCATTAGTTCTAACCATTCTAGACACGAGGGGAGCATCTTTCTAAAAAACAAAATCTTTTTCCTTATTGCATCTTATGCAAAAAAAAATTTCTCCTTGTCAATCAAAATTTTAAAAAAAAAACTAAAAACATTTCAGGTTTTAAGAAATATAAATTTTCCTCCTTGCATATTATGCAATTTTTTGTGCACTTTGTGCATTATCTCTAAAAAAATCTGTGCTTGCACCTTGTGCATTATCTTTGTTGTGTGTTAATCAAAAGAAAAAAAAATCATTTCATGCATCTCATGCATTCATAAACATGCATTTTTCTTGTGAGTTGAAAGGGTTTTCTATACACGTCATTCAAAAAAAATAAAAAAATAAAAAAACTCATTTCTTTGAATGTAATTTTTTTTTTTTTAAAAAAAAAGGATATTCATTTCATGCATCTCATGCATTCTTAATTTTTGGTAATAAAAAAGAAAAAACAAACTTCCTTTCAAGTTGATGCCTATCTTGGCATAATAAATTGAAAAGTAAAAAAAAAAAAAAAAGACTATCTGAGTAGGTAGTACAATTTTTCTTTCAGATTTTTTTCAAAAAAAAAAGAAGAAAAAAAAAGAGGAGAAAATGAAACAGAAAAAAAAAAAGAAAAAGAAAAAGGATGGGTGACATTTTTCCCTCAAAAATTCAAATCTCTGGTGTGCTGCAGATGATTGGTGAAAGCTAAGGTGTCAACCTAGTTGGGACCTTAGCTGTTCATTGTGATGTCTTTGCATGTCAATTTGGTTTTAAAAAAAAATTCTCTACTCCTTTGCGGGTAAATTGAATCCTTGTGCTTTCAAGAAAAGTTTATACCAATCAAACTTGGATAATGGAAATTGATGGACAAAGAGTTGAAGGAACCTTTAGTAATGAGGTGGAAGAAAGAAGAAATAGCACAGTTTCATAACTTGGGGCATCTGATCTTTCCAAGTCATCTATCAGTGCCCTCTAAAACTTATCCAGACCATCACTCACCAAGGCTCAGATCTCAAAGAATGAAAGCATTGTCATCCAAGCTCAAGCCTACTACCTCTTCCGAGATCGAGACTCTCGATCCCCAATATCAAGCTGTTTGAGATTTTGTGGAGATCGCAACTAATTGCAAAGGTGCCTATGTTTTCAAGGAAGCCTCAATTTCTAGCAGGGTTGCCAACCGGTGGATCACTATTGGTTCAAGATTATGGAGTTCCAGTTGTCATCGGCAGTCCACCGCCCAACACTCCTATGGCAAAGAATCTTTGAGCAAATGGATTGAACAGGTGTTGTCGAGCCATGATTCTCGCATCAAGATTGTTTGATCATATTGTTCCCTCTGTTTGGTATGTCTTGAAGTTTTATTATAATGGACATGCATGGTTTGTTTGTTTTTCCGTATCCTGGAATAGAAGTTTTGTGATTCATTTTTAGACCCTTTGATTAATCTTTGTGTTGTGAGGAACATGCAATAGTGGCGGGTAGAAGTTCCTAAATCCCCTCTTAAAAAAAAGATGGAAAAAAAAATTGGGAGCAAATAAATGAAGGTGTGATTTTCACCATTGGTTGGTTTTGTCTTAGGATTAATTCTTTATGAGAATTGAGTAACCAAGATTTGACATGAAGATTGGCCATCTTTCTCTATCCTTCATAAATAATAAAAAAAAGATCATTATCCCTTGCCACCCCTTTTGAGCCTTGAAAATTCTTTCTAATAACCCTGGACCAGGATCATCCCTACAATGGGGCTCGTACTGAAGGTTGCTTGCAATAACAATAAGTGAAGGAAAAGAAGAAAATGTGAAGGAGATGGCGATGAGGAAAAAGCAAAAAAAAAAAAAAAGAGAGAGAGAAAAAAGGAGGTATGTTGGCAAAGTACATGGTTGGATTGAAAAATGAAAAAAAATGAAAGAAGAAAATCTTTGGGTGCAAGTTAAGGCAAGAAATGGTCTTGGTGATGTAAGAAAAGTCATAGATCCTTGGTCTCATTCACCCTTAAATACTTGTTTGAGCCTTTCATACCTTTCGTTTCTTAACCCTTAACCATGCCCATGTTACAAGCTTTAAAAAGTCCATTCGGATCAATGAAGGGTTGCTCATATTTTCATAAAATATTAACCTTGAGACAAGGTGTTTACACCATCTTTGGAAGTATTTTGCTCCATAAAAAAAATGTAAAATAAAAAAAAGAAGAAGAGGGAAAAAAAAAAAGCCCGTTAGGCTGAAAACCCGTATGGGCGGTCTAAGCAAAAGTTAGGGCAAATAAAAAATTTAAGAGGGGTTTACATAGGGACAACTCTCTACCCAATCCTATATTAAGGCAGAACTTTTGGTTGAGTGTGGCCTTACACTGGGGCAAATGTCCGCGTTGATTAATCCAGCCCTACACTGGGGCAAATTCCCCCTCATTCCTTGATTCAATCCTAAACTAGGGAAATTTTTGAGTTGGCACTACACTGGGGCAAATGTCCGGGTTGATTAATCCAGCCCTACACTGGGGCAAATTCCCCTCATTCCTTGATTCAACCCCAAACTGGGGAAATTTTTGAGTTGGCCCTACACTGGGGCAATTTTCCGCGTTGATTGATTCAGTCTACACTGGGGCAAATGCTTCCCTTGTTGCTTAATTCAACCCTAACTGGGGCAATTTTGTTTTAAGGTCACATCGATGAATAAATCTTGATCCAGGACCATCAAAGGAACTCACTGGGAGTAACACCCATTTGATTTTCTTGCTATTCTCTATTCCTTGCAGTCAAGCTTTCAAAGTCCTTAAAGAATGTCTCTAATCAATCTTCTTCTTGAGACACTTGCAATTCCATGGATGTTCATTAGGTAATGCTTCAGGGTAATTGAATATAGGTCCAACAGTATGGTTCAACAATCTAATGGCAATCTCTCGAGGGACCACTGAAGTCACAAAAAGTTCAAATATCCTGAGTGGAGGGGTAGATGATTTTCTCAAGGAGCAATCGAGATTATGAGACAGCTTGATTCTCAATTTGATGCTTGGAAATGAAGGGAAGGTGAATACAAGTGGTGTCTAATATGCTACAAGAACAAAGTCCGACTCTAAGTGGATAAGAAGTCATAAAGTGTCCCAATGCAGGTTTGATTGGTTGATACTTGTTAAGAAGCACCAGGTTCAATTTATTTGCATGGTCGCTTTTCATGCCTAAATTTTCTCTTGTGTGACTTTGTGTCGAGTTGGTTTACAAGTGTGAATGTTTTCAAAGAAAAAAAGGAAAAAGGGAAAAAGGAAAAGAAAGAAAGAAAAAAAAAAGGAGAAAGAAGAGTTGTATTTCTGTGACCCAAGGCTCATTTTCTTTTCGGCTCAAAGGCCAACTACAAATATTTTGGGCTCAAGGGCCCACTATAACTATTTTTGGCTCAAAGGCCACAGCAAAAGTTTTTGGCTTATGACCCAATTCAAAAAGTTGTTTGGCTCAAAACCCCTTTTCATAAAATTTTCTTGCACATAGCTTAATTCATGATTCTTGGCTAAAGCCTCTTCTTCGTTAAAAACAAAAAAAGGGGGTCAAGCTAGTCTCCGAATAAAATTTTCGGGTCATGGCCCAACTCATAAAAATTTTCTGGTTCAAGGTTCTATTTTCAAGGTCATGGCTTACTCATTTTGGCTTAAGGCCCATTGCTGAAAAATCTCGGGTCATGGCCCAATCATAAAAAATTTCTAACTCATTGGTGTAATTTTAAGGCTCATGGCTTACTTGCTTTGGCTCAAGGCCCATTGCTGAAAAGTCTCGGGTCATGGTCCAATCATAAAAATTTTCTGACTCAACGTTCTATTTTTAAGGCTCATGGTTCACTTCTTTTGACTCAAGGTCCACCGCATCAAATTCTTGGGGTCATCGCCTAATTCATAATAATAATAATAAAAAAATTTGCTCAAGGCGCATTGCAATTTTAATTTATTGGGCTCAGAGGCCCACTGTAATTTATTTTTCGGGATCAGAGGCCCGCTGCAAATTTACTTTTTGGGATCAGAGGCCCATCGCACTTTTAAATATCTATGAATTGGGATCAGAGGCCCGTTGCAATTTATTTGTCGGGATCATAGGCCCGCTGTAAATTTACTTTTGGGGATCAGAGGCCCATCGCACTTTTAAATTTGTGGTTCGGGATCAGAGGCCCGTCGCAATTTATTTTTTGGGATCAGAGGCCCGCTGCAAATTTACTTTTCGGGTTCAGAGGCCCTTCGCACTTTTAAATTTCAGTGGTTCGGGATCAGAGGCACATCGCAATTTATTTTTTGAGATCAGAGGCCCGCTGCAAATTTACTTTTCGGGTACATAGGCCCTTCGCACTTTTAAATTTCTGTTATTCGGGATCAGAGGCCCGTTGCAATTTATTTTTCGGGATCAGAGGCTCGCTACAAATTTACTTTTCGGGATCGGAGGCCCATCGCACTTATAAATTTCTGTCATTCGGGATAGAGGCCCGCTGCAAATTTATTTTTCGGGATAAGAGGCCCATTGCACTTTTAATCTTCTCGGGATTAGAGACCCATTGCACCTTTAAACTTTTGTCGTTTAATATTCGGGATCAGAGGTCCGCTGCAAATTTATTTTTCGGGATCAGACGCCCACTGCAATTTTAAATTTTTGTCACTTAACTTTCGGGATCAGAGGCCAATGCATTTTTAATTTTCTATTATTTTCAGGGTTCAGAGGCCCATCTCACTTTTAATTTTCTGTTATTTATTGCTGTGCCTGCATCATTTGCATTTAATCTCTTTGTATAGTCGAATGCATTTCCCGGACAAAATGAGTGTTCTTTTTCTTTACTCGTTCCTTACTATGATAACATAAAGAGTCACGACTCTTCATGATTTCTAGTAAGCAACAAGTAAAGAGGGGCAACTGTGAACACCCCATTTTGACCAGGTCCCTTTTAATTTTTTTTGTTTAAATTTACAAAAGTCCAAAAAAAAATTGACAAGCTCAAAATCATAAAAAAAAAAAATTGTTTTTACTTGCAAGTTTGTCATTTTAACTTAGCGATAAAGAAAATATAAAAATAAAATAAGATAAAATATTTCATTGTCTATTTTGTTTGTCTTATGAGCATAAGAAAAAACAATAAATATAATAAGTCATGGTGTTTTCAATTATTGGGCCTGAATCATGTTCATTACCCATATTGCTAGCCCAAATTCGGATACCCCTATCTTTAACCCAAAGGCTGAACTTGTTCTCAACCTAGCTCCTTCCTCATCAGAAACACAAGTGCAGCCTCTCCATCCAGGTGAAACCCTCGAAGCCGCCTCATCAATTTGATTTTCTTTCCTTTCTCAACCAAGCTCAATCACAGGTAAGTATGATTCCCTTCCTTTTTAGCCCCATATCTGAGATTAATTGCGTTTTTTTTCTTTCCTCTTCTGCAGATTGGGGAGCGAAAATGGACATGCTAGGAACCCTATAAAAAGAAAGGATGAAGAGAAGAAGAGGAGGACCCATCGATCCAGAGAACAGGAACTGGTAAAAAAAAGGCACACAGAGTGTGAATTAGAGAGTGAAAGACAGTGTTGTTCTTAGGCTCTGTTATGTTCTAAGAGAAATCTTCTGATATCTTTTTCTTTTCTTAGTGGGTTCTTGTATTTTGGAGAGAAGATATTCATTGTAATTGAGGGTCTCCATCTAGAAACCTCCATTTTTTTTCCTGACATTGTAATGGTGCAATAACATGAAATGAAAATCATATCTTTCTTTAAGTTTTCATATGATGTCCCATAATTTTCCTTTTTCTTTTCTCTGTGTTTTCCACCTTTAATTTGTTAATTTTAATTCACTTATGGTATGATTTACTGCCTCTTAGTGCTAGTTTTCTATTTGATAAAACTTGTTTTTCTTAAGCAGCTTTTTCAACTTGTTTCCTACTTTTGATCAATTTTGGTTCCTCTTGTTATGATGGAGGAGGCAGCCAAGTGAATAGCATCAATTTTTTTTTCCTTTCTGTTGAATCGAAACAAAAGTTGTGTTTGCTTTAATTGCTGTTGTGTTACTATTTGTTACTGATGTGGAGTCCCTATGGTTAGCATCTAAGAGAAATTTGTTGTTGTAGCTGTGAATGTCAGAATCATCTTGTTTGATCTTGAAATGATTTGTCAGCCTATCAAGTTTAATCTTGTTCTGAATCATTTGTTATTCTCATCTTTTGAGCTCCTCATAATTGATGAATAAGACATTAGCAAGAAGCATCATTTTCTGTGATTTAATCTAATGTTTGCCATGTTCTTTGTATTCCATTCTTTTTAAAATTTGTGAGATATCAAGTGAATGGATTCTTATGTGGTGCCTGCAACAAACTTACTTTTGAAGCCTATCAGTTCTGTTTTTTTTAAAAGCTCATGAAGCCTTGGATGCACTATTACAGTTGTTGTTGAACATAAAAAACCAAATGGGATTTGGGTTTCGCTTCTTGTTAGCATTCCCCCAATGGCAAGCAAAGATGCCATAAAATGCCCAGGTAAGTCTTTAACTTGAAATGTTATCCTTGCAATGTAACTTTCAGTATATTCAAATTGATTTTTTTTTGACTCAATATATTCAAATTGATTGTCCATTGAAATAATTGTGAATTAACTTGCCTTTAATTTTCTTAGATTGACGTAGTCATAAAAAATGAAAAAATAACTAATTAAACCTTTTTATTGTAAATATTGATTCATAATTTATAAATTTTTTTTCTTGTAAATATTTTTTTGGGGTAAAATAAATATGTTAAAATTCATTAATTATTTGCGCAATTAATTTGGGTAACTATTTTTTTAACGGGTGTATTAGGGGTGCTGTGGGGTTAATTCTCTATCCTTCCCTATGCACAATCGACTTCCAAACTCAATTTGGTTCCTAAGGCCGTTTTTAAGGGTTTTTCCAATTTTTACCTAAATATTAAATAAAATTGGTGGTGACTCTACTTGTTTTCAAAAATCTTTTTCTTTTATCGTCCTCGTCGCGATTTTCGGTTGTGACAACTGCCATCCTTAAAACTTAGGTCTCTACCCTGAGCGAGCAACTCTCGCTGGTCTAAGAGATACTTATCTAACTTCTGACCCTCTCTAATCTGATCCATCAGACTGTTGGTAACCTTCAAGGTTTCAAGCCTAATACTCTTAGGGGTAAACTCACAAGCTAGACTAAGGTCTCTAAACTCTTCGATCAAATCCATCTCCCTAACCATCAAAGCAGAGACATGCAGGGTTTTCCTACTCAAGGCATCGGCCACCACATTGGCCTTTCCTGGGTGATAGGTCAGCTCGAAGTCATAATCCTTTAGAAACTCCATCCACCTACGCTGCCTCATATTCAACTCCTTTTGATCAAAGAGGTACTTCAAACTCTTATGATCACTAAAAACCTCAAAACTCGCTCCATACAGGTAATGCCTCCAGATCTTTAAGGCAAAAACCACAGCTCCTAACTCTAGGTCATGGGTAGGACAGTTCTTCTCATGGGTTTTCAACTGCCTAGAAGCGTAAGCAACTACCTTACCACTTTGCATCAACACACCACCTAACCCTTGCTTAGAAGCATCACAGTAAACTACGAAGGGTTCACTAGGATCTGGCAAAACTAACATTAGTGCTGATGTCAACCTATTCTTAAGGGTTTGGAAACTCTCTTCATACTTAGAGTCCCACACAAACAACTGTCCCTTCTTGGTGAGACGGGTTAAGGGTAAAGCTATCTTAGAGAAACCTTCTATAAACCGTCTATAGTACTCGGCTAACCCTACGAAACTCCTAATCTCGGTCACTGACTTTGGCGCTTCCCACTGGAGCACCGTCTCTACCTTAGCTGGGTTCACTGCTATGCCACCCTTAGAGATGACATGTCCTAAGAAGCTCACTTCCTCTAACCAGAACTCACACTTAGACAACTTAGCGTACAACTGCTTTTCCTTAAGGGTCCACAAGACAACCCTCAGGTGTTCCTCATGTTCCTTATTACTCTTGGTGTACTCTAAGATGTCATCTATAAACACCACCACAAACTTATCCAAGTAAAGGTGAAAGGTCTTGTTCATGTAGTCCATGAAGACCGCAGGAGCATTGGTCACACCAAAGGGCATAACCAAGTACTCATAGTGACTATATCCCGTTCTAAACGCTGTCTTCGAGATGTGCTCAGACTTAAACCAAATCTGATGGTACCCTGACCTCAAATCTATCTTTGAAAAGACGCAAGCGCCCATCAACTGGTCCATAAGATCATCAATCCTAGGGAGAGGATATCGATTCTTTATGGTCATCTTGTTGAGCAGTCGATAGTCGACACACAACCTCATACTACCATCCTTCTTCTTCACCAACAACACAGGTGCTCCCCACGGAGACACACTCGGCCTAATGAACTGCTTCTTCATCAGGTCCTCCAACTGTTCCTATAACTTAGCAAGCTCTAGAGGAGACATTCTATAGGGTGCTATGGAGATTGGCCTAGTTCCAGGCACTAAGTCTATGGTAAACTCAACATCTCTCTCTGGGGTAAGTTATAAACATCCCCCGGGAACACTTCAGGAAATTCCCGCATAACAGGCACGCTGGCAACATCAGGAGGGCTGCTCTCTACTTCCAGGGGAGCTAACATCATGTATACTTGGGCTTCGTCTCTCATCGAAGCTTGAACTTGGCTGACAGAGAGAAGGTTCGGATTCTTAGACTCCTTTGGAGTTCCAAAAATCAAGGTTTTATCAAAACAATTTAGAAGGACATGGTTGGAAGATAACCAGTCCATACCCAGAATAGATCAGTTAATTTCTCACAATTAAATTATCAAACAGCACAATATATCAAAGGGTCTCACACCTGAACATCGTCGTTTTAAAATATGAATTTATGAACACTTCAATATTTAGGCTCTAAAATTTCGTACTTAATCTCATGAGATATCCCAACCTCGTGATGAGTTGATCAGACTTGAATGCCACCCCAGGCCAAAAAGGCACACAGCCACAGGCACGCAGCCACGGGCACACAGCCAAAACCCATCGCACACTGTCCAAAACCGTGGCACAGTGATAACATCGTGAATGGGGTCTCATTGTCCTCCCGGCACAATGAAGAACATCGTAGCATGATCTACCTGATGCCGCAAGGTAATCACTCATAGAACCATAGCACGTCTGCCAAATGCATGCAAGAAAAACACTTTATTCTTGACACTTTTCTTTGTGTTATATCTTTATTTGTCAAGGCTCTCAAAAGCTTTCGACCAAACATCGTTTCAAACATCTTTAAAACTTTCATTAAAACACAGGACCTCAAAGTCCGAGTGCTCACTCACGAAACCCTAGACTGATGCATCAGGCTTAGGTTCGTGGTAATGGAAAACATCTCAAAAGGTTTTAACTCCTTTAAGTAGATACCCAGTCTACAACACAACGAACCTTAATACACCGACGTCCCGGTTATTAAGTTCAAACCTCTTTAAAACAATTTTCAACTTAAAACTTGATTTCGGAAAGTTTGTTAAGTGGGAAGATTTCTGTCATAAAACACCGGTTACCAAAAAAACATCATTTTCAGAAAAGAGGGTCACAGAGATTTGAAGTTCATCAAAAATACACGTTGCCATTTCTAAAATACTTGCCGTTGTCGGTTTTCCAAATTGCCGTCGTTAAGTCATTTTAAAGTATTTTATGGTAAAACTTAGCTTTTTCCGCTCAAACAATTTTCTAAATTCACGATTAAGTTATTTTCGCAGATTAATTTCACAAAATAACTTTTTATAATATTGCGGAATATCTTATGTAAAAATTAGCAGTAGTAAAATATTTTCACGGTTACCCCCTCTTTATGACACATAGTTCATTTTTTCATAAATAAATCATTAAAATAATAATATTTCTCAAATACTTGTTATTTTTCCCAAATAATATTTTCCATAAACATTATATTCCAACATTTCCCATAAAACATTGAATATAATTTATACAGCTTATTAAAGCTTTTATCTGCTTAATCAGTTGTGCACTGACCACTGTCAGGCTTCACAAACAACATCCAACATCATCATCAGAACTATATTACCAGAAAAATCATACATCATAGCAATATAATATATATATCTGTAGATAATTAAATAAATTACAAGCAGATAAATAACCGAAACACAGATAAACAACTTACAGCTATAAACACATAGCCAAATAAAATAAACCAGAAACACGACAACCACATAAACAAATATATACAGCCCAGAAACATGAACATATGGCCATCCGAATAACCCGTCAGGTAACCCCTCTTACCTCTCGAAGCTCCTCAGTGAAATTAAAAGAACTCTGTCGGTTGTCGGAAACCCTCGTACGCCGTAAAACAATTAACCTTCAACACAGAACCAAAAAATCCCTTAATCAAACAATTAAAACATCACTAATACACCTATATAGGTCACAGCCTAATAGGGTTTAGTTGCTAATCCAATTCCATAATCTCCTAAGTCATGGATTAAGGATCCTAATATACTAAAGATAATGGATTAAGACTAAACAACAAAGTTAAGAATCAAATCTTCCTAACTCATGATCATGTATGATTCGGCCATGATAAGTCCATAGGGTTAGGGATTTTTGTTTGACAAATCAACTTGGATTCAATAAACATACATACTAATAGGATGATAACCAAGATCATTTATGAAAAACTTGAACAAAAACTCATCAAACCTCACCCACTTAGGTTCGGCCAATACAAGGATTTAGGGTTTGAATTTTCATTTGATTGAGAGGATGAAGAATCACCTATTGGAATTGAGAAATGATCAAGAGATCTTGAAGGTCCTTCACAAACTTGCTTCTTTGTTCTTGGAGAAAGTTAGAACACTTTAGAACTTTGGAGAAGGTTGGAGAATGAAGTGGAATGTGTGAGAATGAGCTTGACTCTTCCAAGTTATGGGCAGCCACCACTCCCCCTTGGGCCTTGCGCATGGGCCTTGGCTTGTGGGCTTGGATTCATTTGTTTTGGCCCACCAAAATGCTTAAGGCATAAACATAATCTAGGAAACTTATATGATTTCAATTGGCTTCATGAAATTTAATCCATGGACAAAGATTTTGGGCCTCAAGGCCGCAGCCCTCTAATGGGTTTGGAGCAAAGATTCTGGCCTAATTCACTTGGAAAAGCATAGAAACTAACTTAGGGTCCAAAGTACAATTAAGAGAAAGTTCAAGGACTTAAGTGCAAAATCCTTCAAATTCTAATCCTAACCTTGTAGAATCTTCTAGACTCAAAAGTGTGACTCATCCACATGAATTATCTTAAAAATACATGATAAATTCTTTTTCTGCTTCCAGAAACTCCGTCATTTGCTCCGTCGTTTACCCGATTGAGTATAACGCCCGTAAAACGAATATTATTTTACTTTTAATGAAATAATTATAAAAATGCACAATCGTAGGAAATAAAATAAAAGTCTTAGGTTTTTCGTTCACGAGTTAAAATTAGGTCTTCTGGTCAGTATAAATATACTGTCAGTGAAAATAGCGGGTCGGGATTCGCCCGTCGTTTCAACCTAAATTTTAATCGTAGCTTTCTACGTTCAAGTAGAATTGAGTGGTAACCTCCGTTTATTTAAAATAATTTTCTAACACTCATATAAGTATATAAACATATTCCTGCTCATTTCTGTTATTTAAAACAGTGAAAAACAGGGTGTTACATTACTACCCTACTAAAAAAAAAATTTCGTCCTCAAAATTTCGCGACTCGAAAAACAACAGGATTTCTTATTCCCAACACTTTACTCTCACTGGAAAAAAAAAAACACAGAATAAATTCATCCAACTAAAAAGAATACAAGAATATCTCATGAATAAAGATTCTTTGATTGGTTCAGGGAAGTAAAAATGTATGATCGGTACACGTTTACAAACATGAATCTAAGAAAGCTTCTTCTCTCACAAGAATTTCCTTGCCAACAATTTAAAAGAACTATGGTCCGACAAGAATTCAGACTGAATCACTTTCTACCAAAAGTGAAAGTGACTAGAGCAAGTCTCATTGAGAAACTAGTTTTGTCAAGAAAGTGTCTATCCCGAACAACAATAGGACAGTCTAACATATAGAATTCCACCTTGAAGTTTAAAACAATGACATCATGAAAATCAAAGAAATAGATAATTTCAATATATCCACACACAATCCATCGAAACAAGTATGAATTGTACCCAAGTTTGAAAATTATCGCTAAGAGATTACCATCATAGTTTTGAGTCTCAGCTCTGACCATAGTATAAACTCTCCCTGCAGTCTTCCGTTTAACAGCATTGGTGTTGTTGAAAGCCGATCCACGCCGTGGCACATTGCAATCTTTCGCCAAATGTCCCACTTGATTACAATTGAAACACTTAGTCCCCTTTTCAGGGCAAGTATTCCTCATGTGACTTGGATCTCCACATCTATAGCACCTTCTAACTTGCCCTTGACTTTGGTTCATTTGGCCACCACTCTCCGATGCAACAAAATTCGAATGATGTTGTTGTCGATTCTGGTTATTCCCCGGTGGACGGAAATAAGGCTTTTTTTGATTTCGTTACTCTTTTTTATCCTGATTCTGGTTCTTGGAACGAACTGGTCCTCCAACAATTCCTTTATTATCTTTTTCCTTCGCCATCATCTCTATCTTCCAACTCATCTCGACCAGAGCTTGGAAAGTTCGGAGCTGCAAAGGTAAGACGGAAGTATTTGGCAAGCGATTCAAACTTAGCCGCATACTCTCCTATAGATAATCCTTGTTGTCGAAATTCCAGAAATTCCATTTCTTTCTCGATCCTAACACTCTCCGGAAAATACTTGTCCATGAATGCAGTTCGAAAAACGTTCCACGTAATTTCCTGATGATCATCTTCAAGCAGTTGTCTGACCCCTTTCCACCAATACTCTGCATCTCCTATCAGTAGGAAAGCAGCATAGGTAACTCTAACATCAGCTGGAGTAACCACCAGTTCAAAGATTTTCTCCAGCTCCTGAATCCGTAAATCAGCTTTCTCATGATCAGCATCCCCACCAAACTGTGAAGGATTTTGGCTTCGAAATGTAGTCAAAGCCTTGCCTTCCGCAGCCTGCAGATTCTGGGCATTCATAGATGCAGTTTGATTGGCAATAGCAGCAGCTGCCACATGTTCCATAGCCTGAGCGGCATAGTCC
This sequence comes from Echinosophora koreensis, assembly GCA_035048595.1. Lineage (NCBI taxonomy): Eukaryota > Viridiplantae > Streptophyta > Magnoliopsida > Fabales > Fabaceae > Echinosophora > Echinosophora koreensis. The sequence continues at coordinate 3,978,232 of JAPCYP010000016.1, read as the reverse complement.
ACTCCTTCCTCATAGTTTTCATTCACGTTGGCACGATCGCCAATAGGACCACCTCTGCGACCACGACCACATCCTCGTCCTCGTCCTCGTCCACGTCCACCTTCTGGTGCGAATTCCATAACTGACCTGCAGAATAGAATCAGTTAGACCGCAACCATAAAAATGAGACGTGCATTGGTGTATTAATACACATTACTTCTAAGAAGTAATTCAAACAAAACTTAACTCAGAAAACACAACATCAACACAACAGACCTATTTCCCAAAGATCCCGAAAGACTCGACCAGCTCTGATACCACTTATGTGACACCCTAACTTGGGTCATCACATGATTACCCGTTTGCAGAAAATAAAATCATAAATTCGCTTGTTGCTTCTAGAAAATAATGTTTTCTCAACGTTTGTCTTAAACAAAATATGGTGATAAAATTTTTCTTTTCAACATCATCACAACAACATTCAGATAATCACACTTAGATATATCGATATACATATATAAGTCATACAGCTATACTGCCTCGTATGTTTCACACTTAAACATTTATAATGAAAAGATTATTCCCAAAACATAACTTAACGTAAACCTAAGCTGGTCAAACACTACGACAAAAGAAGCAGCATCAACATGCCCCGAACTAAACATTCTTCTTCTTGTAGATGCCGTAGTCCTTAAGAGGTTCATTTGAATTCCACCACATAGAACCCAGAAAAGAAACCACAAATAAAACATGCAAGAGTGAGAAACCGACAAATGGATCATAACGCGAGAACCATATGTACGACACAACAAAACATGTACAAACCCAGATCAGTTAATTTCTCACAATTAAATTATCATACAGGGCAATATATCAAAGGGTCTCACACCCGAACATCGTCGTTTTAAAATATGAATGTATGAACACTTCAATATTTAGGCTCTAAAATTTCGTACTTAATCTCATGAGATATCCCAACCTCGTGATGAGTTGATTAGACTCGAATGCCACACCAGGCCAAAAAGGCACACTGCCACAGGCACGCTGCCACAGGCACACAGCCAAAACCCATCGCACACTGTCCAACACGGTGGCACAGTGATAACATCGTGAATGGGGTCTCATTTTCCTCCCGGCACAATGAAGAACATCATAGCATGATCTACCTGACGCTGCAAAGTAATCACTCATAGAACCATAGCACGTCTACCAAATGCATGCAAGAAAAACACTTTATTCTTGACACTTTTCTTTGTGTTATATCTTTCTTTATCAAGGCTCTCAAAAGCTTTCGACCAAACATCATTTCAAACATCTTTAAAACTTTCATTAAAACACAGGACCTCAAAGTCCGAGTGCTCAATCACGAAACCCTAGACTGATGCATCAGGCTTAGGTTCATGGTAATAGAAAACATCTCAAAATGTTTTAACTCCTTTAAGTAGATACCCAGTCTACAACACAACGAACCTTAATACCCCGACGTCTCAGTTATTAAGTTCAAACCTCTTTAAAATAGTTTTCAACTTAAAACTTGATTTCAGAAAGTTTGTTAAGTGGGAAGATTTCTGTCATAAAACACCGGTTTCCAAAAAAACATCATTTTCATAAAAGAAGGTCACAGAGATTTGAAGTTCATCAAAAATACACATTGCCGTTTCTAAAATACTTGCCGTTGTCGGTTTTCCAAATTGCCGTCGTTAAGTCATTTTAAAGTATTTTAAGGTAAAACTTAGATTTTTCCGTTTAAACAATTTTCTAAATTCACGGTTAAGTTATTTTCGCAGATTAATTTCACAAAATAACTTTTTATAATATTGCGGAATATCTTATGTAAAAGTTAGCAGTAGTAAAATATTTTCACGGTTACCCCCTCTCTGTGACACATAGTTCACTTTTTCATAAATAAATCATTAAAATAATAATATTTCTCAAATACTTGTTATTTTTCCCAAATAATATTTTCCATAAACATTATATTCCAACATTTCCCATAAAACATTGAATATAATTTATACAGCTTATTAAAGATTTTATCTGCTTAATCAGTTGTGCACTAACCACTGTCAGGCTTCACAAACAACATCCAACATCATCATCAGAACTATATTACCAAACAAATCATACATCATAGCAATATAATATATATCTGCAGATAATTAAATAAATTACAAGCAGATAAATAACCGAAACACAGATAAACAGCTTACAGCTATAAACACATAGCCAAATAAAATAAACCAGAAACACCACAACCACATAAACAAATATATACAGACCCCAAACATGAACATATGGCCATCCGAATAACTCGTCAGGTAACCCCTCTTACCTCTCGAAGCTCCTCAGTGAAATTAAAAGAACTCTGTCGGTTGTCGGAAACTCTCGTACGCCGTAAAACAATTAACATTCAACACACAACCAAACAATCCCTTAATCAAACAATTAAAACATCACTACTACACCTATATAGGTCACGGCCTAATAGGTTTTAGTTGCTAATCCAATTCCATAATCTCCTAAGTCATGGATTAAGGTTCCTAATATACTAAAGATAACGGATTAAGACTAAACAACAAAGTTAAGAATCAAATCTTCCTAACTCATGATCATGTATGATTCGGCCATGATAAGTCCATAGGGTTAGGGATTTTTGTTTGACAAATCAACTTGGATTCAATAAACATACATACTAATAGGATGATAACCAAGATCATTTATGAAAAACGTGAACAAAAACTCATCAAACCTCACCCACTTAGGTTCGGCCAATACAAGGATTTAGGGTTTGAATTTTCATTTGATAGACTAACATGGATTAAAGCTTGTAGACATACATGTCACATAGGATACATGATCATACATGAAAACCAATGAACAAAGTTTCCTCCTACTTTTTCCTATAGGTTCGGCCTTGATGAGAAAATAGGGGAGGAGATTTTTGATTACCACATGCTCTTGGATATAGACAATATACATGATTACAAGAACATAGGAAGTGGTTTCAACATCATGAGATTTTTCTAGAATTTGTTATGACTTTTCAGAGTTATAGATCTCAAAACTCAAACCATGGATGAACATGTTGAAGAAAGCTTTAAATCAAGAAAATTTGTGAACAAACTACACTTAGATGATTGAGAGGATGAAGAATCACCTATTGGAATTGAGAAATGATCAAGAGATCTTGAAGTTCCTTCACAAACTTGCTTCTTTGTTCTTGGAGAAAGTTAGAACACTTTACAACTTTGAAGAAGGTTGGAGAATGAAGTGGAAAGTGTGAGAATGAGCTTGACTCTTCCATGTTATGGGCAGCCACCACTCCCCCTTGGGCCTTGCGCATGGGCCTTGGCTTGTGGGCTTGGATTCAATTGTTTTGGCCCACCAAAATGCTTAAGGCATAAACATAATCTAGGAAACTTATATGATTTCAAATGGTTTCATGAAATTTAATCCATGGACAAAGAATTTGGGCCTCAAGGCCGCAGCCCTCTAATGGGTTTGGAGCAAAGATTCTGGCCCAATTCACTTGGAAAAGCATAGAAACTAACTTAGGGTCCAAAGTGCAATTAAGAGAAAGTTCAAGGACTTAACTGCAAAATCCTTCAAATTCTAATCCTAACCTTGTAGAATCTTCTAGACTCAAAAGTGTGACTCATCCACAAGAATCATCTTAAAAATACATGATAAATTCTTTATCTGCTTCCAGAAACTCCGTCATTTGCTCCGTCGGTTACCCGATTGAGTATAACGCCCGTAAAACGAATATTATTTCACTTTTAATGAAATAATTCTAAAAATGCACAATCGTAGGAAATAAAATAAAACTCTTAAGTTTTTTGTTCACGAGTTAAAATTAGGACTTCTGGTCAGTATAATATACTGTCAGTGAAAATAGCAGGCCGGGATTTGCCCGTCGTTTCATCCTAAATTTTAATCGTTGCTTTCTACGTTCAAGTAGAATTGAGTGGTAACCTCCGTTTATTTAAAATAATTTTCTAACACTGATATAAGTATATAAACATATTCCTGCTCATTTCTGTTATTTAAAATAGTAAAAAACAGGGTGTTACAAGTAGCACCCGAATCATGCAATACAGTTAATTGAGTTCCATCAATAAAACATGTAGCTTGGATCAAGTCATTAGACTCGGAGGCTTCGGCTCCATTAAGAGTAAAGACTCTTCCAGTGGTCTTCAGTCGGTTGGCCTGAGGCTTCTGGTTCTTGCTAGCGCTGGGAGGCTCGGCCTTAGCTCCATCAAACTCGCGGCTGATGTGTCCTGGCTTGCCACATTTGAAGCAGGTGACTTGTGTTTCCTTGCACTGGGACGAATAATGGTCCGTTGCTCCACACTTACCACACCTCATAGCTCTAGGGGTGTCAAAGAACCCACCCCTGAAGCTATTCTGCTGAAACTGTGGCTTCCTGCCACTCTGCTTGAAGTCCTTGCCCGTCGGGGCATACCGTTGCTTGCTCTTGTCCCTCTGGTCAGTCCTCTTGCCACTTTGACTATCCGATCCTCTGGAACTGGCAACCCTGAACTGACTATCATCTTCATAAATCCGACACTTGTTGACCAGAATCGGAAAAACTCTGATCTCCTGATAACTGATGGCTTGTTTGATCTCAGGCCGGAGTCCCGCTTCAAACTTCACGCACTTGGCTGCATACTCGCCCACTGCATACTTCTCCAGGAATCTCTATCTGAACACAGCCCATGTAACCACTGTGCCCTCGGCCTGCTTCCTCTGTCTGTAGTTATCCCACCAATGCTCCGCCTCCTCAGTCAACATGAAGGTGGCGAAGATGAGCTTCTGTTGATCATTACAGTCCATCACACGGAAGATCTTCTCTGTCTCCCTCAGCCACAACAATGCTCCCTCTAGGTCGTATGCTCCCTTGAACGACGGAGGGTTGTTCCTCTGGAACTTATCCAGTCCCTGGAACTCAGCTAGCCCACCAATTGTTGTTAGGGTTGACCTGACCAATAGCATTGGCTAAAAGTGCCAATGCGTCAGCAATTGCCTGATCGTTACGCCCTCTACCGGCCATTAGTTCCTGTACATGCCCAAAAACAACTTTTAGTACAGAACTTAAGCGGGTAAAAGCGATAGGCAACTAACTTAAACATCATTATCTATAACAAGTAGAGATAATCGAAACAAGAGTCACACAACAGACTTAAGACAGACTCATACCACGTCCGGACAGGGCCGAACAGCTCTGATACCACTAAATGTGACACCCTTCTACCCCGCATGTTAATAAGCATTTAAAATAAAACATATTAAATGAAAAACGTACGTTTATTGAATAAAATAAAATATTGTCCATGGGTAGAAAAGTCCCACATGACCCAGTTCACAACGCGGAAATTAAAATAAGTTTTAAACCATTAAAACATAACAAAGAAATAAACATAACCCAACCCCGATGTCACATACAAAGCTGGTATAACCGTTCTGGAATAAAATCCATGGAATTACAACTGAAATAATCTAACTAATAAGGAAACAAGCCCTAACTATGAGTGGCCGCTCCTCAGAGTCACTCCTCTCCAAGCTGCTCGTCATCCTCTGCAAGGTGCCAATCAGGCCAAATACAAACAAACAAACAAACAAACAAACATAGGGAGTAAGAATCATGTAAACATAATAGCAAGGAAGTAGGAAGTAAAGTAGATCATACAGACATGGCACCAACATAAACATACATCAATAGCATCAACATTTGACATGTAGTGCAATGCAATCGTACTCCGCTAAACCAACAATGCATGTGGATCCACTAAACTCGGGATGGACGACTTCGGAGTTAAATATCCACATTGAGAATATACTCAACGTCGGAGAATCTACTCCTTAGATAGCCAACGCATCAAACCAATGAATGCATCGTCACGGGGGCGCTAGGAGAATCTACTCCAACCGTGGATGGCCAGATCGTTGTACTCTAGGACGACCTCCCCTATGTCGAACATCCCTAAACAAAATCAACGATGCAATGCGTATGCAACACAACAACAACGGCAACGCCACCTCCATAACTCCAACGGAATCGACCGAAGATAACAACGGAATCAACCGTAACAACTTGCCTCTCGGAATCTACCTGAGGACTTAAGCGGAATCAACCGCAACACTTGGTGCAACCCTCGACCACCAAGGTATAACAACAAAACCTTAGACCCAAATCGCGGGGTCAAGGCTGCCTTGGCCAAAAAGCACCAAGGCACAGCTCAACAGCTTGCGGTACCCAATGGGCACCGACTTTCCAAACTTAACACCTCACCATCTCATCATCTTTAATTATCTTTAGTAACATTAGCCAAATTGTCTAATCAACTTATCATCATTGGGGAATGGGGTTTGAAACCCCTTAAGGTTCTTTAATTCTGTTTTGTCCAGGAGGGTTGAGCACGGTCGTGCTTAAACCCTAGCACCGTCGTGCTTAAACACGTGAAGGCGTACTGCCCTTTTAAGTGAAGCACGGTCGTGCTTCCTATTGAGCACGGTAGTGCTCAACAGTACGGTCATGCTCTTTGTCCTGCACGGCCGTACTGAACAGCGCAACCATTTTCCAGAATTCAACTGGGAGCACAGTCGTGCTCCCTATTCAGCAAGGTCGTGCTCATCGCGCGACAGTGCTGTTCTGGGAAGGAGCAGAGGCTGAAACATAACCAATTTTGTTAGGGTTTTAAAAATCCCATTAATCCTAAAGTCCATTAACACAATTTTTAAGGGTTAAAACACAGTAACAACCCCATCATCATAAACCATTTAACCAACAACATATGCCAAAAGCAACCATCACATATCAACATGTTCATTTAACCACATAACCTCAATAGTATAACATGAACTTAGGCATATAACAGCATGTTGACAATCAAATCATGTTATTAAGATAACCAACAACTTAATATATCAATCACATATTCATACAAATCAAACAGGGGTATGGGAACCCCTTTACTTTACCCTAATCCCAAGCCTATGTAAACACTACCCTTCTCCCCATACCTGGATTGAAGGTAGCTTTATCGGCATCCTAAACGACGAACCGATTCCTTCCCTTTAAGCGGCTCACACCCAAAACGGACCTTGGATCAACAGAAACACCAACGATTAGTTCCCCATTCAAGATAATGAAAAGGAAACTTAGAAAGGGAAGAAACGTTACCTATATACCTGACACGGATAAGCTAACGGTCTCCCAAGGTCTCCAGCACTCACGAAACTGCTCAAGATAGAGGAAAAAGGGAGAGAATTCGTTTTGGCCGCACAAGGGTGGCGCTGCTGCTACCAAAATTTAGGGTTAAACGTTAAACCCTCGATTCTGCTCACGTATATAAAACTCGGACCTGAGCACGGTCGTGCTCTCCCTTGATCATGGTCGTGCTCCACTTAGCATCACCGAGACGCGGTCAGCATATTGAGCACGGGCGTGCTCACTGTTGAGCACGGTCGAAACACGTTTCTGACTTTAAGCACGGGCGTACTGGTTAATGAGCACGGGCGTGCTCATGTACCAGAAAGGGACTTTTAAGCCAAAAATCCCACTAAGCCCTCAATCGATAATTCCAACTTAACAAAACAGACTTAAGGAAAATACTTACGAAAAACGGGGTGTTACACAAGCCTACCCGCAAATGGGTAGTAGAACACAAATGTTTTTGCTAGTGCCTCTCTAATGACTTCAACTGGGTCTCTCCCTGACATTGATGGTTCATGAGGATATATTTGTAGGATTGGACGGAATCCTCATTGATCATCTATGTCGGAGAGTTGTTTAACTTCTTTGGGAGTGGGTTTAGATGGAGCCAGGGCCGGCCCAAGGGGGAAGCTGGTAAAGCTAAGGCTTTGGGCCTCCTATATTTTTTCGTACTACCTATTTTAATAATACTTTTTTAAACAAATGTTAAATAGTCAGTTGTACAAAAGGTTGAATGAGCAACCGCACAAAAGTCTCTTCATTTTCGTCAATAATGGCTTATCTCACATATTTCTATCTCACCCACATAATGGCTCATTAATAAAATAACGTTAATATTTTTTAGTATTTTGCTATAAAAAATGAAAAATGATGCTCTTCTGATGACAACCAAATGGAGGGTTGCCTTTGAATGACCTTTTTGGTTGAATTCATAACATGTATGGCGCAAAACATTACAAGAACAAAACAAAGTTTCAGTGCAAAATTGTAACATAGATTAAAGTGAAGAAATAAAGAAGAAAATGGATGAGAAAGGAATGATCTAGGCGCCACAAACAAGGTTGTTTGATAAGCCAATGATGTTTGCCACAAGAATCTTGGATTCTTGATAAGAACTAGGTTTGGTTCAACCAAGAACCCAAGAGAAAAATTCTCTCACAATGGATTTCAATCCAAAATTCAACTTCCAAGTTATCTTATTCATGTATGTAGGCGTGTTACATATAGGCATGGTTCCCACAAATATGATTTCACACTTTGTCTTCCAAGATTCCATAACCCCTCATAACTAGCCTAATTCATGACACTAATGACTCACTAACACTAAACTTCACTCAGCCACCAAAACATAAACACGCCCCCACCTCCTCTTGATTATGGGTGGTTACACTTTGCTTCTCAAATTAAAAAGTGTAACCCCCATAATTTACATTAAAAGGAATCTCAACCTACACTAATTTAACATGTGTAGAATAGGAAACATGGGCTGCAACAATTTGCCATAATAGACCCACTTACATAATTTCCACACTTATTGAATTATCAAAGAAAACAATTAAAGACTTGGACTTCATGAATTTCGCCCCCCTTGTCATGGATCTTCTAGTTGGATAAGGTAAGTGACCAACTTGGGCTCCATTCCATCCAATCTTGCATTTGGGCCTGATCCCATCATAAGAACCATTATTTGAATGAAGACTTGTTGGGCTTTCTTGGTTGTAACTCTTGCCATAGACCCATCAAGTCCTTGTGTTGTTTCTTGGACCATGCTCCTTATTGGGCTCTTTTCATCCTTGAGGAAAAGTTGACTTGCTCCCCCTTGGCTCACATCATCTCCTCCTTCTTTGAATGAATTCGACCACGAATTGAAATCTTCATCACCACAATTAGTCTTTTCTGGGGCATCTATAGTGTCCTTCACAATCATATTGAGCTTTTTGGACTCCATGCAAGTTTCCAAAACATAGTGTACTTCCCTTGGAATGAAATCTCCAAATTTCTGCATAAGAGTTACAACACCATTAGACAAAAAGAGATCATTAGAAGTGTTAGCAACCAAATAAAAATTCTTGTAATGAATTAAGCTTTGGGGCTGCCTTGAAATTAAAGCCTTCTCCTCTTCACTTTCCACTGCCAAATAACTCTTTTTCTCACTAATTTCCACAATATTTTTCTCACTATTTTTCACACTATTTTTCTCTTGATCACCTTTTTCTTCAATCTTTTTTTTACTCTCTTTTTCAATCTTTTTCTCAATTTCTTTTTCATTATTTTTCTCAATCTCTTTTTCAATCTTTTCCTCAACCTCTTTTTCAATTTCATTTTCTTTTCTCTCTTGCTCTCTTTTTTTCCTCATTTTCACTTGATCCTCACAAACTTGCTTTGGAGATAAAGGAGAAAGTATGACCTTTCGGTCTTGATACATGAAAGTGAACTTATTTGAGAACCCATCATGGATGGCCTTCTTGTCATATTGCCAAGGCCTTCCCAACAACATATGGCTTGCCTCCATAGGCACCACATCACAAAGTACACAATCTTCATACTTCCCAATTGAGAATGGGACCTCCACTTGTTTGTTCACAATTATTTCTCCATTCTCATTCAACCATTGAAGCCTATAGGGTCTTGGATGTGCCTTAATTACAAGATTTAGTTTGGACACCAATCTAGTGCTAACAACATTGACACAACTTTCACCATCAATGATTAGGGAACATACCTTCCCTTGAGTTAGACATCTAGAATGAAAGATATTCTCCCTTTGGTTTGCTTCAAGATCCTTCACTTGGTTCCCCAATAGCCTCCTCACCATAAGTAAATCACCATCCGGCATGAATACATCTTCTTCACTTTCCTCCTTACTTGAAGCCTCGGATTGTGATACCACTTCTCCATTTCTTGACACCATTGTTCTCTTTGTTGGACATTGGGATGCAATGTGTCCATGGCCTAAACATTTGAAGCACTTTACATCACGGCTTCTAGAACTTGTTTCCAATGGCTTTTTCCCTTGAGATGTAGACACAACCTCCTTAGAAGATGAATTACCCTCCTTCTTGGAATCTTCTTTCCAACTTGAAGATGACAACTTTGAAGGAGAACGAAATTTGTACTTTCTCCTCTTGAGTTGTTGTTCCACTTTGATAGCTTGTTGGACCAAATCTTCTAGCTCCACATAGTGTTGTAATTCCACAACATCTTGAATATCTTGATTTAATCCATGTAAGAACCTTGCCATGGTAGCCTCCCTATCTTCTTGCAAATTTGACCTAAGTAAGGCCAATTCCATCTCCTTGAAATACTCATCAACGCTTTTGGTTCCTTGGGTAAGCCTTAGTAACTTGTTATGAATGTCCCTTTGATAATGACTTGGGACAAACCTCCTTCTCATGATAAGCTTCATCTCTTCCCAAGTATCAATGGGCTCAGCTCCAATTCTCCTCCTCTCCTTTTGTAGTTGATCCCACCACACAAGGGCATACTCTTTGAATTCAAGGGCTGCTACCTTCACCTTCTTTCCTTTATTGTAAGAGTTACAATAAAAAACCTGCTCAATTTTTAACTCCCACTCCAAGTAAGCCTCCGGATCATTCTTCCCAATAAAGGAAGGAACTTTGATTTTGACCCCTTCAAGCCTATCATCACGCCTCCTTCCCCTATGTCCTCCTCCTCTATGTCTTCCACCTCTAGGCCTTTCTCTTTCACTATCATAGTCACTTGATTCATCATGGTTGTGAAAGTTGGCAAGTTGTCTATCAAAATTTGTTTGCATTTGCTCCATTTGTCTTTGGAGAGCTTGGACTTGATTGGCCATCCTAGCTTGTAGAGTGGCTGACCTTGGAGATAATGGTGCACTATCCTCATTGTTGGCCATGATTGAGTAGAAGAAAATATGTGTATTTCCTCACAACACTCCCTCACTAGTCACACAATGGAAATTTTCACTCTTTTGGCTTTTTCCACACAAGATGTATTTTTCACTCTTGCCTTTTTCCTCTCAAATGTTCACCTTGAGTTCTTAGAGGAATCAAATACAAAACACAAAAATCCAAAAATCAAGTAACAAAATCACAAAACTTATCAAAACAAGGAAACAAAAAGGAAAGGCTAGAAAAGAAAGACTTTTAGAAACAAAGAAATGAAGGAAGAAGGGAAATATTTTCAAAAACACAACTTGCTCAAATAGAACTTTAACTTCTCTTTTTTTTCTCAATTCCTTTTGGCACGAAATTTTTTTTTTTAATAATTGGGTCACGGGCGTGATGTAGATCATGGCCTACCCGTGATCCTCTTTGGATCACACTCTTTCTGTGTCACGGGCGAGATGAGCGTCACGACCTGCCCGTGATCGTCTCTGGAATTCACAATTCTTGGCGTCACGGCCGTGATGAATTTCACGGCTTGCCCGTGATTGTCTCTGGAATTCACAAAGAAAATTTCACACTTGAAAATCTTTTTCTTTTTTAGCAATAACACAATTTTCGAAAACTTCCCTTCACAAACAGAATCAAAGTAATATTTTTTTGATTTTGGGTTTTGAAAGAAAAGAAAGAAAGTAGAAAGATGAAGAACACAAGATACCAAATTCAACCAAAGCCTAAGCTTTGATACCACTTGATGACAACCAAATGGAGGGTTGCCTTTGAATGACCTTTTTGGTTGAATTCATAACATGTAGGGCGCAAAACATTACAAAAACAAAACAAAGTTTAAGTGCAGAATTGTAACATAGATTAAAGTGAAGAAATAAAGAAGAAAATGGATGAGAAAGGAATGATCTAGGCGCCACAAACAAGGTTGTTTAATAAGCCAATGATGTTCGCCACAAGAATCTTGGATTCTTGATAAGAACTAGGTTTGGTTCAACCAAGAACCCAAGAGAACAATTCTCTCACAATGGATTTCAATCCAAAATTCAACTTCCAAGTTATCTTATTCATGTATGTAGGTGTGTTACATATAGGCATGGTTGCCAAAAATCTGATTTCAAACTTTGTCTTCCAAGATTCCATAACCCTCATAACTAGCCTAATTCATAACACTAATGACTCACTAACACTAAACTTCACTCAGCCACCAAAACATAAACATGCCCCCACCTCCTCTTGATTATGGGTGGTTACACATTGCTTCTCAAATTAAAAAGTGTAACCCCCATAATTTACATTAAAAGGAATCTCATCCTACACTAATTTAACATGTGTAGAATAGGAAAGATGGGCTGCAACAATTTGCCATAATGGACCCACTTACATAATTCCCACACTTATTGAATTATCAAAGAAAACAATTAAAGACTTGGACTTCATGAATTTCGCCCCCCTTGTCATGGATCTTCTAGTTGGATAAGGTAAGTGACCAACTTGGGCTTCATTCCATCCAATCTTGCATTTGAGCTTGATCCCATCATAAGAACCATTATTTGAATGAAGACTTGTTGGGCTTTCTTGGTTGTAACTCTTGTCATAGACCCATCAAGTCCTTGTGTTGTTTCTTGGACCATGCTCCTTATTGGGCTCTTTTCATCCTTGAAGAAAAGTTGACTTGCCCCCCCCTTGGCTCACATCATCTTCTCTCATGACTCATCTCTATCAGTGTGTCTTACTCATCTCTCTTCTACTTTGGCCTTTCAATCACGTCACTCTCTCTCTCGGACTCTCATCAATTTGACAATTTCTTTCACAAACTCTTTTCTCTCAATATATAATACTATTTGTTATTTATTTTGTTTCACAAAAAAAAAATTTCAAAAGCTTCACTTTTCAAACTCTCTCACTCTCATCACGTCCTTACTCATTGTCTCATCCATTCTCAATTCACTCAAGTTTACGGTAAACTCAATTAGTAAAAATATGCAATCAAAGGATATGTGTATCGATGTTGCTATACAACAATTGAAAGGTCTTATTTCATTTTTTTGAAAAATATATAGGGAAGAATGATTTGAAAATGCTATAATTTCTGCTAAAGAAATTGCTATATAAATGGATATAGAACCTAAGTTCCATGAAAAACCGTACTATTCGTAGAAAGAAACAATTTGATGAGATTATTGACAATGAAGTTGTAAAATCTCCTGAAGAATCATTTAAAGTTGATTACTTCTTGTACATAATAGATAAAGCAGTCACTTCATTTCAAAGTAGATTTGAACAATTTAAAATGTATCAAGATATTTTTGGTTTTCTATTTAGTGTTGAGAAATTAAGGTCATTAGATAATAAAAATTTAAAAGAAAATTGTCTCAACTTTGAATATTCATTAAAACATAATGACAACTCTTATATTGATGGATTAGATTTATTTACAGAACTGAACACCAAAAAAAAAAAGATTTATTTACAAAACTAAAATTTTTAAGAGAAATTATACAAGTGAAAAATGATACACCAATTGACATGCTTAACTATATAATAAGACTTGATTCTTTTCCATATGCAATTGTTTATAGAATAATGTTAACGATTCTCGTAAATGTTGCTTCGACACAAAAAAGTTTTTCAAAATTAAAATTAATAAAATCTTATCTTAGATCGACAATGTTTCAACAAAGATTAAGTGGAATAACTTTATTATCGATTGAAAAAGAATTGTTAAATGAAATCGATTATAATAAATTAATAAATGATTTTACATCCCAAAAAAATTAAACTTTTAAAAAAAATATAATAATTTTAATAAAATTTTATTATTTATTTTAAAATGCCTCACTTTAGAATTCGTTTTAGACCTTCAAAAATGTTGGGCCGGCCCTGGATGGAGCCACCAACTCTGGTTGGCATCTCCTTACTATAAACGGTAGAGAGGGAGATAATGGTGAAGACATATATATTAATTATGAGAAAAATAGGAATTGCTTGTGCCAAGAAAGATTGAAAGAGAGTTAGTAAGTGTTGTACTATGCAGTTTGAGTGAATGAATGGCGCAAGTTTTTCTAGCATTACTCAGCATTTATAATGGGACAGATTATTATTGTTGGAGTGAAAAATGCCACCACGTTTTATTGGTGGCTAGGAATGATGTTTTGTGGATAGAACGGGATGCGTACGTGCACCACGTTGATTTGTCGGTCATATATGTAGCACAAATTTAGCATGGAAAATTCTTAGCTTCCCGTGGCCACAAGCCTGTGGAATCTAAGGGCGTACGAAACTCTGTCCGGCCTAGAATCCGTCCCGACTCGTAATGTTCGGGCTGGGACTAATTCTAACCCATGGAAGAAAAAAGATGAACTTATGTCCCATTTAATGATCCGGTATCAGGTCTAGGACGAGTCTGGGTTGACCTTCAGGTTACCCAGCTCGTCCCATATAATAAAATTCTACTTTTATTTTTATCCCTTCTTATGTTTCATGCACGGTTACTAAGAAAGAAGTTTGAAGTAAATTATTAAACTTTTTTTCTCATATCTCACGTCTCACAGGGTCCAATTGATGGCTTTTAGGAAGTATTTTGTGGCTTTTGTAACATTGAAAGAATAATGTTTGATGAAAATATCCTATTTGTAACAATGTGACTTTGGTAACACAAGCATCCAGCAAAAAGATCTATTTGTTGATATTTTGTATATCCAGTTTTAGATCTATTTGGTGACACGAGATCAATTGATGACTTTTAGATAACATCTTTTGTTGATATTTTGGTTTATAAAAAAAATAACATTTTTCACACTCACGAAAATTTAGTTTACAAAGAATTTATTTAGCTTCGAGTAAAACCGGCCTGGTCTCATTTAGATCCAGTTTCAACCAACCCATATATTATCGGTTCCTTCTGGTCTATGGACGAGTTTGGGTTTAAAAAATTGACCCTATCAGTGTTTAGAGTCAGGTAAGGGATAAACATAACCCGTCTCAACCCATCCCTCGCTCACCCCTGGTGGGATCGATGAATTAATTCAGTTATTCATTTTTATATTATTTTAATTTTGTAGTGTGTGTGTGTGTATATATATATATATATATATATATATAGGGGACGACTCAAGTGGGAAGAGTGTGTTATTATGAGAGATGAGATGAGTATATATGGACCTTTGGATCACACATGAATGGTCAAGATTAAAACACAAAGTCATGTGACTTTTTTAAGTGATCACATGACCACCAACTAACTTTTAATCCTGACCATCCATGTATGGTTTAATGGCCCAGATTTGTTCCTCCCACTCTCATAATAAGACACTCCTCTCACTAGAGTTGCCCCATATATATATAAGTGAGAGGGCATTTTTTATGTGAGAGTGAAAGGATTATATCATAACCATTATATCAAACTTTAAACGGTCAAGATTAAACCACAAAGTCATGTGACTTTTTTATGTGGTCATGTGACATTTTAAAACTATGAAATAATTTTTAATCTCAACTATCCATGTATAGTTGTATGGTCCAGATTGACTCCTCTCACTCTCATATAAAAAAGGTCCTCCCACTAGATACATCCTCTCTCTCTCTCTCTCTCTCTCTCTATATATATATATATATATATATATATATATATATTCTAATTAATTGCTTTGTGGGATTGGTGATTTGAATACAGAATTTTACATACATATGCATAAATCAAGTATGATTGTTTTTTTCTGTCACAGAAAAAAAGTATGTTTTTTTTTTTTTTTTTATAAATATTATAGTAAAATTGATCAAAAAACATTTGTTTTGGAAATAATAATATGTAAATAATGAAGGATGAAAATTTAGGTAAAAAAAGAACTTGATAAAAAAGTGATAAAATAATTTTTATTTGTAATATATAATTATCCTTTTGGAGAAGTAAAATGCCGCGGTACTTATACAAAACATTCACACATTTCCTTGTGTCTTCTTGTTTCTAAAAAAGGATTGTTGGTTTTATATGTGTGTTAAATAAGAAGTATGATTTTCTTTCCTTTTTATATTTAAAAATAGTGTAAAAGTAATAATATAATACAAATTATTTAAGCCAAATTATATTAATTTTTTAATAATAGAATAAGAAAAATCATATAATACATGTAGAACTTCCTTGAATATGTGTGGACACATCGGCTCTGTGGTCAAAAATAAGAAGATATAAGGAATTCTAGCTTTCAATAGATTGTTTTTATTTAATTTAATATATTTCAGTGTAATAACAATATAACACATATAAAAATAATAATTAATTATTAATTAATCATTAGTGAAAATATTATGCTATAATATATTAAAATCAATTTTTTATTTAAATCATTTCCTGTAGCATATGTCTTTCGAAAGAATTTAGGTGCATTATAGAAGCGACCTCCACCACATAATGTAAAGTCTTAACCTATCAAACAAAAAACAAAAAATTTTGGATGTAAAGAGTTCGCTAACAACGTAATATGACATTATTCTCTAAAAAAAAAAACAAAAACAAAAAAACAAAAATTATGGATGTAAAGTGTTCCCTAACAACGTAATATGACATTATGGAACAGAAAACATGCCTAAGTTTGTTTAAGAAATATCGATTCCATTTTAACCGATATCGAAAATGAGACGATGATATTTTTGAAATTAATGTCAAAACTTCTCACTTCTTAAAATAACCGATTTTAAAACCTTTTAACATCGATTCCTTTTCACAACCGATGTCTAAAAAGAAAACAAATAGGAAATTCTAAATTCTGTCTAACTTTTGACATTGGCTCAAAAATCGATTTTGAAAGTCAATTTTAACCAATTTTAAAAGTGTTCTATGCACTAGTGTCATGATCATTCTTTCGCCTTCATCATACCCATTCTTTTCTGCACTAATATTCATAAGTAGTGCGGAAACCACTTTATAAAAAAAAAAAATCAAGACCAATCCTTTTCTTATAACAGTGTTTTTTAATTAATTAATTATGAAAAATAAATGATTTTAATAATTGATTATATATAATGGATCGTTATTATAATTGATTATTATCAAATAGTTATAGTTATAATAATATATATGTGTGTATACAGGGGTGTTTGCGGTTCAGTTTGGATCGGTTTCGAGGAAAAAAGTCATTCGATCCAAAGTAAAAAAAGGCATGTGGTTCGGTTCGGTTTGGATGGCTTCTTAAAAAATATCTGATCCAATTAAATGTGATTTGGATCGGTTAGGTTGATTCGATTTTTAGTCACGCATCATTAGTTAAATAACATAGTATAAGAATCATATAATCTACTTGTAAAAAAAAACATATAATCTACCAGAATATGAGGCCGTTTGTTGTGTGAAATGAAACCTCTGACCAAAATACCTATTAAGTTCAGGTACTGTTACGGTAATACTTGGTCTTGATTAAAAAAAAATCCATTTTTTCTTCACACACAGACATTTGATTCAAAAAATACTTGTTCCATTTTTTCTTGCACATTTCCAAAACATCCATTTTAGACCCAGTAGAAGTTTCGACTCAACATCACAAAATACATATTGTGGTCAAACGGAAATACAATCAGAACAGAGAAAAACTTCTCAGAGTTAAAATAAAAAAATAAAATTAAAATCCAAGATAGAAAACAAAAGAGTACAAACTTGAAAGACTCAAGGAACCTGCCAAGCAATCACCTGTCACCAGAAGCAGCGTCGGCCGGCGAGCAGCGAGAAGGAGCGCGAGGCGGCGGCGAAGCAGGAAGGGACGATGATCAGGAATGACCACGAGCACCGAGCAGCGAGAAGCCGAGAAGGAGCTCGAGCTGAGATGACGAGACGGGGATGCGAGGTGGCGGCGAGAGGGGCACGAGTTGGCGGCTGCCAGAGGGGAGGACTCTCTTCTGAGTTACTAAAGGGAGACTTAGGGTTAGGGAAGGGACTCTTCAGAGATGAGAGTGAATCAATGAAATAATAAGAAATTACAATTACAAAGGTCTGAGTAAAAGTGCGGATAGAGTCAAACGACAACATCAAAACGGCAATAAGAGGCCATTAAACGCGCATGTAAATAACTCATGTATAAAATATCGGTTTGGTTCCTGAACCTCCAACCGAAAATCGAACCGATCCGATCGGTTCTCTTTAAAATTGATCCAAATAAATTTGATTCACATTGGTTTTCAATTATTTTGGATCAGTTTTACGGTTTTTTTGGACCGGTTTGAATCTGAACACCCCTATTTATATATATGTATATTATGATAAAGGTAACCGTATATATCTATTGTACTGGTTTTTTTTTTTTTTAACAAAGCCTATTGTACTGTTATAAGTAGTGAAAATTATATTGCAATTGATTAATTTAACTTTATTTTTTATATAAGCTAATATATTAAAATGAGTACAATGGGTACCCAAACCCAATTTACAAAAAGAGCAAGTAGTACAAGGAGGTTGAAAGGTAAATGTTTAACTAAGAGAATATATAAAAATACAAGAAGGTTGAAAACTACCCAAACCCCCACCCTATTGGCCCAGCTGATTTCCAATCATCCAGAACTCAAAAAATCGTGATGTGCATTCTGTGCACCTACTAAACATGATCCAACTTCAAAGTATATTATAGCTTGATAGGAAGAGCTGAATGACACTTGAAGGAACCTTGAGGCAAGATTAACAGCATACTGTGATGTACAAATTATAACAGACCAAGTGATCCAATAGAGACCCTCCAAGACTCTCAATTTGTCACTTTAACTTCATGCAAAAACTCCCCCACTGACACCACATCTTAGCACACAAGAGCAGCCACATATCCGTAGGTGATGCAGCTAGGTGATGGAAGAGTAAGAGCCAACAATTCGTTGATCAGATTCAACTAGATCTAACTTTCTGCAGCCAATAATAGAGTCAAAACTGAACACCTAAAGTATGAGATCAGCCACCATCAAGGATCTTCTATGCGGGCATTTCCTTCAAACCAGACCCGAACCTAAATCTCCACAAGACAGACCCAAAACAATGCACTTGTAAACATAAGCCCCTATTTCACCCATATAAAGTTAGATATATTAGCCATAGCAGGAATAGTTATTTTAGTTATCATTTATCAGGATTTACAATTGGTTATTATTCTGTTTACTCTGTTTAGATAAGTTAGTGTTAGCTATATTAGATGATCATAGTTTGTTAGATAAATATAGTTTGCTTCTGTTATTTCAGTCAAGTCTTCCTTGACTTAGTCTTTAGCAAGGAAGCTATATAAACCATTGTAAACTCTCTCTTCAATAATAAGAAAGATTACTATTCAGATCAATTATGCATTCTTGTTCATAATATGGTATCAGCTTTCGTTTTGCTAACCTAGCTTCCGCAATCTTTCAAGTTCTTCTCAATGGCTGACGAGTCTATCACATCCAACCCATAGCAACAATAACGGTGGCAACACCACCTCCTCCACCACCAATTGATCCAACCCAAAACCCAAATAACCCCTATTACTTACATCCTAGCGAAAACCCAGGTTTTGTTCTTGTATCTCCACCATTCAATGGTGAAAACTACTACACCTGGAGCAGAGCCATCAAACGCGCTCTGTCATCCAAGAACAAGATTCAGTTCATTAATGGTACCGTTCCACAGCCCCCTGAGTCTGATTCTTTATACGGTCCATGGGTTCGCTGCAATCACCTTGCCTCATGGATTACCCACACTTAATCTCCTCATATCTTGCACAGCACCATTTCTTTTGATAGTGCAAGAGACCTATGGCTGGATCTAGAAATTCGTTTTAACAAAGGCAATAACTTTCGAATGTCAGATTTGCTTCAAGAAATTCACTCAATTTGCCAAGGTGACAAGTCTTTATCTACCTTTTTCACTGATAAGAAAATCATTTGGGATGAACTGGAATTTCTTTGCCCAACCCCTTCTTGTGTCTGTGTTGTTAAATGCTCTTTCTCCTTAAACAAATCTGTTCAAACCTACAAAAACAAGGAGCACACCATCTGTTTTCTTAAAGGGCTCAATGAGTCCTACCAATTTGTTCGTTCACAGATTCTGATCATGAACCCTTTGCCATCGGTTAGTGAGGCATATTCACTGGTTCTTCAACAAGAAAGACCATCTTCTTCTACCCAACTCATAGACTCCACTGCTTTTGCCACCAATTCTTCCAATTTCAACAATTCAGGACGTGGGTTTTCCAATCAAGGAAAAGGCAGGGGTCGCTCTAACAACAACAGACAACAAATGCTTTGCTCTTATTGCCATCGCTCTGATCACACTGTTAATACATGTTATTTTAAGCATGGTTTCCCCCCGGGATATAGAACAAGAAATCAAAGTTCGACCATGCAACGTTCCACCAACACTCAAGATTCTGGCACCAAGGTTGATACAATGCAACCTTCCAATGCAGAGCAGCCTCTTTCCTTGACCAGAGATGACTATCAATATCTCATCTCCTTTTTACATGCCAACAAACAAGAAAATCCTCCCACTGTGAGTTCTATTCCTAGGCCTTCAACATCTGACATTAATCCTCATGTAGTCTCCAATATCACTCAATCAGGTATTCCCTCATCCACACATTCTCTTTGGTTATTAGATTCAGGTGCAAGTGATCATGTGTGTCCATCCATACATTTTTTCAGTACTTATTATAGAATTAACCCTGTTGCTGTAAAATTACCAAATGGAGTGGTTCTTTATGCTTACTATTCTGGTACTATCCTTCGTAATTCCGATCTCTATATGTATGATGTGTTACATGCTCCTGATTTTCGCTTTAATCTCATTTCAGTCTCCAAATTGACCTCCACCCTAAATTGTCAACTCATATTCTCTTCTTCTTCTTGTGACATTCAGGAAAGATCTACCCAGAGGATGATTGGACATGCTGATGTGCACAACAATCTATACATCATTTGGCATGCTCCCACACCTCTCTTGTGTAAAAACTCAATTCATAGTAATGTTGTTTTCAATTCTGTTAGCAATAAAGACACCAATAATCAAAACAATGATTCTTTTGACTTGTGGCATTTTAGGTTAGGCCACCCTTCTTATGAAGTTTTGCGTAACCTTTGTAAACATTTCCCTTATATTGTTTCTAATAAAGGTTTGATTTGTGATTCATGTCATCTTGCTAAACAAAGTAGATTACCTTTTCCACACAGCATGACTATCTCTACTAATACTTTTGATTTAATTCATATGGATATATAGGGGCCAATTGGTGTTCCTTCCTTTCAAGGACATCATTATTTCTTGACTATTGTTGATGATTTTAGTAGATTTACTTGGATATTTCTCTTGAAGGCCAAATCTGATACTAGGGACAACATTAAATATTTCTTTAGCTAGGTATCCACTCAATTTTCTTGGCAGTGAATTTCACATGCCATCTTTTTATGCTACTTTAGGGATTTTACATCAAACTTCTTGCGTTGAAACTCCTCAACAAAATTCAGTTGTTGAACGCAAGCATAGACACTTGTTGAATGTTACAAGTGTAACACCCTGAATTCCACCCTATGTTAATAAATGTTAATGTGTTAGACTTAGCTTATATATGCTTATTATGCTTGTTCTTGATGTCTAAGTTCATGTTGGGAAGGTTTAGCCTTAGGATGGTTCAATTGTCTTAGAGTCCTAGTAACCTGTTTCACCGTTTTGGCCATATCTTGAGTTCTAGATGTCCGATCAAGATGATCTTGGTGGCGTTGGAAATCTAAGAGAATTATCTACAAGTCTTATTTCTTGTGTTTTGGCCAAATTCGACTGTTTCGGCATCGCCCACGAGCATTTCCTCGCCCCGCGAAAATAAAAAATTCAGCTTTACGCTTTCGGGTTTGCCTCGCTAATCCAGCTGACAAATTGGTTCTCTGGCTTGCCCCCCGAAAGGGAGTTCGCCCCGCAAATACGTACAGAACCAGAAAACACGTTTTAGGTTCTTTTTAGGCCCAAATCGTATTCCAACCCGTTTTCAACCCCTAAAACATGATCTAAACCCTAGTCTATCACGTCCCAACACTCAGAGCTGCCTCCCTTCTCTTTTTCTCTCAATTTCCATCAACCGTCTCAAGAAAACTCTCGCAAGATAATCCGTTCTTGCGCCGTTCTTCACCATTCGTTGATAGGAGAACATCGCTGCGAAGACGTGATCATCGTATTCGCTGTTTAAACCTTCAAACAAGGTAAGATTCGTACGCCTCATTCCTCTCGTTCTTTCCCTTTTGATTTCTTGGCCTAAGAGTCTAATTAAGATGTTTCCTTGTTGTTCTTGAGGTCGTAGATAAGTGCTTGTGAGACGAGACCCTAGATGACCACCTTTCTTCTTTTGAAACGTGAATCGCATACCAGGTATGGGAGAAGAATAGTGTATACACTAGGCTAGGGAGTAGCGTAAGATGAGGGGTTCCCATATCCCCGTTTATTGTTGTTATATTGTCATTGATGCCATGATCTGCCTGGTTGTATGATTTAGTTGTTTATATGTTTAATTGGGTTAATTGGTATTCTCATTTATTATAATTGTTGAGTTGTTCATGATGTGGTATGTCTATTAATTGTCTTGTGACATGAGTTTTGGTTGAATTGGTATGAATACCTATGTTATGAATGTTATTGTATGACATGAATTATGTTGGTTGGATATGTGGTTGATGATGATGTTGCCATTATGTTAAATACGTTAATAAGACCCTAAACAGTTTTAATTAGGACTCTTACTTAACAAAGAAATTAAGGGATTAATTCCCCAATGCTTCATAAGACATGAACCGCGTTAGTGAGTGGTGAGGTTTCATGCCGAATGTTTTAGTTACGACCCTAGGATCTGATTTGAGAGAATTAGGGAGCCTAAACTCTAAGAACACGTTGAACTCTGCCCAGAACAGTATGGCCGTGCTGAACAGGGAGCACGACCGTGCTCCCAGTTAAATTCTGGAAGGCAGGCCGCACATTTAGCATGGCCGTGCAGGACAGTGAGCACGACCGTGCTCCACTTAAATGGCAGCACGACCGTGCTGGGGTAAGCACGCCCGTGCTCCCCCCTACTGGTTAGAACCAGAAACTAATGAATTAAAGGGGTGTTTCACCCCAATTATCCCCAGATGATGTAATAATACACTAATCGATTGATAACAAGTTAGATAACTTAATTAAAGACTAATTAAGATGACAAAGAGTAATAAGTTGGTTAAGCCGGTACTCGATGGGTTACCGCATGTTGTTACGCTTTGGTGCTTTTTGGCCAAAGTGACCTCGATGCTTTATGGTCAAGGTGTTGTTACGTTGGACCTTAGTGCTTTTTGGCCAAGGGGGGCCCACCATGGTTTGGATCTAAGGTGTTGATGTTGATGTTGGTGATAAGTCTTGGGTGCTTTTAGGCCCAAGCAAAGGAGGTGGTTACCTTGTGTGTTGTTGTGCCATTTGCATAGAGCATTGGAGTTGATATTGAGGGGGATGTTCAACATAGGGGAGGTCATCCAAGTTATGATGATCTAGCCTAAGTCTCGGGTGGTTAACCCAGGGTTTGGTGAACCGTGCTCCCCCGAGGTGGTGTATCCAGTTATGATACGTCGGCTATCCAAGGGGTTCCTCCATGGTTTGGGAAACTGCTGGTATTGGTGCTTTTTGGCCAATACGGATATGTAACTCCGAAATTGGCTTCCTGAGTTAGTTGGATCCACATGCATTGATGGAGTAGTGGAGTAGGGTTGCATTGCACCGCATAGCATATGTGGATGATTAACATGCTGTTATAATATTAAATGATGATGTATGATGTTTGTTGCTATGCCTGATATGACGTATGTTCATCTTATTCCCTATTCCCATGTCGTTGTGTTTACATGATTTCTTACTCCCTGTTTTCCTGTTTCTGTTGTTGCATGTATTTCCTTTTGCAGAGGATGGTGAGCAGCCAGTGGAGGAGTGATTCTGAGGAGCCGCGACTCTAGTTAGAATGCTTAGTTATAGTTGTTAGTTTTGTTTAGTTATTTCAGTTTGTTTCCGTGATGTATCCGGATTTTGGTTATACCAACTCTGTACGTGACATCGGGGTTGGGTTTTTCTTTATCTGTCTTGTTTATGTTTTATTGTTTTAAAACTATGTTATTTCCGCGTTGTTTTCGTTGAGATGTGAAACCTTTTTTATCCAAGTTTTTATTTTAATCAAATAAATGCATGTTTTTATATTACCTCTTTTAAGTAAATGTTTTATATTAACATGCGGGGTAGAAAGGTGTCACAACAAGAGCACTCTTATTTCATTCTAAATTACCCATGCAATTTTTGTCATATGCTCTTTGTCATTCAGCACATCTTATTAACAAACTCCCAACCCTTGTCCTTAATAACAAAACCCCTTATGAAATGATGTATGCAGCCCCTCCTACTTTCTTAGATCTTAAAGTTTTTGGTTGCTTAGCTTATGCCTCCTGTTGCGACCGAAATCACGGCGGGAACGGCGAAAGAAAATGATTTTAGAAAAAAGTATAGAGTCGCCACCAATTTTATTTAATTTAGAAAAAATTGGAAAACCTTTAAAAAAGTGGTCCTTGGAACCAATTTGAGTTTCGAAAGTCGATTGTGCATAGGGAAGGGTGGAGAATTAACCCCCACAACACCCCTAATACACCCCTAATCTCTTCTCTATTGATGCTAGGATCCTCTCTTTTCACTATGTGTTTCTTGTTATACTCATAGCACTGTATTTCTTCTTCTTTCTGATTTTTTCTCTTTCTCTGATTGCTCCCTCTTCATCTGGTATGCTTGTGCTTTTTTATAGTGCAACTTTCACCCTTTAATTCCCCTACGAATTAGCATAGATAGCGGCAATTAAAACCTTGATTTAAACGAAAATGGAAGGGAATAATACTTACCTATGATTGAGCTTGAATGGGAAAGGAAAGAAAATCTGACTTGAAACCAAATTGATACCACAGGGTGGCTACTAGGGTTTATTGGAGGAGGGTGGAGTGGATCCGGTCATGGGTCAAAGAGATGGGTCTTGGGTAAGTATGTGGGTAATGGGCTTGGTGCTGGTTTGACCCAATAATAATAAAATAAAATAGAAATAAACCTAAGAGTTTAGCATTAACTAAAAAATAAAAATCTTTTTGTGACTTTTTCTTTTATAATTTTTTTTTTGGATTTTGGGATAAATAAAGACAAACATCAAAATTAAATGACACCATTTTTTTTAATTTTTTTTCTTTTGCAATTTATTTTTTCTTTTTCTTCAGATTTTAGTGAAACTAAAGAAAAGACCAGGTCAAAATAGGGTGTTCACACCTCCACTTTAACACATAATAGACATAAGCTTGATCCTAGAGCTAGAAGATGCTTATTTCTTGGTTTTAAAACAGGTGCTAAGGGATATCTCCTTTTTGATTTACATACTAGAAACACTTTTATATCCAGGAATGCTATTTTTTATGAGCATGTTTTTCCCTATTCTAAATCATCTACTATTACTATTGATACTACTGATCCTAACTCTATTTACTAGGATGCTACCTTTTTATTTGATATGCCATCAGTTCAGCCTTCTTTCAATACTACATAGGATTCATCTATTCCAATTCAATCCCCAGCTGCCAACATCTCAGACTCACCATCTCCACTCCATTCTCCAGCACCTATAGCCTTACGAAAGTCTGAAAGAATCAGAAACCCACCTAGCTATTTACAGGATTTTCATTGTAACTATCTTACCTCTAATTCTGATTCTGTACCAGCACCTACATATCCACTCTCTTCTGTCTTGTCTTACTCCCGATTGTCATCTCCACACCTTCAATACACCCTGTCCATTTCTATCCATGAAAAACCTAAAACCTATTCACAAGCCAGCAAGCATTCTCATTGGATCAAGGCAATGAACTCTAAACTTGATGCATTACAACATAATCACACTTGGCTTATCACTGATTTACCTTAAGGTAAGAAGCCTATAGGCTGTAAATGGGTATATAAAATCAAACACCTGCATCTGACATGTTAAACGTGGGATGAGTCCACTGACTCAGTGAGGGAGTTTCCCCCAAACACAGGCAGACATGCCAGATAATAATAAAACAATAGTATAAGATCACACAAACACTCATCCATATACACACATAATCCATCTCAAAGAGATATCACAACAATAATGCATAAAGACATTCATGTGGTAAACATAGTTCAAAAGGACATCTCGTCCATATGTCGAGTACTTGTGGAATGCCTTGCGCTTCATTTATTTCTCATATCTCAAGTCCCTCACATGGGACCAACATAATCTTGTACATAATCGTAATTCGAACCTTTGGGTATCCTAGGAGGTGGCTTCTTTGAGGACCTCCTGCCCTGGTAGTTTTGATTTCTATCCCGGAGATACCATTCCCTCCGGCAAACATCAACATCCTTCCTCAACGCCCGGGGTGTCTAACGGGGTCCCCTCGTCCCCGACAGTGATATTTATATACCAGAGCCTCTCGCTCCCCGGTCGGCCTACCCAAAGATTCATATCAAAATCTTGACAATCCATTCCGCCGAGTACTTTCCATAAAGCTTTCGCATCCCAAACATGCACATGGCAAATCCAACAGTCATATCATGAATACTTTTAAAAGTGAGCACCAAACACTATTAACTTCAAGGTATTATCAAGATTAACAAAAAGATTAATACATTGTAACACCCTGTTTTTCATAAAATGTTTTTATAAAGCTAGCTTTATTATTTTAAAAGTGTTGGTTAAGGGCTAAGTGGGATTTTTGCTTAAAAGTCCCTTTCTGGTATATGAGCACGCCCGTACTCATCAGCCAGCACGCCCGTACTTAAAGTCAGGAGCGTGTTTCTGATTTTAAGTTGAGCACGACCGTGCTCAATAGTGAGCACGCCTGTGCTCAAGGTGCTGACCGTGTCTCGCTGACGCTAAGTTGAGCACGACCGTGCTCAGGGGTGAGCACGACCGTGCTCAAGCACATGCTATATATGTTTGGCACAGAAACCGAGGGTTGACGTGAAACCCTACTTTTTCAGTGACAGCAGCCTCCACTGCGGCTGAGTGTGCTTCTTCCCCTTTTTCCAACAAACTCATTCAGTTTCTCGAGTGTTGGAGATCCTTGGGAAGTCCTGCTTCTTCTGTACTTGACATATATAGAGGTCAAATCTTTCCTTTCGTGTTTCCTTTTCTTGATTCGAATCGGGAACTGATGTTGTGTTTATGATTTGTTCCAAGGCTTAGAGTTGTGAGCCACTCGAAGGGAAGGAACCGGTGTGTCGTTGGTAATCGTTGGAGCTACCTTCAATTCAGATATAGGGAGAAGGGAATTGTATTCATTAGGCAGTGGGGGTAGATAAGGTTAAGGGGTATCCCATGACCCCGGTTTGTTGTATGTGATTGTATGCTAATATACTGGTTTGTTTGATTATGATAATATGCCATTGACTGTGTCAAGTGCCATGGATATATGTTTATGTTCTTGTTGGTTGTTTAATGAGTATGATGATATGTTAATTATGGTTATTAACATAATGTTGGTTGATTGATGTTGTTACTGTTATGTTAAGGGTAATGTTGATAAAATTGCTTAATTGATTAATTAGGTTAAAAACGTATTAAGTTTAAGGAGTTGAATTCCTAACACAATTGATTAGAACCTAGTTATTGTCCCTGCCCAGAACAGTGCAGTCGTACGTTGAGCACGACCGTGCTGAACAGGGAGCACGACCGTGCTCCCATTTGAATTCTGGAAAATGGCCGCGCTGTTCAGCACGGCCGTGCAGGTCAAACAGCACGATCGTGCTTAGTGTGAAGCACGACCGTGCTTCACTTAAAAGGGCAGCACGCCCTCACGTGTCTAAGCACGACCGTGCTGACCCCTCCTGGACAGAATTACAATTAAAGGACTTAAGGGGTTTTAAACCCCATTTCCCTATGATGATAAGTTGAGATAACTAATTCAAAGAGAAAGATTAGACAACCTGGTTATTAATTATATAAGATAATTAAGATAATCAGATGTTAAGTCGGTATCCGTTGGGTTACCGCACGTTGATAAGTTGAAGTCTTGGGTGCTTATTGACCCAAGCACGTTGAGTTGAACCTTGGTGCTTCTTGGCCAAGGGAGCCTTGACCCCACGGTTTGGGTCTAAGGTTACGTTGAATGTTGATGTTGAAGTCTTGGGAGCTTCATGGCCCAAGCGAGGAGGTGGTTGAGATTATTTGTTGTTGTGCCATTTGCATAGAGCATTGGAGTTGTTGATGGGGGAGGTTCAACAAAGGGGAGATCGCCCGAGAGTACGGTGATCTGGCCATCCACGGTAGGTCACCCAAGGTTTGGTGACCGAGGCCCCCCGTGATGAGGCATCCACGGTTTGATGCGTTGGCTATCCATGGGGTTCACCCAAGGTTTGGTGAACTGCCGGTGTTGGTGCTTTTATGGCCAATACAGATATGTAACTCCAAAGTCGTTCATCCTGAGTTAGTTTGGATCCACATGCATAGTTGGAGTAGTGGAGTAGTGATGCATTGCACTGCATGGCATACTGATGATGATGTTGATGTGTGATGAGTTGTATTTATATATGTTTATGTATGTATGCCTATGATGCTGCTATGCTGGTGGTTTACTTTGCTTCCTATTCCCATGCTGTATATGTTTACATGAACTTACTCCCCGTTATTTGTTTGTGTTTGGCCTGATCGGCATTTTGCAGAGGATGGCGAGCAGCCCGGAGAGGAGTGACTCTGAGGAGCCACCGCTCATAGTTAGGGCCTTTCCTTTCAGTTGTTAGTTTAGTTGTTTTCCAGATTGTACGGAATGGTTATACCAGCTCTAAATTGTGACATCGGGGTTGGGCCGTTATTTATTATTTATTATGTTTTCATTGTCTAAACTTGGTTTCTTTTCTGCGTTGTAACTGGTACATGTGGGACTTTTCTACCCATGGGCAATTGTTTTATTTTATTTAGTAAAATGTATGTTTCTTTTTAACTTGTTTTTATATTAAATGGTTTATAACATGTGGGGTAGAAGGGTGTCACATACATCACATCTCACTTTATCATTAGATCAACATAATGCGGACACAAACATGATGAAGTTCAATATTACCTAATAACATAGTCATAGTTTAATACTTTCTTAAAACCAACTTAAACATTTCCTACCATTAATCGTAACATAATTTCATACTAAAAATGCTTTATTATAGTAAAGGATTCATTACAAAGCAATATTATCAATTTCTCATACACGTTATCTTACTCAAATTAATATAAATTCATATGTTTTCATATTATAATTCATTAACATTCTTTGAATATTCATTCCACCAAGTACTCTTTTCAATAGTCATATAATTACCTCACATAGACAACAAAGTAAGTCGATTCACATTATTATCTTATTATCATAAACCTTCAAAATAACATAAACAAGACATACACTTATCTCATCATCAAATATCAAGTGATATAAATAATTACATCGTAATAATAAGCCTTCTTTACTTAAAACAACATCAACTTGTCCAACAACACATAGCAACAATTATCATATTATCAAACACATCGTTTAACATCTCATATATATCTCACTATTGCTTGTGTCATCTTTAAAATAACATCACTTATTCAACACATGTCACATTTTAATCACCAAAACATAACCTAAAAGAATACTATCGATGCTCATAACACCATAAATACATATATCATATAAATGCTTCCACCCAAGCTAATCATAGAGGTAATAAACTCACATCAACAAATTCATAACGAGGTATCATACACATTATGTCTCACTAATTAAAAGCCAGTTATTATTGTATAATTCATACATATAAGTACTCCCAACACTCCATGCCTCAAAAGAGTAAAACACCACATTCTTAAAAATGGGAAGATTGACCTTTTATCACTCTTTTGATCATAACTTTGAAAATACTTAGAATTATAAGTTGAAACAAGTTTCATATGAAAGTAGACTCACAGGGATTTCCAACAAGGGACCATTTACCCAAAACGAATCATAAATGAAAAAGTTATGCTCGTTTGAAATTTGGTTGTTCTGCTACTAGAGCCCAGCGCTGCATTCTAGCGCCCAACGCTGGTTGGAAATTCCAAAAACGCATTATACGCTGCTATTACGAAATTTTCACCCCCAAAACTCCATTTTTATGGTTCTAAACTCAAATTTAACCACCAAAATGCACAAAATACCAACAAAGGCAACATCTATGCAAGGATTTGTAAAAACATTAGCTTAATCATTTCTATACACATTATACCCCTATTAAACCCTAACATTCAATTCTCAAAATCACCACAACGTAACACAAAATCCCTCACCTCATAAAGCTCCTTAACTTGAGATTTGGAAAGAAGATGAAATGGAGAAGAGGTTGAGTTGGTAGATCTTCCATAGCTTCCTCATTCCTCTCTTTTCCTCCTCCTCCTAGCTCCTCCTCCTTCTTCTTATTACTTTTCCTTTCTTTTCCCTCTCTTCCTTTTCTCTCTTTTCTCTGCTAGGGTTTCAAAATGGGAAGGGAAAAAATGAATCCCTCCCCTCTTCTCCTCTATTTAAAGGGTCAAAAGACTTTTGGGCCAAAATTGCTCCTTCATGCCAAGAGCACTATGGGAACACCTCTAAAAGATTATTAGATTTCTAGCTAATTTGATTAACTTGCTAAGATTATGTCAAATTATGCACCACTCTATTAAATTCTCAAAGCTCATATTTAATTTATTTAGTTATAATGCCCAAAAGTAATTTAAAAAAAAATCATAAATCGTTACTTAAAAACATTCATAACTGGAAAAAAAATTTACATATATGATAGTTATGTGAAGAGAAAATTTAAATTATCATGCAAAATAACAATTAAAACTTATTATTTAATTTATTTAAACTATCAGGTATTACACATACGTATCCAATCACTTTCCCAATCTACATATACACATTCATTCATTAACCTTCAAACATGTTTCTTTATTTTCATCTATGCACAACTCACAACTCAGTTAAAAAGAAGCAAAGAAGAGCTTACAAAAGAAAGAGTGGATCCAATGTAAGCCAGAACAAGATTAACAACTCTTTCTCCTCTGTAAACCTAGTGAGCTGCATCTTCTTCCCTTAAAATCAGCTCCATCCTTTTCACCTGAAAATCAGAAACAAAATGGTAATTCATTAACCACTTTATCACTAGTTCAGGGATCCCATTGAAAATTTTATATATATAAGTTTAAGGACCCATTAGAAACTTTTTTAGTTCAGGGACCCAACTGAAATCTTTATAAAAGTTCAGGGACCCAATTACAATTTTTTTAGTTTAGGGACCTATTTGAGAATTCCCAAATAGTTCAGGGACCAACTCAATAGTTAAACCATAAAAATAAATAGAAAGAGAAAAGATATAGAAATTAATCAATTAAATATATCGGAGGTAGAAGCTTTTGTAAAACAATATCATGTAGCAAAACTAATGTTATCAAACTCGGCTCAGACCGATCGGTCAGACCAGAAACAGACCATATGGCCAGTCTGAGTGGCTCATTGAATCGGACATGCAAGCAACTCGGTGCGGACTAATATGACTCGTCCAGTTTTGAATAAAAATGGTGATTGAACCGGGCAGACCGATCGGATCGACAAATGAGGAGGAAAAAATTGACAACCAGAAAGAAAAACAAGAAGGAGAGTGAAAGCAATAAACCAAATGAGAAAGGGAGAATATCCATTATCTGCACGAGTGTAGAAGCTCTGCATTTACCAACGGAAACATCGAGAAATAATGGTATAATGGTATCAACCACAAGAAATGGTATAATGGGCCTCAATCCCTTTAAGGATGGGTTGAGATGGTATAAATGACAAGGAAAGTAGAATTGCAGGAAATATATGGTAGCAGAAGAAGAAGGAACAGAGAAATGATGCAAAGGCATGGTCACTATACGAATGTAAATGGGAATGGACCTGGGAAAGTTCCAGGTCATATTCATCCAGATCAGGTTATAAATGATTACAACAGTTTTGTCAAATCCAGGAGGTGAGGGGAGAGATGGAAACAATGATTCTAAAACATTTTTGGAAGATCAAAGCCCTTCCGAAAGTGTTAGCTTTCTCTTGGAGAGCAGTGAAAGATAGGATCCCAACTAGAAGTAACTTGCAAAAAGAGGAGTGTAACTGTAGATCAACAACAACTACTTTGTGGTTTTTTGTGAAATAGGGATTGAGTCAGTGGATCACATATTTATACAATGCAATAGAGCTTACTGTCTGGATGCGATTTTATGAGTCGTTGGGAATTGCAATAACTTTACTGGATACTGTTGGAGCTCTTTATATGCAACACAGAGGTTTGTTTGTGGGGGAAAAGTGAGAAAGAGGGTGTGGTTTTATGGCACTCAGTGGTGTGGACTTTATGGTTGGCAAGAAATTCGATCCTTTTCAATAATGGAAAGTTTGACATGGGGAGGATTTTTGGAATTGATTAAAAGAAGATCACGATGTTGGTTGGCAACAAATAAAGAATGGAAGATTCAATTTGTGGGTTGGTGTACAAACCCTTTAGAGTGTTTGAGGTACAAGGAATAGGGGATAGGTCAGGGAGGTCAGGATTGAGAGTTTAGAACCGTTTCCAAAACCTCTTTTAAGAACCAAGATGAGTGTTCACATGTGAGTTGGTGAGTATCTTTTTTCATTGAATTTAAAGCTTTTGAAAGAGGCCATGTCTAAAAGTTTCTTTAACCAGCCTGTTATCCTCGATTTTACCAGTTTAATGATTGCTTGGTATTGCTAAGTCTTTTTGTAGGGAAGCAATGTGAGGTGAAACTAATAAGGAAGTCAATCAGAGCATATCAAAAAGGAAATTTCTAAGATGGGTGACTCTTGATACTTTGCTATGGCTACTTTGGCGGTGTGAGAGGGAAACACTGGTGAGGATGAGTTGTGGTGAGGGAGTGACAAATTTGAAGGAAAAAAGTGAGGATGTGTTGTGGTGAGGGTGTGAAACAATTATGGGAAACACTACTGAGAAAGGAAAATTTTTTACTTGATCTGCAAGGACTAACTTTATCATAACTGTATATATGTGTGGCGTTTCTCTGTCTTGCAGGTTTTTGTTGGACAAAACATGACAGGCAACTCTTCGGGTGGGTTTACAGATATGAGGGGCAAAAGGGGGTGATCTTATATTGAGTGGGAGTACAAACAGTGAGACTAAACACTTGAGTTGATATTGAGAACTTTTGCTCTGTCACAGGTTACTTGGTTCTGGTTTATTCAGGTTAATATCTTTTTTTGACTAGTAGCTCATGCCTTCTAAAGTGCATGTCTCTGTTTACGGGTGTGGCTTCACTAGTAGTGGGTTGTGATCCTAGAAGGAGTTAGGTTGGTTTCTACTATAAGCATTAGGGCATTGGTTGGAGAGGATCAACCTGTACAGCCTTTTTCCCATGTTTAAAAGATTTCTTTTTCAGTTACTGGAGGTTTTTGTGGGGAGATGACAAGAAGTACCTTTCTCCGGCTTCATGAGGAAATTAATTTGCAAATGTGGAAACTCCTCTATGGTTTTTTGTTTTGTTTTGTTTTGGATGGTTCTTTGGTCTCCTAGAGGTCTACTAATTTCCATGTTTAATTCCCCATTATTGAGTCCATTTCCTCTTGTATAGCTTTCATCCAAAAAATGGGATCTTGAGACTAATTGCCTCTTTAAATGTGTCTGAATCATTTTTTGTATTCTAACAGATTGGCCTATAACTGTCTATGGACTCTCTTATTCTTTCAACAAGGAACATGAAAAACCTTGGTCTGTAAGTTTTCTCTTTTCTAGCTCTCTGACTTCTCCTAAGTTCTAAACCCACCAAAGTATCTTTATTAGATACATTGCTTTCCGGATCATGTGCATTACTATGAACATTATCCTTGTGACTTTGAATTGAGTTAAACCTATCTTCTTGAATAATTACATCTCTAGACTCAATCACTATATTTACAGGATATGAGTCATTAGATTCCATAACCATGAATTTATATGCTTTGCTATTTTTAGCATAGCCCAAGAAGACACATTCAATTCCCCTTTCACATAATTTCTTTCTTTTGGTTCAAGAACTTTTACTATGCCCTACAACCTCAAACTTTGAAAATTTTTGAGAATGGGTTTTCTATTTTCAAGAGCTCATATGGGGATATCTTGTTCTTTTGTTTGGAACCCTATTTACTATCTTAACAAGCCTTGAACATGGCTTTTCCCCAATATCATTTTGCTAGACCATCATAGGATATCCTGGCTTTTACCATTTTTTTATATCCTAATTTTCTTTTCAACTATACTATTTTGTTATGAGGAATAAGATTCAGTTGTTTGATCAACTATTCTAGGAGACTCAAAATAACCGGGGTTATAGAATTCTCCTATTCTTATAACTCCTAAGGCATTTAATGAATGTATCTTTATTATTAAAAGGAAGGTGGTGGCTGGGGTAGTTTTGTAAAATCACTTGGATCACTTGGATGGCTAAGGTGGTAGTTGGGGTAGTTTTGTAAACTCACTTGGAAGGCTACAACAGCTACAAAAGGCAATTCACAATTGTTAAAAAAAAAAAACGTTTTTGTCCCCCAACTCTTGGAATTCCTACTATCAATGGCTCTATTCCACAACAACTCCTACGAAGTCAGAAAGGTAGGTATCCTCAATAGTAAAAAACCAAAACATATCTTCAGAGATAGAACCAAGTGACAAAGGGACGACGTGTGGTGGCTCTGGGCGGTTCTGGACGGCGCCATCTGGAAGTTAAGGTGGTGAATGGGGCAGTACTTTCAGCCTTTCAGGTCTAAACAACTTTCACCATTTCTCTTCTCTGAACCTCTCTCTCTTACAAGCACCATTTCTTTATTGTTCTCTATGACAATACTGACTACGTAAATCGGTAACTCAGTAATTTGCAGTTACTAGATCACAATTACTTTCTTTTTAAGATTTGTGATTAGCATTAAGTATTAGATGAAGTGAAGGTCACCTGGTGTTGTCTGAAAGGTGGATTGCGCGAAGGAGCTGAGCTGCCGGCAGACGGTGAGAGGAGGTTTGAACTGACAGGTTGACTGTTTCCAAATACTTCTTTTTATACATTTAGAGATATGATACATGCTCACAAAACCCTGTCATTACGTTCTCATAATTTCTAGGTTTCTTTGTTTCTTAAAATGTTCTTTTCTCATTTGTTTTCTTTAAATTTTAGGGCACAGCCTAAAGTGCAAAAAAAAAATATGCCATATTGGATTTTTTTTACCTATTCTTTTGTTGCAAGGAGCTGGGGTCTTATTTCCAGCATATATATTAATAGAGAAAATAGTTCTTTTACTTTACAGTGTAGATGTTCCTAGAAGAACATACTCATCTATATAGCATCAAAATCCCAGATTGCTTTCGGTTCTTTCATCATGGGTCAAGGTATCAGTTTATATCTGATTGACAACAACAAAAAAAAAATTTAATTCTTTACTAAAAACAAAAAAAAAATTTAATTCTTTACTGAACTTAGAAAAACTTAAAAAGTGTTACAGAACTAACATGGACAATTTGTCATTGGATATATACTTTCCCTCTCAACAGGTTGCTAGGTTGGTGGTCAATAGATGAAGGAAGTAGAGAGGAAGAACATACACTTTATTTGGCTGGGAGTTCTGGGACAGCACTCTACCCTATATCATGCCTATACGTGACAGATCTTCAGTGTTGGAGACCATTTCCAACCCTTACTTAGGGTCGTGATTTATAATAAAAAAAATTGGATGAATGAGATCTATTACAGGCAACCTATCTCTCTGTCCTCCTCTTGCATCAATCTGTTTTCAATTGGATGGATGGGTATTATTCATAAAAAGAGGTATGAGGATACTCATTTTTTCAATAAGCGGTAGGGCAACAGGAATGGTTACAAAAACTGTTTGCGGGTTGGCCAGGAGCTGCATATAATCTGCTATTGTATATGTTGTCTAGCCATGTATGTAGTTTTTTATCTATGTTCCCATTTGTAACTCTGTCCATGATCTTATTATATTATCTGAATGCTTTGGAACCTTCTCACTGGGAATGTCTAATTAACTGCTATAACAATCTTTGTCTCTATTTTTTTTATTGCGGGTATATCGGTTCATAGACAGATGTTATGTCAAATTTTCAAGTATGGCATACTCGCAAATTTTCAAGTATTACTGTAACATTACATCTAACAGGGCTAAGTATTATATGGATCCTCAGTTTTTCATTAAGCGGGATGGACATCTGGATTTGTTCTTTGATGGGGATTTTGAAAGTGCTCAAAATTCAACTGAGAAGCAGTTTTTAGACATCAAGTCAAAAAAAGTGTTTCTGAACTAACATGGACAATTTGTCATTGGATATATACTTTCCCTCTCAACAGGTTGCTAGGTTCGTGGTCAATAGATGAAGGAAGTAGAGAGGAAGAACATACACTTTATTTGGCTGGGAGTTCTAGGACAGTACTCTACCCTATATCATGCCTATACATGACAGATCTTCAGTGTTGGAGACCATTTCCAACCCTTACTTAGGGCCTTGATTTATAATAAAAAAAATTGGATGAAAGAGATCTATTACAGGCAACCTATCTCTCTGTCCTCCTTTTGCATCAATCTTTTTTCAATTGGATGGATGGGTATTATTCATAAAAAGAGGTATGAGGATACTAATTTTTTCAATAAGTGGTAGGGCAACAGGAATGGTTACAAAGACTGTTTGCGGGTTGGCCAGGAGCTGCATATAATCTGCTATTGTATATGTTGCCTAGCAATGTATGTAGTTTTTTTTTTATCTATGTTCTGATTTGTAACTCTATCCATGATCTTATTATATTATCTGAATGCTTTGGAACCTTCTCACTAGGAATGTCTAATTAACTAATATAACAATCTGTCTTTTTTTTTTTTTTATTACTGGTGTATCGGTTCATAGACAGATGTTATGTCAAATTTTCAAGTATGGCATACTCGCAAATTTTCAAGTATTACTGTAACATTACATCTAACAGGGCTAAGTATTATATGGATCCTCGGTTTTTCATTAAGCGGAATGGACATCTGGATTTGTTCTTTGATGGGGATTTTGAAAGTGCTCAAAATTCAACTGAGAAGCAGTTTTTAGACATCAAGTCAAATACAAATACCAAATTATCTTTTGTTTAACTCATTGGATGTATGTTTTTGCTATGCAAATATGTTTTCTGCAATTCATCCACCATGTTTATGGATTGAGTGTTGAGTAAATGTGTTGGTCTGTATGTGTTTATGGTATAAATTTCGTTTTGATTGGGCTTTTAAGATTGTGCTAATTGCCATTTACTTTCAAACGGGCAGAATTAATTTGCTATTGTTAAATGCTATGGAGGATTATTTCAGTTATTATAGCATCTGATTGGAATTTGGAAGAGATTTAATTTTAATTAGCCTATCTTCATTGCATTAATTAATCGGCATTCAGTTACAAATGGAGAGGCATCTTGAGTAATTTGTGCCTTCACAAATTAAACTAAATCATCATGAGTAATTCAGTTACAAATGCAGAGGTATCTTGAATATTAAATTCATTTTATTTCAATTTAATAACTTTTTGGGTGGTGGGTGTTGTGGACAGCTAGAGAATAAATGGACAGTTTCGGCACATGTCATGTGTCAAACATTTTTAGAGAAGGTTTAGTTCCTTCTAAGTTGTCCATGATTTTAGTTGTGCTTCATATTACACGATATTATTGATTGGCCTAAGGAAAAATGGGAAAAAAGATGGCAGAGGGGTTATGAATTAGGCTAACAGTGATATTTTTTATGGTTTTTGGTTAGATGGTCTAATAAGGCAGGCATCGATCAGGAGTTTATACATTTGCACATATAGGGAAGGGGGTTTATATTGGGACATAGATTGAGGGCCTGAAGGATGGAAAAGGTACATTGTATCGTGCTGGTAGTAAACATTCATCCCTAAAAAAGTGGTTCTCTTTATTACAACCATCTTTTTTAAAAAAAAAAAATCAAACATTCAAATTTTAATAATTTTAACTGTTGTTAGGATTTCTTTGCAAAGGTTTCTCACACAAAAAATAAATTAGTTCAAAATATAAAAATAATTTGTTTTAAAATTGGGTTTTTCTATCCTGTGTAAATTTACACAGGCTAAGATGTATTAATTACACGCTTTACATTAATTTTCACTTACCTATAACCCCTTTCATTAACTTTAAATTTCTCAATGTGCAATTACATTGTATTAATAATAATTTTTTTAATTTTCAAATAATTTTTTTTATCTATCAATTACTTTTATCCATGTTACAAATTCTAATAGAATCATTTTCGTTTTCCTATTTTAAAAGTCATTTATACCTTTCAATTTATATGATTTTTCCTTTTTGCTAAATGTGTTTTTTGATGTTGGAATACTTTTCATTAACAACCATATTTATTTTAAATCAAACATTGACAGTCTCTTAAACATATACGAACTAATCTACTACAACCTCTTTTCTCACATGGATATGGTTGTATGTCGTAACGTCAAGCCTTACCAATCATCGTATGCATTGAAGATAATGCGATAATGATCGACACATTTTCAACACTACTTCAAATATTATTTATAAAAAAGTCTTTCAAAATTTAAGCTACGAAGGTTACTCTTAAATAATTATATTTGTTGCTTATTTTGGTTTATATTGCTCTTATTAGTTCTCTTTATCTTTTACAGAAAATTCAACAAGGTTTTACACATTTTAAATTATTTAAAAATGAAAATTCAAAATCCTTGAAGGTATATATGTGTTAAATGTTGCCCCTTTTATAAAAAAAAAAAAAATTAAGTAAATCAACTTTTTTCTATATTTTCTACACTAAATACAACTAATACATAAAATCGTTATTAAATTAATTATGCATATATTTTGAATTTAATCATAAATCATATTATTCATAAACTCATAAGTATCTCGTGCATCGCACGGGTACAAGTACTAGTTATAATAAACAACTTCAATTCACCCACACTATATAATAAATATATAAGCATCAAAATTTATGGGTAATTGAACATAAGTTTATATTTCATGGCTTATTTTACATAAGTGTGACTGACATGGAATTCATAATTAACCATAACTGCAGCACTTAAAACATAGAATAAATACTATGCAAAAGACATTTCCACAAACAAATCAGTCAGCAGCTTAGCGGTTCAGCATATTCTCAAATGAACACCATGTTTCAAGTTCGAATCTCTGTGGGTGCAGTGTTTTGTTTTAAATCTATTTTATCCAAAAAGCGGTCGCAAAATGTTCATCTCAATAGATGAGACCAATGATTCGAACTCGCGTTACGGTAATAACTGAACTTATGAATCCGTTATTTTTTAATTTATTATTGTCTTTTTAAATGTTTAACAGACTCAACGTTTGGGCCATCACCTTCTGCCAGCCGGGTCAATCAAACCCGTTTCCATACAATCGGGTCCAGCAGGCATTTCCAAATCATTTTCACAACTTCTCAACCCAAAGTTAAACTTATTATATTGTCTCTATGTTTTTGATTCATGTTCAAACATGTTCTATAATAAATCCAAATGATTTTCATTATACAAAACAAACAAAACAATGATCTAATCATTTTCAATTTTCTATAGAAGCATGAAACAATTCTCATCTTATATACACAAAATCATGCACTTATAATATAAGATTGCCAACTCTAAAAATAATTAGTTCTTACATGGATCAAATTCATTAATGCATGCACTTGATATAATAATTTATATCTAAGACATTTCTATTAAAATAGGGCAACATACTTGCATGCATAATAAGCCAAACATATTCATGTTCATCAAAATTCACATACTTGATTTTGTTCTAAATCATGCATCCAAGGCTCTAATACCACATGTTAAAACTAACATAAACAAAGAATGCATTTAGGATTAAACATACATGAATTTAGAATACCAAGTATATCATAGCCATAGAAAGTGATTGTGTACCTTTCACCATGGTCACAATTAAACATATTTTTGGTGAAGCATATGAGTACTCATCTCTCCTTGCTTGTAAAAAGACCATGCATCACTTTCTCCCAACAAACGAAGTTTCCACCCTCGAACCTCTTCACTTTGACAATGTCAAATGTCATCTCCCTCCATTGTTGCAACCATTTTATAAAACGAAGATCGAACTTAAAGATTGTTAGAAAATGGGGTCTGGTCTGCAACAAAGAAGAGAAGACAAAAGATAATGCGCAATCTCCAAGGCGTGTGAGGACACTAGGCTTTAGGTTTAATTCGCCCCCACCAATCTCTACTCGTAGATTGGATGCAACAGGTGTAACTGGCGAATCCCCTTCAGGATACAATGGAGAACCTTGGTTTGGTTTACACACCCTAAACCAAGCGTATCGACAATGGTAGTTTACAGAACAATAGTCTTCCTAACTCTCTCTGCGCACAAGGGAGAAAAGAAGGTGATTTGGAGTGAAGAATGGTTGAGAGATTCTGAGTTTTTTTCGTCTGTTTTACTGCATGCAGATGGTTCTATTTATAGACCAACTCATGTCACTTGGTGAAAGAAAATAACTCTTCAAAGGTTCCACAGACAATCAAATTCAATAGATAAGTAACACTAATATTCGTAAATTATCACAATTTATCCGTGGGCCCAGCGACCAGCGGATGTGTTCCTTGCCTCACGGACCCGGGTTCGATTCCGCACTACAGTTTTGCATATTTAAAGTTTAAAATAAAACCGTCATTTAAAACCAAAATTTGCACCACACTAGAATCGAACTCGTGCCAACATGTTTAATTGGAAGCAAAGCAACCAGTATTCCATTTAACAAGCTTGTGTTAAATTTACAACATTTTATCTATTCATTTGGTCGTTCATAACCTTTACTCTTTATAAATTTTGAATATCTCTCACAATAAACACTGTGTTTGGAGATTTACAAGATGCCAATCTTTTTGGATGCTATTCTTTGGCAAGATGTTGCTGCTAGTTGGGTTGAGAAATCTTTTAATGTGTTGTCTGAGTCTACAAGGTTCTTTTTTTCCGTTGCTTTGTCATATCAAACATATTTTTTGGGTGCTGGTATGGAATAGTTTTGATGCTGCAAACCTTCTTGATTTTCATATTTCCTTGATCTTTGCACGGTCAGACTATGAAAATCGCCTTTGGTTGTCACCTGGCTTTTTGAACAATTAGGGTCATCTCTGTTATTTTGGTCAATGGACGCCTAGGTGGATTTATTCCTCTTCTTGGATGTCTCGTGTGCTTGCTAATGGTTGTGTGGATACTTTTTTTTTTTTTTTTTTACCTCTTTTGGTGTATATTTATCACCAGGGCCGTCCCTGAGATTTTAGGTGCCCTGTATGAACTGAAAGATTGATGTATATATATATATATTGATTATCAAAAGCGCACAAAAAACTGCAAAAAAAAAATTAGCCATTAATTATTTTAATACAACCTCAAGTGAAACAAAATATTACCAAAGAAAAGGAAAATATTACAGTAGTAAACTACAATAGTCATTTTATAAAAATTGGGCCCTCAAGTAAAAAATTGAACTATATAAAATTTTATTTTAATATATACATTAATACATATATATTAAGTTTAAAACAAAATTGGTGCCCCCTAAAAAATGGGGCCCTGTGCAGTTGTACCACCAAATCATGCTCAGGGCCACCACTGTCTATCACACTGGTTTTTATGTGGCCTTGGGGGATCCGTTTATTTTTTTCTTTGGGGATGTGAGAGGATCAAGTTAATGTCTCAACCTTTTAGTTATTGTAACTTTTGGTTGAACCTTACCTTTTTTTTTTTTTGATAAGCAAAAGAAATTTATTAAAAAAGAGTACAAGGGATACTCTAACCCATATACAAAGAAAGTAGCATGCAAAAGCATCATCATAATCGTTGAACTTTACCTTGATTTTTCTTCAGTTATGTTTACTATACACAACAAAAAATTCACTATTTAAAGACCGATTTAGATACCAAAAAATTTTGGTCACTGTAGTGACCGATTTAGAGACCAATTTGAACTAGTTGCCCAACCACTGGTCACTAATGTATAGTGACCGATTTAGCAACCAATTTGAAATTTTCGGTCTCTAAATCAGTCGCTAAGTCGGCCACTAAATAGCAATTTTTTTGTAGTGATGGTGTTCCTTTGTAAATGGGTCTGGGTGCCCCATGTGGGCACCATATATTATATTTTTTTGGCTTATAAAAAAAACTGTATGAATTTTAATTTTTAAGGTTTTGATCATACTGGAGTCTTGGTTTTAGGGTTTTGATGGATCTTTTGGGTC
This sequence comes from Echinosophora koreensis, assembly GCA_035048595.1. Classification (NCBI taxonomy): domain Eukaryota; kingdom Viridiplantae; phylum Streptophyta; class Magnoliopsida; order Fabales; family Fabaceae; genus Echinosophora; species Echinosophora koreensis. Next base: position 3,935,802 of record JAPCYP010000016.1, on the reverse strand, counting down.
TTGTAGATATCCCCTTACTTAATTTTAACCAGATTCTTTCACGGGCCTTGGCTGAATTGTGATTTTTTCAGTGCATAATTTACTTTACTTATTTCGAGAATAAATATTGAGACTCGTGCTTTGTTTTTTCTTAAAAAAAATAGCTAGGGTTATTCTACAAATAATCAAAATGTATAAGTTTTATTATGTTGAGAAAAAACAAAATGTATAATTTACTTTATTGTTATTTGTTTAATTATGTTAGCTTATGCCTTATGTTATGAATGTTTTGAAATATTTTAATACATACTGAGTCAACTAGTTCAACCAATGACTCACGGTATCGACCAATGAGCCATTAACCAAATGCTCTGACTAAGTAGATGATCGGTTCGAGTTTTATAATATTAAACAAAAAAACATTTTTAAACAATTTCTTAAAACAATCATACTTAAATATAAACAATACAATTTAATATTCTGCAAGAATTATTGATATATTTTTTTCGGTAAGTAGAGTTTTAATTTATTAATAAAATCTAGCTTTAGCATCATAGTATCCACCCCTCCCCCCCTTCTAGGAAGGGTTGATGGGCTTATTTTTTTATTATTATGTAAACTTATTAAAATTCTCTTCAAACTTATAAGAACTAGCTAGAATCTTAGAAGATACAATCTATAAGGTAGACATGATAAGCCTCCGATATTGACCATAATTTGGAGGTTGGTTTTGGTTCCCAAGCATGTTATCCAGCTCTTTGACAAACCTCATCATAGCTTTGACTCGCAAGCAAATTGGTATTATTGTACATTCTTCTCCTTTTGCATTCTTAAAAGAGCCGAAAAAGATTATTCCAGGAAAAGACTCTGGTCCGCCTATGGGTACTCCACCATACACTGCCTTCCCCCACCCAAAATTATGGTCTCTGGGCCCAATACGTGTCAAGTCTGACACAACAAAAGATCTTATGGTTGTAAAAAAGGGTCGTCCCTTAATAACCATTAGATCAGCCACAGAATGCATATATTCATTTGTCACTTCAGCCTTTGCTTTCTTTATTAACTCTACAGCATGCCCAATTGGATTGTTGCTAAGCTTCCCAACAGTGGTGACCGCTGCTGGGTATGCAATGGCGTTGCCATAATAACCAATAGGTAATGGAGGATTTAGCCTAGGTCGTGCATTGACTATGCACATCAGGCGAACTTCTTCATCTTGGTTTAGCAGCAATGCTTTAGTAAGGCAGCACCAAAGACATGCCATGATAACCTCAGATTTGGTGCATCTACTAAGTTGAAGGGGAATCAAACGACGAATGGCAGATATTTCGGATGGTCCAAAGAAGAAATATTGTTGAACCATGTCATCCTCGTTTGAAACGATGTTCCCTTCCTTGGTCTCAGGCACTTCCTCAAATTCACGATGGTTGCATGTAATCTGAGGTGGATCTCTTGCGCTTAGGAGTTCCCTACGCCACACAGGTGAAATGGAAGGTTCACGTGCACCCCGAGCTATTTCAGACATGGCTTTCATGAATTGTGATATACCGGTTCCGTCACCTATGCCATGGTTCACACGTGTGCCAAGGATGAAACCACCGCACTTAAGGCGTGTGACCTGTTATTTAAAACCCAATGTTAATATTTATAAAATATAATGAGAAATTCGGATTTGGATTCCCCGCATTTACGTATTCACGAAGTTACAAGATACACCATTGGATCAATCTTGTTTTTCATTTTTTAAATTTTTTAATGCACACTCAAATGCATCTAATGGTCTATATCAATGAATGCGTGAATGTGTGAAAATAATAAATGCAGGGAATCCAAATCCGAGAAATTCTATGCATAGTTTAAAACATTAATCAGGAAAATCTTAAACAATACATAACCCTGGTTAGTATGTTATAAATGTTATTTTTAACTTTAACCTGTATGAGAAGAAGGGGACAATTTAAAATTCCTTCTGAGCCAGGTGCATCATAAAGGAATTCTCGGAAGCATGGGAGCAAGGTTTGAAGAGTGTCAACAATTTGATCAAGTGTCACGTCTGCATCAGCCTCAATGAATATGACACCCTCCCCAGTGCAATCCACCATCAATTTGCGACCTGGTCCCTCCCTAAGCCTACCCGCAAATGGGTAGTAGAACACAAGTGTTTGTGCTAGTGCATCTCTAATCACTTTAACTGGGTCCTTCCCTGACATTGATGGGTCATGACGATATATTTGTATCATTGGAACTTGGAAACGGAGTCCTTGTTGATCATCTATGTCGGAGAGTTGTTTAACTTCTTTGGGAGTGGGCATAGATGGGGCCACCAACTCCGGTTGGCATCTCCTAACTATAAATGGTAGAGAGAGAGATGATGGTGAAGACATGTTAATTATGAGAAAATGGGATCGAATTGTAAGAGACTTGGTAAGTGTTGTACTATGTGTAGTTTGAGTGAATGAATGGAGCAAGGGCTTTAATCAGCATTTATAATGGGGCAGATTATCGCTGGAGTGAAAATTTGTACCACGTTTTATTGATGGCCAGGGATGATGTTTTCAAAACATTGTTTTGTTCATTGAACGTAATGAATTGCTTTGGATGAGTGTTTGACAAATGTAATTTTAAATGGAATTGATTTTATAGAATTGATATCAATATAATTGAACTTGAAGTAAAGTGATTAATGAAATTTTTCAATCTAGAAACAGAAGCCACTCTAAAGTAGGTTATTTTGGTCAAAAATTCTTTGATAGAATTGATTCTACAATCCAAAATAATTTATGCAATAACCAAACATCTTAAAAAATGATCAAATGAATTTGACCATTATAAAAATGAGTTTGATAATTCCCGCTATGTAATCAAACATGCACTGAATGCTCGTCATTGATTTGTCGGGTCACATATGCAACACAAATCTAGCGTGGGCCATGAGAAAATTTAGTATAACAATGACCGTGGAGGTCAATGTAGTTCCTTTTTTAAATTAAACTTTGTATATATACTAAATAATTGGTTTGTGGGAGTGGGGATTTGTGTACAGAATTTTGCATGCATATGCATCAATCAAGTGTGATTTTTTTAATATTATAATATATTAAAATAATTATTTATATTTTAAGCTTCAACAATATTTTGTTTTATACCAATATTATGTTCTTTGAGATAATAGTGTTTATTATTCAAAAAAAGAAGAAGAGATAATAGTGTTTATATTGATTAATATTTCAAATTAATATTAGTTTTGTATTTATATTATAAAATATTATCAAATTATTTTGATAAAATTATTTTTATATCAATTTTATAACCATGGATAAAAATAAATTTATTTAAAACAATAATAGATAAATAGTAAATAATTAAATTTAGGTAAAAAATAATATGATAAAAAAGTTATAAAATGATTTTTACTTGTAACAATTATCCTCATGGAGAAGTAAAATGGTGAGGTATTTGTACAAAGAAGTATACTTTTTTATTTATTTAAAAATAGTGTAAAAACAATATAATAAAAATATTAGCCAAATTACATTTCTTTTCTTAAAAGTAGACTAAAAGAAAAACCATAAACTACGTGTCATTGCGTAACTATATGTGTAAGCACATTGGGTCCGTGGTCCAAAAATAGAAGAGGAGTTCTGGCTTTTATTTAATTTTAATATATTTCGGTGTAATAATCACACATATATATACAATATTATATAATTATTGATTAACAAATCTTATGCTAACAATATATTAAAATTAAGAATAAAGGCTCAAATTGGTCCCTAAAAAATTTAGGAGATCCAATTTTGATCTCTGAAAAAAAAAATTTAATCACTTAGTCCGTCAATCATCTAGTCCCTAAAAAGTGAAAAAACATGCACAATTTGAAGGTAGCTGGGTTTCAAAAAATTTGCACATTTTTCCATTTTTGTTCATTTTTCAGGGTGAAAATTTGTTATAGGTAACCCTGGCCTACTAACGAGTTAGGCATGATGGTTAACGGGACACATAGGCAAGTAAACGAACATTGAAAGTGGAATGAGGGACTAATATGTCCTTCATTTGTATAAATTTGAGTGACTAAGTAATTAATTTATTTTTTTCGGAGACCAAAAATGGGTCCCAGGATTTTCAGTGACTAATTTGGGCCTTTAGTCTAAAATTAAATTAACATAATGTAAAATCTTAGCCTATCAAACAAAAACAGAAGTACAAAAAATTATGGATGCAAGTGTTCCCTATTCCCTAGCAGCGTAATATGAAATCATGGAGTATAAAAAATGCCTAAGTTTGTTTACTCTTTAGAAAAACAATTAATTTCAGTATATTTTTTGGCTAATTTTGATCATATTTTCATACTTATTTTTTAGAAAATAATTAAGAGAAAATCAAAATACATGAAGATGTGAGAGTGAAGAAAAGAAGGTTGGATAAGTTTCTGACTATATATCCAGCGCTCAACGTCAGGTTTCTTACACTGAGCGTTGAAAAAGACGAATGAAGTGGCTCTATTATATAAGGCTAGTGTTTTTTATTTTTTTGACGCAATTATGTAGGGCTAGTGTTGGGCGCTGGCATGCGTGACAAAAATTGGTCTCTAGATGGCTAGTGTCTAGCATTACCAAGCCTGCTCTGGGCGATGACATATATCAATATCATTTTAACCTGACTTGGCATTTTTGGGGCTGAAGATGGGGAGAAGAAGGAATTCTTCATCATCTACCTTCTACTTCATGGAATTACATCCCTTTCTCTCTCCCTTTTTTGTTTCCTAGGGATTATCATGTTTAGCTAAACTTCTTTTAGCTAGGGATAGCATGTAGTCCTTTTACTATTGAAGTTTTGTTGATTTTCTATGTTATCCTATGAACAATTGGCTATTATTTATTTATTTTTTATATTAAAAAAGTTTAGATTGGGGGAATGCACGCTCCTTGTAAGGTCAGAGAATACCACCAACCTCAGCGAGGATTTATAGTGGAATTTATATATTGCCTACCAACAGGGGAGATCTAAGAATCGAACACAAGTCACAGCCAGTGTGAGTGGAAGGGTTGACCAGATTTGCCAACCCCAGTTGGCGAACAATTGGCTATTTGATGTATTAATTATTGTTTCTAATGACATTTGAATGCTTGGTCATCATTCTTATGCTTTGGGGGTTCATTGATATGCTAGAGATAATGATAAGTGGACTAATTGTCCCTTGTAATCATTACAATTAGTTAGGTAATCTAAGAATAAATTATTCCATTGATGAGGTTTTGCTTATTAATAATTTCATGAAGCTTAATAATATTCCTTGTTAATTAGACTCATTGGGATTAGGGTAATTAATAGGGTTTATTAGAACTAATCACCTAAGGAAATTAATGAGATATTTAATGAAGTAGGGAATTTCACCTATAAGCACCCAAATGGAATTAGGATAATTAGGTTTTGACATTTCAAATGATTAATGCTGGCCCAGGCAATCATTATCCAAGAGGGGTTTAATTGAGTTTATAAAAAATTTTAAAGTATTTTACCAAAAATTATTTTCTCAATATAAAATCTTAAATCACACAATAACTAATAAACAAAGAGCAGCATTCCAATGATTTAATCAATCAAGTATTCAAGTCATTCCTAATTTGGTTTCTGCTTAAGAGAACAATGTGCTGGTCAGTATGCCCTTCAATGAGGAAATTAAATCTGCTATGTTTTCTACTAGATTGATGGACCCATGCCATGCACAGGGAATATGCTATTTTTTAAGAATTTTATTTTTAAATATTTTATTGTTAAATTCATGTTTTGTGGGTTTTTTTTTTTGGGAAATTATATATCAAAAATATTAAAAATTATTTGATCTGAATCGTCGATCACAATTGTAGCAGATACTAACTTAATAATTATTATAGACATTACAATACAGATAATGACGCTTAAGTGTAAATAGTAAATACATATTGTCTCCTACAAAATTTTAGTATTAAAAATATAATTTAAAAAATTATACATGTATGAAGAATATAAAACAACATAATATTTGAATATAGTAATTAAAGTTTTATTGTGAATTTTTTTTCAAAGCAAAATTATAAGTTAACAATAATGATTTCTTATATCATTGCCTCATTATTATACTTCTCCGAACATTTAATAGTAAATATACATTTTCAAAGCAACAATTGCTTTCAATCTGATTAATCATTTCTAAATGAAATTTATTTAAACACTAAATACGTCTCCATACTCTTCGTAATGAGTTAATTCTCCACATTTCCAAGTATGTTAACCATTTTTAGAATAAATATATATTTGTCTATCATATTTTTATTTTTATTTTTATTCTATTTTAAAATATATTGATTTATATCTTCTCTTTTCCTTTGCAAGTCAACCATTTTTCTAAAATATATTAATCTGTCATATTATTTTTTTCATTCTCTCTTGAAAATGTATTTGATTTATTTCTTCTCATTTCCCGTGCAAGTAATCCATTTCTAAAAAAAATATTTATCTATCATATTGATCTTCTTCTTCTCTCCTGAAAATTTATTTGATTTATTTATTTTCGTTGGACACTCCAAGTTAACAATTTTTATAAAATGTATTTATCTATCTTATTATTATTTTTCTCTCTTAAAATCTATCTGATTTATTTCACTTTTTTCATTTTGCAAGTTAACCATTTTTAGAAAATGTATTTATCTATCATATTATTTTTCTTCTTCTCTCTTGAAAATATATTTGATTTATTTATTCTCTTTGTTTGGTGCAAGTTAACAATTTTTGGAAAATATATTGTTCTATCATAATATCTTTTCTTCTCTCGTAAAAATCTATTTGATTTATTTATCCTTTTTTTAATCTTTAGAAAATATATTTATTTATCATATTAATGTTTTTATTCTCTCTTTAAAATATATTTGATTTGATTCCTTGTATATTAAATGATTAATTTCGAAATAACATTAATTCTCACTATTATGCATAATATTTTGAATTAAATGATTTGAATTAAATGAGTAGTTTTCTCTAAGGTTGACACATGGAATAGCATTTAATGAGCCTATTCCTAAATGTATATAGTATAGATTAATGGGAGTGGTGCCCCTGGCCCGGATGATTTTAGTGGTTATTTCTATCAGAGATTCTGGGACATAGTTGTAACACCCCGATTTTCCGCTTTCTAAGATCGGTATAAATATAACTAAATGTTTATATTTTTATCTGAAACTTAGAAAATGATTTTGGGAAAACCAAAGTCATATTCATATCATACTTATTTTTTATAAGTATACGGTTAAATTTTCGGTTGAAAATTCAGACGGAACCCGGTCTGCGTTTTCATTGACAGTAAGATTTTACTGATCAGAAAACCTAATTTTGGCCCGAGAACGAAATGAATAAATTTTGGATCTCATTTCCAACGATATTGGTTATTTTGAAAATTTTCAAAATAAATAAGTTATTGCTGGTGTAAAACCCTAAATCGGATAATCGACGAAGTCGAGAACGGATGTGCAGAGACAAAATTCGACACAAGATGGATGAAGACAATGATGACTCATAGGGGGTGACTCACCAATGTCATCATTAACTTTAAACAAAATATCTAGATATTTCTTCAAAATAGTGTAAAGACCATTTTACCCTTGGACTGTTTTACCCTTGAACTTTCATTGAAATGACAAGTTTGCCCCACAATTTGTGGACACAAATCAGCCACCTCTCCTTCAACCCCAACCACATAATTTTCATGATTACTTTAGGCAAAATTACCATTTTCTCCTTAAGGTTGTTTTATATCACAAAAATGCCATTTTGTAAGATTACTCTTTTGCCCTTAAATTTTTATGACTTGGACCCTTATACCCCTCATTTACACCACCCAAAAACCTCCAAATGAGCCCATTTCACTTCTATTTAAGGCACACTTCATCATCTTCCTCAAGCTTTCTCCATTTTCTCTTAAAAAGCTTAAGTTTCCATAGCCTTGTTTTGTGAAGCAACTAGTAGATTCCTTGCTCATTTTTCAATTCCAAGAGGTATACCATACTTCTCTGACTCAATCATCATCATGTTCTTCATTCATTTTTATGTTTTGAAGCCATGATCATATTTTTCAATTCTTAGATCTAGAAACTTTGAAAATTCATAGTAAATCATAGAAAAATCCAATGAGCATGAAACCAATTGCTAAGATCTTAGTATCCTCTCTATATTTAAGATCCAAGAGGATGCATCAAACAAAAAATTTGTGCCCTATGATCTTGTTGAGGTTGAACCCTAGTTTTGTGTTGTCGGGTGTCTTACTTGATTCAATCCTTATAGCTCATATAGGTATTGAAAATCAAATGAAAATCTCTAAGCCATATTGTTTCCTCATGGCCGAAATTTATTTTGTGAAGGGTTGGAATATTTGATTTCAAACTTTGTATGATAATCATTGATTTAAGGTTCTAAGTGATCAAGGATCACTAATCCAAGAGCTTACGATTTTTAGAAATTTTTAGCCATAAAATCACCCCATGGCCGAAAATCTTAACTTTGTGGTTAAGATGGTTTTGATTCAATTTTTTGTTAAGTAAACTTTGTTTATGTCTTAATCTTGCTTAAGGATCCTTAATCCAAAAGCTTGTAAAATTTTATCATGTCTAGCCAACTTAAAAACCTTAGGGCCGAACCTATCATATAGGAGTATAGGTGTTTTTAATTGTTTGTTTGTTAATTTGTTGTTGTGAATTGTTGAAGGATAAATTGTTGTGTGAATCGTGTACGCATTTTGTGGAAACCGGAGGCTTGACGGAACTTTGGTTGGCAAGAAAAATCTTCACGAGGTAAGGGGAGTACCTGAGGGATTTTTCCGATAGCTGTATGTAAATTGTTTGTGGTCTGTATATATTATTTGGTGTATGTATTGTTTTACGTAAGTAGATTTTTCTGTTGCAAAATTACCTGCTTTTAATTATTTAATTATCTGCATTTAATTGTGATTATATGTTGTTGTATGCCATTAATTGCTAGTTGCTTTATTATGGGCATGAAATGATTTTTGATGTTGATTGTGGATTGGAAAGCCTGACAGTGGTCAGTGCTCAATTAATTACGAGGTTAAAAGCATTAATAAGCTTTTCATGAAATAATGAGTTTAATAGTGGAAATAGTAATATAATATTACTTAATTAATTATTTGGTGAAAAATGGATAATAGTGAAAAATAATATTATTTTAATGATTTAACGACGTAAGAGTGTTTTAAGAGTCATAGTGAGGACGTAACCGTGAAAATATTTTAGCACTGCTAATTTTCACATATGGAATTTCTAAATATTACAAAATGTTATTTTGAGAAAATAAGTTTCAAAAATAATTTTATTATGGTGTTGGAAAAATTATTTTACTAGAAAAGTCATATTTGAATTTAAAACGTTTTTAAAACGTCAAACGTCGGACAATTCCGACAATAATTACAGAAGATTAATAAAATGGTAATATTAGTTAAAATAGAGAATTTGTCTCAAATCAGTATTTTCAGGTTCAAAATATTGATTTTTGAAAGAAAATGAATTTTAAGTGATTTTGACGATTTTGTAAAACGAATTTCCAACGTAAAAGGATTTTCGGTAAAGTGGATTTATACAACAGGTTATTTCCGACAACTTGGATAAGTTGAGGAAACTTTGTTTTTGGATTTGTGTTTCACAGAGCGAAAATGTTGTTTAAAGTTAAAAACGAACCTAGCTACCGAGATGTCGGTGTCTAGTGTTCTATGATATGGGCCCGAGGTCCGAAATGTGAAGTTATGGACTAGATGTCCTATAAAAATCTATATTGATTTTTGTGTGCCAAAATCTATGAATCTAAATCTGGTGCACGGGTCTAGATTTCGTGATTTGCACATTTTTGACTTGGAGTCTATTTGGATTGGTTTGGACTTGGAGTCCTTTTGATTGGAATTGTTGTTTAACTTAAATGTTTAAACCTTGGTTTGGTCGTGAGCCTTTGAGCCTCGACAAGGAAGGAATAAACACAAAGAAAATGGCGTGAACAAAACGTTTTACATGCATTTTTGGGGGACATGCCTTTGCATAGGACTTGAATGCTTGATGGCAAGTATTCATGCAGTTTGCATCACTGTGCCTTGATGGATATATGACCAAGAAAACCATGTGCTATATGTAGTCACCACTTTGCCTCGTTTTGGACTGTGGAATGGTTATTTGAACTTTGCCATATCTGGCATTGATTCTGCCTTATTTGGCAATTGGGGCCTAATCAGCTCATTTACTTGTTGGTTGGAGCTCCGGAGATTAGGTACAAAAGTTAGTTGATGAATATTGAAGTGTCATGGTTTTTAAAACAACATAGATTGTCGAGTATGAAACCCTTTGATAAATAGATTGTTTATTATTGATTATACTTGTTAAATGTTATTTGTGTGTCGTGCATATGGTTATCGTTTTAAAATCCATATATTGGAACTCACCCTTGCATATACATGTTCTCCTGCTTTGCTGCTGTACCTTGGTACACGAATGCAGATGTTACAGAAGAGTTCCTTAAGGCATTTGGAGACTTAAGTTTGAATTGCAGAAAGAGATGGGTGATCATAAAGATAATCACGAGGTCCTATCAGTGAGTGTCTTGTAGAGCGACTAGCTTAGGATTTTCTTTGGATAGTATGTTTTGAGAAAGTCTGTGTAAGGTGTTTTAAAACCTTTATATGGTTTGACGTTTTACTGTGAGTAATATTATGCTAAGCTTCCCTGCAGTGGCGATCGCTGCTAGGTATGCAAAAACGTTACCATAATAACCAACAGGTAATGGAGGATTCAGCCTAGGACGTGCGTTGACTACGCACATCATGCGAACTTCATCTTCTTGGTTTAGCTACAATGCTTTAATAAGGCAGCACCAAAGACATGCCGTGATAACCTCAAAAAGCGTTTACTAAGGTGAAGGGGAATCAAGTGGCCAATGGCAGATATTTCGACTGGTCCGAAGAAGAAATATTGTCGAACCATATCATCCTCATTTGAAACAATGCTCCCTTCCTTGGTCTCAGGAACTTCCTCATATTCACGATGGTTGCATGTAATTTGAGGCGGGTCTCTTGAGAATAAGAATTCCCTACACCACACAGGTGAAATGGAAGGTTCACGTGCTCCCCGAGCTATTTCAGCCATGACATTCATGAATTGTAATATACCAGTTCCGTCACTCATGGTGTGGTTCAAGCGCGTGCCAACGATGAAACCACCACACTTAAGACGTGTGACCTATTATTTAAGACCCAACATTAATATATAATAAAATATAATGAGGAATTCTATACATAATTTATTAATGATTTTTAAAACAATAATTAGGCATCTTACCCATTAAAAAAAAAAAGGCAAATGCTAATCAATTCACTACACTGATTAGCAAAACTTTATTGTTTAATATGTTTAGAGATGTGAAACTATGATAGAATTACTTCCATATATAAATACTTCCTTCAATTAATACTTGTATATGCTAAACAGTGGAGAGGGAGATGGTGAAGACATGTTATAGGAAAAAGGGAATTGCATGTTGAAGAAGATTGAAAGAGTTAGCAAGTGTTGTACTTAGTTTGAGTGAATGAATGGAAGCTGCTAGCATTTATATACAGCGATTCTTGAGTGTGGGTATGGGTTGGTGGGATAACAAAAAATATGGAGATATGTTTGATCCCTAAAAAATGATAAATATTAATTTAATTTTTAACAAATTAAATATTGTTCAAATTAGGATCAAAATGTCGTTAAAAATAATTTTAAAGAAGACAAATTTGAACGACAATTGAAATTCTTGAAGATCAAATTAATATTTTTCATTTTATAATGACCAAAACCAAATATATCTCTACAATTTTTTTTATCACGGATCAGTTTGGGCTTTTACTGCAACTAATTAAAATTTAAAAATAATTTTAAACTGACTATAAGTAGTAACTATAATAAGGATATTATTGAATTTTTAAATTATTATTTTATAACTGATAAATATTTAAATTTTTTTATAAGCTAACAAATATATTGATTAGGAGTACTAGGGTACTCAAACCCAGTGACAGGCCTTCGAAGGGGCGGAGAGGAGCAACAACTCCCCTAAAAAAATCAGAATATTTTTTTTGAATATACTCACTTTTTTAAGCACCTCAAAACGACGTTGTTTTGGGGGTGTTTAATTTCAATCCCTAGTCAACTTTCAACTCACTGTTCGATCCCTTTCTTGCTACTGGTACAACTCCAAGCCTCCAACAAGGAAGTGAAGGATCAGCACTGCTAGCCTTTGTCGCCTTGCCTACTCCGACTGCCTCTTGCCAACTCGATCGTGCCGACGATCGCCTTGCCTCCAATTCGCGAGTCTCCCTGAAGCCTTCTTATCTGGTTCTAGTTCAATCTCTGACCTCGAGTTCTTTATACAAGGAGGAAAACTTAATGAAGAAGAAAGACGTCTGGCTACTATTGGTAATGCACCTGGTGTAATATTGTATGGCTTTAGGTTTAGATTATTTAATATTTAATGATTTTTTTTGACAGAATTTAATATTTTAATTAGGGATTTCAATTAGGTTTTTTTTTTAATATTTTAGTTTTATGCAATTTTGATTTATGATTGTTGGTTTATGCATTTTGGAGTGATACAATTTTCTTGAAAAGGCCCAATGGTTAAGCATAAGAAATTGATATATTTTTTTTAAGAGGAAAACATCCAACAAAGATGAAAGTTGTATAGCTACTACATCTTCACTTCAAGAGCCTTCTTCTAATGATCAAATAGTTCAACCGAATGAGCAACCTTTCAAGATTCAAAAAGTCACGATTGATGAATTTGATGTTAATTCTTTAGAGCGTGACCTTGGAAAGCACCCCAAAATTTGGGATATTCAGTGAATCAAAGGGATGAAGTTCGAAGAGCTTATCTAAAATGGGGCCTATATCAATGTCAACTTGAAAATTATCCTCTCTTTGGTGATAAACATCCAAGACGATTTCAATCTACTTGGTTCAAAATGTTTCCTTTCTGGCTAGATTACTCTTCGGCTAATGATGCGACTTTGTTCTGATTTACAAGGTGATTTACATTGAAAAAGAAATAGCCAAAACTATTCATCAAAAAAAAAAAAAGTACTAGCCAAAACTTTTAGTCCTGATTCAATTATTGATGATTTAAAGTCTTTAAAAGAACGAAGTGCGGTACTTTAATATAGGTACATCTTTTTATATATTTTATTGTTACTTTTCATTAATATATTATTTTGAATTACACTAAAATTATATATGATGCATATGAATTTTAATTACATTATTTTAATTAATAGCTAATGGCCCCTCCCAAAAATTTAGTCAAGGTTCGTCACTGCTCCAACCCAATACAATATTACATGTACCAGGAAGACAAAGGCAAAAATGTAACTTAAATACTGCTAGTAACACTACACAATAGTATTAGAATTACATGAGCCTAAGTCAACTGATAAATATTTAACTCATTGTCCATCTTGTGTGGCCATCCAAAATTTATTAGGATAGGATTCACAGACGTGGCAGATTAGTTTTAGTGACCACGTTTTTTTTCTTTTTTCCTCTTTTTTTGGTAAAATAGCACCACGTTTTAATTGATGCCCAGCAAATGATCCCTACGCTATTTAATTTAGGTCATATGCACCACAAATTCAGCCTGGGAAAATTGATAGCACACAGCGGTTGAACCACATTTGAAAGAATTCATTTTAAAAAAATGAGTTTAAAAAATATATTTTGTTTTGATAATGATATTTTAAAAGTGACTTTAGAAAATTTGGTTTTATTTGGATGACAAAATAAAATCCCTTTTAAGATATAAATATAAAGAATATTGTAAGATTCACACCTAAAATAAATTCTAGTCAACAAAAAGTTTGAAATAGATGGAGGAAGAGCAAATTGTGGTCCTATAAAGAATATTGTGGATCCCACGGCTTAGACGAATTCAAGCAAATACAAAATTGATTTATTGGACTTTGAATTTAAAACAAATATCTTCAGAATAGTAAAATCACTTTCAGCAGAAACAATCTTGCACGCTCCAAAATCTATATCAAACACATACTAAATAAGGAGATAGAAACCATGTTACGACAAAATGGGAATTGCTCGTTAAGAAATATTGAAAGAGTTAAAGCATCATCTCTCACAGGATTTTATTAATATATAAATAAGAACGAACTGTTACGTAATAGCATCCTTGAAGTTTTATTTTTTTTTATTTTTTTTGACTAAGCATCCTTGAAGTATTGGTGACATGACAATCAGTTATAAACATCTTTGTTTATAGAAGGCTTAAATAAGTTTTAGGTTCTTGAAAAGTTTCCCTTTTTTTTATTTTAGTCCTCTTACTATTTTTTCATAGGTTTGCATCTTCACTTTTTTCAAAGTTTAAGAATTAGTCCCCCACCGTCAACTCCCCTCCGTTATCTGCTGACGTGGCTAACGGAAGCCATGTCAGCAATGCCACGTCATCTACATGACATTAAATTTGCCACGTCAGCAGGGACTATTTCTAAAAAATTGAAAATATAGGGACTAAAACCAAAATTTATGAACTTTAGAGGGACTAAAAACTTATTTTAACAAAAAAACTATTTTCCAACCATTTTTCACACTAAGTCGTATAGGGACAGGAAACTACCTCGATATCCCCGAATATTCTCTTAAAGCTATTTTAAGAAACTTATACCCAGTTTCCTCGTCTAGCTATACTTAGAATAATTCTGCAAGCTATAATAGACGAGTTAGTCCTTTAACACAACTTTGCCATACAAATTTAACCTTTTTGTTAACATCAAAACTTAAGAGATTATTTAACCAAAACCACTTTGGTTCCAACAAATTTGAAACCTATGGCTCTAATCTATGATTTGTTTCTATTTTCTAACCAAGTTTTGTCATAGTTTAAATTGTCAAATTCCTTTATCTGGTATGATTTTTAGTACAGGGAAACCGAGCTAATTTCCTTTTCCATCTAAGAAATTTGGCAAGAAAATATAAACAAATTCATACATACCACATGGTTAAAATTGCTAAATTTCTTCATTTTGTATGATATATCTAGTACTGAAGGGCACCAAGGCAATTTCTTATTTTTGTCTGACTTGCCCCAAAATTTGGCTAGAAAATAGAAAGAAATCCTATATTAGGGCCACAAGTTTCAAATTGACAAATCCCTTCATCTGGTATGATTTCTAGTACTCAAGGGTATCAAGGTAATTTCTTATTCCAGTTTGATTACTCTGAGAATAGTTTTTTTTTGTTAAAATAAGCTTTTAGTCCCTCCAAAGTTCACAAGTTTTGGTTTTAGTCCCTGTATTTTCAATTTTTTTGGAAATAGTCCCTGTTGACGTGGCAAACTTAACGCCACGTGGATGATGTGGCATTGCTGACGTGACATTCCATTAGCCACGTCAGGAGAAAACGGAATCGGTTGACGGCGGGGACTAATTCCTAAACTTTGAAAAAAGTGGAGATGAAAACCTATGGGAAAAAAAAAAAAGTAAGAGGACTAAAACTAAAAAACGGGAACTTTTCAGGGACCAAAAGCTTATTTAAGCAACAAGCACTCTAACTTTTCAAAGATCCATCAATTTGAAATTCGGTTAAAATAATATAAAATAAAGAGTGGTGATGTATCTTGATAGGTGAACGGATTTTTCTTTTCCTTCTGTCTTTGCGGCAAAGTAAATGGGAGTGAAAAGAGAGAAAAAAATGGGAGAAAATTAAAAAATGATGAAAATAAATAAATAAATGATATATAAAGAGGATGGAGACTATTCAAACCCATCATGATAGAGCCTATAAATAAAAAATAAATAAATAAATAAAAGGAGTACTTAAGCATATTGAAAATGCTGTCAAGAACTTCTCTGTTTAATTTGAGTGAATGAATGGAGCAAAGACTGGTAGCATTTATACCAAGACAATGTGTCTTTGGAGCGAAAAATGGATCAAGTTTTATGTGAAAAGTGTATATACACCCCTTAAATTTTAGGCTATTTTCGAATAAGCACCTTCAATTATTGATTTTTGCTCATTAATCCTCAAACTTTAATTATTAGTGAAATTAATATTAGATTTTGGGCCTAACTCAATCCCAAAAGCTAGCTCGTATGATGAGGATTGTCCATTACTTATAAACTCTTATTAGAGACTATCTCTAGTCAATGTGGGACTTGGGTTTTTCCTAATACACCCCCTCACGCCCAGCACTATTGGGCTTGGTGCGTGGATAATATGGTGGGTGGCCCAATAATGGATCTAGGATAGCTCTGATACCATATTAGATTTTGGGCCTAACTCAATCCCAAAAGCTAGCTCGTAGGATGAGGATTGCCATTACTTATAAACTCTTATTAGAGACTATCTCTAGTCAATGTGGGACTTGGTTTTTTCCCAATAATTAATCATTTTATTAACTCAAAGTTAGATTTTTTTTAATAAATATGCGATCTTATGTCACCATAAATTTATTGATAAAAAGATGAAAAAACAAAGAAAATAAAATATATCAGTAATTTAGCAAGTGATGGTTACTTTTTTTATTAGGATTTTCTTAAAAGTAAAGCATATCCTTTGTTGGAAGGATGTCCATATTTTTTGTTGGTTTGGTTGATTGAAGGCCATGGTGGATTATTGGAAACCAATCCATCAACTTCACCAGAGCACATGTTCATTGCAATCAATAACCTGCTAGTGTGAGCTACTCATCAACATGGACATATATCAATCATCATAAAAGAAGTTTTCTCTGCAATCCTTTCTGCTGCTGAAGTGAATTTGATCTTAATGCTTAAACCATTACTTGTTTCCTATTATCCTAACTAGAACCATTACATATATCAACGATTGAAATTTTGAATGCGATGCGCGGGGTATTATCAGGGACGGAGGTACCTTATTACTAGAGAGGGCACTTGCCCTCCCTGACTTTTTTTTTCTTTCTATTATATATATATATATATATTAATTAGTAATAGGTAATTGATATATATATATGAAACATTCCATTATGAGTCACTAGTATATTGAAAATAAAATTACAGTTTAGTGCAGATTCAATTATAAATGATTTTTTTTATCAGGACAACTATAAATTATTTATTTTCGTGACATGCAGGAGAGATATTATGTGTTTGATAGATTATTAATGTAATTAACATTTTGAAACAAATAATTATTAATATTTTGCATAAAATTTGACATGTATATTTTTATTTAGTGAACTTTAGTTTAACCAGTTGGCCCTCCCTACTGTCCATGTCTGGCTTCGTCCCTGGGTATTATAGTCCTTTAAATGAATACAGTGTTTTTTTTTATAGATTTGTTTAATTGAATGAATAAGGATTTATGTATTGTTTGTTTGTAATGATTTTGAAGAAAAACAATCGTTGAAGAAAGAAATGTCTGAGAAATTCGGAATGAGTAGTAGTCTTTCCAGACTAAGACTAAATTATAAGCAAAATTAACTAATTTTATACTTATCAAGGAAGTTAGTTAATTTATTTAATTCTCTTAATTTATGTTAAAAAAAATGAGTTATAATGATTGAACTACCCTTACTTATAACAATCATGTCTTCGGAAGTTTTTTCTCGGAGTGTGTAATGTTGTTGGGAAAGTAAAAGGTGAATTAACCAAGTGTATTTTTTGAACACTGACATTGATTAGAGTTGAATTGGTTAGATTTTGCTTATATTTGAATCCACCAAATAGGTACTTTTTTTGTCTTATAATTGAGTCCAAAGGGAGTTTTTGAATTGAAATGTTTGAAATTTTTATCGTGGAATGAATTGAGTAGATCATATTATTTAAAAAGGGAAATATCCTGGATAGTTACAATTTTGCATGTAACATAGTTTGGCGAAGTCCCTATAAGAGTTAGGGCCTTCCAAACCTCTTACTCTCTAATTATGATGAATGGAGCATTTAGTCCCTTGTCTACAGTTTGCAAAGTAAAGCTTATTGACTAAAAGTTATGGGCTTCAATGAAGAGGCTTTTCTCATTCTTCCATGTTTTTTTTGTTTGCATAAATTGTATACAATTTTGACTTAGATTTAGTTCTAATTGTTTTTATCGTAGCTTTCCAAATCGTTATACCTTTTCTTTCTTCTTCATATTTCATTTTTTTAATATAAGAAAAGATACTTGCACAAATTGTATATAATTTAGACTTGTATAAAGTTACAAATTGTATTTGGTAATAATGTATTTGGCGTTTTTTTTTTCGAATTTAAAAGGCACATTATTACCAATTATGTGATGGTTGAATTTCTGGAGAATTTAGGATGCTGGATGCAACATTTTTTTTTGGGGAATATAAAAGCCACTTTAATGTAAATTATTTGATAGTTCAGTTTATTTTTTTAAATGAAGCTAAAAGCCTAAATGGAAATGTTATTTCAAAAGGACAACGTACGACCAATTATAGACATTTGTTTCAGAAATTTGGCCATGGTGGCTCAATTGAACCGTACTCAATAAAAACAGCTTTTTTTTTTTTTATCAATGTTGTACCTTTTTTTTGTTTTAAATTTCAAGTTCTTCCTTTTTTTTATTCTTGTAAATAAAAAATTCAACTTATTTCTAGATAAAATGAATGTTCTACAACAATAAAGATTCATTAAGTAGTGATTTAAGGAGGTTCTTTTTTAAGAGAATCAAAAAAATACAATAAAAAAATATATAGACATAAATACGCATTTATTAGGCAAAATAAAATACCAAATATACCCTAGCTAGTAGGAAGGAAAAAAAATATAGAAAGTGAATTGACAATATTATCCCATACTACCTTACTTTTATAAACTCCAAGTGATTTTACGAAATTGCCCCAACTACCACCTACCTGAGAAATTCAGAATGAGTAGTAGTCTTTCTGGACTATAAATTATAAGCAAAATTAACTAATTTTATACTTATTAAGGAAGTTAGTTAATTTATTTAATTCTCTTAATTTATGTTAAAAAAATGAGTTATAATGATTGAACGACCCTTACTTATAACAATCATGTCTTCGGAAGTTTTTTCTCGGGAGTGTGCATGTTGTTAGAAAAGTAAAAGGTGAATTAACCAAGTATATTTTTTGAACACTGACATTGATTAGAGTTGAATTGGTTAGATTTTGCTTATATTTGAATCCACCAAATATAGGTACTTTTTTTGGCTTATAATTGAGTCCAAAGGGAGTTTTTGAATTGAAATGTTTGAAATTTTTATCGTAGAATGAATTAAGTAGATCATATTATTTAAAAAGGGAAATATCCTGGATAGTTACAATTTTGCATGTAACATAGTTTGGCGAAGTCCCTATAAGAGTTAGGGCCTTCCTAACCTCTTCCTCTCTAATTATGATGAATGAAACATTTAGTCCCTTGTCTACCGTTGCAAAGTAAAGCCTTTTAAATAAGAGTTATGGGCCTCAACGAGGAGACTTTTCTCATTCTTCCATTTTTTTTTTTTGCATAAATTGTATATAATTTTGACATATATTTAGTTTTAATTGTTTTTATCGTAGCTTTCCAAATCGTTATACCTTTTTTTTCTTCATATTTCATTTTTTTAATATAAGAAAAGATACTTGCACAGATTGTATATAATTTAGACTTGTATAAAGTTACAATTTGTATTTGGTAATAATGTATTTGGCGTTTTTTTTTTTTTGGAATTTAAAAGGCACATTATTACCAATTATGTGATGGTTGAATTTTTGGAGAATTTAGGATGCTGGATGCAACGTTTTTTTTTTTGGGAATATAAACGCCACTTTGTTTTAAATTATTTGATGGTTTAGTTTATTTTTTTAAATGAAGCTAAAAGCCTAAATGGAAATGTTATTTCAAAAGGCCAACGTACGACTAATTATAGACATTTGTTTCAGAAATTTGGCCATGGTAGCTCAATTCAACCGTACTCAATAAAAATAGCTTCTTCTTTTTTCTCAATGTTGTACCTTTTTTTGTTTTAAATTTCAAGTTCTTCCTTTTTTTTATTCTTGAAAATAAAAAATTCAACTTATTTCTAGATAAAATGAGTGTTCTACAACAATAAAGACTCATTAAGTAGTGATTTAAGGATGTTCATTTTTAAGAGAATTAAAAAAATACAATACAAAAAAGATATAGACATAAATACTCTTTTATTAGACAAAATAAAATACCAAATATACCCTAGTTAGTAGGAAGGAAAAAAAATATAGAAAGTGAATTGACAATATTATCCCATATTACCTTACTTTTATAAACTCCAAGTGATTTTACAAAATTGTCTCAACCGCCACCTTTCTTTTAATAATAAAGATTATAAATGGATTCACCTTGGGAAGGGGTCCGTCTAAAGTGGTGCAGTGATACACCATCCACATGGCAGATTGTGGACCAATAGTTGTGCCAAGTGGGTTAGTGCTTTTTGAGTTTGACTTTTCAACTTTAGTTGTAGTCAAATGTGTATTTATAATTTTGCCTTCAAATACGGTAGATGTATATATATATATATATATTTATTGGGTGAACCAGTGTATCCTCCGATCGGGAGCCAGAGACTAATCCCTAGAAGTACTGAGATTCATTTAAGGGGTTGACATCTCCCAACAGATGCTCTTCCATACGCATGAGTTTGGAATGGAACCCCCGTGAAACGGACCGTTTCACTTTAAAATAATAATAATAATAATAATAATAATAATAATAATAATAATAATAATAATAATAATAATAATAATCAAAAGGGGAGGGTCTGAGAAGCTTCCCGACCCTTCCCCTTCATTTTTTTTTCCCTTTCGCCACTAAACCCCATTTCCTGCACCCTCTTCCCCTACATCCTCTCTCATTTCACTCTTGCTCCATTTTCTTCTGCCTTTTTGCTTCATTTTCATTCCAATATCAAGCAACATTGTAAGTTTATTATATAAATCTGTAAGCCCTACCTCTTTGATTTTTTGGGAACTAAGTTGTGGTGATTTTTTTTTTTTTTTTGGTTAGGGGTGGAGCTCTGTAGAGAAATTAAGGTACCCACCCCATGGCACCAGT
Source organism: Echinosophora koreensis (assembly GCA_035048595.1). Taxonomy (NCBI): domain Eukaryota; kingdom Viridiplantae; phylum Streptophyta; class Magnoliopsida; order Fabales; family Fabaceae; genus Echinosophora; species Echinosophora koreensis. The sequence continues at coordinate 3,914,753 of JAPCYP010000016.1, read as the reverse complement.
CTGCTTCCCTTGGAGTTGCTGAGAGTAGATTTGTTGTCTTCCCATATCTATGAGTGGATGATAATCACTATGACATATTTTAGATATTTTATATTCATGATTTTTTAGTTAACTTGTTATGTTAAAATTATTTTTACTACTACATTTGGGGGAACATACCTTTGGTGTTCATTTTATCTGATCCCAAATATTTTTAAGGTTGTAGTTTTTCATTAAATGATTTTGATTATACCTGAGAGTGGTAAAGAATAATTGTTTGATAACGGTTGAACTTGAAATATGATAATGTAGGTATTTTTTTTGAAGAGCTGGACACAAAAGAAAATGATATGAGAATTTGTGATTGGGGGGATCCATGTTAGAATCCCGTAGCCGTTAGCGGGGGTAACGGTCTAGGTGCACCTAGTTATATTATTCTGGGAGGAGAGGGCTATCCGTTAGATGGAGCCGCCAGTGTATGGAGAGGGCTATCAACGAGATGGAGCCGCACCCGATGAGATATGATTTATGTGACTTGATTGAGGAAATGACTATCCGTTAGATGGAGCCGTCCCTAAGGGAAAGGCCACCCTTAGAAGGAGAGGGCTATCAATGAGATGGAGCCGCCTTATATTTTTGGTTCTCTCATGTGTGACCCCACTTTGATTAAACTTTTTTTTTTTAAATTACTTTACTCGTTTATTTCCATTTTATCTATTTAACCAGAATGAGTATTATAAATGTTATTATTTGTTATATGTTAAATTTGCAAGTGTAAGGATTTTTATATACATGTATATATACTTCATGAAAGTTATTTGATTTTTATTGTAACCATCTCCAATATGTTTGGTATTAAGTTTGAAAGAATAACTATTCATGCGTTAGTATGTTTCCCTTCTAGTTCATGGTGGTTGTTATGCCCTCACTGAGTCTGTGTGACTCACCCTTCTTATTTTTCCATACGGATTCCCAGGCAGCTGAGTAGTTGGCTGCTGACAGGTCTAGATTGTTAAGGCAGTGTTGCTCTTTTTGGTAGGCCTCCTTTTATTGTTGGAGGCCCTTGATGTATTTTGACACTATTTACACTCTGCAGCTATAGGGAACTAGTACTACGTTCTTTTGAGTTGTATCAATGGTCTGAGAAACCAAACTTGATGTATTTTGTATGACTAAACTTTTGAAATAAAAATGTGAATATTTCAACAGGTGTTTTTGTCTTGGGAATGTTAGAATTACAAAGGAGACTCTGTCGAAATTTTTGTAAAAATATAGATCTTTATCAAGTGTGTTTCTAAATTAATAGGCTTGCCAGGCTAGGATTGTAAGCTTGTGCGTCGGTCATGGCTTATGTTCTCGGGTCGTGAGACCCTGACCACATGCTTAAGGGGCCCAGTTATCTACCAACTGTACCACATCATGTTGGTATACGGTAGACGTATATAAGGTAAAGTATTTTAAGAGTGTAATTAAAATGCATCAATGCAAAATCCCTTATTTGGGTATTAAATATAAAATTTTTTAAAACTGAACGGAACTTAGGGGCATATTTTATTAAAGGTGAATTCAATGGATTTGAAATATCACCTAAAGAGTAAGAATTTTGAAATTCCATCTCCCATCTCATGTGTCACCCGTCACCGCTCTTCGCCTACCGTTGGCCACTGCCGATCACCGTTGTCGACCATCATCCATGTATTTTGAAAATTTTCAAATACAAAAATACCAAACACAAATACACAGTATATCTTTGACTAGGGAAAAATACAAAATGTGTTGAATAGTCAACAGATCCCAAGTGGTAAAAGGATTGACTAACAAAGTGTTACTTGGGTAGCGTACCACAACACCACTTTGGTGGGTGGTGCACAGTAGCCTTCACCTTAGGGAAGACATGATGCATGATGCAATTATTAAAAAGGTTACCGTGTCTAAGTCTAAGCTTCCACACCCACAAACACCGTGGAAAGGGTATGCAATTGTTTCTAATGTTGTGCATTCCTTCCCTCCGTCTCTTTAGTTTCCATCTGGCAAGTTATTATGTATTTATGTTAAAATCCATATCTTAGAAGAATTGGAACAGCCAGCCATATGCAATTGTTAATATCTTATTAAAAGACAGTTATATAAGATGCAGTGTAGTAAGAGTACCATGTTTCTGCTGCTTCTGAATAGCTGAAGTAATACATATGTTCTGAGAGAGCTTTCACAGCAGACTATCTGCCGTGTCAAAGCCTCTAGTTTAGTTCGGACGACTATTGTCATGGTACTCTAGGATTTATATGCCATAACGAGAATCAGGACTACTAATTTTTTTTTTTTTGTTCAACCATTATATCTATGACATAAAGCTGTATATTTTTCAATTAACGTGAAAGATCATTAATTCATCCAGCTTTTGGTGATTTAAAATTTCTCTAACAATGCACTTTCACTTCACTTCCCAACCTTTTTAACCTTTTTTTTTTCCCCAAGTTCCCAACCTTTGTTTTCTTTTACACTTCCCAACCTTTGATTCCATGCAGTAGTGGGTGAATGCTACAAGAAGTCCACACATCCATATACATTTAGAAATTGACTTATAGGAGTAATAATTAGTGCATTTATTTATGTTTGGAAAAATAGGTTACTATTAAAATGTTTTTAGAGTATTCTTTACAAAATAAATAAAATAATTTTTTTCTTGATTTTTCCTACGAATTATCCTAGGGAAAAATCCACAAGAAATTTTCTTGTGGAAATTTTCTGTGAATTTATTGGTAAAATTTCATGCAAAATTACCTACAGATTATTCTGCAGGAAACTTATTTGAGATTTTTTTTTCTTAATAAAATCTGCATGAAATTTTTTGCTGATTTTAAAATTTGCAAGAAAAAATTTATCCATAATGTTGTGTGCGTGTATTACCCAAATAAGTTGCCGCAACTTCAATTCCAAAAACCAAACAGAGATGGATCGATCCCGGAACAGAACAGATATGAGAGACCAAGACAGAGCTACCTCCAGGGAAAAAACCGAGAAATTAATGGTAATGTATAGAGAACAAATTTTTTTACTTAAAGCTCCTCCTTCGGCTAGAATTAAGACAAAGTGAGAAGAATTGAATGGACATTCCACAGAATCATTGAAGTACAGCACAAATCTGAGGAGGTAAACGATGCTCCCTAGTCCCTTCCTCATATTCACAATGGTTACATGTATCTCTGAGCTAGGGTCATAGGTGGAATGCTCCAATTTGTTTTTGATGTAACTTGTTGTATTTTTCTGGTATAGAACTTTTGGTGGGGTATATATTGGACTTATAGGGTCTTTGTTTTTTTTGGGGGTACTTTGTAAACCTGATTCTGTTTCTGTCTAGGGTCAGTATCATTTTTACATAGTCTACATTTTGTTTATGTTGTTTACGGGTTGAGTACCTCTTGTACTCGTTTTTAATATACTTTTGCTTATAAAAAAAAAAACAATGGTTACATGTAATATGAGGTGGGTCTCTTGCGCCTAGGAGTTCTTTACGCCATACAGGTGAAATGGAAGGTCACGTGCACCCTGAGCTATTACAGACATGGCATTCATGAATTGTAATATACCAATTCCATCACTCATGGTTTGATTTTTGATTCAAGCATGTGCCAACAATGAAACCACCACACTTAAGACATGTGACATGATATTTAAAAACCAACATGTATAAGATATGATGAGGAATTCTATGCATAATTTATTATAGGTATTTAGAATATTAATTAGGCAAATGCTAATCAGTGCATAACACTAATTATATAGTAAGACCTTATTATTTAATATGTTTAGAGATGTAAAATTATTATAAAATTACTTCAATATTTAATTTTTTTTATGCATCTTAGTTATTACTCACTCCGTTCTTTTTCTTTGATAATTTTAGCTATTTGTTTTTTTTTTCCAAAACAATAGGTGTTTTATAGTTAAACCCAAGATATATTTGACCCCTTTTTTTTTCCATATATACCCTTATAATATAATTAAATTGAAATGTCTTGAAAATACACAAATGTAGTTAGAATTTGTAAGGTACATAAATGGTTAATGGAGTATGGAGTAAATGTAATTGGAATTTGTAAATAACTAATGGTAGAAATAAGAATATTTTGGTACAAATATAAACACATTAATGATTTCTTAATCTATGTGCAGAAGAAACCTTAAATTACCAAAAAAAAGAAAGGGGGAGTATTATTAAATAATAAATTAAGTTATTAAGATATTACATATGTGGCATGCCTAACTAAAAATTTCTTATAGTATACTTGTAGATATTTGTTCTTTTGTAATATAGACGGTCGTATATGTCTTTGGTCTTAAAAAAGCAATTTGGTATTTCAATTATTTTTCTTAAAAAAGAAAATGTTTAAATAAGTTTTTAATCCTAACAAAGTTTGTCATTTTTTGTTTTTGTCATTGTAAATATTTGTCTTAAGATTTTGTCCCCGTAATTTCAATTTTTTTTGTAAATAGTCTCTACCGTAAACCCGATGAAAATGCATTCTCTGCCACAACCCACCTCACTAGATAAGCCATGTCATTCAATCCACATTCCACCTTGCACTACTTTTTCTCTTCTCTAGTCTCTCTAGCTAGCATGCATCTTTACCACAGTCACAAAAAAAAAAAGGAAAAAGGCTTACCCAAAAAAAACACTCTAACAGGAAAAATAGTGAAGTGAGGGAGTGGAAAACATGTGTGATTTCTGATTTGGTCTCAGAAACATGGGCTCAAACTGTTGGGTATTTAGGTGTTTGTTTAGCTTGATCTTTGCATGGAACGTACAAGCCACAAATGTTGTAAAATGTAAACCCTTTTATTGGTTTATAGCTTGAGAGTTAGGACTTGAGACCTTACTCTTCTAAAGGTCAGCGTTAAAGCGTGTGTTTGTGTGTGTGTGAGAGAGAGAGGCATATATCTGCAACCATCACAGTGTTGTTGCTATACTTACTCTAGGGGCTTTCTGAAGGATTTTTCTTCTTGTTCATGGAGAGGAAGAGAAATACCAACAAGCTCATAAACATAATCAATCTTTATGCATGGCACACTCTCCTCCTTTTTCATGCTATCAATTTGCACACTGATTTTCAGCAATGCAACTGGCACTACCAATACATGTCTAGGTATGCCAGACCATACCCTTTCTACTTTTCCATTACTATTCTCTAATATTATGATTCTGCTTAACCCTCTGATATCAATTTAAATCATAAATTCACTGCATCTGTGAGAAGGTACACAGCCTATATAGCACAAATACACAACCTATATAAGTACACCATTAGCAACACGCTACCATACAAGATTTCATAATCATATGGCACAACCCTATGACCCTAAATAAACCAAACAGTAGTAAAACATTAGAGACCCATGCCCATTTCCTTTAAACACTAAATGAAAGCACCTTATAGTAAATTGATAGAGGTGGTGTCACCGGAGACGTTACAGTGGTGACTCATCGGAGGCAAGCTGCAGGGACAGAGAATGAGAGAAATCAGAGAAAGAGAAATAGAGGAAGAGAGAAAGAGAAAGAGAAAGAGAGAACAGAGGCTCACCGGACGTTGTGGTGTTGTTGGTGGAGGCATGGCCGGAGCAGGGAGGGCGTGTGGGGGCCGGAGCAAGGAAAGGGGAGGATCTGCACATGAGAACAGAAGAGAATAAAAGAGAGAAAAGGGGGAAAAGAGAAGAAGCTCGTGATTTAGGGATTGTTATTCTCGCAACTGAATTTAAATTCGTTCGTTAAATCAGTCGCAAATAACCTAAAACTGGTCGCATTTCGATCGTTGTTTGGCTACTAGTTAAATTTTCATTAACGCGTTTTAGCGACCGACGAGGAATCAATCGCTGTTTTGCTCCATTTCATTTTTTTCTCAAATTAGTTTAGTGACCGAAAAACGTATTTGGTCACTAGCCATCCCAAACAATGCCGTTACAATAACATCGGTCGCGGATTACATTTTTCTGAACTTTATAATAGATGCTTAAATTAGTCGTAGTTTCGGTTGTTAATAGCCATCGAGTAGATCGGTCACTAGAATTCGATCACTATATTTTGACTTTTTTTATGTAGTGTTAATATATACCGACCGAGACCAGTTTAGTCAATGACTCTTGGGTTCAATCAATAAGCAATTAACTAAGTGCAATGACTGAGTCGATGATTAGTCTGAATTCTACAATAGCGAACAAAACAAACATATTTAAACAATTTCTTAAAAACATCATACCAAAGTATACACAATACAATGTTTTATTTTGCAATGATTATTTTTATATGTAATTTTTACAATATAAACTTATTAGAATTCTCTTTAAATTTCTAAGAACTAGATAGAATGTCATTAGCTACAATCTATAAGGTAGACGTGATAAATCTACGATATTGACCATTATTTAGAGGTTGATTTTGGTTCCCGAGCATGTTATCCAACTCTTTGGCAAACTTCCTCTTAGCTTTGACTGGCAAGCAAATTGGTATTATTATACCTTCTTCTCCTTTTGCATTCTTACAAGAGCTGAGAAAGATTATTCCAGGAAAATAATTTGCCCCAGCTTTGGGTACTCCAACATACACTGCCTTCCCCCACCCATAATTCACATCTCTGAACCCAATATGTGTTAAATCTGACACAATAAAAGACCTTACCGGGTTAAACAAGGGTCGCCCCCTAATAACCATTAAATCAGCCACGGAATGCATATATTCATCTGTCACCTCAGCTTTTGCTTTCTTTATTAACCCTACAGCATACCCAATTGGATTGTTGATAAACTTCCCAGCAGTGGTGAGCGCGGCTGGATATGCAAAAACGTTGCCATAATAACCAATAGGTAATGGAGGATTCAGCCTAGGGCGTGCGTTGACTACGCACATCATGCGGACTTCATCTTCTTGGTTTAGCTTCAATGCTTTAGTAAGGCAGCACCAAAGACATGCCGTGATAACCTCAAATCTGGTGCATTTACTAATGTGAAGGGGAATCAAGCGACGAATGGCAGATATTTCGGCTGGTCCGAAGAAGAAATATTGTTGAACCATATCATCTTCATTTAAAACAATGCCCCCTTCCTTGGTCTTAGGCACTTTCTCATATTCATGATGTTTGCATGTAATCCGAGGTGGGTTTCTTGCGCATAGGAGTTCCCTACACCACACTGGTGAAATGGAAGGTTCAGGTGCACCCCGAGCTATTTCAGCCATGGCATTCATGAATTGTAATATACCAGTTGCGTCGCTCATGGTGTGGTTCACACTCGTGCCAATGATGAAACCACCACACTTAAGACGTGTGACCTGATAATTAAAACCCAACGTTAATATATAATAAAATATAATGAGGAATTCTATGCATATTTTATTAATGATATTTAAAACAATAATTAGGCAAATGCTAGTCAATTCACAACACTAATTAGCAAAACTTTATTGTTTAATATGTTTAGAGATGTGAAACTATCATAGAATTACTTCCATATATAAGGTGTTGTCTTAGGTGCACCACCCACCATAGTGGTGTAGTGGTGAACCACCCAAGTGGCTTATTGTGGCCCAATGGTTTTGCCACTTGGGATTGTTGGAATTTTCAACTTTCTTTGTATTCAAAGTTGTATTATTCTTGTATTTGGCATTGGAGTATTGAACATTCACGTATTTTCACATTTCATTTTATAAAGATTTATGTTCTTTAATTTTTTGTTTTGTTTACTGGGTCATACATAATTTTTCGCCTTCAGTTCACTATTGCTCCATGAATTCACACATCTCCTGCACATACAAATTTCCAAAATCAGAACCAATCCCATTTTTGAAAAACAATAACAAGCTTGAAGAGTTAAGGATATAGATGTATCAGGGAGGTCAGAGAGGGGGAATCAGTGAGAAGAAGAAGAAAGAGAAAGGAGTTGCCGCCATCAGTCACGGATCTGTCCCCCCTCGGCCACGACGCGCTTCCCTTCCTCCTTGTCGCTGTCAGCCGCGAGGGGGAATCATGGGAAAAAAGAAAGAAAGGAGGAGTCGTGTCGCCGCCGTGTCACGGATCTGTCCCCCCTTCTCCGCCACGACGTGCGCCCCTTCCTCCCTGCCGCCGCCAGCCGCAGCTTCTTCTTCTCCGCCGTGTGATGCACGTCCTCTTTCCCCCACCACCACGCGTGACCTTTCCTCTCTGCTCCGTCATGCCGTACACGGTCGCGAGCATGAGGTTGAAGACGAGGTGGTTCCCATTTTTCTCTGAAATTTGAACCCGAAATGTAGAAGGCAAAGTGTTGGTTTGAAGGAGAAAAATGTTTTACTTATTGTTGATTAATGCTTCTAAAAGGAAAATTGAAAATCGCAAATACCAGTATTACTTTTTGCATACCCATACATGTTTGACTGTATGAAAACAAGAAAAGAGTTGAATACTCAAAGTAACCCAAGTGGATTCTTGATTGGATCACAATCTGCCACTTGGGTGGTGCACCACTGCACCACTTTGGTGGGTGGTGCACCATAACCTTCACCCATATATAAATACTTTATATATGTATGTTTAACCTGTATGAGTAGAAGGGGACAATCAACAATTCCTTCTGAGCCAGGCACATCATAAACAAGTTGCTGGTAGCTTGAGAGCGCACCATGAAGAGTGTCACCAAATTGATCAAGCTTAACATCCGCATCAGCCTCAATGAACATGACACCCTCCCCATTACAATCAACCATCAATTTGTGACCTGGTCCTTCCCTAAGCCTACCAGCAAATGGGTAGTAGAACACTAGTGTTTTTGCTAGTGCATCTCTAATCACTTTAACTGGATCTCTCCCTGACATTGATGGTTCATGACGGAATATTTGTATGATTGGAACTTGGAAACGGAACCCTTCTTGATCATCTATGTCGGAAAGGAGTTTAATTTCATTGGGAGTTGGCTTAGATGGAACCACCAACTCCGGTTGGCACCTCCTCACTGTAAACAGTGGAGAGGGATTAGAAGGTGAAGACATGTTATGGGAAAATGGGAATTGCATGTTTAGGATTGACGAAGATTGAAAGAGTTAGTAAGGCTTGTATTTAGTTTGAGTGAATGAATGGTGCAAGGGCTGGCAGCATTTATATATAGTGGTTCTTGTGGGTGGGTATGTGTAACGTGTTGGAGCTCTAGTGCAAAATATGTTTTCCGTGTGGGGATTTAAAATTGGTTTCATTCAAAATAGTGCAGTGATTTGAAAGTGCTGTTGTATTTTTATAAATATTTTGAAAGAGCACCTTCAACATCGATTTTTTTTTTTTTTTTGATAAGCAAACTGTATTGAATGGAGCACAAGGGGTACTCAACCCATATACAAACATAAGAAATAAGAAGATTGAAGAAAAGTAGGTATGTGATCAACCAAGATATTACACAAAACATAACATACTTGTTTGAACATGCTCCTTCAACATCGATTCTACCTCATAACCGATGTTGAAAGTACACTTTCAAACATCGGTTTGAAACCGAACATTCAACATCTCATGTTTTAACATTGGTTTAAAAACCAATTTTGAAAGTGATATTTAATCGATTTTGAATGTGTTTAATGTACTAGTTGAGGTAACTAATTAAAAAATTTAAATACTAATTAAATTTTTTAAATAATTTTAAACTGACTAGTAACTATAATAAGAGTTTACTGAATTTTTTAAATTATTATTTTTATAATTAAATATTTAATTGATTGTTCATACTGTATGTCCATCCAAAATTTATTACAGTTATGTTATTTGAATATTAAAATTTGGACATCGTATGTGACACCATATATTTTTATCTCTATCTCTTACTTTTCATCTTCTTGTATGCATACATTTCAAAAATACACATTAAAAATAAAGGGATATTTTGATGTTCAATAAACTTTTCCCAATTATTAGGATTTAAGACGAGGCAGATTGAGCACCACGTTTTTTTCTTTTTCTTTTTCTTTTTCGGTAAAATAGTACCACGTTTTATTGATGCCTAGCAAATGATCCCTACGCTATTTAATTTAGGTCATATGCACCACAAATTCAGGATGGGAAAATTGATAGCACACAGCGGTTGAACCAAACCTAGTTATTGTCTGAATTGAGTTTGTGGTCCTATTCTTTTTCTTTTTCTTTTTTTTTTTCTTTTTTTCCGGGATGGAATACAGGGTATCCTCATAGTCCATAGCCATAGAACTAATCCCTCAAAGATGTAGAGTACCAGTTACAGAGCAACTCCTCTATCTACAGATGCAACTCTATTCTCATCACCAGGATTCGAACCCTGAACATATGATTAAAATGACCAAACTACTAGCTACTTGGACCTAACCTTTGTGGGTTTTTGTGGTCCTATTCTACTATTACAATTGTGATGCCTACGATATTTCATTTTATACCGATATTAAGTTTTTTTTTAAATAATTATATTTACATTGATTAATGTTTTAAATTAATATCAATTTTTATTAATGTTATAAAATGTTATCATGTTACTTTTTATAAAATTATTTTTTATATTATTATTTTACCAATAAAAGACTTAGAAAGTCTGGTAAAAATCCATGTCACACACAAAATAATCAAATAATATTTTCCTATAAATATGGATCCTTCATATTTAAGCATGTTTGTCAACATCTCGTATTACTGTTTTCTTTTTTAGGGTATCCTACACGCGTAACTATGGAGACTAATCTCTCAAGGTATTGGACAATATTGAATGACTGACCTCTCCCAACCAGATTTTTTTCATACGCAAGAGTCAGGGATCGAACCTCTAACCACTTGCTTATGAGACACAAGCTCGTTATCACTTGGACCAACCACATGTTGGTTCTCATATTACTAGTTTAAATGTAACTTAGAAGTAAAATGAAAAATCCTTCTTGATCATTTCAGTCTGAGAGTGAGCATAAATGGAGCAACCAGCTCCAGTTGGCACCTCATCACTGTAAACAATAAATAAGGAGATGGAAGCCATGATACGAGAAAATGGGAATCGCTCGTTAAGAAATATTGAAAGAGTTAAAATATCATCTCTCACAGGATTTGATTAATAAATAAGAACCGATTTTACATGATAATAACAGCCTTACATAATAAGAAATGATATTTGCATACCCAAAAATTGATACTCAAAGTTGACACATTGGTTAATCGGTACAAATATTTGATTAATTCAGTTCATTATATAGTTAATCACGTATAAATATTTGGTTAATTTATGATGTCCCATTGTATAAATATTTGGTTAATTTATGATGTCTCATTAATCATATAAAGAACTGAATTAACCCGATATTTACATGTGATTAATCAAATATTTACATGATTATGGAAAATAAGCTTCATATAACCCATTAACCATATAATGAATTGAATTAACCAAAAATTTACACATGATTAACCAAATTGTCCACCTAAGTATCAAACCCAGGTATGCAAATATCATAACTATTACATAATAATCATTAGAGTTGGGAGTTGTTTAAAATAATATAAAATAAAGAGTGATGATGTGTCTTGATAGGTGAATGACGTTTGTCTTTTCCTCTTGCCTTGCCTTTGCAGTAAAGAAAATTAGGTAGGTTTAGTCCAAATTTTATAAAAATATTCTCAGAAATATAGGTATGAGAATAAAAGTTTCTCATATTTGTTACGAGTTTTAAAAAGTTATTCTCAAGCATAAAAGATTCTCAGGAATAAAATTAGTGAATGATAGTTATAAATTTAGGAAAACTCTATTCTCATATGTGAAAATGGGAAAACTTTATTCTCGAAGAAATATAACTTGTCTGGGAATAAAGTATTTCAGATACCAATACCAAACGTGTTAGAATGAAAGAAGAGAAAAATGGGAGAAAATTAGAAAATGATGAAAAAATAAGTAAATGAGGAATAAAGTTTCAAACCCATCATAATAGACGGATAGAGTCCATAAATAAATAAATCAAAAAAAAAAAAAAAGGGAGTTTAAGCATATTGAAAATGCTGCACTGTTTCGTTTGAGTGAATGAATGGAGCAAAGACGGGTAGCATTTATACCGAGGCAATGGGCAGTTGGAGTGAGAATAGGACCGAGTTTTGTAGGGGGAAATCCTCTTTATTTCTCAATCCATTTTTATATATAACAAAGTTTTGATAAAATAAATATGAGTTTAATTTTTATGCATTATTGGTGTAAAGACTTTTACACTAACAACCAATAAAAAGTCACGAAATTGATGACTTTTATGATTGTTAGGATAATGATCAAATATTTGTAATGATGTGTTAATTTCTGATTGATTGATAGTATAAAAAAACTTTATACTGTCAGTATATAACAATTAAATCCAATAAATATTATACTTATGTGTGCAGTTTTTCATGCATTTAATATCCTGAAATTTTATAAATACATCTCTAGATTTTATGTGGGAGTCGTAAGGTGGCCACTAGTGTGTGATAAAGATGTTAAGAGTTATACGGTAAAAGATTCGAATCACACAAATACTAACATAACAAGCTAATTAATAACTAATATTTGCCTATAAAAAAAAAATAGACATCTCTATTTTTTCATGAGAAATGGAGACGATTGATACCTATTTTATCAATGGCTAGGAATTACATTGTTGATAGAAAGTGGTGCATGCACCCATGTTCATTTTTAGGTGATATGCATCACAGATTTAGGGATCATACATCGCTCATGACCTCAGAGTGGTAGCTCACTTGTCATCATTTTTAAAAATGTACCAACTTTTTTTTTGTTACATAAAATGCCCCACGTTTTATTGATGGCTATATAGGGACTATGTTTTGTTGATAGAATTATAAACGTGGTGCACCACAAAATTTTAGATTTTTTTTTTTTGGTAACATGCACCACAATGTTTTAGATTCATTATGGGTAATATGCACCACAAACTTAGCTAAAATAAGAAAAACCATATATAAATACGCGGGGCACCTTCCCATACAACACGTGTGAGCAGGTTGATATGTGGTCCAAAACGAGAAGAAGAAACAATTCTAGGGGTGTGTTTATCTTGTCATCATTTCCGTGTTTCTTTATTAAAAACTCATTTTGGCACCTCAAATTTTTTAAGTAACCCAGTTTGGTCTTCGAAAAAAGGGATAATTTGGACCCAGATTTTTTTTATAGGAGACACTCTAGTCAGTAGTCCCCATGCATCTAACGGAGAGACCAGAGTGTCTCCTGTTGGTTGTGACAACCATTATCCAAGAGGGGATGAATTGAGTTTATTAAATTTCCTAAATTAATTTATAAAAATTGATTTTCTCAATATAAAATATTGAATCACTCAAGAAGCAATAAACAAAATATGAATATATGAGCAATAATAAGAATTAAACAATAAAGAGATAGGGAAGAGATACTTGCACGCTTATTTTAACTTGTTCAACCACCCACCGCCAGTGGCCTAGTCCAGTCCACACTCCACCTGTGGGTTTTTCTTCCACTATTGAACAAGCTTATAAACTGGAGCTTGCAACCTTTGTACAAAATAGAGCACTCTAACCATGCCTCTTGGGATACCTCACCCACCACGTGTAAGAGCCTCAAACTCTAGCACTCTCCCTCGCGCCTCCTTTATTACTCACCCGTGCTTCTGAGTCTAAAGTCACACACCAAAGGATGCACACCTTTTATAACAGAAGATACCTTACCCTCAACCTAGGAATACCTTACCCTATTTCTGGTTTGACACAAAGGGTAGAAGAAATTCAAAGCACTCGAACTAGTGCAGATAATCCAAATTGAAGCCTATGAATATGATGATAATAATACAAGATTTGACTCAAATAATTTCAGAGAATATCAATAATATTTGTGATTTTCGTTCTCTAATTTTCATGCTCCAAAATTCCTTTTTATAGTGTAATAACAAAGAGAACGTTTCCTTTCCAAAAAAAAAAAAACAAAGAGAACGTTAGAGATATTTAATGAAAAGCGCTAATGTCAAAAACTATTCGTTACTTTGGAATATTACCGTTGCCAATGAATTAATATAGTATGACAATCAAATTGATTCTAATTAAAGCCATGAAATCACAATATGCCAATAGGTGAAACTAATATACTCACGTCAATCAATTCCATAGTGTATAAATTCACAATTCAAATAATTTGCAATTTATATATCTATCTTCTATCTCCTACAATCTATCTCCTATAAGAAAACTAATCTCTCCTAAAACACGTGTCACTCTTTCAGCGATTTTCTTGCCGCCCAAAACCACATCCGTTGCTCTTCTCTTCAAGCATCTCAACTTTGCCATCAATTCCCATCAATCTATCTCCTATAAGAAAACTAATCTCTCCTAAAACACGTGTGGCTCTTTCAGCAATTTTCTTGCCGCCCAAAACCACACTTGCTGCTCTTCTCTTCAAGCATCTCAGCTTTGCCATCAATTCCCATCAATTTATCTCCTATAAGAAAACTAATCTCTCCTAAAACACGTGTCACTCTTTCAGCAATTTTCTTGCCGTCCAAAACCACACCCGCTGCTCTTCTCTTCAAGCATCTCAGCTTTGCCATCAATTCCCATCAATTCCGTGCACAAACAATGAATTTACTTATCAAACTTTGACTTTTTGATTTCACATGTTTCTAATATTTCTAATATTTTAATATTCTTCAATTTAATAAGTTTTTTTTAACTTTATTTTATCAAAACAAAATACAAAAAGCAACGGATACAATAATAACAATCAACTTTTTTTACTTTTAATATTTTTCTCTTTCATTTATTATTAATGTTAAAGTTTCATTTCTCTTTTTTATAATTATAATTTCAATTATAATCATCTTAAGTATTAAAATATTATAGGATAACTTTCACATACTAAAATTATATTTATAAACAAATTTCAAAATAATAATTTTAAATTTTTCTATAATCTATTAATAGTAAAGCTTTTATTTTTATTATTTCTCATCATTTTTATTTTATGATATTATAATTAACATAATTTACATAATCATTTAATTTTTAAAATATCATGATGATATAATTAAAATTATTTTATTATTATGATTTTGTAATTAATCCTTTTATTGAAGCAGAACTTTGTAATTAATCCTTTAATTAATATAATTATAATTAAAATATAATCATCTTGATATTTTAATTAATATAATATTTTTAGTTTTTAAATATTAATATTTTTTTGGTAACCATGACATAGGTACGAAGTATCCACCACCGTTAATAGGGACTAATCTCCGCCGAGGAACCTGTTGGGCACACAAGGTGGGTTCTCCCCTCTCAACCAGGTTTTCTCAGTTTTTAAATATTAATATGATCACTCCACGTAATAAATTATATTTATAAACATAATTCATAATAATAATTTTTAATATTTTCTCTCTCATCTATAATTAATATAAAATTTCTCTTTTTCTCTAATTTACAATAGCAGTGAAGTTTTTTTCTTTTTCCGCTCTCTTACCCAATTTTTTTTCTTGCTTTATTTGACTCAGAAACATATTGTTATGTTGCAAATTAGGGCATTGAGAAACAAGCATCTTGATATTGTTTTTGCTATTTTTTTTTTTTTGTGAACTTATTCAATATTGTGATGTGTGTAAATTTGAGATAATATTAAAATATAGATTATAATTGTTATATTATATTCTATATGAAACTTATATAATATTAACTATGGGTGATCATCAACCTGTGACCCACCCGAACCGAACTAACCGTTTTGAAATTTGGTGAAGTGGGTGGGTTTGGTCGGGTTGGCGGATTAACGGATGAAACAAATAAGGTTAAGACGGATATGAACGGGCGGGTTCGGTTTCACTAAATTCAACCCATCGGTAACCGAACCCGACCGCCACTGCTTGCATTATTTGTATTAGTCACACTACTTCCACTCACTTCCTTGACAGCGCAACACAACATTATATCTCAAATTTTCCTAATCCTATCCAATCTCTCTATGACTCCCTCAAAGCATCCAGTCTTCAGCACCATCATCCACCGTTCAACACCACCATCGCAGCACCCTTTGGACGAGTTGAAGTTAGTGACGAAGAACCCACCCAGATCTAGAGCGACGGAGCTGTGGGAATCACAAATCTATGGCGATGCGGCGGAGCTGTGGGAATCGCGGATCTACAGTGACGCAGCCGAGCTGTGGAAGTTGTAACACCCCGAGTTTTTCTGCTTTCTAATATCAGAAAATTATATAAATATATATATATTTTTATCTGAGACTTAGAAAATTATTTTAATTAATCCGAAACCATAGTTACACTCTACTTGACCGTAGAGAGTCACGATAAAAATTGAGGTTGAAAATTCAGGCGAAACCCGGTCTGCGAATTTCACTGACAGTATATCTGTACTGCTCAGAAGACCTAATTTTAACTCGTGAACGAAAAACTTAAGGTTTTTATTTAATTTCCTATGATTTTGGTTATTTTGAAATATTTCACTAAAAAGTGAAATATTATATTTTATCCGGGCGTCGTATTTATCGGGTGAACGGCGGAGCAGATTACGGGATTTCCGGGAACCGCTAACGGATAATATCCATGAGTCACAAATGACAAGGCCATGTGGATGATGTCATGGATGGAGTCACTAGTCATGATGACAATTTCTAGGGAAATTGCATTTAGGTCCTTAGACTTTTTCTATTTTGCATTTTGGTCCTTAAATTAGTTTCTAGAATCTTCCAAGTAAATTGAATCAAATTTTGGCTCATCCAAATCAAGTTTGGGCTGCAGTTTTTGGGCCCAATATTATGGTCATAAATTCATTTTGCATGAGGCAAATTTCTACTCTTAAGTTTCCAAGACAAAGTATTAAGTCTTAAGCTATTTTCATGTTACAAAATCAAATGGACTTGGGCTTTTCCTGGCCCAAAATTTCGCAAGGCCCATGCTTGCCATGGCTGCCCATAAGCTTGAAGAGCCAAGCTCATTCAAGTCATTCTTGAACCTTCTCCATTCTTCTTCATCTTCTCCACCTTCACTTTTCTCCATTGTTCTTAACTCCAAAAGCTTGAGTTTGTGAAGCAAGTGTTGGATTCTTGCTCATTTCTTGTTTTATAGAGGTGATTCTTACTCTTCATCTTCATTTAATGCCATGTTCTTCATTGATTTTTCCATTTCCATGCCTAGATCATTACTTTTATGCATGAACAAAGTCTTAGATCTAGAATTTTGAAAAATCACCATAAATCATAGAAAACTCCTAAAATAGTGAAACCAATTTCTATGTGCTTATAATCATTCTTGCTATCATAATCCAAGAGATTGTTGAAAACAAAGTCTTCCTTCCCTTGTTTCATGCCTAGGCCGAACCTATGTTCATGTGGGGGGAGGATGTCCTAAACTGACCGAACTTGCATCGAAATTATGACCATCTTAATTTCTGAAACTCGAAAAACCCTCAACATGAAAGTTGTTCCTCTTTCTCTCTTATTTCCAACGAGCTAAATATCATCAAAAACGGATAAGTATATTGAGAGTTATGACCAAAATACAGAAACTGCCCAGAATCCTCAGATCCATGCGAGACAGCAGAAAGAAGCCTATTTTTACCCATGTTATGATCCGAACCAAATGAAACCTTCAACATCAAAGTTGTTCCTTTTCTTCTTATCTTTCCAATAAGCCAAAGTTTGTAATTTTTGGATGAGTATATCATGATATATACTCACAAAACCAACACACCCTCAAACTGTCCAGATTTTATACAAGTGTTGGTTGATCATTTTTTTTCATGTCCATAACAAATTCTAGAAAAATCCTATGATGTTGAAACCACTTCCTAAGTTCTTATAATCATGTATACTTGTTGAATCCTAGTTTGTTCATTAAACTAAAAACCCTAGCCTCATGAACATGTCTTGGCCGAATCTACCATTTAGAGGGTTAGGATGGTTTTGATTCTTAACTTTGTTGTTTAGCCCTAATCCATTTCCTTAAGTATATTAGAATCATTAATCCATAACTTAATCATGATTAGGAATTTTTAGTCACAAAGACCCTTGAGGCCGTGACCATGTAGGAAGGATTTTGATGGTTTTAATTGTTTGATTAGTGATGGTTTGGTTATGGTTGTTGAAGGTTGAGTGATTGTGTTGTTGTACGTGAAACCGGATCGGCGACGAAGTTCTAATCGGAAGTTAAGTTCTTCAAGAGGTAAGGGGAGCTTACCTGAGGGATTTTTCCCAATAACTATTAGCTTTAGTGTGGTCTGTATACTTGATATGTGGCTGTGGTGCTTTAAATATGCTGTTTACGTTGTGTTGTTTATTTGTGTACGATGATTTATCTGCTTTTAATTTATTCAATTATCTGCAGTTGTTCATTATATTGCTATGATGCATGATCTGCCTGGTGATATAATTCTGATGATGTTGTTGAGTGTTGTTTGTGAAGCCTGACAGTGGTCAGTGCACAACCGATTTAATCGGATAAAAGCTTTAATAAGCCATATACATTATATTCACTGTTTTATGGGAAATGTTGGAATATAATAGTAGTGGAAAATATTATGTGAAAAAAAAAATGAGTATTGAGAAATATTATTATTTTAATGATTTATTGATAAAAAGTCAACTATAAGTCACAGTGAGGACGTAACCGTGAAAATATTTTAGTACTGCTAATTTTTACGTGAGAAATTCCGTAATATTATAAAAAGGTATTTTATGAAATTAATCTTCAAAAATAACTTAAGTATGATTTTAGAAAATTGTTTAAGTGGAAAAAGCTAAGTTGTGGCTTAATTGGCTTAAAAGATGTAATTTGGCGGCAAATTGGAAAAGTGTCGACGACAGGTATTTTTAAAGCGGCAGTACGTATTTTAGATAAACTTGAGCCTCACGTGATTCTCTTTTGGAACATAAATGTTATAGAAAAGAATTTCAAGTAATCGATGATTTTATAAAGGAGTTTTTATAAAGGAGTTTTTGTAAAGGAGTTTTTCTAACCGTGTTATTTTCCGTCAACGTGGATAAGTTGCGGAGACTTTGTTTTGGATTTGTTTTTCACAGAACGAAAATGGTGTTTACGTTGAAACATGAGCCTAGTATCAGAGACGTCACGATACTAGTGTTCTTAATTTAAGCATGAAGATCTTTGATCCGTGTTACGTTGAGTATCCATGTTATGAGATTACGTTGTTATGGACTTGGTGTCCTTTTCACGTTGTATATCCACATGATGGGTTACGTTGTAAAAGGTAAAGGTTGTTTTCTACGACCACAAACCCCAAGACTGATTGCAAGGTCTAAGGTTTCGGAATTGAGCACTCGGACTTTGTGTCCTGTGTTAATGATGAAGATTTTAAGACATTAAAAACTACGATGGTCGTAAGCTTTTGAGCTTTGACAAAGGAAAGATCTAAGACGAAGAAAACGAAGAAAACAAAATGATTTACATGCATTATCGGCAGACGTGCCTACGAAGTTAATCATGGTATCTTGATGATATTCATGTCTCGACGTATCTGTTAATCATGGTATCATGGCGATATTCATGTCTCGACGTATCATTGTACCTTGGTGGTCAATGAAAACCATACTCGACGTTCTCATTGTGCCTTGTGTTGGACAATGGGCTATGGTAACCATACACGACGTTCTCATTGTGCCTTGTGTTGGACAATGGGCTATGGTAACCATACACGACGTTCTCATTGTGCCTTGTGTTGGACAATGGGCTATGGTAAAAAAACGACGTGCCTTATTTGGCAATCGAGTCTGATCAACTCATTCATACGACGTTGGGTGATCTCCGGAGATTTAGCGAAATGTAGAGACTATATATTGAAGTGTTCATGCATAGTTTTCAAGCGTTGATGTTTGGGGTATGAAACCCATTGATAAAGTACTTGTTTAGTTATGAGAATGTATGCTGCTATAATTGTACGTGTGTATATGCTGTTTTGTGAGTCGCGCTTTTAGTTATTGTGTTAAATCCATATATTGGCATCTCACCCTTACAATATAACAGGTTACTCTAGTCTATCGTATTCCTTTGGTATACTAGCATGGACGAAGCGGAGGGATTCACTAAGTCGCTCGAGGACTTAACTCCTAGATGCTTGGAGAAGTATCTGTTAGTGGGAATGACCATAAGGGTATTCTCAATAACTGTCTGTTAGTTATGACCAGCTTAGGTTTTTTTTTATGTGGTGTCATGTGTTGAAATGAACTAAGTTGATAAAGACCTAAGTGTGAAACTTACGAGGCAGTATAGTTGTATGACTTCTGCATATGCTTATATATCCAAGTATGGTTATGATTATGTAATTGTTATGGAGTTAAAAGGAAACAATTTTATCACCATATTTTGAAGAGATTCACGTTAAGAAATTAATATTTTCCGAAAGCAACCAGCAAATAAAATCTTATTTTCCGCAAACGGGTAACCATGTGATGACCCGGGAGTAGGGTGTCACAGAAGTCGCACAGCTATGGCAGCGCGACGAAGCTTTGGGAGTTGCAGATCTTCAGCGGCATGGCGGAATTGTGGGAAGTCGCAGAGGGTTGGTTTGTTAGGGTAGGCGGTGGTGTGAGAGGGTGGTTGGCCGCTATTGGGGTACGGTGGGGCTGGTAGTCGGTGGTGGGCATAGAAGATCATGGAGCTAAGACACTGATTGAGTGAGAAGTGAGGATGAAGAAAACTGAAGCAGGGCGCAGGGGAACTAATTTTTTTTTCCTGAAGCCTTTTGTTTGTTTTTCCTGAATTGAAAAAAAGAGAGAATAATAATAAAAATATCCTGGACCCGTACCAACCAACTCGCCAACCCACTATCCGAGCCAACCCACACCCGATCAATCTGCTGAACAAAATGGGCCGTGATTTTCTCTCATCGGTTTGTGGCAAGTTGGAGGTTTTAGGTTCGAACCCGATCGATCCCGACCGATGATCACCCCTAATATTAATAATGAAGTTGCACAAATTGACATTGTTATAACAATTTCTATCCTTAAATATTTTTATTTTTGTTAATGTTTTATTTAATTAGATACTTACTATTGCATAAATTATAATATTATTCTTATTTTCCTTCTAATTAATAATAATAGCGAAGTTTTATTTCCACCACCCTCATCCAAACTTTTTTTTTATCATCGGTTTTATTTTATGATATTATAATTAATATAATTAATTTCATCATTATAATTTTAAAATATTATGATATTATAATTATAATCATTTTAATTATTAAATATTAATAAGATAACTTCCACATACTGAATTTATATTTGAAAACAAAATTAAAAATAATAATATTAAATTTTTCTCTCATTCACAATTAATATTAAAGCTTTTCTTTTCTCTCTCATTTACAATTGTAATTAAAAAATTTCCTTTTCTCCCAATCCCACCAAACCTTCTTTTTTTCTCATCATTTTTATTTTATGATATTAGAATTAATATTATTATAATTATCATAGTGATTTACAGCTAGAGTTTGCAGCAACAATGACATATAGCTGTACGTTGTATTTTTACTTGGATGTTTATTAATATAAAATTAATTTCTAATAAAGTTCTCATTATTGAAACTTGAAACATATGCTTGAAAATTCCTTTCTATGGTTGTGCTTTCTTAATTGATGCAACTTAGCTGTGGTGAGTTTTATCGACTGCATCTGCAATTCTTGCTTCTAATTGTGGTTGTTCATTCCTTTACCGAATATGCAGCTCACAAATAATCTTGCTTTTGCTGAAACTAAAGTTGCAGCTGTTGGCAGCAATGAAAAGGTGAGAAATTGAAAGTTTGTTATAAATTTTTTTTTTTTAGGAAACATGGAGTGTGTTTGATTTGAATGCCCTTCCAATTGATTGTTGTTCTTTTTTCTGTTTATAATTCCAAGTGTGGTAAATCCATTAATTAGAGCCATCAAACTCTGTTTGATTGGATTTTCAATGGTCTTGATGTTTTGTTAATTTCTTTGGAATAATGATAAAGCTAATATCTTAATAATTTTTATTAGAAAAAAAATGTGGAGATTGGGTAGAATAAGTTACTGAAACTTCACTTTAAAGGTCTGCTCAAAATCATTAGAACGAGATTCATATAATTTAATTTTGAGATTGATTAAGCAAGTAATCTCCACACTCAACTTTGTTATACATAAATATTTTTGTTGTTTTTGTTATGACTTCCAAAATTAGTATTTCATGTACTTCATTATAATCTTCACAATATGTCAAATCTAATTGAGTTTGACCTATTATTTGAGATTAAATTTATTCATGTTACTTGTACTAATACCATTTATATTTTAGAAGGATGTGTTCGGATATTAACATAACTACTTCCTCTAATTTCATATATGAAAATCATTTTTGTTTTCCCTTAAAACAGGATTTGTTTTCCCTGGCGGAGATTAGTCCCTGCTAACGGTGGTGGATACTTCGTACCTATGTCATGGTTACCAAAAAAATATTAATATTTAAAAGCTAAAAATATTATATTAATTAAAGTATCAAGATGATTATATTTTAATTATAATTATATTAATTAAAGGATTAATTACAAAGTTCTTGAAGGATTAATTACAAAATCATAATAATAAAATAATTTTAATTATATCATCATGATATTTTAAAAATTAAATGATTATGTAAATTATATTAATTATAATATCATAAAATAAAAATGATGAGAAATAATAAAAAGAAAAGCTTTACTATTAATTGTAGATGATAGAAAATTTTAAAATTATTATTTTAAAATTTGTTTATAAATATAGTTTCAGTATGTGAAAGTTATCTTATAATATTTAATACTTAAGATGATTATAATTAAAATTAAAATTATAAAAAAGAGAAAAGAAACTTTAACATTAATAATAAATAAAAGAGAAAAATATTAAAAGTAAAAAAAAAGTTTATTGTTATTATTGTATCCGTTGCTTTTTGTATTTTGTTTTGATAAAATAAAGTTAAAAAAAACTTATTAAATTAAAGAATATTAAAATATTAGAAATATTAGAAACATGTGAAATTAAAAAGTCATAGTTTGATATGTAAATTCATTGTCTGTGCACGAAATTGATGGGAATTGATGGCAAAGCTGAGATGCTTGAAAACAAGAGCAGCGGGTGTGGTTTTGGGCGGGAAGAAAATTGCTAAAAGAGTGACACGTGTTTTAGGAGAGATTAGTTTTCTTATAGGAGATAGATAACTTTTTTTTTGTTATTTATTGTTTTTTCACAGTTAAAGTGCGGATATGAGTACTTAAATACCTAGAGGATATGAGTAAGAGTACTCGAGTTGCTAGCCACACGGATACAGGTCCGGGCACGTGTAATTTTTCAAACGCAGGTATAGAGACAAGTACTATAATATCCTATCCATTGTTATCCTTACCCCTCACTATCAACGGGGAGATATTGTATGTAGTTTGGGTCAATGAGTGGAGCAAGGACCGGTAGCTTTATTCAGCATTTATAACGGGGAGATTATAGTTTGGAGCAAATGCAGCACGTTTAATTGATGGCTATGAATGATATTTTGACAGTTTTGTTCATAGGATGTGGTGCGTGCACGGCATTGATTTGTCGATCATATTTGCAGCACAAATTTAGCCAGTTGGGCGCTGATGAATTTTTTCTAATAATATTAATAGGAACAACATGGTTGGTTATACTTTATGGGCAGACTTCACCGAACATAATTTTTTTTTTTTATAAGCCAAAGTATATTAATACGAGGTATTAGGGGTGTCCCAATCCACATACAAATGAACCAAAAAAAACCTATGTAGAAATGATACCAACCTAAGATGAAACCAGAATCATAACTACAAAGGAACATCCAAAAAGAGAAAGAAAGATACCCCTGCAACCACAAAATTAAAACGACACCTAACAAAAACAAAACCAAGTAACAATATGTCATTTATAACCAATCACCACTGTAAAACCACAACTAAAAACCAGCAAACTCAAAGCTGGAAAACTATTCCAAACCAGAAACGGCACGCCCAAAAACAAACCCAAAAGGAACTATAATTACAAACCAACACATAAGCAGCACCAATCCAAAGTTCTGTTTGTAGCCAGGACAACACAATTTTGTAACCAGTAACCGAATAGAGGAACCACAGCAGAAGGAAGAAAAAAATAAAACAGGAAACCACCAGGCTGAAATCACTTCCACACAAGCAATATGCCCACTCCCAAATAGCCAAATTACCATTTTTTGCAACAGAAATGCTATCTTGACATACTTTCCTACACTTACACCGTATAGTGCCGCACAGTGCGGCACTGTAGCTGCACTGTGCGGCACTGTAGAGCGCTTTTTTTTTTTTTTTTTTTTAAGTTTCGGTTTTTTTTTTAATGTTATTTTTTTATAAATAAATTTTTTTGTTAAGTATGTGTAATTATCTGGTGAATCATGTACAAATATCTGGTGAATTCAATTCATTATCTGGTGAATGGGTTTTGTTGAGAAATAAAATTTTTCGTTAAGTGGTGAATCATGTACAAATATATGGTGAATTCAGTTCATTATCTGGTGAATGGATTTTTTTGATAAATAAATTTTTTGGTTATGTGCAAATATCTGGTGAATCATGTACAAATATCTGGTGAATTCAATTCATTATCTGGTGAATGGGTTTTTTGAAAAATAAATTTTTTCGTTAAGTGGTGAATCATGTACAAATATCTGGTGAATTCGGTTCTTTATCTGGTGAATGGATTTTTTTGAAAAATAAATTTGTTGGTTAAGTATGTGCAAATATCTGGTGAATCATGTACAAATATCTGGTGAATTCAGTTCATTATCTGGTGAATGGGTTTTTTTGAGAAATAAATTTTTTGGTTAAGCATGTGTAAATATCTGGTGAATTATGTACAAATATCTGGTGAATTCAGTTCATTATCTGGTGAATGGGTTTTTTTGAGAAAATATTTTTTTTTATTTTTTAAAAAAGTCAAAATTTTAAAATAAAAAAAAAAAGGACGCTACAGTAGCGCTACAGTGCTGATGTCCTCGTTATCTCGTGCGCGTGTCCCTCCACACATACGGTTTACACCGTATGTGTGTCAAAAGTTGTGTCATGGTAACACAACTCTTTTTGCAAACACCCGATAGTAGACACCTGCCAAGACATTGATAGGGACCTGCCATGAACATTGTAGAAGCAAAACAAATAACCAAAAGAAAAACCAGCAAAGACACCACTCAGTGCTGATGTCATAACCATCTCAAAGAACCAAGCACAATAGAGCTTATGTGCAACAAACCAGACAGTTCAATTCAGCTCCCATATCCAAAAACCAAAAGCAAAACCATTTACTCTCTCACTGAAAGTTTGTTCCTGAGAAAAACCCTTTCCCAACCTCACTTTGTTTCACTCACACTCCCCCATATAAGACCAGCTGCATGTCACACCAAAAACCAAACCTCAAAATAACTCACACCTGCAAAAATGCTAAAAATTGTTGAAGTAGCCCTTTGATTCAGTCCTCCACCTGCAACACAAGAAAGCTTTTGACAACATCAAAACTTGTTTTTATTTTTATTTTTTTTAAATTCATTTTTGGAAACCAAACATTTGAGTGTTAGCATAGATCATAACCATTCCAGTCAATAAATTCACTCCTTTTGTCCCTTTATTTTCCCGTCTCAAGTGTGTCTCTCAACATCTCTCAAAGTGGTAAGCCCATACAAAATATTGAATTTATTTATGAGCCCATACAAAATATTAAACATTTATTTATGAGCCCATGTTATAAATATTAAACATTTATTTATTAGTCCTTGCACATTCATCTTTTTTTTCTCGTTCATAGGCCATTCTCTCATGGTTCTGAATCACTTCTCTCTGGTGGTCGTTGATTTCACAAGGCACTTGAAATGGCCTAGAGCCTTTGGAGAGCTTTGTTGCTCTGTCCTAGCACATGAAATGATCGTTGTCTATTACCTTTATTCTTAATTGTCTATTTTATATTTGATATTGTATATGATAAATGAAATGGATTAAAGAACAAAAAACAAAGTTTGGGGTCTTAAAAAGTAGTCAAGTAAATAGTAATGTGTTAGAGTTAACAGTATAGTCAACTAAATAATAATGTTGTTTTTATAAAAATAGATTTTCCCTAAGAATATATTTGATTTGCTCATGGCCCTTGAAAGTAAAAGCCATAATTCAAGTAATTCTTAGATATGTTTCGTTACTCAAGTAGTTATCTATTGCTTTGCTTCAACAAATGGTTAAAAGGACTTATTACTTATCTAAAACTTGCAATTTTTGAATAATATATTCAATTAAAGGTAGGCGAGTTCTAGCGTGAGCCACCGGGACGTGTCGCTCACGTGGGCGACCTGATTTAAACCGTCAGATGAAGAGGTTGCACGGATACTATCATACACCTACCGCACTGAATCATTTTCCACCAAACTCTCAAGTCTCAACGTCTCTCTCCTCCGTTCCCAGATCCCTTCCCCTCTCCGATATCCGAAGCCACCATCAAAGTACCGCCGCGGACTGGCCAAAGCTTCAACACAAGACAAGGTATCTCTCTCTATCTACGCGTGCTCTCTCCCCCCCGATTCTCACCCTCACCCGCACCCTGCAACGCGAGATCTTGGGCTTGCCTCCGATGAGCTGAGACAGCGGCGACGTTGGTTTATGATTCAGTGCGACAGAGGCTGGTAGAGGGAGTGGGGGCGGCGGAGTCGCGAAGGCCTCCATGACAGAGACTGGTCGGGGGTGGGGATGCGAGTGGCGGAGGAGAGAGTAGGGGGTGGGGTGGACCGCTAGAAGAAGACGAAGGAGCTTGAGATCTTGTCTTCAGTGAAGATCATACATGGCTTCTTCCATGACGACGACCACCGCCGTGCCCAGATCCGACCCGCCGTTTTGAAGAACCAGCGCCAAACACGCCAAAATCCAACCAGATCTAGCCTCGCGCGAAGAAGCAGAGAGACAACAGCGGCACAGGCTGAGCGGCACGCGATGACTCTCTGGGCGGAGAAGACTACCGGATCTAAGACGACGCAGTGGTTGGGAGAGAGCAGGGTGGTGGTGCGCGAAACAGCAGAGGGCTTGGTCAGTAGTAACCGGTGCGCCGGCGATGGAAACGAAAATCAAAAAAAAAATACAAAGATCTTACGGCGGCAAGAAGGTCCATGGCGGGAGTGGGAGGGGTGCTCTGCAGCGGAGGATGGAAGGGCCGGAGAGAATACAGAGGAGATGAGAGAAGGATCAGAAAGAGGGAATAAAATCAAGTGTGGACTACCCATATTATTATCTTGTACCACTCCTCCATCTAACGGTTATTTGATATTGCTCACGGTGAGAGACTTAGTTAAGTCGCTCACCGTAGAATTAGCCATTAAAGGTATCAGGATGCAACTTTTGAATGATTTATGGAATTAACTTTATCAGGGTATACAAAGGAAAGGAGCAGCATTCAATGTGGAACTGTGGAAATGCGTGAAAAGCTTCCACAAGCAGAATGGCCTAAAGCCTTTAGAGCTCGGAGCTCTGTCCTAGCACCGTGGTGCCAAAGAAGTCATTCACGGAATGGATGTCATAAGTAAGTCCAGTCTCAAGTTTAGTGCATGCTTTGATTTGCTACGGGGGGGAGAGGTGCAGATCTGTTCTGCAACCTGTGGTGGCCGGAGACGTTGCGGCTATTAGCTTTATCTCATATAGCTTTATTAGTTTATTAGCACATGTTTAAATTAGCCTTTAGCCATTGTTTTCTATTTTTATCCTAAGTCAGTTATATTAGTTAGACTAGCTAAGCTTCTTTATTTTCTTGGTTAGAACTAGATAAGCTTCTTGATTTGTTGGTTAGTCTGATAGGTGCTCAAGCTTCTATATAAGCTTGTAATCTGTAATCCCAATTTAATTCAATTCAATAAACCAATATTATTCAGTTTTTTCAATTGATTTCAATCCGATTATGGTATCAGTTTTATTCTTCTTCTAAATAAGCTTCCGCCCAATTTTCTTTCTTTTCCTTCAATGGCTGAAGAATCCAATGTTTCCAGCTCTGCTTCTGAAAAATCAGATGATGCGTCTTCCAAGCAACAACCATCTGACCAATCCCAAAATCCAGCAAGCCCCTATTACCTTCATCCCGGTGAGAATCCCGGTGCTATCCTCGTTGCTCCGCCATTGAATGGCGACAATTATTACCATTGGAGCCGTGCCATGAAACGAGCCCTTTCTTCCAAGAACAAAATCAAATTCATCAATGGAACCCTTCCTCAACCTTCAGAATCGGACCCTCTTTATGATTCTTGGGAGAGATGTAATAATACAGTGGTTTCTTGGATCACTCGAACACTCTCCTCTCATATCTCCCAAAGCTCCGCCAATTTTGATCGCGCCTCTAACTTATGGTTGGATCTTCAAGAACGCTTCACTAAAGGAAATCACTTTCGGATGTCTGACTTGCTTCAGGAACTACATGCGTCAAGGTGAGAGATCTTTATCAACTTTCTTCACTGACATGAAGATTATTTGGGATGAGTTGGAGTTCTTGCGCCCAACTCCTGCTTGCACATGTGCCTCTGTTTGTACCTGCGATCTTAGCAAATCTGTAAAATCATATAAGGATAAAGAGCATGTCATCTGTTTCCTTAAAGGCCTGAATGACTCTTTCCAATCTGTTCGGAGTCAAATCTTGATCATGAACCCTCTGCCTAGCATCAGTCAGGCTTATGCTATGGTTCTTCAACAAGAAAGACCTCATCCTGCCACTCCAGTTGTTGATTCCACAGCTTTTGCCACTCATTCTACCTCTAATTCTACTCAAGGCAGAGGTGGATTCTCACAAGGAAGGGGCAGAGGACGTTCCAACAATCGCTCTCCAATGCTTTGTACTTACTGTAATCGGTCCAATCACCCAATTGAAATTTGCTATTTCAAGCATGGTTTCCCACCTGGTTATCGTACCAGGAACCAAGGTACAACCCTTCACATTGGATCTAGTTCTGTTGATTTTGTGTCCAAACCTGATTCATCAACAGGCTCGAGCAAACCACCTACTCAAGACTCACCTTTAACACTTAGCCGTGAGGATTACCAGCACCTTATCACTTTGCTTCATGCTTCTAAAGTTGATTCTGGCAATCCTAGCATTCCCAACAGTAAGCCTCACACCACTGATCACAATTCACATGTGATTTCTAGTGTTACTAAATCAGGTATCCCTTCTTCCTTATCATCTTCTTGGATTTTAGATTCGGGTGCTAGTGACCATGTTTGCCCTCATCTACCATATTTTTCTTCAATTAAGAAAATACCACCTATATCTGTTAAATTGCCAAATGGAGACATCATTCTTGCACAATATTCAAGGACTATTTACTTTGCAGCTGATCTTTATCTTCAAGATGTATTACATATCCCTAATTTTCATTTCAATCTCATTTCCATTTACAAACTAACTAATTCCTTAAACTGTCAATTACTCTTTTCACCTAATGCTTGTGTTATACAGGCTTTCCCTACCCAGAGGACGATTGGGCTTGCTGAGATACAAAACAACCTCTACATACTACGGCAACAGCCTCTTATCATACCTTGTACACATACTTTTAGGACTCTTGATACACAACCTCATGTAAACAATGCTTCTAGTGTTCAAGAACATCATTCTTCTTTTGATTTGTGGCACTTTAGGCTAGGCCACCCTTCTAATTCTGTTTTACAGCATTTATGTACTTTCTTTCCCTATATTGCTACTAATAAAAATATGGTATGTGACTGCTGCCATTTAGCAAAACAAACTAGACTTCCTTTTCCTACTAGTGTTACTAAATCTTCACATATCTTTGAATTACTTCACATGGATATATGGGGACCTATTAGCATTCCTTCTTTTCAAGGACACCAGTATTTTCTTACTATTATAGATGATTTTAGTCGTTTCACTTGGATTTTCTTAATGAAAGGCAAGCATGAAACCAGAACATGCATTTCTAATTTTCTTACTTACATTTCTAATCAGTTTTCTGCAAGAGTAAAGATAATTAGAAGTGATAATGGAGTAGAATTTAATATGCCTACTTTTTATTCCTCTCTTGGTATCTTACATCAAACCTCATGTGTAGAAACCCCACAACAAAACTCTATTTTAGAAAGGAAACATAGGCATTTATTGAATGTCACTAGGGCTTTACTTTTTCATTCACATTTACCTAAGTCATTCTGGTCATATGCTTTCTGCCATTCAGTTCACATTATAAATCGCCTTCCTACTCCTATCCTTCAAAACAGGACACCTTATGAATTACTTTACAACTCACCCCCAACCTTTATTGACTTAAAGTTTTTTGGTTGTCTATCTTATGCTAGTACTTTAGTAAACCATAGACAGAAGCTTGATGCAAGGGCTCGAAAATGTGTGTTTCTTGGTTTTAAACCTGGAACCAAAGGGTATCTCTTGTATGATTTACAATCTAAAACTATTTTTATTTCTAGACATGTTGTTTTTTATGAATCTCATTTTCCATATAAGTCCACTATCAGTACTAACCCTGCAGATGAAGCTGCCACACCATCTTATGATGATTCTATTTTTCTCTTTGACCAACCATACTGCTTGCCAACACTCATACAGCAGCAGCAGCAGCAAGACTCTATGTCTTTTAACAATCCTAGTTTGGTGCCTACCTCTCCTACTGATTCTCCACATTCTACTTCACCATAAGAGGCTGCATTTCTCAGGAAATCTTCTAGGATACCTAAAATGCCTTCTTACTTGAAGGATTTCCATTGCAATACAGTATCCACCATTAACAACAACACTGCAGGTGTATCCTATCCCCTATCTTCTGTCTTAGGTTATTCCACTCTTTCACCTTCTCATTTGCATTATACTCTTTCTATTTCCATTCATGATGAGCCTAGTACATATAAACAGGCCATCCAACACCCTCAATGGGTTTCGGCCATGAACTCTGAGTTAGAGACATTGAAACTCAATAATACTTGGATAATCACTAACTTGCCTCAAGGAAAAACCCCTATTAGCTGTAAATGAGTTTTTAAAATTAAATACAATGCTGATGGTAGTATTGAAAGACATAAGGCAAGACTAGTTGCCAAAGGGTTTAACCAAATAGAGGGAATTGACTACAATCAGACTTTTACTTGCAATTGCTTCTTCCCAAAATTGGTTCTTACACCAACTGGATGTACATAATGCTTTCCTCCATGGCATATTAGAGGAAGAGGTTTATATGGCTCTTCCCCCTGGGATCACAGCCACCAAACCTAATCAAGTATGTAAACTATTAAAATCTATATATGGACTTAAACAGTCCAGCAGACAATGGTTTGCATGTCTGTCCTAATTTCTTATACTCAATGGTTATAGTCAATCTTCCTCTGATTCATCATTGTTCATCAAACATTATAACAACTCTTTCACTGCATTATTGGTTTATGTGGATGACTTTATACTTGCAGGGAATGATTCCACTGAAATTTACTCCATTAAGTCTGAATTGAATCACAAATTTAAGATCAAAGACCTAGGATACTTAAAGTATTTTCTTGGACTCGAAATTGCTAGGACCAAAACTGGAATTCATGTTTGCCAAAGGAAATACACCTTGGATATCTTATCTGAGTGTGGTTTGCTAGCCTCTATGTGACACCCTTCTACCCCGCATGTTATAAGGCATTAAATATAAAACAATTAAAGAGGAAAACATGCATTTAACTGAATTAAATAAAACAATTGCCCATGAGTAGAAAAGTCCCACATGAACTCGTTTACACCGCGGAAAATAAAAATAAGTTTAATCAATAAAAACGTCATCAAAAGAATAACCCAACCCCGATGTTTCAATTCAGAGCTGGTATAACCGTTCCGGAAATAAATCCTCGAAATACAACTGGAAACAAACTATCTAAACTTAAAACAACCCTACTATGAGTGGCGGCTCCTCAGAGTCGCTCCTCTCCGGGCGGCTCGTCATCCTCTGCAAATGCCAATCGGGCCAAACACAAACAATACAGGGAGTAAGATTCATGTAATCATATAAACAGCAGGGGAATAGTACGCAAGGTAAACATACACATAAGCATACATCAACATCCAACAGTGTCATAACAACCAAGTATGCTATGCTATGCAATGCATCAACTACTCCGCTACTCCAACTATGCATGTGGATCCAAACTAACTCAGGATGAATGACTTTGGAGTTACATATCCGTATTGGCCATAAAAGCACCAACACCGGCAGTTCACCAAACCTTGGGTGAACCCCATGGATAGCCAACGCATCAAACCGTGGATGCCTCATCACGGGGGGCCTCGGTCACCAAACCTTGGGTGACCTACCGTGGATGGCCAGATCACCGTACTCTCGGGCGATCTCCCCTTTGTCGAACCTCCCCCATCAACTACTCCAATGCTTTATGCAAATGGCACAACAACAAACAATCTCAACCACCTCCTTGCCTGGGCCATGAAGCTCCCAAGACTTTCAACATCGAACTCAACGTAACCTTAGACCCAAACCGTGGGGTCAAGGCTCCCTTGGCCAATAAGCACCAAGGTTCAACTCAACGTGCTTGGGTCTATAAGCACCCAAGACTTCAACTTATCAACGTGCGGTAACCCAACGGATACCGACTTAACAGCTTGTTATCTTAATTATCTTATATAATTAAAAACCAAGTTGTCTAATCTTTATCTTTGATTAATTATCTCAACTTATCATCATAGGGGAATGGGGTTTAAAACCCCTTAAGTCCTTTAATTTCATTACTGTCCAGGGGGTTTAGCACGGTCGTGCTTATACCCTAGCACGGTCGTGCTTGGACACGTGAGGGCGTGCTGCCCTTTTAAGTGAAGCACGGTCGTGCTTCACACTCAGCACGGTCGTGCTGAGCAGCACGATCGTGCTATTTGACCTGCTCGGCCGTGCTGAGCAGCACGACCATTTCCCAGAATTTAAGTGGGAGCACGGTCGTGCTCCCTGCTCAGCACGATCGTGCTCAATGCACGACTGCACTGTTCTGGGCAGGGACAGAAACCAAGTTCAACCAGACCATTAGGGATTAAAACCTAACTTAACACGTTTATTAAACCTAATTATTCAATTTAACAGTTTTATCAACATAATAATAATCACAGCCACAACATCAATCAACCAATCATCAGATTAACAACAATCCTCAACATATCATCATACTCATTAAACAACCAACATGAACATAAAAATACATATTATGAACATATAACCAGAAGCAATCATTTATCAACCAGAACATCATGACTCATAAACATACAACGACACCGGGGTTATGGGTAACCCCGTTACCTTACACTAACCACTGCCTAATGAATACAAGCCCTTCTCCCCATACCTGGATTGAAGGTTGCTCTACTGACAGTCCCCAACGACGAACTGGTCCCGAATCCTCAAGTGGCTCACTCCGGTACTAAGCCTTGTTTGATCAGAAACACAATTAATTAGTATCTCTCATTAAAATGAAAGGAAACTGACAAAGGAAGAGGGACCATTACCTTAACACCAACCCAAACGCACTAAGCTTCCCAACTAGCTTCCACAACTCCACTATGGCAATGGACGAAGAGGAAATAGGGAAAAAGATCACTCTGGCCGAAACTAGTGACGGCTGCCAAAACAGAAATAGGGTTTTTACGTCACCCTCGAGTTCTGCTCACGGTTAAAAAGCTCGGACTTGAGCACGGTCATGCTTCTCCTTAAGCACGGTCGTGCTCCACTTAGCGTCAGCGAGACGCGGTCCACTCATTGAGCACGGGCGTGCTCACTATTGAGCACGGTCGTGCTCAACTTAAAATCAGAAACACGCTTCTGACTTTAAGCACGGGCTTGCTGGCTGATGAGCACGAGCGTGCTCATGTACCAGAAAGGGACTTTTAGGCTAAAATCCCACTTAGCCCTTAACCAACATCATTAAAATAATAAAATAGCTTTATAAAACATTTTATGAAAAACAGGGTGTTACACTCTAAGCCTGTCACCACTCCTATGACAAAGGGCACTCGGCTCACACAACAAGGAGGCACTCCTCTTGCTGATCCTCCTTCCTATAGAAGACTAATTGGAAAATTACTATATTTGTCTCAAACTCGCCCTGATATATCTTTTTGTGTTCAACAGTTAAGTCAGTTCATGGGGCATCCAACTTCTCTACATCATGAGGCAGCCATTCGGGTCCTGAAGTATCTCAAGTACACTCCAGCACAAGGACTTTTCTTCCCCTGCAACTCTAGCCTTCAACTAAAAGCCTTTAGTGACTCAGATTGGGCAAGCTGCCCTGATTCCAGAAGATCCATAACCGGATTCTGCATCTTCCTTGGAGACTCCTTGATTTCCTGGAAATCCAAAAAGCAAGCCACTGTTTCTCGATCCTCTTCTAAAGTCGAGTACCGAGCCTTAGCATCTACAGGTTGCGAGTTACAGTGGCTAACCTTTCTGCTCAGAGATTTTCATCTCCCCTTCCAGCAGCCAGCACTATTGTATTGTGACAATCAGTAGGCATGACACATTGCAGCCAACAATTCTTTTCACGAACGTACTAAACATATCGAGCTCGACTGCCATTTGGTCAGAGAAAAGCTCCAAGCACGTTTATTTCATCTTCTCCCAGTTGCTAGTAGCAAACAACTGGCTGATGTATTAACTAAGGCCCTTGACCCTGCCCCTTTTCAATAGTTTGTAACCAAGCTGGGAATGAAAACTATTCATTCTCCAGCTTGAGGGGGGCTATTAGCTTTATCTCCTATAGCTTTATTAGTTTATTAGCATATGTTTAAATTAGCCTTTAGCCACTGTTTTCTATTTTTATCCTAAGTCAGTTATATTAGTTAGACTAGCTAAGCTTCTTTATTTTCTTGGTTAGAACTATACAAGCTTCTTGATTTGTTGGTTGTCTGATAGGTGCTCAAGCTTCTATATAAGCTTGTAATCTGTAAATCCCAATTTAATTCAATTCAATAAACCAATATTATTCAGTTTTATCAATTGATTTCAATCCTATTAGCGGCAATTGCCACCGTTTGTGGTTGAGGGAGCAGATCTGAGGTGTTGCTGGTGTTGAGGAAGCAGATGTTTGAAATAGAGTGTTTTGTGGTTAATGGTGCCTTTATTTTGTTTTGTGCATAAGGACTAGAGCTGGGTATGCGGACCGGTCCGACCCGTTTAAGTCCGGTCCGCATAAGCCCGCACTTAAACGGACTGGACCTAAAAGTCCACATTATAAATAGACTCTGAAAAACGGAGTCTGTGTCCAGTCCGCATAGTCCGCGGACTCTGCACTTTTTTTTTTTTTTTAATATCAAACATAAAAAATAAATAATGTCTTATGTAGAAAAGTAAACCAAATGAGCATTAAATCCAAAGCACATACCAAACCAAATTCATGTTAATCAAAGATATTATACCAAACCAGACACTTTGGTATAACCTTAGAAGAAGTGGCATCAACAACGAGGACCATTAAAGTGTAACCAACAAGGATCACAAACCACAAGTTTGATGCAAAATACCAACGAATATTGTGTTTAAAAATTGCAAACTGATGTTACTGAACATGAAAAATGCAATAATCAAATAAACAGATGAAATGAAAGGATCATTGCAACCTGAAGCACAATTGAAACTACTAAGGAAATGATTCCGATCAACCACTTAAAACAAACATATCAATCCTAGAGGGTACAACCTTATCGTGATTAACCAAGTAGTGAACAATGGCATACAAGAACAATGGCACACATGAATTGTTCTTGTCCACTATGGCTTAGTTCATCTAAAATCTTGAAAAATAGTGAAGATTCTAGACAGTCTTTTGAATCTTTAGTCTTTTTACAAGCTTATTGAGGTCACATCCTCGTCTTTAGATTACATGAGTCGTTGATGTTTAGGGTTAGGGTGATCTGTTTTGAGCTGTTGGGTGATCTTTTTTTTTTTGCCCAACAAAGGTAAATTGTTTTTTTTTTTTTGCTAAAATTGTACCAGTATGCGGACGGGTCCGCAAGTCCGTGGACTAAGTCCGTATAATCCGCGGGTTAAACGGACTGGACCCAAAAAGCCCGCATTTAAATGGACTCGTATTTTAGGGTGTCCAAGTCCACGCGGACTGCGGGTTAAACGGACTGTCCGCGGACTCAAGTCCATATACCCACCTCTAATAAGGACAAAAAACATAAAAAATGTACTATTTACAACATGGTCCACACAACTTTAAAATGTACTATTTGCAAAACTCACAACCTGCAATATTTATTCAACACTCCCAAAGTGACTTACTATAGCATGTTAAATGCTGTGTGCACCGGTGCACGCCTTACCTATGGCATGCACCATAAAATTGGCCTATAAAGAGGCTCCGTCTTCAATCCTCACTCCCATTAAGGGAGGATTGAAACTCTTGTAGCTACAACCGTTGATATAGCAATTTTTTAAGTGAATGGTCCAGATTAATTTTTCGTTAGCCGGTTGAAATTATGATAGAAGGTCACTTATGCAACTGGGTCCCGGGTAAAAGGGTGGAAAGATATCATGTCCCTAGGAAAGATATCATGTTGCATCTATTCCTGATGGTCTTTGGTAACATGTTATACTCCTTGAAACCCACACCAGGCGATTTATGCTTGGCCCCTCATATGGGTGATGCCGATTTAGTCGAGGCGGTTCATACTCTTTTGAAGTCCATGTGTGTCTTTCGTGTGTCCCAATATTTGTATGTGATAAACAAATTTATATTTGTCAAGTATGGATGTTCGAAGGTAGAAATTAATGGGCATGTGTTGATGAGAAGAGGGAGAAATCTGCAACTCCGGGATGAAGAATCAAAAAATGGCTGCTGTATATGTTGTTTTTGTGGTTATTTTGAGGGGCCGAAGAATTTGTAAATTTGGGCCATGCGGTAGTGTAGACCAAGTGTTATAATTGTGTTTGTGTGGGCCTTAGGTCAGTTTGGTTAAAGTGATTTAGCCTGATAGGTCATGGGTGGACTAGTTTAAAATGAGTAAATGACGTTGATGTAGTTTTTGGGGTTAATAAATGGGTAACAAGGTATTTCATGAACCCAAATGATAGAAAAAGCTTGAGGGATGAGAACCAATTGGTTAAAAAAGGAATCGGGGTGCTGTTGGGTTTGAAAAGCTATATTTATATCGTGTGATGCATGGGTGAAATATGTGTTAGCGATATAATTTCATATTATTTGAAAACATAATACATGTATGGTTAAGTTAAAGAGTTTAATTTGTATGTACTGTCAGTGTAAAGATTATTACACTGACAACCAATCAGAAATAATAGATTTGATGACTTTTAAGGTGGTTAGGATAAAAATCAAGCATTTATGATGGTATATCAATTTCTGATTTGTTGACAGTGTAAAAAAACTTTACACTGTCAGTGTATATTAATTAAATCCTAAGTTAAATGTGAAATTAATAAATAAAAGTATAAACCTTGTAAAAAACAATATAAATCATACAATGCAATTTTTATTTGGAAATTTGTTTTTTTTTTATCTTAAAATTAGTAGGATTATAAAATATCATCGATAAATAAATATCAAGGTAATACGAACACAATCTTCCTAATTAAGGTAACACAAATACAATAAATTCGTGTATCACACGTATACATGTGTGATGCACATCTACAATATTTGTTGGAATAATTTAATTTATAAATTAAAAATTATAAGATAAGCAAAAGTTATTGACAAATTAATATTAGTATGATATAATGAGATCTAAAAGTTTTCTACATAAAATAAGATCGGATATATGTGTAAGAAAACATAAATTATTATACTTCAACATTCTTTTGCTCTACTTTCTTCAACTGTCCTTTGTGCTCAGTTCAATCAATGCTCATAGTATATATCAGAAACACAATATATAATAAATGAAATTTTACCTCAAAACAACTTTTAAACAAGGAGATCAATGAAATTTTACAAATATTATGACATGTATTAGATTAATCTGGTTGTAGTTATGTTGTCTCCTTATCGAAGCAAACATATGAAGCAACTTATTAGAACCTAAACGTAGAATTAAATTGGCCTCACCTACACAAAATTTCACACCAAAAATAAATCTTATAACAATTTTTAAAAAAGGAGCCCTAAGAAATTTTAAAAATATAATGATATGTATTAGATTTAACTTATTGCAGCTATGTAATTTTCTCATCGAAACAAAGATAGGAAGTAATTCATCAGAACCCAAATGTAGAATCAAATTGGTCTCGCTTGCACAAAAAAATGTATTGAAAATTTAAAATTGCTTAACTAAAGGAAAATCTTGAGGAAGAAAAATATTTATGTTAAAATTATGAGTTTAATTTCTATGTACTGTCAGTGTAAAGTATTTTATACTGTCAACTAATTAGAAATCATGGTACGAGCGACTTTTAAAATAGTTAAGATAAGAGTCGGACTATGTAAAAACTATTTACACTGACAGTGTATACTAATTAAATCCTAAAATTATTATAGGAATGATTTAAGAAAAAGTGCTTAAATTATGACAAATTATAATTTTCCCTAGAAATTTATTTGTTACTGTGATTTTATGTAAAATGTTCAACTTTTGTAAAAAAAAAAAAAAAGTTAAATGTTCAACCTGGTGAAGTAGAACACTATAACCATATTTTTTTTCTTAAGTGTAAGTTTTCCTTGCTGTTTTCACGTAAATTGTTTATTTTATGTATTATATTTCATATATAATTTCTAAATGATCAATTTACATATAAATATTAATAATGTAGATGAAGAATTGAATTTGATAAGATAAAATAACTTATTGAATAAATTACTTATGTGCAAATATAGTAATACTAAAAGATAAATAAATAAGAGTTATCTCAATTAATAAGAAATTTGTGTGAATAAATTGAAAGATTTACATAACAAACAATCATGAATAATAATTTTAACATACTTGTTTTTAAAGAGTTTACTCCATATCGATCACAGATCGAGACATATTTATATCCGTAGATTATATGATTTTTAAGAAATATTTAATAAATTAAATTTTACAAATATGTGAATTTAATATTTTTTTTACATGTAATTAAATATAAATTAAATAATTAAAAAATTGAAATTTATTTAGATGAGAAATATGTATAAATTTATTACTTGAGAAAATAATTAGAGTAGGTGAGAAGATAATAATTAAGAAAAAAATTATTAAATTTAATATTTTAAACTTATATGGAGTAGAAAATTTAAATCTAGATTAATTAGGTAAATGAAAATTTATATTTATTTAGATAAATGAAAATATTATATAATTTAATTGTTTGAGAAGATAATAATTTTTTTTTCTTAATCTTAAAATTGTAAGATTATTAAAACAATGAATTACAAATAGGTTTTTAAATTATATTAAAATCTATTTTATTCTAGTAATAATTCATTTATAAAAAATCATATAAAATATTCATTTTCATATTTTATGTATACTTTTTTTCTACATGTATTAACCCATATTAGAACAACAAAAACTAAATAAATTGTTTCCTTATTTCAATGATCTCCAATTAATGCATATAATTTCGAATTTGAAAAAAAAATTGGGAAGTATGAAATATGTTATTTAAGATGAGGCATTGACTTACTTATAAAAAAATATTAAATTAAATTCTTATATGAAATGACCAAAATGGACTGCTTTTTGAAGGAAAAAATGCCCCGACGAATACTACTTTGTATATATAAAGATAAATATTATGTTGTTAAAATATATGTTTTTTTTTTTTACGGATTGTTAAAATATATGTTAATATATTATAGGTAAAAGATTTTAAATAAAAAATAGTGTTAAATATAAAATAAAATAAAATAGGCTTAATTACACTTTTCATCCATCAAATTTTTCAATTGTGTGATTTTGATCTCTAAAAAATTTTAATTGCACATTTAGTCTTCTAATTTATTGATTTGTGCAAAATCAATCATTTCGTCGATGACCGGTCAGCGTAAGGACTGATTTTGCACAATTTGAAAAGTTAAAGGACTAAATGTGCAATTAAATTTTTGAGGGACCAAAATCACACAATTAAAAAAGTTGAGGAAAGAAAATTACAATTAAGCTAATAAAATAAGCATTCTATACATTAAAAAAAGAACAAATGGAAAAAAAAAATGGTATAAATAAAATTAGTCAATTTTCCCACGCCAACGTACTATGACCACTTACTCAAAAAAAAAAAAAAAAAAAGGTACTATGACGGGGGGAACTTATGCAACCGGCTGCCTGACTAATAAAGAATTTTTAAAATGGGTTACAAAATAAGGATTACCGCCTGCATCAGTCAAAATTTGGAGGAGGATATTTAAACTGGTGAATTCTATAATCC
Organism: Echinosophora koreensis; assembly: GCA_035048595.1. Taxonomy (NCBI): domain Eukaryota; kingdom Viridiplantae; phylum Streptophyta; class Magnoliopsida; order Fabales; family Fabaceae; genus Echinosophora; species Echinosophora koreensis. The sequence continues at coordinate 3,874,393 of JAPCYP010000016.1, read as the reverse complement.
TCCAACATTGGGGTTGAGGACCGGTCCTACAAGCTAAATGACTGGTCACAGCCGGTTATCAGGTAATTTAAAAAAATCCTTCCAAAAAAAAAAGAAACTTTTTTTCAAAAAAAAAAAAGCTTTGGAAGCATCGAAGGTGGCTGTTGGGTCTCCGACCAGTCATCGTTGCCTTGCCGAAAGGCCAGAGTTCCTCTTCGAACCGCTGCCTCGGCGTGTCACTGCACCAGATGTGCAGATCTGGAAGAGAACAAAGAAACGAAACAAAGGAGGCTCGATGACTGGAACTGGCACTCCGGCGACGGTGTTGGCCTCGAACCAGTCATCGGTGCCTTGCCCAGAAACCATAGCTCCCCCACGAACCGCCACATCTACGTGTCAGTGCACCAGTTCTGCAGATCTGGAACTTGCACTCCACGCGACGCAGCTATGGAAGATCGGAGAAGCAGAGCCTGCCTTTGGGCAAAATTAGATCGGAGAAGAAGCAAAATGGAGATGCTCTGTGTTGCCGTTCTACTTCGCCTCAATTTCCCTAGATTTCTTCCGTGGAAGCTTCTGGAAGATCGAAGAGAATCATCCTCCATTTCTTCTATTTTCTTTTAATTTGTTCATTTATTTTGATATTTTTTTTATTTTTAGTTTGTTTTCGTTTGATTAAGTTATTGTTCATTGTTTTGGATTAGTATTTCTTATGTTCATTAGTCTGGTTCTGTTCATTATTCTGGGGTGTTGTTATTGTTCATTGGTTGATATTGTTCATCATTCTGAGTGAGGTTGTTTTTGTTCTGCTGGTCTTTATTTCTGTGATAATGAAGAACAATGTTCTGCATCTACCGTTGAACAAGTTTCAAATAAACACTGCCGCCGCTATTTTGCCGTTGGCGGCGATACGCCATGGTTGTGGCAATAGAACGAAAGAAGGGGGATGAGTGATAGATGAGGAGAGAAAGATTAGAAGACCAGTTCATTGAGTTGCCCATGATTAATCTGAACCGTTCCTTTTTAATATTATTAAATCAATGGTTAATACTGAGTGTGGATTGAACCTCCGAGTTCTCACTGGAGGATTTTAGACAGAGCCATGCAAAATCAACTCTTCCCTATAAAGATATCATTTAACTTCATGTCCTTCGTTTGATCAATTGTAAGACCTCTTTTATGGTGCACTCCATGCTTTTGGGGTGCACCAGTACACTCCATTGATTACCTGCTATGATAAGTTAAATTTGGACTGTTTAATAAATATAACCGGTGATGAGGTCCTTTTTGCAAATAAAACGTTTTTGTATTTTACATATAGTGAGTCAGACGAGTCATAGCGATGGGATCTCGCTGGATAGCTATGACCACTCCTCCCTTCTCCCATGACTCCACCATCGATTCCTCCCACAACCTATGGTTCTGCCTCTACAACCCCACTGCCACCGCCGCCAACAACAACAACCTCCCAGTCATCATCTACTTTCACAGCGGAGGATTCACCACCAGCTCCACCGATTCCGAACTGTTCAACTCTGCCGCTTCTTCCAACATCGCTGTTTCGTTATTGTCTCCGTTAGTTACCGTCTTGCCGCCTTCCCAATAAGACAACGAATTTGACGCTGTTAAGCTTCTAGACTCTTCCTCTAGCCTCCTTCCTCCTTCCACCGACCTCGGCCGATACTTCATCGCCGGAGACAGTGCCGGCGGCAACCTGCCGCACCCCGTAGCGGTTCCCGCATTCGAGCACGCTTTCGAGTGTGTGAGGCTTCGCGGCCTGATCATGTTGTAACCGTTTTTGGCGGAAAGGAGAGGACGGAATTGGAGATTCGAATCGGAAATGGTGATCTAGGATTGAGCGTGGAAAGGGCAGACTAGTATTGAGAGATATGATTGTCCTAAGTCAGTCCGAGTTGACTCGGATACTGAGTTGAAGAAGCGAAGGCGATAATAACAGCTATTGTTTAGGTTGATGCATAGCAGATTAGTACCTTGATCGATGTGCCTTTCTGCTACTGCATTTTCCTTCGCAAATTGATTGACTATAATAACAAGTAGAAGATAGGAGGAGTTTGCAATGATGCAATTCATTTAAAATATTAGTATACATGTGCATTATCGAATAACATAACCGTGTTTGATGTGAGCTTTAATCCGTTATCGGGTCTTTTGCAGGATGCTATTGGAAGTGTGATACTGTGACGAGTCTTGAACATTTACTGGGAAATTAATGAAGAGAAGAAAATATTGTATTTTAAATTTTAATGGCAATATCAGAATTTGTCTAAATATCTGGAGGGACTAGAAATTAAATATTCAATTTTATTTTAGGGACTAATAAATAAATTTCATAGTTTATAGTAACTTATCCATATATAATTTTTAACTGATTTTATTAACCAGTTAGACAAGTTACAGGTACACATGTAACCACCATTGATTTCATTTCAGACTACATCCAACGGTCAAAGGAAACGTGTGTACTGGTGCATGCCTAACTTACGTGTGCACCATAAAAGCCACCCAATTGTAAAACCTAATGTTCCTATTGATATGATTGAAGGAAAAAATGGCATATCCCATGAAACAAAATTGTTGATCTATCCGGGACTGAAGGAAGTTGTGCACTATAGAGAAAAGTATGTCATTTCTCTTTTTCCAAATATATAAGTTTATAATTGTTGTTTTTGCAGTCTATTACATATTTTTTTTTACAAATGTTAAAACTAATGCCCATAGGCTGCAAGATGAGAACATATCTGTAAGTTAAATGGTTAGTCATTTGTCTGTCTGCAATTGATCTGTATCATTGGCTGATGATATACATCAATCAATTTGAACTCGTTTTTTGCAACAACAGACCTTACTCTTTTATTAAATTTATTAGATGCATAGGTGTACAATGGATTTAGATTACACATCTTACAAAATCAAATTCAGATGATCAAAGGAGGTCACCATTATAAAAAAAAACCCAATTTAGTTTATTCATTGGTTTATAATTCAACCATCTTATAAGACTGAAATTGATGCAGGATTTTATACATATATGGTTGATATTCTGCTGAAAAGTGATGTGGTTCCTTACACATGCATGCAATTGATATTCACATCTCTGTACCTCCTCAATGCAACCCAGACAACTTCAAAGGAAGGAAGCCTCACCAGTGTAATTAGTCGTTCGAAATTCTGGATATACTCCTTGACGGGACCCCAATGTCGAAGAGACGACAACTGTTTGAACACATCACCCTTACCCCTTCCACCATGTCGCTCCAAGAGCTCAACCTTCAATTGCACCCATGTCAATTCTGTTTCCTCGTCGAGCAAAGAATTAAAGAAATGAATAGTGGGCCCGTCTATGCATAACTGCACTAAGCTCACATGCAACTCTGGGCTCATCTCCTGTACTCGAAAGTGCATCTCCGCCCTGGCAATCCACCCTGCAGTATCGTCTCCCGTCGAACATAGCTCCTCCTTCTTCACCGGTTAGCGGAACTCCTCTAACTCTTCCCCTTGTAACTTCTTCAGAAGTCTCTGAGTTTTTCTTCGTTGTGAACTCCTTTCTGTAAAACAAAAATAGGTATGCAAAAATATCACTATAGAGTAGGAAATACCAACTAGGTTGGCTTCTCAAACCCCATCAATCATCTGCAGCATACATAAAATTTATTGAAAAAATACCAAAGAATACAAATAGCATAGGGGGCAAAACCAAACCCATGAAAAAGAATACAAGTCTAAGAAAATCTGTAGTTAAGGAGACCCCATCTATTGCGAAGGAAGTCATCCCTAATAAAAGATTGAATCAAGTCCCACCAGGTGAAACACTTAGATACTAGAAATTGTATTAGTCTAACTTGTGATAAATGAGATGATTTATGTTGAAGGATACGAGGGTCTTATAAAGCTTCACATGACTGAGTCATTTCACTTCATATGGCTGAGTCATTTCATATCTAAACCGTCAACACCCACAAAATGGCTAAGTCAGCTGCCAACTGCGAATTACACAAACAAACACTTGTATAATTAAGTTAGAACAAAATAACTACTTAAATTATGGTATAGTTTTTATATATAAGAATAAAATACTAATCACTCTCTTCAGTCTCCAGGGAGAAAATGCATCACAAAATGAGGGTTGTTTAGTGGAAAACACTTTGCCGGAGCGTGTGCGTGTGCGCATGCACGCGCACGTGCCTGCAGGTTCATGTGTACGTTAAATCAAATGAAATTAAATATAAGCATCATTATATATTTATCATCTGAAATAACTTGTTAAACATTATATTTTTCTTATGATAATGAGTCCCACAAAAAAAAATGAGACATCACTATACAATTTGAGCACTTTGTTTCTTGACAAGCGGACGTGCGTACAAAAAACAAAGACTGTCAGAAGAAGTAAGGAGCGTATACAAGGAGGGATTAAAAAAGTCATTAAATGAAATGGAAAAAAAAACGACAATGAATAGTGTCTTATTCATTACTTTTTTTTTATTATTTAAAAGTTTAAATTAATATTATTTTTATATAAAAAAATATTTTGATGACAATATCAGAAGAATACACTTTAAAGTTTTATCCAAATATGGGTAAATCTTGGTTAGAAACAAACCAAATACTTCATCATTAACCACAATCAACAACAATCAAAATTTAACATATTTATTTTTAAATAAAAAACTATTTTCTTCCCCTCCCACATTCTCACCTACAAAGTTAACCTCTCTATCTACCCAAAAAAAAAAAAAACAAAGTTGCCGTGTGTCCATGTCCATGACCATAAGCACACTGCCTCACATCCAACCCATTATCTTTCTCAATGTGTCAGGCAAGATCTTCTAAAAAATAAAATAAAAATTGCAGGTTGGTCAAACCAAACCTTGAACATTCTCTTTGTTTACTCACTTTCTCCCTTCCCCTAGTCCAAATCAAAATGAACCCCTACCTCTCCCTGGTTCACTGCCCCACTTCTAACATAACCTTTTCCTCTCAAACACTCTGTTCTAAGAGTAGAAACAAGAAGTGTGCAATGGCAATCCTCTTCCTCATTTTTCTTTCATTAGCAAAGCATCAGAGATGCTATGGCGAGAAGGCAAGAATTTTCAATTGAGGGTATCTTTAAAAAAAATTTACATTAAAAAAATTGAACAAAAAAAAGTTGGGAGGAGTCGTTGCTCCCCACCACCCCCAAAAAGATCTGCCTCTGTTCGGCAAAGTATCCAGGAAGTGCCTGAACCAAAAAAAAAATTACAATTGGACGCCTGACAAGAAGAAGGTAGAAACAATATTGCAACATAATGGTTAACTGTGGCCAATTATGATCAGTACCACGTGCAATATTGGTTCTACCTTCCTCTTCGACATCTAACCCTTCACAATGGACGTTGAATGGTTATCGGATAGTGATGCCAAATTGGAGACATAAGGAAAACACATAGCATCAGAATGGACAATTTGAGAGCCAATAATTTTCTGAAGAATTGAGCTAGAAATTGTATTAGACTTATTTGTGGTGAATGAGATGTTTTTATGTTGAATGATTTTCTAGAGAAGTGAACAAGAAAATGTATTAGTTTGACTTGTGATGAATGAGATAATTTATGCTGAAGGATACGAGCGTCTTATAAAGCTTCATATGGCTGAGTCATTTCACTTCATATGGCTGAGTCATTTCATATCTAAACCGTCAACACCCACTAATGGCTGAGTCAGCTGCCAACTGCGAATTGCACAAACAAGCACTTGTATAATTAAGTTAGAACAAAATAACTACTTAAATTGTGGTATAGTTTTTTATATATAAGAATAAAATACTAACCACTCTCTTCAATCTCCAGGGAGAACATGTATCACAAAATGAAGGTTGTTTAGTGGAAGACACTTTGCCGGAGCGTGTGCGTGTGCACGTGCACGCGTTCGTGCGTGCAGGTTCATGTGTGTGTTAAATCTAATGAAATTAAATATGAGCATCATTATATATTTATCATCTGAAATAACTTGTTGAGCACTTTATTTCTTGACAAGCGGAGGTGCGTACAGAAAACATAGACTGTTGGAAGAAGTAAGGAGCGTATACAAGGAGGGAGTAAAAAAGTCATTAAATCAAATGGAAAAAACGGCAATGGATAGTGTCTTATTCATTACTTTTTTTATTATTTAAAAGTTTTAATTTATCTTTTATTTTTTTTCAAAAAATTTAGACGTGTTCTTGAGGTGTTCAAAGCACATATAGAAGTGTGGGCAACAGCGACGAACCTTGAGAAAATTATTTGGGAGAGCCAAATAATATAATTAATATTATTTTCTATATAAAGAAAATATTTTTATGTCAATATTATAAGAATACACTTTAAAGTTTTATCCATATATGAGTGAGTCTTGGTTAGACACAAACCAAATACTTCATCATTAACGACAATCAACAACAAATCAAAATTTAACATATTTATTTTTAAATAAAAAACTATTTTCTTCCTCTTCCACATTCCCACCTACAAAGTTAACGTGTCTATCTACCAAGAAAAAAAAAAACAAAGTTACCGTGTCTCCATGTCCATGACCATAAGCACATTGCCTCACATCCAACCCATTATCTCTCTCAATGTGTCAGGCAAGATCTTTTAAAAATAAAAATAAAAATTGCAAGTTGGTCAAACCAAACCAAAACCTTCTCTTTGTTTACTCACTTTCTCCCTTCCCCTAGTCCAAATCAAAATGAACCCCTACCCCTCCCTGGTTCACTGCCCCACTTCTAACATAACCTTTTCCTCTCAAACACTCTGTTCTAAGGGCAGAAACAAGAAGTGTGCAATGACAATCCTCTTCCTCATTCTTCTTTCATTAGCAAAGCATCAGAGATGCTGCGGCAAGAAGGGAAGAAGTTTCAGTTGAGGGTGTCTTTAAAAAAAAATTATATTAAAAAATTGTGAACAAAAAAAATTAGGGGGAGCCGTTGCTCCCCTCCGCCCCCAAAAAGATCCACCTCTGGTCAGTAAAGTATCCAGGAAGTGTCCGAACAAAAAAAAAAATTTACAATTGGACACCTGACAAGAAGAAGGTAGAAACAATATTGCAACATAATGGTAAACTGTGGTCGATGATGATCAGTACCACGTGCAATATTGGTTCTACCTTCCTCTTCGACATCTAACCCTTCACAATGGACGCTGAATGGCTATCGGATAGTGATGCCAAATTGGAGAGCATAAGGAAAACACATAGCATCAGAATGGACAAGTTGAGAGCCAATAATTTTCGGAAGAATTGAGCTAGAAATTGCATTAGACTTATTTGTGGTGAATGAGATGTTTTTATGGTGAATGATTTTCTAGAGAAGTGAACCAGAAATTGTATTAGTCTACTTCTCATAAATGAGACGATTTATGCTGAAGGATACGAGGGTCTTATAAAGCTTCATATGGCTGAGTCATTTCACTTCATATTGGTGAGTCATTTCATATCTAAACCGTCAACACCCACTAATGGCTGAGTCAGCTGCCAACTGCGAATTACAAAAACAAGCACTTGTATAATTAAGTTAGAACAAAATAACTACTTAAATTGTGGTATAGTTTTTATATATAAGAATAAAATACTAACTGTTAGGAAAATAGGAAGAATCGATAGCCGTGCCGTGGACGAACCGCTGCCTTAAAAGCAATATCCCAGCAGACCTCGGGTGCAATCTTACAACCCGGCTTGCTCCCCAAGGTTAGCACGGCAAACTCTTAAACTTGTGCACTCAAGGTTAAGAGTTATGGAGTTTACACAATACAATTGCCCAGAGAAGATTATATAATATTTTTAAGTGTTTGTATTTTCTACTTTTTATACGAATTCTGGAACTTCCTCACACGTTCTTCTCATGGTGACATCTATATATATGTGACTTTTCATTTCCTTCAGTTAGAAGAACGTTGCAGCACCACACTCCTCTAATCAATATGCTTTAAAGCATAAATCTGTTGGAGAATAAGGTTCAATCACGTTATAAGAACCTCATAAAAGTGCAATATTCTTATCCAATTAAAGTTTCTTAATTGCATGGGAAAAAAACGCTTGTCATTAAATATTTACGTTTTGATTTGCTGCCATTATCTAACAATCCCCCACTAATGGCAAGCAAATAATATCTGAGCAAAGGAAAGGTTTAATGCTTAAATGTTAATATCCTAAAGGTTTGAATTAACATGTAGTGAAGTGAGGCAACAACTTTGTCCAAGAAGTGAATTGCTCTTGAACTAAATGGACTTGGTTGAGACCCCCACAATATACATTGTACCTTTGAACTTGTGTAAACTCCGCGATGAATAACAACACAAATATATACACATTATAAAAGCCGTCTCATATACCTTGGGTTTCTCATGAGTGTTTTAGAAAGATTGCCTAAGTCTTTCATAGAAGGCGGCTTCTACATTCTCACTCACGTAGGTAGTTACATCAAGTGCGTCTCTCTAGCACAACCCAAAAATAAGGTATGTATCTATTAAGAGTTTTATAACTCAACCTCACAATAAACATTATTAGATACATCAAGTGCGTCTCTATAGCACCACCCAAATCAAGGGCTATGTATCCAACTCAACATCACAATAAACATTTATAGATACATCCAGTGCGTCTCTATAGTACCACCCAAATCAAGGGCTATGTATCTATTATCAACAAGCATTGCCACACGCCATAGGGATGGAAATGTAATGCATATGAGTAATCATATGGCTTCATTTGACCAACAAATGGGTATCCACCATATTTTCCTCAACTCAAGGCTTAAGACCCATTCCCTCGACGAATCCAAGACCATTTTTTGGATAATCCTCTAGTAAGAGACTCAAACATATTTCTTTCACTTCTCACATGCTCATGAAAAATTACACCATATCTTTTTTAATCAACTGTCTAACAACACTATGTCTAACACATTTTTTCCCCATTGTAGACATTATTGTTACTTTCTTCAATTGCAACTGTAATAGAAATACTTGGGTTACCAAAACAAATTCTAATATTAGAATCACAATTCAATAAAAAATAATCATATCATGCAATTTGGCATTCAAATAAAATCATACAAAACCAGAAGCAATTTCTGGAAGGCCAAGAATTTCACTATGAGCAAACTCATGAAATTTTCATCCAAATTCACCATGAAGATAAATTCAAACAATTTTATTTCCACATTCTAAGATTTTCATAGTACTCAGAATTTTATTCTAATATTTCTTACTCCTAAGAAATATTCATATCCACAGTGCACAAAACAAACAGCCCACCATTCAAGTATCCATTTCTCACAAAATCACAATTTGTAGTTATTATAATTCTATTAGCCTCAAAAACAATTTTTAGTCCAGAATTATTAAGCAAAGTTCCAGATACCAAATTTCTACGCATGGATGACACATATAATACATTAATCAAAGCCAAGATTTACTAGAAGTCAATTAGAGTAAAATTTTCCCCTTACCGTACACTCCAGCTGTTGTTGCATCTCCCATGTATATTATGTCACCATCATTAGCTTCTTCGAACTCCTGAAACAACTCCTTGTTGGTGGAAATATGCCTAGATGCTCCAGTATCAAGTACCCATTCAGCTACGTTGCTCACCAGGTTGGCGTCTTTGACTAGAGCAACCATGATTTTTTCATCTTTCGCTTGCACCTTTGGCTGACCAAGAAAGCCATCGATCAAAAGAAAATCTTGCTTTTAAATTGTTAGGAAAATAGGAAGAATCGATAGTTGTGCCGTGGACGAACCATTGCCTTAAAAGCAAGATCCAGATAGACCTCAGGTGCAATCTTACAACCCGGCTTGCTCCCCAAGGTTAACATGGCAAACTCTTAAACTTGTGCACTCAAGGTTAAGAGCTATGGAGTTTACACAATACAATTGCCCAAACAAGATTATATAATATTTTTAAGTGTGTGTATTTTCTACTTTATACGAATTCTGGAACTTCCCCACACGTTCTTCTCATGGTGACATCTATATATATGTGAGTTTTCATTTCCTTCAGTTAGAAGAACGTTGCAGCACCACACTCCTCTAATCAATATGCTTTAAAGCATAAATCCGTTGGAGAATAAGGTTCAATCACGTTATACCTCATAAAAGTGCAATATTCTTATCCAATTAAAGTTTCTTAATTGTATGGGGAAAAAACGCTTGTCATTAAATTTTTACGTTTTGATTTGCTGCCATTATCTAACACTAACCACTCTCTTCAGTCTCTAGGGAGAAAAATGCATCACAAAATGAGGGTTGTTTAGTGGAAAACAATTTGCCAGAGCGTGTGCGTGTGCGTTTGCATGCACGCGAGTGCATGCGTGCTTGTGGGTGTGGGTGTGTGTTAAATCAAATAAAATTAAATATGTGCATCATTACATATTTATCATTTGATATAACTTGTTAAACATTACATTTTTCTATGATAATGAGTCCTACAAAAAAAATAATGAGATATCACTATACAATTTGAGCACTTTGTCTTGACAAGTGTTGGTGTGGGCAAAAAATCGAGACTGTAGGAAGAAGGAAGGGGCATATACAAGGAGGGAGTAAAAAAGTCATTAAATGAAATGGAAGAAACGATAATGAAAAATGTCTTATTCTTTACTTTTTTATTATTTAAAAGTTTTAATTTATCTTTTATTTTTTCAAAAAAAATTGAGATGTGTCCTTGAGGTGTTCAAAGCGCATATAGAAGTGTTGGCAAAGTGTTCAGGGAGTTTCCGAACCAAAAAAAAAAATTACAATTGGACACTTGACAAGAAGGTAGAAACAATATTGCAACACAATGGTAAAATGTGGCCGATGATGATCAGTACCACGTGCACGGATATTGGTCCTCCATTGTGTTGCAATATTGTTTCTACCTTCCTCTCTGACACCTAAACCTTCATAATGGACGCCGAATGGCTATCGGATGGTGATGCCAAATTGGAGAGCATAAGGAAAACACATAGCATAGGAATGGACAAGTTGAGAGCCATTGATTCTCTGAAGAATTGAGCTATAAATTGTATTTAGACTTATTTGTGGTGAATGAGATGTTTTTATGCTGAATGATTTTCTGGAGAAGTGAACTAGAAATTGTATTAGTCTAACTTGTGATAAATAAGATGATTTATGCTGAAGGATATGAGGGTCTTATATAGCTTCATATGGCTGAGTCATTTCACTTCATATTGGTGAGTCATTTCATATCTAAACCATCAACACCCACTAATGGCTGAGTCAACTGCCAACTGCGAATTACACAAACACGCACTTGTATAATTAACTTAGAACAAAATAACTACTCAAATTGTGGTATAGTTTTTATATATAAGAATAAAATACTAACCACTCTCTTCAATCTCAAGGGAGAAAAATGTATCACAAAATGAGGGTTGTTTTGAGGAAAACACTTTGCCGGAACATGTGCCTTCTTCTCGTAGTCATCACCATTTGCTTCATAAGCTCTTGTTGATTTGCTCCGAGCGCCCTTAGATGGACCTATAAGCATTAAACACATATAATTGCATTTAGCTTTTCATCATAACAATGAGAAAATATAAGTTTCATAGATAGGCCAATCTCACTATGCAAATATTAAGTAATCGATTATGGTAATCGATAATGACTACTCTGTTTGAAAACCAGTTTTCCAGAAATCATATAATCGATTATTCAAGTGTGATAATCGATTATTCATTTTAAATTAACTGATTTTGAAAACTTAACAGCTATATTGATTTTTCCAATTATTTTTAGAAAAGTCATTTAAGTTTCTTTTTAAATATCATTTTGTGTGTGTTTGATTGATTTTAATCTTGAAAGCTTTAACACCATTTACATGATGTTCTAAAAACACACAATACAAATAATAAGATTCCCTTAAACCACATCTTGAAAGACTTAAATTCTTTTCCACTTTTTGGCAATCTTGTCCTTCTGTGAATATTCCTTTGTTAATCATCAAAGCTTAAAGCAAACTTGTCCTTACAGGACTCCTTTTGTCAATCATCAGAACTCAATTAATCCTGTCAAGACATATAATCATAGATAAGGCAAAAACAAGCACACTCCTTCAAAGCTTGATTTCTATGAAGTATAAAGGCAAAGGAAATTATGTAAGGGAGTACATTATGGAAAATTTCTAATATTGCTTCCAAACTTAAGGCACTAAAGCTCGAGTTGTCACATGACTTACTTGCACATTTGGTGTTAATATCTCTTCCTACACATTTACAAAATTCAAGATCAACTACAACTGTCAGAAGGAGAAATGGTCTCTTAACAAGCTCATTTCATATTGTGTGCAAGAGGAAGAGAGGATGAAGAAAGAAAGGACAAAAAGTGCTCACTTGGTAAGCCACCTCTAAAGACAAGGGCAAAAATAGGAAAAACAAGGATACTAAGAATGATGTTGCTAAGGGTGCGACACAAAAGAAGTAAAATAAGGTGACAAATGTTGCTTTTTTTGTGGCATGACTGGACATGTCAAGAAGGAATGTATCAAGTATCAAGCCTAGCGTGAAAAGACAGGTATGTTCCTTACTCTGGTTTGTTCTGAGATAAATTTAGCTTTAGTACCTAGAAACAATTGGTGGCTAGATTCTGGTGCTACTACTAACATCAGCATTTCAATGCGGGGTTGCATGAGTTAGTGAATGCCAACTGATACTGAAAGACGCATTTATGTGGGAGATGACAAGTTGGTAGAAGTAGAGGCAATAGGGCATTTTAGGTTGTTATTAAGTACTGATTATATTATTTGGATTTAATGGACACATTGTAGTATCGTCGTTTAGACGGAATTTAGTTTCTGTTTCTTGGTTGGACAAATTTGGTCATCGTTGTTCATTTGGAAACAATCAAGTAAACATAAATTGAAAGTGGAAGAAGGGACTAATATGTCTCGTTTTTGTAAATTTGAGGGACTAAGTGATTAATTTATTTATTTTCAGGGACCAAAAGTGGGTCCTCTAAATTTTTTAGGGACCAATTTGGGCCTTTATTCTTTATTTTATTTTCGTTTAACAACACAAAGATAACAAATATATAAATAATGATTTATCGAATTTTTTGATTTAATTATTTGTCAATAAATATAGAAAATCCTATTTTAATTATTGATATATTGTACTTAATTTGAGTAAGTCTAATCACAAGGATTGAAGTTGTTTTCATAATTAAAAAAAAAGGTTAAACTAACACTTTCCTCCCTATATCTATAAGTGACACTGATTTTCAATTTAGTTCTTATACGTTAAAAATTTCAAATCGGTCCTTACACGTGACAATCATTTTTAATTTGGTCATTGCCGTTTGTTGGTGTTATTACACCGTTATACGACAGGGACCGAATTAAAAATAACTGTCACGTATAGAGACCAAATTGAAAATGATTGTCACGTGTAGGGATGGAGTTCAATTTTTTATTTTTATTTTTTTGAATTCAGTCCTTACACATGATGATAATTTTCAATTGTCACATGTAGGGACCAAATGATTAGTTTAACCTTAAAAAATGCAGTAGATAGAAAGGTATATATGTCTATCTTGGAGGATTTTAACATAGCACCTGTTTGGTTCTGCGTTGAACAGGTTCGTAACGCTCTACCGCGATTTTACTGGGTTGGGAGGATGTCTGGGTCTTGGTTGAAAAAGTGATTTGTCCACTTGAAATTGATTTTAGCTGAAGCAACCCCCTTTAGCTTTCACTTATAGCTGAACGATTCTCATCCAAGTTTCATGTGATTTCTCAGGTTTGCCATTTTATGATAATTTCTAGGTCCCTGCTGTTGAGCGTTCTGTCTTTGGAGTAGTTGCAACGCCCTATGTCTTTAGGTTAGAGAAGACAATTAGACAAGAGAGATTGGGTTATTCTTTTGTTACACAAAGTGAAAAGACCCATCCAATAACTTTAGTTGTGGGCTTTCGGCATCTGTGTAAATGTGTTCATCTGTGTACAACTAAATTAACTTCATGGCAAATAAATATATTTATACATACCTGAATTAATCATAATAAATGAACATTAAGCAAAAATTATTCATTAATTGGTAATAAAAAAATATTTGTCAATTATTATAATACATATAATAATTAAAATGCCGAAATCACTCCATTGTCAACTCACTTTTAACCAAAATCAATTCTAGAAAATCGATTCTTTTCAAAACCACGTTTGTCAAAAGCTCATCCAAACACATACTTAATCCATCGAGGGATCAGCATCGCGGTAGTAAATGTGTTCGTCCAAGCATGTATATATTTATGATTTATGATGTACCGGTAATTAAAGGGAATTTATGCATAAAAAATATTACAGTTTCAAACAATTAATAAGATTATAATAGAATAAAAAATAATAATAATAAGAGAGATAGAAGGGAATTGATCAACTAAATATACTGAAAGTATAAATTTTTGTGAAACAATATCATGTAACGAAATAGACATTTAAATAATTTCTAAAAAAACATCACGCCTAACTATATACAATACAATTTGGTCATACTTCAGAGAAGTTGAATTAGTTTATTTTGCAAAGATTATTGTTTTTTTTTTTTAATGATATAAGTACTTATTAAATTTCTCTTCAAATTCTCAGAACTAGCGAGAATCTTCTAACTATAATCTATAATGTAGATGTGATAAAACCTACGGTATTAACCATTTTTTGGAGGTTGGTTTTGGTTCACAAGCATATTATCCCATTCTTTGGCAAACCTCGTCATAGCTTTGATCGGCAAGCAAATTGGTATAATTACACCTTCTTCTCCTTTTGGATTCTTTCCGCTGCTGAAATAGAACACTGTACGAAAGGGCCCAGCCCCAGCTTTGGGCACTCCACCATACACTGCTTTCCCCCACCCAAAATTCACCTCTCTAAATCCAATACGTGTCAAATCTGACACAACAAAGGATCTTACGGTTTTAGGGAAGGGTCGTCCCTTAAGCACCATTAAGTCTGCCAAAGAACGCATATATTCATCTGTTACCACATCTTTTACTTTCTTTATTAACTCTATAGCATACTCAATTGAATTTTTGCTAAGCTTCCCTGCAGTGGTTACCGTTGCTGGGTATGCAAAAGCATTACCATAGTAACCGACGGATAATGGAGGACTCAACCTAGCACGTGCGTTGACTGCGCACATCATGCGAACTTCTTCATCTTGGTTTAGCTGCAATGCTTTAGTAAAGGCAGCACCAAAGACAAGCCGTGATAGCCTCAAATTTGGTGCATTTACTAAGGTGAAGGGGAATCAAGCTCCGAATGGTAGATATTTCAGTTGGTCCAAAGAAGAAAAGTTGTTGAACCATGTCATCCTCATTTGAAATCAATGTTCCTTCCTTAGTCTCTGGCACTACCTGATATTCGTGATGGCCGCATGTAACCCGAGGTGGGTCTCTTGCACTTAGGAGTTCTCTACGCCACACAGGTGAAACAGAAGGTTCATGTGCACCCCGTGCTATTTCACTCAAGGCATTAAAGAATTGTACTATACCAGTTGCATCACTCATTGTGTGGTTGAAGCGTGTGCCAACGATGAAACCACCGCACTTAAGGCGTGTGACCTGCTATATTAAAACCCAGCATTAATATATAAAAATATAATGAGGAATTCTTTGCATAGTTTATTATAGATAGTTAAATTATTATTTAATATGTTTAGTGATGTGAAACTATCATAAAAAATTATATTATTTTGTTAAGGACAGACGAGTGGTTCGTGCTTTGCACGAGTTCGATCCTTGGCAGCAACAACTCTTGGCTAGACTTTACTTACCTCATGGCCGCATCCCGTATTAGTCAGGGTCAAAGACTCTGGACATCGGGGCAGGGGTCAAAGACCCTCTGGACCAAAAAATCATATTTTATGATATTTGTAAAAACTAAATATGTATAGTAAAAGTATAAAAAATTATATTATTTATATGCCTAACTAAAATTTCTTATACCACATATATATGCGTAAATATCTGATCTTTTGTATAATGCAATCTGTCCTATATGTATTGTATAATTTGGTCTTAAAAGAGCTCGTTTGATATACATGTGTATGTTTAACCTGTATGAGTAAAAGGGGGCAGTGAATAATTCCTTCTGAGCCAGGTACATCATGAAGGAATTCTCGGAAGCATGGGAGCAAAGTTTGAAGAGGGTCACCAAATTGATCAAGTGTTATGTTTGCATCAGCCTCAATGAACATGACACCCTCCCCATTACAATCCACCACCAATTTGCGACCTGGTCCTTCCCTAAGCCTACCCGCAAATGGGTAGTAGAAAACAAGTGTTTGTGCTAGTGCCTCTCTAATGACTTTAACTGGGTCCTTCCCTGACGTTGATGGTTCATAAGGATATATTTGTATCACTGGAACTTGGTAACGCAATCCTTGTTGATCATCTATGTCGGAGAGTAGTTTAACTTCATTGGGAGTGGGCATAGATGGAGCAACCAGCTCCGGTTGGCACCTTCTCACTGTAAACAGTAGAGAGGGAGAAGGTGAAGACATGTTGTGGGAAAATGGGAATTGCATGTTAAGAAAGATTGAAAGAGAGTTATCAAGTGTTGTATAATTAATTTGAGTGAGTGAATGGAGTTGAGCTACCTCTGTGAGCTTTATTCAGCATTTATAATGGGGCAATTTGGAGTGATAAATGCACCACATTTTGACGATGTTTTGTTGATAGACTCATAGAAGTCATCGAATGATATAGATTCATCTTTGAATAAAGACTCATAGTGGTCCCTCAAATTTTTCGAGTAGGACAGTTTGGTTCTTAAAAAAAATAAAGGACAATTTGATCCCCTAAATTTTAAAATGGGGGACAATTTGATCCTTACGGAAGGACCAGAACGTCCCCCGTTATGAAATTTGGGGAACCAAATTGTCCCTCATTTTAAAATTTGGGGGACCAAATTATTCTTTATTTTTTTCAGGGACTAAACTGTCTTACTTAAAAATTTAAGGGAATACTTTGAGTCTTCGCTCTTCATCTTTGGTACTATGCAGTATGCACCACAACTTTAGCCTGGGAAGTGACCCTACATTTTTTCTGAGGAATAAAATAAGGAAAACGATATAATACGCGTGGCACTTTTCCATACAATACATTTTTTTTAAAGCCCAAACTGATTTCTGAAAAGTCCAGGAGACTCACTTTTGGTTTTTAAAAAATAAATTAATCAATTAATTCATCAGGTTTATAAATATGAGATACATTAGTCCCTCTTTTCATTTTCAATATTCGTTTACTTGCTTATATATCCCGTTAATCGGCTCTTTAAGGGTCTTACATAGCCTATAAAAATTTACATCGTAAAAAACCAATAAAATTGAAAAATATGCACAATTTTCAGGTATCTGGGTTTTAAAATTTTCCACATTTTACACTTTTGTTCATTTTTCACTATGGAAAGTTGTCATAGGTCACGTAGGATCACTAACGAGTCAATCAGGATGTTTAACGGGACAAATAAGCAAGTAAACGGATATTGAAGTGAAAGGGAGGACTAATGTGTCCCGTATTGTAAATTTAAGAGATTAAATAACTAATTTATTTTTTCTGAGATAAAAAACAGATCCTCTAAATTTTTGAGGGACCAATTTAGGTTATTACTTCTTTTTTCGTACATATACACACTACGTGAGTAGGTTGGATATGCGGTCCAAAATGAGAAGAAGAAATAATTACTGGGCGTGTGAAGTTTTCAGGTTCTGTTTTAGAAATAAAATTATAAATTATAAAAATGAAATAATATTTTTTTATTTCTGCTTATCGGAATATTTTTTTCCAAAAAGATATACATACATATAACAGTAAAAGCAACCAACATTTGTTTTGACTTTTTCGGTACAAATTTTTAAAATCAGATAATAGAATGAAATAATGTGATATTTTCATAATTATTTTTAAAAATAAAAAATAAGAAATTGAAGAAAAAATTATCCAATAGATTTATTTGTTTAAATTTTTAATATTAAATATGTTTCAAGTGTGATAGTCATACATATATTAATACATAATTATTAATTAATTGATACAAGTGTGGGATGGAAAGGTTGTTTTCAAATACAAATTACTTCAGAATTTATCCTTTTAGGCTTATTAAATAAGATGAATCCCCTCCACCCACACTTTATCCACTCAGTCCCTTTCAGATGTGTGAAACCGGATAAGTGGAAGTTGACTAATCAAACATCATTTCACCAGGTCAACCCAACGTTTATTGAAATCTAAAGCAACTTTTATAGTGAGACATTTTTTAAATAAAAAAATAACCCAATAATTTCCTCATACAAAAATAATTATTTTATATATAATGAGGAGTTAAACATCTTACAACTAATGGTAACCTTTCATATCAAGTGGACTAACTTATGTTTGTTCATCTATCGAAAATATCAAAAAGATAATAATGTAACAAAATACAAATTGGGCTTTTTCTTTTAAAGAAAAATTAACTTTTTTGAGAGGCCTAAAGCAAAGACTTTACCTGCTTGGCCCTTGGGCCGGCCATGCATATGAGATTCAGGTTCAACCTAATAGTATAGATAATAACATAATAAAAATGTTATTTGTATATCTCATGACTCCAACAACTTGATTTTTTTTTTTTTGTTGTTGAATAAAAGGGGACTGAGCCCCAAGACAACAAAAACTAGAAACCACGGGGAAAAAAAATTAGAAGAAGCATCCCCTAAAATAACCAAATATAAAAAATAGGATAAACATAAAAAAATCCTATACTGGCCGTTCAAGGAGAGGTCATGCTTCGCCAAAGCATCTGCAGCTTGATTAGCTAGCTTCACGGAAAACATGAGTCCAGGAATATACACCCCCCATCCGGCAAAACTTATGAATGTCTCTAACCAGAGGAAAGCAAGCATGAGAGGTCTCACACCCATTCTTAATCAACAAAATAGATATCTGGGAATCAGATTCAACATATAGAGACTTGAAACCTCTTTCCCAAGTAATTTTAATACCCCAATACATGGCCCATAACTCAGCATGCACGAAAGGAAATCTTTCGCGGGGAGGAATTAATCTGGGAAAAGAGAGCCTCATTCCTTTGCTGCCACAGGGAGGAGAGAGTAGCTACAAAAGTGATATTCCATGGAGCAAAAATATGCATGGTGGGATCCTCGATGTTAACTTCCATCCAGCTCCAACAACTTGATTAATGATGTTCAAATGGATAGTTAATGAATTGATTAATGGGATTGAAATCTTAATTAATATATAATGTATAAATCTTTATTAATGTTGTCGAAATTTTAAGTATACAAATAATACTACTAATAAGTAATAACAGAAAGTCTTAAATATAAGCAAAAATAATTAGAAATATGAGAAGTTTTGGAGTCTCAATGATTGTTTTATTTATAAAATGAAATAATCCAATTGAACAGTTAAAAAATGTTTATATTCCAGAGTTTGAGATCGAAATTAGTTATGGACTGGGAAGGTGTTAACATCATATATAGTTTGTTCTAAAAATGATTATCTATTATATTATGTCTCTGCTTATTTAATGGAGTTCGTCCTTTTATTATTTTTAATGCTTAATTGCACTTTTGGTCTTCAAGGTATTATGATCGTACAATTTTGGTCCCCCTAATTTCAATTGTGACATTCGGATTTCTCAAGTATTATAATTGTGCAATTTTAATGTCCTAGGTTACAATTACGCCAATTGGGTCCAACAGATATCACGACTGTGTGCAATTTTGGTCGCTAAGATTGCGATTGTGAAAATTTTAACACAGTAGGCTATGTGGCACATGTGGAACTGATTTGACACTCAGTGAGGTCAGCTTGATAGCTTACAAGACATTCATATGAGGCATTATTGACACCTCATATACTTTAATGATCATGTGTACATCAAGTGAACATAGGGTTGAAGACCAGACCCAAATCAGTCTCATGTGTGCTACATAGGCCACTAGTATTAAAAATTGCATAATTGTCATATCCGGTGGACCCATTGGCACAATTGGAACCTCGGAATCAAAATTACACGACCATGATATCTGGAAGACCCAATCGGCACAATTGGAACTTGAGTGACCAGAAATACACAATTGTGATACTTAGAGGACCAAAAGTGAAACTAGGATTATTTTTACAATAAAATGTTTTTTAAATTATTTTATTTTTACATGTCTGATTTTGTCGACTTATAAAAAAAAATGATAAATGATCATTAATTGAATTTAATCCCTTAGATTAAATTGCTTATTTACTTTAAATTTGAATTTAAATTGCTAATTTTAAATTAATTTCTTGTTTAAATTTGAATTTTATGAAATCAATCCTTCATTGTTTCTTTGGTTTAAATAGTTCTTCATCACCAATGTGGTGTTGGTCCAAGTGGTAAGGTGGCTTGGGTCCCTTGAGCATGTGGTCCTGGGTTCGATCCCTAGATCCTTGTGTATAGAAAAAACATCATTGGGAGGGGAAGCCCACTTAGACGCATCACAATGTCCTGGGAAATTAGTCGCTCGCCTATCGGGTGGGATGACACTCTGGAAAACCAAAAAAATAGTTTTTCATCATCACGATATTTGATTTTTTTTACCATCTTATTATTAAGGTAATGTTTGGTTGGAGAGGAGGGGGGATTTTTTTTAAATTAAGCATGTTTTTTAAGTGGATGGAAGGGGACCAAAATCCCT
Organism: Echinosophora koreensis; assembly: GCA_035048595.1. Taxonomy (NCBI): domain Eukaryota; kingdom Viridiplantae; phylum Streptophyta; class Magnoliopsida; order Fabales; family Fabaceae; genus Echinosophora; species Echinosophora koreensis. The sequence continues at coordinate 3,853,716 of JAPCYP010000016.1, read as the reverse complement.
CCTCACTTAATATTGGCTCCCCTCCAATATGGGGGGATTCGGAGGGGAAGGGATGAATTTTAAAATATTTTGTTTACATTGACCAAGACATGTTCACTTATTTATTTTGAAATGAATAATTATAAGGGTGTAAAAGTAAATTTGTTTTAAAATCTCTCTCATCCCCTCCCCTCCCCTCCCCTTGCAAACCAAACCAAACATGAATAGTATCATCCCCCTCCTTTGAACCAAACACACCCTAATTACATTCTTGCTCCAGATCCATCAAGTTTATGGGACCCCTAATTTGTGATATTACAACACTTCAATCTGGTTGAAACAATCACCTTAATATTATATTATTTAGATTAGGGTCGGCCCAATACTTATCAAGACTTAAAGCAAACTTTAAAGTGAGGTCTTTAAAAACAAATAATGAAATTTTATTAAAATTATTATATTTTTATTTAAAGTTTATCTTTCATTATTTTTGAAAATTGAAGCATTGATTTTATTTTTTATATTCGTGAAACAAAATAACAAATTATGTATTGAAAGAAAAGAGTTTGTGAAGCTGCCAAATTGATGAGAGTGAGTGCGTAAGAGTCAGCAAGAGACTGACATGATTCAAAAGCGAAAGTAGGAGAGAGATGAGTAAAATATATATAAAGATGAGTGAAGAGTATCATTTTTATTTTTTATCACAAAATACTAAAAAAATATTAACTTACCATAATAATGAGTCACTATGTGGGTGAGATAGAAATACGTGAGATGAATTATAAGTGAGGAAAATGAAGAGAATTTTATATAACTGCTAACTCAATCTTTTGTATAATTGACTCTTAATAATTTTTTTAAAAAAATATTATTAAAATGAATAGAAATTTTTTTTTAAGAGATATAAAACCCTAGTTTTATCAATTTCCCCGTGGGACAACCCATTAGATAAAAAAAACAAAGGTCGACCAACCATCTCTTTGTTTGTATCTACATAAATTACAAGTGTGGTTTTTTTCAAGACATAGCATGATGTTACGTTTGTCAGAAAGCATGATGTTACGTTGATATTTAAAACTCATGGTAATATGAGCCTCTCCTCCTTCGAGGGTAAAAAAACTCATGTTCATATATTAAAATTATAAATCTGTAAAGTACGACAATAATCTAAATTTAATGTATGTACTACAATAAAGGATATTCAGAGGACGTGTATTAAAGGAGGAATAAATTTTGGAACCGGATTCCCTGTAATTGTGAAATCCTAACATTCACGAGTCCAGCCATTCTATCATTATTGAATTTATCCAAGAATACTTCGATAAGAGCATGAATCTCTTTTAACTTAATTAGAGGTTTTGAGTTCGAATCCTGATCTTTAAGAATATATTAAAACTCTTGAGGGAAAGCTTTACGGCCTTGTGATCTTACCCGGCTCAAGGGATTAGTATCAGCAATTATACATAGAGAATATCCTGAGAAGCCAAAAAAAAAAAATCTATTATTATTGGATTTGCTTCTTTCACATTCTCTAACCCTTGATTTATTTTTTGTCCAAAAGTTATAAGCATAGAGAGATAAAGATAGGTAACTACAGGAGTACAAGGAATTTGCATCCAACAAATTTTTACTTTGTCGGGGGAATGGATTTGGTGCATTTAAAATATCAAACATTATTCATTGAAAAAAAAAAATTTATCACGCAACCAACATATGGTTGATCCAAGTGGTAAGGGACTTAGGCACCTCAAGCAAGTGGTCTGGGGTTCGAATCCTGGCTCTTGTGTATGGAGAAAACCTGGTTGGGAGGAGAGAACACACCTTATGTGCCCAACAAATTCCCCGATGGGGATTAGATTAGTCACTGTTAACAGAGGACAGTGGTGGATACTTCATCTCTATGTCATACTTAAAAAGAAAAAATCACGCATTCACGCATTTATGTATCAGTGTATTGTTCGATTAATCATAAAAAAAATTGAGAAAGTCTATTTTAGAATTGATTCAATGGTTTATTAATGCTCATGTGTGATTTTATGAATGTAGGAATCATATATGATTAGTATAGCATATTCTTCTGAAATGGGTAGACGGGCACTTGGCGTAAAAAATGCCCCGTGTTTTTTCATGGCAATGAATGAATGATGTTGTGTTGATAGAGCATTTGTCTGCTTAAATTTTTAAGGTAATATGCACCATTGATAGCTTCCAGTGGCCAGTGGCCAGTGGCCAGTGGGACGAATTAATTTCATTAGTTGTCTTTCATATTAATTTACTATATTTGACAATCACATATATTAATTAATTGCTTTTTTTGTTTTTTAAAGTGCAAATCAAGGTCCGACTCCAAAATTTTATTACTTTCAAATTAACGAAGTGCTTTCTGGATCATGTCAAAAAAAAAAAAAAAAAAACGAAGTGCTTTGTGGATAAGTGTATAAATCAAGTGGAATTTTTTCTTTCTTTTTCTCGAATTTTATATTTAATATATAATAATTTGTTCGAAGACTGTTAGAAATGCAAATAAATAAATAGGTATGCTTCGATGACAATTGAGATATACCTAATTATAACCATTTAACTTTTATTTTGGCAACAATAATGAATAAATGATAGATCATTATGATTTAGATATATGAAGAAAAAAAAAGGCGTGATAGAAAGAAAAAAAAACGAAGGATGATTTTTGCCGTTAACAAATAACTTTATAGAGAAGTAAAATATGAGACTTGTACAAAGAGATTCACACCTTTCATCGTATCTTCTTGTTTCAAAAAAGAGATTGTATGTTAAATGTGTCAAATAAGAAGTATGATTTTCCTTTTTTATTTAAAATTAGTATAAAAAATTATAATACAAATCTAGCCAAATTACACAACTTTTCTTACAATAAAATAAGAAAAATCATATGATAATACGAGATTTGGATGCTCACCCTTTATCTTCTTTTTCATCTCATGATAGAGAGAGAAAGAAATGGATTCAAATTTCTTTTCGGATGTAGAATCCACTAATATTTTTTTTAGGTGATAGAAAATGAAGATAACAAAAGGAGAGTATCCCAATCCTATGATACATGTGGACCTTTCTCATATAATAGTATGGGCACATTGGATCTGTGGTCCAAAATGATAAGAGACAGGAATTTTAGCCTCCAATAAATTACTTTTATTTCATTTTAATTTTTAACTCATAAAAGACCTTTTCAAATTATTGTATAGCTTATGCTTTTTAGTAAAAACCCAAGTAAACGAACATATAAAACTGAGACTTGTAAATTTTTATTAAAACTGTTTTTCTATGAGGAAAAAAAAACTGTTTTATGTGTCAAAAGTAAATTTTTTTAAAACTGTTTTTCTATGAGGAAAAAAAAAACTTAAGCGAAGATGTCCTAAAACTCACTTTCTCTAAATACCATTTTTATATTTAAAAAATTTGTTTTTTTGTAATTCAATAAAGTAAGTTTTCTCTAAAAAAAAATTTGTTTCTACCGAGGTATTCTTGTATGTTTAACCTGTTTAAAATGCTCATGAAATGAATTCTTATTTGATTGCAAGAGTACAAAGATTATTCAGTCTCAACAAAAATTATTTCTCCAATATTAGAAATTGCCTTATCATACAATGTTATGTAAGAATTTCTTCTTTTATGCTTAAACAAGTAAAGCATTTTTTGACTAAATAAATAACTTTTTGCTTTTCCGAGTTTCTGTTAAAGATGTTTGATAAAAATGTATCAAATAAGATGTATCAAATAACACCCTAACCAATTATTCCCTTCATGCCGTGTGAAACAGGATAAGTAACAGTTACCTAATCAAACGGGTGTTGGCTTAAATACTCAATGATAAAGTCGGAGTTTACATCCTCCATCAGTTTTCACCATAGATATATTATTAAAAAAAGCTATGTTCCAGATTAAAGAAGGGTGAGATGGTAAACTCATTCACTTTTCTCTCTCACTTTCGTCCTTCTCTTTCACTTCTCTCTCTCTCCTCTCCCTCACCGCCGCCCCTTGTTACTTCCTTCCTTCCCTGGTTTTGATGGATTTGAATGAAGAAACCTTGTGTGGGGATTAAACAACTAGAAAACTGCATTTACAAGGGCTTGCCTTACTGCTAGAATGCTGAATCAAACTCTTTTGATGCCTAGCCTTAGTGCCTCTCGTTTTTTACAAAGAAATGACCTCCTGCAACCCATTTCTTTTGACAAGTATAATACATTTTGCATTGGATTTGTCTGGCCCCGATCTGGCACTGTCATGGGTAAGCATAGCAGAGAAGGCAAGTATAAAAAATTCCAAGCAACACTAAAACGGTAAAACCCCATTAACACTAAAATTAGTAACACTAAACCCAAAGATCAGAATTTTCAAAATCTAAACTCAATAACAGAGCAGATAAGAAGAAACCCCAGTGAAATCAGAGCAAAAAATTCAAGTATAAAAAACTTCACATTTGGTTGCGCCCAACCACCCTAGCCGAACCCACCGGCGTTGCTGGCTTCGGAAGTGGCGGCGGCGATGAGAGAGGATTGAGAGAGAAGACATTAGGAGGACTACAACCGGCACCACCCCCACCCCACCACCTGATCTCGACTTCGTGGTGGCTCGACGGTCAGCAGTCGATGTTCGGTCGATGGTGGGAGATGCAGTTGGGAAACAGGGAAAGAGAGAGTTGAACTGAGGAGAGAGAGAGGTGTTTTTTGGTTTTTTTTAATTTTTTAATTTTTTATTTATTTTAGTAAAATACTGCAATACCCCTGGAGTATGAAAACTCAACTCCTTGGTTGGTGTATTGTAGACTTCTCCAATCAAACGCCATATGTTCTATCTCAGGCTCCAAGTAGAGTATAGATGATAAGGTCTTAAATATGAAGTTGATAAGCTCTTAAACTATTAGCTCCCAAACACATTAGGAAATCAGGATATCATATATCAACTATCAGGTCATCCTTATCAGGTGCTCCGAACACATAAAATGGATTCATGTAGTGGAGAGAGAGAGATAAAGCTCTCCAGAAGTGAGGAACAACACATGCAACAACTAAAATAATCAGAAGTTAGCGGAGATTAATCATAAAAATATGGCTACATCTTTAAGCAACCAGCGACCTGACTTTAGACTCCCTTATCACCAGAGCATGTCCAACAAAAACAACCTCGGGCATTCTCAGTAGTCCATAGCATTATAAAAATACATAATGTGCCTTGGTTTCCCAGGTAGCTAGTATGTAACAATTCGCAGCATATAAAAGTTCGTGGATGTATTATGTAATGGTAAACAGAATCTTATAAACTATAGAACAGATGACGAGCAATCCAGAATATTTCTAAATTTGCAGAGGTAAATAGACCTAAAACGACGAGTTTTTCTCTATTTTTCAAACGCATGAACCGTATTGATGTGAATTCACACAGTTGAAGAGAAAATAAAGGGGCCATGCTGAATGTCATAATGAAAGATAATTGAAAAGAAAATAGAAATTCTAATGAAATAAAGTTCAATTCGAACCACCATAAGATTTCAAGAAAAATATAAACACAACATCAAGTCTCGTTTAACTTCAGAAGGCTGACTCATTTCATATCTATTTCTTATCCATTTAAATTCTGTTTCATTTCATTTCACAAAGAGCCAGTTACCATGATCCTTCAGCACCCACTGTTGGATTCTTGAAAGCAGAGAACTCCCAGTATGTTTTCAACGAGAATGGTGGGAAAACAGTAGCACCTTCTTCAGTAATTTTAGATATCTACAAATTCAACATCACAGATACACTAAATAAAATATCATAATGCAATTGATAACCCATTCAATTCAACTGAAGATAATATTAAGAATCCAACAACAAATGAAGGAAGCAAAATCATTTATTTTAGATTCAGGCTTCATATACACATTATAGAAAGGGTGCAATAAAGATACACAGTTTAGAGAAAGGGCACAGCAAATGAAGTTGAAACCTTTACACTTTGATGATGAACAAGATGAGTTATTCAGCGACTTCTTAGAAACAAGATCAATACACATAATGATCTCGTGATTGACAAGCAACCATCATCTTCTAGGTGTTCTCACCTTCCATTTTGTGGCACCACCATTACCATTACTATGTTGTTTGTCATTATCATCATTTTCAGATAGTCCTTTTACTTTATTTTCTGCTGGTACAGGGTTCCAAGGTAAAGCCTTCATTTCTTAGATGGTCAAAATTCTATGCCAAGCTATGTTGATCTGAGCCAGCCAAAATTAATTATTCTCACCATGCAAGGAAAGTAGGAAATCATGCTCACTACACTTTATTCACAAGTTATTTCACATAAGTATTAGGAAACTATTTGCTGTCTAGAAGCCCACTGTCCTCCTTCAGGATAAGTGGAGATTAGACCCATTACATCCAACCTCAGGCAGATAAAATCAGAGACCTCAGACCTAAGTACTATGTGAGTTAACCCTTACCAGCTAAAACCCTACTAGTTGAACTTCCTTACAAATGCTTTGGTCTGAACCATATACTTCTCATTTCTCAAAGAATTAAATGTGATCTCTAAAACTTCTAACCAAAAAATTTATTTGGCTTTCTAAACAATGACAGGAATGTAGAAGAAACTGAGAGAACAGAGAACTACAAAAAAAATCACCATTCAATTCCCTTTCAACTTCTAGGGATGGCAAAATAACCTTGCATCTAGGGAACCCCACGGGGACTATCCTATTTGGGACCCGAATTTGGGGAATTTTCACCCATGAGGATTGTGATGACAATCATAGGAACATTGGAAAACATTAGGAAATTCGAGAAGAATATTCTCAGAGATGTAGCACCTGGGGCCTACGAGAATTCTAGCCTGGAGCAAAAATGAACCCTTAACAGCTAAGATTTAGGACAACATATTGAGATTTCATGTATATTACATTTCTTGATAAATTACAAAGTGGGAAGAGAGGGGGAGGGGGGTAGAGCGAAACAAGAATAGGAAATGGAGACAGGACAATACCTGAATCTTGTTAACAGCAGACCGATCACGATATAACAGCACACGCATGCATTTTTCTAGTAACTTGACACCTTCTTCAAAGGTCAAGTTTTCATGCCACTCATCACGGAGAATTGGCCTAGCAAGATGATTGCCCAGCCCAGTTGCTACATGGTTGTCTTCAAAATTAATGCCAATCATGTTAACCTGAATAAGATTCACAAATACAAAAACTGAATAAACTTGCAGGTAACTAAACTGTTGAACCAAACATAAAAGACAAAGTATGGCATACCATGCCAAGGTATTTCTGCCCATTTTTCACGCCGCCAAGTATAAGTGAGTTCCACAATGGGTTGAACTTGTTGCGCCTATTATACATCACGCGAGTTAAATAGTTGTGAACCTCTTTAGGCCCCAGAGAGTTCCCATCATCCCACATGTTGTCATAAAGGCTGCAGCAGTCAAAATTCAAAATCAACAATTAGATGAGAATATTGAAATTGTAATATTAAAAAGATTGATGGGAAAATTAAATATATGGAGTCTTTTCCTCAATGTTTGAAACAAAATAAATAAATAGGTCAAGCAGGGGGACATAAAGCAGATTCAAGCATTTAACTAAGCAGACCCTTCTGTGCTAAACTTAATTGAAATAACTAGTGCAACTTAGTAACAATTATTTTAAATTTAAAAAAAAAAAAAAACACAGTGCTCACATAAGCTCGTCAAGGTAACGTAGAATCTCCTGAAAGTCACTTATTTCACCGCTTGCACCAAGAAGAGAATGTTTTCCAATAGGCTTCAAACGTTCAATACTCTTGTACCGCAGGGTAGATCCATACGAACCTATCATCATATCCATCATTGACAATTTGACATGAGATGCAGAGTTAGGCCAATACTAAAAACACTGAATTTTCCAGAGATGGCACATTTATGAATCAGAAGTCAAACGCTAGAGCCAGCACTTGTAACAAATCAAAATTTATGTTTCCAGGGGGGGAAAAAGGAAAGACTTAGGAAAAGCAATTTCCATAAGAATCGGATTGAGCCCAATTAAACACTATATAGATAACTACAAGACATCTTATTTCTACTAAAGTTTAGAAAATAATTGCAGTTAAGAAGCTAAAGTTGATTGAAAGAAAATTAAGATGTTAAGATTAAAATTGATGAGATTGACCTCCCATATCAGCAGCCATAAGAATCCCATCTTTGTATTTGATTGCAACTACAGAGGATCCAGTCACGTATGGGTACCTAAGCATGAAAATCAAAATTTAGGGTTTAACTTAAAAGCAATTGTCAAATTTTTTTTAAAAAAAACTACGAATACGAATACAATACTGGGAGAAAACCCTAAACTAATGATCAAAGAATGAAGAGGGAGAGTGGAAAAGAGTACATACAGAGTTCTCTGGGTTTCAGCTACAGTGTCCATTGTCATGAGATCCTAACAGCGAGTGATACCAGAATACGTCACAAGGTAACGGGGAGTGGGAACATAGAGATGCACTATCGTTTGCTAAATAATGTTAAAAACGACGTCGGTTCAAGTTTTTCTACTTCTGTTCTCAAGCCCTGAACGACGTCGTCTATCTTAAAATATTATAATTTCATCTATTGTTATTTTTATGAGATTTTTAAGTTGATTTGTTAAATTAAAAATCATGAAAGAAGCACTGAACCTGCACCTAACCACCATGATGAAATTAGTTACTGCCTCTTTGGTTAAGATTTTAGAGACCCCACGATTACTTTTGAGATCCAAAAGACATTTCAATAATAATTAGACCTCTTTATTTTTAAAGGTGTGTCTCATAATTTTTTTTTTTTTGGAAAATATAATTTTAAAAAAAGTAATAATTTCTATATTTTTGATTGAGTTGAATTGATCATAGGTTAATTCCTTATTTTTATACCTCAAAAGTGATTTTACTTTATTATCTAAACTATATAAAGTCTTCTAAACTCACTTTTAAAATATCATTACCTTACAAATCAATTTTTTTTAAATCAATGTATTTAATATTAATCTTTCAAAATCATTAGTATGCATCTTGGGCAGAGTCGCGAAATGTCTTAAGAAAACGACATAATTCACGACTCAATCTGATTGTTCGATCTTTTTGTTTGTGCTAAGTTAATGTATCAACAGATTAGATGGACACTAACACTGTTAAAGTTATTTAAGCCAACATTGTTAATGTTTGTAAATATATAAAATTTATTTGTCACAAAAAAATAAATAAATTTTTTTTGACGGGCAAAAAAAATTAATGGATCAAAATTCGATAGAATAATTAAGATAAAGAATTAAAAAAAATTTTGCCTAATGAGTTTGGTGGGGGGCAGGGGTATTTTGGTCCCATAAAAAAGGCGGCCACCGAAGTCCCGGGACACTCTAAACGGCAACACAGATCTCCCATCTCTTCCTGCAAACTTCATTATTTTTCTTTCCCTGGTCGTTTCTGAACCGGGCCGAACCGAGCCGAAACTATGGGCGTTCCAGCGTTTTACAGGTGGCTCGCGGACCGGTATCCGCTCTCGATCGTCGACGTCGTGGAGGAAGAGCCCGCCGCCGGCGACGGCGGTACTCCGTCGCCCGTCGATGTTTCTAAACCTAATCCGAACGGCATGGAGTTCGACAATTTGTATCTCGACATGAACGGCATCATTCACCCTTGTTTTCACCCTGATGGCAAGGTAACGTGCTTCGCTTCACTTCAATTTCATCTCCATTTTCATTTTGTTCTCGAAATTCAATATACACAGTGAAAGAAAGTAGAAAATTATGAGTTTATGTTCCTATTAATTTATTATGCAAACTGCTGCTTATTATTGATTAATCTTTGAATACAGGCAGCACCTGCTACCTATGATGATGTATTCAAATCAATGTTTGATTACATCGATCATCTCTTTTCGTTGGTTCGACCAAGGAAGCTTCTCTATCTTGCAATTGGTATGATGCATTTTCCTATTTGTATATTTATGTCTATAGTATACTAGAAATCACACTGAACAATTTAGGGGTTTGAGATAATTCTATGTCGAAAACCTAGAAATTACACTAAAAACAAGTATATCTACATTCGGTAACTTGGTTTCCACCAAGCCTTCTATAACTTTTCAATGCTTAGTTATTAACTTGGCATTTTACTGTGTGGTTTGAACGTTCAAAACTTGGTGCAAATATTTTCAAGTGAAAAGGATCGGCTGTAAGTTTTTATAAAACAGAAAGGTTGATATGGCAAATTCAAACTTGTGTATATCCAATTTTTCGAAGGCCAGAATCATTTTGTCTGTAATGTTAAAGATCTTAGTTCTGTATCATCAAGTTTCAAACTGATAGTTACCTATGTTTGATTTAATTTTGAACCACTTTCTTATTCCAACCTTATGTACCTTTCTTGCTCTTCAGATGGTGTTGCACCAAGAGCCAAAATGAATCAGCAACGTTCTCGGCGCTTCCGAGCTGCAAAAGATGCCGCTGAGGCTGTAAGAATATGAATATGCTCCTATTTACAAATGATCCCTTACTGTTTCTATGATAAAATTTTGAGTTACGATGTGACGTTGTAGGAAGCTGAAGAGGAAAGGTTGAGGAAAGAATTTGAGGGTGAGATGGAACTTTTGTCTTCTAGAGACAAGCCTGAGACTTCTGACTCAAATGTCATTACCCCTGGCACTCCATTTATGGCAGTGCTGTCAGTGGCTCTTCAGTATTATATACAGACTAGATTGAACTACAACCCTGGCTGGCGGAACACGAAGGTGCACTTGACCTTATCCTATTTATTTTTGTCTGCATTGTTCCCTTGAAGATTGGATGAATCTTCCTTGTGGTGTATTCCTCTCTCTTATATTTATTTATGGTCCTGCACTGGGTGATTATTTGAAGGTTATACTTTCTGATTCAAATGTGCCTGGTGAGGGAGAACATAAAATAATGGAATACATCAGATTACAACGTAACCTTCCCGGTTTTAATCCAAATACTCGACACTGTTTGTATGGGTTGGTGAGTTTTTGTCCAATTATGAAATTTTTACCTTATCTGATGTTGTTGTTCTTATCCTTACCTTTATTTTTTACATGGCATGATATATTGAATTTAAATTAGGATGCGGATTTGATCATGCTCTCCTTAGCTACACATGAAGTGCACTTCTCAATATTGAGGGAGGTTAGTTTCCAATGTGTTAATTGTCCTGCTGGTTTTAGCTCATTGATCCCAATGGATTGCCTTGGTGATTAATTACCCGAGTGAACAGGTAATTACTTTGCCCGGACAACAGGAGAAGTGTTTTCTTTGTGGCCAAGTTGGCCATCTTGCAGCCGAGTGTCCTGGTAAGCCAGGTGATAAAGCATTGGACTGGAATCCTGTTAATGATACCCCAATTCACAAGAAGAAATACCAGGTTGGAGGATTGGCATCCAGCAAGTCAAGCTCAAGCTGTTTTTTTCTGTTTTTTTATTTTTATTTTTTATTTTTTATTTTTATTTTTAACTAATTTCTTGCCTCTGCAGTTTCTTAACATCTGGGTGCTGCGTGAATATTTGCAATATGATTTGGAGATTCCCAACCCGCCTTTTGAGATTGACTTTGAACGTGTGGTGGATGATTTTACATTTCTATGCTTCTTTGTTGGCAACGACTTTCTTCCACATATGCCAACATTAGAGATCCGGGAGGTAAGCATCTAGAAGGCACTGTGTAATATTGAGGTGTAGCTTGAAACACAAACTATGCCAATGCCATCTGCTTCTTGTTAATGTCTAATAGTTTTTTCCCCTAAATTTTTTTGAGATGTGGGATCTTACCATGCTTAGGTTATGCCCTTTTACCCACATGTTTCCCTTTCCATGTAATTGTCTATGTTGTTCTCTTTAATAAACTTTTTACTGTTTTAGGGGGCTGTGAATTTATTGATGTATATTTATAGAAAGGAATTCACTGCTATGGGCGGTTATCTTACTGACGCGGGTGAGGTAAACTTCTCTTTTCTGAAATTCAGTTGTGTTCATCTTTGTGTTTGTTACTGTAAGGTTGTAATATTTTCTTGAATGTAATAAGAGTCTTCTCCAGACTCCAGCAATCATTGTTTTGTGCTTTGGATTTAACTTAAGTCATTCGTCTGGTATTCCTTCTTTTTATAATGCGCATTGCAATGTGAATATCTTTATACCTCCCAGGTTTCCTTAGAGAGAGTAGAGCATTTTATCCAGTCTGTTGCTGTTCATGAAGATCAAATATTTCAGAAACGAGCTCGGGTTCAGCAGGTATTGTGATTTCCGTGTTTTGACTCCCTCTCTAGAAGGATTTATTATTACGAATTTTTAAACTTCTGAACCCCCTGAAATTTTGTGCTAATCATAGTTGCTAGATGTCAGAGCTCTGCTTATTTTCATCATTCTGTACTTAAAGATGGGTTAACATGCTTGATGCATTCTATACTTAAAGACTATTTTCATAAGCTAATTATCATAAATTATTCTCATAAGCCCAAATAAGCTCTTTATAAGCTCTTCCAAACATCCCTTAAATTGGCTTTGGCTACTACACTGATTAAATAATTATTAAAAAAAGGGTATAAAGTATAAGCTCCAGCTGAAGTTTATAGAGCTTGAATTTGCTTGGTTGCTTTAATGACTAACCAGATCTTGGGTGCTCTAATAGAACTAGTATGCCATGTTGAAAGATTTCTACTTGTACTTCCTGTCTGTTTTTTTTTATTATATACAAAATAAAAAGCACACAGGTAGTGCAAGAAACTACTTCTCTGTTTCCAAAAGAAAAAATAGAGAGTTTGTGTCAATTAATATCAATTTGAAATTAAATATTTTCTTATTTAACCGTTCAGATGTAGGGGAAAAAATATATGCTGCATTTTTGGCTCTTCTGAAACAACTTGATGAGTCTTTTACTTTCCTGACTAGAGTTTGTCGTTTTCAAATTAGATGCTCCTTTTGTTAGCTGAAAAAAACTTAAGGATAAAGGATTCTTGATTAGAAGGATTCACATGTTATTTTTGGGTGCAATTCATATAAAGAGTGGACACTGAACAAGGAAGCTTGGCCAATGTCAGACCACATGAAATCCAATGATTAACTAACCTAGAAATCCTGAGAAGTTATTTGTAAACTATTGGGTGTTTGTTATTTTCTCAGGTTAGGTCAGGGGAGTCTGGGCACAAGGAAAGGTATTATGCTGAAAAATTTGGTGTATCGGATCTGAAGGAGAAAGATATAGTAAGTTCTGCGAGTACAATGTTACTTATAAATATAAATGAATATTGATAAACTGCTGGCTTTATTTCTGGGGAATGTCATTCGCAAGTTTCACCAATGGCTGTGTAATTAATTTCATGAACTGATATGCATGAGCTATATATTCCTTTACTGTGCTTTTGATGCTTTTCGAGTTTGAATTTGCTAATGATTTGCTGGGTTGCTTTTACGACTAACCAGTTCTTGGGTACTCTGATATATATTAGTATGCCATGTTGAAGGATTTCTATTTGTACTTTCTGTCTGCTTTTTTTGTTTTATATTATAAAATAAAATGCGCACAGGTAGTGCAAAAAACTGCTTCAAAAAAAAATTTGAAGCAATTAAAATCAATTCGAACTTAACTATTCTCTTATTTAACTGTTCTGATGCATGGAAAAAATGTATGCTATATTTGCGGCTCTTCTAAAACACTTCTTTACTTTCTTGACTAGAGTTTATCTTAGTGAATGGATCTTTAAAAACAACATGAAGATAACTCTTTTACTTTCTTGACTAGAGTTTATTGTTTTTAAATTAGACGTGTCCTTTTGTTAGCTAAAAGTAAATTGAGGATTCTTGATTAGAAGGATTTAAATGTTATTTTTGTGTGCAATTTATATAAAGAGTGAAAACCGAGCGGGGATGCTCGCCATTGCCAATGTCAGACCACATGAAATCCAATGGTTAACTAACTGAGAAATCTTGAGGATTTTTTATAAACTATTGAGTGTTTGTTATTTTCCCAGGTTAAGTTAGGGGAGCCTGGATACAAGGAAAGGTATTATGCTGAAAAATTTGGTGTATCGGATCCAGAGGAGATTGACAAAATTAGGAAAGATATAGTAAGTTCTGTCCGTCTTCTGGCTTCCAACTAATTTTTTGCTGTTCTTTTATATGGGTGTGCGCCTTGTAACCATAAATGAGAATTTTATTTTATGCATGCAAATTCATGGTTTAAAATGGAATAATTCAAGAAGTACTAATTCATTGCTGAAGTTTTTCAACTCTTAAAATTGAGCACTGTATCTTCAGTGATAAAATTTCCATTTTTATGAAACACGGTTTGGATTGGACAAGCATTCAAAATTTCTCCATTTTCTTTTGAACTGATATGTTGGACACATGCTTTTAGTGCGCCTTGAAGAACTCTTGAGCTTACTTTCCTATGCCTCTGTTCACAAGGAGAGAGAGTGTGCTTGTGCAGTTCCACAGAATGTTATGCTCATAAGAAAATAAGTACTTAGTACTGTACTGGTTGAAAAATGATATGATGTTTTCCTCATGTATTATAGATGATTTGTTAGAGATTTTACTTTCCTGTTGACAGCTATCCTACTCAAGCACATTATTTTCCGGTTTTCAAAAAAGTATATATTACATTAGTCAGATAGCTGATTGTCTTAGTTCTCCATTTTAGGTTTTGAAATATGTGGAAGGCCTTTGTTGGGTTTGCCGGTATTACTATCAGGGTGTCTGCTCATGGCAATGGTTAGTCTTGCTTTTGTTAGTTATTACATTTTTTATTTACTCAACAATTCCTTTTTTTTTTTTTTTTGGTACTGACTTGATAAGTTGGTAAATTTACAAGCATGATATACTGTTTAGTAACAAGTTTTACTGAAAATTATGCTTTTAAACTTCATGCTGATAAACCATGAAGTTATCCCTCTCGGTCCCACAAAATATCAAATGCAACTACTTCGACCTTTTGAATATATCCCAGGGCAATGATGTGTGTTTGAAAAATAAAATTTATTATTGTATGATCAGGAAAGTTTTGTTGGTTAAGTAAACGCTTGTGAGGTGCACCTAAAAGTAAAGAGTACAAGTGTCTTTTCCTATGAAGTACAGACACGAACACTGGACAGACACAGACACGAGCATGCAAACACCAACAATGTTCAAAATATAGGATACCGCGACACAACAATATATATATGTGTGTGTGTGGGTGTGAAATCAAATAAAATTAAATACGAGCTTCATTGTAAAAGATCTAGATTGAGACTCAAGATTTATATATTCATCATCTCGCAAAAAAAAATCATGATAGACATCATTATAAAATTTTAGGTGTCCTTTTGGTGTCCAACCATGAAGTGTTGGCTGAGTGTAAAAAAAAATAAATTGGACACCTGACAAGGAGGGTCAGACACGTTCATACGAGTGTTACATGTATGTCAGTGTGCACACCCCACCCCAAAAACCAAAAGTGTCGGTGGCTTGATAGGTCTTTTCATATACAGTTTTAGCATAATAGAGGTGTTACTTTGGTCAGTGTTAGGAACCTAGCAATTTAGAGACAGAAATGTAGAAGAAGACACTGTATTATTGATATTCCCTAGCCTGTAACAAGGAGTTATAGTGATGGGAGAAGAAGAAAGAAAGGAATTACAATATAGGTGGGCAATTTCGAGAGTGCCTCTCTCTCCCAAGTCTAGTCCCAAATTCCAGCCTACCTCTATTCTATCCCCTCTCATGCATATAAACCTCCCTTAGCACAGAATCCACGTGCACACCCTCACCTCACTGCTACTGCCAGCTAGGCAGTTAGTTACACAATCTCTCTCTCTCCTATATCTGATCAAGTGCATCCCAGGAGCATCATCCTCACCTACACTTTAGTAACAATGGGCTTAGTAATATTGGGCCTTGGGTCTAGGTCCCTATCAGTCAGTGTTTTGTATATCAATCATTCCTTATAGTGAATTACATTTTTTTGTGTTCCCACTATTTCCCCCTTTTCCACCTAATTTTTATAGGGTGGTTATGTATTAAGATGAGCTGTATGGTAAGATGATCTGAAAATTTTATGATGCTCCACTTGAAGGATGACATGACGATTAAAAAATTGGCTTCATTATTTTCTTTCATAATTGTACTAAATTACTTGGCTGTGGCGTGATCAATGTATTGGTCCACATCTGTTGTTTAACTGCATATTTTTATCATCTTGAATCCGATAGTGGTACTTTTCAGGACTTAAGTTCCACTGGATTAAGTTATTACCCCATAGATGGTTGTGATATGAACCTCATGAGAACCAGACTACAAAAGCTAGCTATTGTGGCAGGAGAGTCCAACGCCATATAAACCCCACATTTGAATCCCTCGTACTTCCAATGTGAGACTCATGTCTCTTACCTTGCAATTAGATCTTAACATTCCACCAAACTCAGCTGCCCTTGTGCCGGGCTATGCACTAGTCCCTTTGACTACTCTTGGGTAAACATTGCAATGCCAGCATCACCGCTCGCACTACTTCTTTGTATCAGGGAGACAAGGTAAAAAACTGTTAAGCCAATTGATACAAACCTTAGGAGAACCACGCCACAAAAACTAACTATTGTGACAAGAGAGCCCAAGGTCATATGAATCCCACATCAGAATCGCATCCTTGCAATTTCATCTTAGTGGCAACTTCTAATCATGATTTTATGATTAATGTAATAAAACATCATATAGGTCAGATCAGTGTTATTAAAACCGGACCGGTCATTGACTCGGTCAGGGCACTGGGTCAATGGGTCATTGGTCCAACCGGTGACTCACTGGTTAAACCGTATGAACCGGTATGCGTTAAATTTGTAATTTTTTTACTTATGTATATATATAATATTTTGTGACAATATATCAATCAGCTGCGTTGGTCTAGTGGCAAGACTGTTCCTTATCTAACGCAAGCACTTGTGCTTGAGTCCCTCCTCCAACATTTTGGCCAAATTTCGCTTGGGAAAATCATTTTCGCATGCTGACATCAGCAGGTGAAGCGTGGTGACGTCAGCAGCCGGTCCGCGAATCCAACCATCGGTTCTCATCGGTTCACCTCGGTTCAATTTGGCTATCCGGTCTGACATGCTAACCGGACCAGACATAGGTCCGGTTTCCGGTTGGACCAGCCGAACCGGTCCAGTTTTAATAACACTGGGTCAGATACCTTGATGGGTGGGATACATGCTTTGATGTTTGTGTGCTGTTAGATGTTTGGCGTGAGTTTCTTGGGGAGTCTCCTTTGTTTCTTGCTTGAATTATCACCTATGACTATTCTTCAGTTTTTTCACTATTGATTGTTTCTTTAGGTACTACCCATACCACTATGCTCCTTTTGCTTCGGATCTTAAAGATCTAACTGATCTAGAAATAACTTTTTTCTTGGGAGAACCATTTAAACCATTTGATCAGCTCATGGGGACCCTACCCGCTTCAAGGTTTCTTCACCTCTCCCTGTCCTCAGATCTATCATGTCATGCTTTCTCTGCTGATGCTTGCTAATCTCTTGTTACAGTTCAAATGCACTGCCTGAAAAATATAGGGATTTGATGATTGATCCTTCATCACCTATTTTTGAATTCTACCCTGCTGGTGAGATCTCATGTCTGTTATTGATGTAGTCTGCTATGTCTTATATACTTTCTTTTCTTGGTTTCACTTGAATTCCTTTTTGACAGACTTTGAGATTGATATGAATGGAAAACGATTTGCATGGCAGGTAATATGGTAGTTTTTTTCCCTACACATTTATGAATGCTTTAGAACGAAATGAGAGTAAAGGTTGATTATTTTTTTGTTACTGTTGGAGTGTTTTACAGGGTGTTGCCAAGTTGCCATTCATTGATGAGAAGAAATTGCTTTCTGCCACAAGAAAGCTTGAAGGCACATTAACGGTCCGGAAAAGTTTCTTATTTTTTTTTTCATATTTTTGCCCAGGATTCTATATTTAGTTCTACTCTTCTAGATTTATACATATCAGATTTGTGGGCCAAAATTGTTAGCCTTCAACTTGCATAAATAAATAAACTGTCAAATCAAATCTGGTGGTTATGGTTTCTCGACACATCCATAGATGTAGCCTGTAGGATTATGCAGAACTTGGTGAGCAGAGTTTTTCCTATCTGTAGATTATTTTACAAGAAATATGGACTTAGTTGCATTGAGATGTTCCTAGCAGCTGGAAAGACAGCTGCAATTCTGGATGTAGGAATTGTTGTTTGGTGACTTTTGAATAGACATTTTAAGTGTTAATCCTCTGTTGTCGTTCTGTTTTTGCACAATTATCCCCCTCTATTTGCTACTCAATTGCTGGATTTATTTATTTATCTATTATTGTTATTACTTATTATTGTAGTTTTGTGTTTGAGCTGGAACTCTTTTACTTCTGATCTGTTTAATGTCCTATAGAAGTTTCCAAACAGTAACTTCAAACCAGTTTTTTGTCCAGAGTCACCATGTTCTACAGCGCAAGAAATTATGAAATCGGCATATTCTTAGTTGTTGCTCAATTTCATGCAGTTTTCTTATATGCAGGAGGAGGAACAGCTCCGGAATTGTAGGATGCTTGATTTGCTTTACGTCAGCTGTGCGCATGATTTGGCTCCACATATCTTATTGTATCACCAATGTTATAGTAAATCACCTCCACATGAAAGACCTGTTTGGCCAGTTGATACAAATGCTAGGTTGGTGAATATGTTAATGGTCATCATCATTCATGAATTCTGGGGTAGCTTTTTAATAGGCTCATGTGCTTGTTTTGTTTTCCTTAATAGCAGTGGTGGGATGAATGGATTTCTTTGGTTATATGAGAGAAATGTACTCAGAACCTTTGTATCATCTCCCATGAGGGGATTGCAAGATATTGAGAATAACCAAGTTTTGTAAGTTTTTGTCCTTCCAACCTGTCTAATATTTTAAAATCTTTGGAAGAACTAATGTTGAGTGTTTTTAAATTTCAGAAATATTACTTATCTGAATCCTCATAAGCATAGACATATCCCAAAACCCCCGGATGGTGTAGTAATGCCCAAAAAGGTTTGTATACGGAGTTCCCTTAGCATCTGACATAAAATGTTAGTGGGTTCATCTTGTGGATGAAGCTTTCATGACTCTTTTTCATATAGAACCAAAATTTTGTGTCAATATAACATGGCTCAGATAGTTGGCATGTATAGAATCATATACATTTTACTTTTGTTTTTCTGTTTTATATTTTCCAAGAAAATTTATTCTCTACTGTTTCCTTTTGGATCAATTGTATAGACCACATTTCCTTTTACATCGGTTATGTTTGCAGATATTAAAAGCAATTGATATTAAACCCTTTCCTATGCTATGGCATGAAGACAATGGTGGTCGACGACAGCTAGGTAGAGAAAGGTGAGAATCGATATCTATGATGTTGTTATATTGGTGCAGTATAATTTTCATACTCTTGCTGTTTGGGATACTACAATATTACAACCATCCCAGAATTATTGATGAAATTCAATATTTCATGTGGTAGTGGTCCTGTGTGAAAACTTGGAAGAAATGTTAGAAGAAATCATCAGTATTTACTTCAAGTAATATTCTTGAGGAAAATCTAGGAATTCCATGTTGAATGGATTGAAAAGTTCTCAATTCCTTTCATGTTAAGTATTTCACGTTTTTGATGCATGAAATCTGGTCTTTATTTTGTGGGTGACAAAATAGATACTTTGAAAGAGTTATTGCCTCACTTCTCTGTGTGTGATGCATCTGACAGGCCACAAGTACATGGTGCAATAGCTGGCTCTCAACTGGGAGAAGCTGCACATCGTCTTGTCAAGAACTCCCTTAATATTAAATCTTACAATACATCCCATGGGTTGTCAGAGCAAACAATGAACAGGCCCAGATCAGCTGGACCCTCTGGATCTGGAAAATACTATGGCGAGGACACAAGTGGTTATTACGGAAACTATTATAATCACCAGGGCATGATAACAAGGCCTAGATATCCAATCTCATCTAATGGAGGACCAAACGACAGACAGAATTTTAGGAAACAAGATAGGTCACAGTATCATGACCAGTACCATAATGTGAAAAGTGGGTTTTCTGCTTTGACAATGGAGGAAGGTGCGAGACCTAGGTCAGCTGCAGTGCCATCACCAAAGGCACCTGCAATGTTGTTATTGAGACCACCAAATTCAGGACCAACAACCAATCTACAACACCAATTTGTGCAGAACATGGGTCCCCCAATACCACCTCCTAAGTGGATTACACCGGATACAAATGGAATTTATGCTGGGCATCAAGATGCTGCCTCATGGGCAGCTTATTATGATAAGCAGATGAAGATGGCTTACCAAGTGAAAAGCCGCCAACCCCAAGATATGCCGCATCATGGGAATCAATAGTGATTGCTGTGGGTTTTATTTGCCTTGTGTGTGAAGTGCCCTTGCTTCTCTAAGCCTATTCCTCAAATTGGAGCCCATCCAAGTTCAGTAATAATCAAGCTTGAGGGGGCATTTATTTGTTACTCTAATGCAATCGGCAGACAGATGGTGATCAAAGCTTTCGATAACAAGAATCTGCAGTGAAGGTGCTGCCGTGTTCTGCCTTCACGAGACTAGGGGCACTTCCTTGATTCCAGGCCATACCAATTGGAATGGTGCGAGATATAAGATGTTCACAGATTTCTTTGCTTTTCAAGTTCAAAATTAATACTCATGGAGCTGATCAAGGCCAATGGAGAATATCAACGTGAGATCGAGTATTGCAAACACAATTTGCAGGATAGCAATCAGGACAAGTGCTGATTTTGCTGTCCACGGCATGAGCATGTTAAATGTGTTGTATATGTAAATCCTCGTTTATCTCCGGAGCACTTTTTAACTTGTATACCGTACAAGATGGAATAAATAATCGTTTTGTTCATTTTATGTTTTTCACTCTTTTGCCCAAAAAAAACACTGAATGATCCTGTTTCTCTTGTCACTTTCTAATTGTGCAACCCTGCAAAATTCTCAAGGTTAAAATTTAAATTACCTCATCATGTCGGGTTTTGCTGTTAGTTTGTTCTATTTCTTTCGGAGAAAAATTTCTTTCTCCTTTTAAATTTGTGCAAGTCTTCATTGACTTGGCACAAAAAAGAATATTATAGTCCTTTCCAGTGGTTTTGTAAATATAAGATAATGTTATATGAATAAGATTTATTGAACAAAAAAAGAGAATAATTGTTTACATTGATCAAATGGATATAATTCAGAAACAATTTTTGATGTGATATTGTGCAGATTTAAAGATAAAGTAGATATTATTAATATATCTGGTTTTTTTATAATAAATAATATATTGTGTATAATACTGCAGATACTTGGAAAAAAGAATATTTTCCATTAGTTTCCATTTTATTTGAAGACATAATAACCTCCAAATATCCGTGAATACACATATTTCTTAGGAAGAAAAAAACCATAAATGATCCCTCCCCCTTTTTTATGTGAAGGTGTAGTCGTAGTGCCCTGCTATCCTTTGATACAAGAGTTCTTTTTTGTTTCTCATTGCACCGAAAAAAATATTAAAACGAGTAACAGGTACATCTCTCAGTAGTCTCACGTGTAATTAAACTACGAATCAACCCAAAATTTTAAGTCTAAACACTCGAAACAGGCAACGAAAACAACATGAGAGATGCTTGTCTCCTAAATTCTACTCATCCATTTTTATTAGTGAAAATCAAGCTTGAACCAAACATAGCAGGTTTAATTGATTTTTCTAAATGTAGTAGGAATAGAACTTATTACTATTATTTTTCTAAACCAACATCAAATAAAAACTTACCTTCATGGGAGAACAATTTTCTAAGCATATAGCTTGGGGAGAGTATTTCTAGATTTCAGGTTTGTTAGGGAAAAAATATAAGAGATGATGAGGTATGAAGAGCACTTCCTCTAAGCACTGATTACACACACATACACACATGTTACCAACAACAAAGTATTATATGGTCTTATGGTTTCATTTCACACAAAATCTACAAGTTTCAGATATAATCAAATATATAGCAGCAATTAACATAACCAATATAAGCACCACTCCTCAGTCCTCACAATTTAAATAATAACAAAAAATAAAAAATAAATAAAGGAGCATTTACCTTACCTCATGAGATGAACAAAAGTAGTTATTCACTATTGTAAGAAATAGCCACTAAGAAAGAGCGCAAAGAAAAACAACAAGGTTCCATATATAAGCAGCGTCTTCTGACCAGAAGTAAGAGAATTGCCACCAAGCCCAAATTGCTGATTCTGTGCAAACCCAGCAATCTCAACGCTCTTGCTCTCAAAGAAACTCCTCGCGGCCCCACACGTAGGGCACCTCCAATCTTCTGGAAGCTTCTCGAACTGAAACCCGGGCGGAATCGGATACGAAGGGTCACCAACTGCCTCGTCGTATTTATACCCACACGAACGGCATTCGTAGATCCCCGTGTTCAGAACCGCGAATTTCTCTTCCAAACGACGCTTGTCGAAGTTTTCGGGTTCTTGGGAAGGGGTTGGATCGGGTTGGGTTGGAGTTGTGGGTTGTTGTTGTTGTGGTTGTGGCGGTGTGTCTTCTTTTGAGATGTCGATGGAGTTTATTAGAGTGAAGAATTTTCGAGGAATTGAACGTTTGTTGGGGAGAAAAGAGGGAGTGGTGAAATGATGAAGTTTGGGTTTGAGAGGGTGGTGGAGTTGAGAGAAAGGGGTTGAGACATGGAAAGAGAAAGAAGCCATGGTTTGTTTGAGTTTATGCTTTTGCTTTGTATCTATCTACCTATGATTGTGTTGTGTTCTGTGTTTTTTCAAGTGTTGTTGTTGTTGTTGTTGTTGTTGTCTCATGAGGATCCATGGAAACCCATCGCATATGCCGTTAGGAACGAGCACACTTGGATAAGGTGATCAGTTATTTTTATATATTTATATTTATTTTTTTGGGTCATCAATTTGTGTTGATTATTATTATTCATTACACTAAAATTACCCAACTGGGCTTCGTCTGCTGTGTTTGGAATTGGATCCATTACCGCAAACTCGTTATGGGCTAAAGATAGATATAAAATTTAGATACAATTTCATGGATACATTAGGTATTGTCTTTTAATGACAATATAATATGTGTAACAGCTGTTACATATATTATATTTTTATTGATGACTTGTTACACAAGTCTTATTGTCATTAGAAAATAACACATAATGCACCTACGAAATTGTATCTAAGTCTTGTCCTAAACATATTTCATTACCTAAAGCTATGTTCTAGATAAATTTATCCGTTTTGGATTTTGATAGAATTAATTTTGAAAGAATTGATTTTTAAAAAATTGGAGTTAAAAATCTGGTAGTAGTATTCTAAAAGTGAGTTTAAAAAAATTAATTATGGTTGGATGATAAAATAAAATCACTTTTATATAAAAATAAGGAATTTATCTAGAATCAATTTTACTCAACAGAAAAACTAGACATTATTGCGAGCAGTGAGTGTGTCACGATGCCTGTGGTTGTTGGGTCATTGGCTTTGCTAGAAATTTGGGATCGCCCAATGTTTTAATGGCATAGCAGTGGGAGATCTAGACGGCTCTTACCGTTGCTTGGAGAGAACACTTTTTAAATTTGTGGGTGGAAAGTGATTCTGCTGTAGCTGTTGATCTTTTGTTGAAGGGGTGCCCAAACACCCATCTATATGCTCCTATGGTTAGAGCTATTGATTACATGCGTTCTTGTCATTGGGAGGTTTGGATTTCTCGTGTTCTAAGGGAGGGAAACCGAGTTGCAGATTTTCTGTTAGACGTGGCCTATTCGATGGAGCTGGGGTTGCACATTTTGAATAGCCCGACAGTAGGATGCAATGATATTTTATTTCACGATGCAGCTGGGGTTTCTTTTCCCCGTTTTATATAGCTTGTTAGTGTTTTTGGACTCTGCCCTCAAGTAAACAAAAAAAAAAATTCACTTGAAATGATAATTGTTGATTTTTAACAAAAGCTTATGGATAATAAATATATTATATTAAGATATAATTAGTTAATTTTATAAATAAATATTTAATAAATAAATTAGATTGGTAGTTTAAATATATTTTTACCAAAAATTCAGGTCTTAACTTACAGTGTATGCTCAAGTTTCAGGCCAGAAGGTTAATTTGCATAAATCAGAGGTATCTTTTAGTAGAAAAGTTTCTCCATGTATCAAACATAATATCGGTTCTATAATGGGTGTTAGCTCCTCTTTAGGTATCGGCTAATACTTTGGACTCTGATGTGTGTGAAACATCATTTTTTGTTCTTGTTTTGCATGCATTTTTAGCTTATTGAGGCATTTTTGTTTCTTCTTTGTTTTCCCTTTAGTTTGGTTTATTACGGTGTTTCTAGTGGTGTTGTGCAGGATTGGTGCTTAATTGGCTAAGAAAGGGATGGAAAGCTTGTAGTTGGAGCTTAAATGAGAGCAAATTGGGGCAAAAAGATCATTCAAGAGGCACCCGCGGCCTGGCTATAGATCGAGAAGCTGCGCTGAAGAGAGCAAATAGGCTTGGGAACAAAGACCACGGCCTGGCCATGGAATGGCCCATGGCCGTGATTCACAAAAGCGCACAAATTTTTCCTTCGCAGCAAGATCCACAATCGTGGATTGCAATCTGACACAAAATTTTGATTTCAGTTTTCTTTCTTTCTCTGGGCTTAGACCAGTTTATACCCCTAGGGTATATATAGTTGTTCTAAATACAATATTATGGTTCGAATTTGGTTTGGAAGAAGGCACTTTGGAGACTCTATGTCATCATCTTCCTCCTCTCTTCTCCCTTTATTAAGGGTTTGAATGTTCTTCATTAATTTTCTGGTTCCTTCATCCCTATGTTTGAGTAGTTCCCTTTGTTTTTAGGATTGGGCAATGCTTTTTGGTACATTGATGATGATTAATTGACATTGTTTATCCTTTTTATTAATTTTGAATGTTCTTTGATTCAATCCTTATTGCGCTTATTCATGTGAATTGGCTACTTATTTGCATGCCATAGATACTTTAGGGAGGAACTGAGAAGTGAATCTTGTGACACCCTTCTACTCCGCACGTTAATATAAAACATTTACTTAAAAGATGAATTATAAAAACATGTATTTATTTGATAAAATAAAACTGGCAGAAAGATATCACATTGTAACATAAGAATCACCATGTTTTAGATAAGTTTCTAGATTTTTGCAACATAATTTCAATTCCTTATCAGAGAATGACCTAAGCCTTTCAATACTAAACAAAAACCCAAAAATCTCCTCATGTGCTATAGTGCTCAAATCTTATATTAAGTGAGCTAATTGCTTGATCTACAATATATAAAAATAGTAATTCTAAAATACTCACCAACAGGCTCAACATTTGATTGTGTGCATTCAGAGGGATTTTCATCATTGTGTTTCTTTCTACAAATTTGACGTTCTTGAACAAACACACAATCAATATCCATTTCATTTGCAATTATTTTAGCACTAACAATAACATTTGCAAATCCAGATTCTCTATATTTTTCCAAGTACTTCATCAACCCTTTTATTAGTTCTATAACAACATCAATACGCATGCCTCTCTCTCTCTCTCTCTCTCTCTCTCTTTTTTTTTTTTTTGCAAATTTCATTAGCAGCGGATAACAACTCAAACCAAATAACCATGGCTAGTAAAAACTCAGTTCCGAATTCCATGATTTTCTAAAGATTCAGCTTCACTCTTAATTTTTGAATCATTATCTTTTTGCAAACCATATAATATTAATTGTAAACAGGCCGGCCTATTCTCACTCATACTTACAAGGCTTTTCAAGTTTTGGGCCTGAATTTTAAAAAGCAAATGGGTCCTCAAGTAAAAAAAATTAACTATATAATTTTTTTTTATTTTAATATATACATTAATACATATATATTAAACAAAAAAAAATTGTTGCCCCCTAAAAAATGGGGGCCTGTACAGTCGGACCACCAAATCATGCTCAGAGCCACTACTAGTGTCAGGGAATGGATCCTTCATCCTCTCAATTTGAAAGAAAAAAAAAATTGATATGATCAATTTGCATGATCCTACCATTCATGCAATAATACATTTCCATTTTAAAAGTGAGGTTTAAAACAATGAATAATGGGATCATGCAAATTGACCATGTCATTTTAAAAAAAATAAAAATTGAGAGGATCCATTCCATCCCATTGTGCCCACAAATGAACGTTACATATGCATAGGTATATTACTAGGGGAATAACAATATTAAAAGAGTATAATTTTAATACATTGGCCATGCCTAAGGGCTTTTTGACCAAACTGGTGTCATTTTAGAAATTATTTTTCAGTTTGGGGTCCTTTTAAAATAAATTACCAGTTGGGGGTCCTTTTTGACATGGTGACATTTTTTTGACTGACAGGGGGGAAGCGCCACTCTGACTGGCGCCTCCTATTTTTTTTATTTTTTTAAAAAAGTCAAAGGCGCCACTGGCAGTGGCACCTCCTATTTTAAAAAAAACAAACGTGACTGTGCGGTAGAAAATGGTGATTAGATTGTTTGTCAGTATAAAATGGTGATTAGCGTCATTGTTACTCTTCATAACAAACAAACGTGAGGTTGATGAAAGTTGCATTTTTTAAAAAACACTTGATGCAAAAAATATGACAGCATGCAAAAACAAAATTGAAGAACTATAAAAAATAAAAAAAGTGCCTCACTAGAATAATAAATTTTCACTAAGGATATTTTCACTAAGAATATTTTCACTAGAATTCACTAATGAAGGACGTGGTGCCGAGGGTAAGGAGCTAATGCCACATAAGAATCAGTTTTGCAATGCGGTTGACTCCCAGTCATATATGAAGGTTACAATTCTCAACTATAGTTGTCATGTACGTGATTAGGTTGTTTTGTTAAGTTGTTACTGCCTAGTAACTTATCAAATGGAGGTTTTGATGTATATTGTGTGTAAATTTTTCTATAAAAGCCAGTAGCCTACTGCCTTTGAAGGGTGACTTTGTTATGGCTCATATCCAGGATTCACCTCCCTGCTAGTAGCCTATAGCTTTTTGAAGGGTGACTTTGTTATGTGATTACTTATATCCAGGATTCACCTCCCTGTTAGTATTATTTATTTTTATTTTTTGGCTTTTGCCTGTACAGACCCAACTTATTGGAAGACTGCTTCATTGCTTTTTTAAAATAATAGTAGTATATCACCTAATGAAAAATCTAACTTCTAACATCATCTAAAATATTTTTAGTAAAATAATTATTAATATTTTTATAATTTAAAAAATGGAAAATGGGGGGAAAAAATGAACGGTCCATAGCGTTTTTCACCACCGATTTTTGATCGATTTTACTGGTTCTGGATCAGTCTGATTGGTTCTTAACCAGTTTTATACAATTCTAAAATAAGTTGCTTTTTTTATGAGTAAAATAATAATTAGTGATTATTTAATGATGATTTTTTTATGAAGAGTAACAATGACACTAATCACCATTTTATACTGACAAACAACCTAATCACCATTTTCTACCACACAGTCACGTTTTTTTTTTTTTTTTTAAAAAAAAGGAGGCGCCACTAAAAAAAAAAACAGAGAGGTGCAACTGTTTGACTTTTTTTTTGTTTTTTTAAATGGGAGGCGCCAGTCAGAGTGGCGCCTCCCCCCTGTCAGGCAACAAAATGCCACCGTGTCAAAAAGGACCACCAACTGATAATTTGTTTCAAGAGGACCCCAAACTGATAAATAGTTTCTAAAATGACACCAGTTTGGTCAAAAAGCCCGTGCCTAAGGGTAATAGGTTGAAGTGGATTCTTCTTTTTATCAATCAAGACCCCTTTCCAAACTACATAAACTTCTCCCAAAGCATATCGCTTTCTTTCTTCTTTTTCTTTTTCTTTTTTTTTGCTGGATGTAGATGATGATATCTAGGGGTGTTCATCAACCGATCCAAATCGATTTAAACCGGCAAAATTGAAAATCGAACAAACAGAAAACCAAAACCGAAAAAAAAACCATTTTTTTAAATTGGATTGGATCGGATTTTGGATTCCCTACTGAAATCCAATTCAAACCGATCTACTATATACATATAATAGTATTTTTGAAATTATAGTATTACTCATACTTAAGCATTGTTTTCCATACTTTTATGTTCCTCATTCTCTTTAATACTTTTGTTGGAATGACATATATGAGACTATTTAGAATAAATATTAATATCTTGAATTCATCAACAACAAAAAAATTAATATTTACAAGTTATATTTTGCTAAAAGTTTTGATTCATAACATATATATACTTGATTGAGTAAACATGAAAAATAGGAACCAATTAAGTAAATTTGAAAAATAATTAACTACAATTTATTTGTAGCCAATTCAATGAGGAAAAAAAAGGATAAGTAAAAATAGATATAGAGATTAACATAAAAGAACGTGTTAAAAATATCAATAATTATTTTTTCTCAAACTTCTTAGTTAAAATTTTGTCAAGAATTCTCTATAATTTTCCTCACTCGTCATCAAATCAAACAATGATTAATAAGAAACAAATAGTTGCTACCTTTCATAAAGGTGCTACTGTTCTAACATAGAGAAAAGTTAAAATAAGTACTGGCACCCTAAACAAGCTCCCTGAAATGAAGAATATCTTTTGTCCACTATTAAATAAGTAGAAAGGACACTTGACATAAGAAATAAAAATAAAGTATGACAAAAATCGAATTATCCAATCCAAACCACATTTGATTGGATTAGATTAGATTGGATTTTTTTAAGGAAGCAAACCGATTCAATCCAAACCGTATATTATTTTCATTATTGGATCGGATGATTTTTTAGCTCAAAAGTTAAAACCGATCCAATCCAATTAGTGAACACCCCTAATGATATTTATATATAGAAATCATCATATATATAACTTCTAAGATAATTATGATAAAAATCATATATTTTTAATAATATGACAATATATAATTGATTGATAATATAAAAAAATCTTTACACCAACACATACCAATTAAACCGTGAAAAAAAAAATTTCTTTCACATTAATTTTATCTCTTAAAATATAAGATTGCATTAACATTTGTTTTATAAATCATTCACATGTAATTCAAGGTTGATTAAATTTGATTTTGATTGACTATATTCCTTTTTGCCGCATAGTCGCATACTGTCTTAACCACAACTCGTCATTGATCACTGATCAGAGGCACTACCGAAACAGGGTAAGCAACACAGTTGACACTTGACACAAATTTCGTACAGAGCTTCAAGACCCAAATGAATGCAGGATATATGAATATTTAACAGAATAATCTCAATAAATACACTCTTTCACCCAACTTGAATTCGAGGGGAACTTCGAATTTGACAAGAAACATAGCAGAACCTGTTCTTGGATTAGAAAATGCCATCTTACAATCGACTGTGTGTGTGTTTAGATTCATGTTGGTAATGTCCAAATGGGTATTTGGATTTCCAAACACACTCTGAAAATCGAATTATACTTCTATCGCCCCATAATAATAATAATATATGAAAGGTATTCCTGCAAATGCCAAAGAGACAAGATACTGCATAAAATTGTAGCTACAAATAGTAACTTCAGTTTAACAAGAAACTACAAAGGGATTCATAATCAAGTTTGCATCTTTTACAGATCTCAATATCTATGAAGATTGTGTACATGTATGAGAACATCATAATTTAAAGCAACAAGAAAATTCTACTAAAGACTAAAATGTAAACATTTTATTAGACAAGTATTCTACTAATTAAATCAACAAAAACTAAAATTCAAAATAAAGTTACTAGTTACTAGTTACCAGCTAGCTGCTAAACTATCAACCCTTGATGGATATTTAAATTTCCAAGCAAATCTTGTATGAACCAAACATGAACACCAAGTGAAAGTGTAGGAATTGCAATAACTTAATTAGATAAACAACATCAACAAGGTAAAAGCCATGATCATGATCATGCTCCTCCAACTGATCGCAACTCCTCCAGAGCAACCTTGATCTGATCCTGCACCAGCTCCAACCGCTTAGAGTACACTTCCAACTCCAAAATCTGTTGCTTCCTCCACTTATCATCCACCACTTCCCCATTCCCCAAACCCAAAAAACTCAAGTTACTCAACGGCATCGTCGGCACGGGCATCGACATCGGATTCAAAGAGAACCCTCCAAACCCTCTCCCTCCCATGGCACCACCAACCAACTCCTTCAACAACGGTGACAAACAACTCCTCACAGTCTCTTCAATCAAACCAGGTACGCTATGCACACTGTTACAATTATTATCATTACTATTGTTAGCAATAGTAGCAGTAACAGTAGCAGCAGTATTATTGATACAATTGTGATCATTGTTCAACGCTGATCCATCATTCGATTCGCGTTTCTCGTCGGGCCTGATCATCGGCGCCCTGACCGGCGCCGATCGAGGCCGCGACCTCTTCCGCGACGGCGTGCTTTTCTTCTCAGTCGAATTCCCAAACATCACCACCTCATACTTCGGCGTCGAGTGAGTGAGATTAAGATTAATGTTAGGGTTAGGGTTAGGGTTAAGGTTGGGGATTTCGTCTTCGTCCAAAGCGTTATCTTCGACGGTGAAGCTAGTTTGGCCTATGTTGCTCCAGATCTTGCGCGAGATTTCGAAGGTGGCTTGATCGTGAGCGGTTTTGAATGAAAATTCTTTACCTGAATTGATTTTGTTAAGAACGTTTCGGTACTTCTTCTTCAACCGTCGGATCTTCTCAACGAGCTGGTTCTTGTTGAAATCGAGCTGGAGCTTCGACTTGATTTGATCGTAGAACAAAGCGGTGTCGTTGTGATGAGAGGATCCTCGATGCGAAGTGTAATCGAGGAAGCCTTGTAGAAGCTCGATCTCATCTTCATCGGTCCAAAGACGCTGAAATAGCCTCCGAGAATCGTCGATCAGAGGCTTCTTCTCTTCGATTTGAAGCTCCACGCGCTGTCGTTTTGGAATCGGAGGAGTCTGCTGTGGCGGCAGTGATGAGCCTTGTGGCAGTGGCGGTTGAGATCGGAGGTTTGTCGCCGTTTGATATGGCGGAGCCGGGAACGGCGATAGTGACGGCGAGTGCGGAGGAGGTTGAAGGAGAAGGTTCGTTTTCTTCGTCGTCGACTAAAACGTCGTCGTCTTCTTCTTCTTCCTCTTCCAAGTCGAATTGAGATTCGTCGTCGTCGTCGTCCATGTCTTCGTCGGGGAAAACGGTGTCGTGTTGCTCCGATGCCATGAAATTAGAGAGAAATGAGAGAGAAAGGGAAAAGTGGGCTCACGGGTTTTGCTTATTGTTGGACTGATAATGGGAATTGGTTTGGAAGGGTGGTTTTGGTCTCGGTTTAGGCTTTGGTTTAGGTGGTGGACCTACCAACCAAATTCCCCTCACACTGTTTTCCTTTTTCTGTTATTATTATTATTATTATCATTACCGGTTTTTCTAACCTATGTAATATTGCATAGGATAAGACTCATTAATGTCGCACAATCAACCCATTGTTAATTAATTATATGACAAACTCATTAATTATGATTTTTAAAAAATAAATAAATTATCTCTCTCCTATTTATTTATTGGATTCACCTTTCTATATCAATATCTCTTAACACCAAAAATTAATAATCATTTTTGGATTTTGATTGAAAATATTTTTATTTATTTTATAACTACAGTTTTTGTATTTTTTTTTATAAACCTACACTTTTGTTTTTGGTATAATAAACCTGCATTTTTTTTACCATAACTATAATACAAAAGAACGAAGTGGAATATGATACAATCATACTCAGAATCAAAAACTATTTAGAAAATATTTTATTTAGAAAGTTATAAAATAAAATAAATGATTTTCAATCAAAAGCCAAATAAAATATATCAAATTTGAAAAACAATATAAAAGAAGCACAACTATAAAAAAAAAAAAAGTGTAGTCATAAAATAAATAAAATGATTTTCAATCAAAATCTAAAAATGGTTATTAATTTTTTGTGGGAAGAGATATTGAATAATTAATTTTTAGTAGGAAGAGATATTGATATAAAAAGGTGAATCCAAACAAATAAATAGGAGAGATAATAATTTTTTATAAAAAAATTATAATAAATGAACTTGTTATAATTAATTAACAATGGGTTGATTATGCACAATTAATGAGTCTTATCCTATGCAATATTGCATAGGTTAGATCAATAGACATGTGTATTATTATTATTATTATTATTATTATTATTATTATACAAGCAATGGAGAACCCACCTTATATACCCAACAGGTTCCCCGATTGAGATTACTCACTGCTAACGATGGTGGATATTTCGTACCTATATCATGGTAACAATGAAAAAAAAAAAGGGTACTTTGTTGTTGCTTGTTGCGAAATTTGTGTTTGTATGTGAGAAAGCATGTGGGAGAGAGACTCTAACTTGTACTATCTAGTTCAACTTGACAATTCAGCACAGCCAAAGGGGAGTAAAGTGTGTGCGTTTCTTGATCTATCTCTATCTAAATCCAGCTGGTGGTTGGAACCTTGAAACTCACCAGATTTTGTTCATTTCAGGTTTTGTTCCAATTGCCTGTTGCTAACTATTTCCATTGACGTGTTCCATTTACATTGCCAAGTCTAATTCCAATGCTTTTCTATGCACTTTCCTTTTTCTCCTTTCCCTTTTTTAAGCTTATCTAGTAGGCAAGTGGAGTGTCTTTTATTATTTACATTCCTTGTTATAATGACAAGTTTTGATTTATTTAAGACAAATTAAACTTTGTTAGTTGTGTTAAGTTAAGGGATGGCTCTGTATAACACACCTCCTAAAAGTACTGCAGGTTTTGTATTACTGCCAAAAGAGGTGAGAGGCCAATATATATTAATATTACAATTTTTTAATATTGATATTTCTAATTTAATTTTCAACAATATTACCACCATACTTTTAAAATAATGTAAATTAGGTTCTCCATGTCATGTGCCATGTGTTTTCTATGTTTAGTCATAAAAGATAGTGGCAAGCCCCTCCATGTGATAGGACACAATTCTCATGCCATTGCCAGTAAGACAGAGTCGTGTATTCAGCGAAATGTGAGAGTCGTGTAGGTGACAAATTGATGAAGCTTTAAAGTTTAAATTGCATTAGTTTGGGAAAACAGAAGACAACATTGTTGAAATATAACTATAAAGACTATTTCCTTTTTCTTCTTTCCAACTTCACATCCTTTTAGCAAACAAATCAAGAAAATGAATTGATCCGGAAACGTATTGGGTTGAATGATAATCTCATAAAGCTATTGGAGTCCTTTGTTTGTAACTTCCAAAAGAATGAGACCTCCGACTTGAACCTACATAAATGTGCCTGATTCTCGCATCGCCAACCTTCCCTCAAATCGAACCCATGTCTCTCATGAAAGGAGAAGCTTGGAGCCTCACCACGACAACCTCAAAATCCACCAAATTTTTGGCAAAAATTTAGAATATTTATCTAAGTTTTCTGGGTCTAATTTAATATTACAATAACCTGTCCATTTGGTATCACTTCTCTAACCTCATCCAATAATATTATTTTTCTAAAAATCTAATGGTTAAAAATTTTAAGTCACAGGTGCCCCCTAGCTTATGGGATGCACATTAAATTTGTCTTACTTTGTAGCTTAATGTTTTGTAGCTTATACTTGGTCACCTTACGCTATGTCACTTTGAATTCTTCCTTAGCTTCTTACATAAGCAACTTCATGACTTGTGCTTGTTGGCTTGTCTATTGTGGATTGCCTTCTCTTTTGGTTACTTGCTCAGGGCGCCTTGGCTCTGATGAGGGTGACTTCTTATATTTGACCTAATGTCTTCATCAAAACCCATGTAGAAACACTATATAACTGAGAAACTTAGCTTGAAGTTAGTTCACATGCCTTTTTCTCACACACTATTAGTATTTACACACTAGTCACTCATGCTAATCATATCATTTACACACCAGTGTGATTAGCGTGCATTATGTGGTGACAGAATATTAATCTACATACAAATAACTGGTGACTAGTGTGTATTAATATGTGGTGAGTGGTGACAGATAACATTACAAATAACTGTAAATAACTGGTGATAGATGTATATTATTGGACTGTTATGCTAGATTAATACCTCCTGACACCACATAATATGCACTTATCACCAGTCATTTACACGTTAATTAATGTCCCCAATAACCATATAATACACGCTGATCACCGATTATTTACACCTGAATCATCAATGTAAATGGTGTGCAAAAAACAGTGTACAAATAGCATAATTGGGATTCATAGTGGTATTGTCATTCATAGATTCAGTCCAGTTGGTATCAAGCCTTGCTCATACCGCTTCCTTCTCTTGCTTGAACTTGCTTTCCCTACTAAGCAACTCTCAAACAATAAAACATGTAAGTTCATTCATAAATTTAACACATCAATAATCTTCTGCAGTGCTTCAAGCTACGAATAGATGAATAACAACATAGGAGCATGAAAACTTTATATTTCAATTCACAACCAACTGTAACATGTATTCATTGTTAACGTGATTAAAGCAATTAGTAAAGAGGAAACTTTGCTTTTGTTTTCTCAAATACTTGTTCTGCGATCACAGCACCAGTACCATCGGCCTTTTTAATCTCCAAGTTGGCCTTTTGATAAAAGCCAGTTCCCCTCACTGCATCGGCAATAAAATCATCAAATCCAATAGCTATTGCAGCTTCTGCTTTAGCTCCGTAAACCAACCTCTGTTTCGATGTGAATGGAACAAACATGACATCAATTTAATAAAAAATTTAGAGATACATAAGGTGTTCATAGATAATGAGGGGACTGGAAGGTTCACCTTAATTCTTGAAAGATGAATTGCACCAAAGCACATTGGACAAGGCTCACAAGATGCATAGATTTCACAGTCAGAGAGCTCAACTTGATTTAGCTTTTGACAAGCCTACAGATTATGTCAAATTACAACATGTGGTCCAAAAAGATCTATATTTAAGAAAATAAGTATAAAACAATTAAGGTTTGAGCAATATAACCAGGGTTTTTGATACAAATAAAATTAGGGCAACTTAAAACGGCTCTCATACTGTCATACTTATAGACTGAACATATACACCTGGATAGGATCCAATCTCAATGAAAACTAGTTAAAAAGGGGAAAAAGGATTATCACATACAAAGATTTTCAAGATACATGAATGTATGCTCTGAAAGGATTGTAGATTGTAGTGCTTATTAACCTATCCTGCAGTTATTATTAACTTTTCCACAAAGCATGCAACAATTGAAGACGTCGAACCAAAATCTTTCAGCAAGTAGCACTCAGGTTGATAAAGTTTCCTGACAGGACCAGTTTATCAGAAAACATAGACTTTTTTAACTAAACAGGAATTTCCTCTTGCAATAAGAAAGAGAAGAGAAGTAAGTGACAGATACAGGACATTCATAATAAAATATTGTAATAGTCTAATACATGACCGTATCCACGTTCATAAAACCAGAACCATACAGACGATGCTTGATATGCATACAGTATATTGGGTTGCAATGGGTAGGAGTGGGGGGACCCAAACTGAATCGATCTGAATGAAGGACTTAACTGGTCCTAAAGGCTATTGGGATTAATGCTTAGTTGTAATCATATAATTCATAGTACTAGTGAGCTTCTCATGAAAATTTCGAAACTCCAGTAAAAATGAAACAAATGTTGATATGGTGCGATGCCCATTTAAACAGTTTCAAGCCAATAATAGGAAGAGACAAAGAAAGAAAGAAAAACTGACAAAAAAACAACTTAACAGAACAGTATAATCGACCCCTCAGTGATTGATCAGCTATCATTTCCTTTCTGTAGGCATGTGAGAGACCTCACATCTCACAAATCAATAAAAAACTCTGAATGAAAGAGTAATAGTTATTAGTTTAACCTCTCTTATAGCAGTAACCTCAGCATGAGCAGTGGGATCAATGTTTCTTAAAACCATGTTATGACAGCATACAACTACTTCATCATTTCGAACAACAACTGCACCAAATGGACCTCCATCACCACACTCAACCCCTTTATATGCTTCTTCGACTGCTTTTGTTAGGAACTTGTGGTCTCTATCTTGTACAGCTGATATAACAGGAGAAAATAAAACCAATAAGGTAATAACTACGAAGAACATCCGGCACTGGTAGTACCAAACACTCACATATCCTCTGTGAGAGCAAGAGTTGTTGATTCAGGTAAATGATTAAAATAAATAGTGTAGTCCTTGTATCAAAAACCATTATTCAAGAGGCTCATCAAAGCCTCTGAACCATAATTTTAAGTTTATGATGCAATATCTTCGTTTAAATGAGCACTAAGGTTTTTTTAGGATGTGTAATGTCAATCTGATACTAATATTTTAGAAAGGTAATCCATCTTCATAGTGTATTTGAAGTAAAGTGAAGCATGCTCGCAAAGCAACTATTATATACTGGCTATTCTGAAGTCATGATTTATTTCTGATCAGCTGGGGCAGTCTGCTGTTTTTCTTATGAATTGTGGAGAGAAATTTTTGAAAAATGTGTTTGGAGAAGACACATATATTTATCATACCTTCTTGGTGACCAGCAAATGCAGAAGCAACAGATAATGTTCCATCTTTAGCTTCCAAAACTATAACAAAAAAACAGGTAAAGGAAAGGATCAAACAATCCGGTTCTTCCAGCCATATAATCAAAATCAACAAAAGGTATTATTATATCAAAATGTTTAATTGCAAAAGGTTAAACGTGGACTAGTGGACTACTACAATTGATAAACTGCAAAAAGATGAGGAAGAAAAAGGAAAATCAGTTGTTTAGATTCAATGATATAGATCTTCTTTAGTATGCTACATGAGCAAGTCAAGAGAACACAAATAGCTGTATATGACTCTTCAACATATTTTATGATATTTTGACACCAAAATTTGACACCATGGAAGACATCCTAATTTTGAGTAGGGTGTGAACCAATGAAATAAAGAAAGAGAAAGAGTAAAGTGATAAAAAACCTACTCAAAACTAAGGTGTCCCAATGATGTAACTCATATATATATATATATATGAGTAATATTATTGTTCATAGCCTACTAAAATACTAGGGTATCCCCAGGGCGTCCAATTTGGGTGTAAAAATAATATTACTATATATATCCATGGAGACTGAATAAATAAGAGGCTTTACAATATATATAGCAGATTCTGCTTTGATCTCTTGTAATTCAGTTTATTTATCATTTTAAACATTCAATTTGGCTCTCATCCATTATTAAAGTACGTTCTGTTTAGACTTGTTGATGCAAGTGAAGAACATTGAAGATGATGAAGGAAAAATGAACTAGAAGTTTTACCATTGGCAGTAGCAGCAACTGGTGCAAAATCCTCCATGATGAATAAGAAGACAAGGAGGGAATCTCGCAACTGGGTATTCGACGATCAAGAGTGGAAAATGAGCGGAAAAAACACGGACAGAAACAAAGACAATCAAGAGTTCACGGAAGCTGTAATGTAAACCACAGGAAAATAGAGGGGGAAATGTCACGAGAAAAGAAGAAAAATGTACATTTTTTATTTTTTTCAGAAGTATGTTATTTAGACACTCCCACCCCTCAACTCAATTATAACGAGTGAATACCCAATTTGAATAACCTTTCTGTCAATTTGTTTATTTCTTCATTTCAGATTTAAAAAAACAAGTGGATGAAAAAAGTTGCATGGTTAGTGAGGGAATGAGGTGTAAAAAAAATATTAATTCATTATTTGGTAGTTTTTAAAGTAGAGTGAAATGATTAAGAATAGAAAATATAACTCAAATCCTCTAGTTTAATTTGGAAGGTATGGGAATGAGTGAAATGTAAATCACTCCGTACCTTTGTAATCCACTTTATTTCATGGAGATAGCTAACAAGTGTCCTTGGACATTGTTTAAGGAACTAAAAAAGAAAAAAATTGTATGAAAAATTGTGTATTTAGCATTTCGAATAGTGTAACACTTAGTTTTTCAATACCTTTTGTGAGTTCCTTAACCAATGTTATTTCATTAATCTCATTGTGACTTTTAAATAATGGAATGAAATCTCACCTCATTTTTTCATTAAAACTTGGCTAAATTACACTTCTGGTCCCCAAATTGTTTTTCAATGTTCAATTTGGTCCCCAAGTTTTAACGTTCATTTTGGTCTCTAAGTTCCTAAAACTTATTCAATCGATCGAGTTCTTCCGTCATGTTGACTAACGGACATGGACGTTGACCCCATCTGGTCCACTAAACTTTTAGATAAGATAATGATGCACTTTTATATATTCACTTCGTTTTATTCTAGACTCAATTATTAATGCACCATTCAAAACCTTCAAAACTCCTACACATAACCTATGATGAAAGTCATTTTTCTAATTAATATGATTTTATCAATTATCAATTAATTATTATAATTACCAAATTTGCTTACTTATTTTTTTCATTTAATCCTTTTGTTATTTAGGGTGAACATTTCTAATTACTAATAATAATTTTAATATTGTGTATTATTTCATAATATTCTATATTCTCTTACCATTAATCTTTTACTAATTATTTTTATCAAAAAAAAAATCGTTTACTAATTATTTACTACTAATAAACTTTTCAACTTTTATATATATTAAATTAGAGTATTTATTCTTGAATGTTGATTATTCTCCACAACCGCGCTTGTATTTTAATTTATACTTTTTTTTTCGACAAGTTAATTTATACTTTTTAGATTATAATAATTAATTAATTATATATGCCACTTATAATTTTAAATACGTTTTTCTTAATTTTCTTAATTTTATTTATTGAATATTTAATCTAAATTTAAAAATATCTATCTTATAAACTGACTGCTTGTGTTGGGTATCACCAGCCATAGCTTTATTATGGGATCAACAAGAGTGTGAAGCCCAAATGACAAAAAAGCCCACCCGAACAGAAGTAATATATAACCGCGCGTGAGTGCAGAAATCGGAGAGTTTTCGAGTTAACTCATCGATGGCGACGATAAGCTTGCGGAAGGGAAACACGCGGTTGCCGCCGGAGGTGAACCGTGTTCTGTACGTTCGCAACCTGCCTTTCAACATAACCAGCGAGGAGATGTACGATATTTTCGGTAAATACGGTGCCATACGCCAGATCCGTATCGGCACCAACAAGGACACACGTGGCACCGCCTTCGTCGTCTACGAGGACATCTACGACGCCAAAACCGCCGTCGATCACCTCTCCGGCTTCAACGTCGCCAACCGCTACCTCATCGTTCTCTATTACCAGCAGGCCAAGATGAGCAAGAAGTTCGATCACAAGAAGAAGGAGGACGAGATCGCTCGGATGCAAGAAAAGTACGGTGTCTCCACTTCTAAAGATAACTAGTTTTAGGGTTAGGGTTTCGGAATTTCGCTCGCTTTGTATCTGCATGCTACTATGATATGTGTGTTTTGACTGTATAATCGTTAATTGTTTCAGTATGTATGGATATTGAATCAGCCAATATGATTTTACCTCAACTTGATAGGATGGATGTGATGTGCTTATTACTGAATCCAGTATTGGATAGTGTTATTTTGCGTCTTCTAGGGTTTATGGTTTTTAATTACGTTAATATCACATCAAACCTAAGATATTGACAATTCATACCCACAAGTGATGGTGGTTGGTCGCAGTGGAACTGGACTATGCTCCAGGCGAACCTTGTTTGCAAGTCAGGAGTTCGAATCCCAGGGTCGTAACTTTGGGAGGGCTTTAACTAACCACCGCACTTAGTTCGTGGGTTAGTCTCACTACTTTGTTGTGAGATACCTAGGGTATGTTTGGGAGGATGGAGTGGAGTGGTTAGTAATGGAATGGAGTGGTCAAAAAGAATTAACTCATTGTTTAGGAGTCTATTCATTAATAGAGTGGGAAGGTCTAGTATAGTAACCCAAACCACTCCATCACATCCAAACCCCCAATTTTTATACTCTCCAAATTGGGGGTTTGGGATTTCCTCCTTAAACTTCCAAACAATGGGGTGGTACACTTTTACCTCTTCACTCTATTCCATTACAAACCACTCCATCCCCTCCAAAACTTCCAAACATAGTCCTAGTGAAAGACCAAAAAACAAACCTAAGAAATTGACATAGGTGAAGATCTGCCATCATTGATTGTTTGGCTGAATCCATAATTTTTGTGGGAAAACCTAAGTTCTTTTCCCCCTCGTTTGTTTTTGTTTCCACCTTGACCCATCTGCCATTCCTCACCTATATCCCCTCCCAACCGAACTGAGCTACAATGCATTATAATCGTTGATCTTTCTTTCATAAGCTTATGCACTGGCCAAAATCACAGGGCTGAAAGAGATGATGATCCCTGTTAATTACAAAACAAATGAATCACGTGTTTTATTGGTATGAGCTTCTGGGTTTCCTTTACTCATGATTGCTGCAAACATCATAATTAATCCCCCTATCCTGCACGTACATGCAAATTTGGTCGTAATTTTTCTAAATCAAGACTCAAATCTTCAGTACTATAATATACTAACTTATATACGTGCAGGACAGTTATTTATGTCTAGAACTGTAACAATATCATTATTCATTCAGTACAGGACTTACATTCTCTGCATCAACTTCTGAAATGTTGTCGTTGATGTCCCTGTTGTCATGCATGTTATATTCATGGAGAGCTTGCTCTAGTTCTTAGATGGTAATGCACCTGATTTATGGCAAAGCAATGAGATTAGAACCTTTAATTAGTTTCTGAACTCTGAAGGAGTTGCTAAATATATTCAATCTAGTTGAATTTTTTTTTTCCTGAGCTGAAGCCGCCACTCCAAGCCCTATCAGATTTTGACTTCGCGTTCTGCATGCCGGTTCAAGCTGCCACACTCCCATTGCTATGCAGCTTCAAACATGGCCATTGACGCCGGAACCGGTTCCGGGAAGAACCTACCTTTTATTACTCTGCTTGTTGAGTTTCTTCGTCACTCACTCCTCTTATAAGCATTTTGATTCGACTTCAAGGCTTAAAAGTTCTCAGCTTTGAAGAAATTAAATTACCTCATCCGTATGTGTTTTTTATCAATGGATTATGGATTATAACCCGAACAGTCTTTTTAATTGTTATTAATTGTATAGAGAAAGAGAGAAATTATTATAGCAAAGAATAATGTTTCTTGCACATCTCTAAGTGTTAATCACCTCACATCAAGTATACGTGGCAGAAGGCATGCAGAAATGAGACCTCACATTAAGTATACGTGGCAGAAGGCATGCAGAAATGAGACCTACCATAATCAAATGGTAGAAACTCTGCAGTATGGATGTAAGTGCAAGAGTGTGTGAATAGCATTATTTATTCTAGAGAAAACGTAGGAAAGGTGTAGTGGAGTTTAGTCATTGATGTCCTATCTCTTGTTGAGCCTGATTATAGTTGTATTAACAATTGTAATGTGTTCATATTTTTGTTTACCCCTCTCAAGCCTTTGTTGTAGGTACAATGGTAGATACTAGGAATAGTTATATCCTCAACAAGAAAGCTATCATCCAAATATATCATGTCGCATGACCTTTCATTTCAACTTTGGTGAATGTTAAGTCCTTGCTACTCGTTGGGGGAATAAAATTAAAAGCAGACATGAAAATAGAGGAAGAAGGAGCAAACATATTGATCGGCA
The DNA here is from genome assembly GCA_035048595.1 of Echinosophora koreensis. Classification (NCBI taxonomy): domain Eukaryota; kingdom Viridiplantae; phylum Streptophyta; class Magnoliopsida; order Fabales; family Fabaceae; genus Echinosophora; species Echinosophora koreensis. Next base: position 3,811,967 of record JAPCYP010000016.1, on the reverse strand, counting down.
CACCTGGGCCGATATAGGACGTAATGCACCGGATAGATATCTTCATTTTGAAATGCCTTGAGGTATATGTTTCCCTGTTAGTTTCTTGAATGATTTGATATTCGCTATACATTGTATGCAAATATATACTTCGAAAAAAAGGTTGAAGATTTCTTTGGTTCTACTTCCAAAATGGGTATTTAAACTCATGCCGCTGCATCCTTCTTAAATATAAGACCCCTGATCTTAGATGGGATTTTCGCAGTTGGGAAATGTAACTCAAAATGATAGAATGTTCCATGTGTTTTTCTAGCACTTTAGTCAGATAACATGATTGTGATTATACTTATGCTTACAGATATTTATTTTAGATGAAGCTTATAGATTCTTAGATATGGGATTCCAGAAGCAAAAAACTTTCATTATATCTCTCTTGCCTAAGCTTCACAGAACAGGTCTATTCTTGCTGCTCAAACTGAGGCTGTTGAAGAGCTTTCCATAGCAGGATTGAGGAACTTGTGAGGGTTGAAGTTCAGGCAGAAACAAAAAAAACAAATGATCCTGCAAACATCAAAACAACTAAAATCTTCCAAGACACCTTCAGTACTTCACATTGAGGTACGAGGCATGCCAGCCTGCTGCATCTTAGATGTAAGTTTGTTATGCAATGATTTGAATCTTTCATTGTAGTAGTGGCTGACATTCTTACCGGAATCCATAATGTTTCACCTATTGCTTATAGATGCATGATACAGCTTATGCTCACCTTTTTCTTATATTTATCCTCTTCTCTTCCTTTTGAGTTTGCAGTACTTGGAATGTGAGGCAGATAAGAAGCAATCGCAGCTAGTAGACATCCTTATTTAGAACCAATCCAAAAAAATTATAATGCGAGATGCATTGATCATCATTATGATGTGATTTGAGTTTTAGAAGAATAATTTATCATAGTTGAGACATAATTTCGATTCTGATGCAGATATTTCATCACTTGTGCTTGTGTTGACTATTGGGGAATTGTACGTCCTTGCCCTTTCGGTTTTGAAAGGCTTCTCCTTGATCTCCCTTCACGGAAAGATTAAGCGGGTAAAAATTTGGTTGTTAACATTTGTCAATCTAGAAGCTTTATCTATTGTCATCTAATTTTTACTGTCTGTATGCTTTTTTTATTAGTAACCTGTGTGCCATATATTCTAATAATGATTTTTGTGCCATATAGATTGTCAAGGAGAAAGCTTAGCTTCATTCACATCCCTTTCAAATGGAATTCTTCTATGTACGGATGTTGCAGCACTTGGACTTGACATACCGGGTGTGGATAAGTATAGTGCAGGTAGCTTTGTGACCATGTAGATGCTACTGTCTTTTGATTATTGTGTTTTATCTTCCTTGGTTCTTTTTTATTTTGTGGCTGCCTATGTAAATTAAACATTGTGGTTCAGATGTATCTCAATACTTACCATTTGATTATAGCCCCTGTTGTTGCACAGTATGATCCTCCTTAAGATCCAAACGTTTTCATACATAAGAGTTGTACGATTCTCCTTTAGATCCAAATGTTTTCATACATAGACTTGGTCAAACTGCTCGGATGGGTAAACAAGGACATGCTAATGTCTTCTTATTACCAAATGTATGGTGACAAGTATATTAATGTCATAATGCTTTTTTATATTCTACACAGGATTCTTTAAATTTGTCTTTTTTATTTCGAAGTAATAAATTACGTATAGGAGGAGTTTTCTGTAGAATTTCTGCATATAAGGAGTTATTCAAGAGAGAAGATGCTCCTCTTATGATGCATCTGATGTTATTTTTTTGTGTTGTCATAATATTAGTATTAGTATAAACAGAGAGGATCCCTTTTGTTTTGTTGGTTAGTAACAGTCATTAGAGCTGTGAACCTTCCAAATTCTAACAAAGCCAAGATAATTATTAGTGGAAATAAATTCCAGATACAACATATTGTTGAAACCCTGATCATATTGCTGATTCACTGTTAAACATGCTTACCGTTCCCATCTTTTTAAACTGCAAATGGGATAATCGTATATGATTTTTTTTTCAATTTTCTTATGAAAATGTTTATTAATCCAAACTTGTTTCAGATACCTTCTGCTACTAAAAAAGATTGTGATGTCGTGGAGAAAGGAGTCAGTGCATTTATTTCTTACATCCGCGCTTATAAAGAGCATCACTGCTCGAATATTTTTAGGTTAAGTAATGTTCATGTATAATGTTGCTGTCACACAATGACGAAACAGCATCATTATCAAATCAATTGTTCCCACCCTTATAATAGGTTGAAAGAGCTTGGAATTAGTAAACTGGTCATGTGATGTGGCTTATTGCAACTTCCTTTAATGTCAGGTTAAACACCACTCACTTTCCACCGAGGGATTTGTACTAGCTGAAGTTATCAATTTGGAGAGCATTAAGTACATGTAAAATGAAAAAGAAAAAAAATAATATTCATAGCATAACCTTTCTGAGGTAAAAGCATCAATTGTACCAATGTTATTTTAGGTAATAAAAGCATATATAGTTTAAATTTGTCTCACCTTGTCATATTTCCAAGGGTTGGCAATTAAATCGAGTAACTTGATGTTCTTGGCTTGATTTAAGCTCGCTAATGTCTAGTTGGAACAAACAACAATGTATAAAACTCAATTATGTATTCGTGCTAATCTAACACTAGCGATTCAAGCTTTTTTTTTTTTTGGCTGGAGCGATTCAAGCTTGATAGTCTTGGCTTCAGCTAGATTAATAATATATGATATTTATTATACTTTATAAAATTATAATTATAATATAGTTAACTAAATAGTTATACTTGTGTACATAATTTAATATTTTAAGTTACAATTTTTCTCCCTGATGTTGCCCCTTCTGGAGAGCATAATTATCCAGTTGCTTTCTATTCTTCAGCTGCTGGTTGGAACTGGGAAAGCATTGAAAGACATGTGCCTCAAGATATCTGCTCTGCAATTACAAATGTGCAGCACCTGGAAACCCGGATTTCCCCTCATGGAATGCTGCATCCGATGGCCAATTCTCTTTAAAATCTGCTTACTGCCTTCTCTCAGATCATTCTAAGATTTGGAACTGGAAAGGTCCGGCCAGAATGAGAACCACCCTGTGGAAAGTTGCTCACGGCTCCCTTCTAACAAATGAAGAGAGGAAAAAGAGAGGTATGACCTCCAATGACTCCTGCCCTAGATGTAACCAGCCTGAATCTCTGATGCATTTACTCAGATTGTGAAGAGGTGCACCTCTTCTAGGAAAAGCATATCAAACCAGAAAATTGGAGTAAGTTTTTCAGTCTTGGGCTCTATGCTTGGTTGGACTGGAACATTGCTTTATCTAACATAGGCCGAGTGCCTTGGAACTGGCCATCTCTTTTTGGTACAGCAATCTAGGCAATTTGGAAGGATAGAAATTCCTTTGTTTTCTCTAATATTTCAAGTATTGGAGATGATCTCTGGGCTACAGTTTGTAACCTTGTTCATTTCTTCAATAATGTGGCTTTAAAGTCTAAAAGTTCCAGGGAGTTGCAGCAAGGAACTCCCTCGGTTTCCTGGCAAAAACCTCAACAGGGTGTCTTCAAACTTAATGTTGATGGATCTCACAAGATAGGAGGCAATAGCTGGCATGCAAAGGTTTGATAAGAAATGATGCTGGCGAATTTGTAAGGGGTTTCTTCAGCAGAGTAACATATAGTAATGTTGTTTGGTCGGAACTGTGGGGCTTGTTTGCTGGCTTGAATTTGGCTCGGGTTTGTAACAAGTAGTGGTGGAAACGGATTCTAGCATTGTGGTGAAGTCACTGCAGAAGGGTTTTTCCCCAAATCCTGCTCTAAAATTTCTGCTCAAAGACATCCTGAATCTCATTCAAAGTAGAGACTGGGTCGTAGAAATTAATCATATTCTTAGATCAGCCAATCTTTGTGCTGACCTTTTAGCTAATAAAGGCCATTCTAGTGATTTCTCTATTAGTATAGTTGAGGTCCCTTGGCCTATGTTAAGTATGTTATTGGATAATGATGTAAGAGGAACGTCCTCCAGTGTTGATTAATATATTCTATCCTTTCCATCAAAAAAAAAAAAAAATTGAGTTCAAAAGTTAAAATTGAGTTGGAGCTCCAGCTTGGTCTAGCAAGCCTCAAAAAGCTTGGTAGAGTCATAATTCAATTAGAAGGGATTCGAGTTGAGCTGAGTCTGCCGTTAATTTTTCCCTCTATTGTAACATGTTTTTTCTGCGAAAGATTTTATTATTTTCTAGTGGGTTTTTTGGGGGCTGGGAGTGCAGGGAATTAAATGCTAATTTTTCTCTGAACTGCAGGTAATAGTGGAGATCCTCTCCATTTAGTACTCTCAATTTCTCTTCCATTTAGGAGAGAGATAGAAATAAATTAGAGATTTGTGTTTCAAACTTTTTTTTATCTCCACTCTACAGGTGGAGTATTATTGCTTAAGCTACTCTTGAAGGAAGGGAAACATTGAAGAGACATTTCTTTGTTTACTTAGCAGGAGTCTATGTTGATCTACATTAAGGGTGCGTTTGATTTGTTAAAAAATTTGACTTGACAGCACAACAGCAGATGAGAGACTGGACGAAAAGGAGGGATTTGTGTTTCAAACTTTTTTGTATCTCCACTACAGGTAGAGTATTATTGCTTAAGCTACTCTTGAAGGGAGGGAAACATTGAAGACGTTTAACAGTTCTTGCTACATAAGATTCACTATTAAGTTTGATATGCATGGCCATGGTTTAGATTAAGTGCCTTTTCTATTATCCTTCTTTTTGGTTTCCCAATATATCCTCCATACGTAACTTGCGAAGACTAATCCCTCCAGTCGGGTAGAACCACAAGAGCGGCAAAGTTCTCTATTATCCTTCTAAACAAAGTTTTCTTTTTTCTTTTGGAAGACAATATTGATGGCTTTAAACTTCAATTATTTAGTGATAAATTGCGTGAGAAACTAGGGGAAAAGAATCTTCAAGCAAAGAAGGCCAAAGAGAGTGGCATTACCTCAAAAACCAAGCAAAAACGCTAATGCAAGGAGAACAGCAGCGACGTGTTCAGCATACAATTAAAGATGAGGAAGAGTTGATCGACTGAACCAGCACTAAAACCAGTAAAATCGATCAAATGACACGGATTCAAGAAAACTTGGTAAATGTACAATCAAATGACCAAAAACAATCCAATCGTTGATTTTCGGATTGATTTTAATCTCTAGAAGAAATTGCCTTCGATTTGAAATTGTAAATTCAGAGATTTTAGAGAAAAAGCAAAAACGCTAACATCACCCACTTTTACATACCTTTTTACCACTATTATTGAATAAATTCACGTGAAACCCAAAAAAAAAAAAATATAAGCATGTCTTTGGTTTCATGACAAGAACCATCAAAAGTGAGTTTGAAGTGATCAAACGTAAATTTGACCAAATTTGAAATGCTGAGAAGCAGCTTGGAGTTTGAGTTGAAAAATTATACCAAGTATTACACCAAATTTGCTTTAAAAATAAAAAAGTCAAACATAAATTACTTCACTTCAAACTCAATTATATTCAAATCAATTCCATTCAAAATCACATTTGCTCATCCAAACACACACTAAGTTCATCCTCTATTTAGTGGGACTCATAAAAAATATTCATTTGGTAAATAGAATAAGGTACTTTTAATTTATTTATTTTTTGATAACGAGGTACTATAATTTTTTCAATATATAATTTTAAATAAATGCATCAACATATCTGTCCATAAAAAATAAATAATGAGTTCGATTATATTTGAATACCTTTATAAATGGATCAGAAACGGATTCGGGATTTATTTATTATCGATTCATTGTATCAATCCAGAGTCATATCAAAACAATCCATTTTTCACTCTTAGGCTGAAACTACAAAATATTAGGACGCAGAGGACAGTAAACTACTGAATTCTCAAAATTGTTCATTGCTAGTACTCAGTCTCAAGTTTAACCGGGACATAAATCAAACAAGGATCACAACGCTTACTGCAAAATATTTCATTCTATAGACCTAACATAACATAAAATAGCTATTAGAGAACACCGAAAGCAAAATGACCTTAAAATCAGAACAGGGTATCTCAAAGCTCATTTCTTCTTTCCAGCCTTGGCAGCCTCAGCAGCCTTGGTCTGCAACAAACAACACATGCCAGATGTTATAATTTAATTATACAAGGCATAAGAGGTAGACAATTATTCTACAAACTCAAGTACAGAAATACCTTCTTTACTCCACGAATCTTCTTGGCTCTATTCTTTCTCTCCTTAATTTGCTTCCTCGCACTTGATGTCTTAGTTTCAAGACCGTTCTGAAATAGATAGATTTTAGTTTTTGCTCACATAAAACAAAACACCCATGATTAAGACAGAAAATAAGTATGATATAAAACATTGTTTCTAATTCTCAAAGATCATATAACAGAAACACAGAAGACGATATCAAAGGATGATAAGATTAAGCCGCTAAATGACAAGATATTAAATAATTAAATTATTTAAGAACAGTTTGGCAGCAATCAACATTGCCAACTATAGAGCATTTCATGATTTCTTCAGAAAAATGGAAAAAAATAATAATAAAATAAAATAAAACTGATGTGCACCCAGGTTTAAATTAATGTTTATAAATAACATGTCTCATAACACGATTTGACTCCTCTAAAGTGAATGAAGCTCTAAAGTGTGAAAGTAAGAGGCTATCCACCCTTAAATCAATTAGTGGGTTAAGGTCTCCATGTACTTAATCGAATCAATGGTGGATAGCCTCTTACTTTCTCACTTTAGAGCTTCACTCACTTTAGAAGAGCCAAATCCCTCCTAACGACTAATGAGATATGAAGTGCCCAGAAGGAAAAGTAACATAAAAAAAGGCTATTGAGCTGCTAAATGACAAGATATCAAGTAATGAAATCACTTAAGAACAGTTTGGCAGCAATCAACATTTCCAACTATAGAGCATTTCATGATTTCTTCAGGAAATGTAAAGAAATCTGATGTGCAAACTAGTCTAAATTAATGTTTCTAAAACACTTCACATTACTCATAACAAGATATGAAGTACCCGGAAGGAAAACAAACAAAAAAAATAAAAAATAAAAAAGAAGATAATGAACATAATTTTTTTAAAAAAAGGTCTTATAGCAAAAAAACAGGTTATAAACAAAATCCGGTGTTAACTGCTGACTCACCCTGATAAGCCTGTACTTAGGCTCGTACTTCTTTGCATTCTCAAGCGAATCATAAATCAAACCAAAACCAGTGGATTTGCCACCTCCAAAATGGGTTCGGAACTTGAAGACAAATATAGAGTTGGGATCCTTCACTTCATACATTCTTGCCAGCTTCTCCTTAAGCTCAGCCTTCATGCCACATCCACACACAAAAAAAAGGGGTCTTATCATGTAATTGTCACCCAATAACTTCTTAAAAATCTAATATTCAAATTTCCAACCTAAGATATTAAAAACTCCTACATTCTAATATTTTGCTTTAAAAATAAAAAAAAAAAAAAATATTAAAAACAGTACCTTTGACACATTTGCCCTCCCTGGATGAAGGACATCAATGACCTGCATCACACAATAAAAGATTGAGGGCAGTTAGGCTAATTAGGTCAATTGAATCATCTATTAGACAGTGAGATAAAAGTAAAAATCACATAGATCTAAAGCTCTAATTATATGATTCAAACTAGTTCTACATGATTTGATTAAAATTTCATGAAAAACAAAGGATGGGAAATTGGGGAACTTACGAATTGCTTTCTGGAAAGAAGCCTGTTAGTCATGAACTTCCTGGTTCGGATGGTAACTGCCTTGTCCGCCATGGCTGGGAAGATGGGTAGGTAAGAAGAGTAAGAGAAAGTGAAGCTCCACAGCACACAAACAATTAGGGGAAGGAGCAGATGCAGAAAACAAACCCTGATTTATAACGCTAGGGTTTCTGTAAAGTTACAAACGAGTTGGGCTGGGCCCAAGGCTTAAAATTAAAACCCGCTTGATAGCCATGGGCTTATTTTAGTTATGCCGAAAAAAAAGTATAGCCCAAAAAAAAAAACCTTAACTTTTTAATCCTAACCATAATTACACTTTTGATTTCTGTAATTTTATAAATGGGTATTTTGGTCTCTGTAGTTTTAGTTGCTCAAATAAAGTCCCTTTAATTTCAAAGTCGAAAAAATTTGGTCATGTCGTCAACGTATTATCCAATACTTAATCGAGGTTGTTGACCCGACTAACACTTTATTTAATTAGTTTAAAAAAATGCAAAAACTAAAATTAGAATCTAAAATAATGCTAAAAGGGAACGCACATTCAAAGTGCGTTCGTAAAAATTATAGGGAAAATCACTCATTTGTGAAACTATAGCGATCAAAACTATAATTAAGCGTTAATTCTATAGAAATAAAATTATTAGTATAGCCTTCATATATCCTAAAAAATTCTTTAATAAAATTATTTTTTTTCTTAATTGTATATAAATATATATTTTATATATTATATTAATATATATTAGTAAATTATACAAATATTAAAAATTTATAATTATATAAATAAATATTAAACATATAGACCGATCCCATTGGTTGAATAGATTTTTCCAAAAGCTCAAGCATTAATCCGCTTAGTTAAATTGGTTTTTTTTTTTATTATTAATTCAAACTTGTTTGCTAAATGCATCCAACCTATCTTCATTTGCTCCTGGTGAGCCGTTTGGCTTGAGCTATGATATTCTAACAATTAAGTATAGACAACTGTACTGGAACAACTTTGTATAAACCCATTATTATGATGTTTTATATTATTATATTACTGTTTTTGTCTTTTCTCTATCCTTAGTATTATTTATATGATTGTCAATTGTTGGTTTGGGTTGTCAACTTATCATTTCTCTTTGGCTTTGGCGTACTCACATTTTAAATGGGCGGGTGAAATAAGTAACGCTGAGGGCTTTGCCTTATGTAATGAGTTTTTTTTTTTTTTTGTGCACTAAGGATATTTCTAGTCGATAGTCAGAGACTAATCTCTTTTGAGGCATAGAGATCATCGAAGTGGGTTTTGCCTTTCACAACAAAGCCTTTTCTATACACGCGACAGCAGTCGAACCCTTAATATCATGCTTAAGGAACCCAACTATCTACCAAGTGTATTGGGCTTCTTGGTCTTCATGTAATGAGTCTAATGACATATGACATAATATGACAGAGCAGTGTGTTTATTTCAAAAGATTGGCCCTTATTTGTGTACTAAATGATGCTCATAAGGTCATCATAAATTCATAATACACTTTCAATTCCATTGCGGAAGGTAATAAAAAATAATATTTTTATATATTAATTTAAATTTTCAATTGTAATAACTCTAATGTCTTATAATATTTTATGTTATCTAAATTATAAAAAATTTGTATTTTAAATTCATGTTTACATAAATTTTAAACATAAATTAATTAATTCTTCTAATATTAATTTTTTTCAAGTCCACTTTTTTTAAAATGAAGTAAACTAGACTTGTCCTTGTCAACCTATGGAGCTTTGGCTTCGACAATGTTTCATTTTTTGATCAGAGAGATTCTTAATGTATATTTATTTAGAGTTATGATATTTTGATACCAAAATTTGATATCATGGGGAACATCCTAGTTTTGAGTAGATTGTGAACCAATAAAATAAAGAGAGAAAAATAGTAAAGTGATAAACAACCTACTCAAAACTAATGTGTCTTTCATAATATCAAATTTTGATATCAAAATATCATAACTTATTTATTTACTCTATTAGGAAATAATGCACATGAAGTGGGGATTGAGCCACGTGCTGTGGACCGTAGAAAGAGGATATGTGAATTTGTGATGAAAGTGAAAAGGACATAGATTTTGGATGAGATAAGGCTCGCAAGGCTTGGCCAATAATCTTGATTAATGATTACGGTTTGGATTCTTTAACAATTTAGTGAATTTAGTTTAGTGAGTTGAAAGTGTGGCAACAGTTAACTATTGCTTTAAGGGTTTTGTTGAGAAAAAAAAACTAGGGTGAGGATGGTGCCCAGCCTAAGGTAAGGAAAATATTCGAGCTATATGAGTATTTATATATGTCAAAATTAGGCATATTAATGTGTAGAATCTAAGTTATACATAAGTAGGTTAAGATAAGCTCGATTGGATTAAGAAAATTTGTTCAATTTGTTGACAAATAGAGCCCAAACCAAACATGACTCGGCTAGAATCGGCTCAGATCCTCAAATTAAGAAAATTTGCTCAATTTGTTAATGAGTAGAGCCGGAGACAAGCATAATTCGACTAAAATCAACTCGGCTCTTTGAATTTAGAAAATTTGCTCAACTAGTATTAGCTCAACTCATCTAATTAAGAAAATTTATGAGTAAAATCCACGACAAACATGACTCGACTAGTATCGGCTCGGCTCATCTAATTAAGAAAATTTACTCAATTTGCTAATGAGTAGAGCCCAAGTCGGGCATGATTCGAGAAGGTTCGACGGGACTCGTTACCAACCCCAATCTATTTTTATATTTATTTTGTGAGTGAAATAAAAATAGATTATAGATCTTGACAATCCTTGCATTCTTTCACTAATTCCCCTTTCTCTCCCTCACCATTCAACACCAATTGTCTCTCATCTATTCCTGTCCCAAAACCATGACCATGCCCACAACTTTGTTACTTGAAACAACCCCCTTGTTGAGCTTGAAATGGAAACAAAGCCTCCCACTAAATCGCACCCAACCCAATCTCACCTTCACAACAAAAACCCAACAAATTCACTCAAATAACCGTTGCAAAACACAAGTCTCCTCTACACACAACAACAACAACATAAGATGTCTCTCGAAACCTCAAAAAACAGCGTTGGAGATTCTGGCAGACACAATATGGAATGCACTGAAAGCGTTGCGGAAACCTGCGATTGCAGTGGTTTTGGTCGGGCTTCTTCTAACGTACGATCTCAATTCTTCTGCAGCATTAGCTGCATCATCTGGTGGTCGAATGGGTGGAAGATCATTCTCTGCACAATCTTCTTCACCGTCGAGGAGTAGCTATTCAGCGCCCAGCGCTGCCGCGGGAGGATTCTCTTTCTCGGCGCCATACTATTCGCCGTCCCCGTTCGGTGGCGGGTTTTACGTTGGGCCTGCCGTTGGGGTTGGAGTGGGTGCTGGTTCCAGTTTTGTCCTTATCCTTGTAGGTTTCGCTGCGTTTGTTTTGGTCTCTGGGTTCCTTTCAGACCGTTCTCAGGGTAGTTTACTCACTGCCACAGACACAACCAGCGTTTTGAAGCTTCAGGTATAAATAAAATAGTAGTACTTGGATTACCATAATAACTAAACTTATATCATTACGGCGTTTGGTATCAGTTATATTTTGTTTGACATTATGGAAAGTGAGTGAAGTGAGGTGACAATGAAATCACGTTTGGTATGACAAAAGGCATAAAAGATGTCCCGGTAATAAATTTTGTGAATGAAACTTGAAAATCAATTATGTTCCATGTTTGAGGGTGGGAAAGAAAGATTCCTAAACATTGATATTGCCAAGTGCCAACAATGTAGTTTTTGGATCCGGATTGTATGCGGTAGCAAATTCACTCATTTGATGCAGTTGTGCAATCTACCACCATTGGATTTACTTTTTTTCACACTTCTAACCCATGATTTGCTTTGTCCACAAAAAAGAGAGCAAGAAATACAAGTAGAGAAAGATAGAGATGGACGACTATAGGGAATCTATATCCGTAGTTTTTTTTGGAATAAAGCGTTTTCTGAATCAAACGCTACCTATATAAGGAAATGGATCCTCTCTCATGTTTTGGTATATGAGAGATAGTCTTAGCTTAAGATATTGTGCACGTGTGTGTAGTGGATAGCTAGGACTACATTCTGTTAGTCAGAGGTGGTTATTCTGTTAGAACCACCCCTAGCCTCTATTGTATAAATATAGTTGCTCCCCTGGGTCTGTACATTCAATTCGGAAATGAAATTCACTTTCTCAGTTTATCGTTTCCTTTCTATTCTTTTAGTTCTCTGTTTATAACATGGTATCTCAAGATTCTCGATCCTGATTCCATGGCCTCCCAAGGCCCTTTCTCAAACCCTAGCAATTTGCAATTCTCTTTCTCGCACCCTATCTCTATCAAGCTTGATGAAAAGAACTTTCAGCTATGGAAACAGCAGATTGAAGGAATTGTTCGAGGTCATAAACTTGATCGATTCGTCACTCGTCCAAGAATTCCTCTTCGATCTGCCTCCGATTATGATCGTGATGTTGATATCGCGAATCTTCTGTATATTAAATGGGAGCAACAGGACGCACTCATCGCCACTTGGCTTCTTTTGTCAATCTCAGTTTCTCTTCTTTCTCAAGTAGTTGAGTGCACCTACTCGTGGCGAATCTGGGATGAAATTCATAAGCATTTCCACAGTCTTCTCAGTACCAAAGCTCGTTAGCTCAGATCCGAAGTTTGGTCTCTCACTAAAGGTGATCGGAAAGTCGATGAGTTTATGCTTCGGTTTCGAGCGATTTCGGAATCACTTCATTCTCTTGGTGATCTGATTTTGTATCATCACCTACTTGAGTTCACTCTTGAAGCTCTTCCAGAAGAGTTTGATTCCGTCGTCACCGCCGTCAATAGTAGACCTGATCTGTGTTCGTTAGATGAACTCGAGTCTCTCTTGCTGGTTCATGAGGCTCAACTAGAGAAAATCAAGAAATCTCTGCTCAGTGGACCAATTTCGGTCAATCTGGCTCAACCACCTCAATCCAATCGTGATTCCGATTCCTTCTCAAACCCTAGCTCCCAGGGTTCTTCGTTTCCTATAGTTGTTTCTCACATAATAGCGGACAATGGTGGTTATCGAGGTAATGGTGGCTATAGTGGTGATTATCGAGGTGATTTTCGTGGTGGTCGAAATGGAGGATGTCGTGGCCGTAACGGTTGTTTTCGTGGCCGCGGCGGTAGGTCCGGCTGCCACTGCCCCCATCCAATGTCAAATTTGTAAGAAATATGGACATGATGCGAACATATGTTATCATCGCAATACTAATCCTTTCTCTGAGTATTACTTTCCTGCTCTTGCCTATGGATTTTGGCAATCTCATCAGGCCTCCTCACAGCAGAGGCCACCCATGCATTTCAGGCCACCTCCATCACAGTATCCTTTCAATGCTCAGCCACGACCTCAGCATGCTCATGCACTCCTTACTAGTGCAGATCCAGTGTTCCATAATCAGCCTGGTATCCAGACTCGGGTGCAACTCATCACATGACTCCGAATTCAACCAACATGTTAGATTCATCTTCCATGCAAAATTCAGAGCAGATCTTTATGGGTAACGGTCAAGGTCTGTCTATTAGTTCAGTTGGTTCTATGAAATTTTCCTCACCTTTGCACCCTCACACTGTAAGTGCTTAAGCCCAGAAGGATGAATCTTCATTTCCAAAGATGTCTTGTTCAATGAATCTAGGTACCCTTATGCAGAATTATTCCTTTCCACTCCTACTACCTCTCTTACCTCTACTCCTACCCACACTTCTCCCATTCCCTCGGTTCCTCCCCTTTCACCCTCTTTCACTCGTTCATCTGCACCTAACTCTCCTCACTCAGATTCTGTTTTCGCACCCCACACTACCTCTACCAACTCACCCTTCTTAGAACCTACTGCCACTAACTCTCTTAATACTGATTCCGCTCACTCCTCCTTGCCTGAGCAGCCCACTCCCTCTTCCTCTTCGAATTCCAGCACCTCCTCCTCTCCCCTTCCTCCATCTTTAGTTCATCCTCTTAACTGCCGTCGTATGCAAACCGGTGCCAAATCAGGCATTGTCCTTCCCCGCCTTCATCCCACACTTTTACTCACACACATGGAACCCACTACTATAAAACAGGCCTTGGCTGCTCCTCATTGGCTTGCAGCCATGAAAGATGAGTACATTGCTTTGCTGAAAAATAACACTTGGACACTTGTTGATCCTCCTCCTAATTGAATTCCCATTGGGTGCAAATGAGTATTCCGTGTTAAGGAGAATCCGGATGGTACTATAAACAAATACAACACCCGCCTTGTGGCTAAGGGCTTTCATCAACAAGCCGGGAGTGATTTTAATGAGACCTTTTCCCCGGTGGTAAAGCCTACCACTGTGCGAACTGTCCTTACTCTTGCTGTCACAAACAAGTGGCCTATTTGCCAATTGGATGTCAATAAGGCGTTTCTCAATGGGTTGCTCCATGAGGAAGTTTACATGGTTCAACCACTGGGTTTTGAAGTAAATGACAAGTCCTTGGTGTGCAAATTAAACAAAGCTCTCTATGGGTTAAAGCAAGCACCACATGCTTGGTTTGAGCGCCTCAAGATAGCACTAGTAAAATGTGGTTTTCAGTCAAGCAAGTGTGATCCCTCGCTGTTTTTATTTCAGCAACAAGGCATTCGGATTGTGTTTTTGATTTATGTTGATGACATTATTGTCACAAGGAACTCCACTTCTCACATTCAGACCTCAATTGATCAGTTGAATGGTGAATTTGCTCTCAAGCAACTCTGTTCCCTGGACTATTTTCTTGGGATTGAGGTCTGTCATCTTCCTAATGGTTCATTACTGCTCTCCCAGTCCAAGTATATCCAAGATTTGGTGGCCAAAGTTCATATGGAATCTGCGAAACCTATTCCTACTCCTATGGTTTCTAATGCAAAGCTTTCCAAAGAGGGTTCTAACTATGTTGATGACCCATCCCTGTATCGATCTATTGTAGGGGCCCTGCAGTATGCAACTCTAACAAGGCCCGAAATATCCTATTCAGTCAACAAGGTGTACCAATTTCTTTCCCAGCCCTTAGAAGAGCATTGGAAAGCTGTCAAACGGATTCTTTGGTATCTTAAGGGCACTAGCGGTCATGGACTCCTCATCCAGCCTGCAGCCTTGCACCAACCTCTTTCACTTATTGGGTTTTGTGATACTGATTGGGCATCCGACCCAGATGATCGCAGGTCCACTTCCGGAGCATGTGTGTTTCTAGGACCCAATCTCATCTCTTGGTGGTCTAAGAAGCAAACATTGGTAGCACGCTCAAGTGCAGAAGCCGAGTATCGGAGTCTAGCAAATCTGTCAGCCGAAATGCTTTGGTTCAAACCCTACTCACTGAGTTGCAGACCCCTTTCCAGACACCTAAGATCCTATGTGATAAACTCGGTACAGTGTCCCTTACCCACAACCCAGTGCCGCATTCACGCACTAAACACATGGAGCTTGATATTTTCTTCATTCGAGAAAAGGTTCTTAACAAGAGAGCCTCATAGTATCTCATGTACCTACCCAAGATCAATGGGCTGATGTACTTACCAAGCCATAGTCCACTACACGGTTCTGCAGCCTAAGGGACAAGCTTCGGGTCTGTGACAAGTCTTCAGTTGGTCAGCCACCCCAGACTTGTAAGGGGGAATATAAGAGATAGTCTTAGCTTAAGATATTGTGCATGTGTGTGTAGTGGATAGCTAGGACTACATTCTGTTAGTAGTTAATTCAGAGGTGGTTATTCTGTTAGAACCACCCCTAGCCTCTATTGTATAAATATAGTTGCTCCCCTGTACATTCAATTCAGAAGTGAAATTCACTTTCTCAGTTTATCATTTCCTTTCTATTCTCTTAGTTCTCAGTTTATAATATGGAATTATAGGATATAGCTGTCTTGGTAAGAGACAGTGACACTTTTTTTATATAAGATCCCGTTGTAGGGTTCACTAATTACATTTCAAAATTTTTGTGTCTTCCACTCCCCAACACAACCATATCCTGTTATTTCGAAACATGAGACAATCCAAATCCCTTATACAATTATTTCAGTCTTTGTAATGCTATTAGCTGTTATATACATTATGTGTTCATCGATAAGCGGTTACAGTTACTGTGCTTTTGTTGGTAGGATTTACCATTCTTGCTTAATGTGCTTCTCAAGCAACAATTATGGAATTGCTGCATTGCATTTCACAACACAACTGTGTCAGTTTATTTGTAGTTCTAAATTGTTTGGTGAGTTTTTGAGTGGAGGTGTTGTTCTGATAATTTGCTGCATTTTTTAGGTTGGGTTGTTGGGGATGGGTCGCTCAATTCAAACGGATCTGAATAGGATTGCACAGGTTGCAGATACATCAACTCCTGATGGTTTGTACTATGTATTGACAGGTGAAGCTCCTTAATATATATGCGGTTATTTTTGCCACTTGTTTATTATATGTTAATTGTTATGTATTGGGAAAAACACAAGTCCCACATTGACTAGATATAGTGTCTGATAAGAACTTATAAATAGTGGGTAATCCTCATCCTATGAGCTAGCTTTTGGGATTGAGTTAGGCCCAAAATCTAATATGGTATCAAAGCTATCCAAGATCCATTGTTGGGTCACCCACCATGTTATCTACGCGCATAGCCCAGTAGTGCTGGGCGTGAGGGGGTGTATTGGGAAAAACAAGTCCCACATTGACTAAAGATAGTGTCTGATAAGAACTTATAAGTAGTGGGCAATCCTCATTATTGATGGCGTATTTAAGTGAAAGTTAGTGCTTTGTGATGCTAATGTTCTTAGGTCTTGAAATGATGAACTTAATCCGGATAGAGAGATTCTGTGGGAGGACATCTTTTCCACTGCTCTAACAGAAGATCTTCTTTAATCAAAAGGAAAATAAAATCTTTGAGAATACTGTGAGATGCATCACAGAACTTTGCTTTATTTGAGGATAGTTCTAAGCCTTGAGGTTTATATATCATAATACCTTTAAGCATTGAATATATTCTTCAGTTAATGTGTAACTATTAAGGTTTACACTTTAATTCAAAAGTAAGAATGATTGATGTGTATGTATTGTGGATACTTATGATTATTATATAATGTAGCTTACAGTAAGATGGCTGTATGATTTTTCTTGCTATTCTAATTGACTTTTCTATCTGACTTTCTATTACAGAGACAACACTAGCTTTGCTTCGACATCCTGAGTACTGTATCTCGGCATATTCATCTGTAAGTGATTTTGAATTTTTTATTTCCAAGAGCCTTCGTGGTTTCTTGGCATTAATGTATACAGCTTATTGGAATGGCCTATCACTCATGTTACTTTTGTTGATTGTTGACATTAATGCATAGTGCTGCACCAAAATTGTTTCTCTGATAAATGAGATCTTGTGATCCACCACGTTCCACATTTATGCTAGATTGTCACTTCAGTATAAAAAAGGAGAAAGTATTGTAGTGGCTAAGAGCTTCCAATTCAATGCTATTAAAATTTTTTGCGCCCTTTTGGTTTTTGAGAACATATGAGCTTAATGTTATAACAGTATTTTAATGTCGGTCACTGGTCAATTTAATTGTATCTAATATCTACTAGAGAACATTAGAGTTCACCATCAACAACCAATCTTTCTAAGCTTACATTTACTTTCAATTATACTCTACTTTGACCTTATGTGGAAACATCTGGCAGTAGAACCAACAGCAACTGAGTGTAAGGAAAGTTGAAAGCATGTATTTCCTGACACTTTTGCAGGTGGAAATAAAGCGGGATATAGAAGATGGGGAGAAACGTTTTAATCAACTTTCGATCGAAGAGCGGGGAAAATTTGATGAGGAGACGCTCGTAAATGTAAATAACATCAAGAGGCAGAGCACAAGAAGCCAGCGATCAAATGGATTCAGCAACGAATACATAGTGGTATAATCTGGTTTCTGAATACCTTTCTTGGTCTGTGTTTTGCCTAGTTGTATTCCCACATTTTCAATATATACTTTTGTAACTTTGGAAGCAGAGCAACATAATGAAACCATATTATTACAAGTTAACCTGTGTCAGGCATGAAATAAGAAAGACCTCACCTATGAGTAACTGCTTTAGGTACCTCTTGCCCGTTTGAAAATCAAAGTTTAATATCTGTCTGTATTTACTAATATCTAGAAAAGAAAATGTCTCCATGTTTGGCCTGCGGCCACCTGAGGTAAGCATTATGCTTCTAGCCAAAGAGCATATGGCTGGAATGAGACATTTAGTTAATTTTGAGTAGATGATTGACATTTGAGTTATAACCTTTCTAATAGGAATATTTTTACATAACATGGTGTATGGTTCCTCTGATTATTTTCAAAGATGAACCTTGTTGACATGCTAGGTTTGTGTCAACAATCATTGCTACAATTAGGAAGACAAATAAGTAAAACAAGAAATGGAAGAAAAAGGGTCAGACAGATAAAAACCAATCTGAACCAATTGAGTACCTTTCTCATCTGTGTTGCTCTTCAGAAACCTCTAGTTCTATAGTGGTGGTTTGTGGACTTAGAACACCTGAGTCTGATTACCTCTGTTTCTCATGGGAAGTGATGTATTAAGAATGACTTTAGATTGTAACTTCTTTTTGAAACATTTCTTACTTTTTTTATAGAAAAAAAAATTATTAGAAAAGAAGAAAAGTGTACAAAGAGAGAGGATAAGGCATCCCTACAAATGAACCAAAAAAACAACTAGAACCTAAGAAACTTACTCATGCAACAAAGCATGTCAATCTCAATGAAAGTCTAACATAGATACACTGGTAAAGAAACCATAAGCAGAACACCAAAGGGAAGCCAATAGAGTAACCCTATCTCAAATGAAATCTAGGGACAAGAAAGGGTCCTTGAAAATTCTTGAATTCCTTTCCAACCAAATGCACTAAAGAATAACATAAACAGAACACTGCCTCAAGTTCTTAGCTTCTTAACCTTTCTCTCTCTTGATAGCTATCTGATTGTAAATTTGTAATGATTCGTTCATGTCACCCCCAGCTTTGGTAGTGAACATTGTGCATTCTTGTTTGCTTCATACTTATAGTGCCTCTTTTTTTCTAAATAACATAGGTCAATATCCATTTAGCTACATCCGTGTCCAAACAGGCATATCTTCAATTTCTTTAATTCAATAGCCACTTAACCGAAGTAAACATTTTAGACCTGTTTTTTATTTGTATTTGGCTTCAAAAACTTTGAATTTAAGCTCTGCAAATCTGTTCATTGGAAGAGGAAATAGAAGAGACAAACAATTTGTTTGAAGGTGCAACTCAAAAGGGTGAAGTTCCATGGGCGGTTCTGATATCTTTCTTCTAACCTATGTTCTTATATATCAGATAACAATCTTAGTGGCTGCTGAAGGACAACATAAACTTCCTACCATCAATGGAAGTGGAGACTTGAAAGAAGCTTTACAAAAGCTTGGAACCATTCCTTCGAACAAATTATTAGTAAGATCAAATTATGTTTTGTTAGTCCTTTTGCTGATTTTATTACATTTCTTTGATACCATAACACTTTGTGCTTGAATTACTTGCAGGCAGTTGAGGTGCTATGGACCCCCCAGAATGAGAATGACACCCTCTCAGAAAGGGAATTACTTGAAGACTACCCGCTTTTGCGGCCTTTGTGAAGAATTGTGATGATATGCTTGCATTCTGCTTCTGTAGTTATGAGCTGAAATTGGGTTGTGTTGGCCATAGTTGAGGATCATCAATAGTAATTTTACTGAAGTAATAATGTTAAAACTGTTTATATTTTCTTGCTACCAAATCTGCAAGATTATATTTAGCTGTAGCCAAAATGTCAGTAATGAAAGGGGTGCCATTATAAAGGTTTCATTCATCTTCTTCTTTTTTTTTTTTTTTTTAATGAATAAAAGTTTAGATTGGGGGAAGGCACGCCCTCTTACAAGGTCAAGGAATACTACCAATCTTAGCAAGAATTTATAGTGGAATTTACATATTGCCTACCAACAGGGGAGATCTAGGAATCGAACCCAAGTCACATCTAGTGTGAGCGGAAGGCTTGATCAGATATGCCAACCCCTGTTGGTAAGGTTTCAATCTTAATATTGATGGTATTAGTTGTACAAAATACCAGTAGGATCAATTTAAGGAATATGTACAATGTTTTATTTATTTTATCACCTTAATTTGGAATACTTGTCTCAGTGGGAAAAGTATTTTGTCATTGTTTATTTGGTTGTAATTTAAAATACTACTCCGTTTTGTTTACCAATTGGCCAGCTGTTAAATTTGGGTGACTCCAAAACTTGTTCGTGGGTGCTATTGGAACATATTCATTGAAACATTTTAAAGTCAGTTATGCTATTGCAACTTTGCAAGTACGTACGTTTAGTAAAGGGAAAGTTCATTGTTTGATCTTTGATATTTTATTGATTTTTGTTGTTTGTCGTGACGGATGCAAATATTTGGGGGAATCACCAATTTGATCTCACTTGCTGACTTCAGCTTCATTCTTACAGTTGCTGGCTACAAGTTGGTTTAGTTACATGGGACATGAAAGCTCCAGCCATACCATTATGAAGGAGCCTACCCGGGTTATAGCATGAAAGTGTTTGTTATAGATTTTGGGTTGTCCAAATCATATTTGTTTGGATAGAATTTATTTTAAGAGAAGCAAGAATCCCTAATTTTTTTCATTGAATAGATCTGTGTGTGTGTAGATAAACATTTGATAAAAGCAATTTTGTAAAATTGATTTGGTTATGATTGAGTTTAAAGTGAAGTGGTTTATGTTTGGATGCAAGTTCAACGCAAAAATTACTTTCTGCAGCTTCTAGTCAAAATCACTTCTGAATGCAATGCAATTAATGTTGTCAGACAGTAATTAAATACCTCATTTTTACCAAAATCACATTTGACAGGAGGCAAAATCAATTTTGCAGCTTTTCACCATGGAACCAGACCCACACAATCCTTTACGTTTACACTTTAAGAGTGATTTTATTTTATCATCTAAACAAAACAAATTCTTCTAAATTTACTTTTAAAATATCGTTATCAAACACAAATCAAGTTTTTAACCTCAATTTTTTTAAAATTAATTATTTCAAAATCAATTGTATCAAACTTTAAAACAAGTGGATCCTCATACGTTCTAAATCCCAAGAGCCATTTTCCAAGACAAACTCTCTCTCTGCAATTTTCCAAGACAAATATGTGGTTGGTCCAAGTTGTAAGGGACTTGGTCACCTTAAGCAAGTGGTAAAGCGTTCGAATCCTGCCTCTTGTGTATGGAGAAAACCTAGTTGGGAGGGGAGAACCCACCTTGTGTGCCCAACAGGTTCCCCGCAGAGATTAGTCACTGTTAACGGTGGTGGATACTTCGTACCTATAACATGTTTACCAAAAAAAAAATATCTTATTTATATTTTTTACGAAATTAAATGATTATTTAATAGTTAAATTTAGAAAATAAAAATTCTGTATCAAAAATTAGAAAATAAAAATTAAACAACAAAGTGGGAGTCCCTTTACATAAATTGACATTTAATTCTACCCATAAATAAATAAATAAATCGACATCTAATAAATCTAAGTAATAACTATATTTTATTTAGGGTTAAATATGTTTTTGGTCCCTGCAAAATGAGTGAATTTTGAATTTGGTCCCTGTAAAAAAAAATTCTTTGGTTTTGGTCCCTGTAAAATCTGAAATCATTATTTTTGTCCCTACTGTCATGTGACATTTGTTAAGTACTTATGTGTCTAACAGAATGTCATACATTCATCCTAAGTGACACCAACAACCTCTATGATGTCATGTTAGCATGTGATTTTCCTTGAACCCTAAAATGAATTATATTTATCTTTTCTGAAATGAATATTAGGGACAAAAAACGGTGATATCAAATTTTAGAAGGGTGAAAACTAAAGAAAAACGATTTATATGGATCAAAACCAAAAATTGCTCATTTTATAAAGACCAAAACTAATAATTTCATATTTTAGAGGGATGAAAGCCAAATAAATTTTTTTACATGAACCAAAACCAAAATCCACATATTTTCTAATAACTAAAAACATATTTAACCCTTTTATTTATTTAAAATTATCTATCTAAGATTGTACTATTTGGTGGTTGATTGATCAATTGATAAGACCATGGGTTGTCGTTGTGTTTTTTTCGGTGGATTGGGTTGTCGTTGTTAGTTTTGTGTTTTCTTGTTTCCATAACACAAAAAACTTTTGAAAAGATCACAGGATATTTTCTATACATTCGGCTAATTTCAATGGCCCATGTGACTTGAAAAAAAGATTAATCAATTGATTATACTACTTTTTCTAATAAAAAAGGAGAAAAATCAGATGCTTCAGCAAAAAAAAGAAATCTAAAATTTCCATGAAAAAAAATGTCAGCTTGAATGAGGTCATTATCTACGTAGAAGGGTCCCCAATAATTAGCAATGGCTCTAGTTTTGTTAGCAAAATCCAGAAAGGACACATGGAATGGAATACAATACCCTCTCCCTATCTTTTTTGGTCCAATTAATTGATTACCTTTGGAAAACAACCCTGTCATCCAGGCCAATTCTATGATCCTCCCTAAAAATATGGGAGGGGGAGGACCGATCCTACAAGGGTATTGTAGGTTTAAAAAAAAAAGCTTTTGAATCCAGTATTTTATTGTCGGAAAGTGTGAAAGAATGTGTTTCCGGCAATTAGATGCCTGAAACATATTTTCTGAATCTGGCATTTAAATGTCGGAGGTATAATATTTTCATGTCATTTTTACCCCTTCAATCTAAACCATTCATTTATTTTTATATTAAATGAATGGCTCTGATCTATAGAGGTTTGGTCCTCCTATATTTTTAGGGAGGACCATAGAATTGGCCGGTCATCCATGATTGAGAAATAAAGCAAAGGGCCTATATAAAGCAAAAAGTTTAGAAACCATCTAATTGGCCTACAATAATCTTATGTACCAAACTCAAAAAATGAAGAAATAACTAATTGCATAGTCATTTTTCAACCTACCTTCCTTCAGCCATTTCCCTTTTCATGCATACAAAATAATCAATGTCACTGCTACATATAAGCACTAGTGGTTTAGTGTAACAACTTATTTAGTTGCTTTGCTCAAAACTCAAGACACAATCAAACACGATGTTGCACCACAGCAGTTGAATATGCTCATTGTTTTGGCAGAATCGTATAAAGTAATTGACTAAGCATAAATAGACAGATACCTATGGTTGATTTTCCACGCGTATTACTTTTATAGCTCTGTATTTATGTAATTAGATTTGGGATGATAGATTAGATTTGACATCCCAATTGACACATATCTCGTATCTTCACAAGGAGAAATGATATTGGGACACCAAAAATTGACACCAACTTTTAACACCATGGTTAATTCAGTATATTGATTGGTTAATCAACCAATAGTGTCAAAAATGAATTAACTAACCAATATACTGAATTAACCATGGTGTCAGAAGTTGGTGTCAACTTTTGGTGTCCCAATATCATTACTCCTTCACAAGATAACTTCACTTCATATACGAGATATTTTATATCCTCCCACACTCACATCACTATACAATGTTAATAAAAAAAAGCATTTTCCTCAATTTTAAGAGTGAATAATATGACCCACTTGCTACACTGAATTATTGTAGCTCAATTCAACAAGACATACATGCATGCAACATACCAACATGACGTGAGTGGTCTCATTCCTAGTTATTCCAATATCCATTTCAATGAAGGACTTGAACAAATCTACTCACGTTTGAGAGGGACAAACACAATTTTGATACTCTCCACCATGCAACCAAACACGCACATAGACTTAATGGGTCGTTATATCTTAACAAGCATATTCATAATCATCACTACCTTCACCAGAATCTGAATTTTGCCCGACAAGGGACAAACACAATTTTGATACTCTCTACCATGTAGCCAAACACACACATAGACTTAACGGATCGTTATATCTTAACAGGCACATTCATAATCATCACTACCCTCACACAAAATCTGAATTTTGCCCCTCCCCCAAAACCCTAACACTACTGCATATTTATACTTTTGGAGGAAAGGGATAAGCTCTCCTTGTGGAGAAAATTGAAATTTTTAAGGGGGAAAAATGGGATGTCAAAATCAAATAGCCTCTATAAGTGTATATACATAATATACAAAAGAATTCAACTAGTGCATCACACAACTGTATATCCACAGCATCAACAGGGAGAGAACTGCCCTGCAAAAACTCTTTGCGGTATACCGTAAGCATGGGAATTGAGAACACAAAACCTCAGAATGTTGGGGCCTTTCTGTATCCAAACTGGGGTTGCTGTTTTGGACTTGAAGATGGCAACTGGAATCACAATTCCAGTAATGTTTCTGTAAGTGAATGTGGCATGATGCCATGTTCTGTTTTGTGCTCTTTGTTGCTAGTATGTGAAGATTTAGCAGTAGACCAGACCGTTGCTCCCTTAGTTCCCTTTATTGGGAAAAACCCAAGTCCCACATTGACTGGAGATAGTGCCTAATAAGAGCTTTTAACTAGTGGGCAATCCTCATCTCATAAGCTAGCTTTTAGGATTGAGTTAGGCCCAAAATCTAATACCCTTAACTCCATTTGGTATTTTGCTCTTAGCCGTCTTAGTTCTTGTATTCTCTTTCTCATATTCACCCTCAAGGCCACAATATAATGAACGGATAGTAGAGAAATAATGAGTTCCTGATAGATTTCCTAAGGAGTTTCCTGCACCTGGAGCTAACTTGTTTTCCCAAACATCTTTTCCTTTATCTTCTGCTAATAATGGTTTATCTGAATGTTCATATTGTTCATCAGAATGGCTTTGATCAGACTCTACTGGACTCAGTTCACGACTTTCACGTTGATTCCACGACTTGTGACCCTGCAAGCAGTCTGATTGGCTTGAAACGTTGGGTGCATCCTCTCTAGCATGATTGTCATACTCCTCGGATTGGAAGGTAATCTCCTCAAACCGCCCATGCATTGAAGCGCATCCATTCCTACAACATTGAAGAAGCTGCAAGTTCTTTCCACCTTGATTATGTGAAAGAAAATTCATAAGAGAGCCACTGGAAGTATGATTAGACAGACAATTCTGACAGAAACTTTGATTTTCAAAATGGGGAGTTTCCGCAATCCCTGGTCCTGGCCTCCATCCAGGTACCAAGGAAGCAATTTCACCGTCTATCATATCTGCTATTCTGGTAACATCCTGATCAGTAATGTCGAGTTCTGCAACCATTTCAGTTGCTACACTTAATGCTGTGTCCATCTCAATGTCAAATGGGAAATAAATATTTCGAATACGACCTGCCACATGATTAAGACAAAATATGAAGCTTAAATTCCATAATGAAATATATAAATCATGGATATATAGTATCAACATAATAAAAACGGCATTCCAACCTTCCTTATCTGCAATTCTTAGTCTCAAAAAGATGCCACCATCATCTTGTCTCTTGCCTTTAATGCTTATGTCAACATCTTCGGCGGGTTCATCGTCATGGCACTCGAAAAGTTCAATTCCATTAGGCTCAATCTCAGCTGGATGAGAACACCATTCTCCTTCAAACCCAAAGCCATTTGAGTATTCAGTACTGATGTTACTATAGCTCCGACAAAGATCAAAGAAGGGCTGTCTCATGAGAGGACCCAAGTCATCCCATGCTCTGCCGTCTACTGGTCCCAAATCAAATTCGTAATCATCACTTCGAAGAAAAGGATCATCTAGAAGCTCCCTTGCAGAGAGCCTAAGAGACACTGTTGCCAAGCATTTCTCAACAAATTGTCGCACTTCTGGATCCTTCACTTTATACAAAGCATCTGGTTTTTTCCCCTGGAGATGTAAAATCTCAATCATATCTTGCTACTCCAGAAAAAACCCTTATCGTGAAGGAAAAGAGAAAGAGAGCAATCTTACTGAAATGACTTTCTTGTATATTTGTGCTGGATGGTTGCATTCGCTATAAGGATATTCAAATGTAACCATTTCTAATACACACATCCCAAAGGAATATATATCAACTAATTCATTATATGCCTCTTTGTATACCTCTGGGGCCATGAACTCAGGCGTTCCTGCAAAAATAGAACTCTAACAGATGAAACTCTCACTAGAATTACTGATCCATGTTCAAATGAATCCTCCAATGATCTTAAGAACATCAACTGCACAGGATATATCACACGGTTTGTATGCTATCGCTATATCATTTTCAAAACAAGGCAACAACTAAGTGAATCAACTGCATTTGGAGCTGAAGTTGGTTGAGTCATTTTCTTTATACCTACTTATGTACTGATATGGAAAAAAACATACCTACACAATGAGCAGCATGGGATTTCCGGAGAAATGCTGCCAGGCCCAGATCCCCAATCTTCACTTCCCCTTGGTTTCCATTAACAAAAATATTATCACATTTGAGATCTCTATGGATGATAGGCGGGTCATGGCTATGAAGATAAAGAAGTCCTCTCAAGATCTGTCTACACCAATGCTTCACTGCTCTGATGTTAACTCTCTTGTGCTTTAGCCTATACCTATTTTGATAATTAAAAATAAGTGAAAGAAGGAGAAACAATACAAGATCACAAAAGCACAAAAATGATAATGAATATATATAATATATGATATATGATGTAGAAAGGGGGAAAATAGTTGGAACTCCAGATAGAGAGAACTTACTGTCTAAGAGTACCAGAAGTGAACATTTCAGTAACAAAATTGATATTCCTACTTGAAGTATCCACCCAAGATGTGTAAAATTTCATAATGTTTCTGTGCTTCAATGTTTTCAGAAGATGAATTTCACTGTAAAGCCTCTCTAGATCTTCAGGGCTTTGCAGGAAATCATACAGTTTGACCTGGTTCCAAGCAACTTCAATCCCTTGATACTCATCAAATGCTCTATATCTGCATCAAATAGAACCCCAAAACACACACCCAACAACCCCCAAAAAAACAATATTAAAAAAATAAACTACCAGATGCCCATTTCTACAAACTGAAAGAAAAACAAAGAGGAGCTTCAGTTGTGTGATGTAATCTGTAGTAGGCCAGTTAAAAATTTAATTTTTTCTTAAAAAAATCTTAAATTTTATAAAAATAAGAAATGGGTGTGACAGAAAATAAATGAATGAGATGAGTTTTTCATTCATACACTGTTTTGAAAGCTCCTTTGCCTAAGATTTCATTGTACTGCAACAAACAAACATAGGAAACAACGTCATCAAAGTTCAAACTGAACCCAGATAGATAACAAGAATGAGAAAGAGGAGATATACTCTGCCATATCTGCCAGTTGGATCAACTTCCACAAACTCAGAATTGTAATCTGCTTCAACCGTTGTCACACCATTCATCCTCTATAGGGACTTTAGCTTCTAAAGTTCTCTTTCTGTGTTTTTCTTACGATTAGATTTCTCCTTCTTTCCTGCTCCTGAGAAGAGACACAAACAGAGACCCAAAGACCGAAAGAGAAGAATAAATAGTTAAATATGCTTTTTTAATCATAGAAGTTTAAGAATATCATAATGAAAATTTATGAAATAATTATTGACCATGGACAGAAAAGAAGAGAGAGAAAGAGAGTTTGCTAATCTTATAAAATAAAATAAAATAAAAAGGGTTTTTTTTCCCTATCTTCACACATAACTGTGAAGACTAATTCCTTGAGTCGGATAGGAGTATAAGGACGGCAAAAGCTCTCCCTGAAGAGTTTGCTACAGTGCCATAATTTTGCTCAATTTCCATGACCTTACAAATCTCATGTGACACAATTTTAAAGAATTGATTTTAAATTTTTAAGTGGGTCTATATTTATAAACTTAAATTTATGATACATACTCAATTTTCATTTTAAGAGGGATTTTATTACTAAGTTCCTTTACTTTTTATTTCTTCAACATCACACATTCTCTCTTTCACATTTACACTATGAAATGCAAATATATATATATGCTATGAAATTATCTTTTAAAGTTACTTATAAAATGAATCCATTTTAAACTTATGTAACCCAAAATCACATGTGTCATATTGTAATAATATTTTACTCTTAAGGAACTCCCACTAAAGATGCTCTTAATAATAAAAAAATTTTAAATGTTAAATTTCCAATAATTACAACAAAATATAGTTATAATAATAAGGATTTTTCATTTTTTTTTAACTTATACAACCTTGCATATGTTAAGGAATAAAAAATTAAAAATGTTGTATTGAAGATAGTAACTTTTAAACTTTCAAGAAATTGAATAAACAACTTTCAATACAACATTTCTATTTTTTATTTCTTAACATGTGCAAGAAGGTTGCATAGGATAGAAAAGTAGTAATAATAATAAGAATCAAATATAGAAATATTTTATTGGAAAGTGTTGTATTCAATACATTAATAGTTTAAAATTATGATTTTCAATAAAACATTTCTATTTCTTAATTCCTTAACGAGTGTTCTTATGGCAATTGTTAGCAAGACCCTAATAATAATTCTTTTGTTTTAATGAGGTACTATCGGTTAAACTATATGAATAATTATTTTTAATTTATTCATCATTGCGTATCGTTATTATAACATAATTTATTGTAATTATCGTATAGGAATTAAATTAAAAATATTATACATATAAAAATTATATATATATATATATATATTTATTTATTTATTGGTGTTGCTACACTTAAACTCGAACAAATATATATATTGTCACAACATTAATATCAATATCGACAATAAATATCCTTTTATATTATAATATATTTAAAATATAACATTTTTTGACCAGATTTAAAATATAACATTAAATATACTTATATATATATTTGATCTTATCTTATATGTAATAATTTTTTATTTTAATATTAAATATATATTTAATTTTTTTTTTTACAAGAATATATATTTAATGTTAACTTATCCTTATATTAATGTCGACAATAAATATCAAGTATCAAATAGAAAATAATTATTTTCACCAAAAAAAAAGTATAGAAAATAATTATTGTCGGTAAACGCGCCTTGTATTTGTATGCATATATGCATATCAAAACTTTAACTGTTCCCTTTTATGAATAAAGATTTTAATTTTAAGAATGCAACCCAAAGATAGACATTGTAGACACGTAATATCATTATTAGAGGCTACGGAAAAGTTTTATTATAAACACCCAAATTCCGACACCAAATCCATCAAAGCCAGATTTCTATTTGATTGAGTAAAAAAGTTTAAGAGAAAGTATAAAAATAAATAAGAGTATATTTATATGGTGTGGTGTTGATTTTAGTTATACAAATATTATTGCTCATATCATTATCCAATAACTTGAGGTCATGGCTTTTGAGAATGAATTATACTTTTTTTTGCAGGGTATTTCATATGTAGGGGCAGAAACTAATCCTTTAAGGTTTATCACCACAACACACTCAGAGAGTCACTTTCCAACCATACTCGAGGAAATTAATTTTACCATGCTATAATGAGAGTTGAGAAAAACCCACAAAGCTCCGCCATTAACACAATGAAGGAGCCTATATTTCAAACAAAACCACTCATATTGAGTAGTAGATAATTTAAGGATTTAATTAGTATATATTGTCGGGGTAATATTTTTTTCGTATTATCAATCAATCATTAATTGTCACATTATTAAAAAATATTTGGCTCTTATCATAATTATCTTAAACGTCACACATAAGATGACTTATCAAATTGTCCTTCAACTTTTAGATGAGTATGAAAATGATTAATTTTTAAGGGTGGTATGGTAAAAATGGTAGTTCAAAAACTCAAATTGAGGTTTAGCAATGCAAAAGCAACAAATTTTTGCTTCTACTCAAACTCAAGTTTAGCCCGAAATTAATTCTTACGACTAAGTTCAAAGATAAACCAAACATCATTAAAAAAAAATGCCACAAGCAAGCCGGGGCTTCTCAACCTATGTTTGGGTGGTGCCAAATTGAAATCCAAACATACACTTAGTCGTTGGTAAGGTTTGAGAATATAACGTTCTAGACTGTTTTATGGATTGATGACTGTTCCCACAAACCAACACAGGTCTTTTCAGCGTGTTTTGTCCTCACTAACACACTTCCTGGGAAAACTTCACAGACCATTCATCCCAGAATTGCTCCAAGTCAAGCACGCTTAACTGTGGAGTTCTTAAGTAATAGGCTCCTGGAAAGAATATGCATCTTGTTAATAGGTAGTACTAATCAATTCTTATAAGTCATCCTCAGGATCTCTCTTATTCTGGTGTGTTATCGGTTCATTCATGTATTCCTCAGCCTAAAAGCCTCACAGAAGCCACTCCTTGTTCGTGATCTCTTTGTACCGACGACCAATCCCCGCCCTCGTCAACCCCCAGGTGTCACATGCCTACCAGCTTCAGCATGGTTCGTCCCCAAGTCACACCATACTAAGAGAGGTGCTGCTCTAATACCATTTGTAACGTCTCAGATTGCTTTATGAATTGAAGATTGTCCCCACAAACCAACACGGGATCTTTTCAGCATACTATGTCCTCACTCACACACTCACCCATCATAAAATTGCTCTAAGTCAAGCACGCTTAACTGTAGAGTTCTTAAGTGATGGGCTCTCAAAAAGAAGATGCATCTTCTTAATTAACATAGGTAGTGCCAATCAATTCTTATAAATCATCATCAACTGTATAGTCTCATACCTACATAGTCTCGGGATCCCTCTCGTTCCGGTTTATCATCGGTTCATTTATGTGTCCCTCTCGCACCAGCAACCACTCGCCTCCCTTGTCAGCCTCGGGTGTCATGGAGAAACACACTTTTGATGAATATACTGATGGCCATGCCGTAGATAAAAGAATGACACTATGAAACACCTGTCTTCTTCCTCCTCACTCTCTTTTCATTCAAATACCCTCTTCTCTCGATTTCTTTATTTTGTGCCACCATTGCCCTACCACCATGTCACCAACTGTGTTCTGCCTCTATGCAATGCCAGTCTGCCACCCTTTTACCACTACCCTTTAAGTATATAATTGTGCACTGAGTTGAACAGTGCTTGCTTATGGTTAAGGTCTTTCCTTTTCCCCATTTTGGTTGCTATTTGTATATTTGAAACATAGATTGTTTTTTTTTTAATGTTGAAGCTAGGCATAGCAACGGGGCGGGTCGGGGGCGGTTTTTGCCTTCCCCTTCCCCATCCCCATCCCCGCCCCCGCCCCCGCCCCAAATCCCCGTTGGGGGTGGAAAAATCAACCCTATCCCCGCCCCCACTGGGGGTCGGGTTTCCCAGCCCCGCCCCCCGAAACACACCAACACTCAGATCTCAGATTCCCATCTCACTAAAACACAACACACAAAACACAAAAGAATCAGATCTGAAATTGCACTCGAATCTCCACCTTTTGCGCAGAGAACAGATAATGGTGGTGGAGTGGGACAATGGTGACTGGAGAGGGAAGAAGCAAACCTATGGTATCTGACTGGCTCGCGCGAACGGAGGAGAACGATGGAGAATGGCTCATCCGAACGACGGAGAAGGCCAGAGACTGGTGCACGAGAATTGAGGAAAAGGGCTCACGCGAGCGACAGAGAAGGGCGGAGAACGACGGACACACACAGCTTGGGCAAGGGCATGCGAAAGGCGGCAGGATCTTGGGAGGAGAAGGAGCTCTGTCTCTCTGGTTCTCGCTGTAGAACAAGGTGAATGACAGAAGACAGGAGTCTGGTGTGTGTGTGTGTGTGTGTGTGAAACGGCGATATGAGGACAATGAGGGTTCAGGGAACTGATAAATAATAAAAACCCTAACTCAATTACTATATAATTAGGGGTAGTTTAGTAATTTCTTGATACCGGGGCGGGGGCAGGGTCGGGGTGGGTATTAGCACTCCCATCCCCGCCCCCCGACTATGATAAGCGGGTTTTCCCCGAACCCGAACCCGAACCCACTCAAAGCGGGGTTTCCCCATCAAAACCGGGGCGGATTCGGGCGGGTACCCACGGGTTCGGTTTCTATTGCCATGCCTAGTTGAAGCCTCATGGTTGTAAAATTTCAATGCTTTATCTTCTCTGATTTTGAAGAATATGATCTTAGTATGTCTGTAGTCTTCTTGGCCATGGGTTTTGATTGAGTTATTGGAGCTGCGTGTTCTGTTTTTAATGTGGTTTGGATGACGGTTAATGCTTGTTGTGGAACTATGAAGTTGGTTTGATAAGATGTTCATATTCGTGACTAAAATTTGTTGATATTGTTGTGATGAATTTGATGCATGGAGACATTTGTTTCTTTTGTTTATTAGGAGATGTTGGTATCAAATGATGTTGAAACTCGAACTTTAGTTGCTATTGAGCTATTGGAATTCTATGCCAAGCAAGAAGCTTAAACCTTATAACTCACATTATTAGGTGAAAGAAATGTAATAAGGAGAAATAAAAGTTTTCAGTTGCTGGAAAAATCATGAAGACATAATAAAAATGGACTTGAATAATTGGGTTTAATTAGTCCATGTCACTTGGTGATATAAAAAAAAAAAAAAAAATCATAGGAAATGACTTTCACGTACCTACGATAACGAGGACTCTAATTAGTCTTTAGGGTAACGTTTGGCATAAGACATATTTTCATATTCTCAAAATTAAAGTGAAGTGAGAAAAAAAAAATCATGTTTAATACAAGAAACAAAAAATCATTCACATGAATAAAAAATGGAGAGGAATAAAATTTGTGAATTAAAGTTGAAAACTGTATTAATTCTTATCTTTAAGAGTGAGAAAGAAATATTTATGAGAATGAGATTCTCAATAAATTACATGTGAATAAAATATTCTCTGAACCAAATGCTACCTAAGTATTCTGAGTTAGAGGAACATAGTTATTTTCATAATTATACAATTATTGTACAATATTAAATTTATTAGTTAATTTATGTTTTATTATTTCTGCAATTTTTTAATGTATCTTTGATATTATTACAATTTATTTTTATATTATAAATGAAATTTATGATTCCTGACCGAACCCACTATTAAAAACAGAAAAATAATAATGTATGGTTGGTTCAAATGGCAAGAGATGTAGACACCTTAAACAAGTGGTCTTGGTTCAAATCCTGACTCTTGTGTATGAAGAAAATCTGGTTGGGAGGAGAAAACCCACCTTATTTGCCCAACAAGTTACCTGACGAAAATTAGTCAATATTAATGATGATGGATATTTCGTACTTATAAAATGATAAAAAAAGAAAAAATGATCATTAGTGAAACTTTTATTGCCAATCTTGGTAGTTTTTTCTTGTTATATGGTCGTGTGAATAAAATATTAAAAATAAGAGATATTTTATCACTGGACTCAGTTAAGAATTATAAAACTCGTTTTATCATCACATGTCCACGTAAGATAAGATCCTTTCCTATAATAACAAATTATATATATATATATATATATATATATATATATATATATATATATATATAAAGTATAATTTTAATGTATTATCATTATAAAACATTTTGTACCATTAATAAGTTATGGGTTATGTGAGATATAATGCTCTTTTGATTTAGATTCCGACAGGTTCAAAATCATGTTTGCTTTTTAGTGGAAGTGATTTTCACATTCTGAAGGTATTTGTTTTTAAAGTTAGAGTTCAATAAAATCAATTCTGGGCAGAATTGATTTTAAAAGAAGTAATAATTTTTAATTTTTTTGTTTAGTGTAATTGATTCTAGGCATGAGACCCACAATATTCTTTATATTATATTTCAAAAGTGATTTTACTTTATTATTCAAACAAAACCAATTCTTCCAAACTCATTTTTAAAATATCATTTACCAAACACAAATCAATTTTTTAAACTCACTTTTATTTTTTAGATCAATTCATTCAAAATCAATTTCTCAAAATCAATTATATCAAAATCTAAAATAAACAAACCCTATCTATTAACAAATTTATTTCATTTACAAATAATATATCTATGTTTGGGTGTTGCTTTATAATGCCTCCATCGTCATGGAAGTTCCATTTTTCTTACAACTAAGCTCCTCCTTAGAGGGGGGCAAAAATAATAAAATATTATAATAATTTACGATCAATTAGTTTCATTTTTTTAATTTTCTAGGAATAAATTGATATATTTAAATTATGTGTCAGATGTATGAATTCCCTATCTCTTTTTTCTTTTTCTTTTTTTGATAAAACTAATTCCCTATCTCTTTTTTTTTTTAAAATAAAAGAATCCCCGGTCTCTTGATAATGCATAATCGATTGAGAATATATATATAAATAGACGGCTATGATAATGATGGTATAAATAAATAAAGCCTTTTGAAGATTCCAAGTTTGACTTCTTGTCGTTGATTCCGTAGGTGCCGTACGCTTGAGAGTCAAAAATGCACAAAACGCATTCCCATTCCCATTCCCATTCCCATTCCCATCTAATCTTAAGGCGAAAAGCCAACACGGAATAAAATAAAATAATAGAAACGGAAAAAAAAAAAAAATCACCCAATTGGCAATTGGATTAATTAATGTTCCTTGCAAGATTTTATATAGGATTTTTATTTTTTCAGGAAAAAACAGAAAAACACAGCTGATTTTAAATTCAAACACTCATCTACGAAGATATGTATATAGTTTGAAGTCCTATCATGTCTGCCTTAATTAATGAATACGATATATATCATTTATATATTTATTGGACAATTTCATTTAATATTAATTGATTTTAAGATGAAAATTTAAGTGTGTGTTTGAATAAGCATTTGACAAACGTGATTTTGGATGAAATTGATTTTATAGAATCGATTTCGCTACAATTGAGTTTGAAGTAAAGTGATTTATGTTTGGATGTTATTACTTTGAAAGTAAGTTTGATGTAAAACTTAGTGTAATTTTTCAATCCAAAAGCAGAAGCTACTCCAAACTGCTTCTGGTAGAATCAATTCTGGATACAAAATTGTTTCCACAAACATGTTACCAAACACCTCTCTTTTTTACTAGAATCATGTTTAATAGGTACAAAAATACTTTTGATATTTCCAGAAATAGAACCAAACACACACTGATATGGTGGAGTTGGAGCTTATCTCTATCATTTTCATTATTTGTTAACTATTATGGGAGTTGTCCCGTCGTGGTTTCTTTCATTGCCTCAATTTTCGGGATACGATTTATATAGTATTTGAACAACTCCACTTATTACCATTTATGTTTAGGATGAAATCTACTATATAACTCCGCTTAATGCCAATTATTTTTAGGATAAAATCTAAAATGGAGGCACATATACATAGTTTAATTTTGGTATACTATCAGTATAAATAAAAAAAACATTATCAATCACATATTATTTTATGTGATTTTTTTTACACAATTTATATATAATTGGTTGACAGGGACGGAGCCAGACTTAGATGGTGAGAGGACAACTATAAAAATTAAATTTGTCCAAAAGATATATACATCGAATTTCATATAAAATATTCATAATTATATGTTTTAAAATGTTAATTACATTAATAATTTATCAAAACACATTATGTATCTCCTGTATGTCACAAAAATCATCTATAACCGAATCTATACAAAAAAAAATTAGCAATTTTATTTTCAATATATACTAGCAGATAATAAGTAATAAAAAAATTTATCTTCCATTAACTATATTTATAATTGAAAAATGTCACTCTTCAATAATTGTAGAAACAAGAAGTATGAGAATAAGAATTACCACTCTATACACATAAGATGATAGATTTCTACTTTTCAAATTTTTACCAACCAATGATATAGATCAGAAATAGTTTCCAATGCTCCAAAGTTATAAAAACAACAAATTTGGATAAGAATAAGAACAAAGGCATTATTGTAATTAAAAAAAACGTTAGGGAGGGCCAAGACCCTCAAGCACACAAGTGCATCCGTTCTTATTGTTTGATAGTGTAAAAAAAATCTTTAGACTGACAGTGCATGCCAATTGACCAACACTCTTACCCAGTAACTTTTTATGAAATATAATTTTTACATATATCATCTAGATCATTTGTCTCAAACTTTGGAATATTTAAATATCAATAAAAAAAATATTATCAAATAGATCTTATTTTCATATATTTTAAAACTATAGATTACATTAAGTAGTAAACAGTTTCAAAATAATGTGAAATTTTATCTATATGTCTATATAATAGTAGTTTTTGATCAAATGATTCATTTTGTAAGAAACTTATCTAATAAAAATTTATTAGATATAAATAAATATCTCATATAAGAACACTTTTGACTTATCTAATAAGAACACCTTTGACTTATATCGATATAAATAAATATCTCATATATATATATATATATATATATATATATATATATATATATATGTAATGATTTAATTGGTATATACTGATAGTATAAAGTTTTTTTAGACTGTTAACCAATCAGAAATAGATACATCATTACAAATCTTTGATTCTTATCCTAACAACCTTAAAAGACATCAATTCCATGATTTCTGATTGATTGTCAGTGTAAAAATCTTTACACTGTCATTGCATAGAAATTAAACTCTAAATATAAAGACTATTGGTAATTAATTTTTCTGTTCACAATTCTTATTAATTAATTATAATTTTTGAAAAGTGTGAGTAAATAATTTAAAGTACCAATAATGTTATTCCAAAAATTAAGTGGCAAGTTACAAGTACGTATAGCTTTTTTATGTGTAGCTAACAAACCAAAAAGGCAAAAAGAAATGTTTTTTTTAACAACCGATTTAGACAATTATATGCGACAACCATATATATGAACAATGATTCTTTTTTTTTTTTAATATTCGTTTTTTTTTTTTGATATTTAGCTTTTTTTTGTACTAACATTTTTGGTTAATTATTGGTAAACATTTGGTTAATCACGTGCAAAGATTTGATTAATTCAGTTATTACTATATGGTTAATGAGTCATCCTGAAGCTTACAATCATTTTTCACAACCATGTAAATATTTGGTTAATCACGTGCAAATATTTGGTTAATTCAATTCATTATATGGTTAATGGGTCATCCTGAAGCTTACTATCATTTTTCACAAACATGTAAATATATGTTTAATCATGTGTAAATATTTGGTTAATGCAGTTCATTATATGGTTCATGGGTTACCCTAAAGCTTATAATAGTTTTCCACAATCATGTAAGGTGAAAATATTTGCACGTGATTAACCATATATTGAACTATATTAACCAAATATTTGCACGTGATTAAGCAAATATTTACATGTTTGTGAAAAATGATTATAAGCTTCAGGATGACCCATTAACCATATAATAAACTGAATTAACCAAATATTTGCACATAATTAACCAATTATTTACATGGTTGTGGGAAATGATTGTAAGCTTCAGGATGACCATTAACCATATATTGAACTGAATTAACCAAATATTTACACGTGATTAACAAAATATTTGCACGTAATTAACCAAAAATGTTATTACTCAAAAAAGTTTTTCTGTCAAATTTTTTTTTAAATGTCAAAATTACAAAAATGTCACTACACAGTAGTCAAAATTACGAAAACGCCACTGTACAGTGGAGTTCTCCATTGGGTTGTCATATTTATGTTTTCAAAATAACATAACTGAAAGGCAAAGCATATAAAGTACACACTAATGTTTTTCAGACAACTGAAGTGGACGACATACGGTGACAATCGTATATTTGTCCACTGTAGCGCTACAGTAATGCTACTTTTTTTTTAAAAAAATTTTGTCTTTTTTTAAAAAATAATTTTTTTTATAAAAAAAAAATAATTTGTTCTTTTTTTAAATATTTAGTTTTATTGAGAAATAACATTTTTGGTTAAGCATGTGCAAATATCTGGTTAATCATATACAAATATCTGGTGAATTCAGTTCATTATCTGGTTAATGAGTTTTTTTGGTTAAGTATATGCAAATATCTGGTTAATCAGGTACAAATATCTGGTGAATTCAGTTCATTATCTGTTTAATGGGTTTTTTTGAGAAATAAATTTTGTGGTTAAGTATGTGCATGGGTTTTGTTGAGAAATAAAATTTTTTGTTAAGTATGTGCAAATATCTGGTTAATCGAGTACAAATATCTGGTGAATTCGGTTCATTATCTAGTTAATGGGTTTTTTGGTTAAGTATGTGTAAATATCTGGTTAATCAGGTGCAAATATCTGGTGAATTCAGTTCATTATCTGGTTAATGGGTTTTTTTAGAAATAGATTTTTTTTTAAAAAGGTCAACATTTGTAAAAAAAATAAAAATAAAAAATAAATAAAATAACACTACTATAACATTACAGTAACGCTATAGGACAAAAAGTTGTCCCGTATAGTTGTCCAGTCGGGTTGTCCGAATAACACTCCTCCAAAGTACAAACCATAAACAACGAACCTTTATTTTGGTGAATGGCGAGTGATATATCCAAATAATACTTTTTTGGGTAATGGCTCTATACATATATCTAGTATAAATTATCTCAAAGAGTTTTGTTATTTAAATATCGTATTTAATATTATATATATTTATTTTTATTCCTCAATTATTTCGTATCTTCTTATATAATATATACACATATTTCAAAAGTTCTTTTTTTTTAAAGGATTTCAAAAGTTCATAAAAAACCAAAAGAATAGCATATGATATTCCTTTCTTTAGTGTTGAACAAAAGTTTTCCTATCTTAAAAAAAAAAAATAATAAATAAATATCCTATCTCAAATGTAAATCGGGCATGTGTGCTGTTTGGAGGTTAGGGTGCACTGATCGCTAACAACAGCACATGCAACCGTGAGTGGATCCTATTTACGCCTATTCATATGATGCTTATCTATATCTATTCTGATAATTAAACAACCAATCACTGACCTAAGAACAACAATTATAATAATATAAGAATAAGAATTAGTTTATTTACTTCTAACTTAACTATTTTGTTCAAATTAAACCTTTAACTTTTTTTTTTGTTTGAACCAAGGGGCAAAAGCCGAAACAAACAACAAAACTAAGAAAGCAAAATAACAACAGGTATGGAAGCCCCAAATAAATCATCAAGCATGATTCTAGACAAATCTATTCGTGTCAAATTAGTCCTTTAATTTTGTAAACATTTAACAAAGTTAACCTAATCATTGGAAACGTTATAACACTAAAAAAAAAATCTATTAATAATCAATAAAAGTTATTTTTCTCTCTCTTCTCTCTTTCTTCAACTGTTTTTTCAGGCGACTTCAATCATTTTTTCCGATGTCTGAAGTCAAACCATCATCTCAAATCTAACATGTGACACTTCCGACATTGTCATTCACTAACCGCGCGCTTACGCTATCAACTCAAATTCATGTCTCTCCAAATTTAGATCCCAACCACTGCTTGTAGAGTCGCAAGCCACCACCCACTCATCCTAGGCTGCCAAACCTCCGACCATACACTGACGTACGTGCTTAATTTGCTCTAAATTTGAAAGAAGTCAAAGAACCCATTGATTGAGCAGTTATGTTATTCTAACAACCCACATACGACAACTCCAGCGACAACTCTGTATATCTTCGGGAAATTAAATTCCGGAACTATAAAACGAAAATTCGTATGGTTTTACACTTCCGGAAATTAAATTCTGGACGTATACACTTTTACACGTCCGGAATTTAATTTCCGGAAGTGTAAAATGAAGGGGGACAAGTGATTTTTTTTACAAGTCTGAAAAAATTGTACCGCCGGAAATTAAATTCTGGAAGCTCTATGCACATACGACACTTCATTTTACACATTCGAAAATTAAATTCCGGACGCACAGAGCTTCCGGAATTTAATTTCCGGAGGTACAATTTTTTCAGACATGT
Source organism: Echinosophora koreensis (assembly GCA_035048595.1). Classification (NCBI taxonomy): domain Eukaryota; kingdom Viridiplantae; phylum Streptophyta; class Magnoliopsida; order Fabales; family Fabaceae; genus Echinosophora; species Echinosophora koreensis. Next base: position 3,772,256 of record JAPCYP010000016.1, on the reverse strand, counting down.
AAAAAATCACATGTCTCCCTTCATTTTACACTTCCGGAAATTAAATTCCGGACGTGTAAAATTTTACACATCTGGAATTTAATTTCCAAAAGTGTAAAAAATACGAATTTTCATTTTACACACTAGTGCAAAATATGCATTTAACATCGAGGTTTTAACATCAGTTTTATAAAAACCGATGTGAAAAAGGAGGCGGTGGCATTTTTGAAATTAAACTGAAGTATTTTAACATCGGTTATCATTAAAACCGATGTGAAAAATTATGTAACATCGGTTTTAATAAAAACCGATGTGGAAAAGTGATACCAAAAACTTAATTTTTTTATCAGACATAATATTAGACATCGGTTTTATTATAACCGATGTGGAAAATGAAAAAAAAATATTTTTTTATCAGACATAAGATTAGACATCGGTTTTGTAATAACCGATGTGGAATATATTTTAGACATCGGTTTTAGGAAAACCGATGTGGAAAATGAAAAAAGAAAAAAGAAAAAAATTTAATTATGCATAAGATTACACATCGGTTTTATTAATAACCGATGTGGAAAACACTTTAACATCGGTTGTCTTTATAACCGATGTGGAATGTCTGTTTTATTTCATTTTCGCGCTGAATGCTCACTCTGCTTCCCACACTCAGACACCCAAACCCTTTCCCCTTCCCCTTCCCTCTCCTTCCCACACTCAGACACCCAAACACTCTCCCTTTCCAACTCCATTTCCGTTCCTCTCACTGTCATCGCGTCGAAGCTACTACTGTCGCGCCATCAAACCCTAAGAACTCACAGTCAGAGAGAGATAGCGTGAAGGTGCGCATGAACATTGCCCCATCATTCCCATTCTTCCCTTCCATTGCCCTCTTCTGATTTCAGGTTTTGCCCCTCCCCGCCAAACCCATACACTTCAAAATTTTCTTCTTTCTTTTTATTTTTACATTTATTTGTTCTTTGAACTGTGACTAATGGGTACTCTGTTAATGTCTTCCATTGCAGGTTTTCATAGCCACTCTCTGTTTCCCAACGCAACAGCTTCCACTTTGTGAGTCTTTGCTTCCTCTGTTTTCTATCCCTTTCTCTTTCTGTTTCATTGAGGAATTTTTTCTATTTTTATTAATTTTTCTTATGAAATTGATTTATTCAAGCAAAACTGTGTGTGTTTTTTTATTTGAATTGTTGCAGTTGGTGAGCACACGTCCAAAGCCTATCTTTGTTTGGATGCATTCTAAATTCAATTCAAATATATAGTTAAGTTCTATCCTCCACCATTCAATCATTCAGTGTGTATATAGATAAATCAGTATTCTAAATTCAACTTTACCATGAATATTATGCTAAGAATTAAAATATTTATTTGGACTAATTTGGATTTAATGTAATCTGCAATATAAACTTAAAACTCTTCATCTCACTTTGCCTTATGCATTTAATGTAGAGGTGCCCCTAAACCATAGGATATCTACTTTTTCAAGGAATGATAATGACTCTCACTCTTTAACATGATAAGAGATATATCATCTTTCTGTAAACAGTGTGCTTAAACTAATTACTAGGCATGGTGGCTCTGCTTCTGTATCTTTACTGAATGAGCAATAAAATCTCATAAGAACCACTCTAAGGAAATAATATACAACAATGAAGTCTAATAAGAACCACTTGCATTCATGAATATATGTTCTTTTTCTTTTGAAGCAATATGTATTTCTTTTGTAAACAAGAATACCTTGTAGTTTATATATTGGTTCATGAAGATATAATGCAGACATGAATGTTGTGTATAGATTATAGACTATGTTCTTAGCAATCATTAAGAGCTAAAGAGTAAATTTTGGTGTTGTTGGATGGTCTTTTTTGGTTTGTATTGTTTGAGATTTGAGATTTGTATTGTTTGATTCATGTCTGCATTATGCTTTCAAAACAGGTTTCTATTTTCTAAATGTTTCTAAGAATCATATCTATTTTCTTTCTTTCAGGGTTTCTTGATTATTTAAACTTAGGACTTCGTTTCCACACTTGTTGTTTTTCTTACACACCCGGTAAAGTTTCTCATCTCTATTTTTCTAGTTTTATTTTTGTTTGTTTTAACTTGGGGATTGGAGTGTTTTATTAATTTTTTAGTGTTTATTAATTAGTAAAGCCTTAGTTTCCCGTTTGAGATGCAATATTAACGAGCACACGTGTACGTGCTTAAGGTACAGCTCATTATATTGGATCTTGAATTGTCCAAGTTGGACAGTTTGGGAAAAAACTTTTTCTTCATTCAGTTAAAATAGTTATTCATTGATTCTCATGTTATATACCTGATGAAAGTTCGGATTGATACATTTCCTTTCGTTCTCCGGGTGCATACTTTATCGTGGTGGATGGCATCGCGTTCAAGTCGTGTACGTCGGAGACCGAAGGGAAATGCTGCCGAAATTTCGTCGAGTATGAGCATGAGAGTTAAGGACTAACTGTTAACCGAATGTTGAAAAAGTTTCTTCTCGAATGGGATAGGGCCAAGAGACTTGTCTCAATGAAAGATCTCAAATTAGTTGGCTTAAAGTCTCATGATTGCCATGTCTTGATGCAACAACTACTACCGGTGGCCATTCGTGACATCTTGCCTAAAAAAGTCAGACATGCCATTACTAGGTTATGCTTATTCTTCAATGCTATATGTAGCAAGGTCATTGACACTAAAAAGTTGGATGACTTGGAAAATGAGGCAGCCATTATCTTGTGCCAATTGGAGATGTATTTTCCACCTTCATTTTTTGACATCATGGTTCATTTGATTGTTCATCTAGTGAGGGAGATTAGATTGTGTGGCCCTGTTTATTTAAGGTGGATGTACCCAGTTGAGCGATACATGAAGATCTTGAAAGGATATATGAAGAATCCACACCATCCCGAAGCATCTATTGTTGAAAGGTATGTTGCAGAAGAAGCTATTGAGTTTTGTATAGACTACATGTCAGAAGCGGAACCTGTAGGGCTTCCGAAATCTCGTCATGAAGGAAGATATGATGGGAAGGGTACACGAGGTATCACTGTTAAGAGCATGGATCGGGAGGAAGTGCTTCAAGCACATTTGTATATATTGAATAACACTGATGAGGTTGAACCATACTTATGTGAGCACAAAAGCATCATCAACGAAACTTATCCTAGAATGAATGAAAAATGGTGTTTGAACAAGCATAATAAGACTTTCTTGAACTGGTTTAAAGAAAAAAATTGCAAAGGATGGTACTGCTTCTGAAACATTAAAATGGCTAGCACAGGGACCTAACTTTGATGTCATATGCTGGAGTGGGTACGATATCAATAAGTTTTCCTTCTATACAAAGTCCCAGGATGACAAAAGTACTATGCAAAACAGTGGGGTTATGGTCGTCGCTGAGTCCATGCATTTCTCTAGTTCGAAAGATAAAAACCCTGTTATGGCATCCGTTTCATACTTTGGGATCATTGAAGAGATCTGGGAGGTTGATTACACGAAGTTTAGAGTGCCTGTTTTTAAATGTCAGTGGGTCGACAGTAACAATGGTGTGCAAACCGATGAGTTAGGATTCAAATTGGTGGACCTTAATAAGGTAGGTAATAAAGACGAGCCTTTCATCATGGCATCCCAGGCAAAACAAGTGTTTTATATTCGTGATCCTTCTAACAAAAGGTGGTCAGTGGTTCTCCAGGGAAAAAACACGTATAATAGTAGTGAGGGAAATCAAGATTCAACTCTTGATATTTCTGACACTCCTTCTTTCTCAACACGGGTGCCTGATTTCAATGAGGAAAATGAAGTGGACGATGTACATGCTACTCGTAATGATCACCAAGAAGGGTTATGGGAGAACGTTACTACTTGACCACAGTGTAAGTTTAGTTTGAGTTATGTTTAAAGTCATATTATATGTTTACGTTGATATTTATAAGTTATGCTTACGTTGATTGATATTTATAAGTTATGTTTGATATTTATCCTGACATACTGACTTTTTGTTTTTGTCTAAACAGGTATACATGGCTGATCCTGAGGATATCCCTCCTTCATGCAGTGGGTCGGAGACCCCGTCTTCGGGTAGAAAGGGTAGACGTGCCACACGAATGAGGAATTTGACTGCCAACCGTGGTTCAAATCAAAAGATAACAATCGACTTTGATTGTAACCTCAATCCTATTGGGCCAATGGCAGAGCAGTTTATTAGTTTTGTGGCGACCCTTGCTCGAAGCAGGCCTAGCATACTTATTGAGCGTTGGAAAGATGTACCTCAGGGCGTGAAGGATCAGATATGGGAGAGTATTCTGGTATCTATACTTTTCCGTCCTGTGTTTATATATACTTTATTAATATCATACAGTAATTCGTTGATTCTTTTGTTGTTAATGTAGCTCACATTTGACCTGCCGGATACGACGAATATGAAGAAGTGTTGGATAAAGTATGCTGGTGAGCGTTGGAGGGGTTTTAAGGTGGACCTGGGCAGATACTATGTATTCAATCCACGCTGTGAAAAGAACCCACTTGAGGTGTACCCGTTTCTTGACCAGGCGATGTGGGATCGCTTTGTTCAGAGCCGACATGATCCCAGCTTTCAGGTTAACTTATTTGAGTTGTCTCCAAATTTATGTAATTTCATTAATTTTATTAATTTACTGATGTAATTTAATTGTCTTCTATTTATAACAGGAGAAGAGGAAAAAGGGGTAGGAAAACCAAAGCAAGAATGTCTACCCCCATGTACTGTCTCGTGGGGGATATAAAAAGCTTGCTCAGACCATGGTGGAAGAGGAAAAGAAAGCATGTCAGGAAGCAGCATCTCAGGCAGATCCTAATGCTGAAAATCATCCTGAAGTTGTTGATCCACCTCCACCCCCACGCCATCGTAAATGGAAGAGGGCCCGACAAAGAAAAACGGGACAATATACATCTGAGGAGGCCCGCCAAGTAGCTGAGAAGATTGTAAGTGTAGTTTGAATTGTAATTGTGATTTTAACAATGTTACTTAATTGTAATGTGACCTAATATTTTATATGTTGCAGGATGCCTTGGACGAGCAGGCCACTCGAGGAACCTTTGTTCCTAGAGGACGTGAGGATATCTTAACTGCTGCCATCGGTAAACCAGACCACCCGGGCCGTGTCATTGGTGTTGGATGGGGCGTTGGCATTCGCCAATACCATGGTTCATCTTCACACCAACGCCACAGGGATGTTGCTGCAGATAGAGAACGGCTAAAACAGGAGATTACAGATGAGCTTAGACAGGAGATGACCCAGCAGTTTAACCAGCAGATGGCAATAATGGCTGCTATGTCCCAACAATTCACAAGTGTCCAACCCTCTGTCCAACCCTCTGTCCATGTGAGCACTAAGGGCTCATGTGATCCTCCTCATCAGCCTGATGATGATGATGATGATGATGATGATGCCCCAGATAGGTGTGAGCTGAATGTTGATGATCATCATGATATTCTGCCTAAAAGGTCAAATCCAGGAAGACCAGAGAAATCTGCTCCTGCCAAGGTATTCATTTGACCATTCAATTAATTACGAATGAAATAACTTAACTGTGATTACTAATGTATATCTTTTTTGTTGTTTAGGGGAACGACAAAGGGGATCCTGGTGATGTTTTTCAACGTCTTGCTATAAAGCTTGTCACCATGGAGGTTGATGCAGCTTTGGTAAGGTTGGAACATGATGGCAGGGCGGATGACAATCTGTATATCCCAAAGAAGGAACTTATGGAGATGGCGCTCGACCATGAAATGGCTAGTGCTCACCACATCTCGTTATGGTGCACGTAAGTACATTTTATTTATAAGTTAAATAATTAAATTTTAAATACTATGATAATTAACATATACTATCAATATATTAGGTATCTGCATCGCATGTTAGCTAATCAGGGCAACCTCACCCTTTATGGGTTCATTGACCCCATGCTCATTCAGGGTGATGTTCTCCTAGCATCAGAAGACCCGGTCGCCACCATACGTGATATAGTTGCCCGAGACCATCATCAGTTCTACCTTGCGCCTTATCTCTATAAGTAAGTACCAGTTATTTAATTATAACTATATATGACTTAGTCACTAATTGTTTCGCAAATGCAGACGACATTGGCAGTTGTTGATCTTGTGCCCTCGTGTGAATGTCGTGGTCTTCTTCTGCTCGATGGGACATAGGCCGGCGAATGAACTGAAGAACATCATGGAAACGTAAGCATTAAAATAAGTTAGAATCAGTAATGAAGTTGTTTTAATTATCTGAAATCTATTAGATATACTTTAATTAATGTGTATTTTCTTATGATAGGTCTATTGATGCAAGCCGCATGCTGTGTGGTGAAAGGCGTCGGCCTATTAGATGGATTATTCCTAACATAAGATATTTATTAGTTCAAACGCTTCAAGCGTAGTGGGTATAATTATTGATTTCTATTTAATTTCTCATATTCTAACTGGGTTTCATTTGTACGTAGTCTCATAGACAATGTGGATCATGGGAATGTGGATACTATGTGATGAAGTGGATGGTCGAAATTATCTCCTCCGGTATCACTGAAAGATGGCAGGAGGTAAATGCTAATTGGTAACAATTAGTTGTAACAATTATATATAGATTCGTTATATGTTTAATTTTAGTTTATTACTTAAAAGATATAATCTTATGTCCAATTAAACTTGCAGATATTCAACAATCCGACTCCACTCTCTGATGCCGACATAAAAAATATAAGGATACGTTGGGCAACTTTCTTTCTTGAAGTGTACTAACATTAGTTTGTATGTAGTTAGTATATAAACGCATCATGTACTAGCTATAGTGTACTTTTGACGGATATATGTTTTGACATGAAATCTATAATATATCATATGTAGCTTTTTGGTTTCTAATTATCTTTGTTGTCTGAATGTTATTGAATATATTTATTGTTAGTAAACTTTTAATTTAGTGTGTTTTGGTTGTACACAAATGATTATGTAGACAATATAGATTCTGTATTGATCTGGATTACTGGATTACTGAAACAGAGGAAAGGACTGTCAATACTAAAAAGGATTATTTTTTAAAAAAAAAAAAACTAAAATTCACATCGGTTTCTGAAAAAACCGATGTGGTAACCCCAATTTTCCATATCAGTTTTCATAAAAACCGATGTGGTAACCCAACTTTCCACATCGGTTATATTAAAAACCGATGTGGAAAGTTGGGTTATCACATCGGTTTTTCTGAAAACCGATGTGGAAAATTGCTGAAAAGGATATGTGGCTTGCTGAAACAGACTTTTTTACATCGGTTTTAAAACCGATGTGAAAACTGGTAATAAACCACATCGGCCTTTTCAACATCAGTTTGAAAACCGATGTGAAAAGCAAAAAAAAACCGATGTGAAATCCCTTTTCTGCACTAGTGACACCTCCGAAATTAAATTTCTGGACACTTTCATAATTTAATTTTCGGAAGATATACGGTTGTCACGTATAGTTGATTGAGTACTTGAAACTTGGAGGATGTCATTAATGGAGTTTAAGGTTTAGGAAGACGAACAACCAAAGAAGAGATAGAAAAATAATTTTTTTTATTGATTGTTAATGACTTTTTGATAGTGTTATAAAATTTATGGCGAATGGACATTGTTAGCGTTCATAAAGTTTAATGACATGTTTGTTTAAGATTCATTACAACGCAAACGAGGTTATGCAGCTTTCCAATGCAATTTTTTGAAAGCTCAGGGTCACAGCTTTCATTCAAAGCAATTCTAAATGGCAATTTACCACATTGGAATTGGAACTTTAAAACAAACAAGCTGCAACTTGACAAAAATAAAAATTAAAGAACTAAGTTTAACAAAACAAATAATTAATTTAGGGAAAAAAACTGATTATGAATAATAGTTAAAAGTAAATGATAGAAAAAATTGTTCAACTTATTCTACGCATTGTTCATCTCATAAAAATTTACCCAGTGCTGTTCACTTCATAAAGTATTTATTAATAAAAAAAATTCGTAATTTTTCCGCAAAATTTTTCATTGATGCAATTTATTGTTTTAACTATCAAGCTGAATTCATCATAGATAAGTTTGTTCCCTTAATAAAAAAACTATCAAGCTGAATTATCAATAGTGATTATAAGGTCGGCTTGGTGGTTTGGGTGGGGGAGTTAAGGAGTTGAGTGATAAGAAGGTTGATGGTTCAAACCTCACCCAGTAACAAAATACTGACATTAACATTAATATTTGCCTATAAAAAAAGTTGAATCATCAATTTTAACAATACTAGTTTGATGGACCCTTGCCATGCACAGGGAATATGCTAATTTTTTAGGATTTATTTTTAAATATATAATTGTTTAATTCATGTTTTGTGGCTTAAAATTTTTTGTGGGAAATATATAAAAAGATGTTAAAAACATATTTTATCTGAATCGCCGATCATAAATTGTAAGAAATATTAATGTTTTCTCTTCTCTCTTGAAAATCGATGTGATTTATTTCTTCTCTTTACCCGGTGCAAGTTATTCATTTTTAGAAAATATATTTATTTATCATATTATTTTTTCTTCTCTCTAGAAAATTTATTTGATTTAATTATCTTCTTTTTCCTGCGCAAGTTAAGCATATTAAAAAATATATGTATCTATCATATTATTTTTTATTCTCTCTTGAAAACCTATTTGATTCATTTATTCTCTTTTTCCGTGCAAGTTAACCATCATTAAAAAAATATATTTATTTATCATATTATTATTTTCTTCTCTCTTGAAAATCTATTTGAGTTAATTCTCCAATTCTCCCGGTGCAAGTGAACGATTTTTAGAAAAAATATATATTTATCTATAATAATATAGATTCATGAAATTTTATAATTTTTTTTAAAGGAAAAGTTTCTAAAATTTTAAAGAGTATTAAAAGTGAATTCGAACTATCGTTGGATGCATCAAAATTCGAATAAATCTCTTTAACTCAAATTTGGATATTTAATAATTTCATTTGATAATACGATATCATGTGTATTAAAGAAGATTTGAATTAAATTGCGTTTTTCTTAGAGGTTGACATGTGAAAAAACATTCAATAAGATTATATTCTTAAATGTATATAGTATAGATAGATGAACGGAAGAGAATAAATCACATATTCAAATAAATGTTGATCAAAGTGCATAATTCTAAATGGAGAATGATGTTTAGTACGATAAAAATTTTGTACAGCGACGTACGAATTTAAAACTTCATTTATTACATCATGCGTTTTATTAACCATTGGAGATTGGTTTTGCTTTAATTCGTATAATGCATTCAGCAAAGATTTTCAAACCATTTAGCACTTCCCATTCTAAATTTCGAAGTCACCCTTATTTTTATGTTTAATCTTTAGCTTTTCAATTCTTTTTAAAGGGTATGTTTCCTTTGAGCCTAACTTGTGGAGTAGTTGTTGAAGTTTATATGTTTGGATCTCCGGTACGACGCAACCAACACGCGTATACTATTAGTGTGAGTTTAGATGATCATGTATTTGATAAAAGTGATTTTGAATGAAATTGATTTTGAAAAATTAATTTTGTTAGAATTAAGTTTGAAGTGAAATGATTTATGTTTGGATATTTTTGTTTTAAAAGCCAGTTTAATGTAAAATATAGTGTAAATTTTTTAATTCAATGCAAAAGCTAACTTTTTGTAGCTTCTAATCAGAATCGTTTCTGAAGGCAGAATCAATTTTATTAGACAGTAACCAAACACCTTATTTTTACTAAAATCATATTTGACAGGGGACATAATCAATTCTAGAGATTTTCATTATGAAACTAAACACACTCTTAGTAGCTAATGCCTGCGAGACGCAATTCTAAGGCAAGCATGCATACATAGTTCCACGCGGCAGAGTAAGTACATATCTAATACTATATCACATGGCAGCGGTGACCTCTGCATGATTTTATAGTGCGACCATATAGGGTCCCATTTTTTAAGGGGCACTAAATTTTTTTTTACTTAGTATATATACTAATGTATATATTAAAATAAAAAATTTATATAGTTAATTTTTTTACTTGAGGGCCCGATTGTTTTTAAAAATTCAAGCCCAAAACTCGACTAGCCTTATAAGTGGGAGTGTGAATAGACCGTCCTTTTTACAATTAATTTTATATTTTAATTAAATGTGTAATATACAATATAAAAAAAATTATTTTTATTATAAAATTAATATATTATTACTTAATTCTAAAAAAATGGAAACTCTGTGTGTGATCACTCTCATTCTCCCTTCGAATTAGAAAGTAGAAACCCTTTGTTTTGTCCCTCCTTCTACGTGACTGACTGACTAGGTATCTTGGAAGGCACTTCTCGTCATCATATTACATTCATTATTGTTCTAATGAAGAAAAGCAAGATAGGAGTTGGTTTGTTTATTCAAAAGAATTAGATTTTTTTTTTTTTTTTTGCTGTAAGTTATTTGGTACAAGTCATATAACAAACCACAAATGAAGGTTTTAATGATTGGAATCAAACCACTATTTTTGCTATAATTTATTGCAGTTTGCTACTGTAATCTTTTTCTTTTATTCGGTAATATTTTGTTTCACTTGAGGTTGTATTAAAATAATTAATGACTAGTTTTTTGCATCTCGCACGTGCGTGCGCACACACACATGATTATATATATATATGGAGCAACTCAAGTGAGAGGAGTGTGTTATTATGAGAGATGAGAGGAGTAAATCTGGATCTTTGGATCATACATGAATGGTCAAGACTAGAACATAAAGTCACGTGACTTTTTTAAGTGATCACATGACCACCAACTAACTTTTAATCCTGACCATCCATGTATGGTTCAATGGCCCAGATTTGCTCCTCTCACTCTTGCAATAATGCATTCCTCTCACTTGAGGAGCTCCATATATATATATATATATATATATATATATATATATAATTAACTTATAAAAAAAAAAGGGGGTACCATTTTCTCAATTTATACTGAACACCCAAAATCTTAAAGAGGGGCCTGTCACATGGTTCATATATCTATAGTTGGAACATGAAACCCAAGCCACCACTTCTGCTGCCAAAGCCCATCATTTTGGTTATCGATTTTCAAATTTTATTATCATACATATTTTAACGTTAATGATATTTTGGCCAGATAGTTAGGGTGTGAGAGTTAAAAAGTTAAATGATAAGAAGGGGGAGGGTTCGATCCTCACCTCTACTAACTTTTAATAAATACTAATATTTACCTATAAAAAGAAAATTAATGATTCGATTAAATAAGCCAATTAAGGAGACAATAGTTTCGTGCAAGCAAGTCTATAACATCCTATTTCGGAAAAAGTTTAAGAAAAAGCCGGTGACAAATCAACTACGGAAAGTGTACCCAAGTTGCTTTACAAGTCAGCTAATGTGTCCCAGACACAAAGATGACCAAAAAGAGCATGCATAGATAAATATCATCATGCCATATGCTCATCTTAAAGGTTGGGGCACACTCATGTGCATCCACTCACTGTCCCAAAATAATAAATATCAATAAGGCATGCATTTAAAAACTTGTCTGCTTCTTCCCCTGCCGTGTATCTCTTACTAACGTGCTTTTTTGTTTTTTTATTAATCAAAAAGTTGTATTCATAAGAGTACTCAAATCATGTACAAATGGAGCGAAATATAAGTATTTACAAATAATACCCGTAAAATATATGTATTTACTAACGTGTTTAACTTAATTTTTGTCAGGAGCTGAGGTAACTCAACTGATTTTAGCTAATGATACAAGTAGTTGAAGGAGTTGGAGGTCCTTGATTCAAACATTTGTAAAAGAAAAAAATTATCATAACATCTGACATACTAACATCTGCATATAGAAAAAAAAAAAACTTAATTTTTGTCAATGAAATTAATAAATTAAGTTCTTGTTCTTAATTTGAAAAAAAAAAAAAAACTATTTCTCTCAGAAGTCAGAACCTCAAGTAATTGATGGTTTTCTAATAACTATATATTTATTTTTAGAACATTTAGTGAGTCAACATTTAAATATATTTTAATTAATTAATGATAAATATACCATTATTTTTTTTTGAAAAGAATAAATATACCATTACTTATTCACTTTAAAAATAATTCTATTTTAGAAAAGCGTTTTTCCATTTCACATATTAATAAAATCAGGATCGTCCTTAAGATTTTGGGTGTCCTGTGCAAACTGAGAAATCAGTACCCTTTTTTATAAGCCAAATATATATATATATATATATATATATATATATATATATATATATATATATGTGTGTGTGTGTGTGTGTGTGTGTGTGTGTTTTTACGCACGCGTGTGAGGTGCAAAAAACTAGTCAGTAATTATTTTAATACAACCTCAGGTGAAACAAAATATTACCGAATAAAAGGAAAATATTACAGTACCAAACTACAATAGATTATAGCAAAAATAGTTGTTTGATTCCAATCATTATAATCTTCATTTGCTAAGTGATTTGTTCTATGACTTGTATCAAAAAACTTAAAAAACAAAAAACTCTTTGTAATCTTTTGAATAAACAAGCCAACTCCTATCTCACTCTTCCCCATTAGAACAATAATGAATATAATATGATGACGAGAAATACCTACCAAGATACCTAGTCAGTCACGTAGAGGGAGGGACAAAACAAATGGTTTCTACTTTCTGATTTGAACGGAAGAAGGAATATGAGAGTGGTCACACACAGAGTTTCAATATTTTTAGAATTTAGTAATAATATATTAATTTCTAATTTTTTTTACATTGTATATCCATTTAATTAAAATATAATATTAATTATAAAAAGGTCGGCCTATTCCCACTCTTACTTACTAGACTTGTCAAGTTTTGCGATTTTCATTTTAAAAAATAATTGGGCCCTCAAATAAAAAATTTTATTATATACAATAGTATATATATATATATATATATATATATATATATTAAATAAAAAAAAATTGATGCCCCTAAAAAAATGGGTTCGATGCCATGGGACACCACTAAATCATGCCATGGGACACCACTTGATAAAATCCATCGTCATATTTATTCAGCAAAAGATAACGATCCAAGAGTATTTTTCCCCTCCCACTTTGGATATCTTTATCACGTAGTCGTAGTGGCAAGGTTCCGCTTGAAAACGACTCCTTTTCTATATTCAACGTAATCAGTAGGTGTATCATGACTGTGAAGAAAAGTTGTCTTCAATGGATAATTTCAACAAATATTAAAATAAAAGCCACGTGCTGTTAGTGTTATAAAAGAATATTCCTAAAAGAAATGCACGAATTTCTTACCAGTCTCTTCCGGCTCAATCATAGCCCTCGAAATACAGCAGTGTTAAAATTCTTGAGGAAGAACTTTGCCGTCCTTATGGTCTTACTCGACTCGAGGGATTAGTCTTCACAGTTGCGCGGGAAAGATACTCCGAGAAACAAAAAAAATTAGTTTTAAACTGGAACATGAAAAATGTTTTTTGAATAGTGGCTTTTGATATTCAATATAAATACTATAGATTAATTAATATGTGTGTGAATAAATATTAAAATATACCATATTTTAAAATAAAATAAATCAGTTATATATAAATATAAAAGATAATTATCAACTGTGATAACAAATATTGATTAGTGTTTAAATAATAAAGTTAGTATTGTAAACAAAATTTAAAAAGTTATTTAAATATTAATATTCAGGTGTCGTGTCTATTTCCAACAAAAGTTTTTATTTTCATTCTTCCAAAGTTCTATAATAAAAGGAAAATGTTACACACAAAAATAAAAAATAAAACTAAAAGAGGAAAATGGAGCCAGGGAGGTGGCAATGCTCATGCCGCATTGCCGCATGCATTTTCATTGCAGCATGATAAGTTATGGTTCCAATCACCTTTATCTGTGGGAGTCGTCTAATATATATACTCACAATAATAATAAGTTGGAGGATTATTTTTATTTTTTTTGGTTCACTTAAACCGGTGCAACACTATCCTCTGCAATATAATATTAAAAATTGTATCCTGAAGATATTTTACTAACAATATATATAAAAAAAAAACCGTTATAAGGATTGAGAATAAATAGAAACAATAATAGAGGCCTGTCCTGTCCTTGATGAATCATTGAGACCCAACTCACCTAAGCTTTCTTTTAGCAAAAAAAAAAAATAAAAACAATAATAAATGGTCGTGTATAAACACGGCACGGCCTTATGCTATTTGCAAAAAAAAAATAAAAAATCATGCACATGTATATTAGACACAATATGATATCACAAAAAAAAAAAAAAAAAACTTGATTTTGTCAAGTAAATATATGACAAATGTTAACGAGTGCCTTAAGAACATTGTTTAAGAAGTTTAAAAAGTAAATTTTTATAAAACGTTGTATCACAAAAAAAAAAAATTTGATTTTGCCTTGTAAATATATGAAATATGTTAACGAGTAATTTAAGGACATTGTTTAAGTCTAAAAAAAGGGTTTTTTAATAAAAAATTGTGCATTTAATATTATTGGAAAGAGATGAACTTAACTTTTTAATGAATAATTATCTTGTTTAGAATCCTTAAACAATGTCCTTAATTAGGACACTCATTAGCAAAATCCTAAATACATAGATAAGACATGAGTTTTTTTTTTTTAACCAAAAAAAAAAAAGACACGATTTTATTTTATAAAAAATTAAATAAAGCACAATGGTGTCTGTCTTAGAAATTTTGTTTTGGTAAATAAGAAGAAACCAACTTCTCCCACGAGCAAGTGCAGCATATTTTAGCGACTGAAAAACCATCTGCAGCATTTTAGTTGCAGCACACGAGAGACCTTTTTCCATGTCATTCGGGACTATCTTGTGGGCATCCAGAGAGAAGACAGCTGCAGTGGAGTTTAACTTTTAAGGGATTTGCATTAATTTCCAGTATTTAACAATTCACACATTCACATATTAATAGAGAAATGATAAATGAACACATTTTTGGGACATCAAGTATCGACACCATATGGTGGTGTGTTGTTTTTAAGTGTTAAATACATATAATAAGAGAGAAAAAATAATAAACAAGTGTAAATACATATATATATATATATATATATATACATGATGTGGGACACCAAAAGTGTGTCCAACTATCATTACTCTTAATGTATTGTGAATCAATTTCAAGCTTTCTTGTAGTGATTGACTCAACGGTATATTAATTAGGGGTGTTCGTTGATTCGGATCGGTCTAATGAACTCAAAAATTTGAATCGAACCAATTAATTTGGTTTGGATTTTTTTAGTGTTCGAGTTTAAGACAAACCAAACCTTATGATAATCAGTGATATATAATATTTTAATATTTGGACCAAACTGTAACTTTTTAATTTTAAGGTACCAGAGTGGTGAAACCAAAAAATAAGATATAGTTATGACCAAAAAGTGTAAACTATGAAGAAAAATGCATAAAGGTAGTAGAGCATAATTCGGTAGAATATGATTGTATTCTATTGATTGTAATATATTGTTTAAATACAAAAAGGATGTAACCGAAAAAGTTGAAACATAAAATTAAAAGTACAAAGATAAGCATAAGATGAAACTAAACTAAAAGATGAGAATCCTAGCTATCAGATGAAGTGTAACAATAAGATATTAACAAGAAGTAACGAGAAGATAACTTTGTTGATAATAACACGTTGGTAGCTGATAACACTCCCCCTCAAGATGGGGTGTGTAAGTTGGATAACCCCATCTTGCTCTTGAGACGCAAGAATTGATCTTTGCCCAAGGACTAGGTAAACAAATCAGCAATTTGGTCTGCAGAACTGACCTTCATAGTGTTAGTTAGACCGGAAGCAATCTTTTCACGAACAACATGGCAATCGATCTCAATGTGTTTAGTACGCTCGTGATACACTAGATTAGAAGCAATATGAAGCGCAGACTGATTGTCACAAAACAGTGGTATCGGTGTTGAACGAGAGAGACCAATGTCATTCAAAAGATATGAGAGCCGAGTAATTTCGCAAGTTGCATTGGCCATTGCTCTGTATTCTGCTTCGATTGATGAACGGGAGACTACAGGTTGTTTCTTTGTCTTCCAAGAGACTATACTGGAACCTAGAAAAATGCAATAACCAGAGGTAGAGCGTCGAGTAGTAGGACAACTAGCCCAATCTGAATCACAGTAGCCTTGGAGAGATAAATCTGAATTGGAAGGGAAAAAAAAGACCTTGACCAGGTGTGGTCTTTAGATAGCGAAGAACACAAACAGCAGCATTCATGTGTGGTTGGCGAGCAGCATGCATGAATTGGCTTAAAATGTTGACAGAATAAGCAATGGAGGACGTGTCACTGAGATAAATAAGACAACAAGACGATGATATGGGGCAGGATCAGTTAACACAGTACCATCCGAAGGAGATAATTTCAGATTTTATTCCATGGGAAAGTCTAATGGTTTGGTAGCAATAAGACCACTATTAGAGATGATGTCAAGAACATATTGACGTTGAGATAAAAATAGACCCTGCTTTGATCTTGCAACTTCAATACCCAAAAAATACTTTAAGAGTCCCAAGTCTTTAATTTTGAAATGTTTGTGCAAAAGATCCTTAACCAATCTTATAAGAAGTAAATCTGAACCTGTGAGCACAATGTTCCGTGATGCTTGTTTAAGACCATATAATGACTTGTGTAGCTTACAAACAAGGGGCTCCCCCTGACGCCTAAAACCTGGGGGCAATTTCATATAGACATCTTCATGCAAATCACCATGTAGAAAAGCATTATTGACGTCAAGTTGATGAAGAGGCCAATGTTTAGCAGTAGCAACTGAAAGAAGTACTCGAACTGTGACAAGTTTAGCAACCAGGGCAAAAGTATCAAAATAATCTACCCTTTCAATTTGGGTATAACCTCTAGCAACTAATCGTGCCTTATACCGTTCAGTGCTACTATCAGAATTGCGTTTAATTTTGAACACCCATCGACAACCAATTGGTTTTTTTCCCTGCAGGTAGTGAAACTAAAGACCAAGTTCTGTTTTCACATAAAGCATCAATCTTAGACTACATTGCATTACGCCATTCTGGAAATTTCTTAGCCTCAGAATATGATTTTTGCTCAAACTCAACAGCTAATGAAGAAAGAAAGGAACGATGCTTGGAAGAAAAGCGATGATAAGATAAGAAATTACAAAGGTGATAGAGAGTACCAGAAACAGGGTCGGAAGAGGGCGTCTGTGATGAAGTGAGAGAGCACATGTAGTCGTCGAGGTATCGGGGACGTTGTCGTGTTCGTGTTGGATGATTAGGTGCTGACGAGGAAGAAGCTTGAACAATTGATGATGGCGCATCATGGTCTACGGCAAGTGGTGGAGGTGCTGACGAGCAAGGGGTTTGTACATTGGAGGACGGCGTAGGTTCTATGGCGGGCGGTGGAATCTGAACATTGGGTGCCAAAGATGTGTCAATGACAGTTGTGATGAGGAAGTCAGGCGGTGGGAAGATTGTTGGAAGAGAGGCAAGCGGTGGAGAGGCTGTTTGGAGAGAGTCAAGCGGTGGGTCATTGGCTGGGAAGGGATAAAGAATGGGTGATGTAAATTCTTCTTTAGGTGGCAGCAGTAAAACTAAAGGAGATTGTGTAGCATTAAGCATTTTGTATGGAAAAATATGTTCATGAAAAATAGCATCTCTTGTTACATAAATTTTTTTGAAGTTAAATCAAGTATTTTGTAACCTTTTTGACCATGGGGATATCCTAAAAAAATTCCTAGAGAAGCACGATCATCAAATTTGTGATTGATGTGTGTGTTGCGGCCATATACCAAACAACCAAAAACCCGAAGATGAGAAAGATTTGGTTTTTTATTAAATAATATTTCATGAGGTGTATGGCCTTTGAGAACTGCAGTAGGTAGACGATTAATTAAATAAGTAGCAGTTAATACAAAATCACCCCAAAAATCTAAAGGCAAGTTGGATTGAAAACGCAAAGCATGTGCAACATTTAGTAAATGTCTATGTTTACGCTCGACAACACCGTTTTGTTGTGGAGAATAAGCACAACTTGATTATTATAACACTCCCATGTTTTTTTAAAAAAGATGAATTTGGGAATTAAAAAATTTACGTGCATTGTCGGATTGTATTTTTTGAATATGTGTTTGAAATTGTTTTTGAGGGATGATTGTATTGACTTCACTTTTGTGTTGCATGAGAAAAACCCATGTACTTCTAGAAAAATCATCAACCACAGTAAGAAAAAATTTTGCACCAGAGGAATAAGCTTTATTGTAGGGTCCCCAAACATCAAAATGTACTAATTCAAAACATTCAACAGTAGAAATGCTACTTAAAGGAAATTTTAAACGAGTCTGTTTTGCCAAAGGACAAACAGTACAAGTACATTTATTTGAAAACTTAATGCTGGAATCAATATTATTGAATTGTGGAGGTAAAGTTGAGGCTGGATGTCCTAAGCACCAGTGCCATAAATCAAAATGAGAGCCAAATGAAGCAGCGGAGAGAAAGGAGGTAGAAGAGTTGTCCATGAGATAGAGACCCCCATGTTGCTCACCCATCACAAAAGTCCTCTTCGTCCTCTGATCTTGTAAAAAACATGAAGTAGGAGTAAAAGTGACCCAAAGTGTCACGGGAAAGTTTGCTAATGGACAAAAGATTAAATTAAAAAGATGGGACATGCAAGACATGTGGTATTAATAGACCAGATTTTAAATAAATGGAACCAATATGATGAATTGGAACAAGTTTGTTGTCAAGTAATTTAATAGAAGAAGAGACTTTGGTATATGAATGAAAAAGTGAAAGATCAGATACCATATGATCAGTTGCACCTGAATCTAAAATCCAGAGAGAAGAACACGGTTTAAAAGAGGTACCTGCAAAATTTGCTAGAGGTTGATCATTACCAGTCTTAAGAAGAGAGAGTAATTGCTGTATCTGAGTCTGAGACAAATTAACCGAAGGCTGAGAATCTGGAGATGAAGCAATTGCAGCAGCAGTTGGATGAGCTTGTGGAGCAGAAGGTCTTGAGCCTCGACTATCACAAGAAGGTTTGGTATTGCCATATCGAGAAGGAGCCATGAACGATGAAAAAAAGGAAAAAAGGATCGAATTTTAGGCTGATACAATGTAAAATATGAAGAAAAATGCAGAAAGATAGTAGAGCATAATTCGGAGGAATATGATTGTATTCTATTGGTTGTAGTATATTGTTTAAATACAAAAAGGATGTAACCGAAAAAGCTGAAACATAAAATTAAAAGTACAAAGATAAGGGTAAGATGAAACTAAACTAAAAGATAAGAATCCTAGCTAATAGATGAAGTGTAACAAGAAGATATTAACAAGAAGATAAGTTTGTTGATAATAACACGATAGTATCTGATAACAAAAGGAGTATTTTAGTCAAAAGAAAACGTTATGTGTAACATCCCAAAAATTGACTACTAGTTAATTTGATAGGAATTAAATTATTAGAATTATTATGTTTCAATTTTGAAGTGCTTAAATTCTTGTAAGTGGCTAAAAAAAAGGTTAAATAGATAGTTTGAGTGTTTTAGGCCCAATTTCACATAATAGACTTCCTATGACTTGATACCTAACTTCAGATGGATATTTCGTAACCAAAGAGAACTTGATTGGATTCGAGGTCTTCATAATAAATGTAGCTCTGTCTCTTAGCTTTCCATAGACACCAAATTCGTCCAAATTGGATTCTTGTAGCTCAAGTTATGACCAAATTCGTACACACTATTCATATTCCAGCGCCAGAACCGTTTTTAAAAATTCTATCCCCGTTTTGACCATGTAAACGTCCGTTTCAGATTTTGTCATCTTCATAAAAGTTGTAGGTAATTATTTTATCTTTCCAACGATATAAAGTTTATAATTTTTGGATGTTTATAACTCAAGATATACGCGAAATATAGCATGATATGCACAGTAAGCGGGCTTAGCGCGTTTTTATACGTTTTGAGCTATTGGTGGCTCTATAAATAGAATCTTAACACTCTTAGGGTGCGTTTTTGAACCCTAATTACACCTAGAAACTCAGAAACGGCTAAGAAGAGAAGAAATTCAAGTATTAAGAAGAGAGAGTTGTGGAAGAAGGAGTCTAGGAAGAGGAAGATGAGGAGAACTCTTGGGAAACGTTAG
Organism: Echinosophora koreensis; assembly: GCA_035048595.1. Lineage (NCBI taxonomy): Eukaryota > Viridiplantae > Streptophyta > Magnoliopsida > Fabales > Fabaceae > Echinosophora > Echinosophora koreensis. The sequence goes on along the minus strand of JAPCYP010000016.1, from coordinate 3,752,093 downwards.
GATTCATCGTAGGAAACGCTTAGAGCTATTTGGAGGTCTTTAAGAGGTGAGCAAAAACAACCTTTTCTCAACCTTCCATGGTGCAAATGTTTTGGGGAAACTGAGTTTTTAATTTAAATTATGATTTTAGAGAGTTTTGAATGCAAGAACCAATAGTTGATCAAATCCTATTTTCTAAATTGGGGGTTTTGTATAAAAACGAAATTAATATTAAATTAAGTGATTATTACTATGAGTTATGTGATTATATATGAAATTGGTATGAGTTTATGGTTGATTGATATGTCTTTATATGTTATATGATGTTATAGTGTTGTCGTGACATGTTTTATTATGTTATATGATGTGATAGTGTTGTCATGACATGCTCTGTTATGTTATATGATGTTATCGTGCTATTGTGACATGCTCTGTTGTGTTATATGATTATATGATGTTATAGTGTTGCCGTGACATGCTCTTTTACTATATATGATGTTTTAGTGTTGTCGTGACATGCTCTGTTATATTATATGAAGTTATAATGTTGCCTCGGCATGATATTATATCATTGTTAGTGATACATGGAGTCTGAGAACCCATTTAATGGTCATCTGGGATGACACTTGCATTATGCATGAGTTGGTTATTACCTTTCGGGAAGGAATGACGATATACATTCTATTCCGGGAATAGGATGAGAGATATCACCATCTGGGATGAGATATCAAATTATTGAAAATATCCACATCTGGGATGGGATATGAGATACCTCCATCTAGGATGGGGAAGGCAGTGGGACGCCATTGCATGGATATGAGCTCATAAACCTTAGTGGATCTGGGATTCACACCGGTTCTGGGAACCAAAGAGTCAAGTCAAGTGATTATGGGAATCACCGAGTCGTGTTCATAGAGTTGTGTTGCATATAGTATGCATGATTGACATGATTAAAAGCTTCAGATGTGAAGGTTTTGACTGCCGAGTTATCCTTTTAATTATATGTGATTGGAACAATTTTTGCTTATTTTAAAGGGGTTATTATGTATATAATTTTTGCCGGTACCATGGTTGATTTTCCGGTTACCGCGCCGGTTGAGAACAACACTATTTTGCGAACCTTTTTATTAAATTGTTTTTATTAACTGGGATTATAAATCTCATTAAAAGTGTTGTTTTCAGAGCACAAGAACTTCGTCAGTGAGATCAAGGAGACTTGAAGACTTAGTACTTGAGTTTAGCTATTTACTATATTTGGTTAGTATTATGTTCAATAAGGAGCCTTTTGTGGCTGAAACTATATTATTTTATTTTTATTGTTGGGTTATGTTTAGTAGACGCCCGGGTTTTGAGACAATTAAAATTATTTATGTGAGGATTATCTTACCAATGTTTATTTTTAAATTATTGAGATATTTTCTGACATATATAATTTGTGAAAATTTTATTGGAGTATTTATGCCTTATTGAATGTTTTAAAGGATTTTAGAAAATTTATTTGTTGAGTCACTAATGTAACGAAGGGTGTTACATTATGGATGTTGTTGTCATACGAAGGCAAATATCGGGTTTGATTTTTGTTCTTTTGAGAAATTTATACTTTTTTTTTTCAATATTTTATTTTATGTGGTTGGGTATGAACTAATATTTGCTCCTTTAGGGTGCCATTAATAGAACTTTTCGTTTTATGCAAATGTTTTTCTTTAAAGTGATGCACTAGAATCTTATGTGTTTATTATTTTTTTTTCAATTACCCCATATAAATAAGCATACCAATGATATAAATCAGCAATCTAATGGAGTGTTAGGGACTGAGACAAACAGAGATGGATTATATGTTCCTCTATTATCATTTTCATAGACTATTTGATGAGTTTTTCCCCTCAAAAATGAAAAGTAATATCTCAAAAGTCATTAGGGCTAAAATAAGACATTAGTCTTATATATTTGTTCGTTTTCCTCCATGGGATTCTCATTGCACTTAACTTTACGTGTTGTTTGTGCAGACTTGTGATAAGGCCGGAAATGTTGCGGTTCTTGAGCCCAGTTGTCAAAGCTCTTGTGATCCAGATGGTGCAATGAGGGACATATAAGGAATTCTTGTAGGGGCAGGATTTGTGGCACATTCTAATGCACCTTAGAAGAAGAAGAAAAGGTGCACCCGATGCACCTTTTTTTTTATAAGTAATTAGGCATGCAAAAGCATCACTGAAGTGGAAATCATCTCAACTAGGTTGACACCAAAACCATTTCCAATCATTTGCAGCACGCCCAAAAAATTTATTTATTTAAAAAATAAAAAAAAACAAAAGAGACACAAGGGCATGAAACCTGACCCATGTCAAAAGAATTACCTAATTCTAAAATTAGGTAGACCCCACCTATTACAAAAAAAGTCAAGCCTAATAAAACCGGGGATCAAATTCCACCAAGTATAGCACTTAGAGTTTACCCCAAAAGAAGGTAACTTGTCTGCACAATGATTACCCTCTCTAAAAACATGAGATATTCTAAAATCAAAACTAGAGGATAATTAAATACAATTTTTCCACTTAGTCCTAATTTTCCAAGGAACAATTTCAGGATTGGAATATGCCTGGACCACCAAGGAAGAATCACACTCCATCCAAATCCTAGACCAGCCTTTCTCCAAGGCAACATGAATAGCAGCAATTGCTGCATATAACTCAGTAGAGAAGGAGTCAGTTATGCCAAAGTAACATGCAAAACAGCCAAGGACTGCACCACTTTTGTCTCGAAAAATTGCTACTCCTCCAGCATGACCAGGGGAGCCTTTGGCTGCTCCATCTGTGTTTACTTTGATCCAGCCACACATTGGAGGAAGCCAATCGACTTGAGTAATCATAGGTGCTTTGCGGGGATGACCAGAAACACCAAACCACTTTAGGATTTTGAACTTATCAATTGAGTTAAACATGGAATTCTTTGACATAATTTCTGAAAGAGAAACACTAGCCTTTATTTGATTAATTGCTGCTCTGAAAGAGATGTTTGAGCTTTCAAACTTCATTTTATTTCTGGACTTCCAGATCATCCAGATGATGTTGATTACTGCTGCAGATATGGTATCTCTCAACTGACTGCTCCAGTGGTTCTTGCAAACTGAAAGAACAGTGTGAATGCTAGTAGTGTCTATGTGCACACCGATTGCAGAACTGAGCCAACTCCAGAATTGGCAAGCAAATGGGCGTTCAAAGAAAATATGTCTTGTAGATTCAGCAGCCGAGTAACAAAGACTGCAAATGGTGACAACAGTGCAACCTCTCTTTATTAACAGATCTTCTGTGGGCAGCCTGTTGTGAATTAATCTCCAAGTAACAAAGCTCTTGGATGGAGGAATAGCATTGCTCTATATCAGATCAGTCCAGCTACAAAAAGGTTGAGTAGGATGGAAGTGATTGAAAGCATCCTTGAAAGTTAATTCTCCACTAAAAGTGCCTTGCCAGATGAGGTGATCTTGTGCCTTGAATATGGGAATATCTATCTGAGCAAGGTCATTTCTGATATCAGGAACCTATCCAGAAGTTCAATTGGAATATTCCAACTCTTATCATGAATGAAATCTACAACAGTGGACTTTAGAAACTGATGAAGGTTGGGAGGGATGTTCATGTAATCAACCATTGGCTGTGACAACCATTTATCAAGCCAGAAATTAACTGTCTTGCCATCACCAATTTGCCAAGCAGAATTTTCACAAACTATATGCAGATGAGCTTTAATTCCTGGCCAAACAGAAGACTTAATGAAGCTAGTAGCAGGCTTATGCATGTGGGAAAATGTGTTTTTATAGAAAACTGCCCACTCTTTACTAGAGGCAAGCATGTCAAAGGTGAGCTTAAAAAGAGCAGCCTTATTGAGAGATTTCAGTGATTTAACTCCTAGACCACCTTCCTTGAGAGAGTTACTAAGCTTGTGCCAAGCCACAGTGCAAATTTTCCTAGTATTTGAATCTCCAGACCAAATAAAATTTCGAATACCTTTATCCAACTCCTTGAGAAGAGAAGCAGGCCAAAGATAAATTTGAAAGCTATATAAAATCATACTTTGTATAACTGACTTAACAAGTTCAACTCTACCCATAATTGAGAGTAGACAACCTTTCCAAGAAGCTAATTTAGATAGAATTATGTAAGCTATAGGTTGGAGATGAGTTCTTCTAGGCTTACCTTTGAAAATGGGGACTCCAAGATAATTGAAGGGGAGAGATCCAGCATAAAAGCCTAAAGTGCTTGAGAGCTTTACTGACTTTGCAGAAGAGATGTTTCCAGTGATGAATTTACATTTTGACGGACTCGAATGTTGACCTGAGGCTTGAACATAATCAATAAAGAGCTTCATCAAAGCATCAAGACTTCTTTTATTCCCTTTGCAGAAAATTAGCACATCATCTGCATACAATAGATGGCTTGGACAAGACAAGTTCCTTGGACCAGAAGCAGGTTTTACTTGGCCAGAGTCCACGAAATTTGAAATACCACGGCTAAGCACATCCTCTGCCAGACAAAAGAGCAATGGTGAGAGGGGATCACCTTGCCTGACACCCCTTTTACAAGTAAAATAGCCCTCTGACTTGCCATTAACCAAGAAAGAAATTTTTGGTAGAGTGCAAAACTATTTTAACCCAGCTACAGAACTTATCATTAAAGCCAAATGCTTCCAAAACAGAAATAAGGAAGGTCCAATCTAGAGTGTCGAAGGCCTTCTTTATATCTAGCTTCATAGCCAAGTTACCACCAAAGGATCTATGGTCAAGCAAATACGTGGCTTCAGAGGCAATACAAATACATTCTTTAATATTTCTGCCTTTCACAAATCCTCTTTGTTGAGGAGATAGAATCTTTAGAGCAATTTGAGCAAGCCTATCAGCTAATACCTTTGTAATTATCTTGAACTGGAAGTTAGCTAAGGCAACAAGTCTAAAGTCCTCTATTTTATCAGCATTCTGAATTTTAGGGATTAGAACAACCAGATTCGAATTCATATTAGGCATTAGCCATCCTTGAGTGAAAAATTGAATTACTGAATCACAAACATCATGTCCAATATATCCCAAAAGGATTGATAAAAGCAACCTCCAAATCCATCAGGCCCTGGAGCACCTTCATTATTCATACCAAAAACTGCATTTTTAATTTCATCATAGGAGGGCAGTCTGGTCAAGAAATCGTTATCTGAGTCTGTTACAGCAGCTAGCACAGTTCTGCTAATGATGTCATTCTGCTGACAGTCACTAGGAGCAGCATAAAAATTTTCATAGTAGCTAATCAATGCGTGCAATATCACTCTGATTATCAAGAATATCCTCACCTTTCTTTAACATATACATTGATTTTGAGGTATACCTGATTTTAGTAAGTCTGTGGAAGAAGCCTGTGTTTCTATCTCCTTGACAATGCCATTTGACCCTAGACTTCTCTCTCTAGAACTCCTCTTCAATATTCAAAGCCTGATTCAATTCTGTTTGAGCCAAAACTTCTTGCTCCAATAAGTCATCAGCGGCACCACTAGTATCAATTTGGTTCTAAATACTGTCCACAGCAGTTATAGCCAGTTGAACTCTTAGATGAATATTTCCAAAGACAAGTTTATTCCAAGATTTCAACTCCTGTTTAAGAGCCTTTAGTTTCCGAGACAAAATAAACATTGAACAGCCCTTAACTGGTCTTCCCCAAACTCCCTTAACCAATCTTTCCAAGTCCGGATGTCCAATCCACATTTTATGGATTTTGAATGAAGTTGGATAAGTCTCAACCATTTTCTTAGAAGTCATCAACAAAGGAAAGTGGTCTGATTGTGATCTTGCCAAAGTGCAGCACACAGTGGAGTTCGAAGAGTCAAGCCAGGCTTCATTACATAAACTTTTGTCTAACCTTCTTTCTGTTAAGGCTGCACCTCTTCTACCATTGCTCCAAGTAAATTTTGCACCTTTTGTTTGCAGATTATCAGCTTACCAGCATCAGAGAAGGCTTTAAATTCATCACAGGCAGCTCTCATAGGCAAAGAGGAACTCCTTACTTCATAAGATCCCAATACAGAATTGAAATCTCCATTTAGACACCAAGGATCCGGATTACTATCTTGAAGAGTAAGCAACTCACTCCATAATTGTCTTCTTAATTGATAAGAAGTGTTGGCATATACATCAGAGAGAGAAAATACCTGGCCATTGTCACACAGAGAGAAAGAGCAGTGTTGAGAAGAAATGGAAAGCATAATAGGATTTAACTGTATATTACATAATCCCCAAAGATTAGGAATATGATCATTCCTATTATTGGGGCAAAAAATCTTTAAATTAAGCTGATTCCAATAAGAAATAGGAACCTGAGTAACCTCAATCCAAGGTTCAGATAGGAACGCAATATCTGGCTTGTTAGTAAGACAGAGATTCGTAAAAATTGTTCTTGTATCAGAATTACCAAACCCTCTACAATTCTAATAGAGAATCTTTATTAAGCATAATGTTTTGGACCATCCCTTAATCAAGCAACATTCCTTTCTGCTTTGGCAGCCTTTGCAGCCTTTTGCCTAATTCTCTTCTTCATAGACTTAGTAACTACAACAGTGTAACCTGCATCCTGCTGAACATGCAACTCTACTAAGTACTTGCTTGGATCAGCTACAGATATTGGAATAAGTTGTTCATCATCTGATCCCTCTTCATCATTGCTCCAAAGAGTACTAATTATTTGCATATCAGCAGCCACATTTTGATTTCTAATACTGCTAATGGGAGTAACAGGAGATTCTCTAGCTATTAATCTTAAAGCATTATTATTCTCCTTGCTATTATTGCTGACAGTGGCAGATTGAGAGTCTGCTACTATAGTATCATTTGATTTTGAGCTCTGCTCAATATGAATTGGAGACCGAAAGCCTTTATCCAAAATTCTATCATCATGCTGACCCTCTATGACATCTTGATTTCGAGTATCATTGATAGTAGAATTCACAATGTTTTGAATAACATTATTTTGAAGATTGCCTTCCTTAGGATGAGCAAATCCAAGAAGAGGATTCACAGATTTCTCAGCCTCAGGATCAATTAGTGGAACATTATTAACACCCAAAAAAGCTTTTGGGGCAACAATAGTCTCAACTGAAACCAATTTTGTGTGACTGGGACCTACCATATTCACCATATGCACCCTATGCACCTTGATTTCAGATCATTGATGAAGAATAAAATTTGATCTACGGTTATGATGGATGAGTGATAACCTATTAAACCTGTCGCACTATATAAAAAAAATTCTTGTTTTGCATTAAAGCCCTTGTACAAACTTTTTTTTTTTTAGTTGATAAGTGTATATAAGCTCAATTGCCAAATAAAAAATGATAAAGTTCCTCTGAATTAAATAAATGTATAGAGTGAAAAAGTGAGAATATATCCACATTGATTAATTAAAGTACATTGAGATCTTCAATATATAAAATGAAGTGATTTTAATTAATTGATTTAGATGGGATATGCGTTAGTTTTTTTTTTTTATAGATCAAGTGGTTAGGAATTAGTGGATTAGTTGTTAGTGGGGTGGGGGGAAGGGATCGATCCCCATACCTGAAACTCCTTATGTCCCTTGACTCACCAAGTGAGCCACCTAAATGGGACGGATGTGCGTTAGTTAAAGAATAATTAACATTGGAGGAACAAATCTCAATCAAATCTTTTTTGAGGCATCAATCAAATCTTCAAAATCAATAAAAAATTTGAATATTATAATATCAAAATTAAATAAGGTAATAATATATTCATCTTGTTTGGTCAGAGGGTCGTATGTTTGAGGAGGACATGTCGTAATTACGTTAGAAGCAAAAGGGGAAATTGATTCATGTAAGACAATCATGATACAGCCCGCTTAAGGTATTCCAAGTTTCCAACACCTCATTTGCAGCATCTATGATGTGAGCACGATCACAAGGGGAAGTAGCCTTGTACATGCTGTTCTTGTGTATCACAGGGTCATATATCCTTTTATTATTATTATTATTATTATTTTTCTCTTTTCTTTCTTCTTTAAATTGATGTGTGATGCCATGTCCCTTCATTCTTTTCTTTTTGCTGGTTTACACTGATTATTCAATTGAAATAGTTTGAACATTGACGTTGGTGAATGACCTTAAAGGCAGTATTCTATACCCACATGCACTATTTTTCAAAATGGATTCTCGAGTTTTTCTCCCTCTCAAATTTTTTTTTTTTACTTGTTACTTATTGTGCCATTTCATTGGTTTGAACCTTAATATTCTAAGTAATGTAATTATTTGTAAATTTGGTTATTTATCATCTTGTTTGCTTCCTCTATTCTCACTTGTTTTCATGGCTTGATTTGATTCTTTACTTTTTAGTATAATCTTTTTCATTGATTAAGATTCAACAATAGAATAGTCATAACTAGTTGAATTTACTACAAAATTATGTATTTTGTAAAAAGTTAATCAAGCTCGTCCCTCCATTGGTATTCACATGGACAATATTGACATTAAGTAGGTAATGTCGGATGCATTTGAAATTAAGTGGATAATGTCATGATACATTTGCTAATAGATCCCGATGGGGTGACAAACCTGATTGACTTTTTACAATTCCATATATCATTTTGGGATATTAATAATGTGGGGACTAAGTTGATCCAATCCTACAATTTCATGGATCAAATTAAATATTTACTCAATTTTTAATAATAATGTTGTATTCTTGACAAAGAGTATACAGAATTTAGCTCAGAGGCAAGTGTTTCACCCAAAACAGAAGAGTAAATTTGATCAAAACACAGAAGGAACGAGAATAAAAGACACAAATATATCACATTATACTACACGAGACTCCTTTGATACAAAAACAAAACAAAACTCACATCATTCTAATCACATTACAGACCATCTCTCATTTATTCAACACACACAATCCACAAACAAAAAGGGAAGTAAAAAAATTTACTTGTTGGCAAACAACTCCTTATCAATTGCTTTATGAGCAGTTTCAAAATCCTCATCAAAGAACATATCCCAAACACCATCCCACTTAATGAAAAACTGAGTATCCTCATAATACTTAACCCTATGCACATCCCCAGCCGGAGTGAACAAATAATCCCCAACCGTCAGATCATACCTCTCCTCCTTCGTCAGATTCCACACACTCTTCTTCCCTTCAATCACCACCAAATCATGCCCAAACGTGTGGTGATGCGCCGGCTCCACGCTCCCCGCTTCAAATCTCACGAACGCTGACGTGGGACTCTCCCTAACTATCTTCATCGAACCGCCCGGGATCATCTCGACCGGGTTCAGTTCCCGGTTCTTTATCAAACAACAAACCGCACACGTGTCAATAGGGTTAGGGTTAGGGTTACCGATTTGTGGCATTTCGGCGAGTGAGTTATCGAGGAAGGATTGGATCTCTTGTGGCCAGGGATTGTTGTCGTTGGCGGGGCAAGGGGATTTGAAGGGGGTTTTGAGCCACGTGTCGAGGATCTCGATGGCGGTTTCCGGCGAGGTGGACTTGCCGGAGACGGCGAGGACGTTGGAGTTGTTGATGGATCGGGCGTTGACGGCGTCGGAGGGGGTGAGGCAGGTGGCGGCGAAGACGCCGGGGAATTTGTTGGCGAAGATGGAGACGCCGGCGCCGGTGCCGCAGGAGACGAGGCCGCGGATCTCTGCGGCGGATGAGGAGGAGGAGGATTGAGAGACGCGGCGGCCGACTTCGGCTCCGATGGAGTAGTAAGAGGAGGTTCCGAGATCTTCGACGTCGATGTTGAGGGAGCGGAGGTGGGAGACTAGAGCGTCTTTGAGAGGAGTGCCGAAGTCGTCGGCGCCGGCGATGATTTTGATAGGGCGAGTGGTGGTTGTGGCGGCGGTGACTTCTGCCATGGGTGGAGATTGAAGGAGAGAGTAGAGAATGTTCAGTGATTGCCTTACAGTTACACTCTCACACACTCAAACCGAACGCTGAAATAAGCACAAGAGAAAAAACAAACATTGAAACGAATGAAATGAACCTAGACTTTATTAGTGGCCTGATTAATTATAGATTTCTCTGTTATATTCACGAATTTCTCAGTGTCCCACCACCTTGATAATTTTTTTCACTAGAAGACAAAATGGAGGGTTGTTTTGTTTAGGCTTAAATTTATTTTATTTTATTTTTCAGAAATGTTTTTAGTAGAAATATTTTTATGAGACTTCTAAAAGCTGAATTTTCAATTTAACGTTTTTAGTAAAAATTCAATTTAGAAGTTATTTTTTTAAATAAAAAACATTTTTCAAGTAAAAATAAAAATAAACAATCATGCTCTAAAATTGGTACTGCTTAATTCGATTTAACATGCTCTAAAATTGGTACTGTCAGCTTAATTCGATTTATGTGTGCTATTCCTTCAATATTAATAAGAAAATTTTCAGGGATAACTAATTTTTCAGCTGCAATTTGATTAGGATGATATACCAACTGTCTCAAATCAATCCCCCAAATGTTATTTTTACTGCAATACGTTTCATTGGACATTCATGTTCACAAACATTCTGAACAGCATCCATAGCTGTTTAGCAGGCTGCAGTTCTTTTTTTAATTTTTTTTTCTCAAGGTATCCTCCGCGCGCAACTGCGGAGACTAATCCCTCGAGGTACTTTGTCTCCATATGCAAGAGTCAGGGATCGAACCCCTAACTATTTACTTAAAGGGCCCAAATGGGTTGTGTGTGTGCTGGGTGCCATACTGCCATTCTCTTTATTCCTTCAAGTTAACTATGCTCAAAAGTCAAAATGCCACCCCATGAGGAGTCGTCCCTTCTTGTAAAACTAAAATGCATTAGGCTGAAAAATTAAATATGTACATAGCAAACTTAATTTACAGAATATTTACACACATTTGAAAAGAAAAGAGCCATCATGATTCCATGATTCTTCTTCAGGTATTTTAACACCTCAGATCACTTCAGGAAATCATCTGATCATTCAATTTGTATGATATGGATGCCATTAGATGGCATTGCAGATGAGAACCAAAACGAATAAAAGGGCAGCCACTCCCAAGAACAAAAAGAGAATACAGCAAGCCTTCCATAGTGAAATTGTTGACATAAAACTAAACGGTTGAATCTGTTAGAAACAACCAATCAAGAGAAAGGAAGACAAGAGTGGAGAGATGCAGAGATGACATGTTAACACATAAACAATAGATACTAAAAAATTAAAAATCAAAGTATATTTACCTCTGCCTGACTTCTGTTTACATCATCTGACTGCCACAAGTAAAAAACAAGAGAATCAGACACCAATATAGCCTTTAAAACCATTAAAAAAAAAATCTGAAGTTCAAGGGTTATACTTACTAATTTAACTGCAAAAACCTACCAGAAGAGGTTTCAGCATTTCTGAATGATCTTGGGAGTACGAGGTTTTCACTTGATCTACAAATGAATATAGGGAGACATAGTACAGGGCTACAGGTCAATTAAAACAACAAGAAGCAGAACAACAACTACTATGCTTGATAACAGTAGGTGAGATCAGTTACATAAATCAACACTACGTGACTAATGGGTTATGTCAAAATCCAAATTTTTTAGTAAAACCATTTTGAAACACAAGATATCTCTTAACCCCTTAACCTGATTTCAAAGTTGTATATTCAAATAATGAGTATCTTGAAGAAGGAGATGGTAGAGAAGGAAAATATCCACTTTATTTGATATTCCTGGCTTACACTTAGCTTAACTTTAAATACTTGCCTCCACCCGGCTCTACAATCTACATGTTTTTCTTGCTTTTCTTGGCTCTACTTGGCTTACAATTTACATAAAAATCAAACTACAAGAGTATTCATTCATAGGCATACACACCTTTATAATGAACTTAACCCCAAACTATTAAATGCTTTTCTTAAGTAAGTATATTTATAGCTAAGTAGTACTTAGAACCTCCAAAAGTACATGTGTCAATACATGAATACTAATTAATTAAATACATATTAAGTTTAATTATATTTCCAACACACTCTACATCTGATTTACATGCATATTTAATATTTAATTTCTCATATTAACATGGAGAGAACAAAGGGAGCAATATTTAGATCTGATTGCACTATGGAGCTAGCTCTAAACCAATCCTAGATCTCTGTGACATGCAGGGCACTGAATTTAGAAACAATATTTAGCATTCTTAAAGCTATTATTACTCACACACACACACACACACACACAAAATTAAAGTCATATCATAGTTTACTTTAAAAACCGTTGGATGAAATGATAAAACTATACCTTGGTCACAATAGTCAGTGCTAACATTGTACTCTCTGGTACTAGTAGCAGGATCAGTTTTTGGCCTGAACAGAAGTAGAAGTGCAAATACTGAAAGGTGAACATTTCTGTCAAAATCAATACACTGAATAATAAAGACATAATCATTCATTTTGCATGCACTGTTTATATAAATTGAAGCAAGTTAGCATTCTACCTGTTTTGGGATGGTAGTGCATAAAGAGAACGAGCCAAGGTTTTAGTTCTTAGCTGGATATCAGAAAGCATTTTCCAACGAAAATCTACATCTTCATCTGTTCTGTAATTAAATTCAATGAACATGAACATTATTGACTACTATCCTGAATAAAATCTTTGTAGGCATAATAAGATTTATGTTATGATTGGAAAAATAAAGCTATATATATAGTGAGAAATGAAAAATACAAGATGGGTTTGGTGGGTGGGTTGCGTAGTAACGATTCAAGGCGATCGAGCTTCACACCAAGCTCCAATAGTTTGGATCGAGCAGAGTCTGCAACATTAACACTGAAACTTGTAGTGGTTTGTGCTAAATTCAAATTCAAATTCTTGTGATCAAGTCTGGTCTCTAAGTCCTCCACCCATTGCGAGGCCTCTTCAGCTTCTCTAAGCCACGCATCCATTATCACATTCATACGTATTTTTGACAGCTTCTCTCTTCGCTACTGACAACTTACGAATGAAGTACGACCAAGCAAGCAGTGACAGACATACACGCACGTTGTCACGTGTCGGTGAGGGATCATTGCTTTCAAATGTTTTAAAAACAGGTCCAAGGATACCCTTCGTTCCTGATCTTTAAGTTGTTTTTGTTTCAAAATAATAGAAGTTTTATAAATCCAAGATATAATTGATCAATTTTTTTTTTCATATATATCCTTATACAGAACTAAATTGATTTGTCTTAAAAATACACAAAACTATCTATACTTAAATTCAGTCATAAATGCTTATTTGCCTTGATTGACCTAGTAGAGTATGGAGTATTTATTAGATTAGTAAATGTAGTTGAAATTTATAAACAATTAATGATAAAAATAATGATATTTTGGTATATTCCCTCCGGTCCACAATGTAAGCAAAAATTTCCAAATTTTTTGGTCCAAAATATAAGCAAATTTCAACTACTTTCTTTTCATTTAATGAAGTTATTCTCAAAATACCCTTCATTTAATACAAATTTTGTTTTCCAATGACTCCTTTTATTCTCAATAACACAAGCTTAATAAATAAGAGGAAGGGTAATTTAGGTAACAAACTTAATTTTTTATTCCCAATGACTCTTTTAAATGAGATCAACTAACTATCTTAATATGTGTGTCCCATTTAATTTTTGCTTATAATAGAGACCGGAGGGAGTAACATGTAAGAGCTCCCGGTTTGAGTGAATTGGGTCTGGACTAGAGCCGCAAACCCCAAACAAATGAACCAAAAGTATCTTTTTTTTTTTTTAAAGAAAATATATATATAAGGGAAATAATGAATTGATCGTTTTCCGAAAACTGATTTTACGATGGTTTAACTGTTTTTTTACTAGTTTAATCGATTTTTGTATGATTAGACTACTTTCTCCATTCTTTATTCCAACTAGGATCGAGGAGGCCTTCGGTTCAAGGTCCAATCGATTGAACCGATCAGATTAATATGATTTTTAAAACATTGGTATACTTCCTCTAAGAATGAGAACCGGATTCCCTACACTCCAAAAACAAACCGCAAGGTGTAGGTGTGGAGTTCTTGATCTAATGGCTGAAATTTATTAAACCGTATTTTTGTGTTAATATTTTATGATAAGAAAAAATAAATTTTGATCCGTTCTCTACTTGTGTGTGATACCATTTTTTAATAAAAACAAATTATGTATGAATTATTATACCAATAAAAATATAATATGTGTAATAGTAGTTGTTATTCTTATTAGAAAAGAGTACCATACGCCCTAAAAAATAATATCTAAGATTTGTGCTTTCAAACTACGATGAGTCTTGATTAGTTTTTGGTCTTTAATTGTGTATCCCCCAAACAAAGTTGTGAGATTAACCCTCAAATATGGGATGATGATTAGGTAAAACCTTTCAGAATGATGACTCTAGAATTCAAACATTTGACTTTATAGGTAAAATTCGTCTCAGGATACGGTTTCACTGTGACAAACTACTTGTGTACTATGAATCTTGATTTCTGAGAATAATTTTTCATTCAAATCACTATGTATTATGTATACATCACATTCGAGTGGTAGTAATTACTACTTAGAGTCCAAGGCTGCCTAAGTTAATGCATATTTTGATTAAATTATTTTTAAATAAATACATTTTGTTTTTAAAAAATATTTTAAGGAACTTTTAACCATAAATTGTTCTGAGGCAAAAAAAAAAAAATTTGTCATTAAATAATAAAGAATTTAAAAATATATATATGAAATGATGTGTATATCTAAACGAACATGGGCATAAAACTAAAAGTGAACATGACTGCACCACATGAGTAACATTATTCCTTGCTCTGGAGTCTAGTCAGACTGCACTGCCGAAAACAAGCAGTTCAAGTACGGAGTACCAACTCACGAGTGTTGTGTTCCAGTGTTTGGGCCTTCCGGCCTTGGGGGTTCATGGGACCCTTGCCTGGGAAGGCCCAGTGGCCCAGCCAGTTAGTGAACCAATTTTGCTTTTGTTTTTTGGTGAACGAACCAAATTTGTTTTAGCTGCTACTGTTAACAAGAGTATTGATATTTGAACATGAAAATAATGTCTAATACCATATAAAAATACTTTTCTTCACTTATTTATTATTTTTTTCTCTCTCATCATATATATCATTACTCTCAAGACACTTATAAACTCTACGGTATCTATATAAGATGTCCAAATTATATATCCAAATATCTTTGCTCTATTAATAATCACATCATCACCAAAAATCAATCTCTATAAATTAATTAGTATCAAAATAAAATAAAATATTGATATTAATATTTTCTCTGACACAAAAAAATATTGATATTAATATTAGTCCAAAAGAGTTAATGTTATATTCCTCTTACTTTACCACTATCTATAAATTAATTAGTATCAAAATAAAATAAAATATTGATATTAATATTTTCTCTGACACAAAAAAATATTGATATTAATATTAGTCCAAAAGAGTTAATGTTATATTCCTCTTACTTTACCACTACCACGCTTTTGTTTCAATGAATTAGTGTGTTTGGTTTCCCGTTGAAAACCTCTAGAATTGGTTCTGCCCTCTGTCAAATGTGATTTCAATGAAAATGAGGTGTTTGTTTACTGTCATTAAAATTAATTCTGCCTCCAGAAGCGATTCTGACTAGAAGCTGCAACAAGTAGCTTTTGAGTTGAGTTGAAAAATTTACACTAAATTTTATATCAAACTTGCTTTTAAAATAAAAACATCCAAACATAAATCAGTTTACCTCAAAATCAATTCTAACCAAATCAATTACATTCAAAATCACTTTTATCAAGGATTCATCCCGCATGAAGTGCCATTGTTTTTTTTTTTAAATTAATATATGTATGCGAATTATTATTGCAAAATATATAAATATGATATAATTGGATTTGGCTCCTCTAAAATAAAATAAAATAAAATTAAAGTGTGAAAGTAAAGTTGTATCCACCATTGATTTAATAAATACATAGAGATCTTAAGTCTTTTTTTTTTTGTACATAAAGCGGCTAAAGCCCAGGAAAAAAAAAACTAGCTAACAGAAATAGCTCGGGGTATAGGAACCCCAGAATCATCAGTACGCAAGAGAGAAACCAAGCCTCTCGGGGGAGAATTTAATAGATTAGAACCAAGACTCTGATGCAAGCTTTCATTAGCTAACCAATTCGTGCAGGCGTTGTCCTCCCGAAACGTGTGTGAGAAATCAACTTGCCACTCTCTTTGAATCAGCTTTCTAATGTTGTCAAATAATCTGTTATTTGTGACGTTGCCATTATTCAACAAGGAAATTATGGTAGCTGAATCAGCTTCAACCAGATTCCAAGCCAACTCCAAACCTTTGAAGATGCCCAAGAGTTCTGCTAAGTAGGCTGAGCAGATTCCAATATGATGCATGAAACCTCCAACCCATTTTCCTGAATCGTTGCGAATTAGACCACCACAACCCGCTACACCAGGGTTTCCTTTTGAGGCCTCGTCAGTGCTCAACTTGAACCATCCCACTGAGGGAAACAACCATTTAACCAGAATCACCTCCTTCCTGCGCTAGTTGAGAGCTGAAAATCTTCTCTGGGTTATCTCCCAGATGTGGCCTACTTGTTTCATGACCACCGATACTAGGTCCAAGGGCTTTGAGAAAGAATCATCACATAATGCCAAATTCCTCCGATGCCAGAGCAGGTAACATGCCACCAAGAAGATAGTAGCCCACTGATCTTTCCCAAAGAAGCAAAACGAACGGGATAAATTAACCTGAATCCAGTCCTTAATATCAGCTCCATCAAAGGTATCAATCTCAGATAAGTGAATAAGCTGAATCCAGATATGGGAAGCCAAGGAGCAGTCTCTTAGCACATGAAGAGATGTTTCCGGGACACCCGTACATTCCCTGCAATCTGAAGATTCACCAGTCCAGCAGCTTCGTCTCGAGTTGGTAAGGAGCCCGTCATGAGCAGATTTCCAAATATGCACTTGCATTCGGTGTGGTCCATAGAGATCTTAAGTCTTAACCAACTAAAACGGATCCAAAAGTAAATACACTCATATTTCTTCACTTGAGAGACTTTCTCACTATAAAGAAGGCAAATTCGATACAATAGATATCATTAAATTTGATCATAAATTAAACAATACATTTATTCATGAATCAACTATGTAAATATAATGGTGAGCGCCCAATGTGTGAATTAAAGCCTTTCTCTGGACAACTGCTAGCATTGAGCGCTAGCACCAATGGGGTGTGCGTGGGACGGGTTGGGATGGGTTAGACTTATCCCTTACCCGGCCCTAAATGTAGAGTGAGCTAATTCTTTGAACCCTAACCCGTCCCTAGACCCGAAGGACCCGATCATGTGCGGGTTCGATTAAGACCGGGTCTATATGGGACGGGACCGGGTTGACCCGAAGTGTAGACATATGATATGTGAAATTATGGACAAAATTATGGACATCTTGTATACTACTTCTAATAGCGAATAGATCACATATCTCAGTGTCACACATATCTCACAGGCACACAGCTGTAATAAAAGAACAACTAAACATATTCATTGCTTTGTTTTTAATTTTGTTGAATCATAAACACCACACTCTGTAATAAGCCGTGATATCAAGCTCTTCAAGCAACGAGCAATTTGAACCAAGCTGATAAATACTATTCTCAGTTACCATATCAGCAAACATAAGATTACCTGCATATGGGAATAATACAGAGCTATTAACTACTTCAAACATAAAATCTTCTATATGGGAATAATGCATATTAGCAGCCATCATTCTAGCTGCATCATATTGAACATTGATTAGACATATGTGGGATATGACCTATAGCTTCTACGGCTTAAATTAACAGGCAAGTGCAATCGAGTTTAAGGAACTAAAATTATATATTTTAAATTAACATAAACAGTCTTCATAATTGAGTATGTCACCCATGGTAAATTCAAGAATTTTTAATAACAATGAAACATACCCATCAATAGAAAATAATCAATCTTCTTACCCAAAATCATACGATAAACAAGTGGTCTATACTAGGCAAAATTAGCAGTAGTAATAAGGAAAGGCGATGGATTTACATGCTGGAGGAGTCTGATAATCAATAGGCATGAAATCGATCACCTTTTAATTGGAAAGGTGCATGTTATTTTTTAACATTGTTGTGCTTTAGGTAGAGATAGCAACTTCTCCCGAGTATCTGATAACAACATAGTTTTAACTCATTCATATGTCAAGCAAGTGTCTATTAACGATAAACATCAGGCCATAAAAGTTTATAAAAAAATTAACATCAATAGGCATTCCCAAAAAAGATGAAAACAGAAATAGTGAACCCCAAAAACCCTAACTCCAAAAACGATGAAATCAAAAATAAAAGAGAGTAACAGATTATAAGAGGGGAATGGAAAGGAAAAGAAGAGGGAAAGGGAAAGATAGAATCAAATAGAGTGAGAAGATTACAAAAGGAGACAATGATGGAGTTTTAGGATTTCTGTGTTTGTTGAAGTGGTAGCACAGGTGAAGAGACGGCGATGGCGATGGGGACTGAGATAGAATCTGGGAAGAAGCACTTTGGGCCTTCTCTGTCACGCCTTCACTAGTGGGTCAAGGTGCAGCAATGGTGGGTCGAGGTCGAGGGTGGAGACTGGACAGTTGAAAAGGAGCTGTGAAAATGAAGGGTGAACTTGCAAAGGTCGTGAGTGTGTGACTGATGCGGAAGGGGCAAATAATTATTTGGGACGGGTCGGGTAACCCGAGGCTTAACCCGGACCCGTCCCTAACCCGGTACCGGGTCATCAAATGGGACACGGGTTCGTCCTTTTGTTATTTCGGGTCAGGGTCAGACCCGACCCGAAGTGCTCGGGTAGGGACGGGTTGTCGGGCCGGGTCGGGTTCTGCACACCCCTAAGCACCATTTCCTGATGCTTTGTCTAAGAAGCTCACTTAAAAAGCTGGAGCATCCAACCACATGAAAAATCCGGAGTCCTAATTGGATGAAATCGAAATCCTAGTCTTTTTATTACCGTTTCTTTCCTTTTAAGTGTTTGGTTAATTATCTAAAAGAAAAAACCAAAAAGGTTTTCATTGTTTTACTGTTGGTTCCATGTTTTGAGCTTCTTTTATATCCAAAGCTAAGTCTAAATCAGTTAACTTTTGAATTGATACTTGACAATCAATTCCGATAAACAATACTCAATTCTCATATTTTTATTACTTGCAATGATTTGGTATACTCGTCGTGGTCTTGTGAGGGGTATGAACAAATTTGACATGTGAAGAACTAAATTGCAATTAGATCTAAGAAAAAGGGAAAGGAAACAAAGGAATATGAGGAATGATAGCATGCTCAACCTTGTTGTAGAGGTTAAAGGCTTTTGTTAAGCACACACCCTCCTGTATGTTATTTCTTATAGAGTCTTGCTAGTGAGTGTCCTAAGGACATTGGTTAAGGAACCCATAAAAGGAAAATTATATTCGAAAACTAAGTGTTACACTTTTCGAAATTCTAAATACACCATTTCTCATACATTTTTTTATTTTTTGGTTCCTCAAAACAATGCCCTAAGGACACTTGTTAGCATTCTCCTTTCTTATAATACTTTGTTGAAGTTTGGTTGGAAGACCTATAAAAAAAAATAGTTTGGTTGGAATATGGAGTAAATTACTTTTGGCCCAAGGGAGGGAGGAGGAGAAATGATAGAAGAAAAATTAATAGCTTAAAAATAGATAATACAAGGATCTTTTAAATAAATATTATTTTTAAAAATTACTTATTGAAAATTTATAAGGTATCTTTTTAGAATTCTCCGGTACGGGTGGGAATAGGCTAGGCCTAGTTAGGTCCTGATAAGCTTAGGCCTGATTCGCGTTCCAATCACGAGGCCTGAGCCTGGCCTATTAGCCTGATATAGACCAATTTCTAAGGCCTAAGCCTGACCTATTTTAAAGCCTGGCCTGGCCTGAAAGCCTACGTAAAATCCTACCTATCAATAAGACCATTAAATATGTCTACATCTATAAATAGGTCATACTCCTTCACTTGTAAATAGGATCATAGGTTTCTAATGACAAATAAGTTGATAGACATATACTAATAAATAGGTCACTAGGCATTCAAAAATAAATAGGCAAGTAGGCCACTACACTGCCAATAGGTCCTTACTTTTAAATATTATGAATAATGTAAAAAATATATTATAGTATTATAATACATTATATTATTCATATATATTTATGTGTGCGTATGTATTAAATAGGCCGGCTTGGTAGGCCTAGTAGGCTTTCTATAAAGTCTTAAGCTGACCTCTTTAACTAAATATTTTTTTAAAAAGTCTTGACCTAACCTTTTTACTAAATAGGTTAGATCGAACTAGGTCTTAAATAGATTAGGTCGTAGGCCTCGACAAGCGACCTGACCGATTCCTACTCCTATTCACCGGTGCATCCAAAATCAAGGGGAGCACCCTATAAGCCTCCGGCATTTGGAGTTTGGACCATTTGGTAGTGTGATCCTGATGTCTGTACTCACTACTCAGTCCTCTAGTCAAGTCAAAGTCCTTCTTTCGCTGCTTTTTCTCCTCCTTAACCATTTTTTCTTTACAATCTAACCACCAAAAATTGACAATTTTTCTGAACAACATTGGAAATATATATATAGAAAAACGAATTAGAAATAAATACCATTATTACTATGATGAGGAGGTCAAGTTAAGCAATAAAGCAATCAAGCATGTCCGCATTCACATGCATATGTGAGATCGTGCTTGCATCCACACGAGCCTTATGGGCTGATGGGCTCCACTTCCTAGGAACCGTTTCTGAATTCTGATATGCACCCCCCTCCTTAATATTTAACTCCATAAAAAATATAATAAATTAGGAACCATAAATGCAGGCCATGAGAAAATTACGGGATCCTACATTGATTGGTTTTATTTTATGTACCTCATAATGTTTATTTGGATTTTTCCATGAGGGCATGCATCTTGCGAGAGGGGAGTCTCCCTTTTCTCACCCTGTGCTCCGAGTTTTCAACCTTCTTTTTAGGGGTGATCGTTGGACGGGTTGGGACGGGTTATGTTTGTCCTGACCCTAAATATTGACATGGTCAATTCATTGGACCCGAACTTATCTCTAGACCCGAAGGAACCCGATCATATATGGGTTGGTTTAAGATCGGGTCTAAACGGAATGAGACCGGATTGACCCGAAATTAAATAGTTTCTTTGTAAATTAAATTTCGGTGAGTGGGAAAAATGTTATTTTTTTTAAGCCAGAATACCATTAAAAGATGCTACCTAAACCAATTGATCTCATGTCACCAAATAGATCCAAAATTGGATGTTACAAAATATCATCAAATAGATGCTTTTGTTGGATGCTTCCTTGATGCTCATGTTATCAGAGCCACATTGTTAAAAACAAGATACTTTCATAAAACATGATTTTTACAATGTTACAAAGCCATAAAAATGCTTCCTAAAAGTCACCACTGGCAGTGTAAGACATGAGATGTGAGAGTAAAATTTAGTAATTTACTTCAGGTTTATTTTTTAGTGACCGAGCGTGAAACGTACGCTAGGGAGGGATACAAGTAAAAGTAGATTTTTATCATATGGGACGGATCGGGTAACCCGAAGGTCAACCCGAACCCGTCCCTGACCCGATACCGGGTCACTAAACAGGATGCGGGTTCATCCCTTTCCTTCTGCGTGTTGGGGTCAGACCCGACCCGGGCATTACGGATTGGGATGGTTTCTAGGGCCGGGTCGGCTTGTGCACACCCGTACTTCTTTTCCTCAAAAGTTCCATGTTAATGTGACTTTGGCCGGTGAAAAAACAAAGAAATGTCACGGTTAGGGAATGAAAGACAATATTATATTAGACAATTCCTATTACATGTCATCTATATCTATATATTTATATATACATGACTTTTAAGATAATTATTATTAAAGTCAAATATCTTTAACGATGCTGCATCATAAAATTGATTGTTAGTATATAAGAACTTTTTACACCTAATATGCATTGTAATTAACTCCTTTTTAATTTGTTAATAATAATTTTAGAAAATAAAAATAAAAATTATAATTAATCAATAAACAAATAATTATTTATTTTATTTTTTTGTTCTTTGACCGGGACACTAACCCTCAGGTCGGTGTGATAGTTACATAAAACCCTTTCCAAAGTGACAACTCCGATTCGAACACTTAATTTTATAGGTAAAGTTCTTTCATGACACAATTCACTTTCACTATGACCAACCACTTTTGACTAGTAAATTTATAATTTTTTTTATGTTACCATGTCATTATTACGAAATATAGTAAACATAATATTAACTATTCTCTATTAGGTGATCTGAACTACATTTAAGGGCTCACCTCTCTAGTCAAGTTTTTTTCATGTACGAGGGTCAATGATCGAACATATGATAACTTGACTTAAAGAGTCTGAATTCGTTATCACTCATACTTGAAGTACATATAACATTTTCCTAAAAAAAAAAAAACATTATTTAAACACAATGATGTCCAATATCGTATATTTGTAGGCTTTACTGTTTTTTATAGCCGAGCCCGATAACTCTTCACTTTCATAAATATATATGGTATCAACCTATTGTGGTCGAAATTGTGTGTCAAAAAACATTTCTCAAAGAAAAAAGATGCCTTTTTCTTTTTCATTTCCTTGAGTGTAGAGTGTGAGTATGTAACATTCACGACAATACCCCGTTGCAGTTCTTTTCATTTCTCCTTTTCCCCCCTTCTCCTCCGTTGTTTTGTCTGAGGCGTCGCCATCTCGAGGTTGAGGTCGGTTTGCATTTTATATATTCTATTATGTTTTCTTTTTGGTTTCTGGGAATTTTTTTTTGGGTTCAAAATTTTCAATCTTTAGCATCGTAGAGCCATTGACAGTGAAAGAAGTTCAATTTTTTGTCTGCTTCTCTTTCTCTCTGAGCTTTTTCTTTTCACTCCCTACATTCTCCAAATTTGTCTTCAATCTCAACACACACTCTTCTCTCAATTTTGGATTCATGGCTTCTAAGTCTCATAACCATTTCTCAACTATGTATGAGGTAGGTTTTCCCGTATCTTAGGTAAAATTAAGGTAACTGTGTTTCTGAAATAGTGCCTTTTTGTATTATACTTTCTGAGTTAGTGTGAGTGTTATTAGTACCATCTTTTTGTTGAAAAACCCCAGAAGAGAAAAAAGGTTGGTAATTGAATTGAAGTTGTTGAAGTAGTTTTTTTTTGCTGAAAATGAAGGATTTCCCTTCTTGTTTTGGTGAAAATGGAGTTCAAGTTGCTGATTCTTCATCTTCGAATGGCAGTAAAACTGCTCAGAATCTGGTTACTTGTGTTTATCAATGTCGGATTCGTGGTAGGTCCTGCCTGATTACTGTGACTTGGAGTAAGAATTTGATGGGGCAAGGCCTCAGCGTTGGGATCGAAGGTAATTCGTCTAATCAGTGTCTTTGTAAGGTGGAAATCAAACCATGGGTGTTCTCTAAGAGAAGAGGTTGCAAGAGTTTAGAGGCTTGTTCTTGTAAAATTGATGTATATTGGGACCTTTCTTCTGCTAAATTTGGTTTTGGGCCTGAACCATTGGAGGGATTTTACGTAGGAGTTGTTGCAGATCGGCAAATGGTTCTGCTTCTCGGGGATTTGAGGAAAGAAGCTCTCAAGAAGAGCAATGCCGCCCCATTTTCATCCAATGCAGTTTTAGTCGCCAAGAAAGAACATGTTTTTGGTAAGAAGTTGTACAGTACCAAGGCTGTGTTTTGTGATAATGGTCCTATTCATGATCTTGTGATTGAATGTGACACTACAAGTGTTAGTGATCCGTGCCTTATAATTCGCATAGATAGGAAAACTGTGATGCAAGTGAAGCGGCTGAGATGGAAGTTCAGGGGAAATCATACAATCCTGGTAGATGGCCTTGCAGTAGAAGTTTTCTGGGATGTCCATAATTGGCTCTTTGGTACATCTCTTGCAAGTAATGCTGTCTTTATGTTCAGAACATGCCTGTCTGCGGAGAAGTCATGGGTTAGCCAACCCTTTTCCGATGCAAATCTGTTGCAGTGGTCTTCCTCCGAGAGATTTTCCGAGACCAGATTGCAAGGTCCTGGTTTCTCGCTTGTTTTGTATGCTTGGAAGAATGTGTAGAGATGCAGAAATACATCATCAATTGAATACTAACAGACCTCTTAGTGAGTTTTGATTTATCAACCATGTGATTGAAATACAGTTGAGTTAAAATGAGTCGTTTATTTGTCTCATTCTTCCTGTCCTGTACCCTCAATTTAACCGAGCTCTTTGAACAGATGGGAGTCAATTTTTTTCCAGATGGCTGTTATTCATCTCCAAGTGTTAATTTTACAGTCTATATTACTAAAACTACGAAGTTTGAAGTTTGTTTCCCGTGTTATTCAAGCACATTTTTATTCTCGTTTGTTTAGTATGTACCATATTACATCCAGTTTCAGGTTGTCATACATTTTAACTTCTAGCAACTAGCATTGAGAATTCATATTATCAAATATGTAAGGCTGGTACTGCAAACTGGTAATGGCCAATTCTTAGAAAGGGACAACAAATGTTCTTAGCCAAAAGTGTGATTAGCATTGGGGAGCCGAGGTTGAAGAGGAAGGTAGTGAGAGAGGAAGATCACCGGTTAGAAAGAAGGTCAATGTTCTTTCCTTCTTATTCTATAACCATTGGAGACTTTTTCCTATGCTTCAGGGAACTGAGATGATGAAGCTATCATCAGGCAGTGGAGGATTAATTTTGCTTTATGCATCACAAATGGGGCATGGATATGAATATACCTTGTCAATTATCAAATTGGGTATAATATTCTTTTTTAATTATATATTTATATGCTGAGAGACCAAATATCACTTTAGTTACTTTCTGAAGATGTCTGCAAGTCTGCCATGGTTTGTGAAACATTGTTGTCTTCACAATAGAAAAAAATTAATGTAAGTCACAACTCCCTATATTAGTTTCCTGCTGTTCAATTATGTCACCATTAGACCTCTCAGCCAAATCCCAAATCATTTTTTCTGTTTCAAGTCTCGTAGCTTGTCTGTTGTACTTTTCTGTGATGCAAATTGTGCAGCAGGAGTAAAACTTATTTGATACCACCGGCAAGTTCTTTTATAAGACCATAGGGCTGAAATTTCAGTTACAAACTTCATATGGAAGAAATTCGTGACTATGCATATTGCTTACATATTTTTGCTTTATACAGCACCACGGTAGTCATTCTTTTCTGACTCTAGCACAAACTGTAATCTCACACCCTTGTTGATCCATTGGTATACTTCTTTCATCTTTATTTGTTTTTTTAGCACTTCAGAATCTTTCTTATGCTGTTAGTCTTTTTAGCTTATAGGTATTTTGTTTTGACTGCTTATGGCTTAAATCAAGAATGAACTCAACATACACATCATGTGCATGTACTCATGCTCACAAAGGGTGTCATCCATATCTATCATTGTTGCGAATGTTTGTGGCCATCACCAAATTTTGATACCTTTAGAGCCTTTTAAATACCTGTTGTTAGCAGAGAACCCCATGTTGTGGTTTTGAATCCCCTTATCAGTCTGTTCTTCACAGTTAAGCTCTTGGTAACTTGGGAATGCAATATTGATGTATTTTTCTCTTGTTTTTTCATTCTTCATTACATTTAGCATCAGATGATTGCATAAATCAGATGTTTATAATTTCGGAAAGCATCATCCACTCATGCGTTAGGAGTACAGTTTCCAATAATGAAGTTCATGATCTACTGATCCCAGCTTTGCAGTTAATAAGACGGTTCTTTTCCGTTATTCCCGTACAAATTCTTAAGTATAGGTAATTGGATGAAAATAAGATTACAATTTTATAATTATTTCTAAAAATGGAAAATTAAAATAGAAATTTTGAAACAAAACAAACAGGTCTTTTTAGTTATTAACTCCAACATTTCAACTTAGTTTCAAAATTACTTTTTTAAATTTTTTTTTTTTTTGTAATTAAAAGTTCAGTGAATTGGGCCTTGGGGGCTCATCAGAACCAGGGCAGGCCTTACGACTCAAAGAGTGTTTATAGAGGTATTTACAGATTACCCACTAATAGGGTCTTCACATTGGTAGTGAGATTCGAACTCATGACCTTGTGAGTTATGAGTCGTATCCTTACCAAGTGGACCAATCTTCGTTGGCATTTTAGGGTTTAATTTTGATATATGGTTAGTGTAAATAAAATTTTTTTTTTCCATTATCAACCAATTATGAATGGAATTTATGTGTGACTTTTATGGTAGGTATGCTAAGGCTCAAACCTTTTTAATGATTTGACAATTTATGTTTGTTTGTTAATGGAAAAAATCTTTATACTGACCATACATATCAATTAAATACGATATTTTTTTTAAAAAAAATTAAGCTTTTTCTAATTTAAATAAAATTGATAGCTACCCCCATTTTTTCTTAAAATTTCATGCCAATGTGGTCGCATCTTCGCCCTGCAATGGGTTATACAAGTAAGTATTTGTTTGGATACAAACCAAACAGGGTAAAGGCCCATTTCGGTCGCTAACAAAAAATACGGTGCCCATTTTAGTTCCTGACAAAAAAAAAAAACTATCTTGTTAATCCCTGACAATTACTAACGTGGGACAAGTTAGTCCCTACATGACTTCCATTAGTCAGTATTCATTGCTAAAATGTTCCACGATACTAATTGTCAGGGACTAATTAGTCTCATTTTAAATATTGTTAGGGACTATAATGTCCCATAGTAATTGTCAGAGACTAACTTGTCCCATGTTAGTAATTGTTAGAGACTAACGGGATTTTTTTTTTGTCAAGGACTGAAATGAGCACCACATTTGTTGTCGGGAACCAAAATGAGCCTTTACCCAACCAAATAGGTTTTTTTTACCAAAGTTTTGACCCTAAAATCCATTTGCTACAATAACAAGAGGTGGTCGAGTTTAAAAGTGTGCCCAATAAAATCAATTTCGGGTGAGTATAATTGGTTTTAAGATAAATAAGATTTTTTAACTTTTCTGTCAAGTAAAATTGATTTCAGATATGCGACCTCTATATATATATATTTTAATATATTTATATCTCAAAAGTAATTTTATTTCACCATCAAAATAAGATTTATTTTTGGAACTCCATTTTTAAAATATCATTATCAAACACAAATCAATTTTTTTAACAACATCTACTTCAAAATTAATTTTATGAATACGTAAAACAAAGGAAACCAAACCAATTATCATTCAATTTATTTTTCCTCCCTTGTATCTGTCTAAAACCCTTTCTTTCTCTTTCTCTCTCACGACACACTTGCAGTGGAAACCGATACGGAAAATGGCGCAGAGAGGGAGGCAGATGATGAAGAAAGTTGTGAAGCAAGTTGGGGAGAAGAGTTTGGCCCCGAAATTGAAGGAATCATTGGAGCGATGCATTCCCAGAAGCAACGTTATCATGGGCCGTGCCAAACGCGGTCTCTATGCTGGCCGACACATTCGGTTCGGCAATAGTGTCAGTGAAGATGGTGGCAACAAGTTTGTATTCACTTCTCCTTCATACTTTTTATTTTCCTATTTTATTGGAAAGTTTCATGCTTTAGCTACATCTAGATTTAGTACAGATGCTAGAGTGTTTTTGAATGCTATCTCTGATGATAATCCTCTGTTATGGTCTCTGTCAAGCTGCTTTTGAAATCGGTTTGGCTAAATTAACACTTAACAAGCATTAGGTAATGCTATAATATCGAATAGTTTCGACTCAAAGGCCAACATTTGATTAAGGCTTAATTGTAGTTTTGATCCTGGAGTTACATATGTATGATTTGATTCATGTAGTTTCAATTGCTCAAATTAAGTCCCTTTAATTCAAAATCCAACAAATCTGGTCCTGCCATTAATCTACTCTTCAATACTTATACTTAACGGGAGTTGCTGAACCTGGCTAACCCGTTAAGTATTGGATGGTAGCTTGATGGCAGCACCGGATTTGTTTGATTTTAAAATTAGAGGGATTTGATTTGAGTAATTGAAACTACAAGGATAATAACCCATTTGTGAAACTATAAGGACCCAATTACAATTAAGTCTTTAATTAATGAGTAAACCCTCGGGATGGTGTAGCCAGATAGGGCCTTGAAAGATTCAAAATGAAAGTTTTTTGTTATCAGTTAAGTTGACCAATGTGGTTACGTTTTAAATCTTTTAAGAACAGGTGACAACAAAAAACATTTAAGGACCTATCTGGCGACTTCATAATCTTTCGAGGACTGAATTGAAGGTTTACTCTTTAACTAATTTTGCACTAACTGCTTCAAATTCAGAAAATACAATAATAAATTCAAGTATTCAACATAGCATGTTGTTGATGGGAGATGTTTTGTCACTATAAGTATGCTTTGTGCTATTAATAACTATGATATGATGATTGATGACTGCTAACAATCACTGGAGTAGTTGTGAACAGATATGAAAATCAGTATGTAGCATTATACTGTGAGTGTCAGGTAATTGTTACTGTGGAATTGTCAACTTGTTAGATGTGGGATTTATGTCTATTCTCACTCATCTTTCTGAATGTGCCTGCATTATTTGGTGTTATACTAAATATGTTCTGTTGTAAAATGTATAACTTTCCTTTAGACATCATTTCTAACTATCATAACTGAAAAGAGATGAACCATGATTTTTAATTGATTTGATTGGAAAATAACATTTACATTTATTCAGCATTTCAGTTATATAACTCATCCACTTTTGATTTGTTTTGGACCCCAATTCTGTTCTAGTTGTGGTTCATATTTGTGTAATTTAGTTAATAGTAATTTTGTTTGTTTCAGAATGCAATTGCTAAAATACATTCAGAACCACAATTGAATTTTCATATTCAAGTGATCAAATTTTATTGAACTTTTCTTTAGAACTTGAAGAATTTTCTGTTAGGAGTTCAGTGTATTTCAAGATTCTTAACAGTGCAACATTAAGGATCGATGTTCCAAATTAGAAATTAGGAGAGCCAAAGATTTAATCATCTTTGGATCCATTAGGCAGAGAATATCATGGTCCATCCCTATGGGTAGGATTTGTAACAAAAGATGATTGACTTGTCTGTTCCCTCTTCACTTAATGAGCAATTGGAATCAGATGCACATGGAATCCTGGAAACTTCATTTTAGATGGAGGCAGGCTGAAACCATTAGTGCAAACTTTCAATTTCTTGGAATTTCTCCTAGTGGGGCAAGCAATGGCTAAATTTTCTGCAATGGACTCTTTTGGAGTGGTTATATTACGATTGAGTTCTAAACATTACTTATTAACCTCTTTTTTTCATGGTTTATACTGTATATCTACAACCCTTGCTAACCTCTTTTTTTTTCATGGTTTATACTTTATATCTACTACCTTTGTTATAGAATTGGTCTTGCCAATTCATTTGATGATTGTCAAAGCTTTGGTTTCTTGATGGCTAGCACTATATCCCGCTAGGACTCTGCACCTGCATTGAATAATAGTAATTTGTTGATGGCTAATACTGTTGTTTGGAAATACATGGTTTATATCTACTACCTTTGTTATAGAATCATGCTATTGCCTGTGATTCCCATAGTTCTGCTTGCAGAATTGCATGATCTTGTCCTATCAAGTAAATCGTTGTGTTGGCTTAGTGATCCTAACTCACTTCAGAACATGCATTTTATCTTTTGATCGCTCAATTTTGTTTTAGAAAACTGTTTTACCTTTTAAGAAAGAAAGAAAGACAGTGATACAATATTGATGAGATCTTGTTCTTTCTCTCATGGAACAATAGGACAAGGAGAACTTGGAAACCCAATGTCCAGGAAAAGCGGCTCTTTAGTTATATCCTAGATAAGCACATCCGTGTTAAAGTCACCACCCACGCCCTTCGTTGCATAGACAAGGCAGGTGGGATTGATGAGTACTTGTTGAAAACTCCTTATCAGAAGATGGACACAGAAATGGGCCTCTTCTGGAAGGCAAAGATTGAGAAGCTGTATGAAGAACTTGGCAAGAAGGAGGTTGTATTCTTTTCACCAGAGGATGAAGCGAAGTTCGAACAGGGCTTTAAAGATTTGAAATTGTCTGAAAGAGAAGCACAAAAGGAAATCAGAAGAAAAATGTATGCTGGGTTGAGCAAGCACAAGCAGATTGATGTAGAACATAAAGATGATCAATCTATTGATGAGGAAGAAATATCTCGTGATGTACCAAAGAAGTTGGTTCCTGTCTCGTATGTGTTAGCTGCTGACAAGCTCAAAGTTGGAAGTGTTGTTTCTAATTAATGGTGTGTTAACTAATAATGTCTGTTTAAGCTGTATTAGCCCTTAGAGTATGAAGCTTTTGATTCTTTTGGTTTATATTTTTTATCATGGCAGTTTCTTCACTCATTTTCTTATGCTGAAACTTTGTGTAGTGAGTTTATTGGCTCGAAATAATTATTTGGAGTTTGGTGCTTTCAGCGCCCGTATCATTCTTGCCCTTGTCAATGTATCACTATATCATAGATCACCAAGTTTTTCATTTATTAACCTTGGTGTGTGTTTGTGTGTGACGGTATAAAATACTTCTTTTTGAGGTGAGTTTGCCCCTAAAGTGAATAATTAACTTACGCGGAACATAGCTTACAACTTTCGTACTATTGTGCTCTCTAAAGAGCAATTTTCTCAAAAGCTCAAAAGGTGCTTAGTCGAAATCTCATTCTAACAAGAGCGTGTTTACATTTAGATCATTTATTGGGTTGACATCCTTGTATGGTTTTGCAAATCAAGAGCGAATATATCGTTACTTGTTTACTTTAAAGATACGGTCTTGCTATATATTAAATACATCACTTATTTATTAATAATTTTTTTTTAAAAATTTCTTAACTAGTGTCCTTAGAATATCGGTTAGCGTCTATCTAAACAGTGTGGAGTAGAGAAAATTTAGAAAACAATAACGCAAAGCTACTATACCCTGCCTTTACTTTTCATGATATATCAGAGAAACTAGGAAAAAAAAAAAAAAAGATAGTATTGAAATTCATTTATATTGACCGATTAGAATTGCCTCCTAGGATCTATAACTCACTCCAAAGGTCCAATTTACATACATTATTGGTAGGGATGTCAACTTTTACCTGTGTGTGGGATCCCTACGGGGACTGCCCCATTCAGGGCCCCCACGAGCTGGGATTTTTTTCCTCGATGGGATGGAGATAGAGTAGAAAATCCCTCCGAAGACAATTGAGCACGAGGATGGGGATCCCTGCCCATTATAGAAATTTGTATATAAACCTATTTTGCCAATTTCATATGAATATATAAACCTACGTATGTTCTTATGGTGTTTATGTGGGGTAGTAGAAAGGGGTATTGATCACCTTCCAAAAATGATTTTATTTAATAGATATACTTAAGTTTCAACAATTTTAGCTGGCCCCTTCAGTAGGTTTGTTCTACTCTGCACCAATATCTTTAGAATAATAATCTTCAACACAAGCAAATTGACATATGATCAAGAGCATCAAAATCTAAGAGGTGTCAAAATAAGAAAAGTCTAACTTAATAACCACCTAAAATTGACTTGATTAAAAAACATGCTAGCTTAGTCAGCAAGATGCCAGTTCCAGCTTGGCTCAAATATTCTAGGTCGCCCGTACCAATATGAGAACATATCACCTAATTACTCACAGTCCATTTCAGTTTCTACTGTGCGAGTACAATTATTTTTACCTTTACTAAGCATATAAGGTGCAACTAGCATTTTTCTTTGGTGTACCAACTGTCGTAGTCGTTGCTTTTCCTAAAATTGTTATACACATTCGTATAAAAAGAAAAGATTAAAAGGGGAAAAAAAAAAAGCTTTTAACTTAAATTGTACGTTATAACCATCAAAAAGGTAAAAGAATGTCAAGAGCAACTTATACCCAACCTTTTGCATGAGGAAAGTTCCATGACATAATATTTTTGGATCCACACGGCCATCTGAGACTTTATATGTCTATAAATAAATATTCATTAATGAAGGTAAAATCCAGAACTCTTATGAATTTTCATTTCAATAATATTGAGGAAAAAACAACAGGAGAATTCTAAATATGTTGATTCAAGCTGGCAAAAATCTAATAAAAAGTCAAAAAGTGCGCTAAATGACAAGAATCTTCAAGAAATGCTGCATCATAATGACAATGATAAACTCTTTAAGGCAGTTGTAAGTTGAGGAAGCTTGTCAGGAGCTCTCTGCTTGTAATCTTTCTCCAACACTTTGGCTGCTAGAGATTGTACCTGTGATCCTTCTTTGTCTTCCTTGCTCTTCCCTTTCATAAGCTGTGCAATAGCAGAGGTGCACTGGAGAATAGGAGAAAAAATCAATTTTCAGGCATCGAAACAAATAGTTTTGAAAATAAGAATCCAGAAATCCAAAGTTTCAAAGGAGGAAATCAATAATCTATGATTTGAAAATAAGAATCCAGAAATCCAAAGTTTCAAAGGAGGAAATCAATAATCTATGAAGATAGTGATGACTTTCATCGTAACCATAATACTTAGAGCTTGTTTGGGAACCTATGTTTCAGCTGTTTTTCATTGGAAAAAGCTGTTTCATGCATAATTTTTATGTTTGGGTATTTTGCTTAAATTTTGGAAAAGCTTTTTATTTGAAAAAAAAGCTGTTTTGAATGATTTTTAACCATCTCTAAAAATGGACTGTTGGATTATTTTGGAAAGATTATTTTACAATCTGAAAGCTCAATGCCCCTTATATCCCTTTCCCAACAATTCCCACCTACAGTGTCTCATGAACTTACAAAGCCAACACAAGAGAGAAAAGAAGCCTCTTTTCTGATTATCTGTTGCTACTGACGCCCCCGTCATGCACCCCTCTAAAGTCTCTTTCTCATCTCTTTTTTTGTTTTTGGGTACAAGCCTCTGTCTAATTCAAATATAAAAGGCATGTCTTCATAAAATATATATATATATATATAAAGTTAAACAGAGAAAAATAATATTAATAGCAAGGTAGTCAAAACCGGACCGGACCGGCCAGTTCAACCGGTTCAACCGGGAACCGAACAGTCATCCGGTCCGGACGACCCCCATAACCGTCCAGTTAAAAAACCGGCCAAAGAACCGAAGAACCGGTACAAAACTGGCATAACCGGGCAAAACCGGCGGTCTAGCAGCTTAAAACCGGCCTTTGAGCGGTTCGCAAAAATAGACGGACCTGATTGGTTTTATAGCCAAAACATAGCTCTTCTTTTCGTAAAGGAGTCTATGTGGGACTCATAAGTCATGTTCATTAATGGATCTCAGCAAGCACACGAAGATATGGTTTGTACCACTGATCTTGCCTTTAATCTTGTCCACCTTTCTCATGCTTCTTTCCATTTAGTTCTCCTCCAATTCCTCCTCCCTTCGGTATCGCTACCGTAACCACGTTAATACTCATCCAAGCCTCTCATTATGATGATGGTATCCTCTCTCCTCTCAAAGATGGAGATGCTGGCCTTTATTTCTCCTCTGCTTGTATAGATTGAAGAACACTATCTCTCTGGTTTTTAGTTCCCTATCTCTGCTGAAAAGGGTACAAATATGCCTGGTATTTTGTTGCTGGTGTGTGACATTTAGTTCACGGTTTCTTTCAAATGGGGAGCTATGGTTTCTTATGGTAATGCTAATTGGAGAAGTCTCTCTCTTGGCTACTTTTTCCTGAGGTGCGCTTCATGTCTTGTTCACGCGGTAGGGGATTGCTCCTGATGCAATTGTCCAGCTAAGGCCTTGACTCTTGGGGTTGCACTTGTCAATTACCAAAGTCAGAACTTAGAAGAGTATTCAAACCTTTCTGACGTGTCATACTTTGAACTATGACAAATTTTTTATTAATATTTAATGTTTTTTCAAATAATATTACATTTTTCTATTGAATATATTTTATAGAATAAAAAATATGTATATTTAATTACAACCGGTTCAATCGTGGTTGAACCACGGTTGAACCAGTGAACCGTGAACCAGTGCCTTCACCGGTTCAATGACCGGTCCGGTTTTTAAAACATTGATTAATAGTGAATAAATCTGATTATAAAAAAATTCAAATATTATTCACTATTCTCATCAAATATTATAAACAAATAACTCCATACCCTTTTTCGTAATTTACTATGTAAAAGTGATTATTTTTACACCACCCAAACGAAATAGATTATCTTAAAATCGATTTTCAGCAAACATATCCAAACACAAACAGATTCTGATTATAATCGATTATCACAATAATCGATTATTTGAAAACAAATTATCAGCATAATCTTTTTTTCCCAGCTTTCCCAAACTTACACTAAGGTTCAACCATCTTCCAAATTATACCAACTATATCAAGTTCATACACACATGAACTTGCACAGGACCACACAAAATAAACGGATGGACAAGGAGAGAGAGAGAGAGCTCACCAAGCATATACCAAAGAGTGCTCTGGTATTTTTGCCTCCAGTCAAGTCAATAGTGGATGCATAGTATTTCTTGGCAGCCTGGAGATTTTCTAACCCACCAAGCGTATAAAGCACCTGGCAATACCATAAGTCAAGATAATATTCTAGAGCAATAAAAGTAAGACTCTTGCTCAGTTACTCCAATACGAATACATGACTAGCATGCAATGGTAACCTGAACCGAATAGCAAAGCTGAAAAGTTCAGCTCAGGTTCAATCGGTTGGTCGAACGACTCGAACCAATGTGTGTGTGTGTGTGAGAGAGAGAGAGAGAGAGAGGGGATTGCATTTCATGTAATCTCGTGACTGTCTTCTGGATATCTGTGCCACATAAAAAATGAAACTTCTGGACATGTATTATTTCATTGGTGATTGAAGGGGGCACAAGTCAAAACAAATAGAAATTTTAATGCATAACTTTTCCTGTTCACACAGGACCACTGCCACATATGAAAAGAAACAAGCTCTACCAGATCCACAATACACACAAACAGCTGCTGAGGAGCTCAAAAGGTGGAGAGACAATCAGTGGTAAACGACTATGAATGCTGCAGGCAACCATGAACAGCACATACAACCATGATTGACGGAAAACCACCACAACAATGGAACATGACCATGAAATGGACAGCAGCGACGAGCGTGAGACAAACAGTTTAAAAACCAGCTCAGAGATAACCAATGGTTTACCCAGTAAGCCACTAAGATCAAGACTACAACCTGATTTGAACGTTTCAATATTGTCTAACCAGTGATCTAGTTATAACAATAAACCATAACTGGATCAATGGCAGGTTCATGGTTTGGACGGTTGGACTGTCAAGTCCACTCTGGCCCAAACAACATTGCTACCTCGCAATGTTCCGTGCCTTGCTATTGTCAGAGAGAAGAAACAGAGGAGAGGGAGAAGAATTTGATTTGACTAAAATAATTAATCACAGTTCGTAAAGAAGTTACTTACATCAGCATAGGCTAAGTGGTAGAGTGAAACCGTTGGTTGAGATAATATCAACTCCTCGTAGCAAAATGCTGCTTGTTTGTACCTAACAGAGAGAGAGAGATAATATTAGCAAAAAAAAAGGTATCTACTAAATAATTGCCAACACAAACAAATCCCTAATAATAACTTTCTCAGCAGGAAGAGAAACAGTAAAATAAAAATCCTACATTTGCAGGGAGACATATATTTCAGCCAGTTCTCTCCATGCATCATGATCTGCCATGAATCTGTTAAAATGAGAAAAATAATTCAGACACTAGATGCAAACCAGAAACAACAATTTCCTTTCTATCATAAATTTTGGAAGGAAAAAACAAACTTCAACAGCTGCCTCACATTTCCAGATATTTATTAAGCCACTCAATAGCCACAGAAATGTTGCCTTGCGCTTTTGCCATAGCGACCCTCCTCTTATGGATGGTCTGCAAAACAATAAAACCAAAAAGAAAAAGACTTAAGCTTTTGGTTTTCTTTAGTTAGGCATCTCAGCCTATTTAAGAGTAAAACTTGAAGAATGTTATACAAAACATGACCAAAAGATGCCCCCATTACTAATATTTTTGTTTCATCACATAGACTAAGCAACTAATTGACTTCCCCCGTCCCTTTTCCTCTTTCCCCATAAGGTTAAGTGAGTTTACTTGATCAAGAGGACTATCCTCCAAAAGGCTCG
This sequence comes from Echinosophora koreensis, assembly GCA_035048595.1. Taxonomy (NCBI): domain Eukaryota; kingdom Viridiplantae; phylum Streptophyta; class Magnoliopsida; order Fabales; family Fabaceae; genus Echinosophora; species Echinosophora koreensis. Next base: position 3,715,914 of record JAPCYP010000016.1, on the reverse strand, counting down.
AATAAGCCTTTTCTGCCAATTCCCAGGACCCTTTTGCTTCAAGCAACATTGCCTCCAGCCTGCCTGTAATTTTTTCCACAAAGAATGAACCGCCAAAGATCAATTTGTTTCTAGAGGGAACAAGAACATGCATATGTGCAGGCAAACTTATTTGGATAACTGAGTATAAATGTATTTGCATGGCATCCCTCTTGAAATGATGGAATGTAAATTATCTAAGTTAGTCCCCCACCTATCTAAGAGTTTGCTTTAAGAGAACCAGAATTAGGCATCAACAACCAGGGCAGGGCATGCAATTACTTGAGATTTAGGACAAGTAAACATTACGGTGTGTGTTTGAAAACTATCATATAGCTCTAGCAGTATTAAAGGCAAGGGGTCAAGACAAATATGCCGCCAGATCAGTCACTGCCATGTCAAAAGAAATTGATTCCTAGCCTACCAGCAATCTATGATCACAGGAAGCATAGAAACACTGCTGGGAAATTTAAATGAATCATATGTCTAGCCAGGGTAATGCTACCTACAAAAATATTGCATTTGCAACCAAGCAGAACTGTACAAGAGGGCACTATCTGAGTTCAGGTGGCATCACATATATTTTTTTCCTTCAAGGTTAGATGGAGTCAAACAGCAAGATTGTTAGATTGCTGCTATTCATTGACTAACTCGAATCGATAACAGGGAAAGACATAGAAAATTAGGAAGTATCAACTTACCAACTCTTTTACTATCTGGGAATTTCTTCCTAAGCACCTTTGTGCACTCCTGATAAAGAAATGCATTATTGTCAACTTCAAATCATAAAATCCCAAACTAGAAGGTGTCTCATCATATATGAAGGAGACAACATAAAAATTCAGCAGCAGACTGCCTTCTAGGTTCAGAAATCTAAAAAGCAAGCATAATCAAACTTCTTGCGTAAAATTTTAACAAGAACGAAACAATACATTGTAAAAGAATAATGGCAAAGCCAGGTCAGAAAACCGTTATTTTCCCCATCTACCACCACCATCATGGAAAAAAGGGCTCAAGCTTAGAACAACATACTAGCCAGAAAATGAAGAAGTGAAGAACATTCAAAGCCAGTGCATAATATACTTATAAGTGAAGTTTACGTAGTACAAATATTATGCTGCATTTAAAAGGAAAGGCATCAAGCAAGTTCAAAACTCATGGTAGAACTCATGAGCAGCCATCTAACACATGCACCACCAGCATCTCCATAACAGAAGTGATAAGAAAGTATAGGTAGAATCAGAAAAGGAAATAGGTTTCAAATCTTTTAAAATTAGTGACAAGGAAAACTAGAATCGATGTGCATAAGATACCTGAATGAGCACAACATTATTACCAGGGAATTCCATGACAGCAAACATATCTCAACAAAAGGGTGCTGAGATTTTACAGTTTTTCATGTGCATCATGATATATGAAAGAAACTAATAAAAAATATATATATATTATAAAACCGATTTTTAGAACGAAAAAGAAGAGATCAATAATACCTTGGCAACATCAAGACATTGGCAATCCATAGCTGCAACAGCAACCTGCTCATACAAAGTCCATTCTGCATCGAGAAACAAGCAATCATCAGCCAAAAGCCACAAATTGTATTCAATAAAAGTAGACCTGTAATTGCAAAAAGTGTACTCAAAAAGCAATCCTTCACTAGATAATACAATTGGTAAATTGATTTGGTAACAATTAAGTTTGAAGTGATGTGATTTATGTTTGAACATTTTAATTTTAAAAGCAAGTTTGATGTAAAACTTAAAGTAAATTTTTCAATCCAACGCAAAAGCTACTTTCAGTAGCTTCTACTAGAATCATGTTTGAAGGCAAAATCAACTTTACCTAACAGTAACCAAATACCTCTATCTTTACTAAAATCACATTTGGCATAGGCAAACACAATTCTGGTACTCTGCTGTGGAACCAAACACACAAAAGTGTGTGTTAGGTTTCACGGTGGAGTTGCAAAATTGATTTTGTCTCAAGTCAAACGTGATTTTAGTAAAAAGAGGTGGTTTGGTTATTGTCAGGCAAAATTGATTTTGCCTTCAAACGTGATTTTGGTTAGAAGCTACAGAACTTTTATGTTTTGATTGAAAATTTACAATCAATTTTACGTCAAACTTAGCTTTTAAAATAAAAAAATTCAAACATAAATCACTCCACTTTTAGCTCAATTATAACCAAATCAATTTCATACAAAATCATGAACGCTTATCCTAACACACACGAAATAGATTATCTTAAAATCACTTTCTAGCAAACTCATCTCAACACTTCTTAACAAACACATCCAAACATAAAACCGATTCCATCGTAATCAATTATTCATGTAATCGATTGATTGAAATAACCTCAACTAATTCAAACACAGTAAACTATTTCACTAAAAGCATAAACACAATAATTATGAAGATTATGGATATGGTGTAAGGGAAATTTATAAGGATAAGAAAGGAAGAGAGGGTAACCATCGGGGCCGAGACTCGATCGGAGTTTGGGGTCGTTCAAGATGGAGAGACCATGCTTCAAAACTTTCTCAGAACGCCGAACCTTGAGCTTCCTGACAAGGCAGAGATACTCCCATGCACCTCCTCCGCCGTTATCGACTTGGTTTTCGAGGTTGTTCAATTGACTCTCCTCTGTTTTGGTCACCATGTTTCTCAGATCCAACTTGGAACGAATCGAATCCAATTGTTGAATGTTGTGTTGTGTTATGACAATTGTGTGCCTCTCTCTCTTGATGCGGGTTTTGGATCTGTTGTTGGAAACAAGTGGGGAAGTATGTGCGACACAGACACAACACAAAGGTCGAAATTGACTAGGATCGCACTTCGCTGCTGCCCTCACACTTCCACTCTGTTTCAGATTAGGCCTTGCAGATAATAATTAGGCTAAACAGAAACCAACCTCGAAAGGGAGAAACAATATTATATCTTAATTGGGAAATAAAACAAAAAAAAAAAAACAATCATTAATTTTTTTGTTGAAGTCGGGTATCCTCCGACCGAGAGCCAGAGATTAATTCCTCGAGATACTGAGATTCATTTAAGGGGTTGACCTAACTCTCCCAACAGATGTTCTTCTATACACATGAACCAAGAATCGAACCCCTAACCACATGCTTAAGGAGCCAGTAAATAATCATAATCATTATTATTAATTTATATCTTTTTTTTTTTGACAAAATTAATTTATATCTATTGCTAACACTTAATATGAAATATGAGATATTTTACATTTTAGTCTGTGATGTCATGTGTCGTGAGACTAACCCTTAAGTAAGTGGGAGCGTTGGAGTGATAATTAGGCAAAACCCGACTTAAAATTCGAAACCTTTGACTTTTCATGTAAAATTTGTATAAGGAGACCATATATTGCGACCAATCAAGTTACTCTTGAGTTGTTCGGAGGTCTATGGGAAGGTTATCTGATGGAGTTCGAGTTCTCGTCTGCTGGGGCTCAAGGAAGGTCGAGTTTTTTGAAGCAACCGTCGGATAGAGAAAGTGGAAAGGGGGATGAACCTTCGCGGGGCAGTCCCTCTTATACTGTCTTGGGAAAGGTCACAAAAGGAGTTTCATTCAGAGACAAGGTCATGGGAAAACTTGTGGTTCCAGGCAAGGAGAAGATAGCTTTGGTGGCGAAGAAACTGGCTAGTATTGAGTTAGTGAATGGTAACAGGTTATCACCCATGGTTAACATCGAGCCAAAGGTTTTGGAAGAGCTGAGCAAGCCTTGGCAGGAAGCCCTAGTTGTGAAACTACTGGGGAAGAGCTTGGGTTTCAATATCATGAAAGCCAAACTGTCATAAGTTTAGAAGCCTGTTGGGTCCTTTGAGATCATGGATATCGGAAACGGATATTTCATGGTTATTTTTTATGAATCCGAGGATAGGAATAAAGTGATTAATGGTGGTCCCTGGATGATTTTTGATCACATCCTATCTGTGAGAATTTGGTCTCCTCAGTTTATAGCAGATAGAGCCACCATTGACAAAACTCTTGTATGGGTTCGTATACTAAGCTTGAACATTGTTTATTACTATGAAAGCATTCTACTTACCTTAGCGGCTGCCATAAGCAAACCAGTGAAGGTAGACATGAATACTCTTCAGGTGGAAAGGGGTCGTTTTGCAAGAATTTGTGTTGAGATTGATCTCCACCAACCTGTTGTTGGGAGGGTAGGCCTTTGTGGGCAATGGTATACTGTCCAATATGAGGGCCTTTACTTGATATGTGCCCAGTGTGGTTGCTATGGCCATGTTCTTAAAGATTGCAAGATGGCGCCGCCCACTCCAGCCCAAGGAAAACTCAAAGAGATGGAAGTTTCAGGCCAAACTCCGATGAGTGGAAACCCTGTGGAGAATCAGCGCATTAATGAGAAGGATATGGAACCAAAAATCATGGAGAATGTTACGTAGGTGCACCATGGTGATTGGTTAGTTGTGCCCCGAAAAAATAGGACCAATAGGAAAAGTGCAAATCCAAGCGAGAAAATCAAGGGACCAGTTGTGAAAGAGAATCCTTTTACCTATGATTGGTTGGAGAAAATCATGGAAGAATCTTCTCTCAAGAAGAACAATCAATCGTCTCCTATGAATAAGGAAAGTTCTAAAAAGCGTGATAAAAGAGGGGATATCATTAAGAGACCCCGTAAAGACTATGGCGGGTCTTCTTCACAGACCCCTCAGAAAGTAGGAGGCCCATTAGTCAAGCAGCCCAATGTTATTATTCCTAAAGGAAGGAAGGATGATGGTAATAAGCCCAGCTCTAGCATGGGGGCATGTGACAAGGGCAAAGAAGTGGTCTCTCATATGTCCAATGATAAGCCTCTGGCTCATCTAGTTTTATAGCTATTGAGGCCACGCTTTTTGAGCTAATTGTGTGAATTTAATCTCATTTTCGCCCAAATTTGGATTTAATTGTTCTCGAGCAACATTTTGAGTCTCTCAAGTAGTTTTAGGAATTTTTGATTAATTTTGAGTTAAATAAAGCATTTAATGCTATTCTTTATTTTCAGGTTAAAAGTGAAGCTCAAGAGAACTTGGAAAATAGAGAAAACAAGCTAAAAGAAGAATTTCAAGGTCTCGCCTCGCGAGACAGTACTCGCCCCGCGAGCCAGAGCTGATACTGAGCAAGGAATTGAGATCTTTCAGTCTCGCCCCGCGAGCCAGACACAGGAAATCTGATAACTTTCTGTCTCGCCTCGCGAGACCGTATTCGCCCCGCGAATATTCAAATCTGCATTATTATGTGCAGGAAGTCTGGTCAACGTAAAGTAATGTGCAGGGAGCCCACATGATAGTTTTGAGTCCTAATCAATTTGGATTTGGATTTGGATTATTATGCTAAAAGACAATTCGATTGGCATTGAGATAAAAAATTGGAATATCTTGCCATTAAGCCCGGGTCCCAAGCGAAGATTTGTTGTTAAATTAATTTGGAACTAAATCACGTGATGTTATCCAATTAAGATTGAAATTGGATATTAGAATTGGATAGAAGACAAGTGCAGACCGGGGGGTGCAGTGCAGATGGACTCAATTATTTTCGCACAAATTTCATGCAATTTCATCAATTCAAATTTTTATTCAATATTTCCCCTTTTCATCAATGTAATCCCCACATTCATTTACTTCAAACAAAGAAAAAATTTATTATTCATGCAATCATCAATCTAAGCAAAGGATCCAAAATCCACACAAAAGGGAGATCACCAATTTCAAACAATTGCTTTCCTCACAAGGGCATATAGTAATTCACTCATTCGCTCAGTTTTGTCAAGGTTTTCAACTTTCACTTAATTTCACATTTTAAGAGCACTTTCCATGAATTTGATTTTCATCTCAAAAATAGTTCACACGAAAACATATATGCAACATCAAAAGGTCTTTTAAGGGTCGTAATGAGGCCTGGCTAAGGGTAGGATATTCAAAGGTACAAGGCTAAGACCCTAGGAACTAAGAGAGTATGTACACTTTTATTTTCACTCTAATTCATTTTTCCATTTTTTTTTCATTTTTTTTTTTGGTGGCTACAACCTTTTCCTTTTAATACCCTTTTTGACATTTTTGTACTTTTTTTTTCCCCTTTTGGCTTCAACCTTTATTTTTCTTTTTTCTTTTTCTTTTTTTCTCAACCCACAACAACATAATAAACCCTTGTATCGTAGCCACCCCAAACGTAGTTTCCAAACAACACTTACATTGCTATGTTTCCATGCTCTCCTAAATCCTAAGATTGGGTTAACATGGTTTTTTTTTTCCGGATTTATGGCTTGTATTGTAAGGTTATTAAGAATAATAGGCTTTAAGGCTCAATGTGGCTAACTAGGGAACATGCATTAGGGATGGTTCTTTTTAGGCCAAGTAGCTATTTCAAAGAAAATTGCCTAAATCATTTGATGCAAACATATAAACATGCAAACCATGAAGAGATTCAAGCAAATCCGGGAAAGTGCAACATAAAAGTGATTCACACAATTAAAAAAATAATGTTGGAGGCTCAAATTCCTCACCTGGACATTTTTAGCAAATTATTTGACCGAGATATATCCCTAGTTTGTGCACCCCTTCACCCCAAACTTGTCATAAATCATGCAATCACAATAAAATTTTCAAAGTTCAATCTTCAATTTTTCATGGGGATCAATTTTCAAAATTTCAAATCATTAGGGGAAATCATCAAAAATAAACATTTTTCATGCAAACCATTTATACAAAATTCAATAAAATCCCTTCAAGCTTACTAACACAAGACTCACACATATGACTCAACCAAAGAAAAGAAAGCTAATTAAAAAGATAAGGGTTTAGAAAAACTCATTGAAGACGCTTCCACCCGGATCCCATAGCCTGTGGTACAACGGCCAAGGGATGCTCAAAATATCAGATCTTCCTCCTGGATCCCATGGCTTGTGGAGTGGAGATGGAATAAGCAAGTGGGAGGAGATTCCATTGACTTCTTTAATTGCTATGATGAGCTCACTTCCTCCCGGGTCAAATGGTAACTCACCTTCTCCAAGAATGGCCTTTATGTAAATAGATCCTCCATGAAGCACTAGGACCATAGCTTTTTGAGGCGACCTTAGAACCTTTGCCGCTATTGATGAAAACTCCCAATACGTAGGCAATGACTCGAACTCCAAAGTTTGTATTTTCACAAAGTACTGTGATAGACAAATAGAAGGCACCAACTTTGTTATATCCACACATGCATGCAAACCAACATATTTATCCAATTCTGGATTTTGATGCTCCTCAGTAGGAATGGTCAGAGAGGTATTTTCTTTATGATTAGTCTCATTTGTCTCTTGCAAAGGGACAATAGGAGATATTCCCTCCTTGCATTCCTCTTCATGATCCTCTCCTCTTGAATCATCTTCCACCACAACTTTGTCTTCAATAATGTCCATGCTAGCAAAAACATTTTCTTCAATTTGGGTCTCTTGCGGCTTTTCCGCTAGCAATTTGTAAATTCCACTAGCTTGCTCTTCAAACTTCTGAAATTGGTCAGTTAGTCATGCCGTTATATTTCTAGCATGTTCCCCCACTCACATTTTACCCTTCTGAATTATGGGACTAATTTCCTCCATGTAACGCTCTATGCTCAGACCCAAAATAATAGCTTCTGCATCCCAAAGAAACTTTAGCAAATCGGGATCAAACTCGAAGTGTGGTGGTGGTTGCAAAGATGACAAATGGGAATTCCATTTCTCTTTTAAGTATATCTTCACATGCTTATCGACAATCCCATTATACACGATCCAATCAAGTTGATCTTTCCAACTTGGATAGATATGATAGTCCATGTGTGGCTTCTCTTCCTTCCCCTTTTTTTTTTTTTGGTGCCTACGACTTTTTGGGTTGTAGCAAATCTCACGGCTAAAAGAGTACCTTGCAAACACAAAAACTCACAAGACCAAGTGAAATCAAGGAAATTCAAGAAAAATTATAACAAGAAAAACAAAACAAAAAATCATTATTATTATTTTATTTATTTATTTATTTTTTTACTTTTTCAAAAAATAATTACTTTCTTCAAATAAAGACAATTGGTTAACCCAATCCCCGGCAACGGCGCCAAAAGCTTGATGGGCTCCGACAAGTGTACCGGATCGAAGCAAGTAATAATTAAAAAGGTAAGTGATTACCGAGTATCGAACACAAGGATTGGGTGACCAATTTATCTTAATTTGAAGAAGACAACTAATATTTGACCAAGTCAAAGATGAGAGAGAAAGTTGTTGGGATGTCAAGCCGAAGGGAACACAAGCATCTAAGGATTCGCCCTAGCAATCAAGCCCTGGGAATATAGTGGCCCAAGGAGGGAAGATGCATCCGGATCCTGGGGAGCTGAGTGCGAATGGGAGTGGTGAAACCCAATTTATGCAAGAAGATATTCCTAGCCCAAATTCTTCTAGTAGGAATATTGGCCATGGAAGTGTGCAAGAAGTTCACGTCGGAGCCATGCAGGTGGATGTTAGCCATGCAAGCTAGTTTTCGAGTGGGTTCCATGTTCCTCATTTACATGTTGTTTATGATGGAGTTTTCTGATTTTTCTATTCTAGTTTGGAATATTCGTGGTGCTGTGAGCAGTAGAGGTCGCAGGCATACCAGGGATTTAATACGTAAGTATAAACCCTCCATGTTTGTCTTATTAGAAACTCATGCTCAGTTTGAAGGTGCTAGGCTGTTCTGGAGAAGACTGGGGTATGAGCTTGTTGCGGTTGAAGAGGCTTCTGGGCACGCTGGGGGAATTTGGATTCTTTCAGCTGATTCGGAGGTTTCCGTTGCCCTAGTTCACTCTTCTAATCAGGTCATCTCGTTGAGGCTGAGTAAAGGGAATAATGAGTGGGTTAGCTCGTTGGTTTATGCTAGTCCGGTCCCTTCTGTTAGTCTCTGGGATCAGCTTTCTTCGCTTCGGGATTCCATAGCCATTCCTTGGTTGATCATGGGAGATTTCATTGAAGTCCTCTCCCTCTCTGAGGTCCGTGGTGGAAATTTCTGTTCCAATAGGGCTTTAGGTTCGCTGACTTCCTTGATAATTGCTCCATGATGGATCTTGGCGCTTCATGTTGTAAATTTACTTGGCATAGGAATAATAGGGGGGTGCGCACTATTTCGAAAAGGTTGGATAGAGCCGTCGCGGATTGTAACTGGAGAATTGTATTTCTGGATGCCTTTGTTGAGAATTTGTGCAGGCTTCACTCTGATCTTCACCCTATTCTTTTAAGGTGTGGTGGGATGGCAACTCCTAAGGGCATTTGCCCTTTTCGGTTTGAGGCTGCTTGGTGCTCTCATGAGGAGTTCCGCCAAGTTGTCTTTGATGCGTGGAACAGGGGTTTTCATGATGTGAGATTTGGCCTCGAGTTGGTTACGATAGATGCTAAAAAATTCAATGAGGAAATTTTTGGTAATATCTTTCGTAGGAAGCGCCACTTGGAGGCTAAAATCCGGGGTGTACAGAGGAGACTGGAATTTTTTGACTCGGCCAGACTTTGTTTATTAGAGAAAGAGCTTCAGGATGGGTATAACAAAGTCCTCTACCAGGAAGAGCTTCTTTGGTATCAAAAATCCCGTGAGAAGTGGGTTAGATTCGGTGATAAAAATACTAGCTTCTTCCACACTCAAACAGTTGTTTGTAGGAAAAGAAACAAGGTAGAGGGTTTGACCTTAACGGATGGGAGTTGGTGTATGGATCAAGATGTGCTTAGGGTTGAAGCTATGAATTTCTTCCAGAATTTGTTTGCACCTACTACTCCCTTTATTTCCCAACCTTTAGACCAGATGATTTCAGCTGCTCTTCCTTTAGATGGGGTCAACTCTCTTTTAGCTCCTGTGTCCAAAAATGAAGTTTTCCAGGCCCTGCGTTCGATGAAATCTTATAAGGCTCCGGGCCCGGACGACTTTCAACCTTTCTTCTTCAAAACCTACTGGGATTTCATTAGGGATGATGTTTGGAATCTTGTAAGAAATGTGTTTGAGCATGGTAGCTTTGATAGCAAACTCTTAGAAACTCTTATTGTTCTCATTCCGAAGGTAGACCATCCGAGGAGGTTAGCTGAGTTTCACCCTATTAACTTGTGTAAAATGTTGTTTATAAGCTTATTACTAAAGTCCTTGTTAATAGATTGCGGCCCTTCTTGCATGATTTGATTAGCCCCCTCCAAAATAGTTTTATTCCGGGTAGGGGAACCTTTGATAATGCAATTGTGGCTCAATAGGTTCTTCACCATATGCATTGTTCTCATAGCAAGGAAGGGACCATGGCCTTTAAGATTGACTTAGAGAAGGCTTATGATAATGTGAACTGGGATATTTTGAGGGATACTCTCAAGGACTATGGTTTCCCTACCCGCATTATTGAGCTCATTATGTTCTGTGTTTCTGCGTCCTCCCTTTCTATTCTTTGGAATGGAGATAGGCTTGAGAGCTTTAAACCTTCTAAGGGTTTAAGACAAGGAGACCCTATGTCCCCTTATTTATTTGTCTTATGTATGGAGAAGTTGGGCATGATGATTACAAGAGAAGTAGAGAATAGGGAATGGCTTCCTATTAAAGTCTCTAAGAATGGTCCCTTTATCTCTCATCTTTTCTTTGCGGACGATGTTCTTTTGTTTGCCAAAGCGAGGTCCTCACAATTGGAGCTCATTTTTTATTTGCTTGATGAGTTTTCGACTGCCTCAGGTCTCAAAGTTAATTATGAGAAATCCAAAGCAATTTCCTCGGCTAGGATGAATCATGCTCGGAGGAGTCAACTCTCTCGTCTTTCTCCCATTCAGTTTTGTAATAACCTGGGGAAGTATCTTGGCTACCCTCTATTGCAAGGCAGGGCAATGAAGTCTGATTTTAATTATATCACTGATAAGTTGCATAGTCGTTTATCTTCTTGGAAAGGCAAGCTTCTTAACAATGCTGGTAGAGTTGCTCTTGCTAACTCAATGTTAACCTCTATTCCTATCCATGCAATGCAAACCATGTGGATTCCATCACGGATTTGCGATACTATTGATAAGACTGTGCGTAATTTCATCTGGAAGGGTGCTGAAGAAGGTCGTGGACTTAACTTGGTTAATTGGTAAACTATTACTTGCTCGAAATATTTAGGAGGTATTGGTACTCATGAGGCTAGACTGAACAACGTGGCTTTAATTGGGAAAGTTATTTGGAATTTACTCAACAACCCCAATAAGCTCCCCATGCAGGTTTTGTTGAGTAAATACGTCCCCCAGGGCCACCTTTTTTATGCTGTTAGCTCCAATGGCTCCTCTTACACTTGGAGATCTATTTTGAAAGCTCTCCAATATTTGAAAGATGGCTACGTTTTTAGATTTGGCAGAGGTGTGTGTCATTTTGTTTTGATAGATGGTTAAAGGATGGGAGAATCTACGATATGGTGGATTTTGTTAATATCTCAGATACTGCCTTAAAGGTTCATGATGTGTGGACAGATGGGGAGTGGCACTTAAATGAGCTATTCACCAATATTCCCGCTGAGGTTAAACAGAATATTATGAGTTGTTCCATTCATTTAAATGAGCAAGTTGATAAATGTTTTGTGTGGAATGGCCTTTTTTCGGGTGAGTATGATGTCAAGTCAGGTTATAGGTGGCTGCTTCAGCATCACAGGCAAATGGATACTTTAGTTTATGGGAATTGGATTTGGCGTCTTCCTACTTCTGAAAAGTGTAAGTTCTTAGTTTGGCTTGCTTGTCATGAAGCTGTCCCTACAAATGAGCTTCGAATGAAGAGGGGTTTGGCTATGGAGTCCACTTGTAATCGTTGTCATTTGGAGTCTGAGAATGTGACCCACTATTTGCGGGGGTTGTAACAGCCTGTTTTTAATTACGCTGTTTTAACAGTAAAAATATATTTATTTATATTTTTATTTGAGACTTAGGAAATGAATTTGGAGAAAACAAAATCATATCTAGAACTTACTCTATGGTAGGAGGCTATGGTTAAAATTTGGGTTTAAAACTCAGACGAAAACCGGTCTGTGTTTTTTTAACTGACAGTATAATTTTATACTGACAGAAAACCCTAATTTGACCCAAAAACTGAAATTTGTAGATTTTTTATATTTTGTCCGTGAGGAAGTCTACCTTCCAAATTTCTGATCAGAAATAAAATATTATGTGTTTTCGGACGAATTTTGGTGAAAGTTCGAACAGAAAACAGTCGGTGTTTTCACTGACAGTAAGATTTTAGTTTGAAAATTTTCGATCGAAAAATAGACAGAAACCCTAATCGGGAAACCGACGAAGTCGAAAACGGAACTGCAGAGGCCCGTCAAGAGATCGGGACAACGAGTCATGCATGATGACTCATGGAGGATGAGTCACCAAGCATTTATGAGCATTAAATGCTAGTAATCATGACTTTTAGGTAAAATGACCAAAATACCCCAAGCCTTCGCGGTTAGTAACAAGACACATCTACGCACTCTTAACCACTCACTTTACGTGGTTGTAAACCTTCTACATATCCTAAATTTCGTGCATATATATATACTAAACCATACCTATTTCATTTTGCTTTTGTTTCATCATTTTCCTCTCAAAAACCGAAATCGGGTAACTGACGGAGCTGCGTACAGAATTTCTGGGAACCGCTAACGGATAGGATCAGTGACTCATTGGTGAGTCACTATGTGTGGCCCAAAATCAGCCACACCTCCATCAATTGTGAGCCACATATTATTAACCATGATTTGCCAAAATAACCTTAGTTAAGTTAACTATTAACTATGGTTAATCTTATATTAATTAAATATTCCTAAAAGCTATTAATCTAAGCTTAAGGAACCAAACAAAGCCTAATTCTACCCCTATATAATGACCCAAAACCGCAGCCCCCTCCCCTTTGTTCTTCACTTCTTCTTCTTCAACTTTTCTTCACAAATTTCACCTATACTCCATTGTTGTCTTCAAGAGCTTCAAGTGATTTCCATTCCAAAGCTTGCTAAGATCATCATTCTTCCTCATCTTCTTCAATCTAGTGAGGTAACAAGACCATCTTCATCTCTTTTAAGCTCTTGTTCTTCATGTTTTTGAGTTTTCATATTCTTAGATCTAGAACTTAGAATAATTCTAGAAAATTGTAGAAAAATCTTAAAAATGTGAAACCAATTTCTATGATCTAGATATGATTCCTACTTTCATTATCCAAGAGCATGTAATCAAAAACATTTTCCTTCCTTAAAAACCATTGTGGGCCGAACCTAGGAGAGAAAGTGGGTTTGAAGTTTTTGTGTCATTTTCAATTCTAACACTTGTATCATGCTCTCTAATACCTATATGGTTATAATCTAAGAGCTTAACTTCAACAAAGATTTCTATCCTAAATTTATGGTGTTGGCCGAAAATCTAAGGTTTAGGAGTTTATAGATTTTGTTGAAGGAATGAATTCTAATGATTGGTGAATACTCTTAAGTATCTATGTAATCTAAAACCAATAGCTTGAATCAAAAAGAATTTCCTAGCCTATTTTACCAAGTAAGGCCGAAACCTAGCTATTTAGGTTAAGAATGATTTTGTTAATTAATTGTAGTTGTATTGTTTGGTTGAAGGAGAAACTGTTAAAGTGTGACGTGATAACGAGGAACGGCGAATTCGGAATTTCGGTGATAACTCAGGTGGGGGAAAGAACCAATCTACCATCGGAAACGGATAAGTAGTATTTAAATTATAATAATTGTGTAGGGCGACCTAAACCCTACTAGTGGTCGAGTAATCGACAAGACCAAAATCACATTGGAAGCTTTTTCGTGAAACCAATGATGATTTGGGGATTGTGGGTTTATCGCCGTTAGGATAATCTTATGATATTCGAGGTTGATTGAATTTATTGATTATTGAATTATGTTGTGATAAATTGTTTATTATTATGTCTTGTGATACTTGAGTAGTTGATTGATAATATAGTATGATCTGCCTGGGATGATAAACTGTTTAGTTAATGTTAAGGCACGAGATGTGTGATTTAAGAGATGTATTTGGGTGAGTGAATTATGATGCATTAGTGATGCCTAGCCTTAGTGTATAGATGAGATGAGATATTGAATGAGTATTGAGACTTGTGGTGGAAGGTTGAGGCATTAGGCTATAATGAATGCGGGTTGGTGAGATTCATAATATAGATGTGTTAAGGTTCATGGCCGTGTGTGATGAAACGCACGAGGTCGGGATAGTCCTTGAGTCCCTGAGGGATCGCGTTGCGCAAAGGTTACTAAAATGGTGTATGGGCACCATGGCACTAATTGCGCAATAGCATGAGTAGTTCGGGTACTACTGGGTTCTATCGCCGCACAACGGCATGAGTAGTTTGAAACTACTGTACTGGTGTATGGGCACCAGGGCACTAAGTTACTGGCACCGGACCGATTGGACTACTGACTAATGACAGGAATATAGATGGCCAAGTTTGCATGAGAGTAAGGGTAGAGGAACCATATAGTGGTTTAAGGTTGATTTGGAGTTTTGAGAGATGTTGGTGTTAATGATTATTATATTTCGATACTATCTCCATTTTTCCACCTTTGATGATAGACATGTGTCTTATCCCCTATTTCTGTATTTGTATATGTTTTGCTTATATGGATACAAGAAGATTTTACGGAAGATCCGGGTGATGACTATGTGGAGGAACCAGCTGAGGACTTCACCGATGACTTTAATGTGGAGGAGTTGGACGGGACTCCTTATGAGCCAGACGCAGGAGGACGAGCTGTAGATGGTAGTAATAGTGTTTAAGTAAATAGGGCCAGTGAGTCTAGAACTATGTGTTTATGTTTCCGCAACTAAGGGTTTGTATAATGATGTACCTGCTAGGGATCTTACTGAGAGGATGCCCTAGACAGTGTTTTGGTATTGTATTTAAGTGTGTATTTATAATATGACTTTGATGTTATCTTTCATTGTTGGTCAAATTTTAATTCCTTCGCATTTTCGATTTATAATCAATGTTAATAACACGAGGAATCTCAATAAATAACTAATGGCACAAGGGGCACATCGGGGTGTCTCATTTTGGTATCAGAGCAGTTCGATTCTAATCGGACTGTGAGGTCTAGGTTATTGTTACTGGCCGTGTCTAGTTGAATCCACATCGGATTTTAACTATGCTTAGAAGTTGGGTAGTGTGTCCGATTTTATTGCGAAAATTAATATTGGTATGGCATATGATATGTATATACTTGATTATGTAGTATTATATGTCATACTAATGAGAGCGGATGATTTCAGAATCATGGCTCGAGGAAGAGGAAGAGGACGCGGTACGAATAGTGATGATGGAATTCCTGAAAGAATTCTTGGAAGTGTTAACCATGAGACCACTCATACTGGAGGTGGAAGAGAGTCAGCTGAGACTCTCCAGACTATCAGAGATTTGGCCACTGCAATGCTACAACAGACACAACAGAACGCTGAGATGATGCAGATGACCAGAGAACAACAAGAACTGCAGAATCAGAGGAAAGCTGCAGAAGCTGAAGATGCTGGGATGAATACATTTCTGAAAGGGAAACCACCTCAATTCCGAGGAGATTATGACCCGGAGAAGGCTGAGTGGTGGGTGCAAGAGATAGAGAAGATATTCAGTACTATTCGTTGTAGGGAAGATAGGAAAGTGACTTATGCTGCCTTCATGCTGACTGGAGGGGCAGAGTCATGGTGGAGGGGAAAGAGAAGATTATTGGAAGCCGAGGGCAGATTGATGAGCTGGCAGTTATTTCGTGACTGCTTTCTAGAGAAATACTTTCCGCGACTCGTTCGTCGCGAGAAAGAGAGAGAGTTTATGAACCTGAAACAAGGCACAATGACGATTGGGGATTATGCGTCACGTTTTGAAGCTCTGATTCAATTTTCAGAGTTTTACCAACGATTTCCTGATGAAGACTGGCAGTGTAGAAGGTTTGAGGAAGGACTTCGACATGAGTTGCAAAGAGCAATAGTGTCTCTTGACATCCAGAGTTTTCCGGAGTTGGTAGAGAGATGCAGTGCCATAGAAAGTATAGATCAAAGGCAGGCTGCGGAACTGAAACAACAAAGAAGTGGAGGTCCCATTCGACCCGGTTTTCAGAGAAGAGGAAATACTGGTTCTCAGTGGAGACAGAGACCCTACAATAGACCAGTGCAAACAAATACACCAATGGTTGGAGCAGGTCAACAGCAACAAGGCCCAATATGTTTTAGATGTGGAGGACCTCATTATCTGCGGGATTGTAAGGAGAATCAGCGTGAAACTGGTTGTTTCATCTGTGGAAAACCAGGTCATTTTGCTCGTGAATGCAGACAGAGAGGTATGCAGCAACCAGTAGCTGCGGGTAGAGGAGCTGGAGGCAATCGAGGTGGAGCTGGAAGAGGAGTTTCATCAGCAAGACCACCGGTTGCGAAACCTCAAGCCACTGGAAGAGTATTTACCGTGAGGGGATCTGAATCCTCTCAATCTGCGGATCTTATACAAGGTATGTGTTTAGTATCGGGTAGACTCTCGTCAGTTTTGTTTGACTCAGGTGCTACGCATTCCTTTATATCTTATGAATGTGTAGATCATTTGAAATTACTTGTTTCTAGCTTACCTTATAAACTTATCGTATCTACTCCAACTAGTAACCCTTTGACTACTACGTATGTTTGTTTACAATGTCCTGTAATTATTGAAAATAGGACATTTCTCATTGATCTTATCTGTTTGCCTATGCAACAGATAGATGTTATTCTTGGCATGGATTGGCTTTCGGCTAACCATATAGTACTAGATTGTTCTAGTAAGACCTTATCATTTCTTGAGTCTTCTAGTGTAGTCTCTGCCAATAAAGGAGTATCCATTAGGAGTGATGATTCTCGGCAGTACGTGATGCTGTTCGCAGTGGAAACTAATGAGACTCCTAGTATAGATGCTATGCCTATCGTGAGAGAGTTTCCAGAAGTTTTCCCTCCAGATGTTCCAGGTTTGCCACCAGAGAGAGAGGTGGAATTCACCATAGATCTCGTACCAGGGACAGGACCTATATCTATAGCGCCCTATAGGATGTCACCAGTGGAGTTGGCGGAGTTAAAGAAACAATTAGATGACATGTTGGGGAAAGAATTCATCAGACCGAGTGTTTCACCGTGGGGGGCGCCGGTGTTATTTGTTAAGAAAAAAGATGGAAGTGCTAGGTTATGCACGGATTACAGACAGTTGAACAAGGTGACGATTAAGAACAAATATCCATTGCCTAGGATAGATGATCTGATGGATCAGCTGAAAGGAGCAGCTGTGTTTTCTAAGATTGATTTGAGGTCTGGATACCATCAGATTAGAGTAAGGAAGGAAGATATACTTAAGACGGCTTTTAGGACGAGATATGGACATTACGAGTATTTAGTTATGCCTTTTGGGGTGACTAATGCTCCAGCAGTGTTCATGGATTACATGAACAGAATTTTTAGACCATTCCTTGATAAGTTTGTCGTTGTGTTCATCGATGATATACTTATCTATTCTCGTTCGCGAGAAGATCATAAGGAACATTTGAGAGTAGTGCTGCAAGTTTTGAAGGACAGACAGCTTTATGCTAAAATGTCTAAATGTGAGTTTTGGATGGAGGAAGTTCAGTTTCTTGGACATGTGATCAATAAGGAAGGAATAGCAGTAGATCCAGCTAAGGTTGAGGCAGTTCTGAAGTGGGAACGGCCTAAGTCAGTAGGTGAGGTACGAAGTTTTCTAGGATTAGCTGGATATTATCGGAGGTTTATAGAGGGTTTCTCAAAGCTTGCGTTATCTATGACGCAGTTGACGAGGAAAAATACAGCTTTTGTTTGGACAGACAAGTGTGAGCAGAGTTTTCAAAAGCTGAAAGACAAGTTGACTACATCTCCTGTGTTAACATTACCTGATCCTTTAGGACAGTTTGACGTATACTGTGATGCGTCATACCAAGGTTTGGGATGTGTTCTAATGCAAGAAGGAAGAGTTGTAGCTTATGCATCCCGACAATTGAGAATCCATGAGAGGAATTATCCAACTCATGATTTGGAATTGGCAGCAATAGTGTTCGCATTGAAGAT
Organism: Echinosophora koreensis; assembly: GCA_035048595.1. NCBI lineage: Eukaryota > Viridiplantae > Streptophyta > Magnoliopsida > Fabales > Fabaceae > Echinosophora > Echinosophora koreensis. The sequence continues at coordinate 3,697,839 of JAPCYP010000016.1, read as the reverse complement.
ATGGCGACACTTTCTGTATGGAGCGAAGTTTAATGTTTACAGTGATCATAAAAGTCTGAAGTATTTATTCGATCAAAAAGAATTGAATATGAGACAACGGAGATGGATGGAGTTTATCAAAGACTATGAGTTTGATCTACTGTACCATCCTGGGAAGGCGAATGTTGTAGCGGATGCTTTGAGTAGGAAATCATTGCATGTGTCTGCAATGATGGTTAAGGAGTTAGAATTACTTGGACAGTTCAGAGATCTGAACTTAGGAATGGAGTTGGTCGATGGTAAAATTTGCTTAGGTATGATCACTATTAGTAGTGATTTTATGAAGGAGCTTAAGGATAAACAGGTTGAAGATAGATATCTTCAGGAGATGAGTAAAGGTATAGATGAGGGTAAGAATTCTGATTTTAGTCGAGGAACAGATGGTGTGTTGAGGTTTAGAGATAGAATATGTGTGCCAGAGGACTTAGAACTTAGGAAAATGATTTTAGAGGAAGCACATAAGAGTAAGCTGAGTTTTCATCCTGGATCCACTAAGATGTATCAGGATTTGAAGAAAATGTTTTGGTGGACAAGGATGAAGAAAGAGGTAGCAGAGTATGTTTTATCTTGCCTGGTATGTCAGAAGGCTAAGATTGAACATCAGAAACCAGCAGGTTTATTGCAATCATTAGATATCCCAGAGTGGAAATGGGATAGCATAGCTATGGATTTTGTGGTTGGATTACCACGAACTCCTAAGAGATATGATGCGATTTGGGTTATCATTGATAGGTTGACGAAGTGTTCGCACTTCTTACCTATCGGTGAAAGTTATAGCTTGGAAAAGTTGACTCAAATTTATATCAAAGAAGTTGTTAGGTTGCATGGTGTGCCATCGAGCATTGTCTCAGATCGAGATCCTAGATTTACATCTAGATTTTGGAGACAGTTGCAAGGTGCTTTGGGGACGAAGTTAAGAATGAGTTCTGCTTATCATCCCCAAACCGATGGACAGTCAGAGAGAACAATTCAGTCATTGGAAGATCTTTTGAGAGCTTGTGTGTTAGAACACACTGGAAGTTGGGATGAGTTCTTGCCATTGATTGAATTTACATACAACAACAGTTTCCATAGTAGTATTGGAATGGCTCCATACGAAGCTTTGTATGGAAGGAAATGTAGGACCCCGCTATGTTGGTATGAAACTGGTGAAAACCAAGTTTTGGGTCCAGATGTGGTGCAACAGACTACGGAGCAAGTCAGGAAGATAAGGGAAAAGATGAAGGAAGCTCAGGATAGACAGAGGAGCTATAGCAACAAAAGGAGGAGACCGTTAGAATTCCAGGAGGGTGATCACGTGTTTTTGAGAGTTACTCCGAAGACCGGAATTGGCAGGGCTATCAAATCTAGAAAACTTACTCCCAGATTCATTGGACCTTTCCAGATTCTTCGACGGATTGGTCCAGTTGCTTATCATATTGCCTTACCACCTAATCTTGCTAATCTTCACGACGTCTTTCATGTCTCTCAATTGAGAAAATATTATCCTGATCCTTCTCATGTTATTGAGTCTGAGTCTATACAACTGCAAGAGAATCTAGAGTATGAGGCTCTACCTGTTAGGATCGCAGATAGAGAAATTAAGGAGCTTCGCGGTAAACAAATTCCTTTGGTTAAGGTCATATGGGATGAAACTACTGGAGATGCCACGTGGGAACGCGAAGCAGATATGCAACAACAATATCCACATCTTTTCTAAGGTACGTAAATTCCGAGGACGGAATTTTTTTATAAGAGGGGTAGTAATGTAACAGCCTGTTTTTAATTACGCTGTTTTAACAGTAAAAATATATTTATTTATATTTTTATTTGAGACTTAGGAAATGAATTTGGAGAAAACAAAATCATATCTAGAACTTACTCTATGGTAGGAGGCTATGGTTAAAATTTGGGTTTAAAACTCAGACGAAAACCGGTCTGTGTTTTTTTAACTGACAGTATAATTTTATACTGACAGAAAACCCTAATTTGACCCAAAAACTGAAATTTGTAGATTTTTTATATTTTGTCCGTGAGGAAGTCTACCTTCCAAATTTCTGATCAGAAATAAAATATTATGTGTTTTCGGACGAATTTTGGTGAAAGTTCGAACAGAAAACAGTCGGTGTTTTCACTGACAGTAAGATTTTAATGATCAGAAAACCTAATTTTGACTCGTAAACGAAATGGTTTATAATTAAATCATATTTTCAATGAGTCTGGTTAGTTTGAAAATTTTCGATCGAAAAATAGACAGAAACCCTAATCGGGAAACCGACGAAGTCGAAAACGGAACTGCAGAGGCCCGTCAAGAGATCGGGACAACGAGTCATGCATGATGACTCATGGAGGATGAGTCACCAAGCATTTATGAGCATTAAATGCTAGTAATCATGACTTTTAGGTAAAATGACCAAAATACCCCAAGCCTTCGCGGTTAGTAACAAGACACATCTACGCACTCTTAACCACTCACTTTACGTGGTTGTAAACCTTCTACATATCCTAAATTTCGTGCATATATATATACTAAACCATACCTATTTCATTTTGCTTTTGTTTCATCATTTTCCTCTCAAAAACCGAAATCGGGTAACTGACGGAGCTGCGTACAGAATTTCTGGGAACCGCTAACGGATAGGATCAGTGACTCATTGGTGAGTCACTATGTGTGGCCCAAAATCAGCCACACCTCCATCAATTGTGAGCCACATATTATTAACCATGATTTGCCAAAATAACCTTAGTTAAGTTAACTATTAACTATGGTTAATCTTATATTAATTAAATATTCCTAAAAGCTATTAATCTAAGCTTAAGGAACCAAACAAAGCCTAATTCTACCCCTATATAATGACCCAAAACCGCAGCCCCCTCCCCTTTGTTCTTCACTTCTTCTTCTTCAACTTTTCTTCACAAATTTCACCTATACTCCATTGTTGTCTTCAAGAGCTTCAAGTGATTTCCATTCCAAAGCTTGCTAAGATCATCATTCTTCCTCATCTTCTTCAATCTAGTGAGGTAACAAGACCATCTTCATCTCTTTTAAGCTCTTGTTCTTCATGTTTTTGAGTTTTCATATTCTTAGATCTAGAACTTAGAATAATTCTAGAAAATTGTAGAAAAATCTTAAAAATGTGAAACCAATTTCTATGATCTAGATATGATTCCTACTTTCATTATCCAAGAGCATGTAATCAAAAACATTTTCCTTCCTTAAAAACCATTGTGGGCCGAACCTAGGAGAGAAAGTGGGTTTGAAGTTTTTGTGTCATTTTCAATTCTAACACTTGTATCATGCTCTCTAATACCTATATGGTTATAATCTAAGAGCTTAACTTCAACAAAGATTTCTATCCTAAATTTATGGTGTTGGCCGAAAATCTAAGGTTTAGGAGTTTATAGATTTTGTTGAAGGAATGAATTCTAATGATTGGTGAATACTCTTAAGTATCTATGTAATCTAAAACCAATAGCTTGAATCAAAAAGAATTTCCTAGCCTATTTTACCAAGTAAGGCCGAAACCTAGCTATTTAGGTTAAGAATGATTTTGTTAATTAATTGTAGTTGTATTGTTTGGTTGAAGGAGAAACTGTTAAAGTGTGACGTGATAACGAGGAACGGCGAATTCGGAATTTCGGTGATAACTCAGGTGGGGGAAAGAACCAATCTACCATCGGAAACGGATAAGTAGTATTTAAATTATAATAATTGTGTAGGGCGACCTAAACCCTACTAGTGGTCGAGTAATCGACAAGACCAAAATCACATTGGAAGCTTTTTCGTGAAACCAATGATGATTTGGGGATTGTGGGTTTATCGCCGTTAGGATAATCTTATGATATTCGAGGTTGATTGAATTTATTGATTATTGAATTATGTTGTGATAAATTGTTTATTATTATGTCTTGTGATACTTGAGTAGTTGATTGATAATATAGTATGATCTGCCTGGGATGATAAACTGTTTAGTTAATGTTAAGGCACGAGATGTGTGATTTAAGAGATGTATTTGGGTGAGTGAATTATGATGCATTAGTGATGCCTAGCCTTAGTGTATAGATGAGATGAGATATTGAATGAGTATTGAGACTTGTGGTGGAAGGTTGAGGCATTAGGCTATAATGAATGCGGGTTGGTGAGATTCATAATATAGATGTGTTAAGGTTCATGGCCGTGTGTGATGAAACGCACGAGGTCGGGATAGTCCTTGAGTCCCTGAGGGATCGCGTTGCGCAAAGGTTACTAAAATGGTGTATGGGCACCATGGCACTAATTGCGCAATAGCATGAGTAGTTCGGGTACTACTGGGTTCTATCGCCGCACAACGGCATGAGTAGTTTGAAACTACTGTACTGGTGTATGGGCACCAGGGCACTAAGTTACTGGCACCGGACCGATTGGACTACTGACTAATGACAGGAATATAGATGGCCAAGTTTGCATGAGAGTAAGGGTAGAGGAACCATATAGTGGTTTAAGGTTGATTTGGAGTTTTGAGAGATGTTGGTGTTAATGATTATTATATTTCGATACTATCTCCATTTTTCCACCTTTGATGATAGACATGTGTCTTATCCCCTATTTCTGTATTTGTATATGTTTTGCTTATATGGATACAAGAAGATTTTACGGAAGATCCGGGTGATGACTATGTGGAGGAACCAGCTGAGGACTTCACCGATGACTTTAATGTGGAGGAGTTGGACGGGACTCCTTATGAGCCAGACGCAGGAGGACGAGCTGTAGATGGTAGTAATAGTGTTTAAGTAAATAGGGCCAGTGAGTCTAGAACTATGTGTTTATGTTTCCGCAACTAAGGGTTTGTATAATGATGTACCTGCTAGGGATCTTACTGAGAGGATGCCCTAGACAGTGTTTTGGTATTGTATTTAAGTGTGTATTTATAATATGACTTTGATGTTATCTTTCATTGTTGGTCAAATTTTAATTCCTTCGCATTTTCGATTTATAATCAATGTTAATAACACGAGGAATCTCAATAAATAACTAATGGCACAAGGGGCACATCGGGGTGTCTCATTTTGGTATCAGAGCAGTTCGATTCTAATCGGACTGTGAGGTCTAGGTTATTGTTACTGGCCGTGTCTAGTTGAATCCACATCGGATTTTAACTATGCTTAGAAGTTGGGTAGTGTGTCCGATTTTATTGCGAAAATTAATATTGGTATGGCATATGATATGTATATACTTGATTATGTAGTATTATATGTCATACTAATGAGAGCGGATGATTTCAGAATCATGGCTCGAGGAAGAGGAAGAGGACGCGGTACGAATAGTGATGATGGAATTCCTGAAAGAATTCTTGGAAGTGTTAACCATGAGACCACTCATACTGGAGGTGGAAGAGAGTCAGCTGAGACTCTCCAGACTATCAGAGATTTGGCCACTGCAATGCTACAACAGACACAACAGAACGCTGAGATGATGCAGATGACCAGAGAACAACAAGAACTGCAGAATCAGAGGAAAGCTGCAGAAGCTGAAGATGCTGGGATGAATACATTTCTGAAAGGGAAACCACCTCAATTCCGAGGAGATTATGACCCGGAGAAGGCTGAGTGGTGGGTGCAAGAGATAGAGAAGATATTCAGTACTATGCGTTGTAGGGAAGATAGGAAAGTGACTTATGCTGCCTTCATGCTGACTGGAGGGGCAGAGTCATGGTGGAGGGGAAAGAGAAGATTATTGGAAGCCGAGGGCAGATTGATGAGCTGGCAGTTATTTCGTGACTGCTTTCTAGAGAAATACTTTCCGCGACTCGTTCGTCGCGAGAAAGAGAGAGAGTTTATGAACCTGAAACAAGGCACAATGACGATTGGGGATTATGCGTCACGTTTTGAAGCTCTGATTCAATTTTCAGAGTTTTACCAACGATTTCCTGATGAAGACTGGCAGTGTAGAAGGTTTGAGGAAGGACTTCGACATGAGTTGCAAAGAGCAATAGTGTCTCTTGACATCCAGAGTTTTCCGGAGTTGGTAGAGAGATGCAGTGCCATAGAAAGTATAGATCAAAGGCAGGCTGCGGAACTGAAACAACAAAGAAGTGGAGGTCCCATTCGACCCGGTTTTCAGAGAAGAGGAAATACTGGTTCTCAGTGGAGACAGAGACCCTACAATAGACCAGTGCAAACAAATACACCAATGGTTGGAGCAGGTCAACAGCAACAAGGCCCAATATGTTTTAGATGTGGAGGACCTCATTATCTGCGGGATTGTAAGGAGAATCAGCGTGAAACTGGTTGTTTCATCTGTGGAAAACCAGGTCATTTTGCTCGTGAATGCAGACAGAGAGGTATGCAGCAACCAGTAGCTGCGGGTAGAGGAGCTGGAGGCAATCGAGGTGGAGCTGGAAGAGGAGTTTCATCAGCAAGACCACCGGTTGCGAAACCTCAAGCCACTGGAAGAGTATTTACCGTGAGGGGATCTGAATCCTCTCAATCTGCGGATCTTATACAAGGTATGTGTTTAGTATCGGGTAGACTCTCGTCAGTTTTGTTTGACTCAGGTGCTACGCATTCCTTTATATCTTATGAATGTGTAGATCATTTGAAATTACTTGTTTCTAGCTTACCTTATAAACTTATCGTATCTACTCCAACTAGTAACCCTTTGACTACTACGTATGTTTGTTTACAATGTCCTGTAATTATTGAAAATAGGACATTTCTCATTGATCTTATCTGTTTGCCTATGCAACAGATAGATGTTATTCTTGGCATGGATTGGCTTTCGGCTAACCATATAGTACTAGATTGTTCTAGTAAGACCTTATCATTTCTTGAGTCTTCTAGTGTAGTCTCTGCCAATAAAGGAGTATCCATTAGGAGTGATGATTCTCGGCAGTACGTGATGCTGTTCGCAGTGGAAACTAATGAGACTCCTAGTATAGATGCTATGCCTATCGTGAGAGAGTTTCCAGAAGTTTTCCCTCCAGATGTTCCAGGTTTGCCACCAGAGAGAGAGGTGGAATTCACCATAGATCTCGTACCAGGGACAGGACCTATATCTATAGCGCCCTATAGGATGTCACCAGTGGAGTTGGCGGAGTTAAAGAAACAATTAGATGACATGTTGGGGAAAGAATTCATCAGACCGAGTGTTTCACCGTGGGGGGCGCCGGTGTTATTTGTTAAGAAAAAAGATGGAAGTGCTAGGTTATGCACGGATTACAGACAGTTGAACAAGGTGACGATTAAGAACAAATATCCATTGCCTAGGATAGATGATCTGATGGATCAGCTGAAAGGAGCAGCTGTGTTTTCTAAGATTGATTTGAGGTCTGGATACCATCAGATTAGAGTAAGGAAGGAAGATATACTTAAGACGGCTTTTAGGACGAGATATGGACATTACGAGTATTTAGTTATGCCTTTTGGGGTGACTAATGCTCCAGCAGTGTTCATGGATTACATGAACAGAATTTTTAGACCATTCCTTGATAAGTTTGTCGTTGTGTTCATCGATGATATACTTATCTATTCTCGTTCGCGAGAAGATCATAAGGAACATTTGAGAGTAGTGCTGCAAGTTTTGAAGGACAGACAGCTTTATGCTAAAATGTCTAAATGTGAGTTTTGGATGGAGGAAGTTCAGTTTCTTGGACATGTGATCAATAAGGAAGGAATAGCAGTAGATCCAGCTAAGGTTGAGGCAGTTCTGAAGTGGGAACGGCCTAAGTCAGTAGGTGAGGTACGAAGTTTTCTAGGATTAGCTGGATATTATCGGAGGTTTATAGAGGGTTTCTCAAAGCTTGCGTTATCTATGACGCAGTTGACGAGGAAAAATACAGCTTTTGTTTGGACAGACAAGTGTGAGCAGAGTTTTCAAAAGCTGAAAGACAAGTTGACTACATCTCCTGTGTTAACATTACCTGATCCTTTAGGACAGTTTGACGTATACTGTGATGCGTCATACCAAGGTTTGGGATGTGTTCTAATGCAAGAAGGAAGAGTTGTAGCTTATGCATCCCGACAATTGAGAATCCATGAGAGGAATTATCCAACTCATGATTTGGAATTGGCAGCAATAGTGTTCGCATTGAAGATATGGCGACACTTTCTGTATGGAGCGAAGTTTAATGTTTACAGTGATCATAAAAGTCTGAAGTATTTATTCGATCAAAAAGAATTGAATATGAGACAACGGAGATGGATGGAGTTTATCAAAGACTATGAGTTTGATCTACTGTACCATCCTGGGAAGGCGAATGTTGTAGCGGATGCTTTGAGTAGGAAATCATTGCATGTGTCTGCAATGATGGTTAAGGAGTTAGAATTACTTGGACAGTTCAGAGATCTGAACTTAGGAATGGAGTTGGTCGATGGTAAAATTTGCTTAGGTATGATCACTATTAGTAGTGATTTTATGAAGGAGCTTAAGGATAAACAGGTTGAAGATAGATATCTTCAGGAGATGAGTAAAGGTATAGATGAGGGTAAGAATTCTGATTTTAGTCGAGGAACAGATGGTGTGTTGAGGTTTAGAGATAGAATATGTGTGCCAGAGGACTTAGAACTTAGGAAAATGATTTTAGAGGAAGCACATAAGAGTAAGCTGAGTTTTCATCCTGGATCCACTAAGATGTATCAGGATTTGAAGAAAATGTTTTGGTGGACAAGGATGAAGAAAGAGGTAGCAGAGTATGTTTTATCTTGCCTGGTATGTCAGAAGGCTAAGATTGAACATCAGAAACCAGCAGGTTTATTGCAATCATTAGATATCCCAGAGTGGAAATGGGATAGCATAGCTATGGATTTTGTGGTTGGATTACCACGAACTCCTAAGAGATATGATGCGATTTGGGTTATCATTGATAGGTTGACGAAGTGTTCGCACTTCTTACCTATCGGTGAAAGTTATAGCTTGGAAAAGTTGACTCAAATTTATATCAAAGAAGTTGTTAGGTTGCATGGTGTGCCATCGAGCATTGTCTCAGATCGAGATCCTAGATTTACATCTAGATTTTGGAGACAGTTGCAAGGTGCTTTGGGGACGAAGTTAAGAATGAGTTCTGCTTATCATCCCCAAACCGATGGACAGTCAGAGAGAACAATTCAGTCATTGGAAGATCTTTTGAGAGCTTGTGTGTTAGAACACACTGGAAGTTGGGATGAGTTCTTGCCATTGATTGAATTTACATACAACAACAGTTTCCATAGTAGTATTGGAATGGCTCCATACGAAGCTTTGTATGGAAGGAAATGTAGGACCCCGCTATGTTGGTATGAAACTGGTGAAAACCAAGTTTTGGGTCCAGATGTGGTGCAACAGACTACGGAGCAAGTCAGGAAGATAAGGGAAAAGATGAAGGAAGCTCAGGATAGACAGAGGAGCTATAGCAACAAAAGGAGGAGACCGTTAGAATTCCAGGAGGGTGATCACGTGTTTTTGAGAGTTACTCCGAAGACCGGAATTGGCAGGGCTATCAAATCTAGAAAACTTACTCCCAGATTCATTGGACCTTTCCAGATTCTTCGACGGATTGGTCCAGTTGCTTATCATATTGCCTTACCACCTAATCTTGCTAATCTTCACGACGTCTTTCATGTCTCTCAATTGAGAAAATATTATCCTGATCCTTCTCATGTTATTGAGTCTGAGTCTATACAACTGCAAGAGAATCTAGAGTATGAGGCTCTACCTGTTAGGATCGCAGATAGAGAAATTAAGGAGCTTCGCGGTAAACAAATTCCTTTGGTTAAGGTCATATGGGATGAAACTACTGGAGATGCCACGTGGGAACGCGAAGCAGATATGCAACAACAATATCCACATCTTTTCTAAGGTACGTAAATTCCGAGGACGGAATTTTTTTATAAGAGGGGTAGTAATGTAACAGCCTGTTTTTAATTACGCTGTTTTAACAGTAAAAATATATTTATTTATATTTTTATTTGAGACTTAGGAAATGAATTTGGAGAAAACAAAATCATATCTAGAACTTACTCTATGGTAGGAGGCTATGGTTAAAATTTGGGTTTAAAACTCAGACGAAAACCGGTCTGTGTTTTTTTAACTGACAGTATAATTTTATACTGACAGAAAACCCTAATTTGACCCAAAAACTGAAATTTGTAGATTTTTTATATTTTGTCCGTGAGGAAGTCTACCTTCCAAATTTCTGATCAGAAATAAAATATTATGTGTTTTCGGACGAATTTTGGTGAAAGTTCGAACAGAAAACAGTCGGTGTTTTCACTGACAGTAAGATTTTAATGATCAGAAAACCTAATTTTGACTCGTAAACGAAATGGTTTATAATTAAATCATATTTTCAATGAGTCTGGTTAGTTTGAAAATTTTCGATCGAAAAATAGACAGAAACCCTAATCGGGAAACCGACGAAGTCGAAAACGGAACTGCAGAGGCCCGTCAAGAGATCGGGACAACGAGTCATGCATGATGACTCATGGAGGATGAGTCACCAAGCATTTATGAGCATTAAATGCTAGTAATCATGACTTTTAGGTAAAATGACCAAAATACCCCAAGCCTTCGCGGTTAGTAACAAGACACATCTACGCACTCTTAACCACTCACTTTACGTGGTTGTAAACCTTCTACATATCCTAAATTTCGTGCATATATATATACTAAACCATACCTATTTCATTTTGCTTTTGTTTCATCATTTTCCTCTCAAAAACCGAAATCGGGTAACTGACGGAGCTGCGTACAGAATTTCTGGGAACCGCTAACGGATAGGATCAGTGACTCATTGGTGAGTCACTATGTGTGGCCCAAAATCAGCCACACCTCCATCAATTGTGAGCCACATATTATTAACCATGATTTGCCAAAATAACCTTAGTTAAGTTAACTATTAACTATGGTTAATCTTATATTAATTAAATATTCCTAAAAGCTATTAATCTAAGCTTAAGGAACCAAACAAAGCCTAATTCTACCCCTATATAATGACCCAAAACCGCAGCCCCCTCCCCTTTGTTCTTCACTTCTTCTTCTTCAACTTTTCTTCACAAATTTCACCTATACTCCATTGTTGTCTTCAAGAGCTTCAAGTGATTTCCATTCCAAAGCTTGCTAAGATCATCATTCTTCCTCATCTTCTTCAATCTAGTGAGGTAACAAGACCATCTTCATCTCTTTTAAGCTCTTGTTCTTCATGTTTTTGAGTTTTCATATTCTTAGATCTAGAACTTAGAATAATTCTAGAAAATTGTAGAAAAATCTTAAAAATGTGAAACCAATTTCTATGATCTAGATATGATTCCTACTTTCATTATCCAAGAGCATGTAATCAAAAACATTTTCCTTCCTTAAAAACCATTGTGGGCCGAACCTAGGAGAGAAAGTGGGTTTGAAGTTTTTGTGTCATTTTCAATTCTAACACTTGTATCATGCTCTCTAATACCTATATGGTTATAATCTAAGAGCTTAACTTCAAAAAAGATTTCTATCCTAAATTTATGGTGTTGGCCGAAAATCTAAGGTTTAGGAGTTTATAGATTTTGTTGAAGGAATGAATTCTAATGATTGGTGAATACTCTTAAGTATCTATGTAATCTAAAACCAATAGCTTGAATCAAAAAGAATTTCCTAGCCTATTTTACCAAGTAAGGCCGAAACCTAGCTATTTAGGTTAAGAATGATTTTGTTAATTAATTGTAGTTGTATTGTTTGGTTGAAGGAGAAACTGTTAAAGTGTGACGTGATAACGAGGAACGGCGAATTCGGAATTTCGGTGATAACTCAGGTGGGGGAAAGAACCAATCTACCATCGGAAACGGATAAGTAGTATTTAAATTATAATAATTGTGTAGGGCGACCTAAACCCTACTAGTGGTCGAGTAATCGACAAGACCAAAATCACATTGGAAGCTTTTTCGTGAAACCAATGATGATTTGGGGATTGTGGGTTTATCGCCGTTAGGATAATCTTATGATATTCGAGGTTGATTGAATTTATTGATTATTGAATTATGTTGTGATAAATTGTTTATTATTATGTCTTGTGATACTTGAGTAGTTGATTGATAATATAGTATGATCTGCCTGGGATGATAAACTGTTTAGTTAATGTTAAGGCACGAGATGTGTGATTTAAGAGATGTATTTGGGTGAGTGAATTATGATGCATTAGTGATGCCTAGCCTTAGTGTATAGATGAGATGAGATATTGAATGAGTATTGAGACTTGTGGTGGAAGGTTGAGGCATTAGGCTATAATGAATGCGGGTTGGTGAGATTCATAATATAGATGTGTTAAGGTTCATGGCCGTGTGTGATGAAACGCACGAGGTCGGGATAGTCCTTGAGTCCCTGAGGGATCGCGTTGCGCAAAGGTTACTAAAATGGTGTATGGGCACCATGGCACTAATTGCGCAATAGCATGAGTAGTTCGGGTACTACTGGGTTCTATCGCCGCACAACGGCATGAGTAGTTTGAAACTACTGTACTGGTGTATGGGCACCAGGGCACTAAGTTACTGGCACCGGACCGATTGGACTACTGACTAATGACAGGAATATAGATGGCCAAGTTTGCATGAGAGTAAGGGTAGAGGAACCATATAGTGGTTTAAGGTTGATTTGGAGTTTTGAGAGATGTTGGTGTTAATGATTATTATATTTCGATACTATCTCCATTTTTCCACCTTTGATGATAGACATGTGTCTTATCCCCTATTTCTGTATTTGTATATGTTTTGCTTATATGGATACAAGAAGATTTTACGGAAGATCCGGGTGATGACTATGTGGAGGAACCAGCTGAGGACTTCACCGATGACTTTAATGTGGAGGAGTTGGACGGGACTCCTTATGAGCCAGACGCAGGAGGACGAGCTGTAGATGGTAGTAATAGTGTTTAAGTAAATAGGGCCAGTGAGTCTAGAACTATGTGTTTATGTTTCCGCAACTAAGGGTTTGTATAATGATGTACCTGCTAGGGATCTTACTGAGAGGATGCCCTAGACAGTGTTTTGGTATTGTATTTAAGTGTGTATTTATAATATGACTTTGATGTTATCTTTCATTGTTGGTCAAATTTTAATTCCTTCGCATTTTCGATTTATAATCAATGTTAATAACACGAGGAATCTCAATAAATAACTAATGGCACAAGGGGCACATCGGGGTGTCTCATTTTGGTATCAGAGCAGTTCGATTCTAATCGGACTGTGAGGTCTAGGTTATTGTTACTGGCCGTGTCTAGTTGAATCCACATCGGATTTTAACTATGCTTAGAAGTTGGGTAGTGTGTCCGATTTTATTGCGAAAATTAATATTGGTATGGCATATGATATGTATATACTTGATTATGTAGTATTATATGTCATACTAATGAGAGCGGATGATTTCAGAATCATGGCTCGAGGAAGAGGAAGAGGACGCGGTACGAATAGTGATGATGGAATTCCTGAAAGAATTCTTGGAAGTGTTAACCATGAGACCACTCATACTGGAGGTGGAAGAGAGTCAGCTGAGACTCTCCAGACTATCAGAGATTTGGCCACTGCAATGCTACAACAGACACAACAGAACGCTGAGATGATGCAGATGACCAGAGAACAACAAGAACTGCAGAATCAGAGGAAAGCTGCAGAAGCTGAAGATGCTGGGATGAATACATTTCTGAAAGGGAAACCACCTCAATTCCGAGGAGATTATGACCCGGAGAAGGCTGAGTGGTGGGTGCAAGAGATAGAGAAGATATTCAGTACTATGCGTTGTAGGGAAGATAGGAAAGTGACTTATGCTGCCTTCATGCTGACTGGAGGGGCAGAGTCATGGTGGAGGGGAAAGAGAAGATTATTGGAAGCCGAGGGCAGATTGATGAGCTGGCAGTTATTTCGTGACTGCTTTCTAGAGAAATACTTTCCGCGACTCGTTCGTCGCGAGAAAGAGAGAGAGTTTATGAACCTGAAACAAGGCACAATGACGATTGGGGATTATGCGTCACGTTTTGAAGCTCTGATTCAATTTTCAGAGTTTTACCAACGATTTCCTGATGAAGACTGGCAGTGTAGAAGGTTTGAGGAAGGACTTCGACATGAGTTGCAAAGAGCAATAGTGTCTCTTGACATCCAGAGTTTTCCGGAGTTGGTAGAGAGATGCAGTGCCATAGAAAGTATAGATCAAAGGCAGGCTGCGGAACTGAAACAACAAAGAAGTGGAGGTCCCATTCGACCCGGTTTTCAGAGAAGAGGAAATACTGGTTCTCAGTGGAGACAGAGACCCTACAATAGACCAGTGCAAACAAATACACCAATGGTTGGAGCAGGTCAACAGCAACAAGGCCCAATATGTTTTAGATGTGGAGGACCTCATTATCTGCGGGATTGTAAGGAGAATCAGCGTGAAACTGGTTGTTTCATCTGTGGAAAACCAGGTCATTTTGCTCGTGAATGCAGACAGAGAGGTATGCAGCAACCAGTAGCTGCGGGTAGAGGAGCTGGAGGCAATCGAGGTGGAGCTGGAAGAGGAGTTTCATCAGCAAGACCACCGGTTGCGAAACCTCAAGCCACTGGAAGAGTATTTACCGTGAGGGGATCTGAATCCTCTCAATCTGCGGATCTTATACAAGGTATGTGTTTAGTATCGGGTAGACTCTCGTCAGTTTTGTTTGACTCAGGTGCTACGCATTCCTTTATATCTTATGAATGTGTAGATCATTTGAAATTACTTGTTTCTAGCTTACCTTATAAACTTATCGTATCTACTCCAACTAGTAACCCTTTGACTACTACGTATGTTTGTTTACAATGTCCTGTAATTATTGAAAATAGGACATTTCTCATTGATCTTATCTGTTTGCCTATGCAACAGATAGATGTTATTCTTGGCATGGATTGGCTTTCGGCTAACCATATAGTACTAGATTGTTCTAGTAAGACCTTATCATTTCTTGAGTCTTCTAGTGTAGTCTCTGCCAATAAAGGAGTATCCATTAGGAGTGATGATTCTCGGCAGTACGTGATGCTGTTCGCAGTGGAAACTAATGAGACTCCTAGTATAGATGCTATGCCTATCGTGAGAGAGTTTCCAGAAGTTTTCCCTCCAGATGTTCCAGGTTTGCCACCAGAGAGAGAGGTGGAATTCACCATAGATCTCGTACCAGGGACAGGACCTATATCTATAGCGCCCTATAGGATGTCACCAGTGGAGTTGGCGGAGTTAAAGAAACAATTAGATGACATGTTGGGGAAAGAATTCATCAGACCGAGTGTTTCACCGTGGGGGGCGCCGGTGTTATTTGTTAAGAAAAAGATGGAAGTGCTAGGTTATGCACGGATTACAGACAGTTGAACAAGGTGACGATTAAGAACAAATATCCATTGCCTAGGATAGATGATCTGATGGATCAGCTGAAAGGAGCAGCTGTGTTTTCTAAGATTGATTTGAGGTCTGGATACCATCAGATTAGAGTAAGGAAGGAAGATATACTTAAGACGGCTTTTAGGACGAGATATGGACATTACGAGTATTTAGTTATGCCTTTTGGGGTGACTAATGCTCCAGCAGTGTTCATGGATTACATGAACAGAATTTTTAGACCATTCCTTGATAAGTTTGTCGTTGTGTTCATCGATGATATACTTATCTATTCTCGTTCGCGAGAAGATCATAAGGAACATTTGAGAGTAGTGCTGCAAGTTTTGAAGGACAGACAGCTTTATGCTAAAATGTCTAAATGTGAGTTTTGGATGGAGGAAGTTCAGTTTCTTGGACATGTGATCAATAAGGAAGGAATAGCAGTAGATCCAGCTAAGGTTGAGGCAGTTCTGAAGTGGGAACGGCCTAAGTCAGTAGGTGAGGTACGAAGTTTTCTAGGATTAGCTGGATATTATCGGAGGTTTATAGAGGGTTTCTCAAAGCTTGCGTTATCTATGACGCAGTTGACGAGGAAAAATACAGCTTTTGTTTGGACAGACAAGTGTGAGCAGAGTTTTCAAAAGCTGAAAGACAAGTTGACTACATCTCCTGTGTTAACATTACCTGATCCTTTAGGACAGTTTGACGTATACTGTGATGCGTCATACCAAGGTTTGGGATGTGTTCTAATGCAAGAAGGAAGAGTTGTAGCTTATGCATCCCGACAATTGAGAATCCATGAGAGGAATTATCCAACTCATGATTTGGAATTGGCAGCAATAGTGTTCGCATTGAAGATATGGCGACACTTTCTGTATGGAGCGAAGTTTAATGTTTACAGTGATCATAAAAGTCTGAAGTATTTATTCGATCAAAAAGAATTGAATATGAGACAACGGAGATGGATGGAGTTTATCAAAGACTATGAGTTTGATCTACTGTACCATCCTGGGAAGGCGAATGTTGTAGCGGATGCTTTGAGTAGGAAATCATTGCATGTGTCTGCAATGATGGTTAAGGAGTTAGAATTACTTGGACAGTTCAGAGATCTGAACTTAGGAATGGAGTTGGTCGATGGTAAAATTTGCTTAGGTATGATCACTATTAGTAGTGATTTTATGAAGGAGCTTAAGGATAAACAGGTTGAAGATAGATATCTTCAGGAGATGAGTAAAGGTATAGATGAGGGTAAGAATTCTGATTTTAGTCGAGGAACAGATGGTGTGTTGAGGTTTAGAGATAGAATATGTGTGCCAGAGGACTTAGAACTTAGGAAAATGATTTTAGAGGAAGCACATAAGAGTAAGCTGAGTTTTCATCCTGGATCCACTAAGATGTATCAGGATTTGAAGAAAATGTTTTGGTGGACAAGGATGAAGAAAGAGGTAGCAGAGTATGTTTTATCTTGCCTGGTATGTCAGAAGGCTAAGATTGAACATCAGAAACCAGCAGGTTTATTGCAATCATTAGATATCCCAGAGTGGAAATGGGATAGCATAGCTATGGATTTTGTGGTTGGATTACCACGAACTCCTAAGAGATATGATGCGATTTGGGTTATCATTGATAGGTTGACGAAGTGTTCGCACTTCTTACCTATCGGTGAAAGTTATAGCTTGGAAAAGTTGACTCAAATTTATATCAAAGAAGTTGTTAGGTTGCATGGTGTGCCATCGAGCATTGTCTCAGATCGAGATCCTAGATTTACATCTAGATTTTGGAGACAGTTGCAAGGTGCTTTGGGGACGAAGTTAAGAATGAGTTCTGCTTATCATCCCCAAACCGATGGACAGTCAGAGAGAACAATTCAGTCATTGGAAGATCTTTTGAGAGCTTGTGTGTTAGAACACACTGGAAGTTGGGATGAGTTCTTGCCATTGATTGAATTTACATACAACAACAGTTTCCATAGTAGTATTGGAATGGCTCCATACGAAGCTTTGTATGGAAGGAAATGTAGGACCCCGCTATGTTGGTATGAAACTGGTGAAAACCAAGTTTTGGGTCCAGATGTGGTGCAACAGACTACGGAGCAAGTCAGGAAGATAAGGGAAAAGATGAAGGAAGCTCAGGATAGACAGAGGAGCTATAGCAACAAAAGGAGGAGACCGTTAGAATTCCAGGAGGGTGATCACGTGTTTTTTGAGAGTTACTCCGAAGACCGGAATTGGCAGGGCTATCAAATCTAGAAAACTTACTCCCAGATTCATTGGACCTTTCCAGATTCTTCGACGGATTGGTCCAGTTGCTTATCATATTGCCTTACCACCTAATCTTGCTAATCTTCACGACGTCTTTCATGTCTCTCAATTGAGAAAATATTATCCTGATCCTTCTCATGTTATTGAGTCTGAGTCTATACAACTGCAAGAGAATCTAGAGTATGAGGCTCTACCTGTTAGGATCGCAGATAGAGAAATTAAGGAGCTTCGCGGTAAACAAATTCCTTTGGTTAAGGTCATATGGGATGAAACTACTGGAGATGCCACGTGGGAACGCGAAGCAGATATGCAACAACAATATCCACATCTTTTCTAAGGTACGTAAATTCCGAGGACGGAATTTTTTTATAAGAGGGGTAGTAATGTAACAGCCTGTTTTTAATTACGCTGTTTTAACAGTAAAAATATATTTATTTATATTTTTATTTGAGACTTAGGAAATGAATTTGGAGAAAACAAAATCATATCTAGAACTTACTCTATGGTAGGAGGCTATGGTTAAAATTTGGGTTTAAAACTCAGACGAAAACCGGTCTGTGTTTTTTTAACTGACAGTATAATTTTATACTGACAGAAAACCCTAATTTGACCCAAAAACTGAAATTTGTAGATTTTTTATATTTTGTCCGTGAGGAAGTCTACCTTCCAAATTTCTGATCAGAAATAAAATATTATGTGTTTTCGGACGAATTTTGGTGAAAGTTCGAACAGAAAACAGTCGGTGTTTTCACTGACAGTAAGATTTTAATGATCAGAAAACCTAATTTTGACTCGTAAACGAAATGGTTTATAATTAAATCATATTTTCAATGAGTCTGGTTAGTTTGAAAATTTTCGATCGAAAAATAGACAGAAACCCTAATCGGGAAACCGACGAAGTCGAAAACGGAACTGCAGAGGCCCGTCAAGAGATCGGGACAACGAGTCATGCATGATGACTCATGGAGGATGAGTCACCAAGCATTTATGAGCATTAAATGCTAGTAATCATGACTTTTAGGTAAAATGACCAAAATACCCCAAGCCTTCGCGGTTAGTAACAAGACACATCTACGCACTCTTAACCACTCACTTTACGTGGTTGTAAACCTTCTACATATCCTAAATTTCGTGCATATATATATACTAAACCATACCTATTTCATTTTGCTTTTGTTTCATCATTTTCCTCTCAAAAACCGAAATCGGGTAACTGACGGAGCTGCGTACAGAATTTCTGGGAACCGCTAACGGATAGGATCAGTGACTCATTGGTGAGTCACTATGTGTGGCCCAAAATCAGCCACACCTCCATCAATTGTGAGCCACATATTATTAACCATGATTTGCCAAAATAACCTTAGTTAAGTTAACTATTAACTATGGTTAATCTTATATTAATTAAATATTCCTAAAAGCTATTAATCTAAGCTTAAGGAACCAAACAAAGCCTAATTCTACCCCTATATAATGACCCAAAACCGCAGCCCCCTCCCCTTTGTTCTTCACTTCTTCTTCTTCAACTTTTCTTCACAAATTTCACCTATACTCCATTGTTGTCTTCAAGAGCTTCAAGTGATTTCCATTCCAAAGCTTGCTAAGATCATCATTCTTCCTCATCTTCTTCAATCTAGTGAGGTAACAAGACCATCTTCATCTCTTTTAAGCTCTTGTTCTTCATGTTTTTGAGTTTTCATATTCTTAGATCTAGAACTTAGAATAATTCTAGAAAATTGTAGAAAAATCTTAAAAATGTGAAACCAATTTCTATGATCTAGATATGATTCCTACTTTCATTATCCAAGAGCATGTAATCAAAAACATTTTCCTTCCTTAAAAACCATTGTGGGCCGAACCTAGGAGAGAAAGTGGGTTTGAAGTTTTTGTGTCATTTTCAATTCTAACACTTGTATCATGCTCTCTAATACCTATATGGTTATAATCTAAGAGCTTAACTTCAACAAAGATTTCTATCCTAAATTTATGGTGTTGGCCGAAAATCTAAGGTTTAGGAGTTTATAGATTTTGTTGAAGGAATGAATTCTAATGATTGGTGAATACTCTTAAGTATCTATGTAATCTAAAACCAATAGCTTGAATCAAAAAGAATTTCCTAGCCTATTTTACCAAGTAAGGCCGAAACCTAGCTATTTAGGTTAAGAATGATTTTGTTAATTAATTGTAGTTGTATTGTTTGGTTGAAGGAGAAACTGTTAAAGTGTGACGTGATAACGAGGAACGGCGAATTCGGAATTTCGGTGATAACTCAGGTGGGGGAAAGAACCAATCTACCATCGGAAACGGATAAGTAGTATTTAAATTATAATAATTGTGTAGGGCGACCTAAACCCTACTAGTGGTCGAGTAATCGACAAGACCAAAATCACATTGGAAGCTTTTTCGTGAAACCAATGATGATTTGGGGATTGTGGGTTTATCGCCGTTAGGATAATCTTATGATATTCGAGGTTGATTGAATTTATTGATTATTGAATTATGTTGTGATAAATTGTTTATTATTATGTCTTGTGATACTTGAGTAGTTGATTGATAATATAGTATGATCTGCCTGGGATGATAAACTGTTTAGTTAATGTTAAGGCACGAGATGTGTGATTTAAGAGATGTATTTGGGTGAGTGAATTATGATGCATTAGTGATGCCTAGCCTTAGTGTATAGATGAGATGAGATATTGAATGAGTATTGAGACTTGTGGTGGAAGGTTGAGGCATTAGGCTATAATGAATGCGGGTTGGTGAGATTCATAATATAGATGTGTTAAGGTTCATGGCCGTGTGTGATGAAACGCACGAGGTCGGGATAGTCCTTGAGTCCCTGAGGGATCGCGTTGCGCAAAGGTTACTAAAATGGTGTATGGGCACCATGGCACTAATTGCGCAATAGCATGAGTAGTTCGGGTACTACTGGGTTCTATCGCCGCACAACGGCATGAGTAGTTTGAAACTACTGTACTGGTGTATGGGCACCAGGGCACTAAGTTACTGGCACCGGACCGATTGGACTACTGACTAATGACAGGAATATAGATGGCCAAGTTTGCATGAGAGTAAGGGTAGAGGAACCATATAGTGGTTTAAGGTTGATTTGGAGTTTTGAGAGATGTTGGTGTTAATGATTATTATATTTCGATACTATCTCCATTTTTCCACCTTTGATGATAGACATGTGTCTTATCCCCTATTTCTGTATTTGTATATGTTTTGCTTATATGGATACAAGAAGATTTTACGGAAGATCCGGGTGATGACTATGTGGAGGAACCAGCTGAGGACTTCACCGATGACTTTAATGTGGAGGAGTTGGACGGGACTCCTTATGAGCCAGACGCAGGAGGACGAGCTGTAGATGGTAGTAATAGTGTTTAAGTAAATAGGGCCAGTGAGTCTAGAACTATGTGTTTATGTTTCCGCAACTAAGGGTTTGTATAATGATGTACCTGCTAGGGATCTTACTGAGAGGATGCCCTAGACAGTGTTTTGGTATTGTATTTAAGTGTGTATTTATAATATGACTTTGATGTTATCTTTCATTGTTGGTCAAATTTTAATTCCTTCGCATTTTCGATTTATAATCAATGTTAATAACACGAGGAATCTCAATAAATAACTAATGGCACAAGGGGCACATCGGGGTGTCTCATTTTGGTATCAGAGCAGTTCGATTCTAATCGGACTGTGAGGTCTAGGTTATTGTTACTGGCCGTGTCTAGTTGAATCCACATCGGATTTTAACTATGCTTAGAAGTTGGGTAGTGTGTCCGATTTTATTGCGAAAATTAATATTGGTATGGCATATGATATGTATATACTTGATTATGTAGTATTATATGTCATACTAATGAGAGCGGATGATTTCAGAATCATGGCTCGAGGAAGAGGAAGAGGACGCGGTACGAATAGTGATGATGGAATTCCTGAAAGAATTCTTGGAAGTGTTAACCATGAGACCACTCATACTGGAGGTGGAAGAGAGTCAGCTGAGACTCTCCAAACTATCAGAGATTTGGCCACTGCAATGCTACAACAGACACAACAGAACGCTGAGATGATGCAGATGACCAGAGAACAACAAGAACTGCAGAATCAGAGGAAAGCTGCAGAAGCTAAAGATGCTGGGATGAATACATTTCTGAAAGGGAAACCACCTCAATTCCGAGGAGATTATGACCCGGAGAAGGCTGAGTGGTGGGTGCAAGAGATAGAGAAGATATTCAGTACTATGCGTTGTAGGGAAGATAGGAAAGTGACTTATGCTGCCTTCATGCTGACTGGAGGGGCAGAGTCATGGTGGAGGGGAAAGAGAAGATTATTGGAAGCCGAGGGCAGATTGATGAGCTGGCAGTTATTTCGTGACTGCTTTCTAGAGAAATACTTTCCGCGACTCGTTCGTCGCGAGAAAGAGAGAGAGTTTATGAACCTGAAACAAGGCACAATGACGATTGGGGATTATGCGTCACGTTTTGAAGCTCTGATTCAATTTTCAGAGTTTTACCAACGATTTCCTGATGAAGACTGGCAGTGTAGAAGGTTTGAGGAAGGACTTCGACATGAGTTGCAAAGAGCAATAGTGTCTCTTGACATCCAGAGTTTTCCGGAGTTGGTAGAGAGATGCAGTGCCATAGAAAGTATAGATCAAAGGCAGGCTGCGGAACTGAAACAACAAAGAAGTGGAGGTCCCATTCGACCCGGTTTTCAGAGAAGAGGAAATACTGGTTCTCAGTGGAGACAGAGACCCTACAATAGACCAGTGCAAACAAATACACCAATGGTTGGAGCAGGTCAACAGCAACAAGGCCCAATATGTTTTAGATGTGGAGGACCTCATTATCTGCGGGATTGTAAGGAGAATCAGCGTGAAACTGGTTGTTTCATCTGTGGAAAACCAGGTCATTTTGCTCGTGAATGCAGACAGAGAGGTATGCAGCAACCAGTAGCTGCGGGTAGAGGAGCTGGAGGCAATCGAGGTGGAGCTGGAAGAGGAGTTTCATCAGCAAGACCACCGGTTGCGAAACCTCAAGCCACTGGAAGAGTATTTACCGTGAGGGGATCTGAATCCTCTCAATCTGCGGATCTTATACAAGGTATGTGTTTAGTATCGGGTAGACTCTCGTCAGTTTTGTTTGACTCAGGTGCTACGCATTCCTTTATATCTTATGAATGTGTAGATCATTTGAAATTACTTGTTTCTAGCTTACCTTATAAACTTATCGTATCTACTCCAACTAGTAACCCTTTGACTACTACGTATGTTTGTTTACAATGTCCTGTAATTATTGAAAATAGGACATTTCTCATTGATCTTATCTGTTTGCCTATGCAACAGATAGATGTTATTCTTGGCATGGATTGGCTTTCGGCTAACCATATAGTACTAGATTGTTCTAGTAAGACCTTATCATTTCTTGAGTCTTCTAGTGTAGTCTCTGCCAATAAAGGAGTATCCATTAGGAGTGATGATTCTCGGCAGTACGTGATGCTGTTCGCAGTGGAAACTAATGAGACTCCTAGTATAGATGCTATGCCTATCGTGAGAGAGTTTCCAGAAGTTTTCCCTCCAGATGTTCCAGGTTTGCCACCAGAGAGAGAGGTGGAATTCACCATAGATCTCGTACCAGGGACAGGACCTATATCTATAGCGCCCTATAGGATGTCACCAGTGGAGTTGGCGGAGTTAAAGAAACAATTAGATGACATGTTGGGGAAAGAATTCATCAGACCGAGTGTTTCACCGTGGGGGGCGCCGGTGTTATTTGTTAAGAAAAAA
Organism: Echinosophora koreensis; assembly: GCA_035048595.1. Lineage (NCBI taxonomy): Eukaryota > Viridiplantae > Streptophyta > Magnoliopsida > Fabales > Fabaceae > Echinosophora > Echinosophora koreensis. Next base: position 3,674,471 of record JAPCYP010000016.1, on the reverse strand, counting down.
GATGGAAGTGCTAGGTTATGCACGGATTACAGACAGTTGAACAAGGTGACGATTAAGAACAAATATCCATTGCCTAGGATAGATGATCTGATGGATCAGCTGAAAGGAGCAGCTGTGTTTTCTAAGATTGATTTGAGGTCTGGATACCATCAGATTAGAGTAAGGAAGGAAGATATACTTAAGACGGCTTTTAGGACGAGATATGGACATTACGAGTATTTAGTTATGCCTTTTGGGGTGACTAATGCTCCAGCAGTGTTCATGGATTACATGAACAGAATTTTTAGACCATTCCTTGATAAGTTTGTCGTTGTGTTCATCGATGATATACTTATCTATTCTCGTTCGCGAGAAGATCATAAGGAACATTTGAGAGTAGTGCTGCAAGTTTTGAAGGACAGACAGCTTTATGCTAAAATGTCTAAATGTGAGTTTTGGATGGAGGAAGTTCAGTTTCTTGGACATGTGATCAATAAGGAAGGAATAGCAGTAGATCCAGCTAAGGTTGAGGCAGTTCTGAAGTGGGAACGGCCTAAGTCAGTAGGTGAGGTACGAAGTTTTCTAGGATTAGCTGGATATTATCGGAGGTTTATAGAGGGTTTCTCAAAGCTTGCGTTATCTATGACGCAGTTGACGAGGAAAAATACAGCTTTTGTTTGGACAGACAAGTGTGAGCAGAGTTTTCAAAAGCTGAAAGACAAGTTGACTACATCTCCTGTGTTAACATTACCTGATCCTTTAGGACAGTTTGACGTATACTGTGATGCGTCATACCAAGGTTTGGGATGTGTTCTAATGCAAGAAGGAAGAGTTGTAGCTTATGCATCCCGACAATTGAGAATCCATGAGAGGAATTATCCAACTCATGATTTGGAATTGGCAGCAATAGTGTTCGCATTGAAGATATGGCGACACTTTCTGTATGGAGCGAAGTTTAATGTTTACAGTGATCATAAAAGTCTGAAGTATTTATTCGATCAAAAAGAATTGAATATGAGACAACGGAGATGGATGGAGTTTATCAAAGACTATGAGTTTGATCTACTGTACCATCCTGGGAAGGCGAATGTTGTAGCGGATGCTTTGAGTAGGAAATCATTGCATGTGTCTGCAATGATGGTTAAGGAGTTAGAATTACTTGGACAGTTCAGAGATCTGAACTTAGGAATGGAGTTGGTCGATGGTAAAATTTGCTTAGGTATGATCACTATTAGTAGTGATTTTATGAAGGAGCTTAAGGATAAACAGGTTGAAGATAGATATCTTCAGGAGATGAGTAAAGGTATAGATGAGGGTAAGAATTCTGATTTTAGTCGAGGAACAGATGGTGTGTTGAGGTTTAGAGATAGAATATGTGTGCCAGAGGACTTAGAACTTAGGAAAATGATTTTAGAGGAAGCACATAAGAGTAAGCTGAGTTTTCATCCTGGATCCACTAAGATGTATCAGGATTTGAAGAAAATGTTTTGGTGGACAAGGATGAAGAAAGAGGTAGCAGAGTATGTTTTATCTTGCCTGGTATGTCAGAAGGCTAAGATTGAACATCAGAAACCAGCAGGTTTATTGCAATCATTAGATATCCCAGAGTGGAAATGGGATAGCATAGCTATGGATTTTGTGGTTGGATTACCACGAACTCCTAAGAGATATGATGCGATTTGGGTTATCATTGATAGGTTGACGAAGTGTTCGCACTTCTTACCTATCGGTGAAAGTTATAGCTTGGAAAAGTTGACTCAAATTTATATCAAAGAAGTTGTTAGGTTGCATGGTGTGCCATCGAGCATTGTCTCAGATCGAGATCCTAGATTTACATCTAGATTTTGGAGACAGTTGCAAGGTGCTTTGGGGACGAAGTTAAGAATGAGTTCTGCTTATCATCCCCAAACCGATGGACAGTCAGAGAGAACAATTCAGTCATTGGAAGATCTTTTGAGAGCTTGTGTGTTAGAACACACTGGAAGTTGGGATGAGTTCTTGCCATTGATTGAATTTACATACAACAACAGTTTCCATAGTAGTATTGGAATGGCTCCATACGAAGCTTTGTATGGAAGGAAATGTAGGACCCCGCTATGTTGGTATGAAACTGGTGAAAACCAAGTTTTGGGTCCAGATGTGGTGCAACAGACTACGGAGCAAGTCAGGAAGATAAGGGAAAAGATGAAGGAAGCTCAGGATAGACAGAGGAGCTATAGCAACAAAAGGAGGAGACCGTTAGAATTCCAGGAGGGTGATCACGTGTTTTTGAGAGTTACTCCGAAGACCGGAATTGGCAGGGCTATCAAATCTAGAAAACTTACTCCCAGATTCATTGGACCTTTCCAGATTCTTCGACGGATTGGTCCAGTTGCTTATCATATTGCCTTACCACCTAATCTTGCTAATCTTCACGACGTCTTTCATGTCTCTCAATTGAGAAAATATTATCCTGATCCTTCTCATGTTATTGAGTCTGAGTCTATACAACTGCAAGAGAATCTAGAGTATGAGGCTCTACCTGTTAGGATCGCAGATAGAGAAATTAAGGAGCTTCGCGGTAAACAAATTCCTTTGGTTAAGGTCATATGGGATGAAACTACTGGAGATGCCACGTGGGAACGCGAAGCAGATATGCAACAACAATATCCACATCTTTTCTAAGGTACGTAAATTCCGAGGACGGAATTTTTTTCTAAGAGGGGTAGTAATGTAACAGCCTGTTTTTAATTACGCTGTTTTAACAGTAAAAATATATTTATTTATATTTTTATTTGAGACTTAGGAAATGAATTTGGAGAAAACAAAATCATATCTAGAACTTACTCTATGGTAGGAGGCTATGGTTAAAATTTGGGTTTAAAACTCAGACGAAAACCGGTCTGTGTTTTTTTAACTGACAGTATAATTTTATACTGACAGAAAACCCTAATTTGACCCAAAAACTGAAATTTGTAGATTTTTTATATTTTGTCCGTGAGGAAGTCTACCTTCCAAATTTCTGATCAGAAATAAAATATTATGTGTTTTCGGACGAATTTTGGTGAAAGTTCGAACAGAAAACAGTCGGTGTTTTCACTGACAGTAAGATTTTAATGATCAGAAAACCTAATTTTGACTCGTAAACGAAATGGTTTATAATTAAATCATATTTTCAATGAGTCTGGTTAGTTTGAAAATTTTCGATCGAAAAATAGACAGAAACCCTAATCGGGAAACCGACGAAGTCGAAAACGGAACTGCAGAGGCCCGTCAAGAGATCGGGACAACGAGTCATGCATGATGACTCATGGAGGATGAGTCACCAAGCATTTATGAGCATTAAATGCTAGTAATCATGACTTTTAGGTAAAATGACCAAAATACCCCAAGCCTTCGCGGTTAGTAACAAGACACATCTACGCACTCTTAACCACTCACTTTACGTGGTTGTAAACCTTCTACATATCCTAAATTTCGTGCATATATATATACTAAACCATACCTATTTCATTTTGCTTTTGTTTCATCATTTTCCTCTCAAAAACCGAAATCGGGTAACTGACGGAGCTGCGTACAGAATTTCTGGGAACCGCTAACGGATAGGATCAGTGACTCATTGGTGAGTCACTATGTGTGGCCCAAAATCAGCCACACCTCCATCAATTGTGAGCCACATATTATTAACCATGATTTGCCAAAATAACCTTAGTTAAGTTAACTATTAACTATGGTTAATCTTATATTAATTAAATATTCCTAAAAGCTATTAATCTAAGCTTAAGGAACCAAACAAAGCCTAATTCTACCCCTATATAATGACCCAAAACCGCAGCCCCCTCCCCTTTGTTCTTCACTTCTTCTTCTTCAACTTTTCTTCACAAATTTCACCTATACTCCATTGTTGTCTTCAAGAGCTTCAAGTGATTTCCATTCCAAAGCTTGCTAAGATCATCATTCTTCCTCATCTTCTTCAATCTAGTGAGGTAACAAGACCATCTTCATCTCTTTTAAGCTCTTGTTCTTCATGTTTTTGAGTTTTCATATTCTTAGATCTAGAACTTAGAATAATTCTAGAAAATTGTAGAAAAATCTTAAAAATGTGAAACCAATTTCTATGATCTAGATATGATTCCTACTTTCATTATCCAAGAGCATGTAATCAAAAACATTTTCCTTCCTTAAAAACCATTGTGGGCCGAACCTAGGAGAGAAAGTGGGTTTGAAGTTTTTGTGTCATTTTCAATTCTAACACTTGTATCATGCTCTCTAATACCTATATGGTTATAATCTAAGAGCTTAACTTCAACAAAGATTTCTATCCTAAATTTATGGTGTTGGCCGAAAATCTAAGGTTTAGGAGTTTATAGATTTTGTTGAAGGAATGAATTCTAATGATTGGTGAATACTCTTAAGTATCTATGTAATCTAAAACCAATAGCTTGAATCAAAAAGAATTTCCTAGCCTATTTTACCAAGTAAGGCCGAAACCTAGCTATTTAGGTTAAGAATGATTTTGTTAATTAATTGTAGTTGTATTGTTTGGTTGAAGGAGAAACTGTTAAAGTGTGACGTGATAACGAGGAACGGCGAATTCGGAATTTCGGTGATAACTCAGGTGGGGGAAAGAACCAATCTACCATCGGAAACGGATAAGTAGTATTTAAATTATAATAATTGTGTAGGGCGACCTAAACCCTACTAGTGGTCGAGTAATCGACAAGACCAAAATCACATTGGAAGCTTTTTCGTGAAACCAATGATGATTTGGGGATTGTGGGTTTATCGCCGTTAGGATAATCTTATGATATTCGAGGTTGATTGAATTTATTGATTATTGAATTATGTTGTGATAAATTGTTTATTATTATGTCTTGTGATACTTGAGTAGTTGATTGATAATATAGTATGATCTGCCTGGGATGATAAACTGTTTAGTTAATGTTAAGGCACGAGATGTGTGATTTAAGAGATGTATTTGGGTGAGTGAATTATGATGCATTAGTGATGCCTAGCCTTAGTGTATAGATGAGATGAGATATTGAATGAGTATTGAGACTTGTGGTGGAAGGTTGAGGCATTAGGCTATAATGAATGCGGGTTGGTGAGATTCATAATATAGATGTGTTAAGGTTCATGGCCGTGTGTGATGAAACGCACGAGGTCGGGATAGTCCTTGAGTCCCTGAGGGATCGCGTTGCGCAAAGGTTACTAAAATGGTGTATGGGCACCATGGCACTAATTGCGCAATAGCATGAGTAGTTCGGGTACTACTGGGTTCTATCGCCGCACAACGGCATGAGTAGTTTGAAACTACTGTACTGGTGTATGGGCACCAGGGCACTAAGTTACTGGCACCGGACCGATTGGACTACTGACTAATGACAGGAATATAGATGGCCAAGTTTGCATGAGAGTAAGGGTAGAGGAACCATATAGTGGTTTAAGGTTGATTTGGAGTTTTGAGAGATGTTGGTGTTAATGATTATTATATTTCGATACTATCTCCATTTTTCCACCTTTGATGATAGACATGTGTCTTATCCCCTATTTCTGTATTTGTATATGTTTTGCTTATATGGATACAAGAAGATTTTACGGAAGATCCGGGTGATGACTATGTGGAGGAACCAGCTGAGGACTTCACCGATGACTTTAATGTGGAGGAGTTGGACGGGACTCCTTATGAGCCAGACGCAGGAGGACGAGCTGTAGATGGTAGTAATAGTGTTTAAGTAAATAGGGCCAGTGAGTCTAGAACTATGTGTTTATGTTTCCGCAACTAAGGGTTTGTATAATGATGTACCTGCTAGGGATCTTACTGAGAGGATGCCCTAGACAGTGTTTTGGTATTGTATTTAAGTGTGTATTTATAATATGACTTTGATGTTATCTTTCATTGTTGGTCAAATTTTAATTCCTTCGCATTTTCGATTTATAATCAATGTTAATAACACGAGGAATCTCAATAAATAACTAATGGCACAAGGGGCACATCGGGGTGTCTCAGGGGTGCTTTAGTTCTTGGAGAATTTGGCATATACCGGGGTTTACTTCTGATGCGAATTTCTTCACTAATGATGCTTTTAAGTGGCTTGAAGGATATGCCAAAGATGATAAGGCGATCTTGTTCTTTGCTACTCTTTGGTGGCTTTAGGTTAGAAGAAATACAGCTACGTTGGCTAATGAGTTGTGGCCTGATTCTGAGGTTCTAAGAAGGATTCATAACTAAGTCAAGGAGTTTGAAGATGTGTTTAAAAGGGATAAGAAGTTGAATAGTGGCCCTATTATGATTGGTTGGTCCCCTCCCCCTCCTAATTATTTCAAGTTAAATGTGGATGGGAGCTCCATGGGGAATCCTGGTCAGGCAAGCTTCGGTGGTTTGATCTGTGATGCCAATGGGTCTTGGATGTTGGGCTTTCAAGGCAGTATTGGTCACTCCCATAGTTTGTTGGCTGAGTTGAAAGCCATCTACCATGGGTTGAATCTTGCTTGGGAAGCCGGTATTAGGAATGTGGTTTGTGAAAGTGACTGTGCTGAGGCCATTCGGCTATCTACCACGAGTGTTAAGAGTTTTCACGTGCATGGATCTATCATCACTGACATCTGTCAACTGGAACTGTAATATTCAGCTTGTGCATGTTTTTAGAGAGGCAAATTTTTGTGCTGACCACCTTGCAAAAGGAGGGGTGACAGCTGACTCTTCTTTGAGTGTTCTTCAGTCTCCTCCAGCTAGTATTTTCCCTTTGTTGGATGCGGATGCTGTAGGCATCTTGTTTGTTAGGCCTTAGTTTTTCTTTCTTTTTCTCTGTCGCACAAAAAAATTGCGACCAATCGCTTCTATTTGAAATATTTTTCAGTATAAATCAATTATATTTTATTATAAATTTAAGTTTAGAGGTAATTATTATTAAAAAAATGTTTTTAATAACATGATAATATATAACTCATAAATTGGGTAAAGATAATTACGATGGCATATAACTATAGCATATAATTTTAAGGTTTAATTACTCTGTAGGTCCCTATACTTTTTGGGAATTTTTAAATAGGTCCCTGTACTTTTAAAATTTGTAATTAGGTTCCTGAACTATTATTTCATTTGTAATTAGGTCCCTATACTAAAAAAATTTGTAATCGGGTCCTCAAACTTTTATAAAGTTTTCAATTGGGTCCCTGAACTAAAAAAAAAAATTTAATTGGGTCCTTGATCTTATATAAAATTTTCATCAAAGCTGGCTATTTAATAGTAGTTTGTGGAAGATGAACCTTGAGATATTGTCATAATAAAATGTAGCAAGATGTAACAAGATGAAGTGAGATGTAGTAAGTTGCAAGTGAGGAAACTATTTTGGACGAAATTATTTCAAGGAAGGGATATATAGCCGTAAAACATAAATCGGGGAAGTAATGAACTATTTGTTCAGATGAGGAAAAGCAATTACAGGTTAAGCTTTGATTTTCTGACTCAATATTTTGGCCTCTTGCAACCCTAAATACAAATTTGGGGGAATTCCAGGCCACGTTTAACATCAGCGGACTTAAAGACCTCTTCACGGAACCCTACCCCAGGGACTCCATTGAAAATTTTATATAAGTTCAGGGACCCAATTAAAAACCTTTTTTAGTTCAAGGACCTAATTGAAAACTTTATAAAAGTTCGAGGACCCAATTACAAATTTTTTTAGAATAGGGACCTAATTACAAATGAAATAATAGTTCAGGGACCTAATTACAAACTTTAAAAGTATAGAGACCTGTTTAAAAATTCCCAAAAAGTATAGGGACCTACAGAGTAATTAAACCTAATTTTAAAAATTAAACAATTGTTAAATTCTTTGATTCAAACTTTGTTAGTTTTGATTAAAGTTTTGTAATAACTTGAATATTATTAACATTAACTCCTATTATTTCAAATAATAATTTGTATATATGTATTCCTTAAATAAGAGAACTTTTTATAAGTTTTTTTTTTTTTACAAGAAATGTTTATGAGTGCTAAGAGTCACTCGTGACACTGACAATTGCAATATCAAAACAATAAATGAGGACATGATTTGGCCCTTAAAGCACAGTATCATGAAACCTTGATAACAACACCTTAGAAAAAGAATTAGGTGTGTAGATTGCCTAAAGATCCATATAGTTTCGAGTCTTAGAGTTGATATGCTTTAGGGGTATTTGCAATTTGCTTCAAATCAATTTTAATCAATTTATATTGTATTTTGACAATTTGAATTTTGATTGACAAAATTACAAATTATAAATCCAAATAACTACAAAAAGATAGCAGTAAATCCAAATTGATAATTTTTTTTTATAAAAAAAAAATCTTCGAATTAATCAAAAGAATCTTGGTTTTGATTAAAAAAAAATTTTAAAATGAATTTTTGATTATGTACTGGCCGAAGTGACAAGCTCGACCACCGAGCTTGGAACCGATCTCACCAGTAACAACACTTATCTAAACCTAACTAATAACCTTATCTCAGTATAAGACTAAGATCTTATCAGATAAGAAGAAGGTTGTTAGTTGGATATTGGTAAAAGAGATAAGTGATAAGGAGATAGACCTGATCCTAAGAAAGAGGATCGGACGACTCAACTATAAAAGGAGTGAAAACCCTAAGAGGAAGTCACTTTTTGCTAACCCTGGTGAATCTCCCTTAAGCGTATTTGGAAGCCAGCCGAATCAAGAGACTACTGAAGAGTCTTTGTTCACTGGTATTCACCATATACAAAATTAAGGGATTGAGATCACCATAGGACCGAGGGTTGAATAGAGGACTACGTTAGCTTTGATTCCCTTTGGGATACGTAGGACCGGAATCCAACATTCTGTCAAGCTATAATCTAAAACAACCTTGGTCTTCACTCTCGGTTATACGCACTCCGGCTAGAATCTGGTAAGTCGGATTTTGGCAGGCACATTTGGCGCCCACCGTGGGGCCGAGGTAAACTTTCCCCGGCCGCACATTTGTTGTCATCTACTGAATGGGTGATGAGATCAATCAAAAAGCGAGGCAATGGAAGTGTCTTCGGATCTCGTATTCCAAGCTTCACATCATTCAGGTATATATGGGTGTGCCATGGAAAAAGAACTCGGATTCAAGAATGGAGCAGTCAATTTTCCTTTGTATGAAAAAGAAAGTATAAAGGCAAGATTTGAGTGCAACATGAAGCCATTACAATGGATCCGCTTTCCAAACGTGGACTTGCATGTGAGCATTAGGCGGTTCTATTACCATGTCCTTCTACCGAGCGGATGATTTTTGCCACCAAGAAATAAAGGGAAGAAATAAAGTTCTCATCTTCCTCTTTATTCATTATTTAATTAGTTATTGGCATATTATGCACTAAAATATTATCCAATGCTAGTTAATATCTTATTTGAAAATGTCCATGAACATATGAATTGATTATTTTATCGTTGTTTACTCATGGCTAAAATTCATATGATTCTTACCCAACATGAATGGTAAAAAAGTCCTGCAACTGAGAGGTGCTAGAGGTCATCAACTTACAACTTAGACCTGGGGGTTGATTCTCCACCCTTAAATATGGTCACACAACAATAGATGAAAGATTTGATTCAAAATTTGAATGGGCGAAAAGGTTAAGGATGCTGTGGTGTCACCAAACTTCACCATGTTACACATCCAAGAGATAAGTACATTTTAGTTATGTTTGGATAAATCTTATCCTTATTAAAAATAACAAATTACCTGGACAGAAGGAGGCGTATCATGATATTCTTATCGGATAGAATGACTTTCATCATTATCTTTGAATTAAGAACTTTAACTCCTTATCCACTATGTGAGATACTTCTACTTTAATGTGATTATGCCGCAGTTTTGATCAAAATACCAAAATTTGCGGGTGGTGGAATATGGTGATGATTTCGGCTAAAAACGTTGAAGGAGCAAGCAACGGCATTTGGTAATCTCGTAAAACCACTTCTTATCATGTTATTCTCAATAAATGATTTATTTTTAAGCGGCTAAAGTTGGTTACATACACCTACTCATCCGAAAGAGGTGAAAACCAAGGAAGTTGATGAGTTGCTTAATGACACCAACCAGATAAGTGGTTCTGGTTTATTTGAGACATTATATTTTGATGTTTGCTTATACTTATCCATGCTACCTTGTTGTCATTAACATGACATTGTATGGAAACGATCCAATGGATCTCAGGCACAGAAAGTCATCATTATGTGCTAAAATAGTAGAGCACCTCCCTCCCAAAAATTTGGTGAAACAAGTACACTAGAACCTGAAAAATAAATAAATGAAAATGACATTGAAGTTGAAGAAATCATGCAAGTGAACTCAGCCAGAGGTTCACAGTTTTTACTGCTGATTGCTATCTACTTTGAAAGTTGAAATTTAATATATTCAATTATGATTTTGGTCAAAAAAAATATTTATGTTGAACACCGATACCATTATAGACCTTCGATAAGGTCATCTCCCTTAACCTTTTAACCATTAAGTGAGAAAGTTTCGCTCAAAAGTGGTTATAGTATAAAGTTTATATCATAATCCCACTTTTTACGGGTAGAGGAAGAGGCCAATTTTGACGAGCTCAGTCAATCTCAACAAGCTCGGCCTAAGCTGCTGGGCATACTTCAAGCTCGGCCCAAGCTATTCGGCGGCCACCACAGCTCGGCCTTGGAGAGCATAAGAAGGTATCTTAGAGAGCTCGGCCACCATAGCTTGACCTCGGAGAACAGAAGAAGGTATCTTAGAGAGCTCGACAATAGTAGCTCGACCTCGGTGAACTCGGCCATGACAGGTCGGCCTCGTTGAAGGCTACCCATTACAAAACAAAACGCCCTTCACTCGATCCTCGACCTCCACGAGCAGCTCTTCCTTCATCATGCTAATGAGCTTGGACTCCGCCGAGAGGCCACTCACCAGGATCTGCCGCCATGACGAGATTAACACTATTGCTTGATAGTATCATATTGTTTCTATAAAGCTTTGCACATTCGAGAAGCAAGAAGTATCAATACTTGAGAAGGAAAGCAATGCACTTCAAGCTTTCATATTATAATAATATTCTTGTAGTGAGCATGACAAATGTGCCATTTACTCCTAAGTTAATATCTCAACAAATTGATTATCTGCCTCAAACAATACATGTTAGCAATCATTTTCCGGGATCGAAACATGATACAAGGACTAGAGATCAAAGTTCCGTGCTTACCTCTCAACAAGGTCAAAGCTCGGGCTCCCTCAAAACCCACAGGTCGAGCCCCGACTCCCTTGGAGACCCAGGTCGAGCCCCAACTCCCTTGAAAGCACAAAGTCAAACTTCGGCACCCTCAAAAGTCAAAGGTCGAGCTCCGGCTTCCTTAAAGACCACAGATTGAAGTCTGCCCCCTCTCTAGCTAACTAAAGAGAGGTCGAGCTCGGACTCCCTCTATTAAAATCTCAAAAGTAGAGCTCAGACTCCCTCTATTAAAAACCTAAGGAGGTAAATAAAAGCCTAAAAAGGCAAAAGTCTAAAGAGGTCGACCGAGCAGAAATCGACCGAGCTAAAAGTCGAAGTGCCGGACCTAAAAAGGCAAAACCAATACCTAAAGAGGTTGACAGAGCTAAAATCGAAATGCCGAGCCAAAATGGCTGACCGAGCTGAAGTCGAATAGCCGAACCTAAAAAGGTAACCAGAACCTAAAAAGGTAATAAAAAACCTAAGCAGGTAAATAAAAGCTTAAAAAGGCAAAAGTCTAAAGAGGTCAATCGAGCTAAAATTGATCGAGTTAAGGTCAAAGAGCCGAGCCAAAAAGGTAAACGAATAACCTAAGAAGGTAATAAAAAACCTAAGGAGGTTATATTTGTCAAAAAGACAGAGCTCAAAAAGCTCAATAGGCCAAGTTAAAAAGTCAAGCATAAAAGGCAAGTAAGAACTCAAAACAAGTTTGAAAACTTAAAAGGGTTAAGATACCGAGTCCAAGCTGATGAAAAACTTACGGAAGTTAACTGTGTAAATTCGAATAGACGGTTGAATACCACAAGTAAAAAATCTAAGCTAAGAAAAACTTAGGAAACTTCCTGTATTGAAAGTAAAATGACTTGTGTTCATGAAGCATAAGGTCTTAATTATCATTAATAAAAAAGGCGTAGCCCTAAGTAGGAAACGAGTACCAAGGAAAAGAGGGCACTGCCCTAGGTACAAAAATGCATATCAAAAGAAAATATTTCTAAGTTACTCATGGGCATCCCCATCAGCAACGGGTGCAGCAACATTAGAAGCAACAACATCTTCGACATGTGGGGGAGTAACCGAGGGTGGGACAGGCACAACAGCTTCACCTCCCCCGTTCTCCCCCTTTTACGCAGCTTGTTCTTCATTCTTCTCGTCCTCTTCATTCTCTTCTTCTTCTTGATTCTCCTCCTCTTCATCCTCGAGCTCGGAAAAAGGAACCATGACACCATCCTTGTTGAAGTCCTTGTCCACATCGGCTAGAGAGAAGTCAGCATCAGGGTTGAAGCGTTGAAGCTGCTTCACTGCACGGAAGTACCCATTAATATGCTCCTTCATAATAGTAGCTTCGGCTTCCTTCAGATTATATTGAAGTTTGCGATTGGCCTTCCTCCCAACTTCAAAAGATTGTTGAAGCCTTTCAAAAGAAGCCTGGGGTTCCTCAAATAAACTAAAGAGGTCGACCAATGCTAAAGTCGAAAAGCCAGACCTAAAGAGAAAAACAAATAACCTAAAAAGGTTGACCGAGCTGAAGTCGAAACGGCCGACCGAGCTAAAGTCAAAAAGCCGGACCAAAACAGGTAAACTAAGACCTAAAGAGGTTAACTAAGCTGAAATCGAAATGATGGACTTGTCACCGAGCTAAAATCAAAATTCCAAATGGGTTAAAAGAGCCAAGTTGAAATACAAAAGTTACAAAGGCTGACAGAGCCAAAACTAACATAGTTGGAAAACTTAAAACTTCACAAGTGTTAGAAAAAAATTAGTATCAGTGAAAGCGGCAAAAAGCTTGAGATAATATCCTCAAAGCATGAAGTCATAGTCAGAAGAAAGTACAGAAGGAAATTGTCAAAGATAAAGGGACCACAACCCCATCTTTGTTAAAGTCCTTATCCACATTGGCCCTTGAGAGCCTCAAGAGATTGCTGGAGTTTTTCAAGAGAAGCCTGAGAAGCCTCGGCAATCTTCTGAAGATTAACTTTTTCATTTCTCTCTTTGGAGAGTGCGACCTGAAGGGAAGAATTGGCCTTTTCCAGATCGGCATGTTGGGTTTTCAGTCACTCAATCAACCGAGCTTGCTCTTCGCACTTGGATAGAGTCTTCTCAAGTTCATCCCTAGTGCGCAAAGCTCGGGCAGCTTCAGCCTTCATGATTTTCATCTTCTTCACATTTTTAGAAAGCTCGCGGCTCTAAAAACGGGTAATGGAGGAGACTCGGAGAGCATAAGCAGTTGCGACTTCCATGCTCGCGTCAGGGCCTTGTTCTAGTAAAAGCTGAGCATCTGCCGTCTTAAGAACATGAGAATCCACTAAAGGGCCTTGATTAAAATCGTCTAGCCAAGAAGAAAGGACATAAGCCAAGTCGAGGTCGAGCAATGATCCCTCACTCGCACTAAAAAGCCGAGGTCGAGCAATGCTCCCTCGCACTAAAAAGTCAAGGTCGAGCAATGCTCCCTCCCTTGCACTGAAAAGCCGAGGCCGAGCACAACACCTTCGCACCAAGATACTGTCCGCAGCAGAGCATGCATGCTAGAGACCCAATATTTGAAGGAAATCCTAGCAGTGCTCGGCCAAATAAGCCGGAAACCCAAGTAAGACATGGTTCCGCAGAAACCAAAAATCCGAATAGTGCTTGGCCAAGTAAGCCGAAAACCCAAGAAAGACTTGGTTCTGCCAAAAATATTTCCGAGCAATGCTCCCATAAATCACAATCCAAAGTCCTCAGCACCAAAAAGCGTATTAAGGTATACTGGTTGACATTTAAGCTCTTTCGCTTATTTCAAGCTCAGAGCTTGGGGGGATTATGGAGATAAAGGAAGTATATTCTCTTATCCTACACAAAACTCGGAAATTACAGAGAAATGATATCTCTTAGCCTACAGCTCGATTGTTATTACGAAGGACTTGTATAACTATTAGGAAAGCTTATTCTAAGGCACACGTTCAAGATCATATAAATAATGATACTCAAGGTCGAGCTTTAAGTTAGTGGGTATTTCAAAATACTCGGGTATTTCAAGTTTTAATAGTATTAGAAGATTACTCGGATAAAAGGTTAAGAGTTCTCGCTATAAAAAGCTTGAAAGACCAAGCTACACTCGGAAAAAAGTGAGTCGAGTTCAAACTCTCAAGATGAACATCTTGAGGGCATCAAAGATTTCAGCTGAAATACAAGCTTGGGGTAAATCTCTAATGACCGAGTTTGAGCTTGACTTTTCAAAAGGCCGGTTTGAGCCTCAATCATTCATAGGCTGAATCTCAACTACGAGCATCTAAACTTGTCTTAACAAACGCAAAGATTGAAATATCTTCTGTTCAGAACATGTTCTTACTACATCTATCACTACCCATGAGGTTATAGTGAAAATCAAGTCCTGTTACACTCAACTGAGTCCGAGAAAGAAAAACTCGGTATTAGGAGCCCAGATGGACAAAGTAAAAAGTCTAGTGCCAAAGTATGACTACGCTCGGCTCCTTTAATGAAACTTTCACACTCTATAGAGCTCAAAGCTTGGGGGCTAGTATATGGGCCGAGATGTCAAGGTCGGCCACCGAGCCTACCGAGCTGAAATACCAATAGGGGCCGAGGCGTCAAGTTCAGCCATCGGGAAACCCAAATAATCAAAAGGAAAGGATTGTTAGACTCACCTTCCAAGGCCACTAAACTCGAATGTTACCCGAGGTATGAAGATTGACCATCGAACTGTGGCAAAAAAGGGAGAAGTCTTACTCAATAAATCCTAAACTCGCCAAAAATAATTTTAAGGCCAAGCTCGGCTCCTGTCATGAAAACTTCTATGCTCCTTTGAGCTCGAAGCTTGGGGGGCTCATGTACTGGCCGAGATGATAAGCTCGACCACCGAGCTTGGAACCGATCTCACCAATAACAGCACTTATCTAAACCTAACTAATAAACTTATCTCAGTATAAGACTAAGATCTTATCATATAAGAAGAAGGTTGTTAGTTGGATATTGATAAAGGAGATAAGTGATAAGGAGATAGACCTGATCCTAAGAAAGAGGATCGGACGACTCAACTATAAAAGGAGTGAGAACCCTAAGAGGAAGACACTTTTTGCTAACCCTGGTGAATCTCCCTTAAGCGTATTTGGAAACCAGCCGAATCAAGAGACTACTGAAGAGTCCTTGTTCACCGGTATTCACCATAAACAAAATTAAGGGATTGAGATTACCATAGGACCGAGGGTTGAATAGAGAACTACGTTAGCTTTGATTCCCTTTGGGATACGTAGGACCGGAATCCAACATTCTGTCAAGCTATAATCTAAAACAACCTTGGTCTTCACTCTCGGTTATACGCACTCCGACTAGAATTTGGTAAGTCGGATTTTGGCAGGCACAGATTATTTTGTCATTGGATTAGGTCCGAGCACATATACTTACTTGCGAATCCCTTTCTAGATAGTTGTCCCAACTACTCACCTTGTGAAGTTAATATTTCTTCTATTTGGGCCTTTTCCTCCTTAGAATTGACACGAGTTAAAGCACAAATACACATATTACCAATGTGTTGGTCCAAATGGAAGAAGTTTGAGTCCTTTGAACATATAGTTTTAGGTTCAATTTTGGAAAAAAAATACTATTGAGAGGGGCTTTGTTTAGACACCTAACAATATATTGAGATTAGTCCCACTTATCGGGTGAGAGATACCACGTGGAAAAAGGGGAAAAAAAACACAAATACGCATTCCTTATTTATTTTTGTTTTAGCAATCGCAAGCTGTCTCACTTCAATCCATGGGCCTAACGAAGCTCGGTAAGAACCTGACTCACAGGCCCAATCCAGCAACGCAATTTCGCAAAAACGGTGCGTTTCAGTGAAAGCAAAATTGAAACTCTTCCTTTCTCTACTCTAAAACCCTAGTCGTTAGTGACTAATCACCACTCAGCAGAGACCGGAACAACCACCGCGTCACGGTGACGGCGACAGTGATGGCCATGAACACCATAGAAGAACCCGACGTAGGAATTTCCTGCTACATTTCCAACCTCGCTGGTTTCCGTGGAATTTTGAAGCAGAGGTCCCTTCATTTTAGACTAATTTTTTTCACCCTTCCTTTATCAATGCACCTTCTCTGTTTGATGAAATTGAAGATCACAACTTTTTAGTTTTATCCCTTTCAAAGCAGATTTTTTTATCTACTTGAATTGCTATGTTGCATCTCAAATTTATATTTTCCCCACTCCACTGAGCAGCTTCAGCAATGTTTCAAATATAAAAATATAAAAATTGATTGTAATGAATTCTAAAATTATAATTAAAAAAAAAATGAAGGGTCATTTAGTGTTGTAGTATTTTTTGACATTCACTATTTGGATGAGTGAACATGCATAACTAGATAAACCAACTATATATGAAGTTTAATATGAGTCAACATGTTGGTTGTGTGTATTTTTGTGGGATTTGATGCAGGTATACTGATTTTATTGTCAATGAAGTAGATAGAGATGGACAAGTTGTTCATTTGACCTCACTTGATTCCCCTGCAGAGGAACCAAAGGTTTAATCTAATCTGATCTAATCCATTGATTTGTGTTCACTAATTAATTGATTTGACAATTTTGTTAGTCTTTGTTGTGCCCGTTTCAGAGTGTCCTGGAATATGGAACAAACACATTTGACACGACAGTTATAAGTTATTCCTCTCAAATTGAATCTTTTAAGTCTCTTGCTGGGGATTCTGATGCTGCCCTTTTGGAGGAGCTTATTAATCATATTAATTCTGGTGGTGAAGATAGTGTTCCTCCTATTGTTCTTTCTCCGGATTCTGATAAATTACATCGGACGGTAAGTTTGAGTTTTGTGGCTTTCTTGTTCTAGAAAGGATTATCTCATGTAACAAGATGGGACCACTTTGATTCTAGTATCATAGGAAGCATAATGAATTCAATCTGTTGTTTTTCTGCCAATTCAGAACATCATAAATTTTACTCTTGTCAAATCTGTCAGGCAATGCATAATTTCTTTAAGGAAAACTTCAAGTTCCTTGTCACTGACGTAGTTGATGGACCAGATGCTTCATCAAAATGCATCCGTGTGAGATTGAAATCTGACAAAGGTAGAAACTCCAAGAAACGCAAAGAAAGAAGTGATAAGCCTTTTGACAGCAGAGGTTCAGAAAGTTGGCCAGAAAATGTTGGCAAGTTCCTTAGGTGAAGTGGCTCAGTCATCAATTAGATAGCATAGAAATATTGACTGCTCTTCACATGGATTGATCTTATTTAATTTTTATGAATTATGATTAGGAAGTGTTATGATATACAGTGAATTGATAGATATGGTCCTCTCTTTATAAACTAGTTTAGCATATGGAGTATAATGTGATTGACAGCATATGGAAGCCTGCAATGAGGTTGATAGGTGCCAAGGATTTATTTTTATTTTTATTTTTTTGGTAATTGTATAAACAAGATAGGTTGTGTAAGTAGTACTTAAAAAACATGCCGCTTCATTCTACTGTTTCTATACACTGAAACCTATTCTTATTGTTTCTAGACAAAACAAATTACCGAATAATGTCCCTGAGGATTGTGGGCTTTGATCCCAGTGCTATCCTGTGAGTTATAAAATGCTTTCCTCACTTCTTCATCAGAAAGGCTTGGAGTCCAAGAATATGAGTGCAATCAACATGACCATTTTGTTAATTAACTGTAATATTAGGCAGAAGAAGAACTAACCAGTTGCAGGGTATTGGATTTGAGATATCTGGAAGGAATGGACTTTAAGAAGATTATGGGCTCTAAGAAATTATATTTTTTTCAGACATTATCAGAAAGCGATAGTCATTTTGCATTTTAGATTGGTCATGTCATTGTCCCCCTTCCCTGTTTTTTTGGAGTTGCTTATTTTTATCAGCTGATTGTTTCTACTAATGCAATTTCTAGGTTTCATCTATATAAAGAGAACAAAGATACACAGGAAGCCTTGGGGGTGATTGGAAATATGCTTGGCATCCAGGTATGTCTTGTTCATTGTCGGGTATATTCTTTAGGCATTCTGATGGACAGAAAGTGAAGTTTTTGTTTGCTGATGATTCATTTGGTTTTTGTCTATGATAATTTATTTTTTCTTGGTCATTAATGGGCATTTGGGACATATTTAATAATTGAGTTTTGTTGCCGATTTTTTGAACTTCATAAACTATCTGCTTAACATATTTATGATGGTGTATAAATGTATTATGCCTCTGCACAACATTTTCTTTTCAACCTGGGGATTAAAGAACTTGGTGTTATTATTTTTAGGTGTGTGAATTTTTCTGCTCATAAAATTATTATTTATGATGTAAAATGTTATGGGTTCAGTAAGATGCACATTTTTATGGCCAAGTGTTCTAGTTTATGCATTTGGTGTGTACTTGCATTTTAGTCTATACTGAAGCCTTTAACTTATTTAGGTTTGATGATTGATGGGTGAGGAAATTGAGTTCTGTTTGTATTATGTCTTGCACTCTTGCCTGCTCCTCGCTCCCTATCCACCCTCAAATGTAATGTTCAGATTATTATTGATTGCTAATGCTTTTGACTTTTTCATTTTAACTGATTGATATTTAACTGACAGACAAGATCATTTGGATTTGCTGGTACAAAGGACAAACGTGCTGTCTCGACCCAAAGAGTAGTCTATTTTCACATTCTTTCTGTTCTGCATTGAGCATTCATTCGCTTTTTCATCTTCCAGATTTATATTACTGTTCATTTAGAGGTAGATACTTCATTTGGTTTAATTCTTGTTTTGTTTCTAGGTTACTGTTTATAAGCAGCAAGCAGCTAGGCTAGCTTCCCTTAACGAGAGGTTGTTTGGTATTAAAGTAGGCGATTTCTGGTAAGGTGATTGAGATTGCATTTTGTGTGCACAATGTTCCTACCTATCAGTTTTTTGATGGATGATCAAACTATAAATGCACTTTGTCCAGTTATGTTAACGAAGGACTTCTTCTTGGCCAGCTCTTGGGAAACCGATTTACAATCACATTGCGGTGAGAGTATTATCCATGCATGAAATCCACTTTTCCTCTGTTAAATAATTATCTCTGGCAGTTAGGATTATTTATAATTGCTGATGTAACTGCAGCTTTATATTTGTACCTACAGCACTGACATATTTTCTCAGAGGTATTGTTGCAGATACCGAAGATACCATAAAAGCATCCGTAGATGCCTTAGGTAGGAATGGCTTCATTAACTACTTTGGTTTACAGGTACTTTCTAAGTCACCTCTTTCTCACCCACCCCCTCTTTGTGTGTCCTTCCTCTCCTCTTTTCTTTATGTATAGTCTCTTCCTGTTTCTAGTCAAAGCTGAATAATTCATAATGTAAAAACACCTTGTTTTTGACTCTGTCTATTTTTGGACTTATTTTGTTTTTCATTTTTGCTTTGTTAAGCAACTTATTTGTATGTAAATAAATGTGCTCAGCGTTTTGGAAGTGGTTCTGTGCCAACTCACCTTGTTGGAGCTGCCTTACTTCGAGGGGAATGGAAAGTTGCTGTAGACATGATCCTTGATCCAAGAGATGGAGATATCCTTTTCATTGTTTCTACAATATATAATTGGATGATATATCTTAAATGGTTTATTGTTCACTGATATTCTCTTTCTTCCTTTAAAAACAAAAAGAAAATACTGTGCTCTGATATTTAAAATTACCATATAAATTGATTGCTTTTGTTTTTTCTTAACATTGTTATGTTATTTAAATACAAAGACATGCAATAGCCAAGGCACGCAAATACTATAAAGATAGTAATGATGTTGAAGGGACACTTAAGCAGTTGCCTCGATTTTTGGTTGCTGAAAGGGCTGTGGTAAGCATCAAATGAAAATTATTTCTGCATGAATTTCTTTCGCCGGGCATTAGTGATGTGTTGTGCTTCCGTGAACTTGATGTTGTTTTTTTGTTTACCCAATACTTATCCACATATGTTGTTACAAGTTCTGACCAACTTTTTGTCAACAAATCTACTACAGCTGCAAAGTTTAAAAAAGTCTCCTGAAAACTTCGTGCAGGCATTGAAATCTATTCCACGGACTTTGAGAATGATGTGAGTTATAGTTACCTAAAGATATTAATAGGTTATGTGCTGGAAATATTTGGCTAAAATGGCTTTTATATTAGTAATGGTTGTAATTTTTCTTAGTTGGTGTAATTATATATGTAATGTAAAAATGCATTTGTCACTTATCTTCTAGTATAATCTGATCTGATGTTATATAATTTCATGAATATCTTTTATGTGGACACTGCACAGTAATATGCTTATATTTCAATTGGTTCTTGCTTGGAGAATCTAAAATGATTTCTTTAACATAATTTAACTTATTTTTTATATTGATCTGTTTCTTTGTCTTTTTTCAACTTAAAGAGACACCTAAGTTTGTATTTCTCATAATTTTATATGAAATTTTGGGATGCATCTGAGTTCAAAGCTTATTATGCTTTCAAAAAGCTTATAATTAATCTGCTCAATAGAGGAATTCTGCCTAAAAGGCTTATTTTTGAGCATAAAATAATCAAAACCAAACATGCACAAGGGTTATTACTATGTTAAAGGTTACATGCATGCTGCTATGCCCACATTGTTTTCCTTTTTTACAATAAAATGTCATAATAAGGATGATAGTTTTGTAATATTAGAGATATGGCCAAAGTAGTGTTTATAAAGGTTGGGCAGTCCTCACCTTTCAAACTGGTTTATAAGATGGTGTAAGAGCCTATCTTAGATCTGTTGTTGGGCCGCCCGTGTTGTCCACGCTCCAGGTGCATAGATCTGGGCGTGAGGGGGTGTGTTGGAAAGCAGCCTTAACTTTGAGCTGCCTTCATTGCAGCCTCCAGTACCTTCATTGTGCTGGCTGTGAAGGTGTGTTTAATCCCATATCGTCTAGAGATATTGTCTAAGTAATACTTATAAAGCTTGGACAATCCTCACCTTTCAAGCCGGTTTTGTGGGGTTGCGTTAGGCCCAAAAATCTAAGAGTAATAATTGGTGATCATATCATTATAAGCATAGCCAATGTCAATTTTGTGTTGGGGTACATAGTTGCTTTGCTCTCCTCCCCACCTGTCGGGGTGCCGGTCAGTTCTATACTTTTATTTTAGGCTGATTGTTTATTTTGATGGGAAAAGTAATTTATGACCAACAGGTCGGTGCCATATATATGTGACAGAATTCACGAGTGTATCTTTTCATCCTGTTGTTATGCTTCACTTACACCATATAAATTTGCCAAATAAAAAGAAAACCATATAAAATTGGTGGTTTTAGTAAAATCTCTGCTTTGACACAGTATCCAGCTATGGAGGGTAAGGTTCTATTGTTGTAAACTTGTAATACCAAATAGTGAACAGTGAAGTCAACACAAATGCAAACGGATAATTTGAAAGCTAGGAAGATACAAAAGAAATTCTGGCAGAAGCTTTAAAGTGGGCTATTTAGGCTTTCTATCTGATAGTGCTTTCTTCTGTGTCATATGCAAAGACCAGTTTGCTTAAGTGGACACAAATAAAAGATATAAGATATATTAAGATAATTTATTTGGAAGATAACATCGATCATCTTCATTTTATTTCCGTTACTGCTTATTTTGTAGGTACGTACATAGTTACCAAAGCTATTTGTGGAACCATGCAGCAAGTACAAGGGTGCAAAAATATGGTAAGTTTGTGATTTGAGATAATTTTCTAATATGTATTGCTTTCTCTGGCAATTAGCTTCTACTGCTTTGCTACATTTTCTGACAGTCCATATAATCCTTACCATGCATTATTGTAATTGAGTTGAATGTTATTCTACTGTGTGACAGGAACTGAACAAGTTTTATTAGGAGACTTGGTATATTCTAAAGAAAATCCCACTGGAAAAGTTACAGGGCTTGTTGGACCTGAAAGTGATAATGACTGCAGTGGTAGTTTTGATTCTAATAATGAAGATGAAGTCTCTGGAGATATTCCTGAAGAAAAAATTAGTTATATCAAGGTTAGCCTTTTGATTTTGGCGCATTACTGAATTCTGCTAATACTTAACCAAAGTTGTAGCTTTAGTAGTATGTCCTCTTGTGGGGGGTTGGGTAGCTCAACTGGTTTAAGCTAAGGTGGCGTTTGGTACAAGAGATATTTTCATATTCCCGGGAATATGACTTGGGAATAAACTTCTCCCACATTTGGTATAAGAGAAAAAATATATTCCCCGGCATAAAAGATGCCCGGAAATAAAGTTTATGAATGAAAGCTACAAATTCTATTCCCATGTAAAAGGGTGGGAAAAAAGTTTTCCCAAGGGAATGGAAAACATTTAAGAGGTTAAATTACTCAAATATCCCCACCCTCATCCTCTTTGGATTACGTCCTTTGGTAATCCCCAACGACCACTGTGGCACTTCTCTTCCTGCACGCACAGTCTCCGTCATCAGAGCACCATCACTACTGCTACTTTCCTAACTTAACCTAAACGTGATTGATTGCTTGAAACAAGCTCATAAAGTGATGGTAATAGGAGGTAGCGCAACCTAAAGTTACCTGGCATTGTTTGCACTCTACTGCTCTCCATTAGTTCAGCTGTGCATAAGTTTCATTTGTTCTTTTAAAATCTTTGGCCTGTTCACATTTTTATCTAATTATTATAGAGAAAGTTTTGTTGAAAAATTGTTTGGAGTACATAAATTGCATTTGATTTCATAAATCATCATTTCTTTTTTTAAGTTTTTATTTTATAAGGGTACTTTTGGAAAAGTGAATTATATTTTTGGGAATATTTCAAATGAACCAAACATGGGATTGGAATATAACATATTATTCCCGGGAAACTGAAGTGCCAACCAAACATATGTTACTAATATTCCTGGGAATATCATTCCCAGATTCCCAGGAATATAGTTTTCCTGGCAATAAAGTATCACTTGAACCAAACGCCACCTAAGGGTTTAAGGAGTGGAGGAGTAAGAGGTCTAGGGTTCAAATCCTTGCAAAAGAGAAAAAAATTAACATAACTACTAACTACTAACAACTACTAACTACTAACATTTGCCTATTAAAAAAAAAATGTCCTCTTGTTGTGGTAATGTCATGTCGTTCTCATATCATCTATTTATTCAGAGTCTAGTGGACACACAATATGTTATGTAGACATGGACGTACATCAGTGTACAGATGGTCACACCTATATTTGGACTTTCTATATATTGTAATTATTTTGATAGGAAAGTTCAAGAAGATTTTATGAAATTAAGGTTTTCTTTATAAAAAAAAAAAAAAAATTTAATGTAAAGAGAAGAATATTATTACAAAGATTTAGGAGGACAAGAAATCATCCTTAAAAAGGTGAAAAAGAAAAAAATCAAAAGCGAATTAATAAAACATCTAATAGAACTGGACCAGATCTATGAATGAATACTATAATCTTTATTGAAAAAAGTTACCTGAACTGTATCAATGTGACACAGAACAGTGGTACAAGGGACTGTCGCACTCCCTCACTCTTCACTCTCTGTGTATTTGAGAGACCCAATTCTTTCCTCACTATGATTTTCCTGAAATACAAGATGTTCCCAGTTCCTACTTCCTATGCCCCCCTATAACTATTTTCCCTCTGTGCTGGCTAACTAACTGTTGTCAACAGTATCTAACAGTCAATTGCATTATTCTGTTACAGACATTATTGCCCTTAAGGTTCTCATTCTCTACTGCCCTGCTTATTTCTCCTAACATAGACCTTTGTTATTGGAGGTCCACAGCTACCCTGTCCCCTAAGATATATGTAACAGAAACCCCTGTAAAAACTAATAAGACTTTGGCCGTGTTTGGGTAAACAGCTTAATTAAGCGCTTATCGCATGAGAGCTTATGCCACAAGCACTTAAATTCAATAATCTACTTGCGTTTGGATGCACACTTTGAAAAATACATATACAAAAATTAAAGGTTTTGGATGCATCACTACACAAGCGCTTATGAACATTTTAAAATTAAAAAAAATGACTTTATTAAATTATAATTAAAAAATGTAACTTTAAAATATAATTTTAAATATTGGGTTTCTTTTTTAACGTTAATCTAAAAACTAATAATAACAAATTTTAAAAGTTATTTTAAAAACTAATATTGGTGGAAATCCGCCTTAATTGCAGTCTGCCCCTAGTCACCTTAATTGCGACAACCTTGTGCTGCCTTCATTGCAGCCATCAGCACCTTCATTGTGCTAGATATGAGGGGTGTGTTTAGTCCCACATCGCCTAGAGATATAGCCTAAGTAGTGCATATAATGCTTGGGCAACCCTCACCTTACAAGCTAGCTTTTGGAGTTGAGTTAGGCCCAAACCCAAATTCTAAGATGGTATCAGAGCCTATCCTAGATCCGTTGTTGGGTTACCCGCATCATCCACGCTCCAGGCCCATTGGGTCTGGGTGTGAGGGGGTGTGTTGGAAATCCGCCTTAATTGTGGTCTGCCCCTAGTCGCCTTAATTGCGGTCTGCCCCTAGTCGTCTTAATTGCGACAACCTTGTGCTGTCTTCATTGCAGCCATCAGCACCTTCATTGTGCTAGATATGAGGGGTGTGTTTAGTCACATATCGCCTAGAGATATGACCTAAGTAGTGCATATAATGCTTGGGCAATCCTCACCTTACAAGCTAGCTTTTGGGTTGAGTTAGGCCCAAACCCAAATTCTAAGAAATATCATCCATATAACAAGAAGGTTTTTTACGTTAATGTTAAAAAATATATCATATATTTATAAGACTAATGTAAAGTTTGCATTAGCATAAAAAATAAATATACAATCATTTGATAAAAAGTATCATATTGTTCCGAGAAACAAGTTGCATCAGTAGCATAAATTTTGAGGTACAAGTATCCAAGTTGCATCAGTAGCATAATTCAACATTCTCGTCAAATAAAAGAAATTCTTCATAATTTATATAATTCATTCTTATGAAATTGTGCAATGTCATACAAGCAACAATTATGTGAGTCGCGGTTTTCAATGGGAAAGAAGACATATTGCCTAGTATCTTCCATCTAGCTTTGCAACACCCAAATGATCGTTCGACCATGCTTCGGAGGCTAGAATGTAAATAATTGAATACTTCATTTCTTCCTCTAGCTCTCGGACCTATTCTAAAATGAGGGAGATGATACCTAGTGGTTTTGTACGGTCTCAAGTAGCCGATAAAGTTAGGATAATTAGCATCAACAAGATAATATTTACCTATAAATAAAGTATACAATAATTTAGCATGTATTTATATTGGTGAAAATTTTTAAAGAAGTATATACAAGTTACGAACCTTTAGGAGGTTGTGGAAAGCGCAATCCAGGCATGTATAAAGCTTCCATAAAGATCCTAGTATCATGTGTCGAACCCTCCCATCCTCCTAGCACAAATGTGAAGCACATATTGAAATCACAAGCAACCATTACATTAGTTGTTGTATACCCTTTTTTATAAGTGTACGAAATTTGATTTTCAGCAGGGACTATAAGTTTCACATGAGTGCCATCTATAACACCAATACAATTCTTAAATTAAGGATAATATTGTTCATCATCGCTAATCTGAGGAGGAATGTTTCTAAAGGTAGGGTCAACAAGCTTTACAATATCCCTGGAGAGCGCAAGTACTACCTTCAGGACACGATGAAATTGTCTGGAAATAGTCTCTCCAGAATGTTGAAATCTCTCCTCCGCGTTACGAATTCAACCTGGCTGTCCTAATACATATAAGAAAAGACCAACTTGTTCATGAATATCCGTGCCCCTTGTTGGTTTTAGACCATAATACTGCAAAACATTACACAAGTGCATAGACACATTTTTTCTCATCCTGAATTGTTGATAACAACGATCCTCATGTCCATTGATAATCTCTCAAACCCATTCATGACCTGTCAATGCAGAATGTCGTTCATATGCATTTCTTTTTATGATTATAATGTTATCATCATATTTGGAAATTGCACAGGATGTCTACTACTAGTACAGATGATACTGCTTCTGGGTTAGATAGTGATGATTATGTGATAATAGTCATTTATCACAAAGTAAAAAGGAAAAAAAACCAGGTATTGTTGTTGATGGTAATGCATGCTGCACAGTATTTCTTGAATCATGCGGAAAAGAGACCATGTAGGACTTTTGCATTGACAGGTCATGAATGGGTTCAAGAGATTATCAATGGACATGTGGTTCGTTGTTAACAACAATTCAGGATGAGAAAAAATGTGTTTATGCACTTATGTGATGTTTTGCAGAATTATGGTCTAAAACCAAGAAGGGTCATGAATATCATGAACAAGTTAGTCTTTTCTTATATGTGTTAGGACAGCCAAATTTAATTCGTAACGCGGAGGAGAGATTTCAACATTCTGGAGAGACTATTTCCAGACAATTCCAACGTGTCCTGAAGGCAATACTTGCACTCTCCTGGGATATTGTAAAGCTTGTTGACCCTACCTTTAGAGACATTCCTCCTCAGATTAGCGATGATGAACGATATTATCCTTACTTTAAGAATTGTATTGGTGCTATATATGGCACTCATGTGAAACTTATAGTCCTTGCTGAAAATCAAATTTCGTATACTTGCAAAAAAGGGTATACAACAACTAATGTAATTGTTGCTTGTGATTTCAATGTGTGCTTCACATTTGTGCTAGCAGTATGGGAGGGTTCGGCACATGATACAAGGATCTTTATGGAAGCTTTACGCTAGGGATGACAATGGGTAGGGTCTGGCTACGGTACTATAGTACCCGTCCCCATACCCGCATTTGAAAAAATTACCCGTACCCTCATGGGTAGCAATTTATAGTACCGTTACCCACACTTTAACAGTGAAAAGGCAAAAAATAACAAAAGAAAGTTATAATAATTAAAAAATGCTTTAAAGGTCTTTTAAATCTACTAATAAATATTACAAATCAAAATATTTAAATAAATAAAAACATACCAAAAGGAATTAGGATACAATTAGGTTTAAAAAGTTAAGAATCTTTAGATTAGTTTTGGTTTTAAAATTTGTATTATAGTTAAAATTATATATATTAATAATATAAATAAATAAATTATTATACATACGTATACATATGTGCGGGTATGGGGCGGGATGGGTACCATAGTACCCGTACCCATTTAAATTTGCGGGTAATTACCCGTACTCAGAACCTTGCTCATTGTGCGGGTAATTACCCTACCCATTGTGGGTAATTTTTGCGGGTACCCAATTGGTAGGGTACAAATTGTCATCCCTACTTTACGCATGTCTGGATTGCACTTTCCACATCCTCCTACAGGTTCGTAACTTGCCTAAATTTTTTTTAAAAATTTCACCAATATAAATACAAGATAAATTCTAGTATACTTTATTTATAGGTAAATATTATCTTGTTGATGCTGGTTATCCTAACTTTATAGGCTACTTTGGACCGTACAATATCACTAGGTATCATCTCCCTCGTTTTAGAATAGGTCCGATAGCTAGAGGAAGAAATGAAGTATTCAATTATTTACATTCTAGCCTCCGAAGCATGGTCGAACAATCATTTGGTTGTTGTAAAGCTAGATGGAAGATACTTGGCAATATGCCTCCTTTCCCATTGAAAACCGCGACTCACATAATTGTTGCTTGTATGGCTTTGCACAATTTCATAAAAATGAATGATATAGATGATGATGAATTTCTTTTATTTGACGAGAATGTTGAATGAGAGTACAATGTCGATGTACCTGAAACTACATCTGAAGATGTCACATGGGAGGAACCAAATCAACAAAGTGTTAGGCAGATGGAGCAAGTCAGAGACACCTTTAGAAACCAGATGCCTAGAAATATCTAGGTTAATTTTCATTTTTTATTAATCTATAAAAGTTGTTTTTCAATTCTTAGATGCTTGTACCTCAAAATTTATGCTACCTGTTTTTTGGAACAATATGATACTTTTTATCAAATGATTATATATTTATTTTTTATGCTAATGCAACCTTGACGTTAGTCTTATAAATATATGCTATTGGTTTTTTAAATTAACCTATAAAATTTGTTGTTATTAGTTTTTAGATTAACGTTAAAAAAAAACCCAATATTTAAAATTATATTTTAAAGTTACATTTATTTATTATAATTTAAAAAAGCCTATTTTTTTAATTTTAAAATGTTCATAAGCGCTTATGTAGTGATACATCAAAACGTTTTAATTTTTGTATAAGTGCTTTTCAAAGTGTTTATTGAATTTAAGCATTTGTGGCATAAGCTCTCATGCGATAAATGCTTAGTGAAGCTGTTTACCCAAACGCGGCCCAAGTGGAAGCCAAACACTTAATCTTATCCCAAAGAAGCTACTTATCCAAAGAAATCTCCTTAAAGATGCAACAACTATGCTCTAACTTAAATGCACCAAAGTGTTGCATAGTCTATTGAGCAATTTTATGTAAAATTTCATGAATGAAACATTACGTTGAACCATTTTTCTCAATGAATGGATTTAATATCATATAAGCTATGCTGCATGGATCTGTATGTACGACCATCATAAAAAAATTGAGGTATTGATATGTCAATAGATATTATTAAAAAATGATTTATATATATGTAATTAAAATAATATATTACATGTGGCAAATTATTGGCAGCTGTACCGGGTCGCACCCAAGCCCCATTAAAAAAACAGGTACATAACCCAAGGCGTACCCTTACAGGAACTGGCATGCCCAGGAGAATGGCATACCATGCTTCAGAGCATATAATTTTAGGTGTAAAATGTTGATTTGTTGGTGACCAACATTAGAAGGTAGTGAAGTGTGAAATCTGTTTTTAATAGGGAAAAAAATTTGAGAGAAAAGATGGGAGGTACAACTACAACTAAGGGAAGGGTAATTTGTCTGTTGGAAAAGAAAAATGATGCAATAAGGAATAGGAAAAGCTGTGTGAATGGTTTTCTTGCATGAGGTTGACAATGAAAAGTGGGTTTACTTTATATGACAGGTTATGACTGAAGAAGATCTTAATTCCAGATGTTATACAATTGATGACGTCATCCTTCCTATGCCAGGGTAAGCTTTGACTGATTAATGCTGGTTAGATTCTTTGATTCATACAACTCCGATCCTCTTAACCAGGTTTCTCTCTCTCTCTCTCTCTCTTGATGGGTCGATTCTATGACATTTTTGTGTTGATAATCTTGCAGTTCACGAGTAATTTATCCAACAAATGATGTTACCAAAGTTTATCATGATATGGCAAATAAAGTACGTATCACTTCTCTTCCCCCCTCTTCCTTCTGTTACCTTCTGAAAATATGCTACTATGGTCAGCTAGTACTTCATGGCTAATATTTCTGTTTAGGTTGCTCTCCCAGACTTTTTGCCCCCTTACTTATTCTGCAACCGTTTAACTTTTACTGTTCCATGGCTAGTTATTATTTCCCTATTTAATCACCTGTTTTGTTTGTAATTGTCAGGATGGAATCAGTTTAACAGAGAATGTGCATAGTGTGAAGTATGTAATATGAATCTCAGCTCAAATCTCAATGAGTCCAATTGTTCATTCATTGTTTATCTTACTCTATTTTTTCTGCTGCTGATTCTCTTACTCTAGTTTTTCCTACTTGTTATTAGGGAATTCTCAATAACTAGTATGACTGGAAGTTACAGGAGGGTTTTTCAGAAACCAATTAACTTTGAATGGTATGCACCCAACATAAACTCCGCTTGATTGTGTAGTCCATTGCTTTTTACCCATTATGATTTTGAATGTAGTTCACTTATTGATTATAATGTATTTGATTTTCTGAAATTGCAGGGAATTACTTACATATACTGATATTAATAAACCATTGGCAGAGACAGATTTAGACAAAATTGGAAAATCAAAACCTATAAATAATGTCAAACAATTGGGTGCACCAAATGGGATAAATGAAGAAGCCTCTAAATGCATGAGACAATTAGAGAGCTCTGATGATGTTGCAAAGGTTGAAAGCTCTGATGATGGTGCCAAGGTTGAGACTGATTATAAAGAGATTGCAGGTGAAGAAGTAATTATACCACAGGATGGATCCGTCTGTGGCTCCAGCTCTCAAGATTCCCATATTGCTCTTAAAATGAGTTTTACTCTTCCTGCTTCGTGTTATGCAACAATGGCCATAAGAGAGCTGCTTAAGACTTCAACATCTGTAAGCATTCAATTTGAAAAGTCTTGGATCTATTAATGTTCAATTTAATGATTGGGATAGACTTCTAGTGAAGTATTGGTAATATGTTATTAATGATGGATTTGTAAAAGGGTTTAATTTTGACATATTTTCGGTATAAAGTTCTTTGCATTGTCAACCAATCACAAATCTTCTTATGTGTGAATTTTAAGGTAGTTATAAATGACTAAATGTGACAATTCATGATTGGTTGACAGTGTAAAAAATCTTTACACCGAGAGTGCATAACAATTAAATCCTTTGTAAAAACATAAATGGTAGAAGGCTTGATTCTGGCTCCACCCAAACAAGCATCAGATATATATTATACACTCTTTAAGCTCTAGTTCTAGTGAATTATTGTGGCACAGTTGAAACTGGTTGGGGAAATGTGGACCAGTTAAGCTCCTAACCAGCCCTGCATATTTCCTTTATATCACTTCACTTTGCAGCTTTATGTTCGTATAACCCTATTTTCTTTTATGCTGTTGCAGGTTGCATATCAGAAGACTTTAAACTAGTAAGCACGTGGCTACCCATATTGCAATATGTTTCTGCAGGAGAAAGTGATTCATGGAACAGAGAGAAAGCCAGAAAGAAAAGTTCATCTCAGATTTCACTAATTCTGTGTGGATGTGTATAATATCAGTATCTTGTCAGAAGAGATGGAGAAAATTCCTCTCCAGTTCATTGTGTATCTTGTTAGAGAACACAGAAATTTGACATTAGTTCATTTCTGCTGAGAATTTAAGTTGCATAACTTTAAGTGCTATTGATGTTCGTTTTTATATGAGAAGATTTCAATGTGTTGAATTTTAGTACCTTGGGGAGGCTTTCCTGTTCTGTTCTAGCAATAACATGCCATCTCTTTCCTTTCTTCTTGTATGTTTTCAGCTGCAACCATACCAATTGATCCCATCCCATATGTATATTATTTTTTTAAAATATTCTACAAACACCTAAAAACTTTATTTGACTTTTATTTTTTTACATTATCAAATTTGGCATATAATAAGACACTTATATTTTAGTACAACATTATCTAAATATCAAAGTTAGTTATATAAATAGTCTTTCATCCTTTGACACACATCAACCCATCTAACGTGTGTGCTGCTGTTCCTCTGCGCTCTATGACTGTGCGTGCAGGTGCAAACATTCACTACCCAATGTTGTTGCACGTGCTGGGTGCTGAGGCTGTACGATAGCACTGTATTCCTTTGTACCATGTGAAGATTCCCTCCCATAGTTAAATAAAATCATCAGTGGTCCCACCCTCTGCTTGTTTTCACGTGTCCTGCCATACCTATGCCGTTAATTACTCCATCATCACTGTCAGAGCTCCTCAATGCCCCCCCAAGCAATAAATAATAAATAAATAAATAAATAAATAAGTAAGTAAGTGTAAAACGAATCATCGATAATAAAATATAATATGTATAATAATAATAATAATAATTATATATATCTTGTTAATTTTTTTTTATTTTATTTTACACAATATCTTGTTATTGTTGAAAAATAGGATTACAACTTACAAGTATTTAAAGAATGGAATAACACTTAAAGTAATTTCATCTTTAAATCATATAGCTTAACTTTTTAACTTATGTACGAATTCAACTTTTGATTTTGAAGTTTTCAAATGATTTAACTTCATACTTTGCATAAAAAAATAGAAGTATTTGATTTTATTGTATGATGATTAGTTTTTTGTTTTTTGTTTTTTTTAGGCAAATGTTAGTAATTAGTTATTATGTTATTTTTTTTTCCTTTAGGTTCGAACTTTGGATCTCCTACTCCTCCAACTCCTTATGCCCTGAACTCAAACCTCTTGAGCTCATAAGGCCTCTTGATCACAATTCGATTTGTGAGAGTGGGACTAAGGTACCTAAGTTTTCTTGATAGAAGGTGTTACATAATTATAATGGATGATAAAGATGACTTTGGAATTTTTCTGAAAAGAGAAAAAAACTTGAATGTGTGTGAAATGAATTAAATATACCTGTAATTGCAACGAGGTAGAATTGACTTGTTGCAAGGTCACACCATATTTTTTTGGTACAAGGTCACACTACCATATATTTTATTATGTAGTTCACTTTCTTCTAATAATTATATAAATATAAAATAATATATGTAAATCTATGTTGTTCCTTCTAAAAAGGTGTGTGTGGTGGTGGACTTGTGTTCCTTAACCAAGCGGCACGAGTTTGAATTCCAGCTCTTGCTATAGAGTGAATTTTTGTCGGGAGGGGGTTTCCCACCTTCAGGTGTCATTCATTCCTCCACAGGAGATTAGTCCCCGCTTCCGGAAAAAAAAAATGGTGTAGCTAGGACAAATTCTTGATGAGAGTGGGAGAGAGAGAAGGTTAGTGTTTTGTAAAGTTGCTTGTAGCATTTTGCTGATAGCAGCAGGGAGAAGGAAGAGGTAAAGAAGATAGCACTCCAACACAAAACACAAACTCAAACATGTTCGATGAAGCACAAGAGCAGTTCCACCAATTCATAACAACATCAAGGACCACTCATCCTCTTCACTTATCCTTCCCTCTCCATGCAACCCCCAATAGCTTCCCACCCTTTGATCCTTATGACACTTTTCATCAATTTTCACACGAAGCCACTCACTTGCTCCCATCTCCTACCCACAAAGATGAAGAGAAGGAAGCAAATAGTACAGTCTCTTCAATCAACTTCAAGATTGAAAGAGATCAAATTAGCCTTACCGGAGTTCAATATTGATTACTGGACTAACGATGAAGTGCTTGCACTGTTGAGGATCACATCTAGCAAGGAGAGTTGCTTCCCAGAGCTCACTAATTGGGAGCATGCCTCAAGGTACCTACACTTCTTCACTACTTAATATATATTTACATTTTCTATTAAACCTCAATTTTATATACACACTTCTTAATTAACATATATATACACTTCTTCACTGGATAATATATATATACACAGAGCATATCAAGTGAGAGAGCCTTATTTATGTGAGAGTGAGAGGAGCAAATCATAACCATTAGATCCAATCATGAATGGTTAAGATTAAGGTAGCGTTTGGAAGAGCTTATTTAAGCTCCTTTTGACTTATCTGATGATATAAGCTCTTATGCAGTGTGTTTGGCAGAGCTTATAAAAGTAACTTATGCCATCCCATAAGGAGTTTTTGACTTATTTTCATAAGTTACTGGAACAAGCTTATGGAATTTTAACAAGTGCTTATGACCCCTCCGTGTTTTCCCCCTTCGAATCCTTTCTTGCCCGTTTCTTCATAAGCTCTTATGGCATAAGCTCTCATGCGATAAGGTCTTATGTGATAAGCTCTTAATTAAGTTGTTTACTCAAACACGGCCTAAAAGTTAGTTAACAGATTAAAAAGTCACATGCCAACATTTTTAAACCTCAGTTTTATGCTTTTGTTTTGTTAACTTCCTTAAAGTTGAATAATATTCATTAATTCAGCTAGAAATTTTTGTCAATAGTAACTATATTGAATTTGGATCGATTTCCTACCTTCAAAAATCCTCGTATTTATGTATTAATGCATCATTGGATCAATCATAAGTTTTCTCAAACACTTTTAATGATTGATCCAACAACACTTTAACACGTGAATGTTTGAATGTGTGACTTTTTAGAGAATATATTTTTGGCTGTATCATATCAAATGTTACCTCCATGTGGTAGACTTGCACACGTGTACATTCTCACACACTGGCACAGTGAGACACACACAACCCCCGAGAGAAAGAGGGGCTAAGAACATCTCGAATGGGGGTGTCATATAATTGGGTTTCATAAGCTCAGGAATGATTCCTTAGTTTTTTTCCCCATTGGAACACATCTATATGGTATGTTGGATTCTTTAAATCAAATTTGGATTCCTTGTAAATAAAGAATGTTTTTGTTGCACCAAAAGTACCATCATGGGTTGAATCAATATTGAGTGCAAGTAAATGAATCAATATTTTAATTTGAAACAAAATTGAGTGCAAATAAAAAATTATAAAAGCATGAGTTGCTAAAAATTTTCACCATTAGAGCAAAATGTGTATAAGTTCCTTAAATATGATGTGACATAGTAAGGACCATTTGAGGACCACTTAGTAATGACTACGGAATTTAATATGGAACCCTTGTTGGAGATGCTCTAAGATGCAAGCTGGCGAGGAAAGGGACGAAAATTGATAGAACCCATTTGGTCTATCAACCATGTAAATCAAACACTGATCAATATTAAGATGGAAGTAACATTTATGCTCACATATCAATATAATACATTCATTTTATTTTAAAATATGAGATATGTTGATAATTATTAACACTAACATCAGCATATAATATTTATGCAAAATATATCAGTAAGTGAATTGAGTGTTGGAAAGACACTGGTGTGATGCAAAATTTTAATGTATTCAATGTTTTGTTTTTTAATTTGTTCCTTAAAGTACTAGACGCTTTATGTACAAAGCCTAAAAATAAATGCTTCTATGGTAATTATTAGTATTGGATTTTATATATATTTATGATTTGTGATGTATGCAGGAAGCTAGCAGAGCTTGGATTTAAGAAGAGTGCTGAGAAATGCAAGGAGAAATTTGAAGATGAAAGCAGATATTTCAACAATATTAACTATGGCAAGAGTGACCAATTTTTTAGTGAACTTGAAGAGCTTTGTCAAGGTGATCAAAACCCTTATCGTGCTGTGACTGAAAAGAATAACCAGCAGCATGAAAAACCAAATGAGGAAAGAGACAACATCATGGGCCATGTATTGGAAGAGGATTCAAGAAACATTGACCCACATGTGACCAAACCATGTGACAGAAACAAAAGTGACAAGATGGTGGAAAAGTCAAAGGACAGGAAGAGGAAGAGGCGTGATAAGTTTGAGATATTCAAGGGTTTTTGTGAGAGTATTGTGACCAAGATAATGGCTCAACAAGAAGAGATACACAACAAGCTCCTTGAAGACATGCTGAAAAGAGATGAAGAAAAGATTGCAAAAGAAGAAGCATGGAAGAAGCAAGAGGTGAATAAGATGAACAAGGAGCTTGAGATGATGGCACAAGAGCAAGCTATAGAGAGTGGTAGGCATGCCACCATGATTGAATTCTTGAAGAAATATGCACCAAGCTCCCCTTCAAGCCAAAACTTGATTGGTTCAAAAAGAATTAGTCATTAATGCACTTTTTCTTCCCCCATTGCATTCTCAAAACCCTAATCCACTCTTCTAATATGATTCTAAATCATGAAACTAATGGCATTTTTAATGCCAAAGATACATATATATTACCAGAAAACCCTAGTTCAAGTGACACATTACAAGTTTCCTTCTACCTTCAACTCATCTCCAGCCAGAATAATCCGGTCAAGTTCAGTTTCAACATGTAAAGCTTCAATGTCCACCAATGAGAAAGAGGATATTGGGAGAAGATGATCAAGAAATTATGCGTTGGTACTAAGGTTTTAAAATGAGACCCAAAACCGCAATTGATGCCACGACATTATCATTTTTATAATTTCCAAAATCACATCATGACCATTATTACAATGTATTTTTTCACAATTGTCTGAATGACGAAAATTATAATGTGATGGTTGCAACTACTATCGTAATTATTTAAAACCTTAGTTAATTGGCACCAATAAATCTCATGTGCACAAGTGTAAATAACAACAACAATGAAGCATTGTATTAAGAATCTCACAAGGGATGTCAGAGCTGGGACATGAATACAAGAGAAGTGCAAAGAGGTGCAAAGAAAAATGAGAGAAGATAAACAAGTACTTCAGAAAAACCAAGGATTGTAATAAGAAATGGTCCCTTCACTCTCGGACCTGTCCCCCATCTCCTGAAGTGTCTGTATAGTAAGGGAAAACTTGTTACACAACCACTTGAATCCAACCGCAAAATCTGATCAATTAGTGCCACCAGATCAAACCCAAGCATACAAGTACCTCCTTTGGATTTT
The DNA here is from genome assembly GCA_035048595.1 of Echinosophora koreensis. Lineage (NCBI taxonomy): Eukaryota > Viridiplantae > Streptophyta > Magnoliopsida > Fabales > Fabaceae > Echinosophora > Echinosophora koreensis. The sequence continues at coordinate 3,638,122 of JAPCYP010000016.1, read as the reverse complement.
TATTAGTTTTTAATTCATTAATTTGTCCATTTTTCAATGACATAATAAGTACCACTTCTTCTGTAACTTCAGTATTTTTCGTTTCTTTTGTTTTTGAGGTGAGATGCAATTTTAATTTTTTTCCATATTGTTGTCAACGTGAAAAATAATTAGCCGAAGTCTGGAATATTTCTGCTAACAAATGATTCCCAATTTTTGTTCAAGCGATTAGGCTGACAAAGGAACGCTCTGTTTCTCAGCTATGGGTCCCTAAGCTACCAAATAAAGCATCTAGTGTAGAAGATTGATCTAGAAAGCTAGCTAAAGTTGCCTGAAAACAATAAAGGAAAGCGATAAAGAAAAATGATAAAGAAAGGAAAGTGCAAGAACAATATGAACAAGTTGTTGTTGGTTGATTAGGTGTTGCAAATTATTTATGTACAACTTGTATTTATAGACACAAAACTCATATACTCTAGAGCTATTCCCATGAGCCAGTAACTCCTAAACACAAGCAACTAATTGTATCAAGTGGTTGACAAAAATGGCCAAGAGTAATGCCCACTAAAACCATTAACTTTATTCAGCTGATCATGTTCAACCGAATTCCTATACCCACTTAGAGCATGTTTGGGAAAGATTATAATCTTTCCCATTCAGCTGTTTTAGGCTTTTCAGCTGTTTTGGAATTAATTATTTGTGTTTGGGAAAGTAGCTGAATATTGTAAAAAGCTGTTTTATTCAATTTTCAGCCGTTTTTTTATCATCTCAATCATAGAGCTGTTTTGTGTTTCAGCTTTAATTATTTTTCACATACACATTTCATTCCCGTAATAACCCTCGAACCTCTTTGCTGTCTAGCGGCTAAATTTCCTACTTTTGCTTCTGTTATATTCCTTTTTATAATATCACGAGGAGATGCTCGGTATAAAGTTAGACATTTTATTTAATTTTTATAAATACATAAAAATTTGATGACAAGATATAAAAAAAATCTAATGTTAAAAGGAAAACAAACATTATAAACAAATTACTTCATACCCTTTTTCGTAATTTACTATACAAAAGTGATTGTTTTTACACCACCCAAACGAAATAGATTATCTTAAAATCACTTTTCAGCAAACATACCCAAACAAAAACAGATTCTGATTATAATCTGTTTTCAAATAATCGATTATTTGAAAAAAGATTATCAGCATAATCTTTTTTTTCTAGCTTTCCCAAACACACTCTTATACCACTAATTTTATTCAGCTGACCATGTTCAACCAAATTTCTAAACTTTAGGCACGTTCCATCGGTAGTTTTCAGCTGATCTTTCAAATATGATATTTGCACATGACTAGCTTCTATCCATTCTCCCGTATTGTTATGATTTAGTGGTTTGTTTTTTTTTTTTTTTTTTGGTGACAACACATATATAAGCATAAATTCAGTGTACCCGAATACATATATATTTACTTTGGTGAGCACCGACATCTTGTGGATTGAGATTTGGGAACCACATTTATGTTCTATGAATTTTTATAAAATTCCATTTTGATTTACATAACTTCTTTTACTGGCTTGTGTTTCATATGTATAATTAAATCTGTATATGCTTATCAAAAAAAAAAATTTAATCTATATTGATAGGGACCGCATTGACCCTGAAAAAAAAAGGTGGACAAGACATTCTTTAGGACATTCTATACTCCGCTGGTACAGGAACTATATATAATAATAATAATAATAATAATAATAAAGTTAAAGGAAATATCAATATGCTCAACCCAAGTATATATTGAAAAGGAAAAAAAAAAAAAAAAACTAATTTGTGGCAGCTTGTTTTCTTTATTTTTTGTCCGAAACTGTTTGTAGCTTAGCATTCCAATTTCATATGAGGGAAATAAAACACCCGACCAGCGTAGCCCACTCTAGAAGAGCACTTGGGGCCTAATCCAAACGCACGACCCAACAATGCCCTCTTATCTCCTATCTTTCATGCCATCTTTGGGCATGTCACTCAACGCTTGGTATGAGTTTGAGGTTTCAACATTTGTGACGCTATATCTATTGGAAAAAGATTGAATATTTTTCATCTCTTCATTTCTCTCTATTTTTAAAGTTTTATAAAAATAAATGTGTATTATATACATGTGTATAATTCTTTCATGAAAAATAAATGTGTATTATATACATGTATTTCAGCCAGTTCTCTCCATGCATCATGATCTGCCATGGAATCTGTTAAAATGAGAAAAATAATTCAGATACTAGACGCAAACCAGAAACAACAATTTCCTTTCTATCATCAATTTTGGAAGGAAAGTAACAATTTCCATATCTATATATTTTTAAGGGAAACCCGTAATTTGGAAAATTTAGAACAGGAATCATTTTGGAAAAAAAATTATTAAAAATAATAATAATCAGATTGCCAACACATAACTGAAGAAAAGTAACAATTTGTGCGACCCCACGATTTCTTTTGAGAGTAGATGCTATATCATATATGTCATTCTGATTAAATGTATCAACCTAGATATGTATGAAACACAAATAACAAGCCTATGTTGGATGCACCAATTCCATGATCTCAAGCATAATTGTATAATATTTATAAATTATGTGCTATTTTTGGGTTAATTATTCAAGATTTTGCCAGTATATACCTACCCTAATTTGAATTTTCCGGTTTGAGGGTGCAATGTCGCTTTCTCATGCGGTGATGAGGTGGGAAGTTGACTAGTGAGGTTGGTAGGGGTACTCATCTTACCACTCATCACATTTGATTATGGTAAGCACATCCAGATTCTCCATGTTTTGGTCCCTCAGCTAGCCGTGGGAATCCAGACTCCCTGTTGTAATGAAAGCACGTATTTACACCTAATGAACAATCTCTGTCATTAATTTAAGATCGGATGGTTCACATTACAATTTCACTAAACTAACTTAAAAAAAAATATTTGCTATTAAGCTGTAACTGTGTCACGCATTTACAGCAGGGAATCCACCCTAGCCGCATAGAACACTATTCCAACTCCACCGTCTTTAGATTTTATTCATGTATCTATTTATTTTTTACAAGGTTTCAAAGATGTTTGTCCCTGCTGCCACTTAGCTGTTCATGCTTCGCATATGTCTAAACTCTAAAGTATATTTATATTATCCTATATGCTCATACTATGCTTATATTAGTGTTGTCCAGTACATGCTCAAAGTTGGGTAGACAAGATTAGATGTTACAAAAATATAAAATTTGTCTTTAGCAACTAGCAACAGTAATGCTTTTGTTTCATATTCGTGATGCGTCCATTCGTAAATTAAGCTAAATAATTCAGGCTTGTTTGCTTTGTTTCCAGTTTCTTGTTTTCAGAAATAATTATAAAACTGCCAACTTATTTTTATTTTGTTTCCTATTTTCAGAAATTTGTGCAGGAAACACTGAAAACAACATTTTTCTTTTTTCACTATTTCCAATACAAATCTTTGAAAACAGAAAATAGAATGGAATCAAGACGGCAGATTTGTAATTATTTTTTAAAACAAGAAATGAAAACATAAATCTGAAAAACAAAGCAAACAGACCCTTAATTGTACATGAATCGGGTACGATTTTTATTTTTAACCAAATAAATAATGATATGAAAAAAAGAAAAAGAAAAAATGACATACATATAATAAGGTCACACAAAGTTGTATACACTTCACGAGTGACAAAATACTTTATCAGCGATTAGGAACAGCAATAAAACGGGCTTTCAATGCATGGAAGCGAAGCCTTTTTCAGTTGTTGGGTGGACATGGAGGTTGCATAATTTATAAGTAAACAGATGGCTGCATATTCACATTTAAAGTTTTGAGATTAATTTTTTCACCAATAAAAGGGTGAGATTAATTCAGCACAACTACATTTTTTTTTTCATAATTGAGTTGCTTATTTAATATTTCCAATGTAAGAGCATATCCAATCAAAGTTGCTTCAGGGTTGCATAAAGTTCAACAATGGTTACTTACATAATTGTATTATTGGAGTGAGTTTGGATGGATTTGAATTGTTTGTATGAATTGTTTCTATAAGTAACTGATTCTTATATGAAAACATTCAATAAAAAAAGGAGAGAGAGAAAAATAAAAATTGCATTGGTTACATTCCTCTAAAAATTGAAATAACAATAATTATGAATAAAGATGTGGGTACCTTTTTTTTTTTTGAGAGAAGATGTAGGTAACTTGTGAAACCCATTTGACAAACTTTTTGTAATTGCATAAATGAAGTGAAAAATTGCTTAAAGCAGTATAAAGGAAAAAGTTGTGATGTGATACTGTTATGGTAAGACTCATAGAAAGATGAGCTAAGCAACTTAAATGAATTACACCATTTAAAGATGTTATATGGTACATATATTTCTTTGCTGGCTCAATCTCCCTTTCTTTCTAGTGTGACCCATAGGACCAAAGGTTGAAGTAAGAGCGCGGGCTATAGGGATGCCAATGGGGGCGAGATGGGTGCGGGTAGTGCTTTCCCCGCATCCTTTTCCGTCAATATCCATGAATATTTATACGGGCAGCGGATATCCATAAATATTTGTGAGTATTTAAGAATCTAAAATTAAAGGAAAGAAAATAAAATCATACAATATAATATAACAATATATTATATTAACATTATATGATATACTTTGTGTATTTAAAAGAATTTATTATTATGGGTTTAACCATTAAAAAGTATGAAATAAAAAAAAAATAAAGTTTATATCATCTCAAAGTGATAGAATTTGTCATAATATATATTATATATTTAATAAAAAATATTTATTATGAATATGCGAGTATCAGTGAAGCGGGTACTATGATCTTCATCCCCATTTAATATGTATCCATTTACTATTTATTGCGGTTAATCTATACGGGTAGCCCACTGGGATGGTGCCTCTATACATGATTGACCATGCTTGGGATATATATTTTACAGCTTATATTGCAATTTGCAACTGCGACAAAAATACAACAATCCATCACATATATTTCAATACAATTATCCAATATTACGTACATTGAGTACTTTTTAATAAATTATTGTATGGAGTATCATATCGATTAGTGGATTGCCTATAAGATAAGAATTTTTTAGTTTTCTAACAATTTTTTTTCTTCCTAATATCTAAACTACACATGCGCCTATGCCAAAGCACACAATGCATCAAATAAAATTGTCTCATTTATACCAACATGTGGTTGGTCCAAGTGATAAGGGATCTGGACATCTTAAACAAATAGTCAGGAGTTCGAATCCTAACTCTTGTATATGGAGAAAATCTGGCTGGAAGGGACGAACCCACCTTGTGCACCTAGCAAGTTCCCCGACGGAGATAACCCACCTTGTGCACCTAGCAGGTTCCCCGACGGAGATTAATCACTGCTAACGATAATGAATACCTACCCAAAAAAAATTGTCTCATTTATAAGCATTCAAATTGAACAGATATTACGGTGGCATCTACCTAATTATTATTACATTGATTTGATGATCATTGAAAAGAGATTGAAAGAACGATTGTACTAAACAACAATAATCACGTTTTTTCTATATGCTCGAGAAAATTGTTTTTGAAAAAAAAAAATTTATTTTATAAATTTTTAATTATAAGCTATTTGTAACAGAAAATAAGTTAATGAATGAATGTTAGATAGCACTTAAATTTTGAGAAATGATTTTTTTAAATTTTTTTCAATTTTTTTAGTTGATTCACATAACAGAATTAATTTGAAATTGTAATCGTAAGGATATTTTTGAAAGGTATTATTGTACTTCAGAAAATATTTTGGCTTCAAACATCATTTGAGAAACCTGCAGTGTAATGATAATGAACTTTTTAGTTGAAATAACATCTAGCAAATTTGTTTTATGAAATAACATTGACCTCTAATTATGCGCCGGATGATAAGGGTAGTGACTGAGAACTGAGATCAACACCAATGGAATGTTCTGCCCCACCATGTACCATGCTTTCCCCTGTCCAATACCCACCACCAAATAATAAATAAATATATCATTAATCAGATCTATTTTATTATTAAAAATTAAGTTATGTATTGGTTCAGCCGTTCATGTCTCTATTGAGAAAAGTAGACATTTTTTTCAAATAAAAAAAAACAAAGAGACTACCACAACGCTGCCTTAGGAATAATTAATTGTACTTGAAGACACTTAGCTGTAGTGGTTTTTTTTTTTTTTTTTATCTATTATTATATTACAGGATGTAGTGGAGTTTAAACTCAGACTTTCTAAACATGATTTTACCTAAAATGAATTTACCAGTCCAGTAGGCAGTAGTAGTTTCTTTCTTTGTTTTTAGGAACACATGCGATAATGTAGTTTATTGGAGTCACTTATTTCTCTTTCTATACATTCTGTCATTTCATATCATTATTTTTTATTTTTTATTAGTTTAAGTATTTCTCTACAAGTAACTTTAAAAGTTATAATGTTTGTATAAGATTTAGTTCTTTAACAATGCTTACAATTGGATTACAGGCGCGTTCTAGCACGAGCGATCTGGATATATCGCTCACGTGTGCGACCTAGTTTTAACCATTAAATGAAGAGGTTGCACAGATATTATCATGCACTTACCACACTAAATTTTTTCCATCATCCTCTTAACGTCTCTCTCCTCTGTTCCCATTTTCCTTCCCTTGGTGGCCAGAGCAACATTGGTTTCCCTCCCCTTTGCCGGATTTCGAAGCCACCACCAAAGCACGACCCGGGCTGGCCAAAACTTCGACCACAAGGTCTCTCTCCCCCCACCCACCCACCCATTCTCACCCTCAACCGCAGGTTCCCCCATCCTTCACGCCTTTGCGGAACACCTTACACCCATCAAGAATCACCACATGCAGGTGCACTCCCTAGCCATCGTCTCCGTCACGTGCAAGCCTCGTCTCCGCCATAAAACCCTTCTTCCAGTCTCAGCCCGTACTTTCACCCTCCCAAAATAAAAAACCCAAAAAAAAAAAAAGAAACAAATTATTAACTAGTGCAAGGAAAGTCTTATGCGACAAATTATTTCTAATCTGTTTTGTTGTATGTTAAGCATTGTTCATTTTATAATCCATTCACCAGAAAATACTTGAACTTGATACATCTGTATTCAACTTAAATCATGATTTATCTCAATTTATTATATCATATCTCGGCATTATACTAGGAGTTTGCTTTAATTGTACCGCTCCTTTAGTTGTTTAAGATCCCTACCCAAGTATGGATTTCTCTAATGTAAACAAATGCATCCTTTGAAAATGGGAGTGAGGGGTGAGGCGCTGTGTGTGGCCGGTGAGGGGTGAGGCGCCGAGGCAGTGTGTGATGGCGGTGAAGGGGTGAGGCGCGGAGAGAGGGTGAGGTAAAGAGAAGATGGGAAAATTTTGGTGTGATCGATCCCATGATAGGATCTATGGAACTTCTTACTCTAATGGTAAAAAATTAGTCTCTCACGTGAGAGATTTGATATAGTGTTGCACCGTAGAATTGGCCTTGGAGGACATAGTGTTCCAACAATCCTATTATATATGCAAGAAATAAGAACCAATTCTTATTGCTTAAACAACTCATGACTAATGAGTAACTCTTGGGTTCTAAAATGTAAAAAATGTGGGGTAAAAATACTAGAAAGGTAAAGGTGAAAACCATATCCACCAACATGTGGTTAGTCTAAGAAGTAAGGGACTTGGACACCTTAAACAAGTGGTCAGAGGTTCGAATTCTGACTTTTGTGTATGGAGAAAACCTGGTTGGGAGGGGAGAACCCATCTTATGTGCCCAACAGGTTCCCCGACTGAGATTAGTCATTGCTAATGGTGGTCTATACTTTGTATCATGGTTACCAAAAAGAAGAAGGTGAAAACCATATCCATCCTTATTAACCGCATATGTTCGTAAAAAACAAAGAACGAAACTATGTGACATATAATCGCATATGGTTAATAATGGAGTGATTAGTAATGGAGTGAAGTGGGAAGCTTAGAACATATCACTCTATTGTTTGGAAGTTTAATAAAAGAATTAAAGAAAATCTAAAACCTTCAATTTGGAGGGTATAAATATGGGAGGGTATGGGTGGAATGGAGTGATTTGGATAACCATCATCAACCATATCACTTTATTAATGAAGGAACTCCCAAACAATGAATAAACTCATTTTCACCACCCTACTCCATTTGACAAAAGCTTAATTCCCTTTAAGCAAGGTCTTTGCATTTGAGTTTTATGAAAGAAAAAAAAAAAAATTGATCGGATCTTCCTAATTTAACAAAGACTAATCGAAATTCAATCTAATTTTAGAATAATGTGTATGAGAAAACTCCAAAATCACTTTAGAGAGGGTAATCCAAAAGCGTGAGGGTCACCTTCACGGGGAGTCATAGTCTAGTAAAAGTCTCGAGTTTCAACTCTCTCTCTCTCTCTCTCTCTCTCGCTCGCTCGCTCGCTCAAACCAACCAATTATATCGGTTGCTTTAATAAATTGCAATGTAATTTCTGATTTTCTCTCTCAACCCACAATGGCCAAACTGCTTCTTCTGCAGCTTCCTCTTCTACTTCTGCTTCCGCTCCTGCTTCTTATTCTCCAACAACGGTGTCGTTTTGCAATGTCGAAGCTCGCACTCTCAGATTTGTCTCTTCCCTCTACGTTTTGAATCCCTTCGATCCATTCAACTTCCTCAGGTACATTTTAACTTTTTCAAATCTCCATTTTCTGCTTTCACTTCGCAAAATTCGTGTTCTCTGATTCTTCAACTTTGGTGCATAAGTTAATGTAATTCATAGTTACTTCTATTTTTGTTTTCAGTGAACGAAACTGTTTCTTGAGTAACTTGAGTTGACTGATAGTGTAGTCTTTCGATGCATCACTACATTGTGTTTTGAACTTTGAAATTCGAATTACGGTTCAGTATTACTATTTATGCTATGATTGAGTTTGTACTTTGTAGCTAGGAGCGTGAAATCTGTTACTGTTAGTGAATGAGATGGAGCAGTATGAAATACTTGAGCAAATTGGAAAAGGTGCTTTTGGTTCGGCACTTCTTGTGAAGCATAAGCATGAGAAGAAAAAGTGAGAAACCAAGCTACATTACTTTTTTTCCTTTTTTAATTTTTAATTTTGTCGTTGTCTCTATTAATTTGTGCAGTTTAAGTGTTTAACCTTGTATTTTGAATTATATAGATATGTGCTGAAGAAGATTCGCCTTGCTCGTCAAACAGAGCGTTCTCGTAGATCTGCACACCAGGAGGTCAGTGCTTAATAGTGTTTTAATAAGTGAACTAACCTTTTTGCTTATCAAAAAAATAAAATAAAGATAATAATAAGTGAACTAACTGAACATCTAGTGGAATTTCATTTGATAATGTGCCTAAAGACAAGTTTCAAACCTCAATATGAATAAAATGGATTCAGGCAGTAAACTTAACGGTCTCTGTTGACTCCAAATGTTTGATGTGAATTTATTGGTGGATATGATTCAGGATATTTTTTATGCCGTTTCTTACTTTCTTTTTTTGGGGCCTGTGTAGATGGAGCTCATCTCCAAATTAAGAAATCCATTTATTGTGGAGTATAAAGATTCATGGGTAGAAAAGGTATGTGCTTCTTAACTTCTCTTCATGTCCTCAGTTAGTTACAAGAACGGCTTCTACTAGAAGCTTTCCGTTATAAACTTCTAGTGGAAGATTGCTATTAAACCTTTCTGTGTTTGACAAGGTCTTATCTGATGCTAACCCTGAATTTATTATCTTTTTGGTTTCATTTGTTGTATTATTGCTTTGGCTGTTTCCTTCTACTATTACAGTTTTGATTTAATGATGATTGGTGATGACTGATGATGTATAAACTGACGCTACTGCTTCATGCTGGTATTTTTTGATGTCTTACTTCTCAGGGTTGCTATGTGTGCATTATTATATGTTATTGTGAGGGTGGAGATATGTAAGTCTCTTTTCTCATATTTTTTTTCTAGGTTATAATTTGTGGATCTATATTCTTTCAATTGGTTGCTTTCATGAATTGGATCGATGGTAGCTTTTTAAATACATTATTGATGTAACACAGGGCAGAGGCTATAAAGAAAGCTAATGGTGTTTTGTTTCCTGAGGAGGTTATGTCTCTCTCTTTTTTTTTTCCTGTTGCCGAAATAATTTTTTTTTGTTTATATACCCATTTTCCTTTGAAGAAGAATATTCGTCTTTAAATAACTCACGTAATATTTAGATTTGCATATTTAAAATCTAAAAGGGTCATTAATTTTCAGAAACTTTGTAAGTGGCTTGTTCAACTTCTGATGGCACTTGACTACTTGCACAAGAACCATATTCTTCATCGTGATGTAAAGGTTAGCATCAAAATCCTCTTTGTGCTTAGCAATAGTATTTCTATTTCCATGTATATACTATCAAGCCAAATACTAATGAGAAAATCGCATGATTTTGTCAGTGTTCAAATATATTCTTGACAAAAGATCACGACATACGTCTTGGTAAGTTATTCTATTGTTCCTTTAAATGAAACACAGATGGTTAAAATTTTGCTTACAAGTTATCGATGATGAAACAGGTGATTTTGGACTTGCCAAAAAGTTGAGTTCAGATGATCTTACTTCCTCTGTAAGAAATTTTCAATCTACAAATTGAGTTTACCTTCCTGATTGTAACTTTTTTAGGATGTGTTGTAATCATCAAGAATTGCTGCCTTGTGATTTAGGTTGTAGGAACTCCTAGCTACATGTGCCCCGAGCTCCTTGCTGATATACCGTATGGTTCTAAATCAGATATTTGGTCCTTGGGTAATTACTCGTGTGTTATGGTTATTTTTCCTTGAGAAGATTTTTATTATCTGGCTGTAAATGTATTCATGATATCTGAAATTGGTTATTCAGGATGCTGTATATATGAAATGACCTCGCTTAAGCCTGCATTCAAAGCATTTGTAAGCGTTCTTTTTAGTTAAAAAAGGTTTCTTTGTTTGTATCTCATCTTCTTTGAGCATATTTAACACTTCCATTGCTGCTGTCATATTTCCAATTTTTTATTGGTTATATTGTATTGCCAATTTTCATTATATTATCAATCAGATACCGATGTCTGCAGATCAATTTGACTATCATTACATTACCTTGTTTGCAAATGTATTTTTGTGAATTGACCAGTAGAATCAATTTCTACTAATTTACTGTCTCTGTATCTCCATTTGATATGTTATGAACTCATGCCAATTTCTTTTACTACGATTTTCACAATTGATTATAACAGCACTCGTTTAGCTGCTTTGTTATACTTATATTATCTTTCAAAGACTTGAAAACTACTCATTTTTACTGCTTTCCGTATTTTGTCTGCAAACTTTGCTTTATTAAGATATATAATTATCTTCTGATTTCTTTGAACAGGATATACAAGCATTAATTAACAAAATTAATAAGTCCATAGTGGCTCCGTTGCCAACAAAATACTCTGGTGCATTGTAAGTCCTTGTTCTTTTGTCCTGCGGTTACTTTGGCTACTATTGCCAGTTGCAAATTGCACTGTCGTGTCTTAACACTGTTAAGTTTAGCATTTTCACAAACCTTGTGCTTAAAGTTGTCCTAAGCTAACAGCTGCTGGTAAGCCAAAGCTCATTGAAAGTGGGGTTTCTTGTAAATTTTGTAGTGATTAACTGGTTATATTTTGGACTGCACTATTGATCTAATCATATTTGTTTTCCTTATGGCAGTCGAGGTCTTGTTAAAAGCATGCTGCGGAAAAATCCAGAGCTTAGGCCTAGCGTATGTATAAAAACTATCCTCTGACCTTGAATGACCTTGAATAATTGATGTAATGTATTGGTGCAGCATCTAGTATTGTAACTTGTTTGCTTCATGATTGAATCAATTCTAGATTAGATATTAGCAAGAATTGTACCTATTCTCCTCTGACCTAGAATAATTCTCATTTCTATATGAACAAGAATTCTACCTTTTCCCTTTTTCATATAAACAAACCTTCCATGGTATAGAAGATGATTCTGATTTCTTCCTTAAATCAATAAGAACAGGACACTTAATGGGAAAAGCAGGCATCTGAATGGGTACAGAAGAGGTACCTAAATGCTTGCAATATTTTAAAGCAGTCTGATGGAATATACTAAATTTCATGGCAAGCGATTCTACATTATTTGAAGCAGCTTTAATTTGTTTGGGTAGATTTAATGATGTCTGATTGACAGAAAAATTGGAAACTAATATTTGTGTCTTTAAACATTTCAAGTTCTGAGATAAAGATTATGAAGTGATGTGGGGTAATGATTTTGAAGTAGTCTTTTGTAATCATCCTTTCTTTCTTACTTCCTTTCACATACTTCTGGAGGCAGGCTGCAGAGCTACTTGGGCACCCACATCTTCAACCTTATGTTCTTAATATCCATCTCAAAATTAATAGCCCCAGGCGAAGTACATTGCCGGGACATTGGCCAGAATCCAACTACATGAAGAAAACTAGATTTTTGAAGCCAGATGATCCCGTTTCCATCTATAGGGATAAGTGGCATTCTTTCAGCCATGATGGGACTTCAAATCCTAGTGTATCTGGAGCAGAGCAAGATTCTCTATGCTCTACCCGAGAAATAGATTGTACTCCTGATCATTTGAATCAAAGATTAGCAGAACTGTGTGTTGGAGATAGCCATGAAGTGAAGGCAAACCTTAAGCCAATTGTTTCCAGAACTTCTAGTATTGCCAGGACTCCAAGATTCACTTCATCAAAAGCTTCTGCTACCCACAAGAAATCAATGAAGCCTTCAAAGAACCACACAGCGGTAAGGCAAGATGGAGTCCATCATGTTTTAATGATTATCACATAGTATATGACTGTATTCATGAAACAAACTTAAGCATGTCATGTGACCTTTGTTCTGTGGGTGGTTACAATGGACTACTCTTGCAGTGTAATGGTATTTTTCAATTAAGAATTTAAGATGTCTGACTTTCTAAAGTTCATTGTTACAGCTTCCTATATCACACAATACCAAACAACCTGCCCATACAACTCGCAGAGCATCATTGCCGTTGCCAAGAAGTGCTGCCATTCAGCAGCCTCCTCGAAGGGCCACTGTTGGTTTACTTAGCAGTGTGAATTCACCCAATATTTCAGTCAACTCTCCCCGTATTGATAAGATAGCAGAATTCCCATTAGCATCATATGAAGATCAATTTTTTCCCATCAATAGACCTTCACCAACCTCTGTGCAGGGTTCCTCAGGCTCCCCTCTTTGTGGCAATGATTCAACCATGATAGACAAATGCACAGTAGACATATGTGATATAGCCAACGTCAGGCCTAATTGTACTGATGCTTGGGAGGGAATCAAGTGCAGCATGTTCAAGAAAAACAATGAGGACAAAAGTGGCTCATATGATAAAAATGCAACTGCTGGAGCATCAAGCCACAACTCTTCAGACTCGCGCCGCCGGCAGTTTGACACTTCATCATTCCAACAAAGGGCTGAAGCCTTGGAGGGGTTGCTTGAATTTAGTGCAAGATTACTACATCAGGAAAGGTATGATGAACTTGGAGTTCTGTTAAAACCGTTTGGGCCCGGAAAGGTTTCCCCAAGGGAAACAGCTATTTGGTTGAGCAAGAGTTTCAAAGAGAACACTTTCAACCGGGAACAATCTGCGTAAACTGCTGTACTATGGACTGTAGTCATGTTTGTAGAGTTCTGTGTTTCTTTCTTCTCACACGGTGACATTTTAGACAGCTGATTTTTGTAGGCTACAACGTTTTCTCATTTACCCACTTCCTTTTCACTTTAATGATAACTCAAACTTTCAATGTGATGAATGGGGAAGACGATAGATAATTTCATATGATAACATTAATCATATATTTATGATTTCAATTGTTTCCCCTTCCCTTATCTGGCATCCTAATTCCTACTGTAAATTATGAGAAATGCTCGGTGCATAATAGTACAGTGGGCATCACCCCACAACTGTGTGAGGTGCCATAATTAAAGTGTAGTAGAAAATTAGGTGGAATTATTCAGAGGTAATGAGGTACTAGTACCAGGAAGAACAGGGCAACAAGCGTTATAAATTATAGTAATGGATGACTTGAGCATTAATGTCCAAAATTGAATTCTTTGTTCTGTAGTTAGCAAGAGAATTCAATAGCAGGAATCACTATAAGCCGTGCTGCTGCCAGTGGAATCGCGCTTGCTGTTCTTCATTGACCCATAGAGGCTAATAATCCAATGGTCCAGGTTTCCTTGTTCGAAGCTTGACGAGTTAGAGGACACACTGTGCCTTGGACCATTCAGTGAGGTAACAAGTTCTTTAGTAGATTCTACAGACTTGTTTTTGTGCCTCATTCCCTTTTTGGGTCGTTGTTTTGGTTCACTAAGAGACCTTGCTTTTGCCCTTGAAGATTCTGTCTTGTTCATGTAACTTGGTGACCATGGTTGGTGGTGAGACACTGAGTGGCGCTCAGAAGTTGATAAGGCTATTGTTGTTGGATTAAATGTAGACATGGACCGGTAGTTTTCAGGGCTGTTTGGTGCTGTGATTAAAGTATTCTCCTTGTATTGATGTTGCTGTTTTGAATTTGGCATACGCTTAGAATAGAATGTTGTGGAATCATGTTCCATGCTCTTCATATGTGAACGATCTATAGGGGCACTTCTGCTTTTCCAAACCTCCAGCATTTCTTCCAGCCTCATATCCTTTGAATCCTATACATAATAATAGCCGTGTTACAGGTTGTAGATGTTAGCTAGATTGCAGCATAACATAACAGGTAATTGAAATTCAGCCTAAAGCTTTATTAAGATGAATTTTCAATGGGATTTCCATCTGAAAATGCTAGTAATACATTACTTTCATACACTGATACACATTTATCTAACAGCTGCCTATGTTGGCTGCATCAGAGTGTTGAGTGTAGCAATGCAGAAAACAAGATTTGATCAATTATAATTAGATGGTAAAAATTATGCACATATGGGGTGATGTGTATGTGAGTAGCATTGGTGTTTACATCTAAATTGAATATTTATTGCTTGAATAATCATATTATGACATGATGACTTTGGGAAAATTTTGCATATGCTTACTTTATTTTCTCTTATTTGACCTTTGGAGTGAGGAATTTCTCTATGTTGCCGAGGTTGTTTTCCAAGAAGATTTGCTTCCTCTACTGTCTGAATTCTGTGAATTCGAGCTCTTACTTGGATGGCCATCAACGCGTGCATACCACGCAGTGTAGCAGTTGTTTGTTTCCTTACAAGGTGACCCCTCACTAGTGCCTGTAACTTGACTAATCCCTTTAAAGCATGCAATGCTCTCCTTGCCTGAAAATTTGCATGTAGCATGTTCATCAAACTTAGTATGTAGCCTAGGAATAGGATGTGCAGAAAGCTATTGGATGAACCATCTTTCCTAAAAGATTAAGTATCTGATGAAGATACATGAATGGCTTTATTATATCTCTAACAAAAGAAGATGCTTAGCAAGATGTAGCCATACAAGATCAGATGAATATGAAGAGAATTTACCAAATATGAGCGGAAGGCGGCTTGAATCTTTATAGCTGCCGTGGTTTTATCTTTTGTGCCATGAGAAACCCGTGCTAGTGCTGATGGGAGACTCTTTGGAGCTTGAGTTTCCAACAAGGCTTGCATTTGCAGTTTTGCAGAGCCACCTAATGAGTCAAAAGATCTAGAAAAAATATTCCCTGATAGCATGCCTGTTTTTCTTCCACTTCCACCTGTTAGTTTCCCAAAGCTCCATCTGCGCTTCACTTTAGGACATACTATCTGACTATCCCCCATGTTGGCACTCATATTCTCAGTGCAGCATGTATCAATCTTCTTGAATTTGTCTTCCTTTTTCCCCAGAAGAAAGTTTCTAATCCATTTACCAGCCTTCCCCATTTCTGTTTTTCTGTTCCTCACCTTCCAAAACACCCTTTAAATAATGGAACCTAGTAGCAACTAAAGAAGTCACAAAGTCACTGAGGTTCCTATTGCCTCAAATATTCACAAACAGAATTAGCTACATAAAAGGTAAGTGAACTTATGGTTCATATGTTAGTTTTAATCTTATTATTACACGTGCATTATATATATTGCATTCTTCTACTACTTGTTCAGTATGACTTTTTTTTGGTTCTTGTGCTGGTATTTAACTATTTATTACTGGCTTTGGCCTGCAAGGCTTTCCCTTATAAAGCCACTTGCCACCCTCGTGGAGCTTCTTAAATATAATTTGGGGAGTATTTCCACTTCAACATGGCCCCAGCATGATCATCAAGAGCCGTAAATTTTTCTGACTAGAGTTAAATTTTTAGGGGACCATGCTGTTAAAATTAAAATGTGTTTCTTAGCAGGGTCTTACCAGCTAGTTAGAGGAATACAATCAATGACAGTGCCTCTATATAGAAATAAGGAGGCAGAAACCCATTTTTTGTTCCTTTGAGGCTAACAGTGATTTGTCAGTAGTTTGTGACTTAAAGATTTTATGTTGGAGTAAATATTTTGGAAAAAACTTCTTTTAAGCACGATCCAGCCCAATAAGCTTTCTTACCTCATAGAAATCAATGAACATGGGAACTTTTTTTTTTGTTCTAACAATATCGATATATTTTTATTTTTATAAGCCAAAAAAAATGTTTATCAAAATGTTTAGTTCAATATTAGAAGATGAATAAGAGATAGATTATCAACCATGGTATAAATAACTCTAATTACTAAACTATGCATGTTGACTTTGATCTCATCTCTGTGCTGTTGTCCTCTTTTGGCTCTGATTTAGTCAAGGATTTGAAGAGCCATCTATCTTTCGCATCAACCGGATAAAAAAAAGTAGTGTTACCATATGGTTAGAGTGGAATACATTTAAACTATTTAAAAATAAATAAATACATTAGTGTCACTATAGTGTTACTATAGTATTCCTAGCTTAAATTACATTCTTTTTTATTTAAACTATTTAAAAAAAAATACACTCCTCATTTAAGAGATACATTGGTTCCACTTGAATTATTCGGAGTATAACGAAAAATATATAGAAAGCAAGTCGAATTTCACCTATTCCAAATCCTAGGCATGGCTAGTGTATTTGGACTTTGGAGGTTCCCTATTCAGTGTTTGTGCTGTGCACAGCCACAGCTCCTTGGTAAGTTTTAGTTTGATCAGGGAAGCCATGTAACATGAATTTGCTAATAAAGGTTACGGGTTTGATCAACTGTATTATTGCAGCTGCTCATAGTTATTTTAGTCTATTGATCTTCTAAGCTTCAACAATTCTGATTTTTTACATTTCTTTCTAGATGCTTGGTATTAATATAGAAATGATTCCAAAAAACAAATTTTTGGAAATTTTTGGATAATCACTCGTGTGGATGAAATGGCTTGAATCCTTTTTACAGTATTTAATTTCATCCCCTTTTTATACAACGCAGAATTGATGACCACCTACACTTCAATCTATTTTTATGATTTCTATTGAAACTTTAATAGGTTTGAAAATTTGAAGTTGCAGCATATACCACCAACCAACATGAAACGAAGTCACATGTGGCAATTTGAAGTTGCCTGGGCAATACAAACTTTCCCAATAATTTATTATTAGCTTCTAGAAAATTTAACGAGGGAACCTGAGCATAGTGTTTGGCATTGAGCCTCAAGATAAGATAAGCAATGCATCATAATCAACCACAAGTTATCCCATATAAGATAAGTCCTGCAGTGCATACAACAATCACCAGCCAGAACAAACCAATATGCTATGCACCTTGAACTCAATCCTATCTACTATGCTGTGTGTCTAAAAATTTCAACCGCAAAAGATCAGTACCATTGGTTTGTTATTAAATAATTGAAATTAAATGCATTAGTACTAAATTTTCAACTATTACTCTTATCATAACATAACATCCCTAACAATTAATCACTTTCATATCATCTAAAAGTTGAAGAACAAATTGGTAATTAACATCTAAAAATCAGTTTAAATAACACAATCCAAACAACATAGATCAGTTCAAAACCCGATTTATAAAACTCAATTTTGCAAATGGGTTCCAAAATCACGCATATATGACAGGTTCTTACAAATTTAGTACTCAAATGGTGATTTTAGTAAAATTAAAACCCGAAATTTATGAAACAAGGATATATAATTAATTAAATTAAATATAACAATCATCATCACTTGTTCTTGACTTCAACTCCATTCTTTCCAGCAATGATGACAGAGGTAGCCATGTTCAAGAACAATCCATGCTCCACCACACCTTCAAACTTGGAAATCTCTTTGCCAGCACCCAAAGCATCCTTAATCGGTGTCTTAAAATACAAATCCACAATGTAATTATAATTATCAGTAACATAGGGTTTCCCACTCTCATCCAATCTCAACTTTGCATCACACCCTTCTTCCTTAAACAATTCCCTCAACCTAATCAAATTATACTTCCAACAGAATTGAACCACCTCCACCGGCATCGCCAGCCCGCTCCCGCCGAGCCCCGCCACCAGCTTCGTGTCGTCGACCACCACGACGAACTTCTCCGACGCCGCCTCCACCATCTTCTCTCTAAGCAGGGCGCCGCCGCGGCCCTTGACGAGGTTGAGGTGGGGGTCCACCTCGTCGGCGCCGTCGATGGCGAGGTCGAGGCGGGGGTTGTCGTCGAGGACGGAGAGAGGGATGCCGAGGGAGCGAGCTTGGTCTTCGGTGCGTTTGGAGGTTGGGACGCCGATGATGTCGGTGAGTTCGCCGGTGGTGAGGAGGTGGCCGAGCTTGGCGACGACGAAGGCGGCGGTGGAGCCGGTGCCGAGGCCTAAGACCATGCCGGATTTGACGGACTCGACGGCTTTGTCGGCGGCGAGTTTCTTGAGGTCGTCTTGGGTGAGGACCGGGGCGGAGAAGGAACGGACGGAGAGGGAGAAGGGTTGGTGATGAGAGGTGCGTAGTTTAAGGGTGGTTGGGGTGCGTAGGATAAGGTGGGTGGAGGCATTGTAGTGTGTGGAAGAGAGAGACGATGATGAGAGGGATAAGGAGGCCATAGAGATTTTGAATGGAACAACAACAAGGGGGATTATAAGAGAGAGTAGGTGAGGCTATGTTTTTTTTTCGTGTCCGTGTCTTTGGTTTACTTCATTGGCGAGTTCTAGCGTGAGCGAGCTCATGATAGACATCTTTTATTATCGTTGGATTAAGAAGTCCCACTGGATTTTACATGCACTGTCCACATTGGATTTTTATTTTATTTTATTTTTGGCATTTCCTTCTCTCACTTGCACTGTTTGTCGGCGTTCACTTCAACCATGCTCGTCATCTTTAACTTGAGTCGGGCCCTGAGAAGCCACTGTCATTCCTTCTCTCACTGGCATTGCTTGTCGGCGTTCACTTCAACCATGCTCGTCATCTTTAACTTGAGTCGGGCCCTGAGAAGCCACCGTCGTAATCTCTACCGTTGTCGGCTTGCTATTGAGACGTGCGTGCCCATATCCAACCCGCCATTTTGCAGAACCATGCACCACCACAAACTAGAACCAGACAAGACCCAGATCCAACCTCTCTGCTACCGTCGCCAGAACCAGGTCCGCCCTCATCGAGCGGAACTTGTAACACCCCGTTTTTCGTCAGTATTTTTATAAAGCTGGTTTTATTAAGTTAAAAGTGTTGGTTAAGGGCTAAGTGAGATTTTGGCTTAAAAGTCCCTTCCTGGTAGATGAGCACGCCCGTGCTCATTAGCCAGCACGCCCGTACTTAAAGTCAGAAGCGTGTTTCTGATTTTAAGTTGAGCACGCCCGTGCACAATGCGCTGACCGCGTCTCTGTGACGCTAAGTTGAGCACGACCGTGCTCAGGTGCAGCCTTTATATAGTTGGCACAGAAATCGAGGGTGACGCGAAATCCTATTTTTGTGTTGGTAGCCATCACCAGTTTCGACCAGAGTGACCTCTTTCCCTACTTCCTCTAAACTCAGGACCGGCCCAAGAGCAAGTGAGGCCTAAAGCAAATTTTGAGTGAGGCCCCTTTTATTTTAAGTAAGATAATCTCTTTGGATTAGGTTGGGCCTTTTTGTTAGTATATGAGGCCTTTTTGCTTTATAAAATTAAAGTAAAAAGTTTGTTTTGTTGGTGGGCCTAAAGCTAGGGCTTTAGTAGCTTCACCCTTGGGCCGGCCCTGTCTAAACTCAACCCATTTCTGGAGTTTTGGGAGCCGTTGGGAGCCCCCTGTGAGTCTTGTTGGTCTAGAGGTAACGTTCCCTTCCTTTGTGCTTTCCTTTTCGTGTTTTAAATCAGAAAATAACGGGATTAATCTTGTTTAACCAAGGTGTGGAAGGCTAGTTGAGTCACGTTGGGAACCGTGGTCGTTTCAATGTTTGGAGCTTACGGTAGAGCAACCTTCAATCCAGGTATGGGGAGAAGGGGATTGTAACCATTAGGCAGTGGGGGTAGTGTAAGGTAAAGGGGTTCCCCATGACCCCTGAGTTGTTGTATGAATTATTATGATAATTGTTTGACTGTGGTGATAATATGTATTTTATGTTAATTGATGTTTCATATGTTATGTTCATAACATGTTTTATGTTTATGTTGTTGTGGTTGATATGAACATGATATTATGATGATAATGTTGGATGTTTGGTTGAAGTGATGGGTTGATGTTTGAGGTTATAAGTTCATATTATAACTGATAAAAAATAGATTTGAAAACGTGATAGATTTAATGGATAAACGATCCTAAAAATTTGGCTAAGAAATTGACTTGAACTCTGTTCAGAATAGCACTGTCGCGCGATGAGCACGACCGTGCTGAACAGGGAGCATGACCGTGCTCCTAGTTGAATTCTGGAAAATGGCCGCGCTGTTTTGCACGGCCGTGCAGAACAAATAGCACGACAGTGCTGATGAGCACGACCATGCTGAATTGGAAGCATGACCGTGCTTCACTTAAAAGGGCAGCACGCCCTCACGTGTCCAAGCACGACCGTGCTGGGGTTTTAACACGACCGTGCTCACCCCTCCTGGACAGAAACAGAATTAAAGGACTTAAGGGGTTTCAAACCCCATTTCCCCAATGATGACAAGTTAAGATAGCTAATCGAAGATGAAGAATAGACAACCTGGTTAAACAACTATCTAAGATGATTAAGATAATAAGATGATAAGTCGGTATCCGTTGGGTTACCGCATGTTGATAAGTTGAAGTCTTGGGTGCTTATTGACCCCAAGCATGTTGAGTTGAACCTTGGTGCTTATTGGCCAAGGGAGCCTTGACCCCACGGTTTGGGTCTAAGGTTACGTTGAGGTTGATGTTGAAGTCTTGGGAGCTTCATGGCCCAAGCAAGGAGGTGGTTGAGATTGTTTGTTGTTGTGCCATTTGCATATAGCATTGGAGTTTATTGATGGGGGAGGTTCGACATAGGGTCGATCGCCCGAGAGTACGGTGATCTGGCCATCCACGATAGGTCACCCGATGGTTTGGTGACCGAGGCCCCCCGTGATGAGGCATCCACGGTTTGATGCGTTGGCTATCCATGGGGTTCACCCAAGGTTTGGTGAACTGCCGGTGTTGGTGCTTCTATGGCCAATACGGATATGAAACTCTAAAGTCGTTCATCCTGAGTTAGTTTGAATCCACATGCATAGATGGAGTAGCGGAGTAGTTGATGCATTGTACAGCATAACATACTTGGTTGATTTGATATTGTTGGATGTTGATGTATGTTTATGTTGTATGTTTACCTTGCTTACCATTCTCATGCTGTATATGTTTGCATGAATCTTACTCCCTGTTATTTGTTGGTGTTTAGCCTGATCGGCATTTTGCAGAGGATGACGAGTAGCCCGGAGAGGAGTGACTCTGAGGAGCCACCGCTCATAGTTAGGGCCTTTCTTTTGAGTTGTTAGTTTAGTTGTTTATCCGGTTTGTACGGAATGGTTATACCAGCTCTGAATTGTGACATCGGGGTTGGGTCGTTATTTTTATGTTTTCATTGTTTAAACTTGTTGTCTTTTCGGCGTTGTAACTGGTTCATGTGGGACTTTTCTACCCATAGACAATTATTTTAATTTATTCAGTAAAATGCATGTTTTTCTTTTAATTGTTTTTATATTAAATGCCTTATAACATGCGAGGTAGAAGGGTGTCACAGAACCCCATCAGATTCTCTTTCTCACTTCCTCCCTCAAACCCCACCGCTAGAACCGCGCACTACCGTCGTGTTACCCACAAGATCTGGGCTCCTCTGTGTCACCGAGGACTAGGACCGCAACATCTTGTTCATTCCACCTCGCAGGTGGAACGGTGCTTCAAGCTTTGACATTGTCGTTTTGGTGAATACGAGCCCCAGATTCCTATAATCAAGCCTTGAGAACAATATAATCCCTAGGTATGAATTTTTTAGAATGTTTTTTCAATCTGATAAGAAATCCATTAATTGCATAGGTGTTTGTCCCCATTTAATTGGTTATCATCGTTCGGGAAAAAAAAATTGCTAATTTTTTGCTTGATGATGGAGTTAGAGAGTTATATAAATTTACCATTTGTTGCGCACGAAAGCTTCTATACTAGTGTCAAATTTGTCATAAATTTAAGATGACAGTGAATGGGGTAAAGGAAATGGGGTTTTATCCATCAAGGTTTGATTTGTTGGTATCTTTTGCAGGGAAGAAGACGTGAAGTTGGGAAGGGGTCGTGGAGCTGTGAAGGGAATCGGGGGAGGAAATATTTGGTATGGAGGGTGTATGGTAATACCATGGGGACAATCATGAATTAACGGTTTATAATACTGTTTCACGATGAGAGACTTATATCACTTGCCCACCCTAGCAAAAGCCTTACTGTACTTCCTATCTACTTTGTTTAGTTGATGGTTGTGTGAGTGTGAGATCGCAGGTTGCTTTGTCTTCTCTTTACCTTTTTAATACTTTTTCTGTTTTTCATCTCTTTCTCAAACTCAACCCTCAATGGGTTTTGGTTGGAAAAAATTTTTGGTGGATATTCCTTTTCCATCAAAGAAGGTCCTAACTCTTTCATTCACCATTTTTTTTTAAATTTTTATTTTTTATATCCTTGCATAGAAAATTCAATTAAGAAAATATAATTTAATTATGTGCCTATACTGATATACAATGTATATATATCATATTTCGTGAATTAAATTTTTTAAAAATTCATTGTACATATATATTCATGAAAATAAGTAAATGGTATTCATATTTTAATGTTTTTAGTACTTAAACAAATTTTCATTGCATTGACTCATTAAATAAAGTTCAATAAAACTCACTTGCATATCCATGGTTCAATGTACTAGAAATAAATAAACATTGAACGTATAATGATGAAGTGATCTACTATGTAAATCTACTATGGAGAGGGGCTAGAGACAAGGCGCTGGAGACAACCCAGACTCCTTAAAAAAAAAATTCATATTGAATTTTGTGTATTTCTATTTGCCCTTGTTACCGTATATTGTTTTTCTCTTAGATAAGATGTTAATGGAAGATAACCTGTTATTGCTTTAGTGTCCAATAATCTTGATATCAAGAGATAAGCAGGGATTGTAATTTGTACCCTACCCATTGGGCACACATAAAAATTATCGATGATGGGTAGGGTAATTGCCCACATAATGGGTGAGGGTACGGGTCCAGGTTATTACCCGCAACTTTGAACGAGCATGAGTGCGAGTACGGATACTATAATACCTATCCCACCCCGTCCTGCACCCGCACCCGCATATATGTATATAATTATTTATTTATTTATTTATTTATATTACTAATATATATATAATTTTAAGTATAGTACAAATTTTAAAAACAAAATTAATTTAAAGATTCTTAACTCTCTCGACCTAATTGTTACATTATGCCCAAACATAAAAGATGCACACAAATAAAATTATTGAATGAAAGGAAAAAACTCTATTCCCGAATATAAAAGTGGGAAAGAAACATTTCATGAGTCAAATGTAAGCTAAACATTTAATTATCTCAAGGATAGCTCAGTTTTTCTCCCATCCTATATTCCTAGACAGTCTGTCAAAAAAATATATTCCTAGACCGTACAAAATCAATAAATAATAATAAATACATCTTAGCATATCACCTATCATAATCTTTATTTTTATTTTTCCTGATTTGCACCTATTATAATCCAGTAATCCTCATTGAAAAAGGCAAGTCGAAAAATTAGATTTATACATTATTATAAGATTAAATAGATTGAGATACGAATCAATATAGCTTTTATTAATGAAATCAATATCAATATAAATATAAATATGTTGACGCCTTGCTTCTTGCAACACGACCCTGTCACTCCCATCCAATTTGCAAGGTTTTTCTTCTGTCACAGTCACAGAGAAGAGACATGAAGAAGGCTCAGCACAGTTCCGGCGATAAAACCCTTCAAGAATTCTTCAAAGTTTTCATTCCAGAGACATGTTCTACGCAGTTGGTATAATTTCTTTCTCCTGTTTTAATTCTTATATACTTCCCTGCATTACTCTCTTCTGTTATTTATGCATAGCATATATTATAATTATAAAAATAAGGTATTGTTTTGTTAGAAGAATTCGTTTCTATTCTGTTGCTTTCAAACCTTTTCTTTTTCTTTTTCAAGGATTGAAATTACCAGTGAGAGAAATAGAGCATTCTTTCTTTTGGATGATGTTTCAACACAAGGATTTCTTTCTCTCATTCTCACTATTCGTCCCTTACAAACAATTATCTTTGTATAGTAATATTAGAAAATCTTGATTTTCAATATAATATTTTAACAAGATTGACAAGAGCAAGTTTATGGTTACAAAACCTTCCCAACCATATTGATTTTATATTTACCTAGTCATATAACAGTCCTTTTAGACTTGAAAGGTAGATAATAAAGATCCTTAAGCCATCTTCAATGACAATATGGGCTTTCACCATATGACGTTGTCGTTTTTTGTTTTTATATATATTATTTTATATAGTTCTTTACATCAATTGTGCGACTCTAAAAAGATTAAGGTATTTTTATAATAACGACTTGTTGCCTGTTTATTGTTTTAAATTACCATTGAACCAAAACCCTTTGAAGCTTTGGGAGAAATTGCCTCGGGAAGGAAGATTTTCGTTTGCGTCAAAATAAATCTAAACCAAGTACACGGTTGTTTCTCTACATAATAATGCTTATAGTTGTATGTCATGTCATTAGTGTTCTAAGACCCAACTCTAATGGTTGTTCTTAAGATGTTTCTTAAGTATAAGAACTGTTTCTTATAAAAACTTCCATTGAAGATAAACTTGTTCTTGCCAAACAATTCTTTTTCTCATCACATATTGAGTGAGGAGTAATTGAAAGCAGGGGCAGAGGGAGGGGAACCTATATAGGCCATGGCCTCCCCCACGTTTTCATACTTTTAAGTTTTGATGCCTATAGATTTTCTGCATGACTTAAGTTGGAAGTCCAACTATCTAAAGAGTCCTAACACAGTTGCAATTAACATAGAGTAGACAAACCAAATAGGGGGACAAATTACATTGTAGCCTTTGAACGTTTTACTCATAGCTTGGCTTATTCCTCCTTATATCATATTGGATGTGGGTTATTTATTTGTACTTTACTGATGCATGATTTGGCCTTTATTTATTATTATTTGAATGATGCTATTGTTTGAATTTTTTATTTGAATAATATATTGATCATTTTTTAGTTTCTTCATTTTAGCAACAATGTGTTTACAATAAAAATGTAGGTTGACTAGTTGTTTCATATATAGTTTGAATGATTTATATCATATTAAATTGTTAATTATATATCAAATTTGTTTTATATAATTTTTTTGTTATTTCATGTTATGTATATTTAATTTTGGCCCCCTCACATAAATTTCTTGGCTCCGCCCCTAATTGAGAGAGTGAGAAAGTGAGTTTATGGGACCCATTTAAGAACTCAAAATGAGTTTTTCCATTAGAGTGAATTGAATGTTGGGTTCTTATATCACATGTGACATCTTTGGACCCACAAAATGATGGATAAAAACCAAAATTTGGTTCTATCATTGTGGATGCTTAACGGTGCTAACCTATAACAACTGTTTCTTATTTCATAAGCAACTCTCATATGAGTTACTCTTAGAAGTTTAGATCAATCTTTACTATTAATCTATGTTTAATTTTTATTACTTTTTTTTTTTTAAACTGAGTTTTTAAAACCTCTGAGAAAAAGATTTTGATTATAAACTATTTTGCAATGAAAAATAAATTAGCTTAAACAAAAATTAAGTATACCCCGAAAGCTTAAACTATGTTCTGAAAGCTGTTGATTTTATATGTAAAAAAGTTATTGAATGTTGGCTTGGCTTAATAGTCATCATGCTTATAACTTATAACTAACAATGACATTGGAATCATTGAACTTGTTCTTGTTTCAGCGCATACCAAAGGCTTTCACCAAGTTCATCAATGAAATCACACCAAGCGAGGCCACTCTTGTGGATCATGATAATAACTCTTGGGATATCGAATTGGCAAAAATCGAGGGTCGCTATATTCTTAAAAATGGATGGCAACAATTTGCAAGGGATAAATGTTTGGAAAAACACGATTTCTTGATTTTTGAGTATGATGGCAACTCTACATTTTATGTGAAGAAGATATTTTCCGAATCTGGATGCAGGAAAGAAGCTGAAAATTGTGGTAAAGTTGTTCCCATTATGATTTTGGATGAAGAATCTGATCAAAGTTGTAGAAAAAGGCGGGGTCGTAAACGCAAACATTCAACACTTGGCCTCAAAATAAACGAGAAATCAAAATTAGAGGGTAACTTATATTTGTATAGTGATGATTATCTATGAAACATTGAAACTAATATTTTTCTAATTATTATGATAAAGGTAAACGTAATTATATGTGCTTAATGCTTATAGGTCCATCTAAGGGTACTCGGAGCAAATCAACAAGAGCTTATGAAGCAAATGGTGATGACTATGATCAGAAGCCTTCACTTGCTCCGGCAAACTGTGTTCCATTAAAAAGGCCTTATTTTGTGGTACATTTTACTTCCTGGAGACTGAAGAGAGTGGTTAGTATTCTATTCTTATATATATATATATATATATATATATATATTATACCACAATGTATTTGTTTTGTTCTAAGTTCTAACACTTAGTTATACAAGCGCTTTTGAGAAAAGCGCATTCGAATAAATTACTTTTTAATGTATGGAAACGGTGAAAGTTTTATGTTATAAAAATGAATTTATTTAAATAATATTAAAAAGAATCAACTTTTAATTTTTAAATATACAAGTTTTTAAAAAAGAATGCTAATAATAATAACCAATGTAATTTTTAGGGTTTAATTTGACAAACCATCGGTGCAAAAAAAGGAAAAGTGGAAACACACTCCCTAAACTTGTTTATTTTCAAATAGACACCTTCAACTATTTTTTCTTCTCAATTAGTCCTTAGATTCCTACTATTAGTAAAATCAATCCTTCAATTATTTTTTCTTTCCAATTACTTTTAACTCCTGATATTAGTAAAATTAAACATTTTGTTAACTGTCAATTAGTTCACTAACAGTGAATAAATCTAAATTCATTTCGCTTAAATCTAATTCGGTGATTGTACTTTTTAAATTTTTATTTTTATTTTTAAAATAAGAACAAAGCCTTGAGGCTCAAAGGATTTATTTTACTAATAGTATGAGTTTAAGGAATAATTGGAACAAAAATTTAGTTGAAGGACTAATTCTCCTAATAGTAGGAGTTTAAGGACTGATTGAAAAAAAAAATAAAGTTGCTTATTTGCAAATGGACTAAAGTTTAAAGGGGTGTATGCACTTTCCAACCCCACCCCTCAAAAATTTTTTTTACACTATTAGCCAATCATAAATTATCACATCATTAAAAATATTCGACTCATCAAAATTACCTTAAAAGTCACATATATGATTATTATGATTGATTGATAATGTAATTTTTTAACACTGACAGTACAAAGACTAAACATAAATCTAGATGGATATGATCTCTCCACCCCTTTTAATTCATCAATGGGTAACTTAGATTAGATGATATAAATGGTATTGATATTGGTGTTGGTGATATGCAGGAAATTCCTGGAGGAATACTGAGAATATGGAATATCAAACTGATGTCAAAATTGAGTCTCAGAGATGAGAATGGTAAACTGTGGCCGATAATGATCTGTACCACCGATATTGGTCGTCATTATTTTGGTCATGGGTGGTCTGATTTCCGAAATAGTAACAATATTCAAGAAGGCTACAAATGTGATTTTCAGTTTGTCATTGATGAAGCAGATGTAGCCAAAGAACTCCTTGTGCGTGTACATCCAAATTAAGCCTTTGTAGGGGCTGAACCACTTATATACTATCTATCTGGACCATGTCTTTTTAAATTTTAATTTAAAGTTATCTTTGGTTGTCTTTTGTTTTTAACTTTACTCGCCAATTTGACCTATGGAGTTGTTACTTTAGAGGATTTTCATGATATAAAGTATTGGAAAAGTAGAGGATTTTATTTTATAAAAAGTGTCACTCAAATTAAAATCATTCCAAACCATTCCTTTCTCTTTGTTTTTGTTTTATTGTTTTTGTATACTTCCATTCTATAAAATATCAATTTGTGTTTGGTAAGGGCAAATTAAACCTGAACAATATATTCTCCAACACGAGTATATACGGTGACAAAATTTTATATTTTAATGCGAGAAAATAAATTTTAACCATATAAATACACAAGATTAAAAGTGGTTTATTAATGATATGATGACTTAATGCTTCAAAATCGACTCCAGGATAATCAAAGTTGATCAGCTAACAAGAAAATGGAGAATGAAAAAATCCTACTGCCAAAGCTAGGCTCCTACTGAGAGCTATAGCTCTCCATTCTTAACTAACAAGGGAGAATGTGGAGCTGACTGAGAGAGAAAAGGAAGAAGGGAGGGTAGTAACTAGTAACCGTAGAGGGGATATTTTGTCATTAAATAAGCTGAGTTTGTTAGTTACGAATGGCTCTCTGTAGGAGCCTAGCTCTGTGGCAGTAGGATATTTTCATCCTTTGTAATCCTTTCATGTTCTTGAAATATCATACAGTTTCTCCATTTTCAAGTGCAGAGGAGTTATAAGCCAGTAAAAGTGTATGCGGTCCCATAAAGCTGTTCTCATTCTATTGGAAACATGGATAAGTATAAAAGCTATAAATGAAATGAATGGCGTCTAACAATATCCCCTGGCGAGGAAGTTATAGTTTGCCTCCTCATTTAGATGATATTAACCCAAGATGTGATGCATTTCCTGCTACAGTAAAGGCAGCTTGAATCTTTATTTCACACATTGAGAAGAAATATAGACATGATAACAAATTTTGCACATCTCAGCAAACAACTTACCTACATGGCTACATGTTTCACTTTGTTTTTGCATAAAGGTCAATGCTACCAATTTGCAGCCGGGAAGTAGACTGAACATCTCTGACTGCCAGAAACCTAAACCTGCAAAGCCGTAACTTTTGTGAGTTGGGGAGAATAAGACTATAAACAGATTCAGCAGATTGATGCCAAGGTAGTAAATCACCTGAAAACATTAGATGGAAAACTTGCCGACTTGATCATGTATGTTTTACGCTGGAATCGGTCTTCAAAGAACTGAGAGGTTTGCTCATCCAAAACTTGCCAGCTGGTCCCCTCATCATTGCTCCCTTCAAGAATCCTAAGAACAAAACGTATGCACAACGCACGCCTTATTAACTGTCGTAACAACTAGTTGCCAAGCAAAGAAAGGTTGACCAGAAGTCCAGAACCTTTAGGTAAAAGGAGCCAGTCAATGAAAATACCAATTACCCCAAAAAACAAAAGGGAAACAAAATAGGAATATACATCAACTGAGGATTAAATTTAAACTAAATTTCCAAGGTTAATCAACTCAAGAAGGGGAATCAGTTGCATTACTTTAAATTTGAGCAATGAAATTTATTAGGATTAGGAAACATTATAAGGTCAGGTCAAGTAACTCAACTATTCACTAATTAACATTTCTTTTTTAAAAAAAAGAACCACGAGTAAGTAAACCATCTTTTCAGCAAATATCCGGAAGTCCATACCAGTCCATTGGATCCCTTTCTGGTGCATCATTGGCTGACATCAACTCATATGCTACAAGCTCAAACATCTTGTTATCAAATGTTTTATACACGACCCAACAACCTACAAAGCCAGAAATATAATAAATTTTTAATATCAGCATAAAGAGAGCAATGTTCCAACAACCTACAATGCCATATATGTAATAAATTTTTAATATCAGCATAAAGAGAGCAATGTCTGCACCTTTTCTAACCCCATGAGTATCGGGGTGGGCCGTAGTAATAAAATTGAATCATTGTTTTGACACAAGCAATTATCCTGGTTATGCTTGGTTTCTTGGTTGATTATTTTTCGTTTCATAATTATGAATTCTTTTTCTTTAATCTTGCAATTTATGTCTTGAAGACTGAGATTGAAAACAGAGCATAACTACTAAGAATGAGTAACTTAACATGAAATTATCAATGCAGAGAAACTTGCTAGATATAGTCAATTTACCAAAGAATATTTGACTACCAGTAGCTTAAAACTATAAAATGAGAATCGGTGGTAGGTGTTAAGGAATATCAATTAGAAGTCAACAACTCAACATATACTAAGATGGTTTGATGTAGTTGGGTTAAGTATCATCTACTACTAAGTCACAATAACTAAAAAATTACATTAAAAGGAAATTCATCAATATATACGACTTAATTAAGAATATCAAGGTGAAACATGGACCTCTGTGCTTTTCAATGGGAGAGTAGAAATCATGCTTTTCCATTAATAGGTGAAACAACACCACAACATATTACTTAAGAAGTTCTATAAAATTATGTTTACGCTTGGACCACAATCTACATAAATGATATATCAAACTCTATAATCCCAAATAAGTTATTTAATTGGTTAAATATACCTCTTGCACCATTTGGTTCTTCCCATTTTGATTTTCGAGTTCCATCAAATGCTGATGTTACCTGAAAATTTATAAGACAAGAATAAAGTTATGGATGCCCCAAGTACAAGTATTGTAACCATATAAAATAAGCCAGCTGTTTAAAAACTCACAATCCCAAAAGGCAACTCCTCTGCACTTGCAACGACAGTACCGGAATGTATTCTATTTAACTTTAGAAGCGGCAATGCAAACGAATCTTTCCCATAGCTTTCACACTTGTTAAGATTGTAAATAATGTCATCCAGTGCATCTAGCACGACGGGCAAAGCCAAAGAAGTTACTACAGGATTACTAGCCAAACAAATTTCAACCCTCCCATCTGTATTCACTTTTTTCTCCAGTGAAAGAGCGTCAAGTAAGTCATCAAAAGATGGCAACAGTTTCTGACATTTTGGGTCATTAAGAACTGAATCAATGGAGGTCCTTCTTGTTTTAAAGGGGGAATTGCAAAGATCCAAGATAATTCCTTTAATTATCCCAAGCACATCAACAGCTTCAGACTTTGTTAGTTCTTCCCCAACAAATTGATGAAGGACGGGACGGAATGCATTATATATTCTTGTAACGTGCTCATCTATGCACAAACGAACTTGGCAGGCAGAAGAGCTTAGCACACCATTCATATCAGAACCAATTTCTAATCTGGATTTGCGCCATTCCTCATTCCCACTTCTCCTTCCAGGTAATGAGAGTGACTCATCATCTTCAGAATGTAAACTCCTCTCAAGTTGTTGGTTTTCTTCCATATCGCGGGCTTCAATCATTGAAAGTAGTTGAGATGCAAAGCCTCTTCGAATTTCTTTTGTTATATTTGTGAGTACAGATGACAAAGAAGGCTCTGTAAGCATATTACGTCGGGATAGAACCTCCAGTTGTGAAAAAGATACAAAAATTCCTTATCAATATTCAACAAATCAGGATTTTTATGCATGCAATTAAAGCTTTCATATAAATAGAACACAAGAAAAGAACGGATATAAATTGTAAAGCCTACCTCATGCCACTTCCTCGTGTATCGTTTGGTGACATCATAAACTCCATCTTTGGATATAGCAATTACATAATTTAGTTTTTTATTCCACCTACGCCACAGATTTTAAAAATGTGAGAGAACATGCAAGCATGATGGGTACTTCTAAGGACAAGGACAACTACTTTCCAACAGTCAGCTAAGTGGATGAAAGCAATAAGTACTGAAAAGTAAAAAGTACCGCAAAAATGAACAATACCCTTTTTCATATAATAATGGTTTGTCATAGATTCCTTCACATGGGTCGAGATGCATCCATCTGAAAGAACATAGGTCCTCAAAAACAAATGCAGACGCTAGAAATAGTTTTAATAGCATATTACAAAAACTAGCACCTTTTGGGTCAATTTTACCTTCCTAAGAATCGAGAGTAGCACTCTGTCCAAACATGATCTGTAAAGTCCAATATCTGGAGATCAACCAAAATCAGTGACAGAAAACTTGTTCCTCAGAAAAAGAAGGTAAAAAAGAAAACAAACACATGTACCCTAGGTTTAATATCTATGCAACACATGGATAGAATCTTTGAAGTTAAGACATAAGAACCCCCCCACTTTAAAAATTGGGTTAGTTTTCAGTGTACTTTATATATAGTATGATATGATGGATACTGTCTTAAATTGAGAAACCTTCATTCTTTCCTTCTGATATTTTTGAGCCAATGAAAAGTTCACCACAAATAAAATTCACTTGTGAAAATGAAGGAAATATTCAATACCCATATTCCCTTGTTAGTGAAAACTGGCCCAATCATCCCACAGAAATCAATGAACACTGGCACTATAATACCATGGCATAGTATTTCCTCTGAGAATGCAAGCTAAATTCAAGAATTAAATTTAGAATTACATGTCTAGTCCATGCCTATATTTCCTTGCAGATTACAATTTAATTTACAATATCAAGCATGACTTCTGTTTTTTCCATGTAAGTGAATTGAACAGATATTTCATGTATGTAAAACTAAAATTAGATCATTTCCAAAGCGCAAGACAACATTGTCATGTGTTGGATACATGACAGTTGGCACTGCATTTGTAATATCTGAATCATCATGTGCTATGCTACAAAATGAATACTTCAAATATTCAAAACCAGGTCTACACTCTACACCATACATCCTGCCAATCAACTATACAGAAAAAAGATACATTATCTACTCAATTGCAGCATAGTAAGCTAAGAAAGATCAGAATATTGAAAAGACTTAAATTTCATCTAGTTACAAACCAGGCGGGACTCATAGCCAAAAGCTCGACAATAGAGTGTAAAGCAATTGGCCCACTCTCCACAGCGGCCCTTCCTTGTTTCCACAAGCTGCAAATTGAAAGAGAACAACAGGGAGTATCCAGCATTAATGTGCTAGGCATAGCAGTTGGTCAAGCATATATTATAACATTAACAAGTTGTCACAGGTTGAATACCTTAGCTGGATCATTGTATCGAGGGAAGCGAGTCAGTTTGGAGCAAAAAGTGCATCTTTGTTGAGGAAGGATAAATGAGAATAATCAAAAAGTTAAGAAATTTGGCAAATAATAGAAGCTAAAAATTAGCGAACATGAGCAGAAACCTACTAAAATGCTTTATAAGAAAAATGCAGAATTCAAGTAACAACAATAAAATTAACTGGTTATCAACAGCTCTCCTAAATGCAAATAGAGATGTAATTGATGAATACTTTAGCCCATATTAAAATAGAATTTGCTAGCCACGGCATGCTCTAAATAAATTCAAACAGGAAACAGCTATTTGATCTTGAAGATTAGGATACTCTCAAATTCTACAGAAACTATTGAGTTGATTATAAATTTGAAAGAAAAAAGAGTTGATATCAGATGTATGATGTCACAAGAAAATTAAGACATATATCAATTATGATAATTATAATTACCAAAGCCACATGTCTAATGTTAGTACAAGGATAACAAAGTAATCTCACATTAAATTAGAGAAATATATTGTTAGGGCCCAATTCACCTAAAAGAAGGTTCCTAACATATATTCTATGGACATACCGATAAAGCTCAACCCTGGAAGCTCCATAAAGAGTCTCAGAAGGAAGTGCAGCAGTCATACCCTGACCTACAGTTTTGTTGCCACAATCATAACAAGATGGTGAATCCACCCATCTATTAGATGAGGCCAAAAAAAGAGAGAGAAAAAATTGATCAGATGCAATTACCAAAAGAGAACAGGTATAATATTTAGGGGGGGGGGGGATGTAACTCAGCCGGATATTGCATGAATTGTATTTGAGTTAAATCATAAATAACTGAACAATTTTTTGAAGCTGAGACCTGTGGTTAATTATGTTGTATCTATTGACCATTGATGCATTGGATTCATTTTGCCTGAACTAAAAACAGAATATCCAGCATAAAAAATTATACCTGAAGGATTGTTTGAACCAGAAAAGTAGTTGCAACAGGAAAGCATGATCTTGTTCTATTTTCGATGGCTTGAAGTTCCCCTCCTGGAAAATGTTTATCAAGCATTCCAATTACAAAACAATATTACCAGAATATGACAAGCTATGCATATGAAATATCAAGAGCATCACAAGCTCAAAAGTCAAAACCAATATAAAACCAAGAGTAGAAAGGGAGACAAACATCAAGATCATAGTTTTACAGGTACAGGACTGAGGTATGTCAATTTATCAAATATATGATAATGAGGGGAATAATTAGTCAGTATGCTATTCAGGTTCATGGTACGTTTTAAATAGGTTTAATTACTCTGTTGACCACTGAACTATTTGAGAATTTTCAAATAGGTCCCTGAACTTTAAAAGTTTGTAATTGGATCCCTAAACTTATAAAAAATTGTGATTGAGTCTTTTATATGTGTTAGTTAGGGTTCCACAATAGTCAGACAGTAACAGTAAAAGTGTTGATTTAGAGTTAACATGATATACTCATCTCCAAAAAAGATATTACATTTTTTTTCTGGTAAAAGAGATTTGATTATTATGAATTAAGATCTTGTCTTGAAGGACAAAAATCACTCTCTTACCTTGGCCAAAGAAACCAAGGCTTTCTCCTCAAGCTCTTCTACAGGAACAGTCTTTCGAGCAGCCTCCTGGCGCCTTGCATCATCATACTGCAAGATATCAGAATAATCAACACATGGATTCAATTGTAAGATAATATTCATAAGGACAAAATGGAAGCCTGTTTCTTTTACTGAGTGTTTCGTGAAAGTGAAAGCAAACAGTAGTAATAGTACTCTACTCTACTGAAAACTAAATTTTGTTTTCACATGCTATGAAGCTCATGAACCTAAATCTCTTGAACTTTTTATTCAAAACAATTTTCAAAAAATATATGAATAAGCTGGGAAAATACCATGAGCACTTGAGTAACATAAGGCCGTATTCTACCCTCAAATTCTTGAGTATCTTCACTGGCCACATACTGCTGCAACATAAGAGCTTCCTCCTCCGCCTATAAAATATGGTGTATGTGAACACAAACAGAAAAGGGGTTGAAAAATAAAATGTTTAACTAATATTTTGGTCCCTATACATTATGCAGATTTCGAATTTAGTCTCCATGCATAACAATTTGAAGATCAATACCTACATGTGTTACGTTAGCAACTTCATCCCTGCTGTCAGCAAATTGGTCTTCATGTGACGCACTCCAGTAAATTGGTCCTTAGGTATAGGGACCAAATAAAAAATGTGTTACGTATAAGAATTAAGGACCAATTTGCTGATAGCAGGAACAAACTTGGTATTGTTTGCACATATAGGGACCCTATTTCCAATTTTTTACGTAACATGACTAAATTCAAATTGTGTTACTCCGGGACCAAAACATTAGTTAAACCAAAAAAAAAAATTTACAAAATTGAAACTTGAAATACAAATTGAAAACATTAGTAAAACGCACTCTCTTGCTAAAACTTGCAGCCACAGCTGCGGACAATGAATGCAGAAAAGGGAAATGAGTCAAAGGAAGCAAACCTGCAAGAGTCTGGCAAATTCCTCATCAGATTTCAACAAATCGGTATTGCTTGATTCAGGTTCTGGTTGAGTTTCATCGATGGAAATGAGTCTTAGTTTTTCAGATATAGCGATGAGATCAGAGTCGGTGGCAACTGGGGTATCATGTTCAGCTACATAAATCTATATGCAAACAAAGAAAAGAATCAAACTTTACAAATGGGCACCCAGAATATATATTAAAAAAATAAAAATTGTAAAGAAATGGCACAAAATTTAAAATAGAAATGGAACCTTTTGGTGATCAGGTGGAACAGAAGTAAGGGAGAAAAGCTGGAACTGGAAAACCTGCAATGGGAGTGAATGAATGAATGAAGTGAATTGAGAAGAGAGAGAAAGTGTGTTTTGGAGAAAGAAGCGTACTTCGAAGCCATCATCGGTGTCGTAAACGACATCGAAGTTGGAGTCGTTGTGTTGCACCTCAAATCTGCGTGCCACCATTTTCTCTCTGTCTGAGTGTCTGTCTTCTCAGCCAATTCCCTGCTCCTCACCTCAGCAACCAATTTCTGTCAGTTATTATAAAGCAATTGAAAATTATTTAATATATGGCGATTAATATTTAGGATTTAATTGATATATAATGATGGCTTAAATAAGCTTTTAGTTCCTGGAAAGTTCATCAATTTTGGTTTTAGTCCTTGTAAAAAAAAATCTTAGGATTTTGTCCCTGTATTTTCGAAAATTTTGTAAATAGTCCCATTGTTATCCCTGAGTACTAGAAATCATACTAGATGAATAATTTTGCCAATTTTAACCCCATGGCCCTAATGTATGATTTTATTTCTACTTTCTAGCCAAATTTTGGAGCAAGTCGGATAAGAACAAGAAATTACCTCAGTACCCCCTAAGTACTAGATATCATACAAAATGAAGGAATTTAGCAATTTTAACCTTACGTCCCTAATATATGATTTTGTTTCTATTTTATGGCCAAATTTTACAGCAAGTCGGACAGTAAAATAAAATTACCTCGATATCTATGAGTACTAGATAACAGAAAAAAATGACGGTAAGGACTATTTACAAAATTTGTGAGATTACAGAGACGAAAACCTAAAAAAATTCACATGAACTAAAACCAAATTTGATGAACTTTGTAGGGACCAAAAACTTATTTAAACCTATAATGATCGTGTAAAGTTTTTTTTTTACTGTCAACTAATCAGAAGTTGACACACTATTATAAATGTTTGATTCTTATCCTAACCAGTAGAAAAGTCATCAATTTCATAATTTTTTATTGGTTGTCAGTGTAAAAATCTTTATATTGATAATACATACTAATTAAACTCTAATATTTATGCTGTATAATTTCCCTTATAAAAAATTATGTTCCCTTTTCTATAGATTAATTACCATCTGCATTTTTTTTTATTTTTTTTTAAAAATGATCTATGAAGAAGAGATTAGGAGAAGCTTTATCCCTTTGAAGATATAGTGCGTTTGGTACGGACTTTTTGATGAGAGATACACTTTTTTAAAGTTAAGAATATTTTTGATGAGTTTAATTGTGTTTGTTTAAGATTTTCAAAAAAAAAAATTATTTTTAAGGTTAAAATGAAAAGTTACTTCCATTAGCTTTTGGAAAAAATCATTTTTTATCACTACCTACTTTTAAAAAAGTGATTTTATTGATTGTAAACAAACACAAAATAACTTCGGCTTTTCTTTAAAATCTCTAAAAAATAATCTCTAAATTATTGAATGTCAAAATCACTTATTTTTTAATCTATAACAAACAAGCTCATACTTTGTTTAATTGTAGATCATTCGGTGGGTTGAAACGTGCATACATTATTTTTGGTATGAAACTTTTGCTATCTGAAAATCATATTGGACTCACTATTTTTTTTATTTTTTTATATGAAGACTCATTTAGGAGAGTAAAGCTCTCTCCATTTCGAACCTGAGACATTTCTTAAGGAGAATCAAGTTTCTTGCTACTTAGACCAACACATATTAATATACATTTTATTATAAAAGGATTGATATATCCTTATTTACTTTATAGGTAAACCCACTTTAGATGAGTTTTATCCGATGTTGTTATTATACTATTATTATTACTTCTATCCTTACTTTTATTTTTATATCATAAACTTTTTATTATCAAATTTTATATCATAAACTTTAAAAGACGGCAGTGGATTTCTAAAACTAGAAAAATATTAGGTGCAATTAAAGTAAATCTTAAAATAAGTGTAAGCTTTCGTAATTTTAAAGAAATTGAGATGTATGTGGAAAGATAGTTGTATTGCTTCGTCATTGATGATTATGCGAAGAATACTTTAATCCTTTTTCATCGCTGAAAAAACTAAAAAAGAAAATGTTCACTTTTGTATCTCATTAATTTGTAGGTAATTGACCTTAAATAGTTGGACAAATTTTGGGTACAGTAAAAATAAAGATTGCCGTAAAAATAACCATAATAGAATTCATACATCAGTTTTTTTTGTGCTTTAATAAAATTTCTTAATTAAATTTTCACCCATATTTTTTTCTCCTCATGCTAAACTAACACATGTGGAGCATCTAAGAGCTGATCAATTGAGTAGTGAGTATCTCTTATGAGAGAGTGTTTATCATTTCTTTGTAACTATAGAGTACCATATTCACATAAGCCGTGGGAATACGGGTAAAACTCTGCTCAATCAGTCGAATCAGATATTAGTTTTATAGCAGACCTGAAAAAGCCTGAGCCGTGAGATATTCTGGTGGACCCACTCGATCCAGACCGAACAAAAAAAGAAAAAAAGAAAAAGAAAAAAGAGTATCATACTCATATAGGTTTGTCACTTAGCAGGTGGTACATATCTTGGAATGGGTTTTCAGGTCAGTCCTCATTATATGCAGCACTGTTTAGTAATAACGAGAAATAGTTTCATGTCGTGTGGGTAATATGGATGGTGAAGGTTTGATCATAGTGATGCCTGGGTGATGATAATCCTGCAAGAGGAAGAACCAACTAAACTAACCAACGATCAAGCAACATTGCAGCTGGGGCCAACAATAGTTCTTACTGGCTGTGATAAACCATTTTTTTTTACATGAAAGCATTAATTGGTTGCTTTTACGTACTCTCCATTTGAGTACGTAAAAGTAACAAATTAATGCTTTCATGTTTTGTGACTTGGAAATACGTGTTTACATTGAATGTTTCAAATATACAATAATGATATTTGGACACAAATTTTGATATCATGTATAAGCATCCTGTAGCTGATAGGATGTTTTGAGAGTGATGAAATACATAATAAAGAGAAAAAATAATAAATAAGTGCTAAGAGTACGGCGTAGGACACCATTTTGTGTCCAAATAGGCAAATATCATTACTCCAAATATAAATCTAAAAATACCCTTATTTTTTCCACGTCTTGTTAATGTATTGACGTCTGAAATTTCATGGTTGTTCTACCAATGAGAAAAACATCACGAGTATTTGGAGAATTAATGATGTCTTTTAAGTTTGGTAAACGTACCTTTAAGGGCCCTCAAATCTGAATGTAGATAACTTACTAGAGTGAACTGTTCAAGTGAAATATTGTTTATTTATTTATTTGGCAAATGGAATTTATAAGTTGATCGATCGCATAGTAATTGAGTATATATCATACAGAAAAGCTTGGGGCCCTTTACCAATATGTAGTACTTCCTACTCACATCGTGTTTATCCTATATATTTATGATGTTTTTGCCTTTTATATTTGATCTTGTGTCCGGTTCTTCTTTTTTGGCTACTTCGCATTTTTGAACTGAGATGGTGTTTGGTGGTGCAAATTGCAGAACTACCATCAATCACAATGTAAAAGATAGTTGATACAATGAAATAAAATGCCAGAATGTTATCTCGTTGAAATTCAGTTATAATAAGTAGTTTATTTTTTAACTGACAACCTTCAGCTCACATACAATGGTTGGTCGCAGTAGTGTGAGTGGCTGTATCTCTAGACGAACTTTACTTGCAGGGTCAAGGATTTGAATCCTGGAGTCATCACTTTGAGATAGACTTTACCTAATCACTACCCCGACCCGAAGGTTAGTCTCATAGCTTTTCTTGTAGGGATATCCGGTATAAGACCAGAAGAAGTATTCAACACACATACAATACAAAGCACCAACAATATATTACTGTCCAATCTTCTGAAGTATGTACTAAAGAAGGGCATTACTGCATTACCCAATAACCCATCCTAGACAAAGAAGAGAATTTCACCTCTCCAGACAAGCAAAATAACACAGTAGAATGACTGGTACCCATGATGATGATGATGAAAATCTTGGATTTAGGTCACTTTCACACACACTCAGTTTCATCATTCAGTACCATGTACATAATTAAGCATGCAACAACAGTTTTATGAGTTATCAGTATTGGACATGTAACAACTAGTCTTAATTGAGTTCTGAGGTTGTGCATAACTGATACTCCCTCTGGTCCTATATATAAGAGGCAAAACCCTAAAACACACAGATCAAGAAAATGCATTGAAATAAGCTATTTGTAATTAATATTCATATAAATTTACAAATTTAACCCTTCAATAAATAATGAACAAACCTACTTGTATTTGAAGTTGCACTATCTCGTAAATATAAACCCTATTATAAACAAGGGTAAAATTGGAAATGAGCATTTAATATTTGTCAAAATACATGCATGTCTCTTATATTTTGGACCAAAAAAAATTAGTCATTTACCTCTTATAATAAGGACCGGAGGGAGTATCTAGCTATGCTTTGCTGGAGTATTAGCAAACTTCCATGAGCATTTAACAAAAGCATCAGTAGTCCGATCCCCTACCACCTCAGATACTGGTATAGCATCTGTGATCTCCCTCAGATCATCTGTGTTGAGCTTCACTTCCAATGCACCAATATTAATGTCAAGATTTTTTATCTTAGTTGTTCCTACAACACAAACAGTGAGAGTTTCAATAAATAATTTACTCGCACAAAAATAAACAAAATATCAAAGATTGGAATTATTTTAAAGATTGAAATGTCTCAAAATGTTTTACTTAACATGGTATGGTAGGAGCCCACGATGAAGGGCAAGGGGGTTCATATATATGTTCGGAGAACACGACTTGTTGACTAATGTGATTTCCAATTTAAAGCAACACTATAAAGAAAATGACTAAATCACATTATACTGCCTGCTTAAACATGTAATAAAAAGTAAAGCAGGGAGGAAATTCAAATTCTTCAGATGGCAGGGCTATAGGCGATGACAACGTGCATGTTTGCAAACTTGGTGAGTTTGATCAGAATCACGTTGAGAGAGACAAAAACTACAAATAGTAGCTTCATGTAGAATTGCTTCTAGGAGAAAAGGAAGAAGAGGAAGAAAGGAAAAGAAGAAGAGAATGAGTGAGAGAGAGGTGATTTCTGGCTTCTGAAGAGAAATCACATTGTTTCTTTTGAAATGTCAAGGATTCAAGGGACAATTTTGTTCAAGAAAGAAAGTCAGGTGCTTTCTAGTTGACATCATTCTCATTTATCATGGGAATTTATTTCTTTTCTGAAACACGTCCTACCTTCTTCTAAATGTAATAATGTAAGTGTTTTTTTTATACCTTCAACTTTTTTCCCCAAAGTTAATCCAAGTTGCATCAAACACAAAAATGGTAATCCAAGAACTCATTTTCTCTGAGGTTACATTCAGTGCAGAGAATGGAATTCAATGGAATAAGAATAGGAACAGGAATTAGTTTTAGAAAAAACCCAACCAAGTGAGCCTATTGAGAAGAATTTTCTATAAATAATATTGTCTCAGGCAACTTCACAAAATACTCATCATAAGAGATTAATGCTAGCAGATAAAATTACCTCCTCTGTTCATTCAAATTATATTCATCTGTAAGCTTCACACAGACCTAATTTCATCCAGGTGGCAAAATGGATAATCACTCACCGGGGATGGGTACCACATCGTCCCCTTGATGAAAAATCCATGCAAGAGCAAGTTGTGAAGGTTTGCATCCATGCTTCTCTGCCAACTTTTCTATCCTATAATATATGGACTTGTTCTTGTCATAGTTCTCCCCTTGTAACCTTGGTTGGGCTGCCTGATAAAAAGAGAAGTTGGTGACCAATGAACAAGACCAATTGACATTTGTCATTAGAAACAAATAAAGTCCATACCAGAAAACTATCTGCAGGTATACTTTCTAAGATTCCCTTGCCACCAAAAAATCCACGGCCAAGGGGACTATATGGTACTATTCCAATTCCAAGTTCCCTGTAAGTGTTGCCACCAAAGTCATTTAGTGAAGATTTATAGAGGATATGGAAAAGCACTAAGTCAGGAAAAGAAAGAAACAACTTGGTCAGGTACAAACTGATTCCATACAGAAATCCCAAGGTTCCACTTCAAGCAAGTAAAAACAAAACTATTTGATCAAAGGAATATATATAGAAATTAAACAACTTTCTTCTGTTGAAAGATATCATAAAATATAATAAAAATTGGATATGTTGCTGCCATTTCGGAAACCAATAAAGATGTATAACCCAAATGATTCGAGGAGTCAGTTTAAGTTGTCTAAGCAATTATATGAGAATGAAAAATATAAATAGATTATAAAGGAGACAGACAAAAAATAAGGGTGAGGAAACCACTCAATAAATGAAATAGTTACCTTAAAAGTTTGTTTTCCTTGAAGTTATTTGAGATTTATTTAACTTGAGTCATGAAATTGCAAATAAGAGATGTTTTCTCTTTGGATAAAAGGAAATGGCTTCACTCTTTGCTGAAGAATTAGCTCATGATATTACAAAAGAAATCGTCAAAACATAACATTTGATTTCACACTGACTCAGCAGTCTACATAGTTTGTGCAAAATCAAGTACAATCCACAATTTCCATTATGAAACCTATAAGGTAGAGCTTTTAAGCAATCCAAACTCAAATAGTGACCAGGAAGTAGGAAACTAATCAACTAGGATAACAAATTCACCAAACAAACATTTTGCATACCAGCATCCCAACTCCCAGACATCTGTTTACCTGCAAAGTGGAACGATATCTTCCTCGATCTCACGAGTCCAAAGGGACCACTCCATTTGCACAGCAGTAATGGGATGAACAGCATGTGCCCTCCTAATTGTGTCACAACTAGCTTCAGATAATCCTATGTACCTTATCTTACCCTCTTGGACCAGCTTTTTAAGCTCTCCCATCTATTAATATATCATGAACAGCAGAACAGGAAATCAAAGACATGTACAAAAACTATCCCAAATCAAGCAGAGAAGTAAAACAAATTTTAGTGGCACTTACAGTATCCTCAATGGGTACCGTGGTGTCAATCCGGTGCTGATAATAGAGATCAATGTAATCCACACCAAGGCGCTGAAGGCTACTCTCACAGCAAGATCTAACATATTCAGGGGTACCATTTACTATGACATTATTAGCTTCCATCTTCACAATCCCAAATTTTGTGGCAATCTGAATTTTATCTCGTGGTAAATCCTTGATGGCCTGAGAGTTAAGATGTTATTGTGTTCCAAAGCCATAGTGACACGCCAGAATCATTGGAAAGGATAAAACTTAGTACAATTCTTTGAATGATCATGGTGCTGATCTCTAATAAAAACATAATATAACAATATAACAATATAGGGGCCTTTTTTCAGGAAGGAAAAGGAAAGCAAGGAGCAGTCTAATTTGGCACTCGGTTATTTGGACGATTTGGTTGGAAAGAAATGGAGCTGTGCTCAAATCACAAAAACCAGACAGTATTAGGATGTTTGATTTTTTATTGTGCAGGTCATGGAATTGGACTTGTGCCTCAGGTGGAGGCTGCACTCTTTTTTCGGAGTGGTGTACCAATCCAATGGAGAGTAATTACATTTAGCAAAGGCAAGATCACTCAGTATGAAACCAATTTCCCATGCGGGACCATTTTTTGGTGCTACAAATGATGGCACGATCACTGTATGATTCTGGTTAGGGTGAGATGTAATACTGTTTTGAGCCTGCTGCTGCTGTTCTGTTTTTTCTAGGTGATGCATGTTCTGTTTTACACTGTTTTTCTGGTTGCTGGGTTATAAATACTGTTGTTTTTCTGGTTTCTAGGAAACAATTCTGGTTGTAAGTTTCTATTCTCCTACTATTTTATTATGGGAGTAACAATGCACAAGAACAATACTGGGTAGTATTTGGGTTTTGTACAGGTT
Source organism: Echinosophora koreensis (assembly GCA_035048595.1). Classification (NCBI taxonomy): domain Eukaryota; kingdom Viridiplantae; phylum Streptophyta; class Magnoliopsida; order Fabales; family Fabaceae; genus Echinosophora; species Echinosophora koreensis. Next base: position 3,593,849 of record JAPCYP010000016.1, on the reverse strand, counting down.
TTATGATGGGGTCTGGATGTAATTGAGGGTTGGGCTACACACAATGGTGGCCTTGTAATTGTCTGAGTACATCTAGTACTCTTTTACTATATTACACATTTGATTCATAAAAATATATATATATATATATATATATATATATATAACAACTAAATACCCACAATAAAAAGTTTCCTTAAAAAAAAAAACAACTATAAAAAGGTACAAATTGGTCCCTACAAAAGAATTAATTAATGGTTCCTCAAATTTACAAATGCGGGACATGTTAGTCCCTCCTTCTAGCAGTTTCAATGTCTGTTTACTTACCTATGTATCTCCTTAATCATCTTGTCCGGCCCGTTGTTGGTCTTATATGGCTTATGACGGATTTTCACCGTGGGAAATGATGAAGTGAACAAACGTGCACAATTTTAAATCCTAGATACACTAATGAGTCAGGCAAAATGGTTAATGGGACACATAGCCAAGTAAACGGATGTTGAAACTGGTCTAAGGGACTAATATGACCCGAATTTACAAATTTGAGGGACTAAATAGTTAATTTATTTTTTGCAGGGACGAAAAGTGTATTCGTAAATTTTTTAGAGACAAATTTGAGCATTTACTCGTAAAAATATAACAAACTATTTCACATGTTATTGCTAGCTAGCTAGGCTAACCTTTCCAACCAAAACTTCATTAACATGAGCTCCATAAAAATCTGCAGTGTCAAAGAAGGTGATCCCTTTGGTGAATGCATAGTTGATGATAGAAATAGCAACCTCTTCAGGAACAGGATCATTATACACTCCAGTAAGTCCCATACACCCAAAACCCAACTTGGAAACCTGTAATATAACACAACAAATCCATAAATCATTCACAAAAGAAAGAAAATCAAAACTGAAGTCAAATGAATCCAACATAAATAACATACTTACCTCAAGGCCTTGGCATCCAAGCTTCACTCGAGGAACAGGGATATCTGCCATTTCTGTGTTTCTTGACTTCTCTCTACCTACTACTGTTTCTCTCTATTCCTTCCCTCTTCAAGTTTTCCACCTATATGTGTATTTTATATTGCGTTATGACATAATTATTATTGATAGTTTGTTTTAGATTTTGATAGAATTAATTTTGAAATAATTGATTTAAAAAAAAATATGGTTAAAAATTTGATTTATATTTGGTAATAATATTTTAAAAGTGGAGTTAGAAGAATTGATTTTGTTTGGATGATAAAGTAAAATTACTTTTGAGGTATAAATATGTAGAATTTTGTCGGACCTATATCTAGAATCAATTATTCTAAATGAAAAAGTTAGAAATTCTTACTTTCACTAAAACCAATTCTACCCACCAGAAATCAATTATTTTAAACTGAATTTTACACCAAATACCCCGGTTACCGTAGCAGCTGGGGTTATGATATATTGCGTTATGATATAATTATTTTATATTATGTATTTTATATTAAACACTATATTGTGTTATTATCAACAATATAGTGTGTCAACAGTAAAAAAAAAAACAATATAGTGTGTCATCAAGATGTAAATATATTAAAAAATTGAAGAGTGCTAAAAAATAATATCAACATTAGCTATTATAGCATTATTTATTTATTTTTTTAAAAATCACTAGTTCACTTGCGAGTAAATAGCCAATTTAGTCCCTGAAATTATGATTTAGTATCAAGTTGGTCCCTGAATTAAGAAAATTACCAACTTAGTCCTTGAAACTAGAAACCGTGATTCAAATTAGTCCCTCCGTTAGTGACAGTCTCTTAATGTCGTGAAGGAAGCTTATGTGGCACGTTAAGTGCCTAGCTGGACTCCCAAGTCATCTGATGTTCAAATATCAAAAAGGTCCCTAATTTCCCCAATATCATTCCAGTCCCTTTGTCTCCCCATATTCCATTCCCGCCTTTCTCTTGTCGTCTCCTTCCTCCCACCTCCCTCCCTCTGCAACTTCCGATTGCATACGTGCGCGTGGACACTTCCCCAGAAGCTTTCGTTTTTCGTTGGACACAGGTGCGGCATTCTTCATTCCTTGGTCTTCTTTATTTGAAATGCTCGGAGATAGGGTTATTTTGTGTTCGTTTGTTAGTGGTTAATGTCTGTGTTTGGGGGTTAGGGCTTTCTTAAAATGAACATGCATAGTTGTAGGTTAGTTTCGGGTGTTTCATTATATTGTTGTGTAGTCATTCATGTAATCGCATGAAGAAATATCTTGCCCTATGGTTTATTTTTCAAAAGTTTGAATGCTCTATTTTTCGGTGCAGAATGAAACCTACCATTACACTGGTACTGCACCATGGAGGGAAGTTATTGAGGAATCCCATGGGTATTTTGGGTATGTTGGTGGTGAGGTTGATGTTTGGCCCAAAATTGATGGAGATAGGCTCCACCTTTTTGATCTGAATGCAATAGTGAAGAGCATAAACAACTATCATGGGGTTAAGCATGTCTTGTGGAGGAGACCAGGGAGGGACTTGGATCTCGGTTTGAGGGAGATTAGAACAGATGAAAGTGTCATGGAGATGGTTAGAGATGCTTTAGGAAATAATGGTGACATTGAGTTGTATTATGAGCACCCGATTGATATGCCTGAAGTGGTTGATGATGTGTTATCACTACCAAATGTTGAAGCTGTTGATGAGGCAGGGAATGGTGAGGCAGGGAATGATGATGCAGGGACTGAGAAGGCAAGGCCTTGTGATGTAGGGACTGTGGAGGCAGGGGTTGAGGAGACAGTGAATGAGGAGCGAAGAAGTGATGAGGTAAGGATTGAAGATGTAGTGAATGAGGCAGGGGTTGAGGAGACAGTGAATGATGAGCCTAGGACTGATGAAGCAAGGACTGAAAGGGGCCCAGTGAATACCCTCAGTGAAGAGGCAATGAAAGCTATCCATGATTTAGTGGATGGTTTAAATTTTGAGGATTATGTTGTAGGGATTACTGAGGATGATGGGTACTCAACAATTGATGAGAGTGCAGAAGATAGCCATTATAGGCCTTCTCCAGTGGTAAGTGAAGGAGAATATGATGAAGTGCAACAAAAGTCTAAAGGCAAGAAGAAGGTGGGAAGCTCATCCAAGGGCAAGAAGAAGGTTGAGAGCTCATCTAAAGGAAAGAAGAAAGTTGGAAGCTCATCTAAGGGAAAGAATGTAGGGAGCAGATCTAAAGGCAAACAGGTCCAGCCATGCAGGAAGTGATGCCTGGTGTGCCACATAGGTTCTGTGCCATATACCTCTGGAAGAACTTCATAAAGCAATGGAAGGACTTGGAGCTGAGAAATGTTGTTTGGGAGTGTGCCAAGGCAACAACTGTGACACAGTTCAATCAGGTCATGGAGAAGGTTAAGAGGATCAATGTGAAGGCATGGGAGTATCTGAACAAGTGGCCTAAAGAAGCTTGGACAAAGGCATATTTTGAAGAAAACTGTAAGGTGGATAACATAACCAACAATACATGTGAGGTGTTCAATTCAAAGATTGGTAACTACCGTAGAAAGCCTATTCTGACAATGGCTGAAGAGGTGAGATGTTATGTGATGAGGACCATGAGCCAAAACAAAGTGAAACTAGCTGGTAGAATTGGTCCTGGTCCATTATGTCCTATGCAGCAAAGTAGACTGGAGAAAGAGAAGTTTGAGAGCAATAAGTGGTGCCCCAACTAGTCAGGAGACAGTGAAGGAGTGCGGTTTGAAGTGCACAACCCTCCTTTTAGGGTGGATGTGAATCTGGCAGCACAAACCTGCACATGTAGATTTTGGCAACTAACATGTTTAATATTTTGAAATTCTTGTTTGTTATACTTCACATTTCTTTATTTATGAGTACATTCTAATTTTTCCATGCTATTTCACAGGAATGCCATGTATGCATGCTTGTTCTGCAATTGCATACAAAAATGAGAGGCCAGAAGAGCACTGTCATGGATGGCTCACATTAGGGGCATACAATGCATCATATGAATACTTCATCCGGCCCACTCAATCAGAACAATTCTGGACAGAAACTGGGTACGAAAAGCCTGCTCTACCAAAGGTCAAGAGGAGTGCAGGAAGGCAAAAAAAAAAAAACAGAGGAGAAAGGACAACACAGAGGAGCCTGTTAGTGGTCAGAAGCTGAAGAGGTCCTACCTAGCTTTCACATGTTCAAGATGTGAAATTGAGGGTGACAATAGCAAAGGATGCATGAACATAGGAGTTGCCCAATGACCTAAGTCCAAGAAATCAGCTCAGCAGCAAGAGGAACCAGTAACTGAGATAACTCTCTCCCAATCTGCACCAGCAAATGAAGCACCAAATGAGGAAGATGCAACAAGGGTAAGTTCTTTGTGGATGTTTACAAATTCTACCTGTACTGGTGCTGATTGAATGAATTACAAACTTTTGGACTTTTTCTTTGGAGTGACAGGAAGTTCAGCAGCAAGGGAATGATGCAGGACAAGTTCCAGTTTAGCCTGCACAGGAAGTGCCATTGCAAGTGCCCCAACAGCAAGTGAATGCACCACAAAAGGTATATACTCATGGACTAATTTGAATTTTTGTTACATTACTCAGGGACTAATTTGATATTAAGTGGTATATTACAAGGACCAATTTGATACTAACTTTTCGATTTCAATTGTGCAGGCTAGGAGGTATGGAGTCAGAGGTCCAGTTATACTAGCTAGGGAGAAGGCTACACCAATGAGGGCACCTACACCATCTGAAGCACCACCACCTGTACCTATGCCACCACCATATACAATGTCTGTTATGGTTCGCATACCATCACCACCAGGGGGTTCAACATCCAGAGGAGGAGAGCCTCAATTCATGTCTTTCATTCCAACCCCTGGCCTGCCTCAATTTCGTCCTCCCCAACCTTGAATCTGTCAGCATATGATGCTATGATCCAACTTTGATTTAAATTGCACATTTAGGTGCTTATTTTGTCTCATGCTGTTTTTTTAGGATTATAACATGTAAATGCACATTTCCAGAAGTTAATATTTTGCTATTTTTTGGGTGTACATGCACATGGTATACATGTCATTATTTTGGGAATGTAACTAACATATTATGTAATACAGATTTGGACACCATTTTGGTGCTTAATATAAATTGGATTTTTCTAACATGTGCAAGTTTGCACATGTTAAGGAAGCATAAAATAGAAATGTTGTATTGGAAAGAGTGGCTTTTAAATTTTCAATGAATTGAATACACAACTTCCAATACAATATTTCTACTTTTGGTTTCTTAATATGTGCAAAGTTGCACAGGTTAAAAAAACCGATATAAGTTAATGTTAGTCTAATTACATTGACAAATTCTTGTGTGGTTTGGTTAGAATATGTGTTGGCAGAAAGATTACTCTTGTATTGTCACATTTCCAGAATGATTTCATAACATTTAATGCTTCTCATTTCATAACTTAAGACAAATTACATTACATGTTTGCACCCCCAAAACAACTTTTCAACATAACACAACTCACACTTAGAGACCTAAACCCTAAACCTAATCAATCTTCCTTCCAATCAAGAACACAAAACATACACTAAGCAACACACACAGTAGTGCAACCCAGGATTTTATCACTCTCACATCTTTCCCCATGCCATCCAACTTGCCCATAACCTTTGCCTTCCACATTTCTTCATTGTCTTCCACTTCAGATTCAGTGTCAACATTCCACCTTTCTTCATTTCAATTACCCAGGTTGAAAGCTGGAAGTTGATCAACCCAGCGAAAATAGCCACAACCACCATCTTTCTATAGAAACAAAAAAAATTAGAGTAGAAAAGAAATGTGCAAAAATAGGGTATGAAAAATAGGAGAAGCCACCATGGTTGACATTACCACTAGCAAAGGACATGCAAGGAAAGCTCTCCTTGGGTTCCTCGAAGTTCTGAAAATGCGATAAACAACTCGTTTGGGAGTGGGACATGAGCAGAACATCTCAAAAGGGTTTTGGGTTTCAGACCCATTAACCCTAGATGTTTGCGACCCAGTTCGTGGGGAAGAACCCTTACACCCTTTCCTCATCTTCGTCTTCGGTTTCGAGGAGAGAAATGAAGATAACGAAGCGGAACAGAGGCGGAGGAGGGAGCAGAGGAAGGGAAAACCAGAAAGAGCCGTTGGCAAGGGTGGGGGGAGAAGATGAAGCCCAAATAAAAACCCTCACCAGTATCAATTTAGTCCCTGAAATATCAACTACGTCCCTGAAATTGTGTCACATATGTGGAGCCAAGGTAGATGTTGACTTGGGAGTCCAGCTAGGCACTTAACGTGCCACATAAGCTCCCTTCACGGCATTAAGGGACTGTTACTAACGGAGGGACTAACTTGAATCACGGTTTCCAGTTTCAGGGACTAAGTTAGTAATTTTCTCAATTCAGGGACCAACTTGATACTAAGCCGTAATTTCAGGGACTAAATTGGCTATTTACTCGTTCACTTGCATTGTTGTTGCTGCATTCTGCCACGTGTTATTTGGTAGGTGAACCTAACTAGTTTGTTAGCGTGCCTCGCCATCGGGTCAATTTTTAGCGTGGCCTGCAAAATGTCTTTGATATTGGTTTGTATGCATGAAGTGGTGGTAATCTAGCGATACTATAAAAGTTACACTAAATTCAACGGAGAATCGTAAATGTGTTACTTGTTTTCAGATTCTCATTTATTGTTTTTTTTTTTTTTTACTGAATTCTCATTTATTGTTAATGTACTTAATTAACCGCACCACTTATTTTTTTATTGTATACTTTTATTTACAATGGACTATTTTTTCAAAAGATGTGGAATATACGTTGCTTAGATGATTGAGTCACATGAAGTATTAAAAAAGTGATTTATCAATGTCTTTATAAAAAAAATATAAATTAATAAGACTTATATTCAACGATATTAATTAACAAAATGAATGTCTGTTCCATGATAAGCAATAAAAAAAAAACTCGAAATTGGTGAGCCTCCGGGACCCGACTCACCTAAAATTTACATTATAAAAAAAAAAAAAACTTGAAATTTGTATGGCTTCACAATAGGAAGCCTACCTCTATAATGAAAGAAAAACAATGGAATGTTTGTGTGGCTTCACAGTAGAAAGCATACCTTGAATAAGAATTATATTATATATTTTTTTGAGAAAAGGAGACCCCCTATGGATAGAAGGGAGAAGGCAACCGGTAATCTCTAGAGCCCATTGCAATAGTTTTAACACGCCACTCATAATGTTCCATAATTTAACTAAGTGAATTGGAAAAATTTTTTTTATCAATGTGTATGTTGATCAAAAGTTGAACCTAAGGGGTTTTTGATGCCTTAAGCACATATATTCCTGATTCATACATGCTTGATCCTAGTCTATGTTGGTCCTAGAATTATACTTATTTAAATAATCAGTGTCTATATTCCATGGAAATATTCTAAAGGTTATATACCGTATCGTACTTAAACCATGATATAGCCATATAGGTACGATGAAGGAAGAAAGTCCAGACCTCATCTGCCAGACTGCCAACACAGCCGGCCTTCCGGTCCCATATAATAGAAAAATCGAAACGACGAATTGTGTGGTCCAAAAGCACACCCCAAAACGGTTGATTATATAACTCACCTCTATGAATTCTCACATATCAACTCTCACCCACAAAGATGTGGTCCGAGTGCTAGTAGCTTGGACACTTTAACCATATGTTTAGGGTTCGAATCCTGATAAGGTGTTAAATAAAGGTCCATATCTACGATTCGCACCACAACGTTTAGATTTTAGAGATCTCCAAAACTGAAACGCGACCTTAATTGCGATCGTATTTTCCCGCAATTATCCGTAATTGTGGTAAACGCAACGCAACTGCAATTTAAAACCTTGAATCCTAGTGATGAGAATAGAGTTGCATCTGTGGGTAGAAGAGTTGCCCCTTAACTGATACTCTACATCCTCAGGAGATTAATCCTATAACTATCGGTTGTGGGATACCCTAAGTTCCATCCTGGACAATATATATATTTGCTAACATATACCCATCGATTTTTAGGAAGGTGTACATTAGCGAACTATAACTTAAAAAATGGAAAATACACGCGTACGTAGATGTAGTTTGACTTATATATATATAGCTTCACTTGAGTGTTAGAAGCCCTTGGCCTAATAATTTATAGAGCTTGGAGTTCAACAGCCCCACCACCAAGTTGAAGCCAAATCTATATATATATACTGAATTCTGCACTAGTAACACTAATCAAATTATATATATTCGATATATATCATGGAGCTTCCTCCGAACCTGTTACCAGATGAGGGAAGCCCTGAATGGATGAACAAAGGTGACAACGCGTGGCAGCTGACAGCAGCCACGGTTGTAGGGCTCCAAAGCATTCCAGGGTTGGTCATCCTCTATGGAAGCCTAGTGAAGAAAACATGGGCTATTAACTCAGCCTTCATGGCCTTCTATGCTTTTGCATCCGTGCTCCTTTGCTGGGTTGCATGGGGTTTCCGCATGTCATTTGGTGACAAGTTGGTTTTCTTCTTGGGGAAACCTGGGGTTGCATTGGATGAGAAGTTCCTTTTAGAGAAAGCGTTTTTAGGGAACTTTCCTAATGCTACTATGGTGTTTTTTCAAGGTGTGTTTGCAGCTATTACTTTGATATTGATAGCTGGTGCTTTATTGGGGAGGATGAACTTTCGTGCGTGGATGTTGTTTGTGCCACTTTGGGTTACTTTTTGTTACACTGTCACTGCTTTCAGTATTTGGTGCCCTGATGGGTGGTTGGCAAAGCTTGGGGTTATTGACTTTTCTGGGGGGTATGTTATTCATCTCTCCTCTGGAGTTGCTGGTTTTACTGCGGCTTATTGGGTACGTGTGTGCATTTCAACGATCATTCTTCATTTTGCTTTCATTCTTCTCTCATTTTAATATCAACATATTTACATGAAAAATGTTTGTATCACATTTTTTCTCGAGGGCCCAGTTAATTTATACCTATTTTATAAACATTGGTTAAAATAATTTTACTTTAGAAATCACAGTGATTATAAAGTAATTATATCCTGCATCCTATCATACAACTAATTACGTATAATATAAATTGCTATATATTTAAAAAAAAAAAAATTAGTTTGTTTCTTTACTACCGTTAAGAAAAAAGGAACAGACCCTAATGGTTGCCGATCTAGTGGAGCATATGATAGGATTTCATATTTGACAAGTTACAGGTTCGAGCGCCCCCATTAGTCTCCTTGAGATGAGATAAATGTAAATCATTTTGTAAATGTTCATAAAGCCCGAAAGTTTTCCCTGTTTTGAACTGAGGCACCATTCTGTCACCCTAAATTTTTGTTTAAAAAAAGAAAAAGACAAAAAAAAAAGGGGACGAATTCAGAATTCCCCAACAAAAACGAATAGTAACATTTTTTGAGTGAATTTTTTCAACACTTGAAAGAAAAAGAAAAGGTAATAAACTGAAGTTTTTTGCATGTTATCGGTGTTTGAAACTTTGAATAGGTGGGTCCACGATCAGATAGGGACAGAGAAAAGTTTCCATCAAACAACATGATAGTGGTGCTTGCAGGCGCAGGACTGCTTTGGATGGGTTGGAGTGGCTTCAACGGTGGAGGTCCCTTCGCGGTAAGCACGGTGGCATCTCTGGCGGTGCTTAATACACACGTGTGTGCTGCCACTAGCATCATCGTCTGGGTCTTGCTCGATACTTTCTACTTCGGCAAGCCCACTGTGTTTGGCGCCATTCAGGGCATGATCACTGGCCTCGTTTGCATTACACCTGCTGCAGGTACATTACATCTCGTACAACATATAATATCACATGTTTTTGCTTTTCATACAATTTATGTACCACACTAAATTAAATAGAACAGCTAATAAGGTTAAGTTTAATTAACAAGCTGTTTTTTCGAAATAAGGATTAAAATTCATATTATAGAGAAAGATAATTGTTGAGAATGTCTCATAATTATAATAATATCCAAGAATTAATTTAAATGTTCTTGCAAACAAGTATTCTTAATTACTACTTAAGAAATAAAAAATAAGAGTCAAATTTTTTTTTTACAACTAATTAAATATAATAGCATTTATCTTAGTTTAACCCTGAAGTTTATAAAGATACAAAGTCAAGACAAAAAGAATCTAACGTAAGGAGAAAATTTTTGTGTGAGAATCATTTTAGGCTTGACAAGGAATTAAAAAAGAGTAAACTTTTATTAAGAAAAATTATATATATCATTTCTCTATATATTATAAAATATATGGTTTTCTAAGTACATACGGTATGGATATAAATTCACTACTAGAAATCTTCTTATTACCTGCAGATTTTCCTGTGGATTTTGCTCAAAAATTCGCAGGAAACAGGTTTCATGCGAATTTTCCTAAGAATATCACCTATAAGTAATACCTTCGTGGATAATTTTTTCTTACGAATTTAAAATTTGTAGGAAATTTCCTGTAGACTTTCTTGCGAAAAATTTAAATTCCCAGGAAAATCCGCAGGAAATGTCAAAATTTCCTACAAATTTAAATCTACAGGAAAAAAAACTTATTTCTAGAAAAATTGCAACAAAATTCACAGGAAATTCCTTCAAAAAAAATCCACAAAAAAATCTGCAAGTAATCCATGAATTTCTAGTAGTGATGTACCACTACATTACAACGCTCACTTAATTAATATTTTAATGACAAATGTATTATATATTCATATCTTTAGTATTTATAAATTTGATATATACCAATTTATGTGGTTCGACCAGTGACTCATTGACTTAACGCTCGGATCTTTATTAATGTCTGGTCCAAGACTGATAATAATAATATTGTGTTTTCTAATACAAATTTACTTTTTTTTTTATTCATTGATGAATACCCTTGGAACAATATATAGTTAGCATTGTAAGTAATTTGTAAAAACTTAATTTACATGTTTTCTGGAAAAAAAAAAAAAAAAAAAAACTCCATAACTAGATTTAAAACGAGGAAATTTTTTTTCTCCACATTCCATCTATATCCTTTGTTAATCAATCAACTGTGGCATAGAAGTAACACTACTATTTGTTAACTGAATAGGAGTTGTGCAAGGGTGGGCAGCCATCTTGATGGGGTTGATCTCAGGAAGCATACCCTGGTACACAATGATGATCCTCCCCGACAAGCTCACCTTCTTAAGGCAGATCGACGACCCCATGGCCATGCTCCACACCCATGCCGTTGCCGGTGCCCTAGGCGGCATCCTCACCGGTATTTTTGCCGTCCCTAAACTGTGCCGCCTCTTCTACATGGTACCTGATTGGGAAAAATACATTGGCCTTGCCTATGGTCTCCAAAATGGTGCAATTCATGCGGGTTTAAGGCAGATGGGGCTCCAACTAGGAGCCATTGTTTTCGTGATTTGTTTCAACTTTGTTATGACAAGCTTGATTTGCTTGTTTGTTGGGGCCATAGTACCACTTAGGCTTGATAATGATGCATTACAAATGGGTGACAAGGCAGTGCATGGAGAAGAGGCTTTTGCATTGAATTGCGAGGATGGAAAATTTGAGAACCTTAAGCATAACAAAATTTATGATACTTATGATTTCTCATACATTAAGGACTCAAGGTCATTAGGCGGAATTCAAATGGTATGACTTATGAGTAAGGCTTCGTTGGAGCTGAATTCCGAAGAATGATGTATTGTTTGAACAAAAAAACAGCGGATTGAGTTAGAGGATTATTTAAGCTAGTTTCCTCAATCCTTGGTATTCCGATGGGTAACGGGAGGGTATTTAATGGTAATTTTAATATATAATAGTTACTTTTTTTGCTTTTAATAATGTTTAATAATTCATATACAACTGTCTCAATTAGATTTTTGCCTTAATTTTCACTGGCTTAGTATTTGATATTTACTCATCTAATATTTTTATGGCAAATTAGGTAGTTTGGTCCCGTACGTTTATTTTATTTTTCATATTGGCCCTATAAGTTTTTTTTTTTTTTTCAAATTGGTCCTACATGTTAGATCTTTCCGTCGATTTTGACCTAACACCGTCACTTTTGATTTGACGTGGCTATCACCCTGATCCGACACGTGGCTTTTGATCTGACTCCGTAAGGTCGAAATTGACGGAAATGACTAATATGGAAACTGAACGTAACGTGTAGGACCAATATGAAAAATAAAAAATTTATAGGATCAATGTGAAAAATAAAATAAACGTATAGGACCAATCGACTTATTTTGCCTATTTTTATAAGATTTTGGGTGAAATTACTTAACTACGTATAATTGTTGTTCAATTCATTGATGTCCGTAGTTTTTAGGGGACCTCGGGTATTAAAGTTGGACAATCGTGATATCTAGGAGAGCTAATTGGCACAACTAAAACCTGAGGAACAAAAAATACACAATTATGATATTTTTTTATTTTACTATTTTTTATATAAATATTTAAAAATAAAAAATAAAATCAAAACAATTTATTTTTTAATAAAGGCCAAAATTGGTCCCTGAAAATTTTAGAGAAACCACTTTTGGTCTATGAGATAAATAAATTAATCATTTAGTCCCTCAAATTTACAAACATCGGATACATTAGTCCCTCCTTCCACTTCTAATGTACATTTACTTACCTATGTGTTTGTCCTGTTTACCATGTTGTCTTACTCGTTCGTGATCCTGTATAGCGTATGACAAATTTTCATAGTAAAAAACAAATAAAAAGTGAAAAAAAACATGCAGAATTTTCAAGTATCAGAGTTTTGAAATTTTGCACTTTTTCCATTTTTGTTGATCTTTTCACGGTGGAAAATTGTAATAAGTCACACGGGACCACTAACGAGTCAGACAGAGGGTTAACATGACAAATAGGCAAATAAACGGACATTGAAAGTGGAACGAGATACTAATATGTGTCGTATTTGTAAATTTGAGAGATTAAGTGACTAATTTATTATTATTTTTTTCGAAGAGCAAAAGCAAATCCTCACAATTTTCTAGGGACTAATTTTTTTGGTCTAAACCCAGTGTATTCCAACACTGTCAATGAAGTACTAATTACTGTTCGCGAGACGTGGCTTCTTTTGCCCAGCATTATTTTAACATTGCTAAGAATCGAACTCGTGAGCAAATCAAGTTGACTTTTAGAATGTCCCAGGACAGGCATTATAACCACTAAACCAAGAGATTGGGTTGCTGGGGACTAATTTGGACTTTATCTTATATTTTTAAATCAGAAAAGTCATGGTTTTGTCCTTGGTTGGAAAACTGGGTTGTTATTTGTTTGATTGAAATTCGGACAGAGTCTAAAACGCGTACCAGTCGCATTGGTTCTAACTTCTAACCCCCGTAAACATTACTTCTTGACTAGTCAGTCAGTCTTCTTCTCTTCTCTTCTCTTCTCTTCTTATCTCCAAACGCCAAAATGTCAGACGGAGGATTGCAGATTCTCGACGGAACTCACCTCAGAACCGTCGATCTCTCTCTTCCGGTATCTGATCCTGAACTCACCGGAGCTCAATTACTCGACATTGCTCATTCCAAAGCCTCTTCTTCTCTCTTCGGTCTCTCTATTCCACAAACTCTCAATCTCTCTGCCTTCTCTCGCCTCGGCGCCACCGACCTCAGCGCTTTCAGCTCGGCGCGCTACGATTCCGATAAGGCCTCTCAATTTCTCAGTGACTACATAACCGCCATCGCCGATGAACTCAAAGGTTTATATTGTTCTGATTTTACTATTTTGTCCCTATAATTTTAAGTATTAACATGTGCGTTCTCCAATCTCGATCCATAGCTTTGATATTGTAAGTCTGATTTTACTGGATTTTTTCTTTTATTTTCAATTTGAATTGCAAAAAGTTTTAGTATGTTTTTCACTAATTCTCGTCAAGGAATGTGTTGATCATCGTTTTTTTATATTATTTTTTTTGAGTTTCTGTTTGCTGAAAATTGTTAGAAACTAGAGAAGTAGGATGATTGCAGAGAAAAATAATACTAGAAAGCTGAAAAAGTGTTGAGTTCCTTGTTGGTTCAAGAGTGTTGATTGCTTTGGAAAACGTTTTTATTTTCCTATGTCACTTTTCAACTTTCATTTTCAAAGACTTGTATAGTAAAACGTGAAAAAGAACAATTTGAACTGAGAAATGAAGGTTAAACCTTCTCCTCTGAAATGTGCAAAAGTGTCAAGTGAGAAATTAGGAGACTCTTTAGTTAAAGTGTATTGAGATTTCAACCCACTTTAGCTAGTCAAGGATGTATACACCCTTACTTTCTCATTTTACACTTTTGCTCATCTTTAGAGGAGCATAATCTGAAAATGAAAACAGTATTTTTGTTGTCCCGTACAAATATTTGTAAACAGAAAGCAGACCGGAAATAAAATGACATTTATGCAATTATTAATAACAACAGAAAATGACACGTTCCAGGCCAAATGCGCCCTTAGTTGGTGGACTTAGATTTTACCTTCCACGGAATAAAAATTGCTGGAGATTTTGTTCTTTTCTTTTTCATATGGAATATTGTAACTTGGTAGATTCCAGGACTTGTGCATGAGTTTTCATTAAATATATCAAGGAAATGCTGCTTACTTTCAAATTCTATATGTATAGATAATCCTCTTGTTATATCCGTCTTGGATGGAAGTACTCTCCGTTTGTTATTAGAGGACGAGGATGACTTTGCCATGTTAGCAGAAAATCTATTCACTGATTTAGATGTTGAAGATAAGGGGAAAATCAGCAAGACTGAAATTCGGAATGCACTTGTCCAGATGGGAGTCGAGATGGGTGTTCCTCCTTTTTCAGGTTCACTCTATTCTTCAGTTTGAAGGTTATGTTTGTTTTTTTATTTTCTTGGTCTTGTTTCTGGTTTCTTGTTTCTGGGTGAAATGAAACGGCCATAGATGCCTTATCGTTGTTTTGTATTAGTCCCTGCAATTTTGTTCGTTCATCTCATTATTATCAGTAATCTGTTTCTATGCAAATGACCCTCAAGAGTAAGATGTAAAGCATGACTATTCTATTCACTCTTGATTAATATGTACTTTAGGCCTTATTCTTTTCTGTGGAGTGAAAAACATAATCTTAAATCTGATGGATGTAATTTAGACATATCAAAGATGTGACTTTTTTTGTTCATGGATCCTTTACATGTCCTGAGTAATAGGTTTCTGCTTTATCCTCAATTTTTCCTTTTCTCCTGTGAATTATTATTGTCAAGACTGTGTTAAATGAATAGAGGTTTCCCCAATGGAGTTGCAGTTTTAATAAGAAAATGCACTAACTGGCAGATAGTTCCAAAAAATCCAGGAAAAGATCAAAGTTTGTGGCTTGCCCTGATCAATCCCCTGAAGTATATATGATTTTATATTTCTACCTGGAACTGATTGAACTCGTTGGTTCCAGAGTTGATTCAAGTTCTGGATGCACAAGAGTTTTCATCAAAGTACTACAGAATTTTTAGGAGACTTGATGTAGTGAATCCTGCAAAAGGGTTAAAATTATGCTACATCTTACTATAACTACCAAATAATGGGTGTTTTGATCTCTAATTTGATTCCTGTAAGGCTATAACATTGTGGATTTGGATTGCCCTGAGGTCTTGAGGATATTAATGAGACTTTCGTTTCCTCATGAACCATATGTTATGCAACATGGCTGTGATTTTATGTACTTTTGCTGATTGTTCATCATATTGTCTTATTAGCCAATGTTGCATTTGGTTTGATTAACAGTGCATATATATTTTGGCAAAAGTAGTGTTTTCTTTCTTAATTGTTTGTTCAACTTAGTCTCCTAATTTTTATTTGTGTCAAGTTAGTCCCTTATGTTGGCAAAGTTAACGCTGTTACGTTTTCCATCTAACATCGTCACAAATTCTGTTAAAACTTAATAAAAAATATTTTTTGTCTCTGTTCCCTCTTCTCTCTTCCTTCACCATTTTTTCTGGTGAAGGGAGCTAAACCACCATCATTATTGTCTCTTTCCTCCTCTTCTTCTTTCTCTCTCTTCCTCCAAAACGAGCAATCCCCTCTTTCACAGACCCGAACAGCAGCATTTATGGGTGGTTCAGCAGCGGAAAAAAAAATTGTTGGTTCCACCTCCTCAGTGTTATCAAAAAGCGGTCATGGCGGCGCCATGGCGGATTTTTTCCCAACCGCAATGGCCAATTTGTGAAGGATGGTGGCACCATGGCCGCAATGGCGTTTTAGGGCGTCTTAAAATGGCAGATTTTTGGCTTTCTACTATGGTCCGCCATCCGCAATCGATAACACTGTACCCATAGTTATCAATCTCGGATAGCGGTGCGTAGCGGCCGACCCCTGAAACTGCTATAGCAGGATAGCGGGAGCGGGATGGCCGCTATTGCAATGTATATACACACAAGCTAAAAAATTAAATATACACGTGTAAATACTAAAACATAAGATACTATCCAAAGTTGCAAACACAAACTCATAATTGATGATTATAAGTTATAATCTTCATGACAATAACAACAAAAGTAAAAAAAACTATCAAATATGAAGGTGATATAGGTGAAAATTATTTAACCTTAGTCCGAAAAACCGACAATACTCTCAAATATGACCATTAAACCGACAATACCCCCAAGTAGCTAAATATGACCGCTAGATGCCTACTTGAGGAGGGGTAAAAATGGGTTCTTAACACACTTTGTTGTAGCAGCCGCTATTCTGGCCGCTATAGCGGCCGCTATTCTGGCCGCTATAGCGGCCGCTATTCTGGCAACTATAGCGGCTGCTATTGCTGCTATCAAAAAACGCTATGCTATTCAGGCACCATAGTGGCTAGGGGCGGATCCGCTTCGCTGCGCCACTATAGTGCGCTATTAACTACATAGAATGTACCTCCTTCACCATAAAAAATGGAGGATCACGTCAAAAAGAGGAAGTGATAGATCTTTGGACAGTGTTAGATGGAAACTGATGGGAAGGATAGCGGTTTTAATGTTTGCCAACATAGATGACTAACTTGACATGAATAAAGTTAATGGATAAGTTGAATAAAACAATTAGAATAATGGTCAAAAATAATAATTTTGCATATCTTTTTGCACCGGTAGCATATATGGCCTGTTCTTTAATCTTTTACTTATTTTTCTTTGGATTTTTGCTTCTTTAGCATAGGGTTCTATAACTTCTATCCATCATAGATACGTCTATTGGAGATGCACAAGTTTATATCCATTTAAAGGGAATTGTGAACTATTTCTTACTATCCGTTATTTGAAACTGGCCACAATCAGTGCTGTATTATGTAATACATGGCATTGAAGATTGATAATTTATGTCAGCTCCATACATAGCAATTTTTTTAGTCCGACAAAACTGACTTTTTAGCATAAATAAGCAGAATTTCCTCAGCTGAATGATTTGTTGACAAAACATGGAGCGGATGGAGAAGAAGAATTGGGCCAGGCACAATTTGCTCAGCTTCTCCAGTCTGTACTGCAGGATCTAGAACAGGAACTTTCCAAAAAGAATCTTGTTTTTATCCAGAGCATTCAAATCATAAATGGATCTAAGTTAAGACAGGTATTTTCCATATACTATTTGAAAAATATTGTGTGTTTCAATCTTATGTATTCCTTTTTTATAGATCTATGTATTTTCCATCTTCTAGTTCATGACAAAGTAAAATGTCATCATAAAACATAAAACACCTACGGAAGTGTGTGTACCTTATCTCACTTGCCAACAATTGTTTGAGACGATAATATAAGTTAATAATTTCATTTATTGCTTGTGATATCTGTTGTGTCTTGAGTTTTTCAGCTCAGCCAACCCTTATTTATCAATTTATGTTGTGGACAATGATGCAGTTATTGACAAATGAAAAAGAATTAAACAGCATTGTGGAGAAGGCATTGCAGGAAAAACCGGAGGCAAAGGATGATGGCGTAGGGAGCGCAGACATAATAAGGAGTTTCCTAGAGAGAAACGCCAAGGAGTTGGGTTTACCATTATCTGAACTTGACGAGGCAGTTGCTCTTCTTTATGACGATGTCTTTGTTGATGTAGCAAAAGAAAAAGATGGTGTGGAGTTGGGTAAAGAGGAGCTGGTAAAACTTCTGAAGGATGTCCTAGAGAAATTCGCAGAGCAGCTTGAGTCTAATCCTGTGTATCAGGACTTCGCTTGAGTGAGATGAATTTTTGGGCCTCATTTCATGTTGTCCTCGAAAGTATTTTATGTTTGAAAAATGAATTTTACATATGTGGAGGGAGATACCTTACTTGCATGCCAATGATATTATATGACTTTGAAAATACATGTACTATTGCATAGATTAGTTGTTATTTTTATTATTTATTTTTATATATTGCTTTTTGAAATATTAGATATATTTGAATATTTGTTTGTCTCAATTTTTTAATATAAATTTTGTGGTGGGGGTGGGGGTAGCTTAACTATTTTGAGCTAAGGTAGCATTTGGTACAAGAGATGTTTTTGTATTCCCGGAATGTGAGGTGGGAATAAAATTTTCCTACATTTGGTACAAGAGATAAAAAAACATTCCCAGTAATAGAAATTGTGAATGAGATGGGAAAATTTTATTCCCATATACGAGGGTGGGAAAAAAATATTCAATGAGAAAGTTTGAGGAATTAAATTACTCAATTATCCCCTATTTATTTAAAACTTGCGTTCTGCATCAGGTTCTTCCCCTTCCTCTACATTTTTCCTCATTTACGTTCTCCCTCTGTTAGAGTGAAACTCAAAATCTATTTCCCTTCTCCCTCTTCTTTCATTTCAATGTTGTTCCCTTCTCCCTGTTCATTCATTTTTCAACGCTGCCCAGTTTGAACATTGATATGTTCGAAATGAACACCACGACACTGTCGGGTATGGTACAGAATAAACTTGCGTTTGATGTACGTATATATGACCGTACCACTTTAACAAGATGTATTTTTTATATTTTAATTAAAAAAATTTTACTTTTGTAAAGATGATCATTTCTTTTTTATAAAAAAATGATCATTTCTTTTATTTTAAAAGGTTTTTATAAGGGTATTTCTGGAAAAGTAAATTACATTCTTGGGAATATTTTATATGAACCAAACATAGGAAAGTAACTTTCCGAGGAATCTCATTCCAAGGAATATAGTTTATCTGGGAATAAAATATTCCATAAACCAAACGTCACCTAAGGGTATAAGGAGTTGAAGGAGTTGGAGGTACATGATTCAAACCCTGATAAAGGACAAAAAATAAACATAACATCTAACACACTAACATTTTTCTATAAAAAAATATATATATATAAATTTTGCATAAATAAAGAATATAAAAAATAAATATTATAAAAGTCATACCTTTAAACTGTAATTCCGTGATTTTAGTAATTTATGCTAACTTCCCTCAGAAAGGGTTAAGAGCATTAAGTATTTAAAAACAAAAAACAAAAAAAAAGAAGTATTCACCCTAACCCGATCGATCACGCACCAACTTGTGGCTTGCCCAAATGATAGGGATATCACGGTATGCATGTATGTATGTTCAATAAATTTTTACAATATATTTGTCAAAAATTTTGGCAATATACACATTAGGTCCGGGATGGAACCCAGGATATCCCCACAAACGATAGTCGTAGGAATAATCCCAACCATCCACTTAACACAATACCCATGCCACAATCAAGGCTAATAGATACTGCCATCCATATGAAAATACCATAGTCATCAGTCTTTAATAATTAATATCTAACATACTAATATTTTTCTATAAAAAATATATATAAATTTTGCATAAATAAAGATATATAAAAAAAATTAATATTATAAAAGTCATACCTTTAAACTGTAATTCCGTGATTTTAGTAATTATGCTAACTTTCCTTAGAAAGGGTTAAGAGCATTAAGTATTTAAAAAACAAAAACAAAAACAAAAACAAAGTGCTCACCCTAACCCAATCGATCACGCACCAACTTGTGGCTTGCCCAGATGATAAGGATATCACGATATGCATGTATGTATGTTCAATAAATTTTGACAATATATTTGTCAAAATTTTTGGCAATATACACATTAGGTCCGGGATGGAATCCAGGATATTCCCACAAACGATAGCCGTAGGACTAATCCCAACCATCCACTTAACAACACAATACCCATGCCACAATCAAGGATAATAGATACTGCCATCCATATGAAAATACCATAGTCATCAGTCTTTAATAATTAATATATTCACTACTCCAGATGGCTCATAAAATTTTCATTAGATTAAACATGCATTCCAATGCATTATTGGCCATTCAACATGACAATTATACAATTATCCCATATATTTTAAAACCAAAATCAACAATTTCTCAAAATATACAATTATACACCGAAGCAGCTCATAATATTTCATTGAGTTATTTTATTTGAACATTAAATTTTAGACACCGTATGTGATATTGTATGTGTTTATCTCTATCTTTCACTTACTTTTTATCATCTTTTGTAGATATGCATCTCGATAATACACCCAAAAACAAAGGAGACACCCCAGTTTGTTGTTCAAAAAACATATTTGATTATATCAAGCACATTCTCAAAGTACATGAAAGAACAACTCAGCCATATATTAGCAAGTGTCCCAACACTAATTTAAAATTTCACTTTCATTCCATTAGCTATTATGTTACTGATTAAATCATATAGCATTAAATTATTCATATTTTTCTGATTACTTAATTATATTTCCAAATTTATTAAAGTTTAACTATTATGTTAATGATTCATAATATAGCATTAAATTATTCATATTTTTCTGATTAGTTAATTTTATTTCCAAATTTATTAAATTTTAAAGTACTTAACATTAAAGTCACCCATTTCTAACTAAACTTTCAATTATGAGTGATTAAATGATTATTTTAAGAGACTTTCAAACTACCCTCACCTGTCCAACTAAAGCTAAAACCGTAATCCCCTTTAAGACCAGCCAGCCATCATCCCTTTATTTTCATCCTTTCCCAAATAACTTAATTTACTAAGGTTAATTATGGTCTTATGGAGAATCAAGAGTCCATACTGAGAATCCCCTTCTCATTAAGTTAATTGCAAAGGTGCAGGCAATTAACCATATCATAGTACCGTCAACTCATAAAACAACAAGACCTCCACGGTCAAATTCTATTTCACACTTTCATAGGAAATTAAATCATAGACTAACACCAACACATCAATCAACCCTAAACTAATCATCATACATTTAATTTGTACACATAAAATTCATTCAGCTTTAGTTAATTTGAAATCTTCATTCATCTCCATCCCAAACCACTAAATTGGAAGTATGAAAATTTGAAATCTTCAACCATAATATAATGAGTTAAGGTCTTTTTATCACTCTATCTTATTACTAATCACTCCACTCTATCGATCACTACTTGTGCCTCCAGATTACTAGAAGACTTGCCCAATATCTCCAGCTAACATTCACCCTCACAAATATAGACCACTTCTTTGCTTATCCCACCATTCCCAAGTTCATAGTTCAGTCCAAAAGAGAGACAAATGAACAAACCAAGCCCATTGGACTATTGCTATGAGCCCTCACCATCAAAGAATTAGCTTCCATCATAAAATCTAAACGACACACTTACAATGATGACATGGACATCACATATTCACATGGATGAAAAACAGATGGAACAAAACATTTCTATATTTATTCATCAATTATTTTGACTTGAGAACACATACTTTAAATTTTTTTAATGCAATAATAACCCAACCTTGAGCACCAAGTACTGCCATAAACAGGCTACATAGCATAAAATACAATAGGAGCATCACAGATTCCGTTCTACACATGAACAGCTCCAAAAATGGCAATATAAAAGCTAACCCTTCATTTGAAACATTAATATTATTACTAGTTATGCTTTGTTCACTTTATTCTTTGCCATCTGCAGCCCGAAGTGAGCCTAGTTGAACAGGTGCTTGAGTCTGCACTACTTTCGATGAACCATAGGTTGAGAGATCAATACCTTGAGACTTCTCTTTCTCAAGCTGCTCCTTAATCCAGAAGTATGTAATTCTCAGTCCATCCTACAATAACAGAATTGAGATACAATTGAGTAAAACATACTGTCCTGTTGATTTAAACAAGCCAAAAAATGAGTGGGAAGACAAAAGAACCTGCATAAAAGATAAGAGCAACTACAAAGTTGGATGGACATTAAGGGGGCGTTTGGTTATGAAAAACATTTATGACCACCTTAAAAGCTCTTGTTAGCTTATTTCAACAAGTTCATTAGAGAAGCTTATGAAAATAAGCTCCTTTTACCTTATTTTTAAAAAACTTATTGAATAAGCACTTAATTAAGTTGCTTACCCGAACATAACAAAAATGGATGAACTAAAAATGGAATACTCCGGGAATGTGAGATAGAACTTAAAACCTTTATGTGGGTGAGTATATCTTGTTCCATTACTCTTCTTGAAGAAGATGAAGGATCATCAAATTGGCAGACAAAAGTTGGCAACACAGAACAAATAGAGAATTGATTTTACACAACCACATTAAACTGAACACTATGCAATGGACTTATGATTGTTAAGCACACCTAAATCTGAAGTCAAAACCAGATTAATAACATCAATACCTTCAACTTCATGGTTGGAGCCCAGCCAAGTTTCTCTTTAATTAGTGTATTGTCTGAGTTACGCCCACGAACACCCTCTGGGCCAGGAATATGGTGTATAGGAATTTGCTTGTTCTCAAAGCTAAGAACAATTTCAGCCATCTCATTCATGCTGACCATCTCATCACTTCCAATATTTACTGGCTCCCGGAAATCTGATTTAGTCAACCTAAACACAAAAGTGGAACATACTGATGAAAACTAAACAAAGGAAGACATGAAACATGCTGATCTATGCTTGAATTGATAAACACTTCACTTTTGTTTTCCTATGCAATCAAATAACTCAACTATTTCTTTCCCTATGCAATCAAATAATTCAAATCCTAAGCTCTATAAAGGCATAGAAATCCCTATTGCTTCCATTTAATTCAACAGACTTAGATTGAGCTGATAATGTCTCCTTTTTAAAGCCCCAATTTTAAATTACTTGATTTCACAAAGAAACCTACTTATGAATATGGAAACAGAAGTTTTTTAGATTTACTTAACATGGACATCTTCGAAATTAGTAATTCAAGAAAAAACAACTTCAAAATTATTCACATTGGTGATTAACTGTAAATAGAAATTATTAATGGCAAATCTACTCTATTGTCTCCATTTACATCACTAATAGAAACATAAATCCAAATTTAAATTTACAAATGAGAAACCCTAAAAAGAAACCATTAATTTATCTGCAAGAACCGCAAAATCAATGAGGGCATACCTAAGAACACCTTCAACGCACTCATCAATGAAGGTGAAGGATCGTGTTTGTAGTCCATCTCCCCACATCTCAAATCTATCTGTGGAAGTAAGCGTCTTTCGACAAAAAGCAGCAGGAGCCTTCTCCCTTCCACCTGCATGACAAACAACAATGCGACAAACTTAATAACTTCAAAATGTTACACAATGGGAAGTGTCTATAAGTTATTGATTTAGATAAGAAAAAAACTGCAAAAATCGCAATTTACTCAGGAGGATACCTTTCCATGTCCCATAAGGGCCATATATGTTATGGAACCTTCCAATGCGGCATTCAATTCCAAAGTCCTTGTTATAGTGCTTGCATAACTCTTCTGTTGCAAGCTTCTCTAGCCCATATGCATCTTGTGGCTGTAAAGAGCCATATAATTACACGCATTCATCCTAAGCCTAATGTTCAAATGAAGAAACAGCATAACTGAATAGAATAATTGAAAAGATCACAACAAACCTCAGCAGGCCAGGCATCAGACTCCTTCAAGCTCACATTAGTTTCCAACTGTTTAAATTCAGGGTAGATACAAGCACTAGAGGCATAAAAAAACCTGAAAAAAAAAAAAATTGTTTGTAACATGGATAAAGTAAATTGTATAATTGAAACTAATACCACAACTCACAAACATATGTTTGCTAAATGAACAGTTCAAAAACAACACAAATATGACTATATCTGAGATTTCTAACCTCTTAACACCATTAATCCTGGCAGCCTCAATCATGTTAAAGCTAATCATCGTGTTGTTATACATAATGACTGAGTGGTTGGACTGGATAAAACCCATCCCATCCACCCATATCAGCAGCAAGATTGAAAACATGGTCCACACCCTTGGTAACTGTTAGGCAGTTATCCATGACCCTGAGATCAACAAGATGGAACTCATGGCAGAACATGTCTTCAGTCATGTGCTCATTTTTCTTCCAGTCAGAAGCAATAATGTAATGGCCCTCGGTCTTGAGGCGTCGGGCAATGTGGGAGGCGATAAAACCACCGGCCCCAGTGATGGAAATTCTAAGCTTTTCTGATGGCCAGTATGGTTCTCTCTCAAGGTTCTGATAGGTGTATGCACCATAGTCGGTTGTTTCAGAACTTCCCATTCTAATATCACATGAATTAGTCCAAAAAACACAAAATGGTTAACAATTAAGTACAGAACATGAGCAGACACAAACCAGAAACAAAGGAATTTCATCATGAAACCCACAATTCATGCAAAGTTTATGCTTTTAAGGAAGAACATCAACTAATACAGACTAAAAAGAAACACATATAACAATATAGACACATTGAAGAGAACAAGATTATAAAATTGCAATAAGATAAAGGGAAGCATATGAAAATGATTAACACCCTCTAATTGCCCATTCAAAATAGATTATATTTTTACAAAACACGGAACTAAAAAAATCCGATAGTTGAAGCAAAGCAGAAAAAAGGAGATCTATATGAAAGAAAAAGAAGAGAATTGAAAAAGGGTACCTTTAAAAGCTGAGATTAAAATGTTAAAAAGCTTGAAGAATGTGATGTGAGTTGGTGGCAATGGCGAAGCTATATATAGTGTGAAGGAAGGGTCATTCATTGATTACTTGTTCGCACCTATTGGATACATTGGAGGCACTCATCAGACCCAGCTAGCTAGATTTCCTTTCACATTCCTTCCATTTATACAAAATTATTATATTATTAGTTTAATAGGGATGGATACTGCTTAAATAAATAAAAAATAAAAATAAAAAAATTTGATGGATACATTGTAACCATTTAAAAAAAGTTTTATATTAATATTTAATATTAATTTAATAAGTTACTATTTATTTTTTGACAAAAGTTACTATTTATTATTATATTTATTTAATTTAATAAATATTTATTATTAAATAATTTAACAAATTAGTATTTAGTGTTATATTTATGTTATTTTGATTACTCAAATTTGATATATTTATTTTTTTAGAAATTAAAATAAAAAATAAATATATTAAAATATTAATGAATATATGATTCATATTAATTTAATTCTTTTTTTTTTTAACCATGTTATAGGTACGAAGTATCCACTACCGTTAGCAGTGACTAATCTCTGTCGGGGAACCTGTCGGGCATACAAGGTGGGTTCTCCCCTCTCAACCAGGTTTTCTCCATACTTAAAAGTCAGGATTCGAACCCCTAACCACTTGCTTAATGTGCTCAAGTCCTTTACCACTTTGACCAACCATATGTTGGTCATATTAATTTAATTCTTAATAATAAATAGTATTGCTTTTTAGGTATAAACGATTAATTTAATTCGTATGCATTATCAGTGTAAAGATTTCTTACACTATCAATAAATCATAAATTATCTTATCATCGTTAAAAATGTTTAACTCTTACTGTAATTATCTTAAAAGTCATATATAGAGTGATTTATGATTAGTTGATAGTATAAAAATACTTTATATTGACAGTGTATCAAAATTAAACTCATAAATTATACCTTCCTTTTGGATACAATATTCTTTACAAGTATAATATCTTTCATTCCTTTGATAAATTACTATTATAAATTTATCCTACCCTATAAGAAATAATAATACATTTTTTAAGAATGATTTAATCTTTTAAGTTGCTCTCTTTTTTAGGATGACTTGCAAAAATTAAATCTAAAATATATTTTTAATTAATTTTATATGTATAAATTCATTCTGAAGAAATTAATTATACATTAGTTTTTTGTTAAAAAAATATATATGTACAAAGGAAAACATTAAACATTAAATTTAATTTTTACTCACCAAAAAGCAATATTAATACTAATATTTAATATATACCAAGTATTGAACCTACACAATAGTGGTAAAAATGCATGTCTAACAAATCATGAAGGGATTTTAATGGATGGGAGGAGACGGGCGACAAAAATAAAATTCTCTTTGTTTGGTTAAAGTAGTGTGGATGGTCGGAAAATAAAACTAACTTATCATTATGCTAAGAATGGAAGGTGGAGATAAAAGATTGAGCAGTTGGTGGTGGACAATAAAGACTTGAAGCAACATAGCAAAGTGATATTTTAAAGTGAAGAGAGCATGATGGATAAATATTTATGAGTTTATTTTTGAGTAAAAAGTTTTTTTGTTTTAGTTTCTCAAGTATCTCACACTCTTTGTATGTGAGATAAGTTCTTTGAGACACAAAGTGTTATGGTTATGTCCTCTTCCAGAGTAGAGTATCGAAGTCTTAAATCTTTGTCATTATGTGAAGGGAACTGCTACAGTACCCATGAAAAAAACAGGGGTTTTTTGAAATAGTTTTTCATGAGCCAATAATTCACCTTCGTTTCATTATCTCTTCTTTTTTATTTAATAGTAGTCAAAGTTTTTGTTATTGTAATTTAGTCATGTAACCACTACTTTCATCCCAACCTCTTTTTTATATTCTCCTTCATTTCAATATCTCACAATTCACACTCAGGGTAGGGCATAAAATGAAATAAATATCATAGAAACCCCTAATCAATAGAACATAACCACACTAAAATAGAGGATTGGTTTGTAAATTATCATAAGATTTTTTTCAACAAGAGATGGAAAAGAAGGGGGATTGTGGGATTTGTTTTTCAAAAAAAAAAAAAAATTATCCTAATTTATTAAAATTAAAATTAAAATAATAAGAATTTTTTATTTTAAATAGAAAAAATATTTAATTAGTTAAGGACTCGGTTGAAATAAGTGAAAGTTTTTATGTTTAAATAAAAAAATGTTTGATCTAAGTTCATTAAATGGAAGATCATTCATCTATTAATTCAAAAATAAATGTTCCAAAACCCATTGAATTAATATGGGTATGGTAGAATTTGCCTTATATGAAAGTGTAATTCAATTCATTTATAATTGTGTGCAGCCCTCACTACAAAAAAAAATGTGTTTTAGAGCGACCTTCAAAATCAATTGTTAAAGCTAGAAAACCTACTACTGAACGTATCAATGACTGAGCTAACGATTAAACACATGCAATCTTGAAAACTCAAGTCGCTAAATCTATAGGGAACGACGAAATCAGTTGCCATCGATCACTGTTATGGAGGAAAAGAAGTTCACATTGATTATGATGAAGGCGTTGTGTTGGAGGGAATGGGTTTGGGTCGTGAGGAAGGAAGGGGAATGGCGAAGTTTAAATGGGTATAGGGAGACTAATAGGAAAAGAGAAACACAACCACAAATTATGATTTCTAATTTAGAGACTGATAATTTCGATTGCTAAACCAGTTACTAAAAATTATGGGTTACATTCTCGCATCTTGAATTTTCAATCTCGTATTATAACACCCAAACATATATTGGTCACTAATTTATTAGACAATTAATTTGGTTTTTTAAGGGGAAGGTTTAACAACCATCGAGACCTTTATATAACAGTTGCTATATATTTCGATTGCCAAGCAGTATAATATTAATAAACTATCTTTAGCAATAGATCATATTGATATATTGATTGCTAATAAGTCAAGATATTTGACCTTTTGATTTCGGATACAATGACTGAATTAGTGACCAAATGTCTTGTAACCACATATTTTAGTTGTTGTTTCAGTCATTGAACTCGGTTAATAATGTTTTGCGACTTTTTTTTTATTGGTCGCTACTTCGATGTTGTTTGGATATATAGCCAAAACATTTTTTTAGTATTTGTAGTTGGTAAAAATGTTTTGTACTAAACCCAAGGGATTGGTCTAGTAGAATATGACAGAATCTCATATTTAATATATTATAGGTTCGATCCCCCACTAACCTCCTTGGAGAAGTAAATTTAAATTCATTTATAACTGCTCATAAAGCCCAGAGATTTTCTTTGCTCTAGACTGGGAGGTATCATCCCCTCACCCTAAATTTCATGTTACCAAAAAACTATGTTTTGTACTTATATATCTTCATATATTATTATATTATTTAATGAGTTTGACATATTGCATCGATGTTAATATAATTAGATTATTAAATAATATATTGATGCAAGATTAAATGATTTTGTAAAAATATTTTAGACTAACAATGAATTAAAAAAATAAAACTAAATATTTATATGCATAGTTATTTGGCACACGTAGGTTTATAATATTCATGAGAGCAATACATATAAGTATACTATTTGATATAATGAGAAAGTAAGAATGTATTTATCCTTGATTAGTTAAAATATATTGAAATACATATTTATTTTATTATTTTATGCTTTTACTTACTTTAGTGAAGCTTAATTTCTTGGAATAATTTGGAAAAGGTAGGAGTTTTACTTGAAGCATACAGGCAGGCATAGAGTGATGGTAGTTCGTACATGGAACTAATTTATCATCGTATCAACTTATCAATCAACACATGGTTTCGTCTAACTTGCACTAGTTTTTTGCTGGTGCAACCTTACTCTATTTTGATCAACCAATGGTAAGATAAATAATGGATAAAGGAGCATCCTACATGATACAATGATTGGTCCAAAATGCATGGTCAACAAGGTGCAAGGTTGCACCATTTAAGTATTGGTGCACCATAGAAGGCACCTCAACACATGGCCTTGGGAGTATGACTAATGAACATAGTATAAATTGGCAGAAAACAGAGCGCGAAGCTGAAGAGGAAGATGCGTTTGGATTGTTTTTTCGTAACCACTCATTTCCATTCATTTTTCTCCACCTTCTCATTTTTGGACTAATGTCATGGGTGACAATAGGTAGTCATAAGGTGGTTGGGGTGGGAGTGAAGAGTGAAATGATAAAGAGATTGAGGGTTCTAACATTACTCACTAACAAAAATACTGACATTAACATACTAACATTTATCTATCAATCCCTTAAAAAAAAACATTTGTCTACAAAAAAAATTGGTGCAGGTGACAATAGTAAATATATAAGAAGAATGTTAATGATATATATTTTTAATATATTGTTTTATTATAGGATGAAATTCACGTGAGTTTTTCTAAATAAAAAATAGACTTAGTGGGTGTTTGGAATGTCAGTGTTCTCTTAAATCACATTTGGACATGATAAATGATAAGCTACAATCCGTAACTTCTGCAGCATGGACATGCTTTTGGAGTTATTGACCGTGTTTCCAAACACACCATTATATCATTTAGTCTATCTCATGTAAATTTCATAAACAAAATGTTGAAAAGAGTATGTTGTTAATATTTTTGTAAGAATAAACGTCACTTTTACTTTTTGGTCACATTTCTGCTTCTGCTATTATTGTTTACATCCTGGTTCGTTTGTTGGCCAATGTCACATATAATTGGAAAATCAAAATCTAACGACTTGGAATTGGATGGATGTGTGAGGCACCTTCCTTTACATTTTCTGAGCTTGTTTTATTCTTCCTAATCATTTGAGGTGATGTTCATAAACATTCAACACAAATAATCATTAAATCCTTGTCCTCTTTTACTCTCATATTGTCTCTGTAACCACATTTGACTCTTGTATTTTGGATCACATATCAATTTCTTTTTTGGGCTGTAAATCTTGAATTGTGACCAACGTTTGGACCGGGGCCCAAATCACCTAGCGCTAACTATTGGCCCAAATAACGACCCACTGTAACTATTGGCCCAAATAAGTCCATTGCCTGACTGACGGTTATTAAAAAGATTTAATATATCATTTATTTATAAAAGATATTACCCATTAACTATTCCTTTATCTGAGCGGCACCTAAGGGTGTTTGCGGATCGGTTTTGATCGGTTTTAATGTAAAAAGTCATCCGATCCAAAGATTAAAACAACATACAATTTGATTCGGTTTGGATTGCTTTGTTAAAAAAATCTGATCCAATCCGATTAAATACAGTTTGGATTGAATCGATTGATTCGATTTTCACCGATTCATATTGAATATTTAGTACCATCTCTTCTAATAGCTTAATCTATTAGAGGAAGGCGTGGGAATGATTTTACCATAGTTGTATAACCTGGGCCGGAATTGACCTGTCACTTGGTCAGTGAACTGACTACAAGCTTCAGCTATTAGTTAACAGCCTGACGGTGGTTTTTCATCGCTAGCAACATATAGCCAAAGATCAATGACTAGACCCGGATTTTCTGCGGCCATTCTACCCTACAGTCACTAAGGCTCTGTTTGTATTAGATCTTTCTCAACACAAATCACACCAAAGTTCCGTTCCCAACCGCGTTCAGTGAAAGCTCCCTTTGCGAGCGTTGGTCAAACTCTTGTTTCAGTGCCTCAAGACGCGATATTTTCTCTGTTGTGTTGATCTGTAGTTAAAACAAACCGGCACTAAGTCACTACATATTTTTTTCAAAACAGAAATGTTTTGTGGACAATCCACTTTGACAACTATAAGGGACATAGTTGCACAGTGTAGTATTATTGTGCTACACTGTGCGGCACTGTAGCGCTACACTGTTCACCCTTTTTTTTTTTAATTTATAAATTTCGAAATTTTAAAAAAATGCATTTTTTTTGGTTCTAACATTTTTTAAGTATGTGCAAATATCTGGTTAATCAAGTATAAATATCTGGTGAATTCGGTTCATTATCTGGTTAATGGGTTTTTTTGAGAAATAAAATTTTTGGTTAAGTATGTGCAAATATCTAGTTAATCAGGTACAAATATCCGGTGAATCACGTTCATTATCTGGTTAATAGGTTTTTTTGAGAAATAAAATTTTTGCTTAAGTATGTGCAAATATCTGGTTAATCAGGTACAAATATCTGGTGAATCAGGTACAAATATTTGGTGAATTCAGTTCATTATCTGGTTAATGGGTTTTTTTTTTAGAATAAAATTTTGGTTAAGTATGTGCAAATATCTGGTTAATCAGGTACAAATATCTGGTGAATCAGGTACAAATATCTGGTGAATTCAGTTCATTATTTGGTTAATGGGTTTTTTTTTTTTTTTGAGAAATAAAATTTTGGTTAAGTATGTGCAAATATCTGGTGAATCAGGTACAAATATCTGGTGAATTCGGTTTATTTAGTTAATGGGTTTTTTTGAGAAATAAAATTTGTGGTTAAGTATGTGCAAATATCTGGTTAATCAGGTACAAATATTTGGTGAATTTAGTTCATTATCTGGTTAATGGGTTTTTTTGAGAAATAAATTTTTTGATTAAGTATGTGCAAATATCTGGTTAATCGGGTACAAATATCTGGTTAATTCGGTTCATTATCTGGTTAATGGGTTTTGTTGAGAAATATAATTTTTGGTTAAGTATGTGCAAATATCTGGTTAATCGGGTACAAATATCTGGTGAATTCGGTTCATTATCTAGTTAATGGGTTTTGTTGAGAAATTTTTTTGATTAAATATGTGCAAATATCTGGTTAATCAGGTACAAATATCTGATTAATGGGTTTTTTTGAGAAAATAAAATTTTTATTTTTTTTAAAAAAAGACAAAATTTGAAAGGAAAAAAAAAAACTACATTAGCAAGTTGTCCAGATTGTCCCGTATTTGGGTTGTCCAAATAACAGCTCTGTTTTCAGAAACCGGGCACGACTTTTGGATACAGTTTCTGTCTAAACCACAGTATAAATGACAGCACATAATCCAAATCCTAGAATGATATTATATCAAAGAATGAAGATTACAAGTTAAATTAAACAAAATCTTAAACATGTATATACTTGTTGATACATTCATGTAATAATATTTCATAGAATGTGTATAAAATAAATAAATATCATTTTCATCTAGTTTCAAAACATCTTTTATTTATGTTTGGAACATTATAAATAATAAAAAATTATACCAAATCAAACTAGTAAGTATTATTAAGAAAAAAACTAACAAATAAAACATTAATAATGTAAAAAATAGAATAAAAATATATTAAATTTTATATATACGGTTTGGTTTGGATTGATTCGGTTTTTAAAAAGGGATTCAAAATTCGATCTGATCCGGTCGGTTTTCACAAAACAAGATTCAAAAAAATCCAATTTACATCGGTTTCGTACGGTTTTCGATTTTTTTGAATCGATTTTCGATTTTATTTTGGATCGGTTTCGATATAACACCCACGGTACCTGAAAAAGTTATCAATACCTTTATTAATTTTTAATGATGGTTTTAAACAATATATGTATATTATTTAATTCAGAGCCTGACGTTATCAGATAACAAAGAAGCACCTCCAAAGTTGCAATGTCACCAAACCTAAGTAAAGCATTCCAATAAGGATATTTGCCCACAAATTTGACATCATTATGGACGTCATATAGTTGATGAGGTGTTTTGAATAGGACCGGCCAAACATATATTGAAGCCTAAAGCGAATGTTTATAAAGAGGCTTTTTTAAAACTAATAAAAATATTTTTATAAAAATAATAATATATTTAAAATTTATTTTGATTGTGATTTTTTATATTTTTAAAGGTAAGTTATTACAATTGATATAAATATTTATTATGTGTGTACATGCAACCACACTTAAAAAAAGACAAAAAATATATTATAATAAAACAAACATAAACAAAATATATTTTGAATTTGAGGCCTAAAATCATTGTAAAATTAGAACAAAATATGGAGGCTTAAAGCTACTGCTTTAGCAACTTGTGGCTTGGGTCGGCCCTAGTTTTGGGAGTGATAAAATATATGATGAGAGAGAAGGAAACAGTAAATAAATGTTAAAAAATATTTTTATACGATGTTGAACATTATTTTTATGTTCAAATATCATTACTCAAAGCATTAACGTCCCACCATATGAAAGTAAATCCAATCAGTATTGCAAATTAAATGAAAAATTAATTAGGAGGGCATCCACCTTCTTTTTCTTCTTTTTTTTTTTTTGGTTCCTTCTTTTTTTTTTTTTTATCAAGGAGGGGCATCAACCTTCAAGTACTTTTAAATCCTTGTAAGAAGAGTAGTAAGGGTGTAAGACCCGAACCAATAACTCGATGAATTCGAAAATCTAAATCAAACCAATTAAATTATTTTGAATTTTTTGATGTTTGGATTTGAATCGAACCAAACACGATGGTAATTTATTCGATTTTCGGATTCAAGAATTCTGAGATCGAACGAAATGAAACTGAATCGATTAGTCAATTACTATATTTTAATATTATTTTTTTCAAGGAGGGGCATCCACCTTCAAGTACCTTTAAATCCTCACAAGGAGATTAGTAAGGATGTAATACCCGAACCAATAACTCGACAAATCCGAAAATCCAAACCAAACCAATTAAGTTGGTTAGATTATTTCGATGTTCAAATCCGAACTGAAATGAATCGAACCAAACCTGATGGTGATTGATTCAATTATCGAGTCAAGGATTCTGAAACCAAACAAAACGAAACAGAACCGATAACTATATTTTAATATATATATATATATATATATATATATATATATTTTAATATTTACTATTTATTATATTTTAATATTGATTATATTATATATATATATATATATATACATTTAATATTTATATATATATTTCAATATTTAATAATTTTCAGGTTCGAACTGAACCAAATCGAATCAACCTGTTTTTTATTGGTTTTGTTTAGTTCGGATTTTGTACAAAAAGTTTCTTAAATCCAAACCAAACCGAGTCAACCATTTTTTATTGGTTCAAATTTTTCCCCACCTAAAATCAAACCAAATCGACTTGTTACATTCTTAGATATTAGTCTCGATGAAACAAATGGAGATACTCGTTACGATTATATGGGAATAAAAAAGTTAAAAAAAAAAGTGATTGTTTCAGTTCTACAAACACAGGGGGAAAAAATTAATCAAAATGAAACTCAATTTTAAACAATATTTTTTTTTTTTTGCATCAATTTTTAAACATGTTAAACCAATGGGCCCATGTGACCAATACCTGTTTTGTGTCATGTCTATTTGCGTTGTGCGAGTAAAGTAACGTTGAAGCGATCTGAAAAAAGAGAAAGCGAGTGTGGAGCCCAGGAGTGGCGCAGCCCTCCAACACTAATTCATGTCTATCCACATTTTTCTTTAATCATTGAATAAAAATTATATAAAACATTAGAAGGAAATGTTAAAAAGTAAGTTATTAGTACGAAGAAGATTAATCAGTGTCCTTATTAAAGAATCAAATATGAAAAAAATTGTATGATAAATGATGTATTAAGTATTATTTATACACAATTTTTCAATACATACCCGGGATTATAAGTTTAGCTTGGTGGTTGAGGTGAAGAAATGAAGGAGGTTAGTGATAGGCAGGGAGAGTGTTCAAGCCCCATCCACTAACAAAATGGATTTGTATTCTATACATTTGAAATTCACTACATTCACTTATACTCACCATGCTTATGATAAATGAATAAAAGATAGCAAAAAATTTACTTAAAAATTTGATGTATTTAACAAAAAAAAAAATTGAAAAATCATGGTTTTAAAATCTTTTTATATATTGAAGACCCTTCTTATTTTATTGATTTTTTAACGCCACTGGTTAATAAGACCATGTGGTGTGACAAAGCAGGAAGCCACCCCGTTGGGAATGAATTTCATGCAGTGGAAGTTTTGTAAGGTGGAAATCTCAACCCTTAAAAAATAAGATGGTTAGAGGATTTAGGGAGAGAAGTTGTTTAAGAATGAGAATCTAAAAACCAGACAGATAGGGTAAGAAAAAAAAAAGGGAGAGAATCCTCCCCCACCCAGCGGCCCCACCGCATCAACCGGTGCTCACCCCAATTCCGAAATTCCTTCCTTTTTTGGCATTTCATTCTACAATGAATCAACTCCTCCACATAGTTTCATTGCATGCAAATCCACATATTTCCCACTTTCTATAAATTCTTTTTTTTTAAGAGACGATTTCTATAAATTCTATTCCGACATTTCTTTTCTTTTTATTTTCAAGTTTCATTTGTCAACGTTTTATGGTTTATTATTATTTAATTTTGACAAAAAAAATTTTGGTTTAGTATTAGTAGTAGTGTATCTTTATCTAAACCTGTTATTTAGACAACATCATCACATAACTATTTAATTACTTGACGTATACTCTAATGGCTAAGGTGATAGTTAATTACTTTCGTTACAAAACAAAATATCAAACAAAATTATCAGCGGAGGTGCTTGATTCGGGGAAAGGATATGAGATGATGGTATTGGTATGTCACGATAATATCGAAGATGATGAAAAATTAAAGGCCAGAAATTTTACTATTAAAAGATAAATTGAAACGTGATCCATTTCATGTAGATTGATTCCAAAAATTCAAACTACCAACAAATTGGTTAAAGAAAGCGACATATGCTGTCTGTGTGTCGACTTTGAATTGAAAAGGTGTGGGAGATATATAGATATGGATTAGGATGTACTAGAAGAGAAGACCAACCAAAATGGATGAGATTGTCAGAAATATGAAATTAAAAATCACAATGGATGAGCCTGCCTGCCATGCCATATCACAATTTCACCTTCTACTTTTCAATTTTAATGGTGGTGGAGTACCAAACCAATATGAGTGCGACACGCTTTTCCAGCAGAAAAATAAAACTTCTCAAAAAGTTGACAATTAGATGTAAAAATAAAAATAATATTGATTTGTTAATATATTATTGGATATTTTTGTTACATTTTTATACCAATAATAATGTATACAAAATTAATCCCAGAAGTAATTTAGTATGTTAAGGTGGGCAAGACTAAATAAAATCTAATCTTAATTAGGTAAGACTCAATAGTTAATATCCATCTTTCCAACCCTCTCACGGTGACACGCACTATCACATAATCCTATGCCTTGATTGGTAAACAACTTATTTAAACACTTATATAATAAAGACTTATGTAAAAAAAATTTATGTTATAAGCTTCTTTTAAATTAAGTTATTATGAATTTAGATACGAATTCGAAAAAATGCCTCTTAAAATCTATAAAATATGCACACAAAAAAAACTTCCTATATAAGCTTTGAGAGAGTGTTTTCCAATGAGTTAAAAAAAATGACTTCTCAAAATAAGATAAAAACAACTTTTTGGAGTCATAAATTACTTATTTAAGCTTATTCACTCATTTTTTTTTTTTTACATAAGAGCACTTATATAAGTAGAGAAGTTCTAATAAGATAAGTTATGCGATCCAAACTGGGTCATATTATATGAGAGGAGTGTCTTATTATACACCCTTGAAGGTCTTACATTGCCAATCTCAAATTTTGAGACATGATTTATATAACTGTTGAATAACTTCACTCAATATCAGTTAATTTTAAGATGAAATCTAACATGATATTACCTTTGATCCTTAATATAAGAAACAAAATACTAAAACATACTGCTAAAGGAAATGAATTGAAATGAGCTAATTGTAATTAATATTCGTATAAATTTTCAAAAATACCCCTTCTAATTAATAAATAAACTTACTTGTATGGAAAGTTGATATATCTCGTAAATATAAATCCTATTATAAATGATGGTAATATTAGAAATTAATATTTAATATGTGTGAAAATTAATGCATATTTTTTATATTTTAGACCAAAAAAAATACTTATTTATTTCTTATATTAAAGATCGGAGGTAGTAGGAGAGACATAATTCATCTCCACGAAAGGGGCTATTTTTAGGGCATAATCTAATATACACACACCTAAAGGGACCTTTTTATGTTTAGGCTAAAATACATTTTTCTTCCTTTATCTTTTGGGTAAAATTTATTTTGGTTCTTTATCTTTAAAAAGATTCATTTTAGTCCTTTATTTTTCAAAAGTGACTCAAAACGGTCCTTTCCATCATTTCCCATCTAAACTCCGTTAGAAACTAGTGACGAAAAAGTTTCATTTTAGTCCTTTATGATTCAAAAGTGACCCAAAGGACCATTTTGGATCATTTTTTTGGGTCACTTTTGAAACATAAAGGATGAAAATGAATCTTTTTAAAGATAAAGGACCAAAATAAATTTTATCAAAAGATCAAAAAGGTAATTTAAACTTATGTAATCTAAACTTATATAAAAAGACCTTTTTATATGTTTATTTTCCACGTAGTTCCTGGGCTGGTCATAGTAGCTTCCACCACCATAATCGCCTCTTACCATCCATGTCGACTAGTTCCAGTTTCTTTATGTGATGAGATACTTCATCTTTCCTTATCAAACTTAATTTAAGTGAAGCAAAGTTTTTCATCGCTAGCCCTTTTTACATGATTGTTACCATTGGAGTAAGGAATTTGACAATAGAAAAGAGTGTATT
The DNA here is from genome assembly GCA_035048595.1 of Echinosophora koreensis. Lineage (NCBI taxonomy): Eukaryota > Viridiplantae > Streptophyta > Magnoliopsida > Fabales > Fabaceae > Echinosophora > Echinosophora koreensis. Next base: position 3,556,276 of record JAPCYP010000016.1, on the reverse strand, counting down.
TTGTGGCACTAGGCTTCGCCTAGCAGTTGCAGAAAGAAAGAGAGAGAAGAGAGAATGGAGAGGGTGTTCTCAGTGGATGAAATAGCTGAGCAGCTATGGCCGGATGAGTCCTCAAAGTCAAAGTCAACGATGAACAGAAGTGCTTCGGAATGGGCATTCCAGCGGTTCCTGCAAGAAGCACAAGCAGCTTCTTCTTCTTCATCTTCTTCCGCGGTTGAGATTAAGCCCAACATCGATGCCAAAACCAATACTAATGGGCCTCCTACTCATCCTTCAGAGGACTACCAGGCTATCCTAAAGACCAAGCTCAATCTCGCCTGTGCTGCCGTTGCTTTGTCTCGGGTATGTATCATTTTCGTGCCTTTGACTCTCTCGGTGGTGATGGAAAATATCATAAATTTGAAGCACTTTGTGCCGTTCAGTTTCACTATTCAAATATATTTCATAACTAATGAAATGCTTGGGAAATGTTTTGGGTACCATCATAGTTACAACTTACAAGTCATCTCCTCTTTGGCTATGGCCTATGTGCTTTTCCTTTGCCTTGGCAACATGGTATTAATGTTTCCTGCTTTCTGGGTTTTGAATAAACAAAATTTGTATTTGTTTCGTTCAGTTATCTAACTTTTATCGAGTAAATACTCAATTTGGTCCCTGAAATTGTGAACTTTTATTCGTGTGAAGTTAGTCAGTTTGATGTTAAATAGAGAAGAAAGAGAGAGAAAAAATAATTTTTATTGAGTGTTAACAGAAGTTTTGAAAGTGTTAAATGAAAACAGAAGGAAAGGATTACTATATTAATGTTTGACAATATAAAAGACTAATTTTACACAAATAAAAGTATTAAGATAAGAGTTGAAAAGACTAATTTTGCCAACCTTTTAGATTTGGAAGTGAGTTTTTTTTTTTTATTATTAATTTTTAAAAAAGCCAGATGGAGTTTCATTTTAGAATACTGCATAGGCGTTGTTCGTTTATGGTTATCATACTTTGGACTTAAAATCAATTTTGATACCTTTTCTATGGAAGGCAAGCTAGTTTCATTATAAGAAAAATGTGACCTTGGGTAGGCAATAGCTATTTTTGAAATAAAAGAACTTGCTTTTTAAAGATAGCATATTTACATGCAACACAAGTCTGCCAAACTTTTCATTTTCTAACAATTTCCTTTGATTTTTTTTTTTTTAAAGAAAGATGAGAAGGAATAAACAATGTTACTCTTCCCCTCCAATTCCTCCAAACATAAGAATTTTTCCCTATCATTTTATCCTTCAGCTAACCTTCTTATGTAAACAGAAATAGAGCTCACATATTTATTCTTATACCATAGGACAGTGTTATCGATTCTGGTTTCTTGACTTTGTTCTTAAGCTCCATTCAAGGCTTAGTATTAGTGGAATTATGCATCATATGGGGCCATGATTCATCCGTACAACATTACTTATGTTACGTGTCCAGTCCACTATACCATGACATATAAACTTCATGGCAAAAAAGAGAGAGGAGAAAACAGATACATGAGCTTCTAATTCAGCTTGACTCGTCCATGCATTAGCCTCATGTTAAATATTATATTCTGTGATCAAATGTGATTTAGGCAGTATTTTCAAATATTTTAAATCTGTGTCAATGCATTAGCCTCATGTTAAATATTTGATATAAATATATGCTTCATATAGATCTGTACGTAGGCTTTAAGTTGTTAGTCTTAAAGAATGGCCTGAGTACACTGTATAGAACAATGTCCTAGAGCTGCATATCCATCACTGACATCTGTCTGGTGTAGGACATTGATTTTCTGCAACCCATAGTGTGAACTACTGAATCTGAAACCCAGTTAATGGAAGGCCTAGAGCTTATAGTAACTTGTTCACTGCACCTGAAACATTTGCTCAGGCCGGCCTTATTCCATCTAATGTCAATTCTGTTAAGAGGTTATTTTCTTTGATAAAACTTCTGTTATTTATCAGGATAGATCTGTTCTTCTCAATACCAAATTTTGGTATTGCTAGATGATTCGTCTTTGTTGCATGTAATAGTTAAATCAAACTAGCTTCATAACATGCAAGTTTTGTGTAAAACTTTGGTAATTGAGGCCTAGTTAAACTTGATAGTTGTGGCAACTCATTTAATTAACCTTCTAGATTCTTGTGGAAACCTTTTTCATTCTTTTCTTACATAGGTATTTTCATTAATTCCATTCTTTCCATATGCTGTGAAATATCCATGTATACTTTCATTTTTGTCATGCCTGCTCTCCACCTACCTTGCATTTTATTTTTGGCTTTCTGTATTTCAATCCTGTTTTATAAAGTTGAATTTGTTATGCTTGATCTGGAACTTTTACTTGATTTAAAAAGTATTTATCGTTCCCAGTTTCCCTAACCTTTTTTACCCAATTGGGAACTGAACCAGTATCTAATGTTTTCTTTTATTTATGGCAATAGGGATCTTTGGTCAAATCTCAAGATCCTGCCACTTCTCATGACAGTGGATCACAGTCCTCTAATCCTTCTCAAGTAGTATCTCAGGCTACTTTAAAAGGTGTGAATTGGTTATGTATATGTTATGAATGTTTATGCATCTATGTATGAAAATATAGAAGATCCTTCCAAGGAAGTAGATCACATTTGTAAGAGAACTTTAATGATAGCACAGGCTCAGGGAGTAAAGTGTGGGTGGATGTGAAATGTAAAAAAGGTTTTTGGCTATTAGAAGCTGCATGACTGTAGGGTGAATGAAAAATGTAGGTCTGCAATTTTGTTTTAATCAGAATGCTTTAGGGGTTGAGCTTTTTCTCTTTTAATATGGTTAACAGCTACTAATTATGAAAGTTATATATGTCTTTGTATATTCTGACCCTTCTGGAAATGACCCATCTAAATTACAAAATAAAGAAGCCAAAGTACCAGTTGGGGTTCCTTCCTTACCTGCCATGCAAAAGAAACCTGCTGTTGCGATCAGGCAAACAACAAGTGGATCATCAAGGGATCAGTCAGATGATGAGGAAGCTGAGGGAGAGATGGATATGAGTATGACTGAAAACATGGACCCTGATGATGCGAAACGAGTAAGGAGGTAACAAGAGTCTCAAAATTGACTGTGTTTGGTATAGAAAATGTTAAAGCTTCAGATCATCAGGTGTATACACTCAGGAGTTGAATATCATGTCCTTAGTCCTTACAAATAAACCTAGTTTTTGGCCTGCTAGACAAACTGCTTTCAGTATCATATGAGATCTTTAAGTGAAACTAATGTGGCTTACACTATTATTTTTCACAAATTGTGCACAAACTTTTGATGTTGCTGCATGGAAATTCAGTTCAGGTAGACCCACTTGAGCTTATTTCTGTCAAACTGAGATGCAAATTCACCATAACTATTGTGAAGAAAGGTTGTATAAGTATTATAATTACTCTTAAAGTGATTATGCACCTCACAATTTATCCAGTAAGTTAACAAAATAACTTTTTGTATTAGTGGCCTAGCTTAATGAATCTGGATTTTTTTGTTTCTCATAAAAAATATTCTTTCTTTATTTTCCTTTATAGTAAAACATTAATTTTGTTCAATTCAGGAAGAAATTCTACCTTGTTTAATTGAATGCCTAAGGACTTTGTTTTTCAGGATGCTTTCTAACAGGGAGTCTGCCAGACGCTCAAGAAGAAGAAAGCAGGCTCATTTAACTGAGCTTGAGACACAAGTATGTGTGTTTCATTTAGATGTGACTTCTTCTGCACCCTCTTCTCTCTCTGTCTCTATGTTAGCCCTCCCAAAAGAATCATGTATATTTTCTGACCTAATATTCTATCTTAGGTCTCTCAATTAAGAGGTGAAAACTCTTCATTGTTGAAACGCCTTGCGGATGTGAGCCAGAAATACAATGATGCTGCTGTTGACAACAGAGTATTAAAAGCTGATGTTGAAACACTAAGAGCAAAGGTAAACCCTTGCTTTAAGTTTTTGCTAGGCATTAGTTAAAATATGTTAAGGAAGTCCTCTTGACTCAACTTAGTTGATTAAGTCGCGGGACATGAATAGTGAGTGTACAGGTTTAGATTCCCGCAATGTGCTCCACCTTTTTCCCATTCCCTTCTCCCTTTCATCCTCCCCCTATGTAAGGCCTACTATGACCCTTGCCTCGGAAAAAAAAATGTTAAGGGAAACCTATTGGCTCTTGCTAATTAGTTCCATAGGTCTGGTTTTGGCTGGCAAACTGAGGACTGGAGCCTCATCAGGGTCTCATCTTTTTCAAAGTGGAGAGGAAATATGCAAAGTGAAAGTAATATTGGTATTGACAATGATCTGATTTATCATTTCCTTCCTTGTTCTATTTTTTAGGTGAAAATGTCTGAAGACACTGTCAAAAGAATAACTGGATTGAACCCAGTGTTACCCATGTCTGAGATATCATCAATGGGAATGCCATCATTTGATGGAAGCCCTTCTGACACATCAGCTGATACAGCTGTTCCTGTGCAAGAAGACCCAAATCATCACTTTTATCAACCCACTTCTAATAATCCTATGTCCAGTCATGATCCTAGAGTCAACAATAATGGGTTGGGAGACATTTCTTCGATTGAAAATGTGCAGCAGAACACTGCAACAGTGATAGGTGGGAACAAGGTGGGGCAAACAAGTTCCTTGAAGCGGGTGGCTAGCTTGGAACATCTTCAGAAGAGGATCCGTAGTGGTGTGGATTCATGTGGACCTTCTTCTAATGGAAAGCAGTAATAGGATAGCTGTATCTTTGAACTCTTATTGTAAAAATCTTATTTATGTTATTTGTAAGTTGTAACTAAGGGCCTATTCTTATTGATTACATTGTAAATAATTTGATGTTTCTTAACATTGATTTAGCTTGTGATCCCGGATCAGTCAGTAGACCCCGTTTAATACATTGCACATTTCATGTCATTAATGTTTCCAATACGTGGGAGAGTCATAAGGTGGTCAAGGTGGTTTGATTAGGGGAGTTAAGGAGTGGAGTGATAAGAAGTTGAGTGTTCAAACCCCACTCACTAACAAAAATACTAACATTAACATATTAATATTTGTCTATAAAAAAATAAAAAAAAATTCCAATATGGCAATCAATAAAGGTTGGAATTGGAAGCAGAAGCAAGTCATATTGAGTTGAATATGAACTCTATTTTTTAGTTCAAACTAGATTCAAATCACGCTTACAAATTGTTCATTCGACTTTCATTCGACTTACAGGGTGTTTGGATAGGGCATTTGGAGAGAGTAAAATATTTTAAGAGGGTAATAAAAATACTTCAATTTAAAATACTTTGTTTGGGTATTAAATATGAAGGATTTTAGAAATCAAGGGATTTTATGAGGTATTTGATTTAAAGTAAATTTGAGAAATTTGAAATACCACCTAAAGAGATGATATTTTGAAATCCCCTCTCCTTACTTATGTGTCTCCCACTACCGACGCCGGTCCCCTAACCACTGGACCTGGTCACCGAACCACCCGAGCCTGGCCCTCGGACCACCTTGGACCCGGCCACCGCACCAGACTCAGAATTAAATGACCTACTTGTCAACTTAGATTTGGCCACCCCATTCTCAAAATTTTGGAAGACTTTGCCAGTGTGTGTGCGCCTGTGTTTTTTTAAGATGGCTCCCCTATGTTATAATTATCAATGTAATCTAACTCCGCACTTGAGCATAGTGGTCACCAGACTTTATAAAATGTATAATTTTTTTAAAAGTAATTTACAACTATGCCCCCGAAATTTTTGAAAATTCCATGAAATCACTTCAATAAAAATTAAACGTCCTTTTCCTTTACATATCGTCAAATAATAGTATAGCCGCCGTTGAAGCAATAAGCAACCTCTAACATGTGTGATAAGGACATGAACTCAAATATAAGATAAGGCGTAGGGGTGTAACGAGTCGAGCCGAGTCGAGCAGTTAAAGCTTGAGCTTGGCTTGTGAAAAAAAATGGAAAGCTTAAGTTTGGCTCATTTATTTAAACGAGCATAAATAAAAGCTTGGGCTTGGGCTTGTTATGAAAAAGTAAAGCTTGAGCTTGACTTGTGTAGCTCATTTATAACTTAACTATTTTTACATTTATGAAAATTTTCCTTAACAAAAAAACCATGCATAGTTTCATAATATGAAAATTATGCATTAAGTATTTTAATAAAGATTTTAATAAAAAATAAACTTCAAAAATAACTTTAACACTCTCATGCAGTAAAAAAAAAAAAACTCTCGTTAAAGTTTTACATATTTCCATAATGTAAATAACGAAACTTCTCTAATAATGTAAATAAAGAAAGTTCTCTGATAATTTTGGATAACAATCAGGTTGGTTAGGATCCAACCATTAATTTTGAAAGTTTTTAATTGTATGAAAAGGAAGTCCATCCACCAACAATTCTTGAAGAAAGAGGAAGCAAATGGAAAATGCAGTAGTAGTATATATAATATATTATTATATATAAATTTTTTTATCATATATATATACGAGCTATTCGCGAGCCCTTAATGTCGAGCCTATAAGGCTTGGGCTTGGCTCATTTAAATAATTGAGCCCACTCTCAAGCTTGGGTTTGTTTATTTAATTAAGCAAACTAGCTTCATCGAGTATTTAACGGGCCGAACCCGGGTAGTTCACGAATAGCTCAGCTCATTTACACCCCTAATCAGGCGTATTAATAGTGTAAAAATTTTACACTAATAATATATAAAAATGAAAGTAGAAAAATTAATTGAGACAGTTAATAAATTTATGTTTTTCATGAAAAAACTTCTAAATGTTTTACACAAGACATGTATAAGATTTTGAACGGAGCGATAAGGAGATTGGTTTCTTCTAAGAAAGGTTTCTGATCAAGTTTTGTGAATGAAAAATAATAAGAGAGTTTTATCTCACTAAATTGATTTTTTCAGTTCAACTCGAATTAACAAGAGAATTCAATATGATTTTTTGGATATGAGAGTCACGTTCCAAAAGATATATAAGATTTTGGCACGTGACTAACCAAAAATAGAAGATAGAAATAATGAACCTAGTTTTGTTGTCGTTTGTTCTTTGTACAGTGAAGCCACGGTCAATGTTGATACTTGATGGTTATCTTCTTTTATTTATTTATTTTGAGAGAGTAGTGTTAGGTTTTTCTTGAATCTAATCTAATAATAAGAAAAAATCTTGGGAGAAGAGAATCACGAAAACCAAAGATGGAGATGGTGGGTGCTGTTTCCTTATCCTCCTCCTGTTCTTCAATCCCATTCCCAACAACACACGCAAGACCCGCACTTGGTTTCTCTTCATCCTTACGTTGCAGCCCAACCACCTTGTTGTTCAACAAAGCTAAGGTAACAAAAAGTGTGACTGTGTCTGTGAGAAGAAACAGAAACAAGGGTCTCACTTGCAACGCCTTGTTCGGACTTGGTGTGCCGGAGCTCGTGGTTATCGCCGGCGTGGCTGCTCTCGTTTTCGGACCCAAGAAGTTGCCTGAAGTCGGTCGTAGCATCGGTCAAACTGTTAAGAGCTTCCAACAGGTCTCTATTCCTACTTCCTACACTTTAAACACAACTCAAATTTTTTTTATTTTTCAATTTTAATTTCCATATTTTCTTTGATCCGTTGAATTACACATTTTTTATAAATACCATTTGGAATTTGTCCTTTTTTTATATATGAGCTAGTGATAGATATCTAAAATTATATTTTTGGTAGATTTCCTTACTTTATTCATCAAATTCAGAGGGGGGGGGGGGGGTGTTCTGTGTGTATTGTTCTGTATATCTATTGGTATACTTAGGTGTCTTTGGGAATCCATTTGCAAAAGTGAGTTTTGATGAACTAAGGTTTACAAAACAGGTTTTGATTAAAAGTGAGTTTGTAGTAATTGCTCTATGTTTGGATAGTATATTGTTGACAGTAATGTTGGTAGAATGAATATTGTTTGAATTGTGCCATTTAAATTTACTTTGAGATTTATAGCTACCAAATTGTTCTTCAACTTTTAGAAAGCTATGAGAAATGCTTGATTTTTATTGGTAGGATGGTAAAAGTAGAAGTTGAAAAACTCAAACTGAGTTTTGGCTAACGCTGAAGCAACAAAGTGGGTGTTTGGAACCAAGATCATTTCCCCAAAATCACGTCCAAATCCTGGAAGGTACTCAGAGTAGCTTCTAGTCCACCGCACGTCCACCTTTCTACACCCAATTTCCAAACTTTTACCCAAACCCTAGTTTGGCCCCAAAATCAATTCATCCAACTGAATTTAAAGATAAACAAAACATCATAAAAAAAAAAAAAAACAGTGTGAGTTTGGATTTCTTAACCTATGTTTGAGCTCTGCAAACACACACCCAAACTCACACTTTACCTCTTTAGAACCTTGGAAACTGATCCAACTATAAAAATATTATAATAAATCGATTTAAGGATGGTAACTGAGTCATTTCAGCCTGTTCTGCTTATATTATTAGTTTTAGCTTCTTGTGAAATAGCTAATAGGATCAATGTTAGTTATTGTAATATAATTACTTGTAGACTCGCTTTCTGCCTACAAAGCACTGACTCTTCAAATAGTCATTCTGTCCATGTCGCACACATATCCGTGTCGGACACTTCACTGACTTTTGGATACTTCTAACTATATTTTACAATTTTTTGAACTTTTATACCATTATTGTTGGAAATGCCACAACAATTAGCCAAATGTTAACATTTTATCTTATTTGAGGAACAAGGTGCCATATCTTTCTGAGCATATTCTTGAGAGGCTTCCATGAGTTTTATGATTTTATCACATAAGCTGTGCAGTATGTAGCCATAGGCACTGATGAACTTCTGTTGAGGTTTATTAGGAATAACATTTTGTTTGACAATCCAGTAACTCTTCCACTCTCAATTATCCATCCCAGTAAGATATCCTGTTTAGTAAATAGTTACTAAAGGTGCTGCCTTTGCATCTTCGCGTGATTGGCACTCACTACGCCTTACACACACTTAGGGTTCTCTATGTTGATGCTATCTCATTCAATCAGTACCAGAGATAGTTGAAAATTTTTTGGAAGAATGCATCATGCACTCTAAATCATAGCTCTTTCTCTAGCAAGCAGAACATTCATCTTTCTTTTTTTTTTCTTTTTTTGTTTCTTTTCATGAGAGGGCAATTCAACCATAGAGAACATATAATTTCTGTTAGAATAAAGACACATGCAAATTCATGTATCCCATGCTATTTGTATCTAGCCTACATAAAATTAGTGTATAGGAAATAGCTTCCGCTGACTAAGTCTTGTAAATTGTATCATTATACAATGCTGAATATCATACCACTAGCAATTCCATTGTATCATTTCCTATTTCTATATGGTATATAAAAGAAAGTCCATACTGCATGTTTATACTAGACCTGTCTATTTTTTGAACATCCAATCTGATGCTATTTTTCCCTCTCCCTACTGCTTTAACAATCTTCCTATTAGTGGCTCGTAATGGGATTTTGGATTGAGGAATTATGCCTCTGTTTCACATGAACTATATTGAGGAAAACCCTGGAAAGACTAAGCAGGATTTTAGGTCACCACAGGCGTAGCGGTTCAAATTTAATTGTAGAGGTCAAACTGTTTGTTGAAGTCACTTTGTAGGCTTATATGCCTCTCATTGGACCAATTTTTGGCATGCTATTCAGCTTTTACCGCAGGAAGTCTCGAGGGTAAACTTGAGGGTAAAGTAAACAAAAATTGGAGGAAGAAATGAAACAAGTTCATTCTGTTGATTTCATATTAAACTTGTATTGATCCCCTAATATCCATTACTGCCTTTCTTGTGAGTTTGGATAAATTCTCTGCACGAAATGCATTCCTCATGCTTAAGCGGCCAAATTCTTTGGACGCTGGCATTGCATTAAATGTGAATGATATAGTATCATCTCTTAACTGTTACATATTTTCCTCATTGCTTATAAGGTTATTTATTATATTTTGTAAATCTTGTAGGCAGCAAAGGAGTTCGAGTCCGAGCTTAAAAAGGAACCTGATTCCCCAGGAGGGGACCCATCAGAGAAACCTATTGCTTTGAGTGAACCGGAGAAGCAAGACACCGAGGTGTCCAGTTCTAAGGAGAGTGTATGAGAATTGTGGAAGATATGATAAGTAGTTTTCAAATTTTAACCTTAGCAATATGCATTTAAAAGAAAACATTCTTCTCCAACTGAGATATGTTAGTTTAGTATTTTATTTTTGCCTTGGGCTTTACTATGTTACCTAGGGTAAGTTGTCCAGTATTTTTGCGGTTGTTTATATCTAGAATTTTAATCATTCAATAAATACTCAAGAGCTCACCCTAGGCACTATACTCATCATAGTGAAGCCATGTCCTAGCTTTAAAAGACTGTGTTTGGTTCCTTGGAGGACAGTATTAGAATTGATTGTGTCCGTTGTTAAACATGATTTTAGTAAAAATTGGTGTTTGTTTACTGTCGAACAAAATTGATTTTGCCTTCAAACCTCAATTTGACTAAGCAACAAAAGACTAATAACGTTGATAATTGGCCATAGGAGAAAATAAGGTGAGGGATACTAGTGAGGGCTGACACATTGAAGAAATTGATAATTTTTCTTCACTGTGGCTAACTGTTGATATATTTCATTAAATTCTTGTATATTCCATAGCAAATAGGAGGACTAATCATGGTTGACAGCAGTAGTGTTGAACTTGTGTTTGACAGCTTGTTTGGATGTGGATGGAAAAATAAATTAAGGAAAGAAAGTGGACGGATAGGGGAAGAAATGGGGAATAAGACTAAACAAAGTTAATGAATATTTAATTTTTATCAAATAGCCATTAGAAGAAAAGTTTTGAAAGTGTAAGTAGTAGAGGGTAATTTGATGATATAAAGCTTTCGTTTTGCACATGTTCTATGGTCCAAGAAGGGTTGGACTTCCCCCTAAAATTGAGTAAAATTTCTTTCACCTGCTTTCTATATTATCCATTCACCAAATGTCAATACCATAGTTATTGCCTTTGGTGCACTTTTACAAGGGCGTGCAAATAGAAATAATATTTGTGGGCAACAACAATGCAATCCAAATATTATTCAAAGTACTTTGAGGCACTTGCTATAGGTGTAAGCATAAGGCATTTCAATAGTAGTACATATTATTGGGGAAGACACCAAAGGAAATAGTTGATAGTGCAATTAAGCGGTGTTTATTGGTTGAGTCATGTCATGTTTAAGTAACATGTTGGGTTAATTTTATAAATCTAAAGTAAATCCCAATCATGATTTAGTTGGTGTTCGGGTCAGACTAATTTGAAATATCAATAAAATGTATAATTTTAAATATTATGTATAATTAAATAATGAAATTAAAAAAAAAATTATGATGCTTTTTTTAAAAAAAAAATTAGATTTTTACAATTAAAAAAATTGACTGAAATAAGGCAATTTGAAGTTGTCAAATAAATTATCTCAGACAAAAATATCTTGTTTGTTCCTAATTTTGTCCGGTGACCAAGAAAGGAGTGAATAAAGAACAAAAATAGAGGACAATTTTGTCTTGAGATCCTCTCCATTTATCAAAAGAAATAAAATGTTCCATTTAGAAGAGAGATAAACAAAAAAGGTTTTTAATGATTTTTTTTTTTTAAATGACATAAAAAAGTGAGACAAATCTCTCCTTGATGGCCATCTCTCTTTCCCGACAGCGACATTGACATCCACAAAAGATGTGCAAGACAGAGAAAGAACTGAAGGATGAACGAGTCAACTGAAAGACATAAAGCAGAGCACCAATGTGACATGAAAAGCGAAGGTTGGATGATTTGAGTGCATGTTTGTTCGAATCTCTGGGCTAATTCGGGTCACATTGGTTGGGTATAGGAGGCACATGCAGCCCTTGGATATTATCACAATTGAATTAATACATTTAAGCAAGGGGGGGTTGAGAAAGCAAAACGTACTAAAAGACAAGATGAACATATATAGAATTAAATACACGGCAAATATTGGTGTAATAGAATTCGAGCATAACAAAATTCATTTCTAATATATTCATTTGATTGTCATATGTACAAGAAAAGCCACCATCCAAGAAATTATAGCACGATGCTACACCATCAGCAGATATTGTACAACCTAATTCGAATCTTAATAATCTGAGAAACATAAAATACTCTATGAATCTTGGTTAGTATCGAAAATTGATGCGCCCACAAATCTCAGCTACACTATCAAACGTCATCTCCTTAAAAAATTATCAAAATATCTATTATAACCTATGCACTTTCTCCATTACAGCAAAACTAAGACCAAAAGATCTGCATAACCGTGCATAAAGATGGGCTAGGATGAGGGTATGCTTAACTCAGCATGGCACTGTTTCAGATTATATAGTAAAGTAGCATCATAGCATGCAATATTGACAGCACTGACCCAACATGTATATAACCACTGCAGATAGTACAAAACAATCACGTTGCTCCAGAGCTGGCTGTAACTCCACTACCATCCCTTAGCCCTTGAATGCACATTTGCAGAGTTCTTTGCACACTGTCTGCAACTAATTTCAACCTACCTTGACTTACATCTGCCGCTGCAGCGCTCCCATTAACCTCCACCGTTCGTGCCACCCTCTGTTTACATTTTTCCCAATCATCAACATGCAACCAACATGCCCTACCTCCATGGCTACCATCCATGCCAAGAAAGGATACATTAGAACTTTCTCCAAATGAATATCTCAACCTTACCGACACACAGTATGGCAACCAAGCAGCACCACCAGCAGCATTGACATGAGGGATGTGAGCAGAATCAAGAACAACGGTTAGCGCAAAATCAACAGAATTATGCAGGCGATCATAATGGATGTTGCTTTTGAATGCAGGTGAGCTCTCTGAGTTCTCATCCACATTCAACCCAGCATGATTTTCGAGGCATAATTCAATCCGTGGTTTTTGAGCTGAAACCACATCTCCAACTTGTGCCTGGGATATTCCCTTTTTCCAAGCTATTAATTTCAAGAATTCTCTGAGAACCGATACAGGTAAGGTGAGCATAGTTATAAATGATGCAACACGAGAAGCATCATACGGCTCTGATGCAACCCGACGGCTGAAGTAGTCACATATTTCACTTATTTCAGATTGACTTAATTCATCTGGTGCAGGATTTGAGTTTTGCTGCTGTTGCTGTTGCTGTTGTTGCTGCTGCTGCTGCTGCTGTTGCTGTTGTTGCTGTTGCTGCTGCTGATGAAAGCGTTTTACACTTAAAACCTGAAGAAGAAGCTGAACTCTGTGGACACTAACAGCAAATACATAGCCCCTGCAGAAGGATGAAGAGAACTGCTGTTTATTGTCCATAATAACTTAAATAATAAAAGCAAGTATTTGAGAAGATGATAGCTATTAAGTTTTTTTTTTTTTTAATTAATTAGAATTTTAGTCCTAGTTTTCACCAAATTTGATTTTGGTTCTTCTAGTTCCAATTGCAATGTTATCTCATAGTTTCTGTAAAAAGGCATTCATCAAACTGCTTTTGCAGATGTGGCAATCCCTTATCTTGGTCACGTGGCTTTAAATATGATGATATGTCTCTCATTTTGGTACTTATGATGGAGAAATTCTTAGATTCTCTACGAGCAATAAATTTATAATGGTCATAGGGATGCTGGTATCTATGAATATCCACAAATATCTAATAATTCAAATAAGTTTTTTTTTTTTAAATAAAAACATAAATAAAATAAACTTTAATATCACATAACACAATCTTTCCGTAGTTCAAATACTTACATAATTAAAATTAAAATGATATCACAAATGACATACCAAATTTAATTTTATTGGGATATTCAATCTACACAACACAAGTAATTATTATAAGAGTATAATGTTAACAATATACTCTTCTCAACATATTTTTTATTATTGGGTGGAATTCATGTGGGCCCACTAAATCGCATGGCTCCACTCTGTTTAGTGAGTCCCCGTATTCCATATAAGCTCCATCAATAAAAAGGGTGCTGATTTGAGAATGTTGCTAGCCTTCCTATTATATAAGAATGATACACATTTTTCAACAATTTTTATCATCATAGGTTCATTCATTAAAAATATTCAATGTAATATATTAAATAAAAATGTATATAGGAAATACTAAATAGTACAACTAAATATATGACGAAAACATAGGAATGATCACAACCATTTATCCTGACTTGTACTTTTGCAGTTTTGCTTTTCAAAAATTTCTATTTGTTTACAAAGAAAAAGATAACTAGAGGTGTATTTCGTGTAACTTTTACCAAAGTCTATTTATACCAAATAGCGGCACTGAATATATATTTAGCGGGTAAGGGGTCCATGGGGGCAGGGGCCCCATCTATTAAACAGATTTATTTTTCTTTATATTTCCCTCTTTAAAAGTAGGGAAGGGGAAAGAGATGGTAAGAGTCCTTTAATCAAGAAGGAATACAAAAAATTACAGCAGAAGAGGTTAAAAATAAGGAAAAGCACAGAAGTTTCTAGAAACAAAAAAAAAGTGGGGTAGCATAGTAGACGAGAAAAAACTTACCCAACAAAAAAACGCAATGCGGGCTGCTCTGGGTCCAAGTTCAGAAGTGCACCTTCATTTTCCTTCAAAATGGATCCTATGATCTCTTTCAAAAGATCTGGTAACTGGGAAAATAGCCACAGCACTCCGAGATACTTGAGAATGCCTCTAAGAACCTTCTTTAGAGCAACGAGAGGAACCCAACCACCCCCATATCCTCCATCATCACCAAGGCCAATAATGGCTGTGTTCAACTCGCCTCTGACATGTGCAGGTACGATTGTTCCAGGTGGCCGACGTAGGGAGACTGCTGATGTCATCAAAGCTAAATTTGAAGATCCTGCTAAAGCATTTCCCACACGGTTTAAACCTGCTACTTGATTTCCTGTCCTAGACATTGCAGCGGAAGTTGGCAAGTTTATTCTATTTCCATTTGCAGCCATTAACTGGGACCCTAAACCAGGGTTTGGATTATTTGAATTTGCCAACCCACCTGCCTGTTGTCCAGTGAAACTAGGATCTAATCCATTCAATTCCTGGGCAACATGTTCCATGATGAAAGGCCGAAACTGGGGGCATGGAAATGACCCTCCAGAAAGACGACCCTCTTTAGGTGGTGTTGCAGGTTGCAACCACACCTGATCTCCAGCAAAGCAACGCATATCAACTGCAAACTGTTTCCTGTACATGATTCGTATCCAGTAGGGACCACGGAGCACAACAGAGACATCAATGGGCAAAAGTGAACTTGGAACAATGCCCGGGCCACCACGCCCAGCAGCAGCTAACATTGCAAGGGTTTGATTAGGGATACCACTAACATTGGACATGACAGTGTTCCCCCCAGGACCAGAAGCAGGCTGAACAACATTTGTGGTTGAATTACCAACCAGAAGTCCTTGTGGTGACAAATAACCAGCCTGTTTAGGATTAGAAGATAGAGCAGCTGCAACACCTGGAACAGGACCTGCTCGTGCTGGTCTTGTTGCAGCTGCAAGAGCATGCAAGGGCCCCGCAGTCAGCCGAATGCAGTCCAAAAGTGGTGAAACTTCAGCTCCATTTATGAAATCTTCTAGAAACTGCACAGAATACAAGCATCAAATATTGTAACCGAGAATTTTTTTCTTGGGAACAGGGTCGTAAAAGAACAAGGACAACATTTGATATATCTATAAAAAAATACAACTTAACATTAATTAAACCGGTTTCTTATCACCACTAAAATATCCGAGGGAAAGAATTGGGATAAGCACTGCCTGTCATACATAATACATAACCAGAAATAATCATAACAACTAAACTGATTTAAATCATTTTCTATTCTGTAGTTCATAATCAGCTGATAAAGCAAAGATGTTGCACAGTAATTCATCCAAAAGAGAGTAAAGAAACAAATAGCAATCAGTTGACGAGAGATAATACCTTGGTATGAGGCCAAAGTTGGTCAGGAGATACATGCATTGTGCAACCCTCTTTACCAGATTCCCACTCGACAACAAAACGAGCAAGAACACTTGAACCAAAGCTAAACCACAAGCTCATCAGTCCAACTGCCTCAATTCTAAATGCTCTTCTCATTTGTTTCTGATAGTTTGTCTGGAGTATCAGAACCAACCTTGGCACTAGATACTTTGATATCAGAACTAGAAACGGGCTCTTCTGACTTCTCATCTGCTCTTACACCAAGCAATTTCCGCATGCCAAGGGCAAACGTTCTTGCATAGGCAAGCCTTTGGATATCAGCCACTAATTTCTTTATACTATCTACCTCAACAGATTGATAACTCAGAACAACGCCGTCGGGATCATAATGTATATGTGAATCTATGTCAGATGTATTAGCAATTCGAACACCTGAACCCCATGGTGTATTACTGCTCCCTTTCTGAAGCTCCCATAAATCCCTGAAGTGCTGGTCACTTATTTTAACATCCCAATACATGCAACCAGGTCTGCCAAGTCGCAAGCATATATGTTGCCAGGAATCACCTCTAGCAAATGGAAGTCGGAACCAAATATTGGAGGATGCACTTCTTAAACCCACTTCTTCAACATATGAGATGTCTAATGCATCCATCTGGCTGGTTAGCCTAGCGTGCTTAATGCAAAGTGAACAGTGCCTGACAACATGAAGAAGGGCTGCTATATAAATGCTAGATGGAGCATTGCCTTTATTTGCTTCTGCAACTAAACTTCCATAACTGTATCCTTCAGCTTTAGGTATCATTTCAGTGGATATAACATCTTGTGGCAAAGACAGATGAGAGCCAGATGAATCTGAAATCTTTCTCCTCTTGCAGATTCCTGAGGTGTTTTCAAGACCTTGAAGAGATGGGATCAAATTCAACATATCTGAAGCTGTTCGTTTTCGCGATTTTTTATCATGTTTGGAGATAAAATCTTCACTAGTGCTATAATTAACAGTGGATTCCACTGCATGGGCTGTCAAGATTCATTTTGCAGGTAATATATGGCTCAATAAAAGATAAAAATAAAAGATATAACAGCATGCATATATTCCACATGACAAAGATGAAGACACAAAGAAAGTATCTTACATACGGGAGTCGTAGCACATGAACTAGATCCAGCAGCCTTGAATGATTCAATTTGAGGTCCATTAGGTCTGGAAATAGGGATGGACATTCGAGAGCCAGTCGGTCGAGGAGGAGATAATAGTCGAGACGACCGGCTTCCACCATCAGTAGAGATATCACTCAACACTCTTACCTGATCTTCATCCATTGCAGTAGAGGAACCGATGTCAACTGAATGTGGAGATTTAATAGAAGTCAAATCCTGTTCAGACTTTGAAGCAGATAGCTTTTTCCCAGCTGTGCTCCTTGGTTGCCCAGTGGAAATTGAGCCAACAGAACCAGACTGGACTGGGGCCTTCACACTGCCTGATGAGAACAATGAACCACTATAGTGGGTAGTAACACCAGAAGCTTTTGCTATATTATTAACCTGTGATATCTGCACGCCTCCTTCCCACTTTGGAGACGGGGTTCCAGCTTTTAAGCTATGGATATTCACTGGGACAGACCCATAATGAGAAGGAAGGGATGCATTTAAGGATGAAGAGACATTTTGAATAGAGAATGGAGGTGCAGAAGTCCCTTTCTCATGTCCAAACACTTCATCAACAAGTGATGAAAAACTTGATGTATGACCTCTTGCAATCTGAATGGAACTCTCAATCCGAATGTCAGAAAGAAACTCATGTCCAGATGTTTGATTCAGACAAGCAGCATTAGGCAAAAGTGAGCGTAATTTTCTCCAGTCGACCAAGCTAAAATTCATTTCATCTTCATGCACCTGCATCTGTCCTATATCAATTTTCTTGAACCGCAGCACCTGATTAATGTCACCAAATAAATTATCTTTTGCAGATGGGTCTGCCTGAGTCTCTAACAACTTAAACAAGGGTTTGAAATCCTTATCAAGTTGCATCACAAGGAAGTAAGAGCTTCCACAGTCTGGAAATCCCATCATTAGCATAGCTGAACCATTCGAAATGTTCTTTGGTATTTTAACTGTGTTAAAGCCATGCTCATATACCTGCAAGAGTACCACATAAGCCATATGTCCTAGGCAAGCAAGTATTTTTAATAATCTACTCAATCTCAAAGATAGTCCAAACTGATTTAGGATTTTATCTTTTAACAATATTAGAAGAGGACACTGATAAATATACCTCAAGGCCTAAAACCCTTCCAATAGATGCAAATAAGTGCAATATACTTTTGCTTCTCAAGCTTATGAAGACCTCAGCTGCAGTCATCGATCCCTGATTTAAAGCTTCTTCACATTCTAACAGAGCTGATGAAGTAACTATGTTTTGTGATGATTGAAGAAGAAAGCGGCCATTTCTGAATGACAAAACAGGGGAATAGTCTTGAAAAACCACAATTAAAATGCAAGTAAAATTAAGAAAAAGCAAGTGAAGAAAGGTACCTGATGTTAATTCCAAGAGTGAAAAAAGATGAGCCATAGGCACGCACATGCAATACCTCAAGTCCCTCAGAATCCTTGCTGCAGCACTTATTGTCCTTCTACAGACAGAAGCAGATTTAAATTTTTAAACCCCCTTCAAGATTGAATGGAAGAAGGTAGGAAATAGAATTACACACAGAAGATGAACAAGAAGGTAACATGAATTAAACCATAAAATTGCTACTCACTTTGCATGATGTAAAGGTCAACGGATTTTCACAGATGAACACATGCATATCATTATATCAACAAGGAAATCACAAATCTTTGGCAGACAATACAGACTAAAAATGAATATAATTTTAGGCCAGAACTAATAACACCCCTCAACCTTCACGACATACACGGCAACAAAAGTTTATCCAGCATAGGAAGTTTCACATACATACTTAACAGGATGCAGATTTCATAGTCTACTACAAATGTCCCTGCATGGACAATTATGAAGCAGCGTAATTGGACTACCACTACCAGAATAAGAAAACAATTAAATATCCAGGATTGAGACACCAGTTCTCAAAAACGAAAAGAATGTCAACAAGGTAAAACCATGAGGAGGGTAACAGCAAACAAGAAGCACATAAACCAAAACCCCAGATGAGTGAAGCTCCAAAATCCAAACAGAAAAATTTCCCCCAATAAATGTGAACCAACCTGTTTATATTCAATATCAGGTTCATCAGCACGAGACTGGAGCACAACATCATCTGCTGTTCGGCAGACCTGAATATTTTTTACCAGTTCTCTTTTAATTTCCAGCAGACGGGTATATCTGTTGCAGCAAATAGCTCTTAACAGCAACCACTCAACATCAATACAACTCTGGTCCAAAAAGAGATCTGCCTCCTTTCCCGTTAACGGATCTATAACAAAGTTGCTGTGGTGACACTTTATCTGAAGATCTGGCCCAGGTTCAATTTTTATAAACGGGCATGCACCTGAGTCAGACATACCAGCATTCTTATCAAAATCTAACCAGTATACAATTTTTAACCCGGGAGTCCGTAGGCCGGGTGAATCAGATTCCCCATCAGGGTGACCCATGGTGCCCTCAGTTATGAGCTCAAACTTAATCACATCTTTCCATCTCCCCTGTCGAAGTGCTTGCACTTGCCTTATGACAGTGTCCATGACAAGTGCAACACATAGCTCGTGAAGAACTGAGTACAGTATTGAAAATGGATTTTCTGCTGCTGCCATTCGTCTCTCTAGATCGTCTCCAAGTACATGACGCCGCAATTCTTCCAATTTCAGAGGTTTATTTTTTTCACCAACAAGCAACTCCAAATGTAATATCCTCCACATGGATAGGTGTCCTCTGTAACCAAGTGTCACTAAAACCTGAAACTCTCCATCCACCCTAATCAATGCTGTACCATCAGTAACTTTTATCTCAGAAATTTCTTTCGGAAGAGAACCTTCAAGCAATTTTGACCGCACAAGCATGTCCAGCTTCTTCAAAGCAGGCTTTTGCTGATCTTCCGTCAAGGAATGCTGAGTACCCACATCTTCTATACATTTCGGTAAACGCTGGTAACTTCCTGTTAGAAGAATTTCAACGGCTGACGGAACATCATAAACCGGAGCACGAGCTTGCTGAAGCCCCTCATGCATGAAAAACAATGAATCCGCAGTTTGAGTAAAACATGTATCATGATTCGAAACAGTAGAAGTCAGTTGCTGACAATGCTGTATCAAAGGAACCTGAAAGGCAACAAATTTATTAGGAAATCATATAAAAAAAGTTTCTTCATTTCCTGCTTTAATTAACACTCGTTTATCTTATCCAACACAAATCAAGGAACACCTATTTCTTCTAATCCCACAAGTCAAACAATTGCAATTCATGCTACTATTTCTTCTAATCAATTTTTTTTGCAGCTAAGAGAGAATGGTAGCAAGAAACACACATTAATCAATGGAATATAAGAGAAATTCCCAAGATTTCAACTTTCTGTATAAGAATTAATTAAAAATATACAATTAAAAATTCCCAAGAACCCAATCAGAATTCCCCCCAAAAGAATATACCTGTCGGCACCATTTGGTAAGGACATTGAGGCGAATCATGCGCTGTTGAGTCTTGCTGAGGAATTTGAGGATGCTAATCTTCTTATCGGTATCGGATAATTCATTGGACTTGCATTTCTCCACCAATTCTTTGAGGGAACTATACGATTCGTGTGCAGTTCGAGTCACCAGGGTCGATAGCTCCACCGTTTGTTGCCCTAATTCGCCAGCCATTGTTTCTGATTCTCGTCTAGGGTTTTTCACTGCTACCACCGATCTATTCTATTATATTGTATTCTACATGTGTATCAATGTTCAGCATCGAAGGTAGGGTTTAAGGTCAATTAGGGCACAGCGCCGATTTACAAATTTTCACTATTGCCACTACCAATTAGAGAGAGAAACGAAGTGCGAAGAAGAAGTATGGAATTCAAAGTACAGAGAATGCGAAGATGAGGGCTTTTCCTCTCTCTCTCTCTCTCTCTGCCCTAACGTTTCGGCTTCTCTCTCTCTCTCTCTCTCTCTCTCTCATCGAAACGCGAATATATTTATAGTCGTTTTTAGAAGAGACCCTTTCTTTAGTTCTAACTTCTGCATACTGTTTGGTTGGAGGGGTTTGGAGTGGAGGGGAGGGGAGGGGAGGGGTGGGAGGGATTTTTTTAAAAACTTGTGTGTTTGGTTCAATTTTAAGAGGGGAGGGGAGGGGAGCAAAACCCCTCCTTAAGTGAGTTTTGCCTCCCCTCCAATAATGGGGGGATTTGGAGGGGAGGGGAGGGATTTTAAAATATAACCTATGGATTGACTAAAATATCCCTACTTATATATTTTAAAATAAATAATTATAAGGGTTTAAGAGTAAATTTGTTTTAAAATCCCTCCCCTCCCTTCCTGAACCAAACATGAAAGTGTTGCCTCCCCTCCCCTCCCCCTCCCTTCCCCTCCCCTCCTCCCAACCAAACACAATAGCTAGTTAAAAACCCCTCCCCTCCCTTCCCCTCCCCTCCCCTCCCTTCCATTAAAAATCCCTCCCCTCCCCTCCTTTGAACCAAAGTGTTTACTATGATGATTTATGATTTATGCGCCAAACCATTGTTGACAACTTGACTCAATGCCCTGCCAGCCATCACACCACTTAGGTTTTTTCTTTTTTTCTTTATTTTGGATTGTTTAGCTTTCAAACCGAACTAAAAGAAAATTAAAAAATTGATAAAAGAAAATTTTGAAAATAAAAAAAAAACAATTTCTATTGAATTTTATTAGATCTTGTTTTATAAAAATTGATCGAATCGGATCAGATTTTGCATTCTTTTTTTTAAATCAAACCAAACCAAATCAAATCCCATATATAAAATTTAATATATTTATATTCTTTTTTTTCATTATTGATTTTTTTCCCTAATAATACTTATTAGTTTGATTTGACGTAATTTTCTATTATTTCTAATTCTAAATATAAAAATATAAAAATAAAATTAAAAAATTGTTCTGGAACTGAATGAGGATTGTGACACTCGGGACTGATGAGGGCGGAGAGTGGTCGTCAGTGCAAGAGGAAGCACCGACAAGGAATAGTTCCTGGCAGGCTTCTAGGTGGAGGGACACGTAGATGAACCGATTCCATATCCAAATGAGAGGGAATCTGAGACTGTGCAGGTATGAGACTGTACAGTTGAGGAGATCCTGAGGCTGTGCAGGTATTGCAGTTGAGGGAAGCTTATAGTAATTGATTGGTACTACCTATATCAATAAGATGCATATTCTTTTCGAGAGCCCGTCACTTAAGAACTCCAAAGTTAAGCGTGCTTGACTTGGAGAAATTCTGGGATGAGTGACCTCCTGAGAAGTTTTCCGAAGTGTGTGAGTAAGGACAAAACACGCTGAAAAGACTCGTGTTAGTTTGTGGGGACAGTCTTCAATCCGTAAAGCAGCATGTGATGTCATAATGGTGATATTTATTTATTTTAGACATATTTAATGAATTGTTATTACATGAATGTATCAATGAGTATATAAATGTTTAAGATTTTGTTCAATTTAGCTTATAATATTGATTCTTTGAAGTAATATAAATATGCAATGATGTATGGTGAAAATCGAAATAACCAATCCAATCCAAATCGCATTTAATTCGATCGGATTTGATCATAATTTTTTAAGTAAACAATCCAAATCGAAACGAACTACATGTTATTTTAATCTTTCGATCGGATACTTTTTTTTTCTTCTCAAAATTGATCCAAATTGATCCGTGAACACTCCTACTTATAAGTAGTGGTTTTGTCTTCACTTTGATCAGTTTGATGTATGTCCATCTCTTTTCATATCAAATTTTTTTTTTCTTTGTTTAAAAAAAAAAACCGAAAATTTCATTCATTAGTTTTTTTTACAACTTTTTAATAAAGTTAATTCATGATTTTTTTTCATCGACATGTTTATTTCGATATCAAATTGGCGATTTGGGTAACAAACTTTATTGAAAACTCTAATAATGTGATATTATATTATATACTTACTAGATGATGAACCCATACATACCGAGGAGAATATTCATATATTATTTGAAAAGACATTTATTGTTTTGAATTAAAATGATAATATGATAAAAAAAATACTGACAATTTAATATTATTATTATTTTACAAATAGTTTTAAAAAATTAACAATTCGTAAACATTTTCAAAATTTAACTTACAACATCAATAAATTTAAATGAAAAAAAAACCCATAGAATTCCTAAAAAGATAGAAATAAAATAATGTGAAAATACATGAACTATAATAATATTTTAATGATGAGAGAATTTTTTATATATACATAAATTTATAAGATAAGATAACCAAAGTGAACCCAGATTAAGAACCTTTTTTAGCATACATACAAATATAGGTAGGCGTGATTGGTCAGAGAACATACTATAATAATAAAAATATTGCATAATTACATAATTCAATATAGCTAAAAAAAATATTTGAAGTTAAAGCAAATCTCCTAGCAACCTTCAGTAGATCTGCCTACACAAAACCAATTCAAACAAATCTATCTAACGTTAGTGATGCAAGAGCAGGTTTGAATGAGAAAAGATAGCAAACAATGAAATAATGAAACTTAAGTGATAATAAACAACAACTTTGCTAACCCATATAATTGTATTCCAACAGAACTCGGATTCTACCACAATAACCAAAATGTTTAGCAAATTGTTGTCATTACAAAATATAGTGACAAATGCTTTTTGTTTTTCATTTTTCCATATGCTATGCTCATGCTCATGTAGCAAAATAATTCAATGATTTTCCATTCTATTGTGTGTAGAGAGCAATGAATAAACTTGAGGCTAGTAGTATTGAGAATGAGAACACCCCAACCCCCAGTTACCAATATTACAAAGTCTTGAGAATTCTGGTGTTTCTCCTTAACAACAATATTCATTTAATCTACACTTTAAGGTAATCCATTCGTCTAATTGCTTTGCAGTCTTCGATATCAGAGAACATTGAGTTTGTTGTAGCTCCATATGAAGCAGTTAGTTTGCATACACGTCAAATATTGAAAAAGAAAATGGTAGAGTTGCAGCAATGATCACAGAAGATACTTATCTGATAGCATATCTCAGTCCAACTGTAAGAACTTCTCCAAAACTATGATCTTGTGCCTATAGGTTTACTGCTTATTTTATGCCTCCATTTCATTTACTGCTTCATTTACTACACTTGGCAGGACTGCACTGCATGTGGAAACAAAACAATTTACTAAATTCTCTTTGGCCAAATTATTAACCTACTATTCTGAATATGGTTATTTGCAGGATTCATTCACTGGTGTCTACTTAGCTTGTGATGGAGCACAAAATTCAAAGAAATATCCATTGAAGCATTTGCAATGATGAAGAATCAAAGCAACTGCAGAATAAAAATTGCAGCAATTTATACTATATTGCTAACCTTCATGATAATCATCTATATTAATTTTGCTTATTATAATGATAATAGAGTATTTATATCTCAATGTACTTCTTTCCTCTTAGGCTTTAGAAATGACAAAAATTACCGAACAACATCACTATAGGGTAGACCTTAGAAGTATTCTCATAATATTTGTCACAGCAGTAACAGTACCCCTGCAAATACCAAAGGAAAGTGCAAAGTGAATCATTAAAATTTGAAGTGTAAGATGTGAGAATATTGCCCAATAATTGAACAGATTAAAAATAACCAACCAATGTATCTATCTAGTTAATCCTACTATTTTGGCCTATAGTCATATTATTGCCCCATTTACTTTCTTAACTGTCTGGCTTTCTACCCTCTAACTTGTTCTTCTTATCACTAAGTTCCATGAGTATCACAAAAGTATCTTCTAGCATATTAATTTTTATTTCATATGCACTCTTGTCTACAATATCCCAAACATGCATTTTCACCAATATCCTGAGCTAATACATCAAACAGATAGAAGTTTGAGTATAATTAGAAGAATGGGGAAGAATGGCATCCCTCATACCTGGAGTTATTCATAAAAGTGTCACACACTTCTCATTGCAGGAACCTCAAGAAGAATATGACGAGGGTGGAAGCCAAATCTGTTAAGAGCAATATCATGTGATGAGCTCACGGGGTATCCAACAAAAGTATAGTTGTTAGTGATTTGTGAATTATTAATGATGCTTGAAAGTGCAACCAATTAAGCATGTTAATGCCTTAAAAGCACCCTCAGATGAATATTATTAACCAAACCATGCTGATTATTAACCAAACAAAGTCAAATTAAATGTTCAGGATGTAAATACTATGCGAAAAATATTGTTTTCTTCTCTTTTCTTTTTAACTATTTTCGATCAAAGTTCCCATAAAAAAAAAAACATTATTTTCGGTCAAAGTACATGAAACCAAAATAGACTAATAAAGTGATATCTACACAAATAACAGATCTAAAATAGCTAATAAATTTTCATGAATGCAAAAGACTTATTCAAACCTCTTCATATCTTCTTTCTTTTCTTTTCTTTCTCTTTGCCTTTCTTTTCTTTCTATGCATTCAATTTAAACATCCAGAGAAGAGCAAGAATTCAGAACCACTTGCATGCAACCCAGAAAAAGGTTGGAAGAAAAAAAGAGTCAAAACCCGAAATGTCTGAAGCCATGGATTCGAAGCACAGTTCAGAAGTAAGGTGGAAGTTTGTGTGGTAGATAACGTACAGCAATATAAGAATCAATAGGGATGAGTTTGAAGAAACGTGAATAAGCCACAAAAGCGAAGAGGCATGAGTTGAAGCAACTTCCACATTTTACATTTCACGAAGAGAAAAAGCTGTCCAACGCAAACTGTCCACAGCCTACGCCAATTCACCATCTCCATTATTTCTATCCCTATTTCTTCATTGGATCCAAAGTTCAACTTTTTCAATCAGCACCGCATAAAGTCTCCATTTTTTATTTCATCGTGAGCCTTCCCTCTGTCTCGACAACTACTTGGCTTGAAGCATGGTGTTATTGCTTGTTTTGCTTCTGTGAAAATTGTTGTCTAGTGATGGAAAAAGTGCTTGATCTTTTGAGCGAGTCAATTAAAATGAAAGAGATGAGACTCACTCATGTGGCTTTTCAAATCCCAATATAAGAATTATTTTTCTTTTAATTACTTTTTAATTTCCCAACATCTAATTATTATCCAATGGACCATTCTACGTCTTTTCAAATACTCTCAACTGTAATAATTGCCTGGTTTGTTGTGCCATTCAAATTTCAAATTAGCATTAGGAACTAATATCACACCACTATCTGTATTGCTTTATTAAAAAATTACAAAAAATGCTGAAAGCTAAACAATAAAACTACTTCTTATTTGATATCAGTAACTATGGACAACTTATTAACTCCAGCCCAATCACCTAGGGTGCGTGGATATTTGGAGATGCATGGGTATAGAGCAGCAATTAATGATCACAAAAATTGCTCAAAACAAAGTTAATATAAATTATAACAATTATTGATATAATATATTAGTTTATTAAATGACAAATAAAACCTCAGTTTTGGAGGGAAAAAATGCCCCCAGTGACTGTTACTTTTATATATATAAAGATATAAAGATATACTTACTAAACAATTTTTATATTGATAGTACAAAAAATTAAATAAAAAATATTGTATCCCTTGGCTTAAATACAATATGGATGGGTCTGTGATTGATGGCCATCTTGCTGGATGTGGTGGAGTTTTTTGCGATCATTCTGGTTCTTAGGTCCTTGGATTTACCGCAATTTGGGGTCATCATCCGTTCTCTTTGCGGAGCTCTGGGAAATATATTCAGCTCTCTCCTTAACTTTGGATAGTTGGGGCCTTTTTACTTTCTAAAATTATTTCGAATTTTCATTTTCTAAAATTTATATTGATTTTAAATTGTTAATAAGAGGATGGAAGGCTCATACAATAAACATTGTGATAAAGAGAAGATGGAATGTTAGTTAGGAAGAATGTTTTTCCGAAAACAATGAAATCATTTATTTGACATTTTCAAAATTTCTAGAAATACTGGATGTGTTTTCAGAAATTGAAAAGAAAATGATGAGGTAAATGCTAAAATCAATAGAATTCTAGAAAATGAAAACTGAAAATATTTTTTTTAAAAGTAAACAGGCCCTTAGTTATCCCATTTTTGATTTGAGAGTGATTCTTCTAAAGCAGTGAAGTTAGTGCAATAATATATTGCAAGTACTCATCCCTATGGTGCTCTAGTTAAAGCTATCTGTAAGCTTGTTGATCGTCCTTGGTATATTAAGTTCTCTCATACTTATAGAGAAAGAATCGAGTCGCCGACTGGTTGGCTAGTTTTTCTCATAAATGTAATTTTTGAATTCATGTGTTGGACAGACCCCTTAGGGGTTGTGGGGATCTTCTTTTGAATGATCTAGCTGGGGTTGCTTTGCCCTGTTGCTTTGCCTCCTCTCTTACCAAAAAAAAAAAGTGACACGATGCATATGGACATCATTTATTTTTTTGTAAATGAAAACAGAATGATTCTCAATTAGGTGTATTCTTCATACTATTGATGCATATGGGTGGATTTGGGTGTGGGTTAGGCAGAGATGATAAGAGTGAAGAATGGAGAAGAAAGGGAGGAGGTGGGGAAGAAAAATCCGAGGGGGTAGTTAGAGAAAGACAAAAAAGTTAAATGGGGGTGGGTAATTAATATAGGGATGCATGTGACACCCTCTACCGCACATGTATTTATAAAACGATAACATAGAAGAAAATAATTTTAATTTTGAAAATAAGATAAACACATGCACATCGTTTATTATAAAATGAAAACCAAGGCAAAGGATACCACATTGTAACAAAACACAAACAATGCGGAATATAAAAAGGTTTTAAAAGAAAACATAACCATAAAAAAGAAACCCAACCCCGATGTCACATTACAAAGCTGGTATAACCATAGTCTGAAATATCACAGACAAACAACATAAACTAAGACATCCTAAACTACGAGTAGCGGCTCCTCAAAGTCACTCCTCCGCAAGCTGCTCGCCGTCCTCTGCATAATAAAAAAGATACATGCAAAGCAAACAACAAAGATTGGGAGTAAGAAACATATATATCAACATAATGGCAAGGAAGCAGTTAGCAAGATGAGCATGCATCACATATACGCATATACATAGCGTATCAACAACATAACATCTCAGCATATTAATATCATCTATATCATTCCAAACAAGGTATGCTATGCGATGCAGCACTACTCCAATGTATGAATGAGCAACATAGCACACAACCAACAATCACCACCTCTGCTTGGGCCACTCGGCTACCCAAGTTTTATCACCATCAACACCTCGACCACTTGGCTACCAAGATTCAACATTATCTGTAATCTTTAGTCTTTAATCTTTTATCTTGTAACACTCTAGTCCTTAAGCACCAGATCAATACCTCGATATTATGCATCAAGGCCCCCTTGGCCACTCGGCTACCAAGGTACAACAATATTTAACACTCTGGTCAATAAGCACCAGAACTCAACACCTCGACCACTCGGCTATTGAGGCCCCGTTGGCCACTCGGCTACCAAGGTGCAACATTATCTTTTCTCTTGAATTATTAACACTCTGGTCAATAAGCACCAGAGCTTAACACCTTAACCATTAAGTATCAAGGCCCCTTGGCCACTCAGCTACCAAGGTACTTTATTATCTTTAAGTTATCTAACTTGTCTTTATTTCGTTTAGTGTCTTCTTTCATTATTATTTTTGGGAACAATTGGGGTGAACCACCCCTTTCTGTTTTCTGCATTTTGTTCTGTCTAGGGGAGCAAGGGCATGCTGCCCCCAGCCGAGCGTGCTGAACTTAAAGTTGAGCACGGGGGTGCTGACTATTGAGCATGGTCGTGCTCGTTAGAGCATGTCTGTACTAATCTGGGCAGAAAGGGTTTAGGAACCCTTGCTATGTTTCCTAGGACATTCAAAGATCAATCATATTGGCTTTTAACTATACATCGTCCTCAGTTTCATTATTCTTAATTAATTTTCATGTCTTATCATTATGGGGAAATTAATCCTTCAATTCCAGTTTCATTATTAATGTCCCTAAAACACTCATGAACCAGTCTTAGGGTCTTTAACTAAACCTTTGAACATAACCCTGCCTCTCATACTATATTCATGCCTTATGAACAAACTGGGAAAACATCCCTTAACTCATTTATCATTGTTAACATAGTTTAACGGCTTTAATATCATTAATAAGCCCTATTAATTAATTAGAGTCTTATTAACGTCCACGTTGGCATAATAGTCTCAACAATCAACACTCATTCAGAGTACAACATCATCATCATCACTATAACAACAACATCATCATCATGAACATTCATCCATTGCATCATTAACATCATACACAATTAAGTATACGAATAACATTTAATCATTCATCATCATTAATTAACCACAAACAATACAATTATCAAAGCATGCCATTAACATTGGAATCACATCATACATATATCAATTAACATCAAATAGGCAAACAACATATGACAGGGTCATGAGTTAACCTTTCATCTTACGCTACCCTCATTGCTTACAGGTTCATACCATCCCTTCTCCCCATACCTGGTATGAAGATTCTCAACAACGACGACGCGGGCAACTAAACACGTTCCCTCGAGCGGTTCGACGAACTCCTCAAGCCTTGGCCAAACACAAGAGGATTAACCAATATAATCTCCAATTTAAGAAAAGGGAAATGAGATTAAAGAGGGATAACTACATTACCTGTTATTTGACACTAGCGCGCATGACGTCCCTCCCAAACTAGAGCAAGAACACCAAGAACTTCAAAGGGTTCAAGGGAAGGGAAATGGAAGAGGTTTCTGTCACACTAGGATTGCCCAAAGTGCCAATTTGAGGGATTTCACTCGAAACCCATGCAGCGCGAGGCCAACTAAACTACCGAATTGGCTAAAACACATAAAATAAAACTTGTAGATAATTCTCTTAGCTTTCCAACGCATCAAACATCATCTCAATTGGACATCTACAACTCAAAATATGGTCAAAACAGCAAAATAGGTTACTAGGACTCTAAAAGGATTGAACTTTTCTATGGCTAAACTTCCCCAAACATAAGCTTAGACATCAAAAACAAACATAACAAGCATATACAAAAATATATATAACATATATAAACACATTAAGCATTATTTACAAAAAACGGGGTGTTACAATAGACGGACAATGATTTTCTTTCTCTAGAAGTGGCTTCATTTTAAGGCCCATATTTAGTTTAGTATAAAGGCCCATCTCACCATAGCCAGACTTTTTTTTTTTTTTTTTTTAATGTTTCCTTTATAGAAGTCCAATTTAGTAGTTCTTTTTATTAATAGTGCATCCAAGGTATAAGGGGATTTTTTTAGTTAATTATCCATAAGTTTTGTCAAGATAGATATTCACACGCTATTTTTTTTTTTCCACGTCACTTTATTGTTGATTAACGTACTGATAACTTTTGATAGACATATATCATATGGTGATAAGGAATGTTAATCGATTATTAATATTAATATTGAAAATTGATGAACGTTTGTATTCACCACATAATATGCAATGGCACGTTGACCGTTAATATGAAAGTGATGTAAAAAAAGTATACAAATAGTATAGTTAGTTATAATTTTTTTTTTAAATGCATGTGTTAATGAAATCACATAGGAATGATGAATTGTGGGTGTGCGACCTGTTTGTAATTTGTATACATATGTGTTACTATTGCTAGAGAGTAATCCAATACTATATAATTTGTGAATCCTTCCTCTGCAAGGGTTCCAGCCCAATGTTCTCTCGATTTTTTTTATTATCCATAATAATATTATTCAATTTAATTTCCCAATCACTTTGCATTAGGGAGTGGGGACAACTTGATTGAAGAATACTTCTCTTTGTTTCTTGAAGCTTCTGAACAATGTTTCGTTTGAAGCTCTCTTCTTTTCCTTCCTATTTTTTTTTTCTTTATTATGTAACTACCTTTATTGTTTTCACAATGGTTTAAGGTTCTAACTACCTTTATTGCCAAAAATAGTTATTTCAAATCATACTGGGACCAAAACCAAAGAAATTTTTTTACAAGGACCAAAACCAAAATTCGCTCATTTTGCATGGACCCAAAACATATTTAACCCCTTAATTTTCCATAACTTGCTTTGTATAGATGATCTTCTATGCAAAGAAGATGGATATAATAAAAAAAGAAGTATCCTGGAAAGAAAACAAAAAAAATGTCCAAAATACATGTATGTCTATTAAAAATGTATTTTTTTAAATTTATACTCCAATACTTCACCTATTTCAATACTTCACTATGTATCCTTATATTTTTCTATTTCCTCTGCCTAATTCTCTTTCACAAATTCAGATTTGCTTGAGTTTTTGTTAATTATTCTTGATCCCTGTTATCAATGACCAATATGGATAATTTTGATTGGTTTAGTCCAATGAGAAATTTTAAGCAACCTAATTGATGTATGTTTTCAGATGTAATATTTGCACTTCAAAAATAGACTGAACTTGATTTTCATATACACATGTATTTGTGTCAACTTCTTAGTATCTAATAACAATGAAATAGATGAACGGATTTAGTATATACTAACTTATCAGTGTATAAACATTCCATTTATTAACACGTGTAAAAATCAACACGACCCGTATGAATGCATGGGTATCGTATCTTAGGCAAGATCATTGTATCCAAGATATTCTTTGTAGATTTTATAAAATTTGATCCAAGCCCTTTGTATATATGCAACCTCAGGGATGGATCTACATGTATATTAGGAGGGGCCTTGGCCCCTGCTTCTGAAAAATTAGTTATTAGGAAGGCGGTCTCCAAAAAAGCTTTCCGTGAATATATAATATATCCAAAAATTCCATCCGGATCAAAAGTTATGGTCGTTCAAAGAGTTGTCGATCATTTTGGATTTTAGTTACCTGTCATGTCCAAAAAATCATCAACAGGACGCATCCAATGCGATTTTGGATGCATGTTGAACCCTGGTGATGGGTGCAAGGGCGGAGGGATGAGCGTCTACTTAGAGTGGCTAGATTATCATGTATATTGGTAGATTACTCATATAATTATATGAAATTCGGGAGGTGTGTGCGTGTGTGTGTGTGTATAGTTGGCCCCTCCTATCATTTAAGTCTGGTTCCGTCCCTGTGCAACCTTGATAACCATAGGGCCATGTAATTTTGAATTATATGTATAGGTCTTTGAACTTATAAATTATAGATAGTCTTGTAGAGGCACACTGCTGATGGGTTATTATGATTGAGAATGAAAAATACCGAGCTAAGAGCATTTTTATGGACTCATAAAGCAACAGTCAATTCTTGGACATCATCTTTCATTTTGTAATGATAAAACCTGACTTTGAACTTCTAGCTTATGCATTGTTGTCATTTTTTGAGGATCTTTATTCAATTTTTTTAACGGTATAAAACAACAAATCTTTATTATTGTTTCTTTTATGTACGATTTTGGAATGACCCATACAATTTTAAGTAGGGTTCTGTCATTTTCTGCATGCCCACAATCGTGGTTATATAGGATAAGGAATATGAGATGCATTTTTGGTGAAAAAATTGTCTTAATATTAACGTCATTGTGATGTTAACATCTCACTTATGAACTTATTCACTTTTAATCTCCTCAAGACACTACAAGACAGGTTTTGATGAATGCTCTAGGTGTGGTGGTTATTGACGATCGTGAATCCAATCATTTTCATACTCCAATAGAAGTGATTATTGCTGACATTTTACTTAATATATTGGATTGTAAGAATATGAGTTTGACTTCATAAAGCATACACTGTAGCAATTTTTTTTAAGGAGCGGTCTCTAAGAAAAATTAGAGCAGGCGAATATTTTTTGTTTATTATTATTCCATGTTGAACTCAAATAAAAGTTATTCATGCTGCAATTTTAAAATTAATATAATAGCTGCTTTGCCAAAACGAAAAAATTAATGTATAATATTAAGTAAATACTTAATTTAGTTAATTATTTATACAGGTGGTTTTAGAACATGCATAAAAATGAAGGCAACCCGTACAAATGCAGGAGCACCATACTAATGATATATAATATTACATTTTATTTTGCATTTTCTAGCATTAATATGCTTGTAAAATATTAAATTAAACTTAAAAATAATTTGAGCAATGATTAATTCATCAAAAAAAATTAATTCATAAAAAAAATTAATTCATCAAATTTTTTTTTTGAGCAGTGATTAGATAAAAAAAAGCAAACTATAAATGAGTCGAACGAGCCAAAATTTTGCTTCATATTTTTAAACAAGATAAGTTCAAGCTTTAGATTTGTTTCATTTAATTAAATGAGTTAAACTTAAGCAACTTTTTTTCACAAGCTAAACCTAAGTATCAAATCCCAACTTATCTATGCTAGTTTACACATCTGAATAAACATTCCAACTTAAATATGTTCGACAACAATTAATTTTGGAGTGTTGCTATTTGGTTTGATGGCTCCCTTGAACAAATTCGACGAAACTAGAATACGCCAATCACACAGCCCATGTCAATCTTTAAATTAAGAAGAGAGAGAAAAATAAGGACATCACATAATTGTAATCCACCAATCACTGCATAGTACGAA
Organism: Echinosophora koreensis; assembly: GCA_035048595.1. Classification (NCBI taxonomy): domain Eukaryota; kingdom Viridiplantae; phylum Streptophyta; class Magnoliopsida; order Fabales; family Fabaceae; genus Echinosophora; species Echinosophora koreensis. Next base: position 3,522,556 of record JAPCYP010000016.1, on the reverse strand, counting down.
TTTCGTCTCATACTGTGCAACATTTTCCTTAATCTTGATATATGTGATTATATTAAATAAAAAAATTGGTATTATTGGATAGCAGTCCTTGTCTCCTCTTGAAATCAAAGAAGAAAGGATGTGATATCAAAAAAGTTCTTGTCTCCTCTTCATATATTTTAGCATTTTTTTAATAGTTAATTCAGATCTGTTAAATGTTTGTCCAAGTCTATACAAATATATTGTTATGTTATATATCTAATTGGTTTGTTCATATCTATACAAACCAAACAGAATGGGAGAACGAGAGAAGAGAAAAGCAGTCATTGGGTGCAACTCCCACTGAAACCGCCTGACAGTGTTTTTTTGGGGGTGGGGGTGGGGGTGGGGGTGGGGGGTGCATGAGTCTTTTTCAGGGAGAATTTGTTGGGGGCTCAAGAGCCTATGCCAAGGAGACAAAAGGTTGACTTGTTGGCTAATAAGATTTTTTTTTTTTAATAATAATGTTATAGGTATGAAGTATCCACAAGAGTCAAGATATTTAAAATTAAATGGGATAATAAATTAATAATAATATAAAAATATATAATTAATTGATAATATCAAAAGTCTTTAAACTAATAATGTATTATAATTGATTATTTACTTTAATAGCATTTTAGACAATAGAGATTTTTAAATCTACTTTAAAGATAAGTTGTAATACACCATTTACAATATTCCCTGTGTTGATTTCTAATATGAAAATGTTTAACTATGGATTTTGGATGAGGGAGAAGCCAGCTAAGGGCCAGAATGCACACGTGTGGGACATGGGACTTGGACATGACATACATCGGATTAAATATATGGGGCCACAACCAGTCAACCACAGCCACAACAACACGAGCGGTTGTGACTTTCTGTGTATGTATTCGTGGGCATGGCCCATGGGGTTTGGGCCTCCTTCTCCTACTACTTTATTTTGGAGCAAGTCTATGTCATTATCAGTTGTTTTCTTTTCCACTTACACTTCTAGAAGGGTATATTTAATATTGAATATCGTATTTTGTATTGTGACAATAAACACTCCTTTAATTTATTCAAGTCTTATCTTATTGCTTCTAAATTTGTAGTAATCTCTCATGTTTTGTATTTTCCGGTAACCATTTATTAAAATCATTTTCAAATATTATACTTATTTTTATTTAATATGTCTTTGCATGAGTATAATTCCAAAAAATACAAATTAATTAGTATAATTTATATGAAAAGACATTTAATCATCTAGACAACTTTTAAAAGACTATATGATGTAGATAACATACTATTGCCGTGTGTTTTTCACGAAATGATATTATTGTTTTTTGTTTGTCAAACGAAAAATAGTAGTCTAGAAGAAATATTTCATAGCAATGAGGACTGAGGAGAACGAAAATAAATAAAAAAAACTTTTCCTTGCCCCGGTAGGTAACATCCACAATAACGACAAGATAACATTATTACACGGAGATTGAAAAACACCACATGGGTAGTTCATTTCTAAATTGTTGTTTAGAATTTTATTTATAACAAAGCAATCCTAATTGTAAGTGGCAAAGTGTTATGTGTATGCAATTGTTACCACCCAATAATATGCAAATCAAAACTTAACACCTTAGTAGATGTGAAGGGGCAGGGTATTGAAGCATAGTTAGTCTTAATAATAAGGTTGATTGGTATTGGAGCTATGTGGTATGTGCAACATTAAGGCATGGCTTTATTAAAAAAGGAGAAAGATGTTTTGAGGCATGCTTAACAACAGTAAAACTTTTAACACAGAACAGTGATTGGGACCCTCCCTGGGGGGGCCGTTTTAGATGGCCGCCAAGAAAATATCGACAAAGGATAAGTGGATAAAGAAGTAAAGATCGGAAAAGATTAATACCAAACATAACAATGGTAAGCCTTCTCTCTCTCTCTCTCTCTCTCTCTCTCTCTCTCTCTCTCTCTCTCTCCCTCCCTCCCTCTTGCATAATCCTCAATTGCAATTTTTATCTTTTTTGAGGTGTTAGTGCTTTTCATGATGGTGTTTCGAGGACCAGACAAAACAGGCTTACTCAAAGGGAACATCAAAAAGTAAAAACTTATAAAATAAAGCAGTACACTAATTAGAGACAACTAATTATTTATCTATTAAGCTTTGTTGCAATGAGAAAATCTTGTAAATATCTCTTTAATACTGTTCCGAAGTTGGAATCAGGGTAAGGTACAAGTGAATACCTTAGACTATGGTGAGTATGTGTTGAGACTGGACGATGGCTCTCTTTCTTTTGGATCGGGAGGGGTCCTTTTATGGATGGAGATTCCATGCAGTCACATATATATCTCTCTCTCTATAGTTGTATTTTTGTTATTTTTTTTTGGACAAAGCAAATCAAGGATTGAAAGTGTGAGAGAAACAAATTTAATGATGGGAGAGTGACTAGCTAACTGCGTGAATGTGTGGATTCTGTGACTCGATGAAAATCGGGTTCGTCCCTCTATGGCCCCCCTTCTAAAAGATTCGGTTATGGTGGCCTTTTGTGCTAGTAGGCTATCGTGACTAGGTTAGGGACATTTGGATCATAAGGTGTTGCATGTCTTTGTATGAGATGAGATTGGGTGCCCACATGAACAAATCCTATTCAATCCCATAATCGAAATGAATTTACACTTCTATCGTTTACCAAATCTAGTAATTGGAATTAATTAATTATGGATTTATGGAGTCTATAATTGTTCGTTAGAGGGGTCTGCAAGGTTTAACATGACTTGAAAATAGTTCAATTTTAATACGGGGCAATTCATTTGTACTTAAATCTAACTCATTCATGATGATCAAGTTGAAATCAGACCGATCAAATAATATGACATAATAATATATAAATTTAGATATTATTGATGGTTAAATTATAAAAATAAAGAAGTAATTAATAATTAAAATTAAAATATATTTTATAATATATATATTTAAATAAATAATAGCATTAAAATTATTTTATCATGCTATATAAAATGTAAAAAAATAAAATAAAAAAGTTTTATGACTTATGTTTAATAAAAAAAAATACCAATTTTAAAATAATGTATGATATTTCTCAATGTGATGTTTTATTGTCAATCCAAAATATTATTAATGTTGGATTGATGTTGGGACGAGAATATATTGTCTCATTTTGATACACCATATCCTATTCCCGTGAGTCATATCAAGCCACATATTATAACTTTTTAAAATTATAATAAATTTCAACTTATATGACAAGATGTGATTGATAGGGACAATATGTGATACATCAAAATGGGACAGGGACAGCAGATTCTAATCCACGTTTAACTTAACTCCCAATAATCCAAATACACTTCCGAACCCTAATGAAAAACACTTTAATGTAATAATTTCTAAGATTCAAACTGATTATAATTAACAAAAGAAATTAGTTGAAGGAATCAAGCATATTGAACATCCTTAGTCAGGCGAAGCCAACAAATGAAGTGAAAGGCTAGCAAGAAACAAGGATGTCCCTCCACTGGCCACACAACATTGAATTATTCTTAATCTACTATTAATTAATTATGAGATCACCCGTGACATCATATTCTCCCAATTGATCCAACCATAGGACTGTCACATACGTGGCAACATCTTCACCGCCCAATGTTCCCTTAACACACCACCACTCTCCATTCACCCAAATCCACACATGTTTCTCAATCTCAGTTTGTCAAATACATAGTTTCAGTTTCTGAACTCAGGTCAGAAAAGCACACAGCTGAAATCAACTGATTCTGAAGGTTGCTGCTAAGGGTATTCATGACAAGTAGTGGTGTTATGGAAGCAGAGAGAGACAAGTACAGCATGATTAATTTTGAAGAAACGGAGTTGAGACTGGGATTGCCTCTGAGTGCAAATGAAGGTGGCGAATCATCCACGCTCAAGAACAACAACACTAGTTGTAGTGGCTTTACTGCAGGAAAGAGATGTTTTTCGGAGACAAACAACACACGTGTTGATTTGAAGCTTAATCTTTCATCAAATAATGTTTTGGTCTCTACCCATAAGGCTAAAGAGAAGAACACTGCTACTACTAGTGCTACTTCTAATGCTAATGACCCAGCAAAACCACCTGCCAAGTTAGTTCTCTTCTCCCTTCCTTTCTTTCATATCATTTTTATCTGTTTCTCTCTGTGCTGCTGTTTTTATTGTTAGCTTTAATTTTTAATATTGTTGCATGTGAAAACTGGGTAGTATTATGTCAATTTTTAATCTATCAATTTTGATTTTTAAGAATGTGATAATAAATTTCAATTATATATACAATTGTACATCAGAAGTTCTCTAATCATTACATAACAATTTAAAGATGTTTTATTTTCTTTTAATCTCGATCAATCAAATAAGATTTAATGATCACGATTATCGTACTCTCTTTATTATCATCACATGATGTGTTGGCAAAGATAAGGGCATATATAATGAAAATCCTTCTAATTTTAAGAAGGTGAACATAATAAATCTTGATTTATATATATATGAATAATTAAGATTAAAAGCTTTTTTTAAGCAAAATTAAGATCGAAAGTTTTTTAGTGATTATATGATTATTTTAAAAAAATCATATATATTTATCTTTTAAATAAAAATTATTTTTCACTATAATAAAGTGTTTGGCTCCTGTATATATAATTGAAAAAACAAAGCTAGTAGGACAGATCATGGTTTTATGATATTAGTACCACAAATTCAACGAAGTTGGTTCATGTTGACCTTGTTTAGAGATTTCAAAAGTTGTGAAGGAGGGGGGGATTCTTATTTTGGGGTTTAACAACGCTTTGATCCATTGACCATTGAGCTTTTCAATTGAACAAGATAACACAAGTCACTTTCAGGCTGCTAGTGGTTAATTATTGACTAAGTTCATTCTCAGAACAGAACTTGATATTTGGATCTGGCACAAAGTTAATAAAATTTGTGCACCACAGTAGCGTACCTAATTAGATATTGGTTTTCGATCTAAATTGTTACATTATCATATATCATGCATATATAAAACTGAAATGAATATATTGCATGAAAATACAAATAATCTTCGATAAGAAAAATTATCAATTGCAAACGCATGATGTATATAGTAGATAAGAATGATTTCTTTTCTATCTTTTTCTTTTGGTTGGATTATCTATTATTATGTAATTAAGTAATAAGTAATGGATCATGCTAACGAGTATTCTTAGGACACTCTTTATGATACCAAGAAAAACAAGTTTTCATTTGAAAAACCAAACATTTCACTTATTCAAATATTGAATACACCAAATTCTTATATAAACTTTCTTTTCTTGATTCTTTAAAGGGTGCCCTAACAACGACAATATATTATGTATATTAGCCATCCGGATTTAGAGGTGAAAAGGAAAATGTCATCCAGATTTTGAGCAAGAAATTAAAAGGAATTGGGTGGACCAGAAATTGGACGGTAAACAGGTTGTGTTGGATTTCTTTAGCCGATGGCACGGTTCATTGTCGGGTATTCCGTGGAAAAGGACAAGGCACATGGAATCTTTCTTTTTCACAACCAACCAACCATGTCTCAGTCTCCAACCAGCCAAAGAAAAAAGGGAAAAGTGAAAAGGATAGTCCACACGCGTCCTGTCATCTAACACAATACACAACACAACCCATTTCCCTCCAACTCCTCAATTATTATTATTATTATGATCATCATCATTTTAATCACAAAGTCGAATAACCAATAATCCAAAAATGATTTGTCATAGTAGAAGTGAATTGTGTATGCAGGTAAGAGTTTTAGTTAGTCATCGTCATGACCCGAGGATTGGTCTCATAATTTTGTCTATAAGAATACCTTATTAATGACAAAAAATGTCTGATAGCAAATTATGTGGTGATTAGTACCCAAATTAACTATATTCTATATTTATTTAAATAAAACTCATAATTTATATTAAAGAATATTAATAGCATGTTCTTTTATTTATTTTTTTATATTTTTGGATTGAATCACATCTCATGCTCTTGTATTTTATAGACAAATATTAATTAGTACTTAGAACACCAGTTAAGAAATCAAAAACAAAATTTTGTATATATTTATTTAATACATTGAATATTCGAAAGTTATATTTCCAATAAAATTTTCGTTCTTTAGATTTCTTAACTCTGAAGTTGAAGGAGGATGATTATTTACTCATGCAATTAAATTAACGTTGTATTTGCAGGGCACAAGTGGTGGGTTGGCCACCAGTCCGATCTTCCAGAAAGAACATTGTTAACGTTCAACGGAGCAACAAGGATGTTGAAGCAGAAAAGGGCACCACAACCAGCACCAGCAGCAGTGGCAACGTGGGCGCATCTTTTGTGAAGGTAAGCATGGACGGTGCACCTTATTTACGCAAGGTGGACTTGAAGTTGTACAAGAGCTACCAAGAGCTGTCAGATGCACTGGCTAATATGTTCAGTTCATTCACCATTAACAAGTGTGGATCCCAAGGCATGAAGGACTTCATGAATGAGAGAAAATTGATAGATCTTTTGAATGGTTCTGATTATGTACCAACCTATGAAGACAAAGATGGAGACTGGATGCTTGTAGGGGACGTACCCTGGGGGTGAGTCTTCATTATCAACCTGATCATTTTGGTTTTTCTCTAATCACAATCACATTATTTAATGGTTAAACTAATCATATAGTCTCTATAATAACACTAAATTTGAATTCGGTTTTTATATATGAAACTTTTGAAATCAATCGTTATATGTACAATTATTTTTAATTTGGTCATTATCATTTAATGGTCTTATACTTTGTTTGTTGGAATTAAAATATAGGGATCAAATTGAAAATGATTACCACGTGAAAGGACAAAATTCAAAAAAAAAATTCATGTATGTGGTAATCATTTTCATTTTACTCTTTATACGTGGCAATCATTTTGAATTTGGTCCATATATATGATAATCATTTTGAATTTGATTCCTGTATTTTAAGTAATTAACTCTAACAAACCATGTTTTAATGCAATAAACGACGATGGTCAAAGTAAAAATAATTATATATAAGGACAAATTTAAAAAAAAAATAATGTTAAGAAACCAAATGTAAAATTAATATCGCCATAGAGACCAAATGATCGATTAATTTAAAATTAATTAATTAATGCCACCCAAATGAATTTTAACTTGAATGTTTGAGTGAATTCTGAAATTGTTATTTTAGAAAGGAATTTACCTACCTATATCGATATTATAAGAGTACATTTTACATCGATGTAAATTCATTCTCTCTCTCTCTATATATATATATATATATATATATATATGTATTTGACTGTCTCTGTATATAGATTTGATGCTTACTAACTGAGATAAATGCACAGAATGTTCGTGGAATCATGCAAGCGCCTGCGTATAATGAAAGGATCTGAGGCAATCGGGTTAGGTTAGTGATCCAAATTAAGTTTCAAACAACAAAAGATCTTATATATGTTAATTGATTAATGTGTATTGACCGTAATTGTTTACTTCTGTTTTACAGCACCAAGAGCAGTGGAAAAGTGCAAGAACAGAAGCTGAAGTCAAATTTTCGAATTCCGCGTTCCACAACAATCTGCTTGGTTGCTGGTCAGCGTCCCAGCAAATGGAAGCAAATACAGGAGCCTAGTTATATAATGTCTTGTACTAATTTTTTTCTTTGTAATTTTCTTGTATATCTAATATATATGAGATGATAGTTGAATTTTCTTAGGGACAAGAAATAATAGAGTATGTTTATACGAGTCCGTTATCGTTTATAAGAAGAAAAAAAATCTGACATTGTCTATCTATCATTGTTGCTAAAAAAAAAATCTATCATTGTTCGTTGGTATGATGGTTTTGCTCCGAGATCTTAGAAGTTATTTTGGATTTTCCCTAACCTGAGCCGAGTGGAAAAAATACATTTAAAGAATAAAGTTCTTTTATTTTTTTTATTCATAAAAGTTGAATACAAAACTTCGATTAAGAAAAATTGAGTTCCTTATCACTCAAATTAAGAGGGGTTTGTTGATATGCTTGTTATCATAGGATCAACATATATGTATATACTTTAAAGGTATTGATTTTAGGAAAAGTTTTTTTCTTGAACATGTTAAATGGAGGATACATATCACTTGTTTTAAAAATGATGTATTATTTCTTGTCTTATCCAATTAGCTAGATCGTGACACTTAAAAAATTAATTATTATTTATTTTAAATTTGTCATTTTTAAATGACACATTGTAATTGGATGAGATAGGAAAGTAGTACATGCACAAGTATGAGTGTTGAGATATCATATTTCAAAAATGTTAAAATGTAGTAAAGAGTTACGAAGAAAATGTATTTTTTATTTTTTATATTTTATTAACCATTTATTGAATTGTGGAATGTGATTGGTCATTGATCATTTCGTCCCTTTTCATACCAATCATATTCGTATTAAATAGCATTATGTTGCGTATTTTAAAGGGAAACAGATGTATATTATCAATTGGAAAATGATTTTTGACCAAGTAAATAAGTACAATACAGTGCCCCTTAAAGTAAGTGGGAGATGGAGATCAACATATACATTGTCACATACGGTGTCCACAATTTGATGTTAATAACATATATGTATCAATTTTAGTAGTACAATTAGGGAGTTATTAATTTTACTATGTTTGGTCTTGCAAGCCCTAAGCAATATATGACTGTCACGCACAAGACAGCGTGCCTTATCTGTCAAATTATTTAGGAGTAGGGTATGTTTGGTTGAGGAAGCAAATACATAATATGCATGAATGTGATATGGTGGAGGGCCAGACAAGACCATGTGCTTCATCCAGCAGCCTTTAATTGAGGGTTCCACTAATTTATTCACATGTCCCCTCTTTCTTTCTTGTGGTCCTCCTTCCTTGTCTCATCTCAACATCTCTTTGGAAACTATTTCTTGTGAGATTACATAGTACCAAAGCAAATATATTGTGCTCATAAAAAAGAGGAAATATATTATCAAAATGAAAATTTAGGGTGAACACGACTTAAAGCAGACACCAGGATATGGATAATCGCCTAACCTGTTGAAACCTTACTTTTCAGATATTGTAGTGCAATCTAATTACTGACACAAGATTTGGATGGAACGAGGACTCCTTAGATTTCATCCTTATCCAATTTGGATAGTGCAATCTATTGCAACCTTATCTAATTATTATCGGAGAAGTAATTTTTTTAGTTCTGTTATTTGAATTAATACTTAAAATATGATACATTTTTTTTATAGCAAAATGATTAAGTTACCATAAATTTATTAAACATAAGAAAAATAAAGAAAACAAAATCACAAGGCACATAAATCAAAACCCATGCAAAAAACAAAACTAACATTTCATTGATATATATGTATGTTAATATAGCAATATGTGCATTGGATCTCACACAGATATATTGTATTTGAGGTATAAAAAAATTCATTTTTTTTTTTTAAGTTTGTGCTATAGCTAGGTTTAGTATATCATTTTGTTTTTTTTTTTTATTCTCATCCTTTTTGGTACTATAAAGGCTACATAAAAAAATTAATATATGATTGGATAATTATCTAATTATCGACTTTCTTTTTTTTTTCTTTTTGGGTAAATTACATTTACATTCCTTGAGTTTTATAAAATAATAATTCACTCTATTCTTAAACAAAAATAAATAATAGTTTACCACGATTAAATTTGCTATAAAAATACAATTTTTTAAGTTACCATAGTTAATGTAGCTAAAACAAATACATTTTTTATTAAAAATCTTCTTTAATTATTGCAGTCTGTTATTATTGGATCAAGGTTGAAGGTGTGGCATTAATGGGAGTTGTATATCGGTATTAAAGTCACAAAAGGTGAAACTTTTCATGATGTAACCTACAAATCCACTTTGATTTCACGTGGAAAGTCAGACAGTCGTGCCACCACTTTGCCAGAGCTTCATTGCTACAGCTACACCACCACCTTGCCAATGCCACAACAATGTCGTTATCCTATGGAGAGGCCCATATTTATACTGATGTGTTATTCTGTGATAACTAGCGAGAAAGCTCTCAACAGAGAGGCCCATATTGCTATCCTATTGCTAACTGAATTGGGCCCAATATTATGGGCTTGTCTTCGGATATTACCCCCCCCCCCCTGAGGGTTGGAAGATGCTAAGCAACCCCAACTTGGAAAGGAATTGACCAAACAGTTTGGGAAGCAAACTTTTGGTAAACAAATCAGCAAGTTGATCAACCTAGGGAATAGGGAGAAGCTTCATGAGACCAGAGGAGACACGCTCGAGGACAACATGACAATCGATGTCCAAGTGCATGGTACGCTCGTGGAAAACAGGATTGGCCGCAATGTGTAAGGCACTCTTGTTGTCACAATAGAGGACAACGGACTTGGAACCATGAACACCAAGATCACGGAGAAGGAATGTCAACCACTGAAGCTCACAAGAAGCAGTAGCAAGAGCACGGTACTCTGCTTCAGAAGAGGACCGAGCAACCGTGACTTGCTTCTTAGATTTCCAGCTCACAAGAGAGTGCCCAAGGAAGAAACAGAACCCGCTAATGGAGCGGCGGGTATCAGGACAGCCTCCCCAGTCCGCATCACTGAAGCCAAGTAAGTGACGGGAGGAGTCATGCGGGAAGAACAAGCCTTGCCCAGGAGAGCCCTTCAGGTAATGAAGGAGACGCTGCGCAGCCCAAAAGTGCAAGTTGGTAGGAGTAGAGAGGAATTGACTCAGTTGTTGAGTAGCAAAAGAAATATCAGGCCGAGTCGTGGTCAACTAGAGGAGGCGACCAACTAAGCGACGATAACTAGGCACAACATGATAAGAACCACTCTGATCTTGGAACAAATGGGAACCGGGGTCCAAGGGGGTGCTGACTGGTTTGCAACCGAGCAACCCAGAATCTGTGAGAATATCGATACAGTATTGGCGTTGGCAAAGAGAGATACCACGAGTAGAATGAGCAACTTAAGTAACCCAAGATCTTTGATGCCAAAAGCAGAATGAAGAGTGGTTTTAAGAGAATAAAACTCTATAAGTGCAGTGCCAGCCAAAACAATGTCATCCACGTACACAATGAGAGCAGTAAAATCAGAATCAGCGCGCTTAGTGAAAAGAGAATGGTCCGAAGAGGCTTGTGTGTAACCACAATCAAGGAGAAGAGCAGAGAGCCTCTCAAACCAGCTCCTGCTAGCTTGCTTCAATCCATATAGCGATTTCAAGAGTTTGCAAACCTTGTTGGGAGGAGCATTCGGAAAACCTTGCGGGATGACCATGTACATAGTTTCATTAAGCTCGCCATGAAGGAAGGCATTGTTCACGTCTAATTGGTGAACATGCCAATTGTGTATGGAAGCCAAGGCAAGGACTAGCCGCACAGTAGTGATCTTTGCCACCGGGGAAAATGTATCAAAATAATCCAGGCCCTCGGTTTGAGTGTATCCCTTGGCGACTAAACGAGCTTTCAACCTCTCAATTGAACCATCGGACTTTCTTTTGACCTTGTAAACCCATTTGTTACCAATGGGGGTTACTCCTAGAGGCAAATCAACCAAGCACCAAGTGTGATTGGCCTCTAAGGCTTTAATTTCTACTTGCATGGCATCCACCCAGCAAGAAAGCTTGCTGGCCTCAATAAAATTCTTGGGTTCGGTCAAGGAATGAAGGGATAGTGTGTAGGATTTGTGGCTGGGAGAGAGGTTGTCATAGGTAAGGTAGGTGGAAATGGGATGTGCTGTGGAAGAATGGGAAGAAATAGAGTTGCAAATGTAATCAGTGAGGTGGGAAGGAGCTTTAATGGTATGACTGGACTTCCTAAGAGGCAGAGGAGAAAGGTCATTAGAGATGGTGATGGGTGGGTCAGGGATGGGAGTGGTAGGAAATGATAAGGTGGGAGAAGTGTCAAGATACTGCCAGGGTGGGGGAGAAGATTGGACTGAAGTGTATAGAAAAGTCAACTCATGGAATTAAGCATCTCTGGAAATATGAATGCCTTGAGTGGCTAAATCAAGAGTAATATAGCCCTTAATCCCGGCCTTGTAACCAATGAAAACACATCTCCTACTCCTCGGGTCAAACTTGCTTTAGGAATTGAGTGTGTAGAGATAAAGCACAAGCATCCAAAAGATATCAAATTTGATAGATCAGGCGGATAACCATGCAGCAACTCAAAGGGGATCTTGTAATCAAGGACTTTAGAAGGGACTCGATTGATTATGTAGACATCATGTTGAATAGCATAACACCAATATTTCTTAGGCAATTTGGACTGAAAAAGGAGAGCCTATGCCACATTCAGAATATGCTGGTGCTTCCTCTCAACTCTAGCATTTTGTTGAGGGGTTGCCACACAGCTACGTTGGTGTAGAATACCCTTGGAAGCATAAAAGTCTGGAAGATGAAATTCTAGACCGTTATCAGTCCGCAACTGTTTTACATTAGCTCCAAATTGTGTCTTGATCATTAGAATAAAACTCAACATGTTTTTGAACCTCAAACTTGCCCTTCAACAGCACAACCCATGTGAATCTGCTAAAATCGTCCACTATGGTGAGGAAATAACGATGCTGATGCACAAAAGTAATAGAATATAGCCCCCAAATATCTAGATGTAACAAGTCAAAAGCATGCAAAGCTCTACTCTTACTCACAGGAAAACTTGTTCGCCTTTTTTGTTTCACAAAATGACATATATCACATACACCAGTTTTGTGAACATGAATATAAGGAATTTGTTTAGCTAACTGTTCTACTAGGGGCACAGAAGCAGGGCCAAAAATCTTGATGTCCTGGAAGGTCCATATGGTATAAACCATCTATCAACTTGGCAGAACCAATCATCCTCTTCCACATACCCTGAATCACACACGTATCGTGACAAAAAAGGAATGAGCAACTCATTGTCTTGGTGATCTTAGATATGGAGAGTATATTGAAAGTAAATGCAGGTAGATATAAAACATCCTTCAACAAAACTGAACCATTGAGCAATACTTCTCCTGAGATATCAGTCTTAGTTGATGAACCATTAGGCATCTGAACAGAAATAGGAGCTATGTGCTTATAATTAAGGAACCAAGATAAAGAGCAACATATATGATCGGATGCACCAGAATCTACTATCCAAATGTTCTGATTTCTGCTAACTGAGCCACAAAATATGAAATTAATACCTGCATGGGCAGTGTCAGAGGAAGGAGAAGATATGCGGCAGGAAATTGCATTGTTCACAGAATGGTGTTCAGCTGGTTCCTTAGCAAATGTGTTCCTTAGTAGCAACATTTGAGCTTTGTACTCTTCTTGAGTCAAGGTACCAGGTGATGGATCCTTTACAGAGACTATGTCATCTGGTTTTGCATCATATTCCTCAGTATTTACAGCATTGCTCGCGGCACTAATAGGACCAGTGTTGCCTCCTTTAAAACGAAATCCAGGAGGGAAACCGTGTTTCTTATAACATGTATCTACAGTGTGTCCTAGACGACCACAATAGGTGCAGACTTTACTGTTATATCCTCTTCCTCTTCCATATCCTTGAAATCTTTTGCTATCAATGGCATTAACTAACGCCTGAGACTCACTCTCCTCATAATACAAGGCATTCTGCCTTTCAAACTGAGTAACCATTGAGAAGGCTCAATTAAGAGGAGGCAATGGATCCATTAACAGTATTCACTAGTGCAATAAGTGCTTTTTACGTCAGTCAAAATTGATTTTACACGTCAGAATAATGTGTGACGTAAATACAGCTGACGTTAATAGTTAATATTTTAACGTCAGTTGTTTAAATAACTGACGTTAAAAGTAAGACTATTAACGTCAATTGTTTAATAAAACTGACGTTAATAGTGTAAAACTAACCTCAATTGTATTAATGAAATGACGTCAATAGTTTTATTTTTAACGTTAGTTGTATTAAACAACTGACGTTAATAGAGTATCTTTTTTTAAAAAAAATACTATTGACGTCAGTTGTTTGAAACAACTGACGTTAAGAGATTTATTTATCTTTTAAAAAATTCGATTTTAAAATAACACTACCCCCAGCTGTCACTGCATTTAGTAAACATCCCAGCAACACAGAATATTGTTACAGAATTGCAAACACTCAACTTTGGCAAAAATAGGGTCTCATAAAGTGTACCTTTAAATTTTATTACTAAAAGAAAAGAAATATACAAAGGAACAATGGGGGGACTTAAAACCAAAACCCATGTATAGGAAAAATATAACTATCTACAAGTATACATATAGAAATTTTACCCTCTAATGTCTAAAAACAAAACTACCAATATCTAAGTATATATAAATGTTAGTCTCTAAAAAGTCTACAAACAAAACTACTCATCTAAGTATTCAGGAGGTATTTTCTCAATTCTTTTTTCAGCAGCATACTTGAAGAAGAATTCTGCCAAGCGCATCCTCAAGTCTCTAAACTCATCTTTATGAAGAGGCGATTGGTCGTTAAATGCCTACACACGTTCAAATAATAACAATAACATTAACGCAAGTCATCACCAAAACTATAATATACTCCCTCTGGTCCTATATATAAGAGGCAAAACCCTAAAACACACAGACCAAGGAAATGCATTGAAATAAGCTATTTGTAATTAATATTCATATAAATTTACAAATTTAACCCTTCAATAATTAATGAACAAACCTACTTGTATTGAAAGTTATATTGTCTCGTAAATATAAACCCTATTATAAATAAGGGTAAAATTGGAAATGACCATTTAATATTTGTCAAAATACATGCATGTCTCTTATATTTTGGACCCAAAAAAAGTAGTCATTTGCCTCTTATATTAAGGACCGGAGGTAGTATAATTTAATAAGTTGTTTAAATATTACCTTATTCCATCCCTCCATAATAGATGCGGAGACTATGTTTAGCATATGATGCATCACATAATAGCCGCACGACCACCCGTCAATTTGAAATCGAGACTACAAAAGAAATTAAATTCAATGTCAGTTAAATATACATATAAATTAGTAATTATAATATTAATTATTTGATAAATAAACTACCAAACCTTGAGGATGATCCATTCACGATTTCTTTTAGCCTTGGAAGTCATACTTCTCCCGTTGGCTCAACTTATGCTACTCGCCTTCAGCGCGCTATCATAAACAAATAATCATGTCAATTAACAAATTCATCACGTGTGTAATAAAATAAAAGTAACTGATCTTAAAGCTTAAATTAAATTGAAGATGAGTTACTTACGTATTAACAGCTTCCATCACCTCCTGTGGGGGGGTTTTGGAAGAGAGAGCAGAAGAATATGACAGTATGCCTAGACGGATGAAGTACGAGCAACTGCCAATGATTATTCATACAGTAGGGAGCCAGATATAATTCTTTCCGATTGTCTCCCATCAAGTTCCCTATGTATTTACTTAATTTATCGCCGTTGGCAATGAATTGAGGCAGAAGGACTGACGGATCTAAGAAGCCATATAGTAATTTGGAGCCCTTATCAACCTGAAGACGTGTCAGATACCTGAGATATGAAAAGGTCGACGATGTTAATTACATAATATATATATATATATATATATATATATATATTGAAATTAAAATAAATTATAAAATGGAAAAATACCAAAATTAAATAAGTTATAAAATTAAAGTTAACTTACGTGCACCAGAGACTCACAACCGTGCTGGCTAGCCACACGTTATCTGTGCAGGCGTGCCGAGATCATCACCACAGAAGACAAATATCCTCTCTTTATCTGGGCGTGCCACCCATCCATCGTGTTCCAATGGACATTCAAAAACCTCCAACGCATAATTCTCACCAAGTGAGAACAAACAAGTGAAGGGTGATAGTGACACCGACGCCGACTTGGCCTTCTATTTAGAAAAATAAAATATACCAGTTGTTGATAATTAAAAAAAACACAAGTAATTAATTGACTAATTTGGACATTAATAATCAATACATACCTTCGTTGCCAACTCGAGCTCACGCCGTTTGTTTTCCAACTCAAGCGCACGCCTTTGCATTTCCAAGTCAAGCTCACGGCGTTGGACTTCCAACTCCCGTTCCCTAGCTGCCAAGTCATCCTCCTCCTCATGTGCCCTACTATAACTCTCTTTTGTGCTCACATGTGAAGGGTTGGCAGGTCCTGCGGTGTCCTGTGATGAACCGACAGAGGAAAGCTCCCTAGCAAGCACCTGCTTGAATTCTGGGTTGGAGAGGATGCTTTTCATTAGATGTGTAGTAATAGCAGGGTTCGAGATGAGCTGCTGTGTCATGGATTCCAAAATCGAGGCCTCATCGACGACCTGCTTTCACGAAGCAGACTTGCCATAATATTATTTGATGGTCAAGTTCCTAGGAACACCGATAACCCGACCAGGATGGTCTTTCTTGCCTAGAGTAGTCATCAAGACATCCCGGCGTCCAGAAGGGACGAATGAGCCCTGGGAGCATTTTTCTTTAAGATCCATCTACAATGAAGAAATGAAAAAATGTGTAAGTGAAAAGTGTTAAAAATATCTATACAAATATCAATTGAAATGCAGTTAATTATTTACTTACAATCTTATCTGCCACTTCGCGAGTGGCTTCAGCTTTAAAAGATCCCGTCTTTGTCATGCATCGGGCTAACCAGACATCCTCGCGTTTGATGTCTGACGGAGGACTTAATGGTGTGCCCTCAGGCACCTCTCCACTTTCTATCCTCGCAACGTGCTCCTCCTACTTTACCCTCAGCCTCTCCGCCATTATCTCCTCGATCCGAGTCTCGTACCCACCCTGAGACAAGGTGTGGCGGTGGACGTTCTTCGCCTGATTCTGCCTACCCTTCTCCGCCTTAGCCTTTTCAAACAAAAACACTTAATTAAATACAGTTCAATACCTCCTATGTATGTACTTAAATGATCTATAAGAAGCACACAAAATTAACTTAATCAACCAACCTGAAATTCTTCATCCTGTCGACTCCTAGCAAACTTATCCCAAGTATCCTTATCAATCCAGGGATAATCCGAGAACATCTTATCAAGCCGCTTCTTCCCAGATACGTAGTACCTGGTAAGATCATGCATGCTTGAACCCATTCTAGTGCTTTGATGCCATTTTCATACATTTGGTACGATGATCCCCATCATTCGGCACGGTCCAAGCTACCTACACATTAAATACATAACAACTGGATGAATTAGAACTCGGATAATTATCTAATAATGTAAATCAAAAGAATGTAAACGTAAAATACCGTGATAGCCTCCCAAATCTGATCCTTAACGTTCTGTGGAACGTCATTCCAATGGCTGTAGTTGATGCTAACGTGCTGCTTCGCTTGTAGAAACACCCATTTTTTAAATTCTTTAGCACAGGGTCCCTGGGGATTTAGATTAACATCAAAGAACACCTCAAGCTTCTGCCCACTTTGCCTAGCCTTCTCTAACTTCTTCAATGTCGTGGCTCCTCTACCCCGTCTCTAAGACTGTGATGTCTGTATGGACAAAAAAAATGTTAAATTAGAGGGTTATAACATTATAAACTTACATTAAAAAAAAAGGTCTAAAGATAGTATATAACACGTAAACTTACACTAACATCAGACGTAGGCACCATCGTGTCCTGTGTAGGCCCCACAGTGTCCTCCCGTGCATGTGGGTGATCCGACTGATCCATATGTATGCCTGTTCAGAAACAATATATACTAAACTGGATAAATAAATACAGATGGATAAATAAAAATAAATCTATACTAAACTGGATAAATAAAACATTTTCCTTAAAAGAAAAAAACTCACACTATAATCAAGTTTAAACTACCTATATCAATATCCCTTCATGATGATCATCATGAGTGGCATGTACATCGTCCACCTGTGTTTCCTCAATTATAGTAGGCATGTTTGTTGAAAAAGAAGGAGTCTCAGGAGTATCAAGATTTGAATCTTGATTTTTATCACTACCATTATACATGCTTTTTCCTTGGAGAACCACAGACAACCTTTTGTTAGAAGGATCAGTGATGTAGAACACTTGTTTTGCTTGGGAAGCCATTATGAAAGGTTCATTTATATGACCTAACTTGTTGAGGTCTACCAATGTGAACCCCCATTCGTCGGTTTGTACACCACCTTTACTATCAACCCACTTACATTTAAAAACCGGCACCGTAAGCTTAGTGTAATCGAGCACCCAAATCTCTTCAACATATCCAAAGTAAGGCGTCGGTGCTTTAAACGGGTTTTGTGTCCTTTGCACTAGAGAAGTGCATTGCTTCGGCCACGATCATCTATTTTGCATTGTTCCTTTATATAAAAGGAAAAGTTATTGATGTCGTATCCGCTTCAACATATGACGTTGAAGCTAGGCCCACGTGCTAGCCATCTTACGTCATCAGAAGCAGTACTACCATCCTTAAGCATTTCTTCCTTGAACCATTGTAAGAAAGTCTTGTTATGCTTGTTCAACAAACCACCTTTCGCTCATTCGAGGGTTTTCTTGGTTGACTTTTCTTTTATGTTCAAATAAGTAAGGTTGAACAGAATCGATGTTGTTCAATACATACAAATGTGCTTGAATCAGCAGGATGACGAACCTTTCCATCACGTTTCCTCTCATCATTTTGCCATCTAAGATTCTTCGCATCTTTCACATTGGCAAACAATCGCTTGAACCTTGGAATTATTGGAAGATACCACAACACCTTCGCAGGAGGACCCTTTTTTCTCGCATCACAAATCGAATCATCAAGATCATCACCATCATCACCACCCTTCACTTTGTATCGTGATAACCCACACTTGGGGCAATCGTGATTGTCTTCATGAACACCCATATACAATATGCAATCATTGGGGCATACGTGTATCTTCTTATACTCCATACCCTTCGGACACAATACTTTCTTGACCTCATAGTTACGGTCAGGCAATGTGTTGTCCTCCGGAAGCAAGTGTTTCAACACTTCAAGCAATTCAGTGACGCTTTTATCGGTCCAACCATTTCTCGCCTTCACACAAACCAATTTTAGCACCACCGACAACCGTATATGAGTAGTACACCCTGGATACAAAGGTTTATCTGCATCACCGCACAACCTATCATACACATGTGCTCGATGAAAAGATTCTTGTCCAATATCACGGATCATGTCTTCTACTCGATCATCCTCCATATCTACGTCAACGTCCTCACTTTGGGAGACACTTGCCTTAGTACTCAACAACACATCACCATGCCATATCCATCTTGTATAACTCAAGTAAATCCCTTCACAAATCAAATGAGTACGTATATCCTTCACTGTACATTTCCTCGTATTCAAACACTTGACACAAGGACAACAGAACATTCCATTACTATTAGGAACATTCCTTTGAGCAAATTCTATAAACTCTCCCACTCCCTTCAAATACTCAGCACTTGTGCGCTTACAAACCATCCAGCTGGGATCCATAGCTAGATAGGTTCTGTCGATATACAAACATATATCCAGTATAAGCACAATACAGGAGATTGAAAACTAGTTTTTGAAAAATGACAGATGAGAGCATGATACAAGCTCGGTGGTTTATTTCCACAGTAATCTCGCATCACTCTTCTCATCAAGCAGGCAACAACACATATTAGGACTATTGCTATATCCAGTACAGTACTATAACCACTCAGCCATATGAATCAATCCAGAGAGCATGATACAAGCTAGGTGGTCAAATATTATCTCAAATTTACACCATTTTCAGGTTTCTTAACACGGAAAAGAAAGAAGCAGATTAAGATAAATTATCAAAACAGAATTCCGATGAGCAATTGTTGATGTCACATGCTACAAGCAACTCTAAATTTCTTCCCATTTTGAAATAGGTCATGACAGCAGAAGAAAAATAAGAGAAAACACAAAGCCCTCGACCAGAAATAGAGGCATTCCAAACAACTCAGACTCTAAGTTTCAACTACAGAGACTACAGTTTCAACATACACTCATAACCCAAAAAAAAAAATAGTGCCCTAAAGAACTCACCAGAAATAGGTGCTCGCGTGGTGGTGGGAAGGGGAGCTCGAGTGGTGGCCAACATTCGATGTGGTTGCTGAGAGTCAGAGGGAAAAGGAGAGTTAGTGCGCGCAATGATCACAAGGCAGAGAGTGAGCGGGAAGGACTGAGTTAGGGTTAAGAGATAGAGAGAGAAAGAGAGTACCTCACGGTGGTGGTGGAGAAGCCCTCGCGGTGGTGGCGGTGGAGAGGAGCTCGTGATTAGGGCAGAGTGAGAGTGAGAGTGAGAGTGAGAGTGATGAAAAGAGAAGAAGAGACACAGAGCAAAGTGAAGAAGGCATAGACAGCGCGCGGGTGTTAACGTTATAACCAAAAAAACATCTTTAAAACAATATTTTACGTCAGTTATTACAAAGAACTGACGTTAATTGAACATTTAACATCAGTTATGTACAACAACTGACGTTAAAAGTTCATTTGTTTAACGTCAGTTGTATTAAACAACTGACGTTAAAAATATATTTTATTATTTTAAAAATAGTTTTAACGTCAGTTATTTAAGACAACTGACGTTAAAGGTTTATCAGTTTCTGCAAAAACATTTATACCTTTGACTACTGTGCTACCTTCCCATGCACCTTGTAACTTAATACTCTTAATGAACATTAAGTTTATAGACTCAGTTTTGAAGAAAATCAGGCAGTCTCTTCTCCATATAAAGTACCATTCTTCCTCTATAATACACACACTTCTTCCCCTATATTTCGTTTTCTATTTCTTCACAATATGGCTCTGCCATATTTGAGATTTTTATTATTTCTTCCTATACCTAGACTCAAAGGTTTCTGTCTTAATGGTCCAACAACTTCTGAGGTTGAGTAAATCATATAACATGGATGATAAGGTTGGGTAAATCACATAATGTGATTCCCTCACTTTATTTCAAACAACTTCTGAGGTTGAGTAAATCACATAATGTGAGTTGCTCACCTTATCATCCTTCAGGAGAATCGACGGCTAGAGTTCCAAAACCTCAGCTTTAGCAGCCAGTGACTGTTCCAGGACCATTGCTGAAATAGATCGAGTGCACCCTTGCTCAGCCACTCTAGAAAACTCAGCCGCTCGACTCTCCTCTCTTAATCACCTGTGAAGGGAAACGAAGCCTCAACAAATGTTTAAGATGTTGGCCTCTGATTTCGCAGCAAGTGACTGAAGTTGACACAGGCAAACAAAAGAAGGGGGGTTGAATTGTGTTTGTTAACATTTTTCGAAAACAGCCTTTTCAAAAAGATTTTCTCACACAAAAATAAGGAGGCAGAATAAAGCACACAGAAAAGAAGTCTTTTGAAGGATTAACAAATTCAAGTTCAAATCCCCACAGTTAGTATAAACACGTAAAACCAAAGAGATAAGGGATTAGAAGATTTACACAAGATGTTTTATCCTGGTTCACTCTCTTCCAACCAAGAGCTACGTCCAGTCCCTTCTACTTGAAGGATTTTTCCACTATTTTCAAATAGATTACACCAAGTATTCAACACCTCTCCAGGCTCACAAGTATTTCTTTCTTACCAAGCCTCTTCAGGCTCTACCTCTAATAAAGAGTTTTGATTTCTTTGATCTTCTAACTCACTATATGTGAGAGTATGAAAGTTTAAGATCAGATGAATATTATAGCAATATTCGAACTGTGATATTACAGACTTTTGCTTTTTGAATGAATAAGAGAGTATATGCTCGCAAGAGATTTCTTGACATTACTTTGTATGTGCAAAAGTGGTTTCTTCAAAAGCTTTAGTCTTCTATTTATAGGGTCCTTGATCTTCTCTTCAGAATCTTCAACGGTTGTATTTGAAATTCCCGTTTAGTAATAGAGTCAACCAAGTAAATATCCGTTGAGACTCAGCTGGCTCGAGGCCTTTGTACTGTGAGACAAATTCTTGCATGTAAAAGCACACCTCTGAGCAAAAGCAGCTTGAAAACAGTTTTGCCTCCTTTGTACAAGTTCCAACTATATCAGCGAAAAAAGGTGACAGGGTACACAACGTTTTGCATTGTACTATTCTGCTTTTTGCAAGTCTCCTTTTTTTTGTACTATGTTTCTCTCAATGAAACAAGGCAATGCGAACCGTTAAAAAAGAGAAGAACCATTATAAATGAAAAGAATATCAATCATAAGAAATAAATTCGCTTTGGTTCAGATTGGTATAAATGCTTAAGAAAATCTTCGTCCAACAAACGAGAGTAAAGGCAAGATAAGCAATAAGAGTTTTAAGGCTCCGTCCACTGACGTAGCAACCAAAACTTCGTCTACTTAAAACATCGGTCTTGCCAGTACTTGCGATATCTAAAGTCTCCGTCCAGTGACGTGGCAAAAGCAGACTAAGGTTATTATTTGAGAGAAGCTCACGTCTACACCAAGAGAAATTCTCTGTCCACTAAAAGCATTCAAGCGCTCGTCCACTGACGTGGCACTTGAGTTAAAAGGGAGATCCTTGATAGAGTGGACTCGACCACTCTTTCAGCATAAGATATTCAATATAAAACATATGGACGCGGATTTGCAAGGAGAAAAGACTTAACATTTTAGCTTATAAGAACAGAGATTCTTTAAGACTAAAGGCACTTGTTAGATTTAAAGCATTAACACTTTGCTACACAAATTTAATTCTCATTGTTAACATCAAAACCTAGAGATTATTTAATCCAAATTATTTTGGTTCCAACAATCTCCCCCTTTTTGATGATGACAAAAACTAATTAAATTTATTTTGCAAAGTTTAAGAGAGCTTACAAGGCTCCCCCTAAGACAAGGCAGTCATCAGATAAAGGCAGTTAAGGCATAATAAGCTAAGTCTCATATGCAATAATATTGATTAATAGATCAAGATAGCAGCCTATTAAACATTTAGAATTCAAAGCAGTATCGAAGCAAGGTCATAAAAAAATGTTAAGGCATAGTATCAGCAAATATTTATGCATATGCAGACAACTATGTACTTTAAAAATCTCTGTATTATAAAATTTAATCTTTCCTTTCTCCCCCTATTTTGTCATCAGACAAAAAGGCAAAAGAGAGTGGACCATCATTGTCAGCAAACAATAAAGGATAAAGACAGAGAAAAAAATTTTAGGTAGAAGGAGGTGGTGGAGGAGGTGGTTGGTTAGGCTGTGGATTTTGATTCCTCTGAAACTCCAAAATCAGAGCCAGCATTTGATTCATCACTGCATTTGTAGGGGCCAGAGAGTCTTGAACTTGCTTCTGCACCCTTTCTTCAAGCTGTTGAGCCATCTGCTCAGTCTTTTCCTCAACTATCTTGCCAACCTTATCATCAACAATTTTTCCAATGATGTCTTCAAGATTGGGTGGCAAGGTAAGTTGTCTTGAGCTCTCAGCAGTGTCAGAGACAGTGTCTTGAGCCTGGGCTGCTGTTCTGACCATAGCAAGAGCTAATGGTTGAGAAGAAGTCTTAGCAGACTCAGCTCCTTGCTTAGAGACACCAGCCTCAGCAGGCTGCTTAGCCTGTGCAGATGGAGGTTCAACTGAAGTAGGCTGAGAAGACAGTTGCTCATCAAGTTCAGGGCCTTCTACAATCAATTCTTGGGCTGCCTGATCTGAGGAAGATGTTGCTGGAGGTGCAGTGGCAACTGTAACAGGTTTCTGAGGTAAATCCTTTGCCCAGTGGATAGGAATAATTTCCTCCACATCCCTGCTGGTAATAGGAAGTCCCCACAGATCTTTGTAGATCATGTGCCTTACTCTGGATAGGCCACACTTTCCTCTGAACTTAGGAATTTCCTTCTTCTCTTCTTGAGTCAAGCCAGAAGAAGAAGCTTCCCTGGTGCAGTGGATGATGTGAGACAACCAGAAGTCTGCAGCCTTCATCTCTCCAATATTCTGCGCAGCCTCCATATATAGATAGAAGTCAAGCTCGGAGGGATCAAAGAGTTCCTGTGACAAGTCCAGCATGGCAGAGTGAGCTTCAGGCATGACTCCTTTATTTCTTTTGCGCCTCATGTCTTTGTCTTTGTTGAGGTCTATCATGCCAAGCCTTGGACAGATGGGGTAGGGAGCAATACCTACTCGTGTTTCCTTATTGTGTCTCAGCCATGTGATAGGAACCCAACGTGCAGCTCTTTCAATCTGGAAGTAGCTGAACTCCCACTTCAGAATGTTATAAATCAGTTGATCTGCGAAGGGGTCTGAAGCACTTCCATAGATGCTGGGATGCTCAAATTTCATCCATTTTGTGTTTGCATCCAAAATAATTGGAATGTGCCCAGATGATCGAGCTCTCTTCTCAGGTAAGGAAGGCAGATGGTTCCTTTTAGGATCAGTTTCCCATACAGGAATGATGTGCCGTGCTACCCCTTCAGTGTGAGGAATCAATGGTGGGGTTTTTTGTAGGTTGGGGTAAATTTTCCTTTGGGGAAAGCGGTTGAGGGGTAGATGGGTTAGGAGAGGCCCATGTTGGTTGTGCATCTCGGAGGGAAAGGGACCTTTAGGAGGCTGAGAGTTTGGGTATTTTGTGGTCCAGGGATACTCCTCATAGGGTTCAAAGTCATAATCTGGATGAGAGTACCACCTTGTTAAAGGAGTTTCAAGGTTAATTTCAGGGTCAGGTTGGTGAGTATGGAACAGAATTTTCCAATTCCTCTTAACCTGAGCCCAGTTCTCAGACCTATTGGCAAAAATAGTGGATGGGGGAATAATTGGTGGAAAGAGTTTTCTTAGTTGTTTAGGGAAGGGGGCACCTCTGCAGATTCCATCATCCTCTTGATGAAACCAAGGATCTGAATCAGGAATTATGGGTGGAAAGAGGGTTTTGAGTGGTGTAGGTTGAGGTGTGGTTAATTGAGTTGGGCTATTTTGTGGTGAAGATGGATTTGAGGTTTGGTCAGGTTGTTCTCTTTGTGGTGAGGGTTGGGGTGTGGGTAAAGAGGGTCTATATACATTATCAAAAAATCCTACACCAGGAGTAGGGGCATCATCACTCACAGTATTAGTAGGGACATCAGAATAGGTGTTTACCTCAGAGGCTGCAAAAGTTCTTGCTTTCCTTGCAGGTTGCCTCCTCTTGGTAGGCACAGCAGCATCAGCAGCAGTATCAACAACAGCAGCTGCTTTCCTCTTTAAAACTGTTCCCAGAGGAACATTGTCATCTTCATCATCATCTTGAGGCAGAACCAGCTTTCTAGCTCTCTTGGGAGCAGGTCGAGGAACAGGTTGAGGGGCTTCATTCCCAGGCTCATTGATAACAATGCCTCTGGTAGGCCTTCTAGGAGCAGGCTTCCTGACAGCCACAGTTTTCCTTTTAGTTCCTCTCTTCAGACCAAGAATAGCTGCATTGTTGGCCTCAACTGCTTCTTCCTTAATCTTCATTTTCTCTCTTCTTGCTTTGACATTTCAACAAGTTTGTATGTGTCAAGATGCATGCTACTTAGGTTGCTCTTTCCAAAAATGGCAGCTTGCATCCCCTTCGAACGAAAGATCTTGTCTTGTTCTTCTTGAGGCTTGGCATCTAAGTAATCATACAAGCCTTGCTGCTTGAAGACTTTTGATAGAAGATGAGAGAAGGTGATGTGGGAGGCGGTTTCTCTGTTTGCAATGGCATCCTTGAAGCGATGAAACAGGATCCATGGAAGGTTTATTTTAGTCTCATAGACCAAGTTGCAGAGACAGAACTTGTGAAGGGCAGAAAGGTTGTCCTTAGACCCTGCCTTGTGAAGCACTGTCTTGTTCAGAATCTGATGAAGAATCCTGATGTGATCCTTCATTTCAGATGACTTCCATGAGTGAGTCCTCACTGTGTCTTCTCGCATCAGTGTAACCGCGATGGTTTCTATACCACCAAGATCTTCTTCCCAGTTTTCTGTCATGATTAAACCCTCTTGAGCACAAACGATTGCATCAGAAATGGTCTTCTCAGAGACAGTTATCTTCTTGCCTTGAACAAACCCTACTACCTCAGTTTTAGTAATCGTTGGTTTCCTCCAGAAATCCCTTATTAAGTCTGGATAAATCGAGACCTTTTCCAGAAACAAACCATCCCAACCAGCGGCGTTGATGAACTTGCTTACATCCAAGTTATACTCACACAGAATTTCAAAGTTGAAATGATGTTCAGCAGCGATATTAATGATGTCAGTAACATAGGCAGGCTCGGGAGTTGAGGTTGAAGCCATTGTTGAGTTCTTGAGTACAGGTTTAGGTTTGAAGGAGAGTTTGAAAACTTTCAGAGAGAAGTTATCAAAGATGAAGAGTAGCGAAAAGTTTTTCAGAGGGAAAGGAGTTACCTTTAAAGGGTTTCCGAATACCAACAGTTTTCAAGGGAAATTAAAAAAAGATTGATTAGACAAGACTTTAGTGAAAAAACGGCGTTGGTATATTGGGACCGTAAAAAGGTTACGATGGGATTGATGGAAGTAGCTGACTCAGCAAGGAAATGATTAAAATCAAATGTTTTAAGATAACTGAGTTCAGATAAATAAAGATGCAAATATTTTAAAAACAAATGTATGTAAGATTGGGTCCACAAAGGATTGAGGGTGGACGCATAAAAACATATGTAGTGGACGCGGCACACCCACAGTAGTGGACGCGTAGACTACACGAGCTCTGGACGCCAAAAACCAGTGGACGCGCAGATAAAACATGCAATCAATACATATACCATATTAAACCACATACAACATGTTAAGATGTTTTCTGATAAAAATAAATCTGTCCTCAGCAAGAGGTTTAGTAAAGATATCTGCCCATTGATGGTCAGTATCTACAAATTGAACATCAAAAACACCATTTTGCACATAGTCTCTGATAAAATGATGTTTGATTTCTATATGCTTAGCCCTAGAATGAAGAATTGGATTCTTAGACAGATTAATTGCAGCAGTATTATCACACATTAGTGGAATACTACTTACAAACACATTGTAGTCCTCCAATTGGTGTTTGATCCAGAGAAGTTGTGAGCAGCAGTTTGCAGCTGATATATATTCTGCTTCAGCAGTTGATAGAGCAATGGTACTCTGCCTTTTGCTTGACCACGACACTAGATTAGCTCCAATGAAATGACATCCCCCACTGGTGCTCTTTCTTTCAATTCTATCTCCAGCATAGTCAGCATCACAAAAGCCAACTAATCTGTAATCTCCATCTTTCTTAAAGCACAGACCAAGATTAGTAGTGCCTTTTAAATATCTAAAGATTCTTTTAACTGCTGATAAATGAGATTCTCTAGGATCAGATTGAAAACGAGCACACAAGCAAACACTGAACATTATATCAGGCCTAGAAGCAGTTAGATATAAGAGAGATCCAATCATACCTCTGTATACCTTCTGATCTACCTTTTTCTCTTTATCATCTTTGTTCAGTGTGGACGTGGGATGCATAGGTGTGTTCATAGGTTTGCAATCATCCATCTTAAACTTTTTGAGAAGTTCCTTTGAATACTTAGTTTGATGGATGAACACCCCGTCCATAGATTGTTTGACTTGAAGTCCAAGGAAGAATTTGAGTTCTCCCATCATGCTCATTTCAAACTCTTTCTGCATTAGCTTTGAGAATTCTTTGCACAAAGATTCATTAGTAGCACCAAATATAATATCATCTACATAGATCTGTACTACTATGAAGTTGGAATTAATTGATTTTCTAAACAAGGTTGTGTCAACCTTTCCTCTGACAAAACCATTATCCATTAGAAAAGAACTTAGCCTATCATACCAAGCTCTGGGGCTTGTTTTAGGCCGTATAAAGCTTTCTTAAGCTTGTATACATGTTCAGGTTGGGTTTCACTCTCAAAACCCGGAGGTTGCATAACATAAACTTCTTCATTGATAAAACCATTTAAAAAAGCACTTTTTACATCCATTTGAAAAAGCATAATATTATGATGTGCAGCAAATGAGAGTAAAATTCTGATTGCTTCCAATCTTGCAACGGGTGCAAAGGTTTCAGTATAGTCTATACCTTCTTCTTGAGAATAACCTTGTGCAACCAATCTTGCTTTATTTCTTATAACCTTACCATTTTCGTCAAGCTTGTTTCTGTAAACCCATTTTGTTCCTATAACAGATTTATTCTTAGGTAGGGTTACCGGAGTCCAAACTTAATTCCTCTCAAACTGATTCAGCTCTTCTTGCATTGCCAAAATCCAACCATTGTCCAGCAGAGCCTCGTCTACAGTTTTTGGTTCCAATTCAGACACCAATGCAGAGTCTTCTTGCTCTCTGAAGGTTGATCTGGTTCTTAGCTTATCGCTTGGATTTCCTATGATTTGATCCGGTGGATGATAATTCTTGAAATGCCAAGTTCTCTGAGCATTGTCTTGTTGAGAGGTGGATGCTTCTGGTTGATGAGAAGGGTCTTCAACTGGATCACCAGTTTTAACTTCTTTTGTTTCTCCTGAGATGTTTAAGTTAAGATCTGCAAAACTTTCATCTAGCTCTGATAGT
This sequence comes from Echinosophora koreensis, assembly GCA_035048595.1. NCBI lineage: Eukaryota > Viridiplantae > Streptophyta > Magnoliopsida > Fabales > Fabaceae > Echinosophora > Echinosophora koreensis. The sequence goes on along the minus strand of JAPCYP010000016.1, from coordinate 3,494,080 downwards.
TTCTTATCAGGCTGTTTGTCATCAAATCTAACATGTATAGATTCTTCTACTATTAAAGTTCTTGAGTTATACACTCTAAATCCTTTTGAGGTTTCAGAAAATCCTAGTAGAATTCCATTGTCTACCTTTGCATCAAACTTACCAAGTTGATCTTTTGTATTTAAAATAAAACATTTACATCCAAAAGGATGAAAATAAGATATGTTGGGTTTTCTGCCTTTCCACAATTCATAGGGAGTCTTAATTAGAATTGGTCTAATGTATATTCTGTTCTGAATGTAGCAGGCAGTGTTCACAGCTTCAGCCCAGAAGTGCTTAGGGACAGAATTGTCATTGAGCATAGTCCTAGCCATCTCTTGAAGAGATCTGTTCTTTCTCTCTACCACACCATTTTATTGTGGTGTTCTTGGTATTGAGAAGTTGTGTTGAATTCCATTTTCTTCACAAAACTCATTGAATAGCTCATTGACAAATTCTCCCCCATGGTCACTTCTGATTGAAGCTATACACATCCCTTTTTCATTCTGTACACGTTTGCAGAATACAGAAAAGACCTTGAAAGACTCATCTTTGTGAGCAAGGAACATAACCCATGTCCATCTAGTATAGTCATCCACAATGACTAGACCATATTTCTTACCACTGATAGAAGCAGTCCTTGTTGGACCAAAAAGATCAAGGTGTAGCAGTTCTAGTGGTCTCTTGGTACTTACAATATTCTTAGATTCAAAAGAACCTTTGACTTGTTTTCCCTTCTGACATGCATCGCAGAGAGCATCAGATTTGTATTTAAGGTTTGGTAATCCTCTCACGAGGTTATGCTTATTTAGCTTTGAGATTAATCTCAAGCTTGCATGACCTAGCCTTTTATGCCAAATCCAACGTTCATCTTCAATGGACACTAAACATGAGACACTTTGATTTGAGAGGTCCTCCAAGTCAATTTTGTATAAATTGTTTTGCCTCTTAGCAGTGAATAAAATTGATCCATCATTTTTCTTGACATAACACATGTTCTTATTAAAAGAAACATCATATCCACTGTCACATAATTGACTTATGCTCAGTAGATTATGTTTTAAACCATTCACCAAAAGAACATTATCAATGGAGGGAAAAGGATGTTTACCGATTTTACCTATACCAGTGATCTTTCCTTTCTGATTTCCTCCAAATGTCACCCAGCCACCATCCTTATGTTTAAGGTCTTGGAACATATACTTTTCTCCCGTCATGTGACGTGAGCATCCACTGTCCAAGTACCAGGATGTTTGTTTCTTTCCTGTTGTTAAGCAGATCTGCAACAGGTATTATCTTGTTCTTAGGTACCCAAACTGACTTGGGTCCTTTCATGTTAGTTTTCTTTGGACGAGAATATTTAGTATGCCTATTATGTATGCATCTAGATGTAGAGTGCCAACTTTTTCCACACACTTTACAAAAGGTGTTGGACGGGCCAGATTTGGTTTTTGCATACCTAGCTGGAGCTTTTGAAGCTCTTTGCTGCATAGGTGGTTTTGACTTAATGTAAGATGCCTCATGCTTCTTATTGTCATAACCAAGGCCAGATTTATCAAAGGGTGACCTAGAATACCTTAGGATAAGACTAAGCTTATCTGAGCCTCCTACCAGTTTTGACAGAGAGTCTGTCAAGTATTTTACATCTTGTTTTAGTTTTGCAACTTCACAAGAATTGTCAGGCTCACATTCAGATTTGTCAGTTAGACTGACATTCTCTGATTTCAGCTTATCATTTTCTTGAAACAAACTTTGTTTTTCCATGCAGACTCTATCATATTCTTTGGTTAATTTTGCAAACTTCTTTTTAAGACTTTTGTATTCATGAGACAATATGGATGAGTCATGCAGTAATTCATCAAAGGCATTTTTGAGAGTTGAAGGTTCAGAATCTGTTACCTCATCATCATCAGTGTACTCATTCTCTGATGATGTGTCTGCCATGAGGCAAATGTTTGCCTCTTCCTCTGCTTCCTCTTCCTCATCTGATGAGGATAAGTCCAAGTCCTCCCATGTAGCCATTAAACCCTTCTTTTTCTTAAAGAACTTCTTCTTCTCTTTTAGGTCAGGGCAGTCGGCTTTGAAATGTCCTGGCTTTTTGCACTCAAAGCACAAAGTGAAGTTGACACAGGTAAACACAAGAAGGGGGGTTGAATTGTGTTTATTAATATTTTTCGAAAACAGCCTTTTCAAAAAGATTTTCTCACACAAAAATAAGGAGGCAGAATAAAGCACACAGAAAAGAAGTCTTTTGAAGGATTAACAAATTCAAGTTCAAATCCCCACAGTTAGTATAAATACGTAAAACCAAAGAGATAAGGGATTAGAAGATTTACACAAGATGTTTTATCCTGGTTCACTCTCTTCCAACCAAGAGCTACGTCCAGTCCCTTCTACTTGAAGGATTTTTCCACTATTTTCAAATAGATTACACCAAGTATTCAACACCTCTCCAGGCTCACAAGTATTTCTTTCTTACCAAGCCTCTTCAGGCTCTACCTCTAATAAAGAGTTTTGATTTCCTTGATCTTCTAACTCACTATATGTGAGAGTATGAAAGTTTAAGATCAGATAAATATTATAGCAAGAATTCAAACTATAATTTTACAGACTTTTGCTTTTTGAATGAATAAAAGAGTATTTGCTTCTCAAGAGATTTCTTGATATTTCTTTGTGTGCGCAAAAGTTGTTTCTTTAAAAGCTTTAGTCTTCTATTTATAGGGTCCTTGATCTTCTCTTCAGAATCTTCAACGGTTGTATTTGAAATTCCCGTTTAGTAATAGAGTCAACCAAGTAAATATCCGTTGTGACTCAGCTGGCTCGAGGCCTTTGTACTGTGAGACAAATTCTTGCATGTAAAAGCACACCTCTGAGCAAAAGCAGCTTGAAAACTGTTTTGCCTCCTTTGTACAAGTTCCAACTATATCAGCGTAAAAGGTGACAGGGTACAATCGTTTTGCATTGTACTATTCTGCTTTTTTTTGCAAGTCCTTATTTGTACTATGTTTCTCTCAATGAAACAAGGCAATGCGAACCGTTAATACAAAAAGAGAAGAACCATTATAAATGAAAAGAAAATCAATCATAAGAAATAAATTCGCTTTGGTTCAGATTGGTATAAATGCTTAAGAAAATCTTCGTCCAACAAACGAGAGTAAAGGCAAGATAAGCAATAAGAGTTTTAAGGCTCCGTCCACTGACGTGGCAACCAAAACTTCGTCTACTTAAAACATCGGTCTTGCCAGTACTTGCGATATCTAAAGTCTCAGTCCAGTGACGTGGCAAAAGCAGACTAAGGTTATTATTTGAGAGAAGCTCTCGTCTACACCAAGAGAGATTCTCCGTCTACTGAAAATATTTAAGCGCTCGTCTACTGAGAACAATTAAGCGCTCGTCTACTGACGTGGCACTTGAGTTAAAAGGGAGATCCTTGATAGAGTGGACTCGACCACTCTTTCAGCATAAGATATTCAATATAAAACATATGGACGCGGATTTCCAAGGAGAATAGACTTAACATTTTAGCTTATAAGAACAGAGATTCTTTAAGACTCAAGGCACTTGTTAGATTTAAAGCATTAACACTTTGCTACACAAATTTAATTCTCAATGTTAACATCAAAACCTAGAGATTATTTAATTCAAATTATTTTGGTTCCAACAATCTCCCCCTTTTTGATGATGACAAAAACTAATTAAATTTATTTTGCAAAGTTTAAGAGGGCTTACAATGCTCCCCCTAAGACAAGGCAGTCATCAGATAAGAGCAGTTAGGCATAATTAGCTAAGTCTCATATACAATAAAATTGATTAATAGATCAAGATAGCAGCCTATTAAACATTTAGAATTCAAAGCAGTATCGTCATCAAAAAAAGTGTTAAGGCATAGTATCAGCAAATAGTTATGCATATGCAGACAACTATGTACTTTTAAAATTCTCTGTATAATAAAATTTAATCTTTCCTTTCTCCCCCTATTTTGTCATCAGACAAAAAGGTAAAAGGGAGTGGACCATCATTGTCAGCAAACAAAACAACACAAAAGGATAAAAGAAACAGAGAGGAAAAAAAAAAATTTAGGAGGAAGGAGGTGGTGGAGGAGGTGGTTGGTTAGGCTGTGGATTTTGATTCCTCTGAAACTCCAAGATCAGAGCCAGCATTTGATTCATTACTGCATTTGTAGGGGCCAGAGAGTCTTGAACTTGCTTCTGCACCCTTTCTTCAAGCTGTTGAGCCATCTGCTCAGTCTTTTCCTCAACTATCTTGCCGACCTTATCATCAACAATTTTCCCAATGATGTCTTCAAGATTGGGTGGCAAGGTAAGTTGTCTTGAGCTCTCAGCAGTGTCAGAGACAGTGTCTTGAGCCTGGGCTGCTGTTCTGACCATAGCAAGAGCTAATGGTTGAGAAGAAGTCTTAGCAGACTCAGCTCCTTGCTTAGAGACACCAGCCTCAACAGACTGCTTAGCCTGTGCAGATGGAGGTTCAACTGAAGTAGGCTGAGAAGATTGTTGCTCATCAAGTTCAGGGCCTTCTACAATCAATTCTTGGGCTGCCTGATCTGAGGAAGATGTTGCTGGAGGTGCAGTGGCAACTGTAATAGGTTTCTGAGGAAAATCCTTTGCCCAGTGGATAGGAATGATTTCCTCCACATCCCTGCTGGTAATAGGAAGTCCCCACAGATCTTTGTAGATCATGTGCCTTACTTTGGATAAGCCACATTTTCCTCTGTACTTAGGAATTTCCTTCTTCTCTTCTTGAGTCAAACCAGAAGAAGAAGCTTTCCTGGTGCAGTGGATGATGTGAGATAACCAGAAGTCTGCAGCCTTCATCTCTCCAATTTTCTGCACATCCTCCATATATAGATAGAAGTCAAGCTCGGAGTGATCAAAGAGTTCCTGAGACAAGTCTAGAATGGCAGAGTGAGCTTCAGGCATGACTCCTTTATTTCTTTTGCACCTCATGTCTTTGTCTTTGTTGAGGTCTATCATGCCAAGCCTTGGACAGATGGGGTAGGGAGCAATGCCTACTCGAGTTTCCTTATGGTGTCTCAGCCATGTGATAGGAATCCAACGTGCAGCTCTCTCAATCTGGAAGTAGCTGAACTCCCACTTCAGAATGTTGTAGATCAGTTGATCTGCGAAGGGGTCTGAAGCACTTCCATAGATGCTGGGATGCTCAAATTTCATCCATTTTGTGTTTGCATCCAGAATAATTGGAACGTGCCTAGATGATCGAGCTCTCTTCTCAGGTAAGGAAGGCAGATGGTTCCTCTTAGGATCAGTTTCCCATACGGGAATGATGTGCCGTGCTACCCCTTCAGTGTGAGGAATCAATGGTGGGGTTTTTTGTAGGTTTGGGTAAATTTTCCTTTGGGGAAAGCGGTTGAGGGGTAGATGGGTTAGGAGAGGCCCATGTTGGTTGTGCATCTCGGAGGGAAAGGGACCTTTAGGAGGCTGAGAGTTTGGGTATGTTGTGGTCCAGGGATACTCCTCATAGGGTTCAAAGTCATAATCTGGATGGGAGTACCACCTTGTTAAAGGAGTTTCAAGGTTAATTTCAGGGTCAGGTTGGTGAGTGTGGAACAGAATTTTCCAATTCCTCTTAACCTGAGCCCAGTTCTCAGACCTATTGGCAAAAATAGTGGATGGGGGAATAATTGGTGGAAAGAGTTTTCTTAGTTGTTTAGGGAAGGGGGCACCTCTGCAGATTCCATCATCCTCTTGATGAAACCAAGGATTTGAGTCAGGAATTATGGGTGGAAAGAGGGTTTTGAGTGGTGTAGGTTGAGGTGTGGTTGATTGAGTTGGGCTATTTTGTGGTGAAGATGGATTTGAGGTTTGGTCAGGTTGTTCTCTTTGTGGTGAGGGTTGAGGTGAGGGTAAAGAGGGTCTATATACATTATCAAAAAATCCTACACTAGGAGTAGGGGCATCATCACTCACAGTATTAGTAGGGACATCAGAAGATGTGTTTACCTCAGAGGCTGCAAAGGTTCTTGCTTTCCTTGCAGGTTGCCTCCTCTTGGTAGGCACAGCAGCATCAGCAGCAGTATCAACAACAGCAGCTGCTTTCCTCTTTAAAACTGTTCCCAGAGGAACATTGTCATCTTCATCATCATCTTGAGGCAGAACCAGCTTTCTAGCTCTCTTGGGAGTAGGTCGAGGAACAGGTTGAGGGGCCTCATTCCCAGGCTCATTGATAACAATGCCTCTGGTAGGCCTTCTAGGAGCAGGCTTTCTGACAGCCACAGTTTTCCTTCTAGTTCCTCTCTTGAGACCAAGAATTGCTGCATTGTTGGCCTCAACTGCTTCTTCCTTAATCTTCATTTTCTCTTCCTGCTTTGACATTTCAACAAGCTTGTATGTGTCAAGATGCATGCTACTTAGGTTTCTTTTTCCAAAAATGGCAGCTTGCATCCCCTTCGAACGAAAGATCTTGTCTTGTTCTTCTTGAGGCTTTGCATCTAAGTAGTCATACAAGCCTTGCTGCTTGAAGACTTTTGATAGAAGATGAGAGTAGGTGATGTGGGAGGCGGTTTCTCTGTTTGCAATGGCATCCTTGAAGCGATGAAACAGGATCCATGGAAGGTTCATTTTAGTCTCATAGACCAAGTTGCAGAGACAGAACTTGTGAAGGGCAGAAAGGTTGTCCTTAGACCCTGCCTTGTGAAGCACTGTCTTGTTCAGAATCTGATGAAGAATCCTGATGTGATCCTTCATTTCAGATGACTTCCATGAGTGAGTCCTCACTGTGTCATCTCGCATCAGTGTAACCGCGATGGTTTCTATACCACCAAGATCTTCTTCCCAGTTTTCTGTCATGATTAAACCCTCTTGGGCACATACGATTGCATCAGAAATAGTCTTCTCAGAGACAGTTATCTTCTTTCCTTGAACAAACCCCACTACCTCAGTTTTAGTGATTGTTGGTTTCCTCCAGAAATCCCTTATTAAGTCTGGATAAATCGAGACCTTTTCCAGAAACAAACCATCCCATCCAGCGGCGTTGATGAACTTGCTTACATCCAAGTTATACTCACACAGAATTTCAAAGTTGAAATGATGTTCAGCAGCAATATTAAGGATGTCAGTAACATAGGCAGGCTCGGGAGTTGAGGTTGAAGCCATTGTTGAGTTCTTGAGTAAAGGTTTAGGTTTGAGAAGGAGAGTTTGAAAATTTTTTAGAGAAGATATCAAAGATGAAGAGTAGCGAAAGGTTTTTCAGAGGGAAAGGAGTTACCTTTAAAGGGTTTCCGAATACCAACAGTTTTCAAGGGAAATTCAAAAAAGATTGATTAGACAAGACTTTAGTGAAAAAACGGCGTTGGTATATTGGGACCGTAAAAAGGTTACGATGGGATTGATGGAAGTCGCTGACTCAGCAAGGAAATGATTAAAATCAAACGTTTTAGAATGACTGAGTTCATAAAAAATTTTAAAAGACAAAAGTATGTAAGATTGGGTCCACATAAGATTGAGGGTGGACGCACAAAAACATAAGTAGTGGACGCGGCACACCAACAGTAGTGGACGCGTAGACTACACAAGTTCTGGACGCCAAAACGAGTGGACGCACAGATAAAACATGCAATCAATACATATACCATATTAAACCACATACAACATGTTAAGATGTTTTCTGATAAAAGTAAATCTGTCCTCAGCAAGAGGTTTAGTAAAGATATCTGCCCATTGATGGTCAGTATCTACAAATTGAACATCAAAAACACCCTTTTGCACATAGTCTCTGATAAAATGATGTTTGATTTCTATATGCTTAGCCCTAGAATGAAGAATTGGATTCTTAGACAGATTAATTGCAGCAGTATTATCACACATTAGTGGAATACTACTTACAAACACATTGTAGTCCTCCAATTGGTGTTTGATCCAGAGAAGTTGTGAGCAGCAGTTTGCAGCTGATATATATTCTGCTTCAGCGGTTGATAGAGCAATGGTACTCTGCCTTTTGCTTGACCACGATACTAGATTAGCTCCAATGAAGTGACATCCCCCACCGGTGCTTTTTCTTTCAATTCTATCTCCAGCATAGTCAGCATCACAAAAGCCAACTAATCTGTAGTCTCCATCTTTCTTAAAGCACAGACCAAGATTAGTAGTACCTTTTAAATATCTAAAAATTCTTTTAACTGCTGATAAATGAGATTCTCTAGGATCAGATTGAAAACGAGCACATAAGCAAACACTGAACATTATATCAGGCCTAGAAGCAGTTAGATATAAGAGAGATCCAATCATTCCTCTGTATACCTTCTGATCTACCTTTTTCTCTTTATCATCTTTGTTCAGTGTGGACGTGGGATGCATAGGTGTGTTCATAGGTTTGCAATCATCCATCTTAAACTTTTTGAGAAGTTCCTTTGTGTACTTAGTTTGATGGATGAACACCCCGTCCATAGATTGTTTGACTTGAAGTCCAAGAAAGAATTTGAGTTCTCCCATCATGCTCATTTCAAACTCTTTCTGCATTAGCTTTGAGAATTCTTTGCACAAAGATTCATTAGTAGCACCAAATATAATATCATCTACATAGATCTGTACTACAATGAAGTTGGAATTAATTGATTTTCTAAACAAGGTAGTGTCAACCTTTCCTCTGACAAAACCATTATCCATTAGAAAAGAACTTAGCCTATCATACCAAGCTCTTGGGGCTTGTTTTAGGCCGTATAAAGCTTTCTTAAGCTTGTATACATGTTCAGGTTGGGTTTCACTCTCAAAACCCGGTGGTTGCATAACATAAACTTCTTCATTGATAAAACCATTTAAAAAAGCACTTTTTACATCCATTTGAAAAAGCATAATATTATGATGTGCAGCAAATGAGAGTAAAATTCTGATTGCTTCCAATCTTGCAACGGGTGCAAAGGTTTCAGTATAGTCTATACCTTCTTCTTGAGAATAACCTTGTACAACCAATCTTGCTTTATTTCTTATAACCTTACCATTTTCGTCAAGCTTGTTTCTGTAAACCCATTTTGTTCCTATAACAGATTTATTCTTAGGTAGGGTTACCGGAGTCCAAACTTCATTCCTCTCAAACTGATTCAGCTCTTCTTGCATTGCCAAAATCCAACCATTGTCCAGCAGAGCCTCGTCTACAGTTTTTGGTTCCAATTCAGACACCAATGCAGAGTCTTCTTGCTCTCTGAAGGTTGATCTGGTTCTTAGCTTATCGCTTGGATTTCCTATGATTTGATCCGGTGGATGATAATTCTTGAAATGCCAAGTTCTCTGAGCATTGTCTTGTTGAGAGGTGGATGCTTCTGGTTGATGAGAAGGGTCTTCAACTGGATCACCAGTTTTAACTTCTTTTGTTTCTCCTGAGATGTTTAAGTTAAGATCTGCAAAACTTTCATCTAGCTCTGATAGTTTCTTATCAGGCTGTTTGTCATCAAATCTAACATGTATAGATTCTTCTACTATTAAAGTTCTTGAGTTATACACTCTAAATCCTTTTGAGGTTTCAGAAAATCCTAGTAGAATTCCATTGTCTACCTTTGCATCAAACTTACCAAGTTGATCTTTTGTATTTAAAATAAAACATTTACATCCAAAAGGATGAAAATAAGATATGTTGGGTTTTCTGCCTTTCCACAATTCATAGGGAGTCTTAATTAGAATTGGTCTAATGTATATTCTGTTCTGAATGTAGCAGGCAGTGTTCACAGCTTCAGCTCAGAAGTGCTTAGGGACAGAATTGTCATTGAGCATAGTCCTAGCCATCTCTTGAAGAGATCTGTTCTTTCTCTCTACCACACCATTTTATTGTGGTGTTCTTGGTATTGAGAAGTTGTGTTGAATTCCATTTTCTTCACAAAACTCATTGAATAGCTCATTGACAAATTCTCCCCCATGGTCACTTCTGATTGAAGCTATACACATCCCTTTTTCATTCTGTACACGTTTGCAGAATACAGAAAAGACCTTGAAAGACTCATCTTTGTGAGCAAGGAACATAACCCATGTCCATCTAGTATAGTCATCCACAATGACTAGACCATATTTCTTACCACTGATAGAAGCAGTCCTTGTTGGACCAAAAAGATCAAGGTGTAGCAGTTCTAGTGGTCTCTTGGTACTTACAATATTCTTAGATTCAAAAGAACCTTTGACTTGTTTTCCCTTCTGACATGCATCGCAGAGAGCATCAGATTTGTATTTAAGGTTTGGTAATCCTCTCACGAGGTTATGCTTATTTAGCTTTGAGATTAATCTCAAGCTTGCATGACCTAGCCTTTTATGCCAAATCCAACGTTCATCTTCAATGGACACTAAACATGAGACACTTTGATTTGAGAGGTCCTCCAAGTCAATTTTGTATAAATTGTTTTGCCTCTTAGCAGTGAATAAAATTGATCCATCATTTTTCTTGACATAACACATGTTCTTATTAAAAGAAACATCATATCCACTGTCACATAATTGACTTATGCTCAGTAGATTATGTTTTAAACCATTCACCAAAAGAACATTATCAATGGAGGGAAAAGGATGTTTACCGATTTTACCTATACCAGTGATCTTTCCTTTCTGATTTCCTCCAAATGTCACCCAGCCACCATCCTTATGTTTAAGGTCTTGGAACATATACTTTTCTCCCGTCATGTGACGTGAGCATCCACTGTCCAAGTACCAAGATGTTTGTTTCTTTCCTGTTGTTAAGCAGATCTCATCATCATCAGTGTACTCATTCTCTGATGATGTGTCTGCCATGAGGCAAATGTTTGCCTCTTCCTCTGCTTCCTCTTCCTCATCTGATGAGGATAAGTCCAAGTCCTCCCATGTAGCCATTAAACCCTTCTTTTTCTTAAAGAACTTCTTCTTTTCTTTTAGGTCAGGGCAGTCGGCTTTGAAATGTCCTGGCTTTTTGCACTCAAAGCACAAAGATGGACCTTTTTCTTTGGAGTCTGATTTCTCCTTAGAAAATTTCTTGTTGAATGGCTTTCTCTTGAAATTATTTTTTCTTCTCCACATATGTTGTATCTTTCTGGAGATGAAAGATAGTTCATCTTCATCTGATCCTTCATCAGTGTCTGAAGGTTCAGCATCATCTGAAGACTCAGCAGCTTTGAGAACTTTTGAAGAACTTGCTTTCTTTGCCTTTAAAGCAATGGACTTTCCCTTTCTGGAATTGTCTTCCTCATTTAGTTCAAGTTCATGAACTTTTAATGATCCTAGAAGTTCTTCCAGAGAGAGAGTATTCAGATTCTTAGCTTCTTGAATAGCAGTGACCTTCGGTCTCCACTGCTTGGAGAGACTTCTCAGAATCTTTCTGATATGATCCCTATTCTCATATACTTTTCCCATAGATCTGAGACTGTTTGTTATTGTTTGAAATCTTCCAAACATCTGATCTATAGACTCATGATCAGTCATCTTGAAGAGCTCATACTGGTGAACCAGCATGCTTATCTTTGACTCCTTTACTTGTGATGAGCCTTCATGAGCGAGAGCCAGTGTATCCCAGATTTCTTTTGCTGTGTTGCAGCTATGAACTTTATCATGTTCTGATCTGGTAATAGCACACATCAAGTAATGTTTGGCTTTGAGATTTAGTTGATGTTTGGCTTTTTGATCAACACTCTAATCTGCTCTAGCCAGTACTGCTTGATTTTCACCTCTTGGCTCAGTGTAGCCATTCTCTATCAGTTCCCAGATGTCTAGGTTCTGTGCATCTAGGAAGGCCATCATTCTCTTCTTCCAATAGTCGTAATCAGTTCCATCAAAGAGTGGAGGTCTGTTGATAGCTTGTCCTTCTGCATCCATAGTGATAGGATCGTACTTCCTCAGCACTTGTTAGATGCTCAACCCTTTCGAGGCTGAGCTCTGATACCAACTGAAGTTGACACAGGCAAACACAAGAAGGGGGGTTGAATTGTGTTTGTTAATATTTTTCGAAAACCGCCTTTTCAAAAAGATTTTCTCACACAAAAATAAGGAGGCAGAATAAAGCACACAGAAAAGAAGTCTTTTGAAGGATTAACAAATTCAAGTTCAAATCCCCACAGTTAGTATAAATACGTAAAACCAAAGAGATAAGGGATTAGAAGATTTACACAAGATGTTTTATCCTGGTTCACTCTCTTCCAACCAAGAGCTACGTCCAGTCCCTTCTACTTGAAGGATTTTTCCACTATTTTCAAATAGATTACACCAAGTATTCAACACCTCTCCAGGCTCACAAGTATTTCTTTCTTACCAAGCCTCTTCAGGCTCTACCTCTAATAAAGAGTTTTGATTTCCTTGATCTTCTAACTCACTATATGTGAGAGTATGAAAGTTTAAGATCAGATAAATATTATAGCAAGAATTCAAACTATAATATTACAGACTTTTGCTTTTTGAATGAATAAAAGAGTATTTGCTTCTCAAGAGATTTCTTGATATTTCTTTGTGTGCGCAAAAGTTGTTTCTTCAAAAGCTTTAGTCTTCTATTTATAGGGTCCTTGATCTTCTCTTCAGAATCTTCAACGGTTGTATTTGAAATTCCCGTTTAGTAATAGAGTTAACCAAGTAAATATCCGTTGTGACTCAGCTGGCTCGAGGCCTTTGTACTGTGAGACAAATTCTTGCATGTAAAAGCACACCTCTGAGCAAAAGCAGCTTGAAAACTGTTTTGCCTCCTTTGTACAAGTTCCAACTATATCAGCGTAAAAGGTGACAGGGTACAATCGTTTTGCATTGTACTATTCTGCTTTTTTTGCAAGTCCTTATTTGTACTATGTTTCTCTCAATGAAACAAGGCAATGCGAACCGTTAATACAAAAAGAGAAGAACCATTATAAATGAAAAGAAAATCAATCATAAGAAATAAATTCGCTTTGGTTCAGATTGGTATAAATGCTTAAGAAAATCTTCGTCCAACAAACGAGAGTAAAGGCAAGATAAGCAATAAGAGTTTTAAGGCTCCGTCCACTGACGTGGCAACCAAAACTTCGTCTACTTAAAACATCGGTCTTGCCAGTACTTGCGATATCTAAAGTCTCAGTCCAGTGACGTGGCAAAAGCAGACTAAGGTTATTATTTGAGAGAAGCTCTCGTCTACACCAAGAGAGATTCTCCGTCTACTGAAAATATTTAAGCGCTCGTCTACTGAGAACAATTAAGCGCTCGTCTACTGACGTGACACTTGAGTTAAAAGGGAGATCCTTGATAGAGTGGACTCGACCACTCTTTCAGCATAAGATATTCAACATAAAACATATGGACGCGGATTTCCAAGGAGAATAGACTTAACATTTTAGCTTATAAGAACAGAGATTCTTTAAGACTCAAGGCACTTGTTAGATTTAAAGCATTAACACTTTGCTACACAAATTTAATTCTCAATGTTAACATCAAAACCTAGAGATTATTTAATTCAAATTATTTTGGTTCCAACACAAAGATGGACCTTTTTCTTTGGAGTCTGATTTCTCCTTAGAAAATTTCTTGTTGAATGGCTTTCTCTTGAAATTATTTTTTCTTCTCCACATATGTTGTATCTTTCTGGAGATGAAGGATAGTTCATCTTCATCTGATCCTTCATCACTGTCTGAAGGTTCAGCATCATCTGAAGACTCAGCAGCTTTGAGAACTTTTGAAGAACTTGCTTTCTTTGCCTTTAAAGCAATGGGCTTTCCCTTTCTGGAATTGTCTTCCTCATTTAGTTCAAGTTCATGAACTTTTAATGATCCTAGAAGTTCTTCCAGAGAGAGAGTATTCAGATTCTTAGCTTCTTGAATAGCAGTGACCTTCGGTCTCCACTGCTTGGAGAGACTTCTCAGAATCTTTCTGATATGATCCCTATTCTCATATACTTTTCCCATAGATCTGAGACTGTTTGTTATTGTTTGAAATCTTCCAAACATCTGATCTATAGACTCATGATCAGTCATCTTGAAGAGCTCATACTGGTGAACCAGCATGCTTATCTTTGACTCCTTTACTTGTGATGAGCCTTCATGAGCGAGAGCCAGTGTATCCCAGATTTCTTTTGCTGTGTTGCAGCTGTGAACTTTATCATGTTCTGATCTGGTAATAGCACACATCAAGTAATGTTTGGCTTTGAGATTTAGTTGATGTTTGGCTTTTTGATCAACACTCCAATCTGCTCTAGCCAGTACTGCTTGATTTTCACCTCTTGGCTCAGTGTAGCCATTCTCTATCAGTTCCCAGATGTCTAGGTTCTGTGCATCTAGGAAGGCCATCATTCTCTTCTTCCAATAGTCGTAATCAGTTCCATCAAAGAGTGGAGGTCTGTTGATAGCTTGTCCTTCTGCATCCATGGTGATAGGATCGTACTTCCTCAGCACTTGTTAGATGCTCAACCCTTTCGAGGCTGAGCTCTGATACCAACTGAAGTTGACACAGGCAAACACAAGAAGGGGGGTTGAATTGTGTTTGTTAATATTTTTCGAAAACCGCCTTTTCAAAAAGATTTTCTCACACAAAAATAAGGAGGCAGAATAAAGCACACAGAAAATAAGTCTTTTGAAGGATTAACAAATTCAAGTTCAAATCCCCACAGTTAGTATAAACACGTAAAACCAAAGAGATAAGGGATTAGAAGATTTACACAAGATGTTTTATCCTGGTTCACTCTCTTCCAACCAAGAGCTACGTCCAGTCCCTTCTACTTGAAGGATTTTTCCACTATTTTCAAATAGATTACACCAAGTATTCAACACCTCTCCAGGCTCACAAGTATTTCTTTCTTACCAAGCCTCTTCAGGCTCTACCTCTAATAAAGAGTTTTGATTTCTTTGATCTTCTAACTCACTATATGTGAGAGTATGAAAGTTTAAGATCAGATGAATATTATAGCAATATTCAAACTGTGATATTACAGACTTTTGCTTTTTGAATGAATAAGAGAGTATATGCTCGCAAGAGATTTCTTGAGATTACTTTGTATGTGCAAAAGTGGTTTCTTCAGAAGCTTTAGTCTTCTATTTATAGGGTCCTTGATCTTCTCTTCAGAATCTTCAACGGTTGTATTTGAAATTGCCGTTTAGTAATAGAGTCAACCAAGTAAATATCCGTTGAGACTCAGCTGGCTCGAGGCCTTTGTACTGTGAGACAAATTCTTGCATGTAAAAGCACACCTCTGAGCAAAAGCAGCTTGAAAACAGTTTTGCCTCCTTTGTACAAGTTCCACCTATATCAGCGTAAAAAGGTGACAGGGTACACAACGTTTTGCATTGTACTATTCTGCTTTTTGCAAGTCCCCTTTTTTTTGTACTATGTTTCTCTCAATGAAACAAGGCAATGCGAACCGTTAAAAAAGAGAAGAACCATTATAAATGAAAAGAATATCAATCATAAGAAATAAATTCGCTTTGGTTCAGATTGGTATAAATGCTTAAGAAAATCTTCGTCCAACAAACGAAAGTAAAGGCAAGATAAGCAATAAGAGTTTTAAGGCTCCGTCCACTGACGTAGCAACCAAAACTTCGTCTACTTAAAACATCGGTCTTGCCAGTACTTGCGATATCTAAAGTCTCCGTCCAGTAACGTGGCAAAAGCAGACTAAGGTTATTATTTGAGAGAAGCTCACGTCTACACCAAGAGAAATTCTCCGTCCACTAAAAGCATTCAAGCGCTCGTCCACTGACGTGGCACTTGAGTTAAAAGGGAGATCCTTGAAAGAGTGGACTCGACCACTCTTTCAGCATAAGATATTCAATATAAAACATATGGACGCGGATTTTCAAGGAGAAAAGACTTAACATTTTAGCTTATAAGAACAGAGATTCTTTAAGACTAAAGGCACTTGTTAGATTTAAAGCATTAACACTTTGCTACACAAATTTAATTCTCATTGTTAACATCAAAACCTAGAGATTATTTAATCCAAATTATTTTGGTTCCAACAGTGACTGTGGCCTCAGATGGAGCATCAAGGACTTCAATTGAGGGGTACGAAGGGGATGCAACCATTGGAGTTTCTGAGGACAGGACTGAGAAGAAACTGATGTTGAATCAGAAACTTTTTTATATTTTAGGGCTATGTTGCAGAAATTTTTTATCTTTTAATCATGTAATTGTAACTTATGAATCACTTCAATGAGATGCGATTTGATTATATATATATATAACTTGTTTTATATTCAATGTTTATTTATTTTAATTTGCACATGAATTTGTTTATTAATTCAAGCTAATTAATATGGAGTTATCTGCATTAAGAGTGACAACGAGGGAGATGACAACGAAAGAAAGATAGGAATGAGTTTCAGATAGTAATATAGGATTATTTACGTCAGTTTTTTATTTAACTGAAGTAAAAATCACAATTTTAACGTCAGTTGTATAAATAACTGACGTTAAAAGTGTTAATCATTCTTGCATATCACTTTTAACGTCAGTTAGTTAACAACTAACGTAAATAGTGATTTAATATTTACAAAACTGTCACTGCCTCCTTTTTAACGTCAAACATATGGTTAACTGACGTAAATCGTTCCAGTATATTACATTATTTCCACTAGTGATTTGAGACCGAACCATAGCAAACTCTTCATTCAATACAGTAACAAATCGAATCACACATTCATCCTCTCTATATTTCATCAATTCTTGAATTGCATCACAAGTGCATTTAACAGGACATTTACATTGTGGTGTAGGCTTGTAAGCATCTAATTCTTCCCAAATCTCACTCAATTGACTAAAAAAATCAGTTGCAGGCAACATACCTTGCTTAGCAACATAAAGTTCTCGATGGAGCTGAGCTACTCTAATCGAATCTCCCTGAGAAAAGCGTTCTCTAAGAATATTCCATGCACGATGAGCATTCTCAACATGAACGATGCTTCGAGCAATTGAAGGATTCACAGAATTCAGGAGCCAAGAGAGCACAAGATTATTACACTTTTCAAAAGCGTCGTAACTTGGATCGAATTTGTCCGACAAGGTGATGGATCCATCTATGAATTTGATTTTGTTCTTCGTGATCAATGCCTTTCCCATAAGTCGAGACCAAGCATGATAATTCTTTGTTCCAGTTAAAATCGGATTCACCAAACAGTGTACCAATTGCTCACCTGGATGCATATAATATGGAGAAAGAGGATTATGAGATGGATCTGCGTATTGCATCACATTTGTGACAATTGAACTATTGTTAACTGTGTTATTGGAAGAGGAACCAGGATTTCTAGGCATTTCGAAGAAATTGCGGATTCAGGAATTGATTGGAGATGATGATTCAAAAGAAAATACAAAGAACCGGGATCGATCAAGCAGAGAAAACGGATCTGATTGGCGCAGCAGAGCTCCTCCTAAAGGAGAAGCTTTGATACCATAACAGAATTCATCATCACCATGATCAACACACAATGAATAACCTGATAGAGAGAAAACACAGAGAATGATAGACTGAAAATGATTCACTATTCTTCAAAAATGGTAAAGTGTGTTACGTGCAGGTATTTATACTGCTGTGTTATTCTATGATAACTAGCGGGAAATGTAACACCTCTCTTTTATTTGTATACACAATTCAGAATTAAATTCATAGAATGCAAGTTTAGAAACATTTGGGTGTTACAGGAAAGCTCTCAACAGAGAGGCCCATATTGCCATCCTATTGCTAACTGAATTGGGCCCAATATTTTGGGCTTGTCTTCGGATATTAGTAGAACTTAAACAGTTATGGTTAGGGGGTAAGTGTTAGATGTGAAACACATTTTCTATCCTATCCCACTTATTTCTAACTCAGCTCCCCCCACAGTACAAATTTTTTAACTAATGAACAGGATAAGATAAGCAACATGATATACTTATTTTATCATGTTGGTTCACAAAACTACCAAATTATAGCTTAACATATGATATGATAGTTTATCGTATCTTATCTATCTTATTCTGACCTCCAACAGAGCCTTAAAAGTGTTTGGAGGTCAAAACTACTTGATGGGCTTATTTGTTTCTGAATAGTAATTTGTATCTCGAGATTCTTGGGCGTATATATATTCTCCACAACAAACTTTTCAAAAAGGAACCAGTTAAGGTTCGAGAAACTGGGCTCGATTTACTTCCTTACAATTCCTCTAAGAAACCTAAATTTATTTTATTTCAAAGATGGCACAAGGAACGAAACCTTTCTTTAGAAACATATCGATCACCTTTCTCATGTTACTAAATAAATTAAATATGCTTAAAATTTAATTGCTAAGTTAAAAAAATATTATTAATTAAATCTAAAAGAAAACTTAGTATGATTCTTCACCAAACAAATTAAATGAAATTAGTTATGTAAAAAAATACAATATCTTGTATGTCAAAAATTATTAAAATCATCTCCCATGATTGGAACAACCCCATGGACTTATGGAGCATGGATACTTGCAAACATTTTGGAGCATTTAAAACTTATTAATTTTGATTTATTATTACTGTAAAAAAAATTATACTAGCAACTAATATTAGTAAAAATGGTAGAGCCCATTGAAGAAGAAAACAATTGAGAGAAAACTAAAATTGTTATTTTGATTGAATGAGAAAAAATGATTACATCGACTTATATCTCTAATAGGCCCATGCAAGCTGGAAGTGTTAGCACTTCAAGCTTGAGAATGAACAACACAATACAAGTTGAATTATTAGAGCTCCAATAGTATCCACCATGAGGAGAGATCTCTTTCGTTGTATTTTATAGTTTTTTTTTTTTCCTATCACTTTCCTAAAAAAAATCCAAAAGTTCATTATCTTTCCCATCTTCACTTTTCTCTTTTGCATTTTATCTTGCTCTTCTTTCTCTCTTGGCCACCGATTCCACCAAGGTATCCTTCGAAGAATGTAAGTAATAAAACATGGTGAGATACCAGGTTGAAGGAAGTAATAAAATACGGTGAGATACTGAGTGTCGAACTCAGGGATTGGGTAACCAAATAACACCTAACAAATTCAATAATTGTTTGAACTTCACAAGATAAGATTTGATTGAGGTAGGTGAATTATGATAATATGTAAAATTAAGATAAAATCTAATCTAACAACTAATTGAATCAAGATCAAGAACAAGAATGCAATATTTAACACTAAAGTGGTTAATACGATAAAATCTCTAAGGATCTGATTTCAACTACGTCAATCTATTTTGGTTCAATTATGGCAATCTTTCCCTATTCCTAGATTCATGTCAACCAGGAATCCTACTCTATTCTTATTACTCTCTCAAGCGCACAAGAACGCACCTTCTAATCCTTAATCAACTATATCTGTATGATGATTAATTATTAAAGGTTCATTAAGCTCTATGATTCTCTATTCGTTCTCACCCTTTGATTCTATTCCAATGCTCTAAAACATAAATCTGCTATCGATTTCATTATGTTTAGCATGTCAGTTAATGACCAGTTAATTGAAACAATTAATGCAGAAATATAAAACAATAAAGATGGGAAGAAATTAGAGAAATTTTCCAAATATCACCAAACTGTCATAGCATCGTTACATCATCTCCTTAGAAAAAAGGAGTTAGTTCATTATCAAAGCATAAAACACCATCAAATCCATGAAAGAAAAGTTGTTCATCTTCAGAAAATACAGAAGGAGACAAAGCTTGAGAAACTAGGAATAGTGGATCCCTGATTCCGTACAAAAAAATCACTTACATACTATTCTAATCACGCGTGATTCGTGGGGCGAAACTTAAAATACTGGCCTAGCCCAAATCAAGTCCATTCGCGGGGAGAATCCTGCATTCCAGCACTTCCAACAAATTTTCTTCTTGCTTTCCTTCATAACTTCCAAGCTTCACTTTTCAACCAGACTCCAACACAGAACCTATAATCAAGAAACAACAATTACTATGTTATTCTACTCAATTTCCTGATTAAAAATCTTAAAAATCAAATAAAAGACTCAAGACGTGACTCGACGACAATAAAGCTAAATCCGGGCCAAATTGAAATTAAACTCAACACATCTGCCTCAAAACCACCGCTAAACTAGCATAAAAACTATATAAGCCAGCAAGTTATCACTATCTTATTGAAGAAAGGCCACTTTTTTTTGGTTCTTCCTTTGTGCACCGATAGTGGAAGCAGTTGGCTAGTGTCATATCTTTTGTTATTGTTTCAATTTCGCTTCTCCCGCTAATATATATGGAAACCTTTTTTTCTCCATGATTGTCACTGTGTCTCTGTCTATGAAATCGAAAAAACTTCATTTCCAAAATTTCCATCTCTCCGTAAAAGATTTGGATTTGGGTATGTGGACCCATATAGCCACATGGGTCATGTTCGTTGCCACTATCTGTTTCTTTGCAACCTTGGTATTAGAAGCCAAAATCTTGGACCCTTATAAGGTTCTTGGGGTTGATAAAAATGCAAGTCATCAAGAAATTCAAAAGGCTTTCCACAAGCTCTCTCTTGGGGTTTCACCCTCACAAGAACAAAAACAAAAGGGTGCACAAGGAAGTTTGCTCCGATCGATAATGTATATCTTTTCATAAATTATTGATATGCATTATTGATCTGATCAAATTTCTCTTGTGGACCTTTGTTTTTGTTCTTATCAGAGTGATATCGTTGAGAGAGCTTGTGGAAAGCCTTTGAATTTCTCACCGACTTGCATTTTTATCAACCCCAATAATCTAGTTAGTGTCTAAGATTTTGGCTTCCAATACCAAGGTTGCAAAGAAATAGAGAGTGGGAATGAGCATGACCCATGTAACGGGTCCTATACCCAGATCCGAATATTTTACAGAGTGTTGGTAATTTTTTATATCTATCAAGAGCTGCCATGGAAGAGATTAAAAATTTTCAAGAAGAGAAGAATGGGAGATAGCGAAAAAGAATTTTGCAACTGATACCATATTAATAAACATGGTAGAGCACATTGAAGAAGAATATAATTGAGAGAAAATTAAAATTTGTTATAAACAGATTAATTTAGTGCATGACTATCTTATCTTATCTTATCTTATCTTATCTAATAGGAAACTACTTAAGACTTGGGGTCTACTATCTGTTATAAATAGAACTAGTCAATTTGTATTTATGATACACTTGATCAGATTATCAATAACAAATATTATAGCTAGTTCTTAAAGATCTAGCCTTTGAATCCTACCTTTAGAAGAACTAACATTTGAATCTATATTTCTATTATCTTCATTTCTTTATTTTCTTTTTATTTTGAACAAAATTGTTATTTTTATTGAAGGAGAAAAAAAGGTGATTACATCAACACACTTAGACCATCTTCAAGGATGGTTCTTCATGAGGTTCTTATGGCTAAGAACTGGTTCTTAAATTTCCTGCCATTGGAGTTGGCTGATTTGGCAGCCAGGGTGGAGAACGGTTCTTGTAGAAGAACTGGTTCTTAACCATTAAAAAATAATTAAAAAAGGGAAAAAGGAAAGAGGGGGAAAGAAAATAGGAGAAAATGGACCCACTAAAAGTATGTTAAGAACCCAAGTTGAGTTCTACCATTGGAGTGAAAACTAATGAGTGTTCTTAAATCTTTTGTGGCATTGTAGGGCCCACTAAAAGAGAGCTAAGAACCCAAATTGGGTTCTATGGTTGGAGATTCTCTTACATGGCTTCTATAGAGAATAGGAAAACGGCTAACTACTAACTAATTCTAACTAATTAGAATTCTCATAACTAATAATATTGTGTAGTATGTATGTGTGAATTCTAAATAATTTTAATAATATGTTAATATATAATTAGATAATAGCATAATTTTTTTTACAATGTGTATTAAATTAAATCCATAAAATTATACCTATTTTTTTTAGGGAAAAACCTCTTTAAGGTGAATTTATTTTTAATGTGAGAATAAGAATATATCTACTATTAATTTTATGAGAAAAGTTTTTGAACACCAAAAGAAGAGACACCATACGGTGTCCTTTTGTTTTTATGGTGTATTTTTGGAATGCGTGTATTCAAAAAGATAAAAAGTAAGTGAGAGATAGAGATAAAAATGTATTATGTTATATACGATATACAAATTTAGATGTTTATATAACATAACTATAATTTCATAAGATGACTTGCATTGAGTTCTTAACCTAACTCTCAACCTATTAAAGGATTTTTGGATGGGTAGTTGGAACTTGGATACATCCTCACTGAACCATATCCAATTTTTAATAATATCTTTTTTTTAACAAAATAATAATGTCTTTCTTTTTTCTTTTTTGGTGCTCATAATGTCTTTCTTTTTCAGAAATGATATCTGCACACCTGGTTTTGACATCAGGGTACGACATCCATCACTGTAGCGCTACAATAGCACTACTGTAGCACTTTTTTTTGTTTTTTTAACAAATTTTGACTTTTTGTAAATAAAATAAAATTTTGGTTTTTTTTAATACTAACATTTTTTGATTAATTACGTGCAAATATCTGGTTAATTCAGTTTATTATATGGTTAATGGGCCATTTTTTTTAGACAAATTTCGACATTTTTTTAAAACAAAAACACGTGGTTAATCCTTTGAAAATGGTTGGTTAATTCAGTGTATTATGTGATTAATGGGTAACTCTGATGCTTCAACCATTCTATATGGTTAATCACGTGCAAATATTTGGTTAATTCAGTTCATTATATGGTTAATGGGTTATCCTAAAGCTTACAATCATTTTTCACAACCATGTAAATATTTGGTTAATCACGTGCACATTTTTGGTTAATTCAGTTTATTATATGATTAATTTGTGTGAAAATTTATTGTAAGTTTCAGGATGACGTATTAACCATATAATAAACTGAATTAACCAGATATCTGCACCGGATAATAACGTTAAAGTGGCGTTACTATCAAAACCAGGTGTCATTTCTGTTCTTTTTAACTTTGTTTGTTTCCTCTTAACTAAGATTAATTGATGTTCCCTTTGCTTATAAAAAATAAAAATAAAAATTGATGTTCCCTAGTCCTTATCCGATTGTTGACCAATTGTCCAACCTTTAGCCGCCCCCATTCATCACCTTATTTTCGTGGCCTTAGTTCTCAGCCGTTAGATATATTTGGATGTGCTGGCTTATCCCTCAAACACATCTTTGTATACACATCCAACGGTTGACCCAACAAGAAACCATATATCTGAAAGCACAACAGCATTTCCCGTCATTCTCATCATCTAGCCGCCACATGTGGATGTAAGTCATAGGAAAACGTTTTTAATACTCGTTTGATATATCTAAAACTTGAAAGGATTGAATATGCACCACCCATCAAAGTGATATAGTCGCATATTATTCAAGTGACATAATTTGATTAGTTCGGATTGTCATATGACCAAATTGACTTTAGTTCATTCTCACTTTGTGACAAATTGAATCGATTAAGTTTTGCCACTTCGGTGATATATCTTAGAGACTTGGACCAAACTTTAATTGGTATAAACTATCAATGTAAAGATTTTATATCATTAATAGATTATAAATTGTTAAGTTATTGAGATATTTGACTTTTATTCTAATCATCCGAAAATCATTTATATCATGATTTATTATTGATTGAATAAAATTTTACACTAATAATACATACCAGTTAAATTCTTTAAAAAAAAGCAGTTGAATGTCATAATTGATAATGCAAGGAAGCACCGATAATGGTTTGGTATTATTTATATAAATGATGGACCAAATCATGGGAAAATGTCAAGGTTGGAAAAGATGGAAAAAGTTGGGGTAGTAGGCTTTGTGGTATTCTTGTGCTTAATTGTCACTGCCTTTGGTGAACAATGTGGTACGCAAGCTGGTGGCAAGACATGCCCAAATAATCTATGCTGCAGCCAATATGGGTACTGTGGTAACACAGATGATTACTGCTCGCCTTCTAAGAACTGCCAAAGCAACTGCTGGGGCGGCGGCGGCGGTGGTGGTGAAAGTGCATCTAATGTACGTGCCACATATCATTACTACCAACCGGAGCAGCATGGATGGGACTTATACGCGGTCAGTGCATATTGCTCAACATGGGATGGTGGGAAACCATACTCATGGCGCAGCAAATATGGCTGGACAGCTTTCTGTGGCCCTGTTGGACCTCATGGTCAAGCTGCTTGTGGGAAGTGCTTGAGGGTAAGAATTCAACTTAACTATAATATCTTATCATTCAGATCATATTTTATGTACATATACCATATCATTAGAGAACAATTTTCATTTTTAAGACCATTAGAACAATGAATCTTCGTCTTTAGATCTTATTTGAATAATTAAAATATAAATGGATGTAACTTTTTTATATGGTTTTATCATTAATAAGTAATTTTCAATTTTGATCATTCGTATAATTGTATGATCCAAATTTACTTATTGATAAAGTTTAAAGGAAGTGAGCAGTTTTTAATTGGTGTGGTAGAATTGAAAGCTTGGCCAACTAAGCATGTGTTTGGACGCACGTCCAAAAGTTGTAGGACAAGTGTTTGCTAGCTCAAAAGAAACTAAAAGTTGCACAGCAAAATCACTTTTCCACCGTAAAAACTATTTACATTAATTGAAAAAACCAACCCTCTATCGAAACACATATTTAATTGGTGGAATTCAATTTGCATGTCCAGCATATGTTTGTGAAAGCTAAAAAAAATAGATTATACTGATAATAGGTTATATGTATTAAAATTTATTATATGTAAAAATTGTTTATAATCAGAATTTTTTTTTTTTTTTGGGTATATTTGATGAAAAAAGATTTTAAGATAATTTATTTTGTTTGGATGATTCAAAACATAGTTTTGTCTTCACAAGATTGTACAAAAGCAACTTTTTCTTTAGAAAAAAAACTTTTAAAAAAAAATTAATCTTGTTACCAATGGATGTTTCCCAAACGTGCACTTAAATGTGTCATGTCATGCACCATGTATATTTTGCAATAGCTGATATAATACTAGAATCCTAGTTATAGCTTAATGAAAGATGGTGATGGATATATGAATGATGATGAGAAAATCAAATGATGCAGGTGACAAATACAGGGACAGGAGCGCAAGAAACTGTGAGAATTGTGGATCAATGCAGCAATGGAGGACTAGATTTGGACGTAGGAGTGTTCAACAGACTGGACACAGATGGTAGAGGATACCAACAGGGCCATCTCACTGTGAACTATCAGTTTGTGGATTGTGGGAATGAGCTGGTGGAGCTCACCAATTCTTCACACTCCAATATACTTGATGCTCATCAATAAGCCACTCAAAATATCCTGCTTTCTGCCACTGTAATAGCTAGTGAATAATAAGTGGCAGTGCTGTGAGACTAGAAAAGTCTCTGTCTTTCCACTTGGAAAGAAAGTTATTGCTCACATAGCCAGAATAATGTTTGTTAATGGATTTTGTTATCCATAATGAGATGAAAAATTTCCCTATGATCATCAACTTAATTTCTTACTCTCTCGTTTTAAGAATCATAATTTTTTATTTTTGACTGAGGTGCAAACTACAAACTGGTTTCATTTGTGTTGGGAAAAAAATCGAGGTTGAAGGTAATAACTCCGATCAATCATATATATTTGTTGATCTACTAGGTTCTAACATCATCTTATACAGTCTGCGACTATCCAAAATTAGCACGTTAATTGCAACACTATCGTATACTCTCCGTGTGTGTGTGTGAGTTTGTGTTTTTTCTAATTAAAATTAATTAAATTCTGATCACCACGCACTCTCATAGCCTATGTTTGTTTGAAGAGAAATTGGAGAGAGGGAAGTGGAGAAGAGAGAAGTGAAGAAGAGAGAAGTTGTTTTCACTGGTTTGGAACAGAAGAAAACTAGGAAAGACGGAAAAATATGTTGTGGGTCCCACACAATTTTATTTCTCTCCAATGGACCGAAGATTTTAGAGAGAAAAGTAGAACTTTTGTCTTTGTTCCAATTCTACCCATGCGTCCATTCCCTCTTATCCTTTGCATACAGGTTGTACGTTCACACACAAAGGCCATCAAATTAACATATGTTATTGATTATTATATTATTATTATATTATTATTACGACTTATTGATCAACGAAGAGAGAGTAATTTTTTTTTTTTTTTAAAAATGTAGCCAACCATTGTTGTTAAAAATATTAAATTGTTATATTAATATATCATATCATATATTATATTTGTTATCAAGGGTAAATGTGTCTTTGCAAAATAACTCATTTTCTTTCTTTCTACTTTTCTATCCAACCAAACAAGTGGAGAGAAAACTCAATTTTTATTTCTCCTCTACTTCTCTCATACTTCTTTCAATCCAAACAACCTAAAAATCTATCTATTCTCTACTCATTTTCTCTTCTCTCCTACTTCTTTCTACCCTACTTCTTTCTTCTATACTTCTTTCCTCATCCAAACAAAGCCATAATGGGAGAGTTGGATTTCCCGTATTCACGCATTCACGAAGTTACAAGATACACCATTGAATCAATCTTGTTTTAATTTTTAAATTATTTTAAATACACACTCAAATGCATCTAATGATCTATATCAGTGAATGCGTGAAAATAATGAATGCAGAGAATCCAAATCCATCGTAATGATATTAATATTCGAATATGCCATCTATCATATATTCATATGCCTAAGGAAGAATCGTTGAATTAATTGCGAAAATGACTAGAATCATATTATATGGATATGTGGACTGGTCTTGCCACCGAGCACATAGTAGTTCTGTCCCACATGAATTAAAAAGGCTACCTACTTTGTCATCTCAATCTTAATTCAATGCATGCACATATAGTTCATGGTTTGCCTAAGTTCCACCGCACTTTTACTGGTGCAGCCTCGCTGCATTTTGACCGGTCAATTGGGTGTTTTTATTTGACACATCAGTCAATCATATATAATGCTTGTATTTCTCTGTATTTGAACCAGGGTTTGTGTATTTTAGTTAAATGAGATTAAGTATTTGGGCACCTGTAATTGTATTGTATTTGTTTATATAATGCTTGTATTTCTCTGTATTTGAACCAGGGTTTGTGTATTTTAATTAAATGAGATTAAGTATTTGGGCACCTGTAATTGTATTGTATTTGTTTATTTTATAATTTTTTTTTTATCTTGCTAACTAGTGTTCTAATGACATTGGTTAAGGAACCCGAATATAAAAGATTTTTATTGGAGAGTCTAACTTTTGAATTTTCAAAATATTGAATATATCATTTTCCAGTGCAAATTTTTCTATTTCCGGTTCTTTAACCAATGCCCTAAGGGCATCGGTTAACAATTTTTTTTTTTTTACTATATAGATGGGCGCACTCTTTGTCTCACTCACACCTGCATCTCCCTCTCCCTCTCCCTCTCTGGTTGCTGCTTCTCGTGTTACAGATGCTGCCTCCCCTTCTTCCTTGTCCTTTCCAAGTGAATTTGAAGCCAGACTTAAGCACTTGGTGAGTTCTTGTTCAAATAACCCCACATTACACCTGAGGAGGTAGTGGAGGGAGGCCTAAAAAACAGCAGCAATAACTGCAACTAAGGAATTTATTTGTGATGTATCAGAATTTTAAGCAAAAGCCATTCTAATGTGGGCTTGAGCTTGAGTTTCTGTTGGCAAGTGGAGCTATAGAATATGGCTTTGTCTTAAATCCTCCGCTTAGAACTCGTAGTTTCGATCCTCAGCCCATCAGGACCGTTGATATAATATTATATTTATTGCACGGATGAGATATGCAGGGACCTGACCGGTTGCAAATTGGGCACAAATGACTTACCACCTGTTGGAGCGGTTCGTAAATAATGTTTCGGTGTAAATGCAACGTGTCATACATTGAGGATGACAAAATGATTTTGACTTTTGTAAAATAATAAAATTTTATTTCTAAAAAAAACCATTAACTAGATAATGAACTGAATTAGTCAGATATTTGTATCTGATTAACCAGATATTTGCACATACATAACCAAAAAACTCATTAACCAGATATTTGTACCTCATTAACCGGATATTTGCACATACTTAACCAAAAATTTTATTTCGCAAAAAAAAAAAATAACCCATTAATTTGCACAAAATTAACCAAAAAATTTATTTCTCAAAAAAATCCATTAACCAGATAATGAACTGAAATTAACCAGATTTTTGTACCGTATTAACCAGATATTTGCCAATAGTTAACCAAAAATTTAATTTAAAAAAAAATCCCATTAATTTACACATACTTAACCAAAAAATTTATTTCTCAAAAAAACCCATTAACCAGATAATGAACTGAAATTAACCAGATATTTGGATATACTTAAACAAAAAACCCTTAACCAGATATTTGCACATACTTAACCAAAATTTTTACTTCTAAAAAAAACCTTATAATTTGCACATACTTAATCAAAAAAAAATTTCTCAAAAAAACTCAATAACCAGATAATGAACTAGAATTAACAAGATATTTGTACATGATTAACCAGATATTTGCACATACCTAACCAAAAAACTCATTAACCGGATAATAAACTGAATTAACCAGATATTTGTACCTGATTAACTAGATATGTGCACATACTTAACCAAAAATTTGATTTCTAGAAAAAACTAAATATTTTAAAAAAAGAACAATTTTTTTTATAAATAAATTAATAAATAATTATTTTTTAAAAAGAAAAAAAAGCTCTGCAACAGTGCCGCACAGTGCCGCTACAGTGCAGCACCGTATGTTGTCGCCGTATGATGTCGAGATTTTGTGTCAAACTATCATTTTTCTAACTATTTTTTCACGTCCAAAACTATACCTTATTCTCTTATCTTCCCTCATTACACACACACAAGATTTTTATCATGTAAAAAAGAAATGTGTTTCCCAAATCATATCATATCATCTTTTCTATGGTGATTTTACGCACACATATATAAGCCTAAATTAAAATCATCACATACTAGGTATTCAACATATAATTTTATTATAAATTCAATATCCAATTTAATTAATTATATTAAAATCAACATATAAATTTTCTTTCTAGAAAAATATATATATTTGTTTAATAATATTTTAAAAGCTAAATTGATATACACTATCAGTATAAAGTTTTTTTTACACTGTCAACCAATCAAAAATCAAGGTATAGATAACCAGTCCAACATGACCCAACTTTGGCCCAATTGCTCGATATTAAATGTTAGTTTCCAATATTGCCCCCATTTATAATAGGATTTATATTGATGAGATATAGGCCATCAGAACATTAATTAAGATTAGAAGGGGTATTTTTGAAAATTTATATGAATATTAATTATAATTAGCTTATTTCAATGCAACTTCTTAATTTGTGTGTTTTAAGGTTTTGTTTCTTATATTAAGGATCGGAGGGAGTATTAAGTTTAGTTGCTACCAGTTGGTTGGTTGACTGAGTTGTAATAAAAAAATTAAATTAAAAACAAAAAAAAGCAAAAAATAAATAAAAATTTAAAACCAATATTTTTTTAAAAAAACTGCCAAGTTGGCATAGTGTCATAAAAAAATTAAATTAAAAAAACAAATGTAAGACAAAAAATCAACCTGGTCGGTTGAGTGATTGACATATAAAATATTACATTTTAAAAAAAATTAATAAATAGCTCAGATTAACTCAATTGTCCTGATTGACTCATGTATTCCAATTTAGTCAACTTCCCCCGAATAACTAATCCTGGCCCAAATTGTTGTCGTCGCTCGAATAGTCATAGTTGCCCGATTAAGTCATCTTGACCCAATTAGGTTGGCTCAATTAGGTCATCTTTGATCAATTTACTCAGCTTGGCTCGACCATGTCATCTTTGCCCGATTAAGGCAATTTGGCCCAATTCTCTCAAGTTGCCTTGATTTCATACGATCCACTTTCGTCAACTTTGCCCGATTAGGTCAATGTGGCCCAATTAGTTCATCTCGGATCGATTTGGTCAACTTTGCCTAAATAAGTCAGTCTGGCCCAATTAGGTCCTGTTGGTCCAATTCACTCAATTTACCCCGAATACCTCATATATTCCAATGAATGACAACTTCCCCCAACTAACTCAATTTTTAATGATATGTCAATTTTTGATTGGTTGACAGTGTAAAAATCTTTACACTGTCAATGCATATTAATTGACTCCATGTTTTAATTGGTTTTTATAGTTTAATCTTGTTATCTTAACCATGTTTGTTATATTATTAATACTTTAAAACTTTATATGAAGAATATTCTTAAGCGAATAATGTAGCACCCATTAAAATGCATTTAAATATTAGAATAATTCATTTTAAGATTAAATTAATTAAATACTATTTAAGCCATAAATATTAACAAAAAACAATTAAAACTTTTGAATATATTTTTAAATAATACAAAAGCGAGGAATCAATGAACCAACATTCCACTTAACTTGTGAATAAAAATATATGCACACACATAACTTGTGAACCAAAATATATGCACATATTTTTAACTTGTGAATAAAAATATATGCAAATAAAGCAGAGGACAATTGGCAGTGTATTAAGCTTTTCTTGCAGGTAGCTCGGAGCATCCATGAGTTGGCAATCGACTTCAGCCACAGTTTACTTGATGATGGAGGATATTTCTTCAAAGCTAAATTTTATAGTTACTCTCCCAGACTCCAGGTGCATAAAGAGAAAGTCATATGTCTCTTTTAAGATGATCGAGCTAAATATAGGGCTGTTGTTTCAAATTGTAGGAGTTTTTTGTCATCTTATATTTTCAACTTTTTGGTAGAGTTTGATAGGAGGAAAGTCCATGTAGTTGCTCACTCTCTGTTCTCAGTGGAAAAACGAGTGAATTTTTCTTTATTAGATTTAAAAAGGCATCATCTTAGAGTCTGTTCTAAATAGGTGTTGGGCCGACTTTAGTTAAAATATAAATTTTGAAGTTAATTTTTAGATATAATAATAATAATAATAATAATAATATAATAATAATAAAAATAATAATAATAGACAATAGTTAGGGTTGGAGACCTGTTACACTGATATTACAAATTTACAATCATGAAAACATTTAAATGTTTAAAAAGAAGACAACGTGTCTTCCAAAATAAAATTAAAAAAGCAAAAAAGAAAAAAGAAAAAAGAAAAGAAAAAGACAATGTGAAGATTTGAAAAAGAAGAAGACAACCTGAATTATTATATGAAGAATACTAGTATCACATTCTTAACACACTTTTTATTATTGGATAGATTTCATGTGGGATCATATGTTTTGGTGGATCGCACATGAAATCCATCCAATAATAGAAAGTGTGTTGAGGAGAAGTATGATAAAGAGTGTGATGCTAGTATTTTTTATATTATATACTATAAATAGGCGTAACATTAAAGCCACAGGAGAAGTTGGAAAAAATTATTCAAAAAAAGGTTGAAACAAAATCGGGGATTATGAGCTGGAGGCATGAACAGTTGATGTGGGACATTCATTTAATATATTGTTAACCGGGTACAAAGCTGGAACCGGCTGGTTAAAAAAAATGCTAATATGAAAATTGTCCATAGTTTACTGGATACCGCCTGTGCAAGTCATTTTTTCCTGGAGGATGCAAACTCAACTCATGAGAGTGAGGATTAAAGAATTGCCCAATATATAGGCACTTTAAGGCCCACACACGATTGCAGGCCCATGTAGAATAGAGGCACTTTAAGGCCCTTACACATGGCACAGTGGACAAGACCACAAGGGAGGCATCGTTGCCGTGAAGATCTATACGCTCTGTTGGGCTTTTTCTTTCTATCTATATTTGACCTTTTGCGCCACCCTCAGAATGTCTAGAAGCTACAAAATGGAAGAGGTCAATCAAATGATTCAAATCCATGACACGATAGAGGGCTGCTGAAACTTTGTCCAAAAGTCCCATGTGATTCCCAAAATTACGGGGACAAACAAACCCAATTACTTTTCCATCTTAACAAGGAACTAGAGTCGTGCTTTCCTTAGATACAACAATAATCCCATTATTTTTCAAAGAATTTTATTTGCTGTTTGTTATATTTAATAGAATTTATATATTTCAACCCATGAAGGTTGATACAGTTGGTAAGGATACGACTCATAACTCACAAGGTCGTGAGTTCGAATCTCACTGCCGATATGACGATCTCGTTGGTAGATAATCCGTAAGTACCTTTGTAAGCGCTCTTTGAGCCGTGAGGCATGTCATGGTCCTGTGAGCCACCCAACTCACCTAAACTTTCTTGTATAAAAATAAAATTATATATTCCATATTGTACTATGACATTAAATGATGATTATTTTTTATTAATTTTAAGTAATCAAACTTCAAAGTAATTAAGGGTGTATGTGAATAAGTAAAATGGAATACCAATAGACAATAGCCTACCCGAGAAAAATGTTCAAAGTATTTTCATAAACTTGTCTGTACTTAGAACCGTCTTTTTCATCTTCTTTTCTATCATGCAGAATGTTCAATACTACTGCACTAATCAATTTTCCAAGACTTTGAATTTTCCTTCTAAAGACAATATGTCAGCATTATATACGTACGTGTCCTGTATCCTGGTTCAGTGGATAACACATATAACATATCTTTGGATTTTCTTAAGCCGAGAAAAGAAAAAAAGATGTCATACTTTTCAAACAAACAAAGGGTATTTTCATAATTTTTCCACCTAGATAAGCCCTATAAATTCAAGCACCTACTAGTGCTCAAATTAAGTGCAATGCAAGCAACAACCATAATGGCAAAGTTTCAGCTGTTGGTTGTGTGTGTAGTTTGTGTTTTGGCTTTAGCCTCTGCTCAGAGTGCTACAAATGTTAGAGCAACGTATCACTTATACCAACCTGAGCAGCATAACTGGGACTTACTCGCTGTGAGTGCATACTGTGCTACTTGGGATGCTAACAAGCCCTTGGCATGGCGCAGCAAATATGGTTGGACTGCCTTCTGTGGACCCTCTGGGCCTCAGGGCCAACAAGCTTGTGGCAAATGCCTCAGGGTACGTATTCCTTTCAAATAAATACATATCATATACCCTTTTTATAACGTGTTGAGAAGTCGACTTTATGGGAGCCGACTTCTCGCTTGAATTTTTTATTTGTTTTACATAATTTAATAATTAAAAGAAAAACCCTTGGGAAGTCGGTATTGGGGAAGCCGACTTCCCACTCGAATAAAAAAAAGGGGGCATTTGGATAGTTGATTTCAAAAGGGGACATTTGGGTAGTTTATTTTTTTTAGGGTTATCGGGAGGAAAAAAAAAATCTGTTATTGTATCTGTGTCCAAGTTTTTTTTTAACAAATATGATATTACTCGTATTAGTACCTGTGTAATAATATAGTTAAATATTATATCACTCACATCCCAAGTCCCAACAGGACTTACCCATGCAGATTATAAATTTTTTTTATTAACAACAACAATGAAGTTTTGTTTTCTTTCACTAAGTAGGGTCGGCTAATCAAACTACGTCGTAATATTTCTGTCTAATTTTATTCTTTGATAATTAATTATTTTATTTTGATTGATCAAGCAAGCATATTAACTAATTAATAATTGTTGATGGGGTGTTAATTGAAGGTGACAAACACTCGAACAAACGATGCGCAAACCGTGAGAATTGTTGATCAGTGCAGCAATGGGGGTCTGGACTTGGATATCGGTGTGTTCCAAAAGCTAGACACTGATGGAAATGGGAATGCTCAAGGCCATCTTATTGTCAACTATGACTTTGTAGATTGTGGTGACTAAGTAATTCAAGTACTTGTGTATGTAATAAAGGCTAGGAAGCTAAAGGAATAAAACAAAGGATATAGCACCATATAAGTGCTTTATTTATTACTGAATAGTAAGTTATTCATATAGTACCATATTTCATTTCATTTTATGAAAAGTCTTATAGATCACACATGTCATGGACTCGTGGCTTAAATGGTCTTTTGCTTGGTGTCTTTTTGCATACCTAAAGCTGTCACTATAAATTTGTCACATATGGAATCAACTGTATTAGAAGTAGACAAGTAGCTTGCTTCTCTAGTAAATAAAACTGATTATAAGTTGGGATCCAAATGATTTTAAATAAATTCCTCCAATCAACAGTCAAATTATAAAAATGAATATTAACAAATAGGACCCAATACATTTTTGCAACAATTTCCATAATATAATTTAAAATAAATCTAAGTTGTAATAAAAATATTTTTTTCTTAATGTTTATGTTATAATTAGGTATTTACTTTTTTGGTGGGCTTATATTATGCTGGACATGCTAGGAGTTGGGCTTGGTACATTTTCATGGTACAGGGGCCCAACCTTTCACATGCCTTAAATTTTCGTACTGTAGCCTGTATGATTATTTGTTAGCAATCAATTTCTGGCCGTTGCTGCAAATAATTTACACTGAACGAAAAATAACATCAATTTTTTTTTTAACGCACAAAATAACATCAAATTGAACACCGAAGTAAACTGGATGAAATTAGCATGGCTAAAAGGAAGAAAGATTAAATTAAATTACCTTTTCCAAAGCTGCGTACATATTCGTAGAAATACAAAAATGGAACTCACACTACATATTATTATTGATTATGTTTATAAGTTAACCAAATTGTCGACCTCATACCTCATAGCTAAATTCTTAATAATGAATGATTAATAAGACATTACAATATTGTAATTGCTTTTATTAACGACACTCATAATCATCCAAAAATAGATCGCTATCCTCACCTTATATAGAAACGTGCTTTTTATGTTGCTATGGAGCAGGGTTAATTAATTAACAATCGTTAGCCACTAAACTCCGTCGGGGAACCTGTTGGGTACATAAAGTGGGTTATCTCCTCCAAACCAGGTTTTCATCATATACAAGAGTCAGGATTCGAACCCCTAACCACTTGCTTGATGTGCCAAAGTCCCTTACCAGTTGGATCAACCACATGTTGGTTGCATTTGTATCCTTTGATCTCATGCGAAACACTTTTCTTGCAATTATTCAATGCAAGTTGGGATTCGCGGGGGCCTAAAAAATTACAAATAAGTATTACAGGATAAATTTTAATTCACCTGTGAAATTACATGAACTTTAAAGTAAACAAAGGCGTGTCCTAATGAAATGAATAGCCATCCGAAGAATATAAAGTGCCAAAAGAAGTAGCCCCTCCATACATTATTAATTATACACTGATTCAATAATTTTTTTGAACTGATTCAATAATAGATAAAGTAACAAAGAAATATATGGATTTTACTCGTTGCTGAATTAATTAAGCCTAGTAAGTAGTAACATTAGTACATTACCTGCATTCGGCAAGTAAGTTCTGCCATGGCTCTTTAAGGCCCATAGCATGGTTATGGTGAAGATCAAGCTGCTCTGTTGGGCTTGGTACTACTTTTCTTTCTCTATTGACCTTTTGCGCCACACACTGCTCCATTAGAATTTAGAATGTCTAGAAGCTACAAAATGGAAGAGTTCAATCAAATCCATGACATGAGAGAGGGCTGCTGAAATTTTGCCCAAAAGTCGCATGTGGTCCCCAAAATTACGGGGACAAAACTCAATTACTTTTCCATCTTAACAATTAATTAACAAGGAACTATAGTTGGTATGTACTAAGGGCATTACACATGTACCGATTGCTTGCCTTGGATACAATAATCCCATGAATAGAGGGAAGTGTGCTGCAAGATTACCTCCTATTGCTTCAGGTGTTGTTCATGTTGTAATATATTGATAAAATAACAACGCTGAGTACAAGAAATAGTCTGAGACGTGTCAAGGGACACTGTCCTTAAGGATTATTCCGCCCACGAAAATAAATTACAAAATGCGAAACTCCTCCCAGGATATAACAGGCTCTTCTGGCACAAAGACCAGGACCAGAACAGCAAGATCAAATACCACTCAGAATTTTGAACCACTCAGAATATTCTATCTTTTTCATACGTCCATAAGAAAACTTTTTTCTACATATATATTGATCAATTTGTATCTTCCATTTTCCGTTAAAACACCTGTGGAAATGCTGCCTACAATGAATAGGAGTAATGGCAATTATTTCTATTCAAAGCACGGTTGAGGCACGTTGCAAAATAATTGCTTCTCCGGCTGCACAAAAACACGTGCATAAAACCTTGGAAGGAATTTTCCAATTGATGACATTAACTATATTGATTCAAAATCAAATTACTTTGTAACCAAAATTCAATTTAGGTTAAAACTCAAATAAAGGATATTTAAACAATTTGAAACTGAAACTTTATATCAATCATTCATAAGACAATTTAATGTGTTTAATGGAAATTAAAGGCTATTAACCAAAAAGAATAAAATTAAATATTTGAAGATATTATTAAAAACGAATTTTATATATTAAATTTTTGAAATAGCATTAAAAAATACAACAATCCCCCACATATTTCAAAAATTTGAAGATAGACACATATTCTGAGTTAGAAAACAACATGGTGTAAATGCTTCGAATCTGGTGTCTCTTGGACTATGAACCAGACCTAGACTGATAGGCCGATTACCTACAATGTATTGGTGAAGTTTTAAACTTCTATGAACCAATACACTTTATGTAAGTAGGAATCCTACCAATCACTTTACACCCCCATAGATCTTGCTGTTACGCTGTTTGGCGCCTTTCGGCCATGCGCATGCCTGGTTTATTCATGAGTGCTCTAGAAATTACGCCACAATTTCATAGGAGCGGCCCCACTCCACACTCATATAGGTGATTTCATCAAGTGTATACTGTAATTTATACACCTCCCATAAGGGATATGAAACTCATTAAAAGCTTTCAGCTTAACCTCCAAAAATGCAGTCTAGCACTTCTTACACCATAGGAAGAGACAAAATTAAGTGTGCTACCAGAACTAACAAGTGACTTGTTATTACCCATATGAACCTTCTTCATGGGATCTCCAATCACAAAGGTTGGGTTACCATCACCGTTAATTTAACATTGGCTTAAGTCCCATTCCCCTCGATGTTTCATTTATTAATTTCTTTCCCAAAGGCTTTGTCAGAGGATCGGCCAAATTCACTTCTGACTTCACATAATTAATGGACATAATTCCATCTTTCAGCAGCTGCTTAACAACATCATGTCTCAATCGAATATGTCTATTCTTGCCATTGTAAGACTTATTCTTTGCAATGGCTATTGCCGATTGGCTATCACAATGCATAGACACAGGAGGAGTTGGTTTAACTCCTAATGGAATATTTGCTAAGAGGTTTCTCAACCACTCAGCCTCATTACCAGCCAACTCTAGAGCAATAAACTCTGATTCCATGGTAGATTTAGCAATAATAGTTTGTTTGGCTGATTTCCAAGTAATTGCACCACCACCAAGGGTGAACACATAACCACTAGTGGATTTTGTCTCATCCGAATCTGAGATCCAATTAGCATCACTGTATCCTTCCAATACAGCGGGAAATCCACTATATAGAATACCATAACTCATGGTACCTCTCAAATATTTCATTAGTCTGACTAATGCATCCCAATGTTCATTATTGGGATTATGTGTGTATCTGCTCAATCTGCCCACAGCATATACTATGTCAGGTCTAGAAAAATTCATTAAATGCAACAGACTCCCAATACTCTGTGCATACTCAGATTGAGCAACAGGGTTTCCTCTATTTTTCTTCAGTTGAGTGTTAGCATCATAAGGGGTGCTTATTGGTTTAACTTCAAAGTACCCAAACTTCTTTAGAAGTTTCTCAACATAATGTTCTTGGGATAGCATTATACTATCACCCTTCCTTATGATTTTAACACCCAATATTACATTTGCTTCACCCATGTCTTTCATGTCAAACTTTGAAGCAAGAAATTCTTTAGTTTTATTTACTATATCATGACAAGTACAAAAAATAAGCATGTCATCCACATATAAGCAAATAATTACACATTCATCATTTACTGTTTTTGTATACACACACTTATCTACTTCAAGAGATAAAAAACCATCACCAATCAAAACTTGATCAAATTTCTCATGCCATTGTTTTGGTGCTTGTTTCAAACCATACAAAGATTTAATAAGTTTGCAAACTTTATTTTCTTGTCCAGAAACAACACACAACCCTCAGGTTGTGTCATATATATTTCTTCTTCCAAATCTCCATTTAGAAAAGCTGTTTTAACATCCATTTGATGAATAACAAGTTTATAAATTGATGCTAAAGCAATTAAAACTCGAATGGATGAAATTCTAGTCACAGGAGCAAAAGTATCAAAATAATCAACATTTTCTTTTTGGGTAAAACCTTTTGCAACCAATCTAGCTTTATACTTATCAATAGAACCATCAGGATTATATTTCCTTTTAAAAATCCATTTGCACCCAATAGGTTTAGCTCCTGGTGGTAAATCTACTAAAATCCACGTATTACAATTTGTAATAGAATCAATTTCAGATTTAATAGCTTCTTTCCAAAGATGTGCATCGGAAGAATTAATTGCATCATAAAAACTCAAAGGGTCATTTTCCACAAGATATGTATAAAAATCATTTCCAAAAGAAGTCTCTTTTCTTTGCCTTTTACTTCTTCTCAAATCCTCATGTGTGTTTTCAAAATTATTTTGTAAAGATTCATTTGAAACACTAATATTTTGAGAAGGTGAAGGAGACAATCTTTCAAATTTTAAAGGAAAAACGTGTTCTAAAAATTCAGCATT
Organism: Echinosophora koreensis; assembly: GCA_035048595.1. Lineage (NCBI taxonomy): Eukaryota > Viridiplantae > Streptophyta > Magnoliopsida > Fabales > Fabaceae > Echinosophora > Echinosophora koreensis. The sequence goes on along the minus strand of JAPCYP010000016.1, from coordinate 3,455,481 downwards.
TTTAGTTTCTAAAATAGTATTGCAATCAAGCACATCACTTTTCAAAACAAGAAATCTATAGGCAGCACTGTGTTCTGCATATCCAATAAACATACAATCAGAAGTTTTAGAACCAATTTTCCTTTTCTTAGGATCAGGTAGCATTACCTTAGCAAGACACCCCCACACTTTTAAATATTTAAGGTTAGGCTTATAACCTTTCCATAACTCATATGGTGTCCTACCGGTTTTCTTATAAGGAATTCTATTTTGTAAATGACATGCAGTTAATAGTGCTTCACCCCAAAGATTATCAGGTGCAGAAGAACTAACAAGTAAAGCATTCATCATTTCTTTTAAAGTCCTATTTTTCCTTTCTGCAACTCCATTAGATTCAGGAGAATAAGGGGGAGTAGTTTCATGAATTATACCTTCCTTTTCACAAAAATCATTAAACAAAATATATTCTCCACCCCTATCTGATCTAACTCTTTTAATCCTTTTATTTAATTGATTTTCTACTTCTGCTTTATAAATAAGAAACATATCAAAGGCCTCATCCTTGGTTTTAAGTAAATATGCCTTAGTGAAACGTGAAAAATCATCTATAAAAGTAACATAATATTTTTTACCACCTCTAGTCATGGTTTGCTTTAAATCACCAAGATCAGTATGAATTAAATTAAGTAATTCAGTTTCTCTTTGAATAGAATGACAAGATTTTTTAGTTAATTTAGATTCCATACAAATCTCACATTTATTCATACATGTATTACTAAAACCGGAAATCAAACCAAGATCATGCATCTTTTTAATATAAGAAATACTAACATGTCCTAATCTAGCATGCCACATATCAACCGAATCAATCAAGTAAGCAGAAGAAGATGCATTTTCATTAGTAATTTCAGCAACATTGAGTACAAAGAGTCCCTGATCACAGTATCCTTTGCCCACAAACATATTATTTTTTGTCATTACAATCTTATCAGATTCAAATGACACTTTAACCCCAACTTTACTCAAAAGTGCTACAGAAATCAAATTTGCCCTAATACTGGGCACATGAAGCACTTCATTTAAGGCCAAGGTCTTGCCAGATGTGAGCTTTAGAAGAACTTTTCCCTTCCCAAGAACTGCAGTAGTTCGGGAATCTCCAAGATACACAAGTTCTTCTCCATCCCCTACAAAAGTGTAGGAGGTAAACATATTTTTATTAGCACAAATGTGCCTGGTAGCCCCAGAGTCTACCACCCATTGCTTCACATTGGCCACTAGATAGGCTTGAGAAATGACCGCAGCAATTACATCATCTCCTTCAACCAAATTTGCTTTTGGCTTAGGAGGATTGTCATTTCTCTTCCTAAATCTGCACTGATTAGCAAAATGACCTGGCTTTCCACAAATAAAACAACTTCCTTTTTTCTTGAAAGTGGGGTTAGAAGCAACTTTAGGCACAAAGGAAACATGATCAGATTTTTTATTTTCATACCTCTTTCTGTTTTGTATAAGATTTGCCCTTGAGGCCAGTGCTCTTGCCCTTGCTTCCTTGAGTTCATTCCTGTTGGTATCTTCGATAATTATGTGTGTGATCAATTCTGCAAGTGACAGCTGCTTATGCTTGTGTTTTAATTGTTGTTTGTAGTCCTTCCACGATTCTGGCAGCTTCTCAATCAACAAACCTGCAACAAACTCATCCTGCAAAGTGATGTTTTCAGCTTTAAGGTCTTCAAGTAGCTTGTGGTACTCGTTGATCTGCAATTTGATGTCCTTCTCATCAGTCATCTCCCATCTGTAATAGTTTCCAATGACGAACTTCTGTTTCCCGACGTCCTCAGCAGTGTACTTTAAATTCATGGAGTCCCAAATCTCCTTGGCTTCCTTGTAAGAACAATAGACATCGAACAAATCATTAGTTAATGTACTAATAATCGTATGCCTACATACCTTATTAGCATATGTCCAAGTTTCAATTTGTTTGGGGTCAACAGCTGGTGGAGGTTTAGGATCCGTCAGTGCAGCAGCAACACCATGCATATCCAGGATAGAGAAAATACGCTCTTGTCATCTTCTATAGTTTTGGCCTCCAAACATCTCAATTTTCGAGATATCTGGAAACGGTTTGGCGTAGGTGACAGCAGTAGCAACCGGTTGTGGGACAGCATTGACAACAGTAGCAGAGACATTGGAATTGGTAGCATTCACAACATTGTTTGCGGCGTCAGAGTTGTTCTCCATAATAATCCTTAAGATTGTTGTAATATATTGATAAAATAACAACGCTGAGTACAAGAAATAGCCTGAGACGTGTCAAGGGACACTGTCCTTAAGGATTATTCCGCCCACAAAAATAAATTACAAAATGCGAAACTCCTCCCAGGATATAACAGGCTCTTCTGGCACAAAGACCAGGACCAGAACAGCAAGATCAAATACCACTCAGAATTTTGAACCACTCAGAATATTATATCTTTTTCATACGTCCATAAGAAAACTTTTTTCTACATATATATTGATCAATTTGTATCTTCCATTTTCCGTTAAAACACCTGTGGAAATGCTGCCTACAATGAATAGGAGTAATGGCAATTATTTCTATTCAAAGCACGGTTGAGGCACGTTGCAAAATAATTGCTTCTCCAGCTGCACAAAAACACGTGCATAAAACCTTGGAAGGAATTTTCCAATTGATGACATTAACTATATTGATTCAAAATCAAATTACTTTGTAACCAAAATTCAATTTACGTTAAAACTCAAATAAAGGATATTTAAACAATTTGAAACTGAAACTTTATATCAATCATTCATAAGACAATTTAATGTGTTTAATGGAAATTAAAGGCTATTAACCAAAAAGAATAAAATTAAATATTTGAAGATATTATTAAAAACGAATTTTATATATTAAATTTTTGAAATAGCATTAAAAAATACAACAATTCAGACATAAGATACTATGAGATGATTTTTCGAGATCCTATTGTCCTATATCCATTACGGTAGGAACCGAGTTCAACATTTCCCCAGTCCCTTATCATCAATGGACTCTCCCTTATCATCAATGGACTCTCTATGTATATGAAGGAGTGTGATTCATTTGATTCCATAAATTCTTAGGCGATAGTGGCGGCTGCGAACTCACTGGTTGAGTTGGTTTGGAGTTGCATCCATGATGTTGGTGAAAGAGGAAGATCATGGCTGGAATGATGGCATCGATGTGGTGGTTTCTGCATGCTGATTGGAGAGGTGGTAATGGTGGAAAATGATGGCTGGAGATGGTGGAAATTGATGGCTCTGTAGTGAATCAGATACTCACACATAAGTATCTTCCTGTGTGTCTTGCTACCTGTATATAATTGATCCAATTGGCGACAGTGGCCGCTGCGAGCTCACTGGTTGAGTTTGTTTGGAGATACGCCCATGATATTGGTGAAAGACGAAGGTCATGATGAAATGATGGCGTCAGTGCTTATGACGGTGGTTTCTGCATGCTGCTTGGAGAGGTAGTGATGGTGGAAAATGATGCCTTGAGATGATGGAAATTAATGGCTCTCTAGAGAATACACACAAGTTCTTATTTCCTTGTATATCTTGCTATCTGCATATATAAAAATCTGATTATGTAAATAATGTAATCAAGTCCCTATAATTGATCCAATTAATCAAGCCACTCAATTTTCCTCATGATTTATTTCCTTTTTGAATTTTGAATTTTTAAAGGAAAACAAGTTTTCATTATCTTTAAATCCTGAATCCTGATGTTTGATTTCAATAAATCCAATTAGTCAACTTTTTCATAATTTTTTTCCTTTTTGAATATGATGATGGATAAATGTATTGATAGCATAAACTTTAACGGATGTCAGTATAACTTCAATATTATATCGGATGTGAAGCAGAACATGAGAGGTCATTGTAATTTCTAAAATATTATCCCATTTACGAGAAAAAATCCAATTTTAAAAAATTATCTGTGATATATCAGAATTTTAAGCAAAAACCATCCTTATGTGGGCTTGAGCTTGAGTTCTGTAGGCTGGAGCTATAGAATAGTGGCACTACAGGGGAGGAATGGTTACCGTGAAGATCTAGTTGCTTTGTTGGGCTTGGATCTATCCATTAAGGCATTAGTACTCCATTTAGAATTTAGAATGTCTAGAAGCTACAAAATGGAAGAGGTCAATCAATGGATTCTTGTTTGAGACGACTCTTTGAAATTATCTTATATTCATTATGGTAGCAACTGAGTTCAATCTTTCTCTTACCCCTTCTCATAAATGGACTTTTAATGTTTATGAAGGAGTGCGGTTCGTTGGATAAATTCTTAGGCGATAGTTGCGGCTGCGAGCAGCAAGCTCACTGGTTGAGTTGGTCTGAAGATGTGCCTATGATGTTGATGAAAGAGGAAGGTTATGGATGAAATAATGGCATCGATGCTATTATGCCATTGGTTCCTACATGCTGCTTGGAGAGGTGGTGGTGGTGGAAAATAATGGCTGGGGAAGGTGGAAATTGATGGCTCTGTAGTGAATACACAGAACTTATCATATCCTTGTGTATCTTGCTAGTTGCTAGTTGCTAGTTGCTACCTGTATATATATATAAAAAATCTGATCATGTTGATAATATAATCAAGTCGTTATAATTGATCCAATTAATCAAGTCGCTCAATTTTCCTCATAATTTAATTCCTTTTTGAATTTTCAATTTTTAAAGGGAAACAAGTTATTTTCATTATCTATTAAATCCTTATGTTTGATTTCAATAAATTCAATTAGTCAACTTTTTTAAAAATTTATTTCATTTTTGAATATTCAAAGTTTAAAATGAAATAAATAATCTTTATCACCCCTTAAAATTCATATCCAATCGTTATTTTTCGTCCAAAACTTCCTTTTATGTTTTTTCCACATTTTTTTAAATTTTTTAAGGCAAAAATGAAGGACAAAATATTTCTGTGATTTAGTTTTATAATTTCTTTTTTTTTCTTCTAAATTTTAATAAAATTTAAAAACAAACTGATAATTTTATAATTTTGATTTTTTTTCAATTTTCATTTTATTTTTTAAAAATTTAAAAGACAAACATAAAGAAAAATAAATGAAGGGCGAAATTGTTTTTGTGATTTTCTTTTATATTTTTTCTAAACTTACGTAAAAAATTGAAAGGGATCCGATCAAAGATTTTTAAGGGTGACAACGGATGGATTTTGATTCGGATTGGATGGATTAAATTTTTTTTACCAATCCATTAAAAGTGTATTAAAAAAAATCCAATCCATCCATGACCCATTTAATTAAAATTCTTCAAACTCATCCATTAATCATTTTTATATGTACGGAAATCCGACCCATCAATTTAAAAATATATTATATATTAAAACTTTATTTTAACCAATTTTACATACTAAATATTTTCTCTACTCCAATATATATATATACTAAAAAGGATATTCATGCATTCAAATTGGTAAAATACATCGAAAACAACACAAATTCAACGTCGCTAAAAACCGAAAAGGATGAATCTGCGAACAAACTCACAGCACCCAAGTTAATAGCATAACACGGCAAAATGGCTACAAATGTGACAAAATCAAAGTGACCGGAATATTCATGCCTCCGAATCTATAATGTTGACATCCAAGTCTTGATTGAATCTGTAATGGATCGAAGCTGATCTGTCAATCTAAACCAAACGAACACCACAACAAGACGGGAAACCAAACGACACCGTAACAAGACGACGAACAAAACACCGTCGCACGCAGACGACGAAAACACGAAAAAACATGAAAGAAAAACCTTATCTATGTGGAACAACCACTTATTCAGATAAAAAGGGAGGGAAAACTATATAAATGAGTGATTTCAGTTCAAAAGATGGCCCAAAACCACCTTTCCAGTGGATGAGGAAGAAGGAAAAGGGGAGTAGGGGGAATGTTATATATATATATACCAAAGTTAACTACCGTACGTGTTAGAGATTCTTAGGCATTTCTATCAACAACCATAAATATAGGCACATTATGCAAGTTTGCAAGATAACTAAATGTAAGTGGTTAGGTGTGATTAAATGGCACGTCTTTAAGGAGACTGGGCAAAACTTTCCTGGGTAAAAACACAAAACTCCACCCACTGAAAAATGGACTCCACTCACTGAAAAACGGGTTTTGAATGTTTTTTATTTATGTAGGTTACATTTGTTTCTTTTGTCATTACACGAATAAAGTTCGTTTAACATAAGTAAAAATATAAAGTGAGAAAATAAAGATGTATTTATCCTTAATTAGTTAAAGTATATTAAAATTTTAACCCATTTTAACTAATCAATGACAAATGCACCTTACTTTTTTACCCTATACTTTTACTTATTTTAGAGAAGCTTAATTTCATTTTCCTACCCCCACCAAAATTATTAATCCAGCGATCAAACATTACCTCACCATTTTAATTGCACAAGTTGTACATATGTGTTCTGAATTTGGTTGAGTTTAATTTTGAAATATCATACACATTAACTAATTATAAATTATTTTATATATAACTTTTAAGGTAGTTATAATATCTGTCAAACATTTTTAACAATTTGTACCAAAAAAACATTTTTAACAACATGACATTCTATAATTGATTGAAACTATAATTTTTTTTTATATTAACGATACATATCAATTAATATTTTTTAAACTAATTGTTAGAGGGATAACCGGATAAAGATTTAGTTATTAGTAGTGTCTTTACCAAAATTATAATTTTTTCTGCTGGCAAATATCAATGTATGCTTGTTAATTTGTTGCTAGCTATGTTTACCACTTCAATTTCATATATTATGTATATATGACATACTTAAATAATCTGAATGAAGTTTAAGAGAATTGAATACTTTTAGAAAATTCATACACCGTGTCAAGTTTTGATAATCATTCAGGAAATTAAGAGCATGTGTCATTTGCTTTGTTTTTTAATTTTATTTTATGTTTTCATTAATATTTCTAAAATTATCATTTTATTTTCATTATGTTTTATGTTTTGAAATATTTATAAAAAAAAATACAAAAAATAATTTTTATTGTTCATTATACAATACAACTGTAAATTAAAATAGGACATGAAGAAGAAAACCGGAAACAAAACAAACATGCGTATACTATGAAGTCATCTTTTTTAATAGTAGTTTAAACATTTATTCTTGAAAAAAAAAAAAGAATTCTTCCAAATTTTGTGATATAAATCATTGAATTGTTGTTGTGGGAAAAAAGAGAAAGTAAAATAGGTAGATTGGTCCTATCCATTTTTTGAATTTTTCATATCGGTTCTATAAGTTTTTTTTTTTTTTCAAATTGTTCATATACGTTATATTACGTGCGTTTCTATTTTAGTCTTTTCAGTCAATTTCAACATTATGGAGTCAGATCAAAAGCCATGTGTCATACTAATGTGATAGTCACGTTAGGTCAAAACTAACGACGTTAGGTCAAAATTGATAGAAATGACTAATGTGAAAACGTAACGTAGGGGTGTAAGACCCGAACCAATGATCCAATGAACCTGAAGATCCAAACCAAACCAATTAAATTGGTTCGTTTTTTTGGTGTTCAGGTCTGAACCGAATCGAACCAAACCCGATGATGATTGGTCCGGTTCTCGGTTTCAAGGATTCTGGAACCGAACCGAACTAATTACTATATTTTAAAATTTACATATATATTTTAATATTTGATATTTATTATATATTAATATTTAATATTTATATTTTAATAGTTTAATATTTATTATATTTATTTTTATATACATTTTAAAATTTTATATATTTAAAATTTATATATATTTTGAAATTTAATAATTTTCGGGTCCGAACCGAATCAAACCGAACTAACCTGTTATTGAATGGTTTGGTTTGTTTCGGGTTTGATAAGAAAAAATCTTAAGACCAAACCAAATCATTTTTTATTGGCTCGGATTTCCCCCTATCTAAAATCGAATCAAACCAACCTGTTACATCCTTAACGTAAAGCATAAGAATAATTTAAGAAAAATAAAACTTATTGGACCAATACATGTAAAGTAAACGATATGTACAGGACCAATCTACCAGTTTTGCTAAAAGAGAAAGGGTGAAAAAGTTGGGGGCATAGCAGAAGAGGTGTCCAACTCCAACACCAAGCAGTTGGTGCAAAATGAATTCAGTAAAATAGTAACAATCGAACCCCATTCTACAATCTCCAAACCTTAACTCACCATTGTTTGGGATAAATATGCACATACATATAGACAACCAACATATACACACACACACGACACAACGCGCACGGCACAAAAAGCGTTGGTTTTCTTTCTTTGTAACAAGGAGTGAGTACTAGTGTTGTGTTGTCTTCTCTTCATGCTCTTTCTTCTTGTTTCAATAACACCAAGAGGATACCCCATCAACAATTTTCAACGCTGACTCCTTCATCTAATCTCCAATATTTTACGTAATTTTGGTGCTAACAATCCAAACCCACCTCACTATTTGGTCAGATCCATACGTTCATGTGATTTTGGAAGAAGAAGATGGTGATGAAGCAGGTTGCGAAAGTGAAGAGGCAAACGCTGGAAACATGCATGACATGCCCTCTTTGCCATAAGCTCTTGAAAGACGCTACCACCATCTCTCTCTGCCTTCATACCTGTTCGTTCCTCTCTATTCTCTACCCAAGTTTTACTCTTTCGATCTGGGCATTTCATCTTTTAATTTTATTCAACATGGGTGTTTTTCTATTTTGCCTTTTCTCTTTCCTTAAATTTGTATTCAATTAGCACGATATTCATTATTAATTTGGGTTAGCATTCATTCATTCACTCTTAATTATATTATTATCGTGTCATGAGGATTTACTCTTTATTACTATTTAGTTACATAAATGTATAACATGGCATATCGATAACGTTTTACATTAGATTTTGTTACTGTGATGGAGCAATATCATCAACTAACACGATACATTATATTCTTTTGGTTATCTGGATTTTTACAATTTGACCGAGATGGAATGGAATCCATTCAGAGTTCTATCAATTTCTCAGCTATTTTCCTTTTTCAAAGTCTAGATATGAAGCCTGAGTGATATTATTATTGTTATCCTCCATCTTTACTATTACATAGGAATTAGGATAATCTTTTATCAAGTTATGCTCAAATGCCAGCACTATAAAACCTTCTTTCTGGGGCATTGGTAACTTTACTAGAAAACTGGGACAAATAATTTTGGTCACCTTAACAATGTCAAACTTAAGAGACTCAATACTTTCTGATTTTGCTGGCCTCTTAAATGTCTGTGTTCTGAATAATCTTACAGTAGTTTAAGGTGGCGTACTCTTATGCAGCTTCTTGGCACGTTAATTTTGCAATTCAAGCAGCATATTATATTTATGGCATTATTAAATTATACATGCACCTTCAGGACATCTTCTGAGATCATTTTTCGACCACTTCTAGCATCTTTTTTTGTGCAATACATTGAACATTGAACCCTGCACCAGTTTGCAGGAAGTGCATATATGAGAAACTTTCAGATGAGGAGATGGATTACTGTCCGGTATGCAATATTGATCTGGGCTGCCTTCCAGTGGAAAAACTCAGGTAAAGGCTAGCAATTTGTGTGACTTGTGACTCCTTTGAATTGAACTAAACAAACATACTGCTGGAATGCCTTGTTTTACACATGCATCTTCTTAATATCCGCATTGTTCTCTCTTAGCATCCATCTTTTGTTTGTACAATGCATTTGATCAACCTCTTCCTTTTTCTTTAAACTTGTTGTGCAATCTACTCTAGTAAGATCACATAAAACTATAAGGCCTTGTACCATGTATTTCTGAAATTTCTTTGTTAAATTCCTTCTCTTTCTTTTATCAGGAGATCTACTTTTCATCCTAGTTTTAGAAACGTTATTATTATTAGTACTTTCTCACAAATCATAAAGTATTATTTGTTGTGCCTGTCTTAAACATTGTAATAGATAACTGTAACTGTTGACGAAACATAACCATTTGGACACATAATTTCGTCTCGCAAAATATTGTCTGTTTTATTTTGTCAGGCATCCTTCTGTCTAAATTGTAAAAATTGTCCATAACTTAGCTTTGCATTGAAGTTGCATCTTACATGTGCATTTCATCTGGTTCTGGTTATCTGGTATATCTTCGCTAAGAAATAAATGCAAAACTTTGTCTGCAGCATCTGATTATAGGTGAGGACTGATGTTTATACAGTAGCCAGTGTGAAAATCTCATTCAGAGTGATGTCTTCCTCATCTCCAAGCATAGCAGACCCCCTATTTAGTGGAATCTGTCATTTATTTTTGAATGGCTTATTCTTAAATGATTGCATGCATAAATTGTTTTACTTAAAAGTCAGATGTCTAATAAATCTTCATGAAGATCTATTCATAAATAATCATGTTCATGTGTGCCTATTGATTATCTGCAGGCCAGACCACAATTTGCAAGATATTAGGGCCAAAATATTTCCATTTAAAGGAAGAAAGGTCAAAGCCCCAGAAGCTGTTCCTTCAATATCCCTGCCAGCGAAAAGGAAGGAAAGATCACTTTCATCATTGGTGGTTAGTGCTCCCAAAGTTTCAACACAGACTGGCTTTACAGGAAAGAGAACAAAAACTGGTACAAGAAAGGCTGCAGCTTTACGTGGATGCAATTTTATTCTTGAAGAATCCATAAAGAGAGAAGAAACATATGGTGAAGATAATCTGGTAAGCTCAGTCTCTTCTTCATCGAATATGATTGTCAAAATGAAACTAAGGTGTCGGGGATACGGGACATTAGGACTTACGTTACTTTTCTGTTTGTAGCTTGGCTTGTATAATATATCTTTGGGAGTTTTAAAGAGGATGGAGTGGTTCATAATAGAGTGGTTTGTAATGTGAGTGGAATGGAATGGTAAAAGAATAACCCATATTGTGAGGGGAGAGGTTTTCCATTCAACCCCCCAAATTGGGGATATGAAAAATTGAGGATTCGAGAGTGGAGTGGTGTGGGTTGAGTTCCCTTCCTTAACCACTCTACTCTGTTAATGACAAAACTTCAAAATTATAGAGGTTAGGATTCTTGTACACTCCACTCTATCCATCCAAACACTACCTTGTCGCTTCATGAAATTCCAGGTGATTATGCCTCTGTTTCATGTAATAATGGTCATGCATGATCATCATAATGTTGTAGGATTCTTCCATAGCCGAGCCTTCTAAGAAGCATAGACCCAATGAAGATATGGAGAACAGTATGGAACTTGCAGAAGGGAAGGCTGATCTTTGGACACCGTTGAACTGTCTTGTTGAAGCTGTCAATAGAACAAAGTCCTCCAGGTCAAATTCACAAGGGACTCCTCATGCCAAATTAGAGTCTCCAACTACACCTTATGGTGGACTTGATATGTCTGAAATTACAACCAAATCAGAGCCACCTGCTTCTGTCCAGAATGAATTGCGCATGCCTAAAACCAAAAACAAGGATAATGGACACAAAACAAAGTTCGGAGATGACAAAGTCGGAAACACCTTGCCTTCAGGACCAGTGAAGCTAAGAAGGCCTCGTCTTGCTAATCAGAAAAGAGCATCAGCATCTGACATGTCTACCTCAGCCCAAGTCTTGTTAGATGCATCAGGGAGCAGGTGCAACAGAAAAAACTGTCCTATTTGGTTTTCATTAGTTGCTTCAGAAGACCAGTAAGTTACTTTTTTTATATACAGAGATCTTATAAATAATTAAATGTTTTATCTTCTGTGGACCCTAAAGTGTTGAATTATCGTTCAGGAAAGGAGATGTTCCCTTGCCACAGATATCAGCATGTTATTTAAGAATAAAGTAATTCTTTCAACTCCCATTATCTTTCTGCTTGTCTGATTGTTTTCACCATGTTTTGCTGGACTTTGCAATTTAGTGAGTATAACTTTGGCCTGTGAATTGACACTGGAAATCTTTTTTATTTTTTGTTGTCAAAATTTTGCTAAGTGCCAATAAACTGATAGCAAGATGTGGTTTTGTGTGTTCGTTAATTTCATAAAAAGAATTTCAAAGCTGTAGGTCTAGTTGAAGTTCAATTTCACTTTAGATAGACAAAAAACTAAAATGCGGAGGACTAAATAGCAACCTGGGACGGAAAACAAAAAGACTGCTTTTACATGTGAAAGATATGCGTTTCTTAGATAACAAGAATCTGGAACCTTTTCAAATAATATGGTCTTTTCCCTCATCCAGAATTGAAGTTTACTTGTGTTTCTTTTTTTTTTTTGATGAAAAGTTTACTTGTGTTTCTTGAACTTGTAAGTTTAGACACCTAGAAAGCTTTCAGTTTTTTGTAGCATTTGAAGTGATGCTAACTTCGTGCCCAACATTACCACTTAATACCTTTATGTTTATAGAAGTTGATAGCTTTGCAATCTGCCTCCTTGATTATGATATGTTTGTTTCCCTATAATTATAAAAAACAAACCACTATTCTGTATAGAAGGATTTCCCCACCCTCTCTGATGTAAATGACCACAGTAACAGTGGCAAACACTTCCATGCTGCATTCTAAGAAAGTCTAATGTTCAGGCAGCAAATACGGCAAAATTAATCTTAATTACTTGAAACTTAGTTTTGGAACAATTTGCTGAGAAAAGCCATAGGTTCAGAGAACAGCAGTTTCTTTTATTTTTTTCATATTTATAGTTCAATGGATGTAAAAGAAATATAAATTTTTTAAACAACTTGATTTTATATGTCTTCCTTTTTTTCCTTTAAACAGACGTGTCAACATGCCATAGAAACTACAATAACTGAATCATCCTGTTTCCTTCTCACGACTTTTATTATCTCACTTATAATGATCTTTTTCTTGTTCTTCATCATTGTATCGTTTTTGTTTTTGATATTATTTCACTGTGATTTATGCAGTAGGCAGTCGCTAAATGATGCTTAACTAATACTAAATGAATGGGACTTTTTTTGTTTCTCTTTAAGTAAGTCAACTTAGCGGTAAAACCTTATAGATTATGTTGTGGGGGCATATTTTGTGGTTATACCTGAGGAGGAGTTGGAGCCTGTGTCATACTTTCGTCTTTTGAAATGTTCTATATATCGTTTGTCTTTGATAACCTCATCATATCTGTGCGTTTATGGGATTATCTTGAAATATGTCTTTGAATTTTGTGTGTTATCTCTGAAATGTTTGAGCTTTTTACTGCTATTTCAATTTAGAACTTGAGGCTGTCACATCACTAAGGGTGAAATTTATTTTACACTGAATTAATATAGTTTTAATTTGTCTATTAAATTTGTGACATATTTGATGAGCACAGTATTTTGCTCTTTTCTCTGTCTTCCGTGTAGATGGTGTTTTAGTTGAATCATTCCTTGATTTGGTTTTAATGTGTTTTTCTACATGGGAAGATTCGTGATCATTGTCTAGGTCACAGTTTTAGTGAAGGACGACTTAGCTGCCCTTTTGAATCATTTGAAATATGTTGCTGTTTCCTTCCTTTTCTTTTCTTTTCCCTTTCCAGGGATGGCACTGTGCCTGTCTCGTATATTCAAAAGTACCTTGTGAAGAAACTTAATCTCACCAGTGAAGCAGAGGTGAGCTCATTATACCTGCTAACAATTAAGAATGGTTGCCATTCTCTTTCTCTCCCTTTTTTTCTTCATTTTTTGACATTCTTTCTTTATCTCTCTACATGTGTTTTTTTGGGTTGAAGGTTGTAATTATAGTAAGAGTGCTTGACTCTTAATTTGCTACATGAATAGTAAGGTTTGTCTTCTGTGTTGTTATCTGTGGATCATTGCTCCAGGAGCCAAGCTACCAAGTGCAAGTCGTTTGACATTTTAGGAGGCTATTATTAGAAATTGGTGGAATTATGAAAGCTAGAATTTAGGCCCTCTTTGGGAAATGAAATTTTATGTATTTTCTTCATAATAGAAACAGCAAATAGTACAAATTCACAACTATGCACTACAACAATTGAGTGCCCCCTGCAACAATGGTCAATGGGGAATACAGCAATTGAGTGCCCTCAATCATCATCATCATGTATCTGTTTGTTGATGGCCTAATTGCTTAGTCAATATGCTATGTGAGCTTCAATTGTCTTAGGATTTGCAGGCCATTGATTTTAACTTCTTCTGTTTTTCTTTTTATTTTTTTTAAAAAAGTCAATGAAACAATATTTATTCAAGTTATACATAAACAAGAATTTGGTGGTTCATCATTGGTTTGGTACTGTTTTCTACAGGTGGAAATAATGTGCCGGGGTCAGCCTGTGCTCCCTTCTTTGCAACTGCATAACTTAGTAGATTTGTGGTTCCGCACAGCATCAACCTCAAAAAGGGTACCAGCATCTGTGGGCTCCTCAGCTAAGGACTTTGTAATGGTTTTATCATATTGTCGAAAGCTCTTACCTCATTGAGATAGTCCCCTACCCTCCTTATATTATGTTCCCTCCATTACTTTACATAGATATTCAACTACTTGATAAAATTGTCTCAGATATTCCTGCTTAGGAATTTGTTCATGTAATTTTTACCATGCTATTAATCTTCTTTATTTGTTTTCCTCAAGACAGACAATGTGTATGTAGTGTACCCTCCGATTTTGCACCATATGCTTTATCTGCTATTATTCTTAGGCTTATGAAACATTTAATGTTAAGGATCAAAACAAGAGTGGTTATAAATCAGAAAAACTGTTGGGTGCACATTGTGCATGCTAGTGAAGTTACCTATTCAATAAGATTTGTGGGGTACCCTTCCTCCACCAATCCAGAAAGATATCTAATTTACATGACACCTTTTAAGGCTTTCACTGTGTTGCATTTGCAATACCTCGCATGGAAACTTTCATGATGCAATTGGCAACACAAGCAAACCACCTTTGACAAGTTTACGAGGTTTGATCATACTGTTTGACATGTTTATGACTTTCTGCGGTTTCATTACACTCTGTCACTGTAAAAGTTATTCAGTTATGCTTGTCCTCAACTGTTGATTGCCCACTCAGGCTTTTTAAATGCTTTTCCTTTTGAGTCTTTGCGTGTTTCCATCACAAAGTTATCTTGTTTTCCTGACCAAGATTTATCGAAATGAAAATTTGCTCAATTTTTTTTTGATAAATAAATGAAGTACAGTGTACAATTTAATGCAAATATTTATAAGATGGTTTTGAAAATGTTTAAAGATCAAATTCAAAATATATATTCTGTTTAAAATAAAGGTGCTAATATGTAACTTTCCTTTCATTTGGCCATTTTTTAGAAAAGTCATAACACAAAAGTCTCTCCTTTATTTTAGGTTGCAAAGAATTACCTTGATGGATGGTTGGTGTAGGAAATTATGACTTATAAATTGGAGCTCTATCATTTGTTAAAAATAATATCAATTACAGCATCTTATCAGAAGCATCATCTGTCATAGAGGAGAATTAATTTCTTATATTTTCTCTTGGTTTATTTGTTTAGAGTTGAGTGTTTACATCGGTGATTCTCTTAGGCGTAATAGTGATGTATTCTCTACTTTCAAGAAGTGGAAAGCGTTTATTGAAAATTAGACTGGTAAGAAAACTAAGGGTTTGATTGCTTAGTTTCCAGTTTCCAGTTTCCAGTTTTCATTTCCCATTTTCAGAAATAATTACAAAATTGTCACCTTGTTTTTATTCTGTTTTCAGAAATTTGTACAGGAAACACTGAAAACAATTTTTTCTGTTTTCTGTTTTCACTGTTTCCTGTACAAATATTTGAAAGGCTAAATTATACTTTTGGTCCCTTATTTTTATTTTAGGTTTTAATTTGGTCCCTCTTTTATTTTTTGCTCCATTTACGCCCTTTATCTTTATTTTATGTTTCAATGTGGTACTTTCTGCTTAAATTGTGGTACGAAAAGGATCAAGTTAATATAAATTTTGTAAAATAAGGGACCATTTTGGAACAAAAATATAAAAGAGGGACCATTTCAGAACAAAAAAAGGGGCCACATCAGTTTAACTTTTGCCAAATGAGGGACCATTTTGGAATAAAAAATAAAAGAGGGACCACATTATTATAATTTTGCAAAATAAAGGACCATTTTGGAACAAAAAATAAAAGAGGGACCAAATTGAAACCTAAAATAAAGATAAGGGACCAAATGTATAATTTAGCCTATTTGAAAACAGGAAATAGAATGAAAACAAGGTGACAGTTTCGTAGTTATTTTTGAAAATAGGAAATAAAAACAGAAATCTGGAAATAAAACAAACAGATCCTAAATGTCTTCAAACATACAACAATTTGGAGTTCTGTGGGAGCCAATTCAATGAGTTTTGTGAGAATGAAGACATAGTAAGACACTATATTGTGCAAAAGCCACACCACAAAAAAAAAAAAAAAAAATAGAAAGGCATAACGAATGATCAGAACCCTTCTAGAGAGAGCTCGTTGCATGCTCTCTAATGTTGGGTTGTCAAAGGAATTTTGGACTGAAGTTGTTAATATGACTTGAAACGACTCGATACAAAGCATGTTTAGTTGCTAAAAGTCAGTCAAAAGGAAAGAATAGACTTCAATGAAGTACTCTCTCTTGTGAAACACAATTCCATCCGGACATTGCTTATCATCATTTCACTATTTGATCTAAATTTTGTGCAGCTTGAAGGACGAATTTCCAAGTAATAAGGTTTCGTAGTTGAAGGCAAGGAAGATCAATCATATTTTGTCTTTTAAATAAACCATTATATGGTTTGAAGCAGTCTTTTTGGCAGTGATATAAAAGATTTAACACTTTCATATTGAGTCATGATTTCTTTAAAAGTGATTGGCCAACAACCATTAACTAGAGTTATCAAAATGGGTTGGAATCCGTGAGCCAACCCGGCTCAATCTGGCTCACTGGTGAGTTAGATTGGCTAAAAACTATCTCATTTTAACCCTGAGTTATTTGACCCAGGTCACCTAACCCGCAGGTTGGATGGGTTCAACCCAGGATGAGTCGGGTTGGCTCATGAGTAGCACCATTTTTTTATTTTAAAAAAATAACACGCAGTATCTACTTATTATTAACCGAAACAAAGAGAAAGCGAAAGTTTAATATGTTTCTTAGACCTATTTCAAATTCGTGGCTGGTAATAGAAGTAAGGACATAGGTTATGTTATGTTATATTATTATTATTATTATTTTTAATTTTTCATAATTTTTCTTTTTTTTTCCTGGTTTTTTTATTTTTTTAAATAAAAGTGAGCCCACCCTGCGTAATCTACCAACCCGTGGTGAGTCGAGGCGGGTTGGCTATTTCCTGGCTCACCAAAAAGTGAGCCGGATTGACTTGACCTACTTTTATGCTCAACCCGTAGTGGGCCAACCTAGGTGAGACTGTTTGCCCCGATTTGATAGCTCTACCATTAACTCACGGGCAATCTTGATCTCTTATGCTTTGTTTGGATATGAAAAGAAATAGGGAAGAGAGAAGTAGAGCAGAAAGAAGTAGGAGAGAAAAGAGAATAAGTAGAAAATAAGTAGATTTTTAAGATGTTTGAATTGAAAGAAGTAACAGAGAAGTGGAAGAGAAAGAAAAGTTAAAATTTCTTACAAAGACATTTTCCCCTTAATAATATATGTGTACAGTATAAAAGAAAAAGACAAAATAGTCTTTTCCCATTTTTGTTTCTTCACTCCCATTTTCCCGCCCCAACAGAAGAGATTTTAATTGGGCATGGGTCCCACCAATTAAGTTCCATCTTCTCTCACTTCTCCTCTCTTCCAAACAAAGGATCTATTTAATTTCTCTCACACTTCTCTCTTTGCCACTTCTTTCTTTCTAAAATCACTCAAAACAAACAAAGAAGAGTAACCCCTCCCTTTATTATTTGATTTCCACTCTTTGCTTTGCATTTTTATTTTTTATTTTTTTTGTTCTCTTCAAAGTCAAACTCTTTGATCTCATCTTTGTTGCTTTGTTAATTGGCAGACTTGGCGGTTCAGCGAAGGCCAAACTGAGGTTTGCAAGTACTTGTTAGAGGAATTGAATCTCTATGTAGACTCTAGAGATGAAGATGGTATTCTCTGCAATATTTGTAGTTACAATTAATATATTTTAACCGCCCCTTTACTTGTTATTTTTTAGGTTAAATTAATATGAAGGCTCCAAACTATTTGAAAAATTTTCAAATGGGTCCCTATACTTTAAAAAGTTTGTATTTGAGTTTTGACCACATAGAAAACTTGTAATTGAGTCTCTCGTACAATTTTTGTTAGGATTTTGCTAAGTATCCGTTAGGGTTCTATTTTAAGTGATCCATCCACTCATCATTTGTGAGTCTCTAAACTTTTTAGAAAAATTCAAATAGATCCCTATGTTTTTTTAGGAAAATTCTAATAAGTCCATGTACTTTTTGGATCCCTAATTGAAAAGTGCATGAGGGACACGATTACAAATTTTCTATGTGTCCAGGAAACTAATTACAAACTTTTAAATACAAGCACCTATTTGAAATTTCTAAAATAATCTAGGGACATATAGATTAGTTAAACCTTATTTTTAGCTGTTAATTTTTTTGATTAGAATGTTGTTAATGTTACAATTTTGCTATTGCTTTTCAGGCGAGACTGTGCTTATTCTTGCTGCTCGTCAGGGACACACTCATACTGCTAAATATCTCATCTACATCTAATAAAAAACAAGTAAAAAGGGACGACTATAAATACCTAATTTTATCCAAATATCTTTTTCTAATTAATATTTTGAAAAGAAATAAAAGCAAAATAAAATTACTTCTTTATTGTTAATATTATTGGGCCATTACCCTTAACCCAAATTTATTTATTACAGGACTTTTGAGCCCATAGTATAAATCCAAGTGAAAAAAAAAATGAATTTTGTTAAAATAACAATAAAATCAAAAGAAAAAAGATTGTGTTTTGTCCTCCTTCTTGGCCATATAATTTTCTCACCCTTATGAATGTTATGCCTACCTCCCCTATGTTGAGTCTCTAAACGTTTGATGTGCATTTGCCTGAAGTTTTGATGAAAAACTAAACACTTGTTCAATGATTTGATTGAATTATGTATTGTTTACTGACTTGTCTACTCAGTATGCAGATTAATTAGTTAAGTGTTTTGTTCACTCGTTTGTCCCAAGTCAAACTTGGTCAAAAGTAGAGATCACATGTCTTGTGAAGAAAGCTGACCTGTCTAATGAAGATGTCTCACTCATCTGAAGAGTTTCTGAAGTCTTTGACTTTCTGAAGAAAAGTCAACTCATCTATTGAAAGTGTCTTTGCCCGTCTGCTGACACTCAGTGAAGAACAAACTCAAGACTGGAGACTTCGTGAGCTGTCCCTTTTAAGTCAGAATATGCTGAAGATCTCTCTTACAAGGATCAAGGTTTCATAAGACCAAATATTCAAAAGCAACCTTATAACTCACAATAAGAGTGCTACCAAAATGCTTTATTCCCTTGTACATCCGAAAGTTATACGAAAAGGGAAATATGCACATCAAAGTACAAAAGCAACCTGAAGAACTCTGACTTGGCTGCTGCAAAAAGCATAAAGCACCGAACTTTTCTGTTAGAGTACAAGCAACGTTCTGAAGCATTAATGGCTGTCCAGAACGACTCTATTGCATTTAATGGAACTTAGCTTAAAGCCAAAAATCTGAAGGAATTTCTCTACCAGATTTAATTTGATTGAAGACTATAAATAGAGAAGATCATGAAGATGAAGATGATACACAACATTAACTCAGGAGCATCTACTCTGCACAATTAATTCTTCATTCTTTCATTATTTATTCTCCAATCATTTGAAGTTATTACTCTTTCAACTTCACATTTAATCCACTCTTCTGAGTGTTTGTGATATATTTGCAAGCTGTATTTATTTCACATTTCTTAAAATAAATCTGAACAAGTTTGAAGTGACTAGGTGAGCAAACAATACTTGTCTAGGAGTCTGAAGAGGTTGGGTGTACAAAGAATACTTGTTTGTCTTGTAACTTGATCAGCAATGGATAAAACTTGGTGCTGCCAAGGACTGTACGTAGCTCTAGCTGTTAAGGCGTGAACCAGGAGAAAATAGCTGTGTCTATCTCTATCCCTTATCTCTTTAGTTCATTTGTTTATCTAACTTGTTAACTAATTAAAGGGGTTATAGCTGTGAATATCAAACAAGTTTTTCAGTTGCATGTTTGTATGTTTTTCTGTTGAAAACATTCAGACAAGTCACTTGACTGACTAATAAATTTTCACCAATCTGCTCTATGCTTGTGCTTGCGAAAATATTTTAACTTTTGAAAGTTTGGTAAATATAATTCAACCCTCTTTTCGTGTTTATATCTTTCTATTTCACCATCCCCCAGCTTATTCACCAAAATATCCCTTCTCCTTCTCCCCACCCCCTCCCTTCCTACTCTCTTCTTCTTCTATACCGTAGCTTTACCCGTCAAACCAAACCCAAGTATCCAATCCATCCAGTTTCTAATTATCTAATTACTACCGACCTACTTAACAAATAACAAATATAATCAATATTAGCATATATGAAAAGTTACAACCAAAAACAAATTAATTTAAAAAAGGATTTGTGGGTCAAAATCTAGTCTTCGTGCTTAAACTGATGAGAGTTTGTAAGTATAAGTATAACGATGAAAATGGATTAATGGAAGTAGAATTAGGAGAATATTTGAACCCGTTACACATTAAAAAAAAAAACACTACAAATGATTTTCATTTTAAAAAAGTGATTTTTTTAATTTGTTGAAAGTATGTTTGTTATTGTTTATTTTGTTAAAAAAAATCAAATTTTTAACTAAATAATCATTTTTTAAAATTTTTAGTGTGCTTGTTTTTGTTTTAAAAAATTATGAAAAACAGAGGAAAAAATCATTTGTAGGGTTAAAATGAAAAACTACTTTTATTAGCTTTTGAAAAAATGCATTTTTTATAACTAATTAATTTTTAAAAAATGACTTTTACTTTTAAAATATTTTTTTTATCAAATATTAATCTATAACAAATGCTTTCTTAAATATCTAAAAGGCTAAATTACTCTTTTGGTCCCTAAATTGTTTTAAAATGTTCAATTTGGTCATCAAGTTTTTAAAATAATCATTTTGGTCCCTTAATTCCTAAAACTTATTCAAATAGGTCCTTCCGTCAAGTTGACTAACAGCGACGTCCTACCTAATGCCACGTGGCATTAAATTTAATATTTTAAAGCCACATGGCATTAAATTTAATAGGCCAAATTACTCTTTTAATCCCCAAATTGTTTTAAAATATTCAATTTGGTCTTTAAGTTTTTTAAATGTTCATTTTGATCATTTAGTCAACTTGACGTCGCTGTTAGTCCACTTGACAAGAGGACCTATTTGAATAAGTTTTAGGAATTAAGGAACCAAAATGAACATTTTAAAAACTTGAGGACCAAATTGAACATTTTAAAATAATTTGGGGACCAAAAGAGTAATTTAGCCTATGTAAAATGTACTCTACAAAAAAATAAAATAAAATGTACAACAAGGTTAGCCATAAAAAAAAAAGGAACATAGGGGCTTCTATGGAGAGAGAATTAGCAGGGTCACGTGTCGGTGTCCAATTGGGTTGGAAGGCAGGCAAAGGATGTGTGTGTAGTGTAGGACTGAATTGGACTGGGCAAAGGCAGTCAAAGCAAAGACCGGATATTCAAACCGATCCGTATAGTCAAAGCAAAAAACTGCCACTCTCCAACACCTTTGCTGTGTGTGTTTGTGGGTATTTGTACATCTGGAATTGAACAACTTTTTCGTGGTTTTCTGTGGATGTGTGTTTGTTTGTGTGTATTTATGTTGATAAGATGTTACTTTCTTCCTACATGTTTTCCTTCTTGTGCTCCATCCATATTATTGTATTTGAATTTGAATTTGTAATAATGAGGAAACAAGCAAGCTTTAGTAGTTTTGTTTCATAGATCTCCCCAAACTTTCAATATCTGGTATAAAATTCGACATCTGTTTGCATTACAGGATGGTGTCAAGCCAATATAGGATGCAGCTGCAAGGGGCTTAATTGTGGAGCCATTGAGATATTGTTCCCCTTGACGTCCAAAATTGATACCGTTCCTACTTGGACTATTGATGCGATACTTGAGTAAAAAACATCAGGTATTGAAATCCTAAATTTTTCTTTTATGTTCAACGGGACTGAGCTAAGCCATACCAATGCTGCAAAAAACATCAAATTATGCTTTCTTTTGAATTAGTTTGAAACCATGCTTGCAATAGTTAAAGCATTCTCTTGAAATACCCGAATTTGTTTTGTAGATTTGTAGGTTTTCCATAAGTAAATTTGTTCTGCGTTTATTTTGTTACAAAGAAAAGGATAGTCTCTAGAATTTCTTACTTCAACTTTTCAAAATTTAATGCCAAGGAACAGAACATGCACCGTGTACAAGCCAACTAGAAAATATCCCGTCCTCCAACAAAGATTGGGGTCTATATACTTCTTCAGTTCTTCCACAACTAAAATTTTCAATTCTTTATCTGGGTTTTTTTACCAGTCTAAGATCTCAATCATATTCTACTCAATTTCAAGGTACAGAAATTGACAACTAATGTTTTATTTTTTTAATGCCAGTTTGCATTTTTTCTGTCAAAGTTGAGCTCATTTTTACCAAGTGTTTAAAAGTAAAATTTGCAGGATCAGACATTAAATGTTGGGGAAACCAGTCGGCCCAAGGATACTACTTTTCAGGAGAAAAATGTCCGAGGTGTGTTTTTCTTCCATTAATTAACTGTATATTAGCTGCGCCTTTTTTTAATTGTTTATTATAGCTGTACTTTGAATGCAAATTCAGGGAGCGGAAATTAACTTAATATACTACCTGTACCGGCCGAGATCTTAAGACCGGCCACCGGGCTTGTGCGTTGATATTTGAACCAAGGATATTAGTGGGACAATATTTAAGATCAATATGATAATAACAGACTTAATAAAATAAACGAAATAAACCCAAGAATAAAGGAATATAACTAACTTAAGAGATAACGAAGATATCATATATATCCGAAAATTAACTTAAAGATAAGAGATAAAGAGATTAAAACCTAATCTCGATAACAAAAGATGATAAACAAACCCTAGTATAAAAGGGAAAAGACCCCAATGAGGGAAACACCTTTTGCTAATACTGGTAAATCTCTCTTAAGCATATATGAAGAGCTTGAGACTTGAGGGAATTAACGAAGACCCTTATCTCTTGTTCATTGTATACATAATTAGGAGATTGAATTTACCTGATTCCGGGCACATTCCGACTATTCGGATTCTGGCAGGAACACTATCGTATAGGCATTTAGAATCAGAGGACTAATGCAATTGCCGAGACTGGCTTGCAAGGTGGCTGCAATGACATACAGATCCTATAGTTATAAATCCAACTTATTTTTTTGTTTGTAAAATTCGAGATTGTTAAGAATGTGACTACCTTTCAATTGTTAATAATAGTTTAACTCAATGGTTGTTTTCTATTGTTAATACAAAACCTTTATGGCATTGCATCTGCACCCTACAAGTCTCCCGCCGGGTTAATTGACCCTATCATCCAACTATAATTAGGGGTGTTCATGTGTCGTTTTGTTCAGATTTGTATGAAAAACAAATTCGAACCAATCAAAATCAATTGGTTCGGTTCGATTTTGATTTGCAATTTTTTGTCAGGAAATCCGATCCAAACCCGATCCATTTAATAACGTGTTGGTTCGGTTCGGACCCGAAAATTATTAAATATTAAAAAATATATATAAATAATAAATATATAAAATATTGAAATACATATTAATATATATAATAGCTATTAAAACATTAAAATATACATAAATAATAAAAAATATATATAAATATTCAGATATAGTAATTGGTCGTTTCCACAATCCTTGTACCCAAAATCCAAATCAACTCCATCGGGTTTGGTTCGATTCGATACGGACTTGAACACCAAAAAAATCTAAACAAATTTAATTGGTTCGGTTCTGATTTTCGAGTTCATTGGGTTGATCCGAACCAATGAACACCCTTAGCTAAACCATAATGATCCTCAATTCTGGTGAGTCATTGGTTTCCAACGAGTGTCTGCCGCTATGGAACTATTGCTGTCGCCATGACATGATTAACGAATCCAACAACATCATCAACATGAGGAACAATACCATGTTGCTATGGGTTATCCCTAAATAAGATGCAAAATAAATTAAAAAACAAACAAAATAAAAAATTAAGAAATAAATAAAAGAAGCCCACATATTATGGGGACGAATAACATCGGAAACCACAAAGATGTGGTGGTTGCCAAACCATAGGTAGATGGTCGATGCCATTATAGTATCCTTAAGGGTACCCTATAGGTGCACGATATGATTTATCTCAATTGCTTCAAATGTCGTCGTATAAAATGCAGCAGCAGCTTTTGCATTAAGATGCGAAACCCGAATCCTTATGCGAATCCTCATGGTGTTTACTGGATTCATATTTGTCATTGAACTTGCAACGCTGACAAAATGCGAGGAAAAGTATAAAAATGGTCGTAGTTTCACAGTAATAAAATCATTTAAGAAACAAATTAAGAGAGCAACAAATTATTATTTGTGTAGTAACTTTTTTTTAAGTAGAGAACACAGCGTTGTGAATGATATGGTTATCATACTTGGTGCTAAAGTTCTTCTTTGACATATTTGGGATAAGGCAGAGTGTTGCGATGTTAATGTATGTAATTGCATGTCACGTTGAGTAACTCATGGATCCATAAATGGTTAGCAACAACCTCAACAACACCAAATATTGTTGGCTTGTCAAGATCTCGGACGAAAGCTTCATCCCAATCCAAGATTTCACGCTCGTCGCAGTCTTATATTTACGTCAAGCAGACCGACAAGCATGAAATCTCGGACCGTGATGAGTGTGAAAACTTGGATTGGGGAGAAACTTTCGTCCGGGATCTTGACAAGCCAACACTATTTGGTGTTGTTGAGGCTGCTAACCATTTATGGACCCAAGATTTGCTTGACCTGACTTGTAATTATATACATTTGCATTGTAACACTCTGCCTACTCCCGAAGATATTAAGAAGTACTTTAGCACCAAGTATGATAACTATAACATTGCCTGAATCCCAAACAGTGTATTTGTTGAAACTGAGAACAACACACCCAACTGGGTTAAAATCATGATCATGCCACATATGGCTAAGCAGAGGAGTTTATATAATTAAAAAGTCATTTGATAGGAGTGCAAAAACCCTCACCTCAGTGTCATTATAAGTATATTGCACAGAATTATGGGTTCATGCATCTTCAATGTTATATACATCAGGTCTGACCCAAATATCATTTATTTGACTCACTCGTGCTTAATTTCGATGAGAAAACAAGAGAAGCTTATACCTTAAACACCAAAAAGTTAAGAAAAATGATTTTCAAGAGAAACCAAAAACATAAAAAAAAAAAAAAAAGGAAAAAAGGTCATGGTAGAAGTTTAAAAACAAAAACGAAAAAAAACTATTTTTATATGAAGAACATATTAGACTATTATTCAACTAATAAAATATGATTTACAAGGATTAACAAAAAGAGAAAGGATGACATAAGAGACTCAAATGCCACACCTCAATAGGTCCAGCTTAATTTAAAATATAAAAATAGACAGCTCACACCAAACTTTTCTTCTTTTAGTACACACGGAAGCAATCAAGTTTTAATAGCAGTACAAAAAAATTGAAGTAGCCCCTAAAATGTGAATGGCTTTGGAACCAAAGGCAATGCATCTTCCATCAAGAAGAGCAGAGAAAATAACATACCTCCAAAAGCAGAGAATCATAATTTAGGTATCACTCTCATGAGGTGGGGGGCTTGGGGATCTGAAAATCTACATATGCAATTTCGTAGAAATTGTGTTACATGGTATATGCTTTAGAATTTCAATTTTTCTCATGTTTGGGAATTCATTTCAGCTACATCATCTTAAAAAACAAAGTCTGCAGCAGACTATTCATTAAGACATAAGCAGAATCCTGGAACTAGATAAGTTTCAAATGGCTAACCTTCAATCCACTCCATCCTCCAATTTTGGTTTTGATGGCATATTTTGTTAGGTAATTAGCTGATTGAGCTTGTTCCACTGTTACAAAGAAACTATGATCATCAAAAAAGACCCATAGTTCATTAAATTAAATGAATCACTAAAATATAAATGTGAAAGACCTACCCAATTCTAGGTTACTTTTAGATGCCGTCAATACAAGATTAATGCCCTCTAAAACTCTCAGTCGACAATTTTCATTGCCTATGGTTTCTAGATAGAGGCTCAAGTGAGTATTAGATTCCTAGAAAAGGAAAAAGAAAAAATAAGTAAGAATTAACCAAGAGAGTGATGGAAAGAGAATCAAACCAATCTTATTAATTACCTCTTCTTTTAATGCTCCGAAAATGATATCCTCAGGTGTTTGCATTATCCAAGCATGGGAATCCTCATCCAGCAATTTATATTTAGCACCTATATCATTCTTCTTGTATATCCAGGTACTGTAGGTCTTCTCAAAGAGATGTAACTTAGTGTGGAGCCATCCTATAAAATCTTGAAAAACAAGGGTCATTAATTCATCATGCAACCCTTCAAACACTTTAAATTGAATAAGATGCACCTCGCCAGTACCACGAATAGTTACACGAAAAGTCAACAATTTATGTGATGAAGTAAAGGGTTCCTCTGTTGCCCCATTGCCCCAATTTCCCCAATTTCTGCAACTGATGGTGAAGAACCATGATCAATATCATCAACAATTTCTGCAACTGGTGGTGAAAAACCATGATCAGCGAATGATGGTTCCCTGCTAGGGCACTTGGTGGTCATCAACGAGTTGCTCGGTTTCCTCAAAAACATCATCGACTAGGGTAGGAGATCCAGTCGGAGATTCAGCTCTTGCCCCAATGACGTCAATTTGTCTTGGCCTTGTTATAGTTTCGGGTCCGGAACCTCGAGGGACTGTGGTTCGGCTGGCAAAGACAGAAACCTTCTTCTTTCGAGGAGTCCTCCTTAAAGCAGTTGTTAGCAGCAGTTGCACAGAAACCACCTTCTTTCGAGGAGTCCTCCTTAGAGCAGTTGTTAACGACAACTGCAGTCTGTTCGGTGCTTTTCGAACTCGTTGGCCTCTACATACCGGTGGCTCTCCTAAATTCTAATCGTCAACAACGTCGTCTTGTGAAGAATCATGATCATCATCATCAGTTGCAATGTCGTCGTGTGAAAAATCATGACCATCATTAGGGACGACAATGGGTAGGGTATGGGTGGGGTACTATCCCCATACCCACATTTTAAAAAATTACCCTGTACCCGGACCTGTACTCGTGTGGGTAGCAACTTTAGTACCCTTACCCATACTCTCAAGGGACCTAAGTACCCGTACCCGTACCCGCACCCGTTACCTGCACTTTAATTGTGAAAAACAATAAATAACAAAAGAAACGTTATAACAATTAAAGAACTATTCAAAGGTCTTTCAAATCTACTCATAAAATATTACAAATCAAAATATTTAAATAAATAAAACATCCAAAAGGGAATTATAGATGCGGCTAGGTTTAGAAAGTTAAGAATCTTTAAATTAATTTTGGTTTTAAAATTTGTATTATAGTTAAAATTATATATATATATATATATATATATATATATTAGTAATATAAATAAATAAATAATTATATATACATATAGTGCGGGTATGGGGCGGGGTGGGTACCATAATACCCGTACCCGTACTTATATCCATTCAATTTTGAGGGTAATTACCCGTACCCAGACCCTTACCCATTATGCGGGTAATTACCTAGCTTACCCATTGTGGGTAATTTTTGCGGGTACCCATTAGATAGGGTACAAATTGTCATCCGTAATCATCATCATCAGTTGCAATGTTGTTGAAGATCAGAATTCAGGAGAGCATGCACATAATTTAGGAGAGCCGCCGGTACATAGAGGCCAACGAGTTCAAAAAGCACCGAACGGACTGCAGCTGCCGCTAACAACTGCTCTAAGGAGGACTCCTCGAAAGAAGAAGGTTTTTGCGCAGCTGCCACTAACAACTGCTCTAAGAAGGTTTTTGTCCCTGCCAGCCGAACCACAGTCCCTCGAGGTTCCAGACCTGAAACCGTAACAAGGCCAAGACAAATTGACGTCATTGGGGCAAGAGCTAAATCTCCGACCTGAATATCCTACTCTAGCCGATGATGTTGTTGAGGCAACCGAGGAACTCGTTGATGACCACCAAGTGCTTAGCTCTAGCAGGGAACCATCATTTCGCTGATCATGGTTTTTCACCACCAGTTGCAGAAATTGTTAATGATATTGATCATGGTTTTTCACCACCAGTTGCAGAAATCGAGGAAATTGGGGCAATGTGGCAACATAGGAACCCGGTACTTCATCACATAAATTGTTGGCTTTTCGTGTAACTATTCGTGGCACTGGCGAGGTGCATCTTATTCAATTTAAAGCATTTGAAGGGTTGCATGATAAATTAATGTCCCTTGTTTTTCAAGATTTTATAGGATGGCTCCACACTAAGTTACGTCTCTTTGAGAAGACCTACAGTACCTGGATATACAAGAAGAATGATATCGGTGCTAAATATAAATTGCTGGATGAGGATTCCCATGCTCGGATAATGCAAACACCTGAGGATATCATTTTCGGAGCATTAAAAGAAGAGGTAATTAATAAGATTGGTTTGATTCTCTTTCCATCACTCTCTCAGTTAATTCTTACTTATTTTTTCTTTTTCCTTTTCTAGGAATCTAATACTCGCTTGAGCCTTTATCTAGAAACCATAGGCAATGAAAATTGTCGACTGAGAGTTTTAGAGGGCATTAATCTTGTATTGACGACATCTAAAAGTAACCTAGAATTAGGTAGGTCTTTCACATTTCTATTTTAGTGATTCATTTAATTTAATGAACTAAGGGTCTTTTTTGGTGATGATACTTTCTTTGTGGCAGTGGAACAAGCTCAATCAGCTGAGTACCTAACAAATATGCCCTCAAAACCAAAATTGGAGAATGAAGTGGATTGAAGGTTAGCCATTTGAAACTTATCCAGTTCAACACTGTATTCTCTATCTACAAGAAAAAGCGACTACACAAACAGTGAGTTATTGCTCTCTTAATTTGTTTCTTAAATGACTTTGTTGCTGTGAAATTCATTTTTATGGTTTCCTCACATTTTTTCAGTGTTGCAAGTTCAATGTCGAACATCAATCCAGTAAACATATGAGGATTCACATAAGGGTGAAGGCTTCGTATCCTAATGCAGAAGGTGTCGTTGCATTTTATTTGGCTCCATTTGGAGTAATCGAGATAAATCGTACCCGTGCACCTGGCATCGACCATCTATCTACGGTAATCACCACATCTTTGTGGTTTTTCGACGCTATTTGTCCCCCATAATATGAGTTTTCTTTTATTTGTTCTTAATTTGTTTTTGTTTTTGTTTTTGTTTTTGTTTTAACTTTGTTCACATATTATTTATAGAAAGCAACACGGTGGTGTTCCTCTACCTTGATGATGTTGTTAGATTCATTAATCATGTCGTGGCGGCCGAAGCAACTTTGCGGTAACAGGAGGAGCTCGTTGGAAACCGAAGGGTTGATAGAATTGAGGACCCTTATCGTTTTACAGGAACTGTCTTCAATCCTCCACAAACTTGCTCATTTGGTTACCAAAAATCCTGGTCTACCTCCCCCGCCGAATCACTCTGATTTAGGGGTATTCATCAACCGTTCCAAACCGCAAAAACCGAACAAACCGAAAATCGAAAACCGAAAAAATCACTTTTTTTCTTCATTGGGTTGGATATTGAATCCCCTAGTGAAATGCAATCTAACCTAAACCAATCTATACTATTATTTTTGAAATTATAGTATTACTCATACTTAAGCATTATTTTTCATGCTTTTATGTCCCTCATTCTCTTTAATATTTTTGTTGGAATGACATTATGAGACTATTTAGAATAAGTATTAATATCTTGAAGTTATATTTTGCTAAAAAAAATTATGCATAACATATATGGATTTTTCTAACTTGTGCAATTTTGTATATATTAAGGATCTCAAAAACGTAAATTTATATAGGAAGTTGTGTAATTTATATTTTCAAAACTGAAATGTTTTCCAATAAATAGTTACTTTTTTTAGGTTTCTTAACCTATGCAAAGTTGCACATGATAGAAAAACCAACATATATATACTTGATTGAGTAAACGTGAAAAATAGGATACCAATTAAGTAAATTTGAAAAATAATTAACTAAGATTTATTTGTACCCGATTCATGGAAAAGAATAGGATAAGTGAAAGTAGATATAGAGATTAACATAAAAAAACGTGTTAAAAATATCAATAATTATTTTTCTCAAACTCCCAAAATTAAAATTTTGTCGAGAATATAGAATTTTCCTCACTTGTCATCAAATCAAATAATGATTAATAAGGAACAAATAGTTGCTGCCATTCATAAATGTTCTGCTGTTCTAACATAGAGAGGTTAAAATAAATATTGACATCCTAAACTAGCTCCTTTAAATGAAGATTATCTTTTGCCCACTATTAAATAAGTAGAAATTACAGTTGATATAAAAAAAAATAAAGTATGACAAAAACCGAATTATCCGACCCAATCCAAACAACATTTGATTGGATTGGATTGGATCGGACCGGATTTTTATAAGGAAGCAAATTATCCAATCCAAACCGCATGTTGTTTTTAACATTGGATCGGATGACTTTTTAGTTCAAAACCCATCGAATCCAATCCATGAACACCCCAACTTCCGAATCTTCAACTGACTTTGTATTCTTCTTTTACCTTGCATGCTCATTATAATATCACCAACCCTATTTGCGTGACACAATACTCTTGAAAACGCTATAAAATTTTAGCAATTATATCAGGTAGTTTTTTCATTCAAATTTCTGTATAACATTTTTCATTCAATTTTTGGCAATTATATCAGGTAGTTTTTCAAGCACTGCTACTACTCCTTGACCCATCACTTTCCTGATGTCGATGTGATGCAAGCCAAGTAGAGCCCGAATAGGATTCTCTAACGAAAGTAATGGCCTTGCCAAATTTCAAAGTTGAGACTAGAAAAAAGAAAAAATTGAGACCACATAATCCACCAAAATAAAAAAAGTTGAGACTAGAACAAGAAGATTATGCACTGAAAGTGAAAGAGTCGTTAGAGAATGGTGCTAAATAAAATTATTTTTTAACTATTTCTTTAAACTATTGTATTCTAGTGAGAGCGATGCTTCCCCCTCGAAAATCATACCCATGCGCTTCCGGTGCTCCTAGTGAGAGCAATGCCACAAAGGTTTTGTATTATCATATTTTAATGGTGTGAAAGCTTATTTTATTCAAATATATATCGGCCTTAATGCCTTTTGCTCCGTGTTTCACTTCAAGTCATGTCATAGAGTTGTTTTACCTTTTTCTAGTCATGTCATATAGCTCGGCTAGGGTAAATTCTAAGGTGAAGTTTGCTTTTGATGTTTATACCGGTATAGACTTTTGCAAATTGTGAGTGAAAAGTTTTCGACCATCGGATTTGTTGTAGAATACAATGGATGACTGAGATCGAATGGTCCAATAAAAATCAAAAAGAAAAAAAAAATTACCACTTTGCCTTCCCCCTCTCTCTGCACTCGCCCCTCTTTCTCACGGATAACCACAACCACCACCACCCATCCCCCGGCCACCTCGCCCCCTGCTCGGCCTTGTGCCTCATTTGTGGTGTCCAGAGAGAGGATGGTGGTCGTCGTCCCTTGTGTCTGTCGATGCCGTCGGTAGATAGTTTCCTTGTTGTGGCTGAAATCGGGCGGTGGTAGTTCCCTTACACGTTCTTTGTTTCAGATCTCTACTTTGGGATCCCCATTCTTGGTTGTCGAAATTTGAGAGAGGAAAACCGTTGCTAATATGGA
Organism: Echinosophora koreensis; assembly: GCA_035048595.1. Classification (NCBI taxonomy): domain Eukaryota; kingdom Viridiplantae; phylum Streptophyta; class Magnoliopsida; order Fabales; family Fabaceae; genus Echinosophora; species Echinosophora koreensis. The sequence goes on along the minus strand of JAPCYP010000016.1, from coordinate 3,423,496 downwards.
TCGGAAAAGGTTTCAAACTTTCAAGTCCTACCTTCTTCTCCGTCAAGCACAGAAAAACCAACACCACTGCCATCGACAACTCTTCATCGTACAAATGGGGGGGTCTGCAATTCCGGTGCTGTGATTGCAGAGAGGTGGTGGTGGTGAGGTGGTCACAGGGGACAATCCTCTTCACTGTTGAGGTGATGATGGGGTGGTGATAAGGAGGGTGGTGGTCGGTGGTGAAGGGTTGGAGGAAATGTTGATGGAAAGGGGTAAAAAAGGTTTTTTACATGAGAAGTAATGTCTATACTGGTATAGACAACACTTACTAGATTCACCCTAGAATTGACCCTCGGCTAGAGATGTTGAGGATTTGTGAAAGGCATTAAATGTAACACCCACCTTAGGCATTACTTTGTAACACGTGCGGAAATAAATTAAAAAGTTATTTGCTGGTTGCTTTCGGAAAATTCATTTACTTTAGGTCAGAAAACTCGGTTGTAAAAAAATTTTCTTTCTGAATACTACACCCAACATCAAAGTAAAAATCACATTAAACTTAGCAATGCACATAAACTAGGTTTGTTCATAATTCAACCACCACAACATATAAGCGTTCTTAAAATTGTTTTTCATACTAAAATTGGCAATCATACCAAGAGCTTCCGAAACCAATAAACCGATTTACTCAAAAAGAATTATACAACACAAGGAAAAAATCCTAAGCCGGTCACTCTATAAAACATCGACTGGAAGAACTCTGTAGTTCTCACCACTATTACCAACCTCTGCAAAGATCGGGATTAGTATCCCCAATTGAAGTTAAAACTTCCTCTGCACCATCTACTACCAGTACCAAGGTACAACGGCAAAAACGAGTCAAACCTGATATATTGTAAGGGTGAGATGCCAATATATGAGTTTATAACGATAATCACATGCACGACATACAAAATTAACACATAGACATATATAACCATAACAACATAAGATTCTCATAACTAAACAAGTAGTTTATCACTGGGTCTCATACACGATCATCGTTATTTTAAAAATATGCATGACACTTCAACGTTCATTGTCTAACACTCACAGCTAATCTCCGAAGATCCCAACGTCTTCAAAATGAGTTGATCAAACCCGATACATCGTCTCATTGGCTAGCTAAGCACAACAATAATACATCGTCTCATTGTCCATTTAAGCACAATGATACATATACATCATCTCATATATACATCGTCTCATTATCCATTCAAGCATAATGATATGCTGTAAATGCAAATGTAAAACATTTTGGTCTCGTCATTTTCTTTCTGTTCATTATATTCTTGTCGAAGCTCAAAGTGGCTTACGACTATTCATCGTCTTCAACGTCTTAAATTCTCATCGTCTCATCATTTTCAACGTCTTAAAATTCTCATCGCCACACGGATCAAAGATCTTCGTGTTTTTATTATAGAACATTGGTATCACGACGTCTCGAATACTAGGTTTATTTTTCAACATGAACACCATCTTTTTGTTTGTGGAAAACAAATTCAAAACAAAATCTCCGCAACTTATCTAAGTTGACGGAATAACATCGTTAAGTAAAAATTCGTTTATAGAAAATCATTTCTAATTGAAAATTCCTTTATAAAATCATCGGTTACTAAAAATTTAATTTTTAGAAAAGAAAGTCACTTCAGGCTCAAACTTGTTTAAAATACATACAGCCCTTTTAGAAATACTTGTCGTCGATACTTTTCCAAATTGCCATCGTTTAGCCTTTTTAAAGCCATTTAAGCCAATTCTTAACCTTTTCCATTTAAATAATTTTCTAAAATTATAATTAAGTTATTTTCGAAAATTAAATTCATAAAATAACTTTTTATAATATTACGGAATTTCTTACGTAAAAATTAGCAGTAAAAAAATAATTTCACGGTTACGTCCTCACTGTGACTCATACTCACTCTTACACCGATAAATCATTAAAATAATAATATTTTCAAAAATTTCTTATTTTCTCAAATAATTATTTAAATCATAATATATTCCAATATTTCTCAATTAAATACTGAATATTACTCGTGAAGCTTCTTAAAGCTTTTATCTCGTTTAATTAATTGAGCACTGACCACTGTCAGGCTTCTCAAACAATAACCAATAACAACATCATATCAATATTCTCAGGCATATCATGCATCATAACATCAAAATATATAACTGCAGATAAAGAATTTAAATTGAGATAAACCATCATAGTTAAAAATAACACAACTGAAACAAACACTACGGATAAATAATACAGACATCAACTAGATAACACATAATTCTAGGAAAAACTCCTCAGGTATTATCCCCTTACCTCTTGAAGAACTTATCTCCCGATTTCTTTTCTCGAACGTACGTCAAACTCCGGTGTCACGACTCATGTATAACCGACACACTTAACATTCAACAATTACAATCAAACAATTACTAATCAAACAATTAAAACCCTAATTCTCTATAATAGGTCACGACCTCCATAGGGTTTAGTGGCTAAAAATTTCTAAAATTATCTAAGTCATTGGATTAATGATCCTAAGTACTTAAGACAATGGATTAGTGATTAATCAACAAAGTTTGAATCAAAAACTTCTAAACCTCTAAAGACCTAAGTTCGGCCATGATGAGTACATGAAGGTAGGGATGTTTGTTTGATGAACTAACTTGGATTCAACATGAGTACATACTAGAAAGATAGTATATAAGATCATTTGTACAAGAAATGAACAAAACCTTCCTCCAACACCACCACATATGGTTCGGCCTTGGCAAGAAATGCGGGGAGGAAACTTTGGATTTCAACATACTCTTGAATTATGAACATATGTATGATGACAAGAACATAGAAATTGGTTTCACATATTTAGGATTTTTCTAGGATTTTCTATGAATTATCAAAGTGAAGAACATGTATGATGAACATGATGAATGAAGCTCTGAATCATTAAATGAATTGAAGAACATATAACTCAAAGATGATGAGGAACATGAATCACCTCTTGGATTTCGAAAATGGGCAAGGAATCACCAAGTTACTTCACAAATCAAGCTTTCTTGTGCAAGGAGAAAATAAGAACAATGGAGAACTTTGATGAAGACTTGAGAAAGTGTGAGAATGAAGTAGAACTCACTTGACTCATCAAGAATTTATGAGCCACAAGTTGGGCTTGGGCTTGGGCTTGCGCAATTGGGCTTGAAGAAGTCCGTCAAAGTCCAAGTGTTTTGAAGCTTGGAAATGGCTTAAGTCTTAAAACTTGACAAGGAAAGTTTAGAGTACAAATTGGCTTCATGAAAAAATGAATTCATGACCATGATATTAGGCCTTTTGGCCGCAGCCCTTGATGGGTTTGGATGAGCCAAAAAATTGATCCACTTCACTTAGTGTATCATAGAAACTAGTCTAGGGACCAAAATGAAATTAATAGAAAGTTTAAGGATCAAAATGTAAATTCGACTTAAATTGTCATCTAGGAAAATATGTGGTGAATAAATGAGGAGAGGTGTGGCTATTTTTGGACCATAAGAATTAACCGTGGTTCTTTAACCATGGTTAAAATTTAACTCAACGTCGGTTAGGTTAAACTTAGGGGTATTTTGGTCAGTTCAATTGAAAATTCCCGATTACTAAAATTTAAGGCCCGACTCCTTGTCCTCTCTGCTACATTAATCCCTCTTAATACCTCAGCTCCATAATCGACTCCGTCGTTTACCCGACTTATCCCCCACTTAGGTTTTATGCGTTTTCCTTAAAGATTACGCTCGAATAAAATAATAGTATTTTATTCCTAACGAAATTTTTCCGAAATATGGAAACTCGTCTGGAGCAAAATATAAAACCTAATGGTTTCGTTCATTAGTCGAAATTAGGGTTTCTGATCAGTAAAAGCTTACTGTCAGCTAAAACACAGAAAATGCAGACCGGTTTCCGTCTGAATTTTCATTCCAAATTTTTCCGTAACCTTATAAAAAATAAATATGACAGGAAAATGACCTTAGTTTATCCAAAGTTATTTTCTAAATCTCAAATAAGAATATAATCATTTATATAATTATTATCGATATTATCGATATCGGAAAGTCAAAAAATGGGGGTGATACGTTAATTGCTGACTTCCTCTAACCACACGGGTTACTTTTTCTTCTTCTGCGGACGTTATGTTCAACCAAGGTGCTTCGGAAATTAAAATATATTCCTCTCCTCTTCCTTTTCTTCACTCTCTAACCTCTTCCCCTTTTGCGTTCTGTCACAAAAAGGTTTTCATCATTCTTGAAGCGATTGATTCTCTTCTCATTGGTATATTAATGCTCCCTTTCTTCATCATTATCATCTTATTTTCTCCTTTTTACTTTTAAAAAATAAAATTATACTTAATAAATCCAGTTTGGTTGTGTATTTTTTTTTTCTTTCTGAAAACAAATTCAGTTTTTTGGAGTGGCTACTCTCTCCGCAACTCAGACCACACTTCTACTTGTCCTTAATTTCGGAGGTTCATTAATTTGAATGGCATGCAAAATGGAGGGGAAATAACAAGGTGCTCTACTCTCTACTAGAGTCTCCCGCTCCTGACCAAAGAAAATCTCACATAACTCTATTTTCTGAGCGGATAACTTTAATAGTATATTAGGGATTATTAGGCCAATATTTGTGGCACTTTGACTTGTGTATTTTACATGGTTACATTTAAGTGTGCATAGCATACATGGTTTATTCCTGATATTATAAACATGGTTTCTTATTTCCTTATCTCTGCTCTGGTAATATGCAAATTCATTTGACTAATCATATATAAAGTTTCATTATAAGGTAATTAGTAGTGGTGTTCTTTTATCAAATATGATTTATTTATGAATCTACGTGATCAAGGGTCCTATTGCATTACCAAAAGCTTTTTCTTTAGACTAAGCTTACAAATGGATTATTCGCTTTATACGCCCACTTCATTTGTTGCACGTCTGCTAATGTCATCTTGGGATTTGATTTATTGAATTGAATATTTTTTGTTCGGTTTCAGAACGTGTGGGAGCAGAGGTAGTGGAATGATGATACTGATAGAATGGTCCTCACTAATGTTGGAAGTACTCTAATGAGACTTTTATACTTGTGTTTGTGTTCCCACCCAAAATTTTGTCAATTGAATTTCCTTAATTTTATAAGGTAATGCTCTTTTATGTTTTAGAGCTTTGAATTTCCTTATTTGCCTGGGCATGATGGAGAGGTATGGACTATGGAGGGTTGCTCTTGACTCACAGAGTCTTAAGGATGATCCAGATTGTGGGAACCTTGCTAACTTTGTGCCTTTAACTAATTATGGGTACATTTAGTTGCTGGTTTTAATATTTTATTTATTCTAAATTCTAAATGTTAATCTCAGTTGATAGCTTTTGTGCAGAGATGTCTTATGAAATTGGCAAATACTCATGTTTTGGGCAACAGATTTCCTACTCCTTAGAACCTTTATTTGTCACTGCATACATCCTCTGAGATGAAAACTATAATGTCCTACTGGTTCATGACTTATGAGTTGCCGCTAATGGTAATAGTGGGAGGTGAATATTCTGGCATTCTTTTGTAATTAATTACCTGAATGTGTTAGCCCTTTTATGTTAATAGATATCTTGATTTGATAGCAAAAGGCAAAGATATTCTTAGAATTTGGGCTTTTGGACCTAACTCATCCCCACAAAACCGACTTGTAAGGTGAGGACTGCCCGAACCTTATAAGCACTACTTAGGCTATATCTCAAGGCATTGTGGGACTAAATACACTCCTCACAGCAGCACAATGAAGGTGCTGGTGATTGTAATGAAGGCAGTACAAAGTACCACAATTATGGTGACTAGGGATAGACCGCAATTAAGGTGGATTTCCAACATATATGTCCTTATATATGAGTAAATATGATTCATTAGTTGTTTCGTTGACATTTGAACACTATTGTGTTTACGGTACATTGATTTCATTTTGTTGAGGAGACTGACAGTGCTGATAACATCGAGAAATCACCATCTTGTTGTATTTGTTATTTTAATAATTACTTAATTTATGAACCTTAAGTAAATGTTCTTCCAAAAGTTTTTTGTCAGCAATGTGATTGGCTAAAGGAAAAGCATAATGAGTCATTCCTATCAAATCCTTCCTTTTCAGCCTGGGTGCTTATTTCTTCATTTCCTTTTTACTCCCTCCTGTCCTTATTATAAGAGGCAAATGGTTATTTTTTTTTGATCCAAAATATAAGAGACATGCATATATTTTGACAAATATTAAATGCTCATTTCCAATTTTACCCTTATTTATAATAGGATTTATATTTATGAGACAGTGCAACTTTCAATATAAGTAGGTTTGTTCATTAATTATTGAAGGGTTAAATTTGTAAATTTATATGAATATTAATTACAAATAGCTTATTTCAATACATCTCCTTGATCTATATGTTTTAAGGTTTTGCCTCTTATATATAGGACCAGAGGGAGTAATTTTTTGACTGCTACTATTTAAAGTGTCCCTCTAAAATAATTGTTGTGTGTTTATTAGATTTTTTATTGGATTTCAGAATTTAGCTTTCAGAACTTAACTTGTTTGAAAAAATTTGGTTAAATGGATGCTGTGCCTGTGCCCACACCAAGGTTTCTTCCGGTGATCTGGGTCCCATGGTCTAAGAGCACAACAAGTCTGCGATTCATACATTAATGCATTTGATGCTGTCCTGGAGGGATGGGATTACGATCATCCCTCTGATGTAAATGATTACCATTTACTTTTGACGTTTTACATCCGATTTGAAGCTGGGCAAGTTATCGGTCTTTCCGATACCATTGGGAGCTGATGTCCCGCTTCTTATACCGGGTTATACAAGAACGGGTTGTATAAGAGGGGTTGTACAAGAATGGGTTGCAGAGAACTAGGTGGTTGAAGGAAACCATACTATAATTGAACAGAATGCAATAGAGTTTGATATAAGCTTGCTTTGAATTTTCTGTACCTAGAAAGCAAGCATTTTGTAGTGAGCTTTGTTTTTTCTGTATCTAAAAAGCAATAAGCTAGAGATAGTTAGATAAACACAAGAAAAGTTTGTAAGCAAACATTGTATCTCAAACATGTATTTGAGAAATGTTAGATAAACAAAGATGTCACTTTAGTTGCTCATTGTAACACCTCGTTTTTGAGCTTCTGTGTTGTGTTAGATAAAACATTGTATCTCATTATTTTTCATCTCCATAAACTATTAAAGTTACCAGTTTCGCTAAGATCATCTCCTTAAACTATTGTCACAACTACTAGGAATTATATTGTTAGCAGTTGTTTCGTTTAATTGCTCCTTTTTGATAATGACAAGACCTTAGAATTTTTTTTGTATGAGTAAAGTATCTAGTATCAGAGAGCAGCAGTGTTCTCCCTAAGATTGTGCCATGCGAAAGTTGTATGAAAAGGATTGCACTGACTTGATTCTAAACATTGATCTTATATATATATAACTCAGAATGTGAAGATCAAATGCATTCCTATTATGCCAGTCATTATGCAGTATTACTATACACATATGAATAAGTATGTTGAAGGCATTATTGTAAATCATTTCATTCATGTTTTGACTTTTGTGTCATCTATTATGTGCTCTTCTTAATTTAATGATGCACATTTTCAAGAACATGTTTTTATTTATCAAGCATAATTTGAAATAAGCTTGGATGAACCATGTTACGTAATATTTCGAAGTAATTTGTTGGATAATTCATCATATTTGTAACAGGATATTATCAGATTCAGAGCAATCATTTATCAGATTTTTGACCTTTTAAAACTAGATAATCCATACATTTCTTTGTTTTCTTTTTTTGCTATCTCCACTTGTTGCTTTCTCTCTGCTGTTGGCTCAAGTTTGTTTTCTGCTTGACCAAGATTTGATGTTTGAGCTTTGGAGGAGGTGCAGGTTGTTTACATTCTTCATCTCAGCTGTAGCCGTCTTCACAGGTGCTCTTTTTCTGAATGGCTCCATGGCACCAGGTCATGTTTGCCTACTATTCTGTGGCTTAGTTATTTCCCTCCGACCTGTCTATGAGGGCATCAAATGTTTTTGGTTTAGGGTCTTTTTTACTGTCTATGAGGGCAGCAAATGTTTCGGGTCTTCTTCACTGTCTTATTGAAGTGGTACATGGTACACTATCATTGGAATAAGCTATATAAGGTTCTCTGGCTGGCTTTATAGTTTTGACAAAAAATGTGGAGCTTATGAAGGTTCTTTGATGTAGCTGCCATAACTTTTGCTTCCTTGGTCATATTTAATTGAAGATCTTTGTACAAAATACTTGTTCTCCTGGTGGGTGGAATTTCTTCCCAAGCATTATTATTTATTAGTTGGTGCTTTGTAAGATGTGGTCTAACAGTACAGGGTCTGATGCTTTATTTTTGTTGTTATTAGTTTCTGGTTTAGGTTGTCGCCTTGGTTCAATGGTTCTAGGCAAGTGTAATACACATACTTTTTTTTAGATCAGTATTCTAGTTACGTTTGTCCTTGCTTTCCTTTGTGGTTCTTCTTGTGTATGAGTTAGAGTATTCATTGTACTTTAATCAATATATTTTTTGGCTTATCAAAAAAAAAAAATAGTGGTCAACCCAGATAATCATAAGAGCAAATTATCAACCATAATTGATCAGGGGAGAGTTATATAACTGTTACTCAAGCGCTTGATATGTTTTAGATAATCTTATCTTATGTATATTTATCATTCATTAGAGCAGTTCGTCTGATCTTTCAATTTAGATTTTATGCACTCAACTGAGTAGGTATCTAAAAGCATTTTTCGGGCTTTTCAATTGATAACTTACCAAGTATGCTAATGACTGCTTTCTGATTTCAAATTTTTGACTATATATGTTAGTTCAAGAAGGTATAGGTTTTATGTTTGCTAAGTTGCACAGGTTAGAAAAATCCTTTCTATTATAACCATGTAATTTCTTTATCTTTTTAATGATAGGTGACCTATTTATTTATTTCATTGTGATAAAAATGAAGACTCTCTCTGAGAAGCAACCCTTATATGTTGGGGTTTTGTTAAGAAACTCTTAGAGTTCCATTAAGTGATCCATCCGGTTATCATTTATGGTCCCTGAACTTTTTGGAAAAATTTAAATAGATCCCTGTGTTGTTTTAGGAAAATCCTAATAAGTGCATGTATTTTTTGGAATCCTAACAGAGAAGTGTATGAGGGACTCATTTACAAATATTTTATGTTTAGGGACCCAATTACAAACTTTTAAAGTATAGAGACTTATTTGAAAAAAATTCAAATAGTTCAGGGACAGAGATTAATTCAATGGTGTGAGAATGAAGACATTGTAAATCGCCATAAATAAAAAAAGACACCACAACAAAATAGAGTGACAGAACGAATGAACTGCATTTTGTTCGATGTTCTTTAATGTTCGGTTGTTGAAGGAATTTTAAGTTGAAGCTGTTAATATAATTTGTTATTTAGTAAATGAGTCTCAATCAACTGCAATTGAGTTATAAACTACTATCGAGGGATGGTCTAGTGCTCCAACTTATTATTCTGATATAAGAACTTTTGGGTGTCCTGCATATGCTCATAAATGATAGAAAGCTTGAGCGAAAGGCACAAAACTGCATATTTCTTGGTCATGCATATGTTGTGAATGGTTACATAATTTGGTGTACTGAAATTAAGCCACCGAAAATCATAATCAGTTGAGATGTTAAGTTTAATGATTCATCTATTTTTCATCCGACAAATGAGCTTGGCAATGCATAAAAGAGCACGATATTAGCAAGTCGATGGAGCTTGAAATTGAACAACCAATGGAAGTACAAGAAGGTACTTCTAATCAGCCTAATAAGAAGAAGAGCAAGAGGAGATTCTGGAAGACTAACAACAATGTAGTCATGAAAGAGGATATTGTCTGCAGAGGATATTGAAACACAAGACCCTGTAACATACTATGAGACTATGTCAAGTGATGAGTATGTAGAGTGGATTGTTGCTATCTCTTCGCAAGAACCAAAATTAGGAGTTCGTAAAACAACCCAAAACACAGAAAAACGTGGGTTGTAAATGGGTCTTCTAGAAAAAGGAAGGATTTCATAAAGTTGAAATGACTCGATAGAAAGCAAGTTTAGTTGCTAAAGGTTTCAATCAAAAAGAAGGAATAGACTTCAATGAAGTATTCTCTCTTGATGTGAAACACAGCTCCATCTGGGCATTGCTTGCCATAGTTTCACTATTTGGTATAGAGCTTGAGCATCTTGAAGTTAAAACAACCTTTCTTCATGGGGAGCTCGAAGGGCAAATTTACATGCAACAACCACAAGGTTTCATAGTTGAAGGCAAGAAAGAGCACGGTTGTCTTTTAAAGAATATTGTTTGAAGTAGTTTCTTCACCGGTGGTATAAACGATTTAATTTAATACTTTCATGTTGAGTTATGGTTACTATAGTGGTGATTATAAATAATTGTGTATACCACAAGATCCTAGATGGTTTATTTGTCTGCTTATTACTTTGTTGATGACGTGCTCATTGTTGCAAGGAGTATGTTTGAAATTAACAAGCTAAAGACTCGGGTTAGTGGTTAATTTGAAATGAAAGATTTTAGTGCAACTAAGAAAACCTTGGGCATAGAAATTCCCAGAGATCAGCATGTTGGAAAATTGTATTTGTCTTCTAGTTCCATATTTGTAACACTACGGCCTCCGTTTTAAATTAGCTAGCAGTAGCAGAACTAGCGTTATCTTTCGTTACTTATACAATATTTTTAATGAAATAGATAAAACTATCTCACTAAAGAAAATGAAAAAAAAAAAAAAAAAAAACACCCACTCAACTGGGAAAAATGGAATACATGAATAAGGCTACCCCACCCTATTTCAGGGCATTGGCAAATGGCAAAGGCTTAACTATGATTTATTCTCAGCTGTGGCATGAAATTTCCTCCCAGCTTCGACAGCTTCCCTGCAAAAGATGTCACACAATGAGACACACACACAGAAATACTTTCATGAATTGACTAGCACATTAAAGGCTTCTATGCATGTGCTAGTTTGACAATGTAAATTGACAATGCTCCATAAGTTTATGATGAATGTCTCAGTAATTTGTTACATGTTTGCCTCAAAAATCATGCCAAAGAGAAAGGTCATAGGCAGTCATCTTATAACTGAGAGATCATATTCATATTAATTTATGGTGCATAGTGTAATGTCTATATGCCAACATGTGTCAAATGTCAATAAGTAAAATAGTATGATGACCTGAATGCATTTACAAGCTCCTTATTTTCAGGATCAAGCTTTACTCCCTCATAAAAAGCATTTGCAGCTTCATCAAATTTCTGCAAGATGGATATGCAAGTGAAATTTTAGAAATGGGAATCACATATCATCCTGCTAATGTAAAGGGCAAAGGGTTTCTGGATAGCATGCCTGCAACACACGCAAAGCTGCCCCTTCCCTATAACAAGCTTTTGGCCAATCTGGTCTTAATGTTCTGCAGGCCTTTGCATCAGCTAAAGCTTGCTCAGCTTGACCCAACCTAATCCAACAAAGACTTCTATTGGATAGCAGAGTAGCATCAGTAGGATCCAGATCAATTGCCTGTAAAACATATAGCATAAAAAGAACAGAAAACATTTCAGAAATTAATCATCATATAAAGCGAACATGCATGCAGTTATTTTTCTCAAACTATGCTAGAAAACCATGTTCATGTCCAGTAGACACTGCACAAAAACATGATTAAGACATAATTAACAGGAAGCATGATATGAAATTGTGGAAAAGAAAAAACTCAACAAATTTAAGTTATAGTACAGGAATAAATTTATGCGTCGAATAAGAGATCAGGAGAATTTACTTGTGTATAAGAATCTATAGCCGTACTATAGTCTTTCCTTTTAAAGGCATCATCCCCTCTTGATTTTGCTTCTGCTGCTCTCTTTTTTACTTCAGGTGCCACCTAGATAAGTTGACAAACAATTAACAGATACAAAGATGAACTTTATACACATTAGCTCAAAACTCAAATATATGTCCTTTTTATTATGAGGACAAACGATTTGTCACTGATTACCAACTGGACAATTTATTAAAAGCTCAAATTTCTTTTAAGAAAGTTTAAGCAAGTACACATACTGGATATGGTATAATCAACCACTAGATTGATAAACATACTCCAAAGAAGAAAAAGCCGAATAAATCTTTTTTTGTAAATAACAGCCTAAAAATTAATATCAATGCAATGGCAAACAACAGCGGCAATGCAAACCCTTTGAAGCAACACAAAATTAATACATAGGAGAGAGAAGGATCAACAGAGAAAATCCATTTGGTTGAACATACATGATTGAATTGGACTTACATATTTCTTCTATATTTATACTGAGCATGCAGCTATTTTACTATTAACATTCAAAGTACAGATATAATAAACTTAATTAAAAAAAGGTGCAGCTAATATACAGTTAATGAAAGAAAAACACACCTCACGAGCATTTTTCTCCTGAAAAACATTATCCTTGGGCCGACTGGTTTCCCCAACATTTATCATTTGATCCTGCAAATTTTGCATTTTAATACTTCGTAAAACTACCAAGAGCTCAACTTTGACAGAGAAAATGCAAACTAGCATCAGAAAACATTAGTTGTCAATTTCTGGACCTTGAGATTGAGTAGAATATGAATGAGACTATACTGGTACAAATTGTAAACAAAACCAGATAAAGAATTGAGAATTTTAGTCGTGGAAGAAGTATATAATCCCATTCTTTGTTGGAGGACGGGATGTTTACTGGTTGGCTAGTGCAGAGGGTATGTTCTGTTCCTTGGCATTAAATTTTGTAAAATTACAGTAAAATTCTAGAGGCGGTCTTTTCTTTGTAACGAAATAAATGCAGAACATATTTACTAATCGAAAACCTAAAATCTACAAATCAGATTCTGGTATTTCAAGAGAATGCTTCAAGCCTTCAACTAGTGCAAGCATGGTTTCATACTAATCAAAAGAAAGCATAGCTATTTGATGTTTTTGTAGCATTGACACGGCTTAGCTCAGTCCCATTGAACATGAAAGAAAAATTTAGGATTTGAATACCTGTTGCTTTTTAATTTCAGATTGCATGTACTCGAGTATCCCATCAATAGTCCATGTAGGAACAGTATCAACTTTGGACGTCAAGGGGAACAATATCTCAACAGCTCCACGATTGCCCCTTGCAGCTGCAACCTGTATTGGCTTAACACCATCCTGTAATGCAAACAGATGTCAACTTTTATACCAGATATTAAGGGAAGCACATTTTTTCCCACGGTCATGATTCATAAGCACTGCATGTAACGAGCACAGAAATATGAAAGATGCTGAAAGTTTGGGAAGATCTCAGAAACACAAATAAAAGGGAGTGTTGTTTTGGTACTTAGGACAATTGGGTTCCCTAGAATCAGTGGACTCTTGGAACTATTTCGTTGCCAATTGATTCCTAGAGTCTTAACAGTAGGAGGTGATGAGCCAACAAGATACAACAAAGGAATTATTATCTGGCTAACCTCGTCAGAGACATTAGGGTCAGCTCCAGCTTTCAATAAGCAATTTATAAGTTCCAGACTTCCATTATCAGCTGCAATGTGCAAAGGAGTTGCTCCACCAGCACTAACGTTTACTTTAGCACCTGCCTGTATACAATAGAATTCAAATATAAGGATATGGATGGAGCACAAGAAGAAAAACATGTAGGAAGAAAGTAACATCTTATCAACATAAATACCCACAAACAAACACACATCTATAGAAAACCACAAAAAAATTGTCCAAAGCTAGATGCACTGGAAAAGTCTTTGAACATATTTCACCTACATGATTCCCCTTCTCTTTCTCATTACCGAGATTTAATCCATTATATATAATCTCTACCACTAGTTCGATTTCGCATGAATATAGAACATGGAAAACAAGTTTTAATTAAGCATTAAAATTTCACTAATATGTTAGAAGTATAAGAAAGATGTGGAACCTGAATTAACAGTTCTAAGCATTCCAGAGAACTGGCAGCCACAGAAGAAAGGAGTGGAGTAATACCATCATCAGTTTCAGCATTAGGCTGCAAAACAACATCAAGAAGGTGAAAGGGAAAATATTATAGTTGTTAAATATCCCATACTTTTGGTGAACATTTTTCATATATGATCCTATAGTAATATCCATTTTCTAAGTTAATTTATTCGTTACAAATACAATCAACTCATTAATTTTTTCAGTTCAACAAATGTGTCTGAACTTCCAAGTTTCTGACATCTTGTTCTGTACTTACATGTAATTATTGCTTAGTCTTCAGTTATCTATGAAGCACGGACACTTCTTCGAAAGTGCCGTGTCGCGTGTCGGACACGCCTCAGACACCGACACTTCACGGACACACCTCCGACATGTGTCGGACACCCCTCTGCGGTGTCTCAATTAAAAAATATTTTTTTTCGGCTCGGACACCTCTCAGACACTTCTCGGGCATGACTTTGACACTTCTCGGACACTCCTATCATAAAAAAATATATTTTTAAAAAAGTCAACTTAGAATTTCGAGATCATGGGTCACAAACCTAAATATTTTTGAAACAAATATTTACTAAAAAGGTTATGGGTCACCAACCCCAAATTAGATCTTTTATTTTTTGAGACATAAAACAAAATGATACCTCTTAGCATTTTTTGTGAGGCTTATTACGATAGGACCTAACTAGTTGTTTTATAAAACATGATTCATTTTCTTATTTTGATATTATTTTTGTAAGAATTGTATTGTGAAATAACCCCTTAGTCTTACTATTCTTATATATATATATATATATATAAGCGGTGTCCCGGTGTCCTATGTTTTGGACGTTAGCCGCTTCGCGGTGTCCGTGTCGTGTCGTGTCGTAGTGTCCGTGTCAGAGTCGGTGCTTCACAGTTATACTATGAGAATAGTAATATAAGTCAAAAACAAAATCACAATCTCATTTCAACACAGAATACTTATGAAAGATCGTTTGTTTAACCATACCATGTTACTTGCGTATTACACATGCACACAAGGAAAGAAAAACTGCACTATAGTATAAATTTGCTCTAGAGTGCAAATTAAACAAGATCTAAGGCATTATCTTATTAGGTAGTCATAAATCAAGAAAGAAGAACAAATTCATCCTAGGGTCATTAATCCTAGTGAACTATTTACGCAAGCAGATCTCAATAACAAGGCAAATTGATAAAACTTATGCAGATTGCACTAATCTATGCATAGAATTATTGAAGTCAAAATAAGAAAAATTCCTGCAACTATAGATACTACACTAAGCGATACTACACATCCAATTAAATGGATATAAAATTCCTTCAGAAAAAAGAAAGGTTCATATAGATATAGATAAAAATCCCGAAGACAAAGTAGTTGGGAGAACCTAAGAACATCATTTAACATCAAACCTTCCAATCAACTATTTTATTAAAAAGAAAAGAAAATAACAAATTAAATCGGGACATACATTTGCACCGTGTTCTAACAAAACACTGGCAGTAGCTTGTTGGGCATGACCGGCAGCCCAAACCAAAGGCGTCCCTGCATCACTTTCTAAATCAGGATTAATTCCTCTGGAAAGTAAATGCTTGAGCAGCTCAGTATCTCCTGAAAGGAAGCACAGTTACAACAAAATCAGAAAACGAAACAGAACAAGAGATCATCAACTTCTTTTCTTCCAAAAGCATAAAAAAAAGCTAAATAGATAAGGAAAAAGAAATACAATGAGAAGTTAAAACAGACCTATCCCTGCAGAATGATGCAAGGCTGTAGCCCCTAAATTGCTGGCTATAGTAGGATTGGCACCGCGGTCAATGAGATATTTAGCAGTATGAGTGTGTCCCTGACGAGCAGCATGAATGAGCGCAGTTTCACCTGAAAAGCAATAGCAAAATTGTAATGTTAACAACTTTCTAATAAAAATTTAACATATAAAAATGAGGTTTAATTAATCTGTATGTCCCTAAAATATTTGAGAATTTTCAATGAATACATGAAAAATTTGTAACCAAGTCCCTCATACACTGTTCCGTTATGGTTCATTAAGGTTCCAAAAAGTACATGGACCTATTTGAATTTTCCTAAATAGTATAGGGACCTACATAAATTTTTCCAACAAGTTCAAGGAACCACAAATGACGAGTGTATGGATCACTTAATGTAACCTAACATATGCTTAGTAAAACCCTAATGGAAAAAAAATGGTCGAGAGATCCAATTACAAATTTTATGTGTTCAGGGACCCAATTACAAACTTTTAAAGTATAAGGATTAAGGACCAATTTCAAAATTCTCAGATAGTTCACGGACCTACAGATTAATTTAACCTACAAATAACAATTCAAGGGGCATTTAAAATATATTAATTGTGACTAAAAATATTGCAGAGAATAGAATACCATCTTCATCTTTAGAGTCTACATAGAGATTCAATTCCTCTAACAAGTACTTGCAAACCTCAGTTTGTCCTTCTCTAGCAGCAAAATGCAGTGCTCCTCGCTTGTTTGCATCCTTAATTGATTCCACTGTTTTTGTAAGATCCTTTCCTTCATCAAGCTGAACCGCCAAGTCTACCAAATAACAAAGCAACAGAGATGAGATGAAAGAGTTTGAATTTGAAGAGAAAAAGAGCAAAGATTGGAAATCAAATAATAAAGGGAGGGGTTACTCTTTAAGAGATCAAGGTTGCCAGTACGAGCAGCATTCAGAAAAAGTTGAACTTTCTCCCTAACTGCATGATCCACAGTCATATAGAGAGAGAAAAGAGATTGTAAAAGCAGAGAGAAAGAGCAGCAATGATAAGGAACAGATAGAGATGAAACCTGCGAGAGCGTCGGAAGCATCGGGGGCCATAGCAGCGTAGTAGTGAGACTAGAGTGACTTTGCTACAAAACCCTCAATCCGAGTCTGAGGTTTTGGTTTCAACTCAACAACAGTGTTTGTGTCACCAAGCCAAAACCTTCTAGTCTTCTACACTTGTGTACACCATGGACTCAAAACATGTGTATGTATATGTGTCAAGGCTGTGTTTGGACATTGAGAGTAAAAAATAAATAAATCTGTGTTTGGACATTTAATAATTAATGGAATGCTATAGTCTATATGATGAAGTGGAACAAATCATGGATTAAGTTTGGATTAGCTGCGAAAAATATATAAGTATATGTATAATCAATTATAACAATAGAATCAATTTTACATTTAAATGTGTTTGTTGAAAATTAATTTTAAGATAATCTATTTTGTTTGGATTGCATGGAAAAATCAATTTGAAATAATAAAATTTTAAATAAAGGGTATCAAGTTGTTTGTTTATCTTGATGTCAATTTTTTTTTTTAGATTTTAATTTTTATGCAGAATTCGAATTCTCTCCCGCACAAGTCATCTAGTGCCTCTTCTGCCATTCAATCTGGACCGTCCGTCCAGATCGAACGGTCTAGATTAAATGGCCTTTTAGGAATTAAAAAAAATTAAAAAAAAAACATTTTTTCCCCATAAAGTATACACTATACATCATCTTCCTCACAAAACAAATTAATTTTAGGATTAAAGTAATATACATTATACACTGTCAAAGTGAAAAGTTTTACACTGACCTCCACTAATATTTTGACACGTGTGCTTTAATTTTAATAATTAAAAGAGAGAAATATTAATAATACTAATTTGTCAAGATATTATTGGATGTCAATATAGAACTCCTTTATATTGACAATACATAAAAACTAAACTGTTAATTTTATCAGTATTATCTTTAATTTAATATTTTTGTTTCTAAAATTTCTCGTGCATGTGTCAGTTTTTGCTTTTCTTTTGGGCTTTAGCCCCGATTGTACAACTACAGAAAGAAAGAAAAAAAAATAGCTGTAGTTTCATAGATAATTTTAGTGTTATTTTTTGATGAGAAAAATATACTAAAAAACAACACCTAAATTTTCTCCTTCTTTACCTTTGGAATTCTGCCTTATATACCATATTTACTTACTTTCTTTACAGACCATATTTAGTTACTTAATTACACACTGTTATAAAGGGCTTTTCAAATTTGGTGTCTAATTTTTGGTTTTCCCAAAAACCAATAGTTAATTTACTTATTTAAAAATTTAAAAAACACATAAAAGAAAATAAAATCATAACTATCTTATTAATCGATTATTATAATCTTAAAATAATTCAATGAATCAATGTCGCTGCAATCTGCATGCATTTCATAAGTTGAAAGTACCATTTTATTGATTACTCACCTATAATCTTATATATTTAGAATTCACACACAAATACAGCTCAATTGAATATTATGGCTACAGAAAACATATCCCTATAATGTGGTACTTGCCAGTGGCTCAAAATTGGTTATATGAATAGACCCTCAGAGAGAGAGTTGCAATCCAAATATACATACTATATATCTTATATATAAACACAAAAAGGGAAATGAAAATGGGGTGATTGGTTAGATCGTAATCTTCTTACCAATATTGAATTAGAACCAACCAACTATATATTGAGTTTGTTTAGCTCCAACCAAAACCCCCCAAGAAAAGCTGCACATTTTTTTTTTGGTGTTTCTTTTTTGTCTTCTGAATATTTCTATTAACTGCTCAGAAACGAGAGAATGGAATTAAACTTGAAGGGACGTCTCGATCTTCTTGATCTAGTGTATGGTTTTCCTTGCCTCTTTCTATATATATGTATGTGCATTTCTAGAATCTGCCTCTGTACAAAACATCTCATACTTCAATGAGACTGCATTACAGAACAAGCAACGGCTTGAGCCCAGTGCCTTAACTTTGTCTTTACATGTTCAGGGTCATCCCCTACACACACACCAAGAGTAGCCTCGTCAGCAAATTACAACACAAAAAACATACATAAATAAATTATTAAAAAAATAATACTTTAAAACGATTTAATTATCAAAAAGGGTGTATGCACTTTGTCATCAACCAACTATATCCTAAATGCTTAATATAAGTGAAGGTTTAATGATTTTGGCTTGTAACATAGATAAAACTTAGATCCTTTTTTACTATAGGACATATATATTGAAAATAATATTAACTTTAAGAAGGTGAAAACAATAAATATTGATTCATACAATCACACATACATAGATGATCAAGATTAAAAATTGTTTAGTAATTATATTATATTACTTAAAAAAGTCATGTGCATCAATATTTTTATTCCAACCATTCAAATAATATCCAATGATATCTTGTTTTATATTCTTAAAATATAATCGGTAGGTTCTTACTTGATATGGTCCTTCTATCAAGTGTGCTTTTTTGTGATTTCCCAGAGTGTCATTTCACCCGATAGGTGAGAGACTAATCTCTCGGGATACTGTGACGCGCCTAAGCGGGCGGCCCATTTCCAAAAATGTTTTTTCCATACACATGAATCCAAGGATCGAACCCAGAACCACCTGTTTAAGAGACTTAATTCCGTCTTACCACTTGGACCAACACCACATTGGTTCTATCAAGTGTGCTTAAAATACATTTAAGTTTTACTCAGAGATTCAAGCTTTAAACTAAACTATTATTAGGTGAAAGAATAGATGAATAATTTGATATATAATCTATATAACTTACTTGCATACATAATCTATATAACTTACTTGCATGAATGGGGACATACTACTATGTATAATGTAACCAAAAAATGTAACAAACAAAAATGTATGTGACAACATTTGATCTCACCTGGGCTACAAATCTTCCAAGAATCACAGTCACCACTCATTGGGCTGCCAAATGATGAAGAGCCACCACAATGGGAAGAGGCACGGCTGTGAGGGGTAGACACAGGTGATAGCTGGCGGTTGACAGCAAAATAAAGGTCAAGAGCAGGCAATGTATTGCAAAGTTTCTGCCCATCTTCTTCATTGAATCCAAACCCTAACTCTATGCAGCCTTTGAGTTCGTTTAGGTCTTCATCTGTGAGGTCATCACAATTGTGAATGCTATTCCTTCTCCCACGTTCTTGCCTCTGAATCTGTCTCCTCCTTCTCTCCCAAGCAATGTCTCCTGGAGTCTCACACATGCTGGTCATGCTCATTGATAGCTGCTTTGAAAGGCTACGATTCTTTTTCTTCAACTCCAATGGTTTTAATGTCATATGTTGTAACTCTTCCTCAGATGATATTGATGATGACTCCACATGGGGTTGTAATTGTTGCTCTTCCATGCTCATAGCTATATATATTATTATGAAGGTTTTAAATTGCTGTTGTGGATGCTGTTGTGTTGCGTTTTCCGTTATTGTAGACAGTTGCGGGAAAATACAATCGATGTAGCTGTAATTACAGTCACGATGTGGTTTCAGAGTTTTCCAAAACCAAAACGTCGTGACCCCAATTACGATTTTGGACCCAGATTTAAAACCTTATACAAACAAGGAAACACTAGCTGATAGCAAAAATGGATTAATCACTTTTCTTGAGGGAAAGGAAGATATATAGTTGAATGAAAAAAAGAGATTATATGTATTGGTGGTGATAATGGCCGAGGCAGCTGCTAGCAAGGAAGAGCCGCCCCGCCTCGTGGTGGTGAGGGGGGGTGATGGGGAGGTTGAGAGTGGATTAGAAATGAATGAAATGGGGTGAAGTGAAAAATGGAGAAGGAGATAAAAGGAGCTATTAATGGAGGGTTGAGTTTGGTGTTTGATATTTAACCATTCATTTGTAACTGTCAGCAGCATTAATAATAGGATGAAAGGGAGCAATATTTAGTAGGGTATGGTATATATATGTTGTGATAATGTGCTTATATTGGAAGGTGCAGCTACATTCGGGTAAAATCTTTGTCATAATTAAAGCAGGATTAGGATATGCTTTACTTAAACCATGCCCAAAATGAAGAGCCACTTTGCTTCATTCCACTAATAGCATTGCAGCTTATCATTTAGTTGCCCCCTGATGTGTCATTGCCTTGTCTTAGCGTTGCAGCTGTGCATTTCATGCACAATATATGTGTCAGTCACACTATATATGCAACCGCAATTGCAAGAGGAGATGAAGAGTAATGACTTTTGCAAATTACTTTCTTTAAATCACTTTTAAATTTCCATTTTTCTTAATAAAATAAAAGAAAAAACATATATATTCCTAACATATTCTTTTCTTTTCTTTTTTTGACAGAATATTCCTAACATATTCTGTTTATCATTTACTTCCCAAATAAGCAAACTGTACCATAATGTAAAAAAAATATGTATTAAAATATAAATTCTCCAAAAAGAATCCTATACTAAAAAAAATAGGTAAATAAACAGAAGAAAATTAATTTCTTTAAAGTGGTAGAGCTTAAAGTTACTTACAATTTAAATTAGTAACTTACCGATGCACTATTGATTTTATATTTAATATTTATAAAATATAATTTTAAATAATATCTTTTACTTCTCAAGGTGATTTTAATATGTTTCTTAATTAATTTTTTCTTATTAAATTGTCTTGTCTTTTCTCAAAAAAAAAAAAAAAGTTTACTATATGATATCACTGCTATTTTTTTCTTACCAATTACACCATAATATAGCCTTTCTTAACTCATTACCAAACCTAGGTGCATCATAATATTAAGGTCTTCTTTGTCTTCTTCTTTCCATTTTTCGGTTTTTTTTTTTTTTTAGTGGTAGTGCACATATAAAAAACACTTGTTTATAAATTATATGTTTTGATTGCGGTTGTGATTTGTTTTTTATTTTGATAATTTTGAAGGAATTGATTTTGAAAAAATTATTTTAAAATGAATTGGGATTAAAAGAAAAAATCGACCTGTGTTTAATAAGAATATTTTAAATTACGGGTTGAGACGGATTATGCTTGTCTCTTACCTGGTTCTAAACATTGATATGACCAATTCTTTGAACCCCAACTCATCCCTAGACCCGAAAGAACCCGATCATATGCGGATTCATTTAAGACCGGGTTTAAATGGGACTAGATCGGGACCTGAAGTTAAATAGATTATCTGTAAACTAAATTTTTGTGAGTGAGAAAAACGTTATTTTTTTATAAACCAAAATATCAACAAAATATACTATGTAAAAGTCACAAATTGATCTTGTGTCAATAAATAGATCCAAAACTAGATGTTACAAAATATAAACAAATTAAATAGATCCTTTTGATAAATGCTTCCTTTATGCTCATGTTACCAAAGCCACGTTATTAAAAACATGATACTTTCATCAAATAGAATTCTTTCAGTGTTACAGTCACAAAATATTTCCTAAAAGCCATCAATTGGGCCAGTGTGAAATGTAAGATGTGAGAGTAAAAGTTTAGTAATTTACTTCAGACTTCTCTCTTAGTAACCGTGTGTGAAACTTAAGCTAGGGAGGGATAAATATAAAAGTAGATTTTTATTATATAGGACGGGCCAGGTAACCCGGTGGTCAACCGGGACCCGTCCCTAACCTGACGTCATGTCACTAAATAGGACGCGGATTCATCCTTTCTCTTTTGTGGGTTAGGGTCAAACCCGATCCGAACACTACATTCTGGGACGGGTTGTAGGGTAGGGCCGAGTTTTGCACACCCCTAATTTTAAAAGTGCATTTAAAAGAATTGTTTTTTTTAGCACTTTTGAGGTGTAAATATAAAGAATATTGTGGACATCACACCTAGAATTAATTCTACTCCACTGAAAAACTAGAAATTCTTACTTCTCTTAAAATCAATTATACTCACATCTAAACATACTTTTATTCATAGTAAATTTTAACCAAACAAAATTTCACATTTCAAAAGTTATTTTCCTAAAAACAAACGGAACTTTCAGGTAAAACAAACAATCACTTCTATTCTATTAATTGTTTTAAATTTTGATAGAAGTGATTTCGGAAAATTTGATTTTAAAAAAATCGAGTTTAAAAAAAAAATTGATTTGTGTTTGGTAATTATATTTTAAAAGTGTATTTATAAGAATTGATTTTGTTTGGATGATAAAGTAAAATCATTTTTAACTTTTGAGGTGTAAATATAAAGAATATTGTGAGTCTCACACATAGAATTAATTCTACTCAACGGAAAAGCTTAAAATTTTTGCTTCTCTTAAAAATGAATTCTATAATTGATTTTATTGAACGCTAAATTTAAAACAAACACCTTCAAAATCTCAAAATCACTTTCACTGGAATCAAACATGATTCTGGGTCATCCTAAATATAACCAAACAAGCACAAAGTAAAATCACTTTTGAGGTGTAAATATGAGTAATTTTGTGGATCTCATCTAAAATCAATTATACTCAACATAAAAGTCAGGAATTATTGCTTCTCTTAAAATCAATTACTTAACCTAAAATTAATTTTTGGATGAAGTTTTGTAAACAAACACCTTCAAGATTTCCAAAAATCACCTTACTCTAGCTAGAATCACATTTGGTCATCCAAAACCTACGAGTATATATCAGTGTGCAGGTTCTGTTGTACCAAACTACGAGTGATATTTGATGTCCAAAAAATAGTGTTCGAGAATCATTATGCATCTTGTTCATTATCTACATGCATGGTTTCAGTGTGTGTAATGAGTCAATGACAGTGTGAACAACATTAACAAACAATTAGTCCCACAAAGTTCTATATATACTAAATATAGCTTAGGCTCATTAACTGTTTTAAATCAAACCATGTTGCAACCAATCCAATTCATTCAATTACGATTCTTTCTCCCAACCTCCCATTTTTAAGCATGCAAAAGAAAAAGAATCAAAAAACAAATCCTAAAATTAGAATTAAGAAACAAAAGACCAAAACAAAGTCCTCATAATACAAAAAAAGAACAGAAACTCCTTTCTCTTCCTCCTTCCTTCCCTGGTTTGGTACCTCCAACCCAGGTAGGATCTTTAGGTGCTTGAATTTTCCATTGTTCATAACAATGGCTTAAACTAGAACAACCCCATCATCACAAACAAACAAAACCAAGTACCCATTTTCTTCTTTTCTGGCGTACAGGAATTAATATACCCTTCTTGTCTTGTAACTTGTCCTGTACGCCAATTAAAATTGTGTGTGTAACTTTGTATTCAATCATGCATGCCATTGCAAATAATCTCTTGTTCTTTTCTCTTGTTTGTATCTCTATTTTGTTGAATAATGCCATTCATGCAACAAGCCAAGATGCATCATCATCAGGGTCATTGATCTTGGGTTGTGGCTTGGACAAAGGTGGTGCAAAAGATGCTGATAAAAGACAATGGGGTCCTGATGAAAAGTTTCTACAACCAGGAGGTAATTCCACAACATTCAAAGCCTCTTACCAAGACCCTTCTCTTTTGGCTGAGGTTCCATACATGTCAGCAAGAGTTTTCACATCTGAAACAACATACAAATTCCCTGTCCAACTTGATAAACGTTATTGGCTAAGGCTCCATTTTTATCCTTCTGTTTATGGCAGTTTCAACCCCTCAGATTCATATTTTTCTGTGACTGCAAATGGGGTTGCACTTCTCACAAACTTTAGTGCCTCAATCACTTGTGAGGCCCTCTCACAAGCTTACCTTGATAGAGAGTATTCTCTTGCACCATTGAATTCAGATTCCTTGACCCTTATCTTTAAGCCTTCTGACAAGCATAATGGAGCTTTTGCTTTCATCAATGGGATTCAGCTTATTGAAATGCCTGAGTTGTTTGATTCTGCTGCATTGGTTGGGTATGCTGACCAAACTGTTGATGTCAAAAGCTTGCATTTGCAAACCATGTTCAGGCTCAATGTTGGTGGACAATACATATCTCCAACACAAGATTCTGGCCTTACAAGGATGTGGTATGATGACACACCTTATTTGTATGGTGCAGCCGCTGGTGTCACCAATCAAGCTGAAAAGGATGTCAAAATCAACTACCAAACCATGCCTCAGTACATTGCTCCTGCTAATGTCTATGCCACATCAAGATCCATGGGGAATGATAAGGATATCAATTTGGGGTATAATCTCACATGGATTTTCCAAGTTGATCCAAATTCTATGTACCTTGCAAGGTTGCATTTTTGTGATTACTATTATTCCAAAGTCAATGAGATTGTTTTCAATATCTTCCTCAACAACCAAACGGCTCAAGCTGGAGCTGATGTGATAGGGTGGACAGGAGGTAAAGGTGTGCCAACTTACAAGGACTATGTGATATATGTCCAAGATGGGGAAGGGGCTGAGCAACTTTGGCTTGCTTTGAACCCAGCACCTGATTCAAAGCCAGAGTTTTATGATGCATTACTCAATGGGGTGGAGATATTCAAGCTCAATGACACAAACTTGTCTGGTCCCAATCCTCAGCCTTCAGACATGCTCATCAAGCATGAAGCAGAGGAAAAAAAATTCGAAAATCCCAAAGGATATAATAGGACTGTTGTTATTGGTGGAGCTGCTGGAGGTGCTGCTGGTTTTGCCTTAGTGGCTGCTATATTATGTGTTGCTGTGTACAACAAGAAGAGGAGAGAACCTGGATCAGACACACACACAAGCTGGCTGCCAATCTATGGCAACTCACACACAACTGGCAGCAAATCCACCATGTCTGGGAAGAGCACTAATAGTGCCAACTTATCTGTCATGGCTCAAGGTCTTTGCCGCTACTTCTCCTTACAAGAGATAAAGCAAGCAACCAAAAATTTTGATGAGTCCAATGTTATTGGAGTTGGAGGATTTGGAAAGGTTTACAAGGGTGTTATTGATACTGGGGTTAAAGTGGCAATTAAAAGGTCCAATCCACAATCAGAACAAGGAGTTAATGAATTCCAGACTGAGATTGAGATGCTTTCCAAGTTGAGACACAAGCATTTGGTGTCCTTGATTGGATTTTGTGAGGAAGATGAGGAGATGTGCTTGGTTTATGACTACATGGCACGTGGGACCTTTAGGGAACATTTGTATAAGGGCAACAAACCTTTGTCTACTCTATCATGGAAGGAAAGGTTGGAGATATGCATTGGAGCTGCAAGAGGGCTTCACTACCTGCACACAGGGGCTAAGTACACCATCATTCATAGAGATGTCAAAACAACAAACATTCTATTGGATGAAAACTGGGCTGCTAAGGTTTCAGATTTTGGGTTGTCAAAAACGGGTCCAAACATGAACCAGGGCCATGTTAGTACTGTGGTGAAGGGTAGTTTTGGCTACTTGGATCCTGAATACTTTAGGAGGCAACAGCTGACTGAGAAATCTGATGTATACTCATTTGGGGTGGTCTTGTTTGAAGCATTGTGTGCCAGGCCTGTTCTGAATCCTAGCCTTCCAAAAGAACAAGTTAGTCTTGCAGATTGGGCATTGTCATGCAAGAGAAAAGGAACATTGGAGGATATTATTGACCCCCATATCAAAGGAAAGATCAATCCTGAAAGCTTGAAGAAGTTTGCTGACACTGCTGAGAAGTGCTTGTCTGATCATGGAATTGATCGTCCTTCCATGAATGATTTGTTGTGGAATCTTGAGTTTGCTCTCAACCTGCAAGAGAACCCTGATGGTTCAACTCACTCTGCACGTGTTGATGAAAGTGAGTTTGAAGAAGTAAGCTTGGGAAACAATGACATTGCAAACCATTATAAGAACCTGAGCCTTGGAAATGAGCATGAGCTTGGCAACCTGGATTCAAGTGAGAACTCCACTGCAGTATTCTCACAATTTGTTAATCCATCAGGGAGATGAAGATAAATGCTATGGATGATTGTTTTGCTATGAGAAAGAGTTTGGTGCTTTTAAGGAAGCCATGGGATTCAAGCAAATAAAACCAGCTTTTGCTGTGCTTCAAAGCATATAGTGCTTTGATTGCACCTTTCATTTGTTGGGTTTCTATCCTTTCCTCCTAGTTATCATTGTGTTGGTCAGCCTATTTATGGCTATAAATCAAATTCACCATGTCTCTTATTTATAATATAGACATATATTTATTTATATTTATACTATTCATAGTCCCAGTTTTGTTTCTGCAAAATCTGAACATCATTCAAGTCATGTATCAATAGTTCTGTATAGAGAGCACTTGGATTACTTGCTTGTCTATATTATTAGAGACAATGATTAATATTAGAATTATAGAAAACCTCACCTATCCTTTTCATGTGTGTGTTTTTTTGTTTGCTTCCCTAAGTTCATGTTGATTTACATTATGTACAAAAAAAAAAAATCCCGTGTAGTTTAACCAGATATAAATAAATTTGTCGCATGGAAACTAGTAAGATCTTGAGTTGTTCTTGCTTAACTCATCACCCAGAGGGAAATAATGAAGAGAAAATTTGAAGTAATAGCTGTAACTTGCAAAAACTACAATGCTACTCTCAAGTCTCAGTACTCACTAAATAGGCTAACAAAATAAACAGCTTACAAGATTTGTTTGAATAAAAAAACTAAACAAATTAATCATTTGTATTTGTGTTTCACATTTGGGGAATTCTACTAGACCACTAAGTGGTATATGTGAGAATGGTTCCTTACTTGTGTGCTTTTCTTGTCATGTGGTCAAATAGATATAAAGAAATGTTCTTAGTAAACCCAATCAAGATTTGTGTTCTCGTTCACATGATCATATGACAAGAAAAAAAAACATATAAGATGATCTATTCCTGATGCCTATGCTTCCAATTGATGCCATATAAAGCATAGTTAACTCACTATATGAAATATATAACCTAGTTAACTAAAGAGTTTTTTTATAAAAGAAAAAAGGGAAGACCTTGCAATCTGCATGAAAGATTGTAATCAATGGAAACAAGATTTTATTACTTAAAAAGTAAATTCAGGGACTCGATTATTATTTGTCTGATAACAGCAGTGCTGTTTGAGAAAACAAGAATGCGATTATCTCCCTTTACAACAGAGAAAAGTATATTACAATTATCTGCATTTGTCATGTGGCAGCTGAGAATTACTTGTTCAATCTTCTGCGATGTTACTTTCAGTGGGATTTCCTTTGCATGGAAATGAAATCTCCATGAGTTTCCTGCTGCCAGAGAAGAGACCTTCATGAGCACCATGGCCTGATATTAACACCTACTTGGCAAGTTCGTACATTTGAGCTTCATTCATCTTTTCTTCTGACCCCAAACCTGGGAATTGTCCAATATCATGGCCTTCCAGTTGTTGAAACTCATGATCCAAACCAACAGCAAACTCTCCAGGATCAGTTTCCGGGCTTTGGAAATAGTCTGCAAGCTGTGCCAAAAAAAGAAAGGATATTTGGAAAGAGCTTTACAATTGAGTAGAACTGAATTACTCAAGGTGAAGATGCTTGATTAGCATATTATGATCTAACATCTGATATTAAATTATCTTTTTATGGAAAGCAACTAACAGAAATTGACACGTCAAAGTGGCTTACATGGTTGGCTAGAGCCATTCCACTTAAGACTGCTGCCTCTATATTTGAACCTAGCAGCCAATCACCACATATCCCAGCCCTTCCAAAAGGATCAAAGATGCAGGGAATAGCGGGTGTGTTGGTTGGAAGAGCTGCACCCCTGCAAAGCAAATCTCAGAATAAACATACATATAATTTTTAATATTGAAATCTCAGAATAAATATACATATAATTTTCAATGTTTAATTGAGTAAACTGCAATGTTCTAGAGTTACCGCTATGATATTTTTAGATACTTTGAAATAAATAAAATATTCTCCCATGTTTGTTAAGGATTGAGCTGTGACTGAGAACAATCACACAAGAAATGCTACCAAAGGAGCACATCTAACATTTTGACTGTCAAGCAACTGTATCATTTGAGAAGTCACATTCGGTCATCAAATGAGTTTATCTTTATTCTGTACCCCTTCCCATATGGCAGGATCCACCCTACTAATATTTGCATCCAGCATCCTCATCCTTTAACTCAAGCATATCCCTTATCATTTAAGGTCCTTTCTTCAAACTTGATCTGATCCAATTACGCTGATTTGAATAAAATGGTAATTCTTGTAATTCTATGAAACCATCTTGTTTTCAATTTTTGTTCCTATTTTCTCCTTATTAATGCAATTACTTCATTCATTAACTATATATGCAAAGTATGCTGCTTGAACCTCCTAGCTCCCAGTTACCTTATAGGCACAAACAAGAAAAAAGCTCCCAAACCCTAATTTACAAAAATCATGGCAGTACATTTCAAAGCAACTAACACCAATAATTTATATCTGATTCTCACCATAATTGGAGCCTGGTATAAAAGGGCTTTGGTAGTGACCCTTTTGATAATCCAAGGGCAGCCTCAACACCCTCTAGCATGCCTGCCTTTACCCTTGCTGTTGTAGCACTAGGGATGTTTTCCTGATAAACATAAGTTGACTCAATTTTTGGTTATTAAAGATGGAAGGACAAAGAGAAAATGGAATGCATCCAATACATGTTTGTCCTAGCCAATGCATGACAACACAGGTTATTAATAAATTAATCAAATCCCTTTGAAGTGTAATTCTTGTTAAAGGTAACAATATATCATCATTAATATTCCTCCTCCATTCTCCCAAAAACATTGAATGTAAGCCTAAAGCCAAACTATCTCACTGATGAAAAGGCCAATCTTATAGTATTGCACTGTATGGAAAATTTAACCACCTACCTGTGGAACCTTGTTCTGTTTTCCATAAGCAGCAGTGCTCAGAAAGGTCCAACAGTGAGGACCACCACTCTGCGAACCCAGTAGTTTCTTGGTATTATTGGCCATCCATGACACTGAATCAACACCTCGTACAAAAGCTCCTTCGAAAGGAACTTTTGTGCTGCCTGAAAGGGGAAGAGGGTCCTCAAATGCTGCTAGAAGGGCCCATATTGAACTCAACTCCAACCTCTAACATAATGGACAACACAACAGAAACAAGAAACAGTATGAGATGAACCTTAATAGTAAATAAAGCTGAAATGAGCACTAGTTTATCAAATCAAATGAACTGAGCAGGGGATGTCCTGGGTTGACCTTCATTTGTTTTGCGATTAATGGTAATCCTGATGTCATAAGCAAGCGATTTGCACATTTTCCTGTTGGAGAACAGAGCAGTAGTTACTATACACACACACATACACATCTATGGAAAGAAATTTATTGAGAAAGAAGAGGATTACAAGAATAGGAGGACAAGATATTATCCACCAGAAGACAAGAAAAAGATAAAATTACAAAAAAATCAGCAAATAAAATTCAAGAAAAACAATGTGCAATGGCAGCCCGATCTCTAACAGATCTGAAATGGCAACCCCATTATAAAGACTGTGTGCCGATCGCCAAGGAGAAGCCAAAAACCTCATTCTATCCCATAACATTACCAAAGACATTTGGGAATGTTCAATGTTTTTACAGAGTTTGCATGATGGATAAGTTACTGAACTAGAATCCCTTTTTGTTTTGCTTGAACTTGTCCATTTTGCCACCGACAAGGATAAAACAGTGTGGTCTCTTGATTGTTTGGGAGTCTTTTCTTGCAAATCTTTTTGTCAATTCCAAATTAAATCTCCAAATAGAGAAAGGTTCCTTTTGGATAAACACATTTGGAAATCCAAAGCTCCCCCAAAGATCAAATCTTTTGTCTAGACTGCAGTTCTTAACAGAATTAGCACAGATTAATAACATGTTACGAAAGCGAAGACCTCTCACTGCTTAGTCCCCTAATATGTGTGTGATGTGCTGTTCTAATTTGGAAAATGGGACTTGTCTTTTTTTGCATTGTTCAGTTGCAAAATCTCTATGGAATAGGCATTTTGGCATCTTTGGAGAGAACTGGCTATGCCCTAGAGATTTGCATCAGTTTATTCTTATTAATTTTAGAGGATTTGGCTTCCCTAAAGATGCTAAAACTCTTGGCAGTGCATTGTGTCTGTTGTCCTTTGGTGCCTATGGTTGGAAAGGAATGCCAGAATTTTCAAGGGAACTTCTTCATCTTTAGATAACATTTGGGATAGGGTCATTTTTTGGCTTGTTTGTGGTTTTCAGCCCCATGGTTTCTTTATAGGCGTTTCCTTGATGATATGCAGAGAGATTGGCATGTCTTATTACATGGCATAATCTTAACTCCTAAGTGTGGAGTTTGGGCTCCGTTGTGCTTTGTTTTGTTGGAACTTGTAGGCTATTCCTATATTTATATCTCTGTAGTTTTTATGGTGGAGGATATCTTATCCTCCTATCTTGTAATCCTCTTCCTTCTCAATGAATTTTTTTTTCTATAAAAGAATGCATTTCTAAAGACATCGATACACCTTGAAATATCTGAGCATTCGTCTCCAACCAGATTAGTTACTACAATATGACTCAAACCACATATCAAAATCTTACAACAAAAATCCAAGAGCATATTTAAATCGGATGATTGTTAACTGTTGCAATATGATATGGTCTGATTTGGTCCATTTAATGTTGTGATATTGTTCCCTATTTCCTTTCCTAGTTTCCCTCTTTTCTTTAATTAGAATTGTAATAAATCTGCATCAGTATCTGATTGATATCTGATCAGATATTAGGAGTTTAATTTTCCTGTAATCTTGCAGATTTGGTTTCCCTAAGTAGAACCAATTCTGCCTTTAAATTGTAAGCTGTACAAATCAATTAGAACAAGAGAAATAAAATAATTCCTCTCTCTGTTCTTATATGGTACCAGAGCTTCGAGCTCTAAACCTTGTCCTCTCCAAATGGTTAAAACGGCGATGACCGGAGCCAGCACAAGATCCTCCACCAGTGAGGAAGAACGCAGGGAGACCGAGGAGACTGTTCCGTCGAAGAATGATAGAGCGGAGTCCCAACCCTGTGTGATTGATAACCTATCCCAAGCCCTGAACCTCCAACTCATGGTGCACAAACTGAATGGTAAAAATTACCTTGAGTGGGCTCAGTCTGTGAAGCTGACAATGGAAGGGAGAAGCAGGTTGGGCTATTTGACTGGAGAAATCAAGCAACCAGAAAAAGATGACCCCACATGGAAGAAGTGGAAGGCTGAGAACTCTCTCATTATGTCATGGATGATTAACTCCATGGAACCTCCTATTGGAAAGCCTTATCTTTTCTTATCAACTGCCCAAGAAGTCTGGGAAGCTGTGAAAGACTGCTATTCAGATTTGGAAAATTCCTCTCAAATCTATGACCTGAAAACCCGACTTTGGCAGTCCAAGCAAGGAGGCCAGGATGTCACCACCTACTACAATCTGCTGCTAACCTTATGGCAAGAGTTGGATCAATGTTATGAAGAAGATTGGGAGAACCCCAAAGATGCTGCACGATTCAAAAAAAGGGAGGAGAATGACCGAGTGTATATGTTCCTAGCTGGCTTGGATCGAAGCTTGGATGAAGTAAGGGGAAGGATCCTTGCTCGAAAACCTCTGCCTTCCATCCGAGAAGTGTTTTCTGAAGTTAGACGTGAGGAGGCCAGAAGAAGAGTGATGCTACATGCTCCGGAATCATCCCTCATCCCACCAATGGAAGGATCAGCCCTTGCTACAAAAGGGTTTGATTCTGACGGAGACAGAAGAAAAAAACCATGGTGTGAACATTGTAAAAAGGCATGGCATACAAAAGAAACTTGCTGGAAACTTCATGGAAAACCAGCAAACTTCAAAAAGAAATTCAACAGAGAGGGAAGTGCTTTTCAGACTACTACCGAGGAGGTCAAGGAGTCTTCATCTTCGGTTGAGACATTCCTTTTCACTAAGGAACAATTGGAGCACCTACACAAGCTTCTTTCTCCCAAATTGACAACTAATCCTTCTTGCTCTTTGGCCCAAAAAGGTACTCATCCTATTGCTTCCCTCTGTCATAATGACAATATCTTAAAACCTCTATGGATCATAGATTCTGGGGCTACTGACCATATGACAGACTGTTCAAAACTCTTCTCTTCCTATAGTACTTGTGCAGGTAACAAAAAAATCAAGGTTGCAGATGGTTCTTTTTCTGCAATTGCTGGCATAGGATCCATCCCTCTATCCTCCTCCTTAACCTTACATAATGTCCTTCATGTACCTAATTTGTCTTGCAATTTGCTTTCTGTGAGCAAAATTACTCTTGATTTAAATTGTCGTGCCATATTTGATTCTTCTAGTTGTAAATTTCAGGAATTGAATTCGGGGAGGATGATTGGCAATGCTAGAGAAATTGATGGACTCTATTTGTTTGAAGATGACAAGGACTTGGGAAGACAAAGTCAAAGCTCCTGCCTCTATTCTAGCCTTATTTCTAAAGAAAATGAAGTTATGTTATGGCACTATAGGTTAGGCCATCCTAGTTTCAATTATATGAAACATTTGTTTCCTAATTTTTTCAATAATAAGAATTTGTCTTCCTTTACTTGTGAAACATGTCAATTGGCTAAGCATCATCGTTCTCCTTACCTCTCTCAATCATACAAATCATCCAGTCCCTTCTCAATCATCCATAGTGATGTTTGGGGTCCTAGTAGGCATCCAACACCTTCGGGTAAACGGTGGTTTGTCACCTTTATTGATGACCATACTAGGACTACATGGGTGTATTTGATGAAAGAAAAATCTGAAGTTGAGTCTATTGTAAAGCTCTTTTTTCAAATGGTGACAACTCAATTTCAAAAAAGGGTCCAAATATTTCGAAGTGATAATGGAAAAGAATTTTTTAACAAGAACTTAAACAGTTTTTTACTAGAAAATGGTATTGTGCATCAAAGTTCTTGTGTAAACACACCCCAACAAAATGGGGTGGCTGAAAGAAAAATAAGCATTTGTTGGAAGTGGCTCGGTCTCTTCTCTTTCAAAATTGTGTGCCTAAATACCTTTGGGGAGAAGCTGTCCTTACAGCAACCTATTTAATTAACCGCATGCCAAGCAAAGTTTTGGGTTTCAAGACTCCTATGGAAGTTTTTTTGGAGAATTTTCCTAAAAATCGGCTGCTGTCCACTATTCCCCTAAAGGTATTCGGGTGTACTGTTTTTATCCATAACAATGAACCCAACCAAAGCAAATTAAGTCCCCGAGCCAAGAAATGTGTTTTCATTGGGTATTCCCCCACACAAAAAGGATACAAGTGTTTGGACCCGAGTTCTAACAAAATTTTTGTCACCATGGATGCAACCTTTTTTGAATCACAACCTTACTTTAAGACTCATCTTCAGGGGGGGAACATAGGTGAAGATTCAGTTTCTCCAATTGACTGTATTCTAACTGAAAATATTTGTGAAAATCTGATATGTGAAAATGGGAACCAAGGAGATGAGGTCATCAATGACTCTCCCAGTAATGACCATGAAACTGAATGCTGTAATCAAAAAATTTGTGAAGACAACATTGGACAAGATGAAGGAAACATTGAATCTTTAGAAACAGGCAGAATTGAGAAAGGAAAAAAACTCTTTGATATTGTCTTCTCAAGGAAAAAAAGGGACAAAAAAACTGAGTCCAAAGAACAACTCTTGCATTACCAAGAACCCGAGGACCCACAAGGTAAAACAATTCCTGAAATTATTGATAATGCTGAAACTGTTGATGATTCTGATCTTCCCATTGCAATTCGAAAAGGTGTAAGGTCATGTACCAAACACCCTCTATCTAACTTTGTGTCATATGAAAAACTCTCACCTTCCTTTCGAGCTTTTACCTCACAGTTGTCAAGTAGGGAGATTCCAAACAATATACAGGATGCTCTAAAGGTTCCCGAGTGGAAGGGGGCTGTTTTAGAAGAAATGAAGGCTCTTGAAAAAAATCAGACATGGGAGATGGTAGAGCTACAAAAAGGGAAAAAAACAGTGGGATGCAAGTGGGTGTTCACCATCAAGTATAACTCTGACGGCACCCTTGAAAGATAAAAAGCCCGGCTGGTTGCCAAGGGCTACACCCAAACTCATGGGATTGACTACTCCGAAACCTTCGCGCCAGTGGCAAAGCTCAACACCATTAGAGTTCTCCTCTCTCTAGCGGCAAACCTTGATTGGCCCTTACAACAACTAGATGTGAAGAATGCGTTCCTAAATGGGAACTTGGAAGAAGAAGTTTACATGGATGCACCTCCAGGTTTTGAACAAGGGTGCTATCCAAAGGTATGCAAGTTGAAGAAGGCCCTGTATGGACTAAAACAGTCCCCTAGGGCCTGGTTCGAGAGATTCACTCAATTTGTCAAGGGGCAAGGTTACTCCCAAGGACAGACAGATTATACAATGTTTGTGAAAAAATCAAATGAAGGAAAGATTGCTGTTCTTATTGTCTATGTGGATGATATTATCCTTACAGGAAATGACTTTCAAGAGATGAAGAAGCTCAAAGAGACTCTCTCTGCAGAATTTGAAATAAAAGATTTGGGGTCGTTAAGGTATTTCCTTGGAATGGAAGTTGCAAGATCAAGAAAAGGAATTGTCCTCTCACAAAGAAAATATATCCTGGACCTCCTAGAAGAGACTGGCATGAGTGGATGTAGACCGGCCGAGACACCCATAGACCCAAATAAAAAACTTGGAGATGGCAAGGAAGGGGATCCTGTGGACACTACACGCTACCAAAGGCTAGTTGGGAAACTTATCTACTTGTCTCACACAAGGCCAGATATTGCATTCTCAGTAAGTCTTGTAAGTCAATTTATGCACTCTCCATATGAAGAACATCTTGATGCTGTTTATAGAATCCTAAGGTACTTGAAAAGTACTCCAGGGAAAGGGTTGTTGTTCAGTAAGAATACTCAGCAATCTATTGAAGCATACACTGATGCTGACTGGGCTGGCTCAATCACGGATAGGAGATCAACATCAGGTTACTGCACCTTTGTATGGGGTAATCTTGTTACTTGGCGAAGCAAAAAGCAAAGTGTGGTTGCTAGAAGTAGTGCAGAAGCGGAGTACAGGTCAATGGCACAAGGTATTTGTGAGATGGTGTGGTTAAAAAGTGTCCTTGAAGAGCTAGGAATGGCTATCACTCTTCCAATGAAGTTGTACTGTGATAACAAGGCTGCAATCAGCATTGCTCAAAATCCAGTACAACATGATAGAACCAAGCATGTGGAGATTGATCGACATTTCATCAAAGAAAGGATAGAAAATGGATCAATTTGCATGCCATTTGTTCCCACCTCACAGCAAGTGGCAGATATCCTTACTAAAGGACTGTTTAGAAACAACTTTGAATTCCTTGTAAGCAAGTTGGGCATGATAGATATCTATGCACCAACTTGAGGGGGGGTGTTGCAATATGATATGGTCTGATTTGGTCCATTTAATGTTGTGATATTGTTCCCTATTTCCTTTCCTAGTTTCCCTCTTTTCTTTAATTAGAATTGTAATAAATCTGCATCAGTATCTGATTGATATCTGATCAGATATTAGGAGTTTAATTTTCCTGTAATCTTGCAGATTTGGTTTCCCTAAGTAGAACCAATTCTGCCTTTAAATTGTAAGCTGTACAAATCAATTAGAACAAGAGAAATAAAATAATTCCTCTCTCTGTTCTTATATTAACATAGAGTGCCCCAGGCTCATAACAATGTAGAAGCCAAAAACTGAATAAATTTTCAGGTTATTATACAATGTCAGAATAGCAATCTGAACAGATACCCAGACAAGAAAAATAACCTTTAGGGTATTTTCTTTAGAGAAAAAATAAAGCCTATATAAAAATAGTTGAAATAATTGTAGCAAGAGAGCATATATATGCAAAGATATGCTTGAGATAGACATATTAGGTTACCAACCATTGTGTGCAATAACAATTGCATCGAACTTGCCACAAGGTTTCCCATTTTCACTCAAGTGCCACATCCCATTGAATGGCTCGAGTTTACTGATCCAGCATTTTCTCATCACATTAACCATGTGAGTCTGCACTGAAAGTAAGATTCTTATCAGGCATGACTACATGTGAACAGCTGTGAAAACAAAAATCCTGAAATTATAGCAGCCAAAACAGGGTTTAAAACATACAAAGTTTACCACTTTTGTAGAATGCAACAGAACATTTTCTTTGGTACTAGTCAAGTTTTTCCCTTTAGGTCATGCCAATTTAACAACTACTCAACATCTCCAATCCAGCATATATATCTCAGCAATGCATTTTACTTCTTAATTTTGATAAATTTTCCCCACTAAGATGTGTTGTGACTTGTGATTATTAAGGGGCCATTTGATTTGTTTTCTATTATCATTTTCACTTGATATGTTTTTTCTAATTACAAAAATGTTACCTTATTTTCATTTTGTTTTTACCATTTCCTTTGCAAAAACTTGAAAACAGGAAATATGGAAATTCATATCAACTGAAAATGTAAATGAAAGCAGAGAACAAAGCAACCACTGCATAATTGAAGACATTGAATTAATGAATCATGTATTTAATCACCTCAGACAGTAATGAATCAGCAAGGAACCGCATTCCATTAGTAGCTATATATCTTGGAGGAGATGGACGAAATGGAACAAAGTGACCACCATTTTGAAGCTCTCCTATTGTACCCTGCCACTCTCTGACCAAGCCTTTGTCCATCCAAGCATTAACCAGTTCAGCAAATCGAGAATCATTTACAGTGAAGAATTGAGCCGCATGATCAAATATCAATGGATGAGGATCAATAACCCTGGTTCCCATTCTTCCTCCTACCCCATGAACACCCTATAAACAATAACATGAACAAACAAACAAACCCTTTGAATTTAGAAGGGCTAAAGCAGTGATTGTGTTCCAAGATATAACCTTTAGAGATTTTAGAATAATGGGTATAAAAAAGTGAAATGAAAAAGGACAAAACTTAGGTAGTATTCTTCACGTGCTTGTGCTGTTTTTCAATGAAAATAGAACATTTATAAGTACTCCTCTAAAGTGAGTCAAAATGTAAAATGAGAAAATAAAAGAGTATCCACTTTTAGCTAAAGTGGGTTGAGATCTCAAGCCTCAAGACACTTTAACTAATCCAGGATCCACACTCTTAGGATGTGTTTGGGTACATAGCTTAATTAAGTGCTTATTCAATATGTTTTTTTTCAAATAAGCTAAAAACAACATATTTTCATAAGCTTCTTTGACATGCTTTTGAAATAAGCTTCAAAAAGCTTATAGGAAGATCGTAACCCCTTTTTTTTTTAATAGGCAAATGTTGGTATGTTAGTTGTTATGTTAATTTTTTCTCCTTTGCCAGGGTTTGAACCCTCGACCTCCAACTCTTTCACCTCCTTATGCGATAGCTCAAACCATAAACTATTTGCATAAATTTATTTCATAAGTTATTCTAATAAACTCAAATAAACTCTCTATAGACTCTTCCAAACGCACTTTCTTACTCTACACTCTTGCTCATAGTGGGGGAGCTTTATCCATAAGTTGTTACAAATGTTATATTTTCATTTTCATTCATATGAAGTGTTACACATGTCTTCTATTTATCTAGAAAAACCGCATCACAAGCACCTAAAGAGAGGGACCAAGTTTAGTACAATGAAAAATGGTGAAGTTAAGGGAGAAAGAGAAAACTGACAGTGTCGAATACAGTGGAGCGAACCCCACGTTTTTCCAAGAACATGGCGCAAATGAGACCGGAGATGCCTCCACCGATGATGGCAACAAGTGGGTCATCGGAGAATGGGGCAGTAAAGGTGACTTGTTCTTGGATGAAGGTTTTCTTGAGGGTTGATCTTCTTGAGGTTCCGTATGAAGGTTTCCTACGGTTTTTGAAGGAATTCATAACCGTGGGAAATCGTTTGGTTTTGGATGCAGAGGTAGTAGTAGTAGTAGTCCCAGTTGGAGTTGTGAAACCAAAGGGTAATACTTTCGAGGTTTTGAGGTTGAGAGGTTGGAGAAGAACCATGGTTTTCGACTTTGGAGATTGGAATTTGAGTGCAACACTTGCTTCAGCTCGCCACTGCTGCTCCCTGCAAAAACAAACGCAGCATTTTACCATTGGATAAAGCTCTTTTAAATCATTAAAAAAAAAAATTAACTACTGACTTAATCCTGAATTATTTGGAAATTTTCGACTACGTTTTCAAACTAAAAAAAATAATTGGTTATTCGAAGTTTTATAAAGTTTTTAATTGAATTCCTAAACTAAATAAATTTTAATTAGGTCCTTAAACTTATTTTAAATTTTCATTTGGATTATTGGGTAGAGTTCCGTAAAGAAATTGTTAAGTTTGTTGATGTGGATCATGACCTGGAATCCCCAAATATGTATTTAGGATTGCAAAATACCAAAATGTTGAACCAGAAGACCAACACATGACCAGCAATCAATTCTCCTCTATCTGAACAAATAACTCATTCCTTCCTCAATCTATGTTTAACTGTTGCTGGCTTGATAGACCAACATCAACCAAAAGACAATCTGAACCAGAAGACCAACACGTGACCTGTCTCAAGGTTCATCCTCCACCCAAACCATCCATAGATGGCTGTTATGGGTATACAACTTGGTTGAAATCAGTAATATTACATCAAATCCAACGGATCACTAACGAATTTTCTACTTTAAAGACCAAATTGAAATTTTTATATAAGTTCATGTATCCAATTAGAATTTTTTTTAGGTCAGGGACCAAATTGAAAATTTTATAAAATTTCGGGGATCCAACTATAATTTTTTTTAGTTTGGGGATTTACTTGAAAATTCTCAAATAGCTCAGGAACAACTCAATAATTAAACCTAAAAAAA
The DNA here is from genome assembly GCA_035048595.1 of Echinosophora koreensis. Taxonomy (NCBI): domain Eukaryota; kingdom Viridiplantae; phylum Streptophyta; class Magnoliopsida; order Fabales; family Fabaceae; genus Echinosophora; species Echinosophora koreensis. The sequence continues at coordinate 3,383,856 of JAPCYP010000016.1, read as the reverse complement.
TGTAAAATGAAAAGGTAATGCTCTATTCCCCCTTCACTAGTTAGATTAAGAAGTGACATAGTTAAGGAATCAAAGAAAAGATATATTTTATAGGAATTTATATTCATTGTTTAAAAATGTGATAACTTTTTTAATTAAATATTTTATTTTTTATATTCCTTAACTAGTGGTTGGCATGACCTAGTTAAATTGTTATGATGTTAATGCATTTTAATTATTTAAGGGTGAATATTACTTTCTCATTTTATAATTTTGCTCGCTTTAGAGTTACCTAATGATTTTCCATTCAAGCTTGTGCATGAATTTGTATTTTTTTTTTAATTTAGAGTATTAATCATCACTCACTAACGGCTAATCCCTAATAAGATTAACTACTAGTAACTAGGGAAATTAATAATTTTTTTAATAACAATATTATTTAAATAATTCTTTAAGAATGGTTTTTTTTTAATATTTTTTATTTATGAGTATCTTCCTTTTTTATTTTATTTTTAAATACCTCAGTCATGAATTTCTATTTGATGAGAATATCATTTTAATGAGATGCTCGTCGTGTAACTCTATTGTTGAAGACAAACAATATATTTGGATACGTGACGATTTGATTCTCAAAGATGGTTTTGATCGTTTCTAACGTACATCCAAACATACTAGAAGTTGAGGAAACCATAGGGGGTAAAAGCTTTAGAAAATTGCGTCAAAGATTGAAGAAGTTGTTTGTGAATTTACTTATGTCTTTTTTTATATTTGTTTATGAATCTGATGAGACATTGTTATGAATCTGTTATGAATCTATGAAAATTCTAGTGTACTATTATGAAGTTTTTGTAACAACAATCGTGATTTTCTTCAATTCCATGGTTTCCACTTTCTGGACAAATAAATATACCTTTTTTTTTTAATCAGACAAATAAATATACTGATATACATATGTTAAGTGTATTATTTTTCAACAACAGTTGTGTTTTTCTTCAATTCCATGGTTTCTACTTTCTTGTCAAATAAATATACTGATATACATATGTTAAGTGTATTATTTTTCTATTCTTTATGGATTGATTTAGTTCGGGTTGCATATTCAAAATTTGCAAAATCTAAATCAAATCAACATTAATTTACGTGTGGTCCAAGTGGCTAGTAACTTGAGCCATTTAACCATATATCCAGGGTTTGAATACTGATGATGGGAATAGAGCTACATTTGTGGATAGAGGAGTTGCTCATCAACTGATACTCTATATCCTCAAGGGATTAGTCCTACAGGCTACAGCTACCGGTTGTAGGGATACCCTGTGTTCCGTCCCGGCCTTAAAAAAAAATCAACATTAATTTGAATGTTAAACTACCTCAAATACGATCCGAATCAATCTTGATTTCATCTCTTAATCTAAACAAGATCTATTATACTAAAATTATCTTTTATATTTAAACATAAATCAATTATTGTAAACTCTCTTCAATCAAAACCAAGTTAATCAAAACTCAATTTTACATACTACATTCCAAACACACAATACATCCTAAAAAACAAAACACGATACATCATTCCATTTTTTTATTTTTTTTTAAAAAAAGTAAAAATAGCTTTTCACTCCCGTTAAAACTGGAATGTCCATTTAACTTTTTGAGAGGTTTTTAAATAGATACTGCGTAGCATGTTCCAACTTAAATACTTGGTATATTCTTAGACAAACATTTAATATTGGATTTTTCTTTAATGTCCTAGCTTTTTTTCCCCCCGACCATACACAACATGATACCGTTTACAATATTAAAAATAAACATTAAAAAATCCAATCACGCTCCTTTTATGAAGTATCCTTTTATAAGTTATGGAGTAAGTTCTTCAGCTTGGATCTTAGTCAATGGCTCCAAACAAATCTCAAAGATCTTGCTTGTGGAAATGGTTAATGGCAATGGCCTTCTCCCTTTGGGGTTATGATTTCTCTAATTTGGAAGGAGAAAAACCAGGTTGTTTTTTCTGGCATTCGGTCTGACCCTAAGGTTGTGTTTGGATGAGGTATTTTTAAAATTCCAAGGAATTTGAAATGTAAGGTAATTTAATTACTTCAATTGAATTACTTTCATTTTGAAAATATTTTGTTTGGATAGGGTAATTCAAATACCTTGTATTTTAAATTCTTTGTTTGGATAAAGCATTTCAATTACCTTCAATTACATTTTTTTTTAAATATTCCTTTAAAAAATACTTTGTCTGGGGCCGACGCCCCCCGCCGGTGTCCGGGGCCTGCGCCCCCCACCAGTTTTCCGTGGTCGGCGTCCCTCACCGGGTGTCCTGGGGCCAGCACCCCCAACCGGTTGTCCGGGGCCGGCGCCCCCCCACCGGTTTGATAGGGGTTGGCGCCCCCAACGGGTATCCGGCGGTCGGCGCCCCCGACCGGGTATCCCGGGGCCGGCGCATCCCACCGATTGTCCGGGGGCCGACGCATCCCACCGGTTGTCCTAGGGCCGACACCCCCCCACCGGTTGTTCGGGGGCCGACGCCCCCCATCGGTTTGATAGGGGTCAGCGCCCCCACTGGGTGTCCCGGGGCCGGTGCCCCCCACCTGAGTAAGGAGAGGGAATTTCAAAATACGACATCTTTAGGAGGTATTTCAATTTCCTCAAATTTACCTTAAACAAAATACCTCCATAAAATCCCTTGATTTCTAAAATCATTTATATTTAATACCCAAACAAAGTATTTTAGAGTGAAGTATTTTAATTACCCTCTTAAAATACTTCACCCTCTACAAATACCCCATCCAAACACACAATAAGGCTTTAATGGCATCCATCCTTCTTCAGGTCAACATGATTCATCATGAAATCATGAACCCTTCTCCTCTAGCTGCTTCGGTATGCAAGCAGGTGGTTAATATCAATTGGTTTCCTCCTCCTGTGAACGCCTTTAAAGTTAATAATGATGGATCGCATAACCATTCTATGGGGCTCTCTGCATGTGGCGGACTTATCAGGAATCATGAAGGTCATTTTATTGCTGGCTTCTATTATAATCTTGGAGCAGCTACTTCTGTGGTCGCGAAGTTATGGGGACTGGTTCATGGTCTTCGGTTAGCTCGAAATCTTGCTCTTCCTCATGTTCTGGTTGAATTAGATTTGGAAGCCATTATCAATATGGTGAAATCAGAGTGTCATGTTTGTTCTTAGGCCAATTCTAGATGAGATTTCCCAACTCTTGTCTACTTCTTCTTGGTCTTGCTCGCTGTCGCATATCTTTAGGGAAGCTATTAGAGGAGCTGATTGTTTAGCAAATATAATCATGGTAGTTCATGTTCTTGTACTATTTTAAATTCTTGTCCTTCTTTTCTTAAGCCTATTCTAGAAGAGGATTGGAGGGGTGTTTTGTCCCCTCGTTCTCTGCCTAGATAGTGCTTCTCCTTTTGTATAAAAAAAAAAAAAAAGTATCACATTATCATGATGTGGTCTACTTCAAATAATAACACATCCAATCACGCTCCTTTTCCGCCGACTAGAAACACACACTCATAGCATAAGATTAAGCACTCAAAATAAGTTATAGCATCCTACAAAAAGTAATATATTTCATATATTACCAAGTTCCGGAGCAATCTGAGGAAATATCAAAGTTGGTACATACATATTACATCAATAACTATTTATATATAACATGATGTGTGCCAATATAACTTACAAAACATATACACTTAGAGTGAAAAACAAACAACTTAAAAAAAAAGTCAGTCCGGATGAAAAGAAAATAATGCCATCTTGTGCAAATATCCTATCAAGTGTGTGACCAAGTAAAAGGGAAGGCAATTTTCCTCTCAACTGGAGGTCAGTAATATCTTGGTAAGCTCATGATTGGACTGATATGTCTGCATTTGTCTGCTCAGTGATTTTAGGGGGAGCTGTTTTTGCTACCTTAGCCAGTTTTGGTCGTTCTTTGGTTTTGCAAGTGTCGTTGCTGTTACGCGCCGTGACCGAGTCCTTACTCTTTTGAGCGACAGGGCTAATGGATCCGTGCTTGAGGTTACTACCAACGCTGTGACGTGCTCGAGTACAAGCATCGGGAGATGAGAGGATGGCATCACCATAGCTCTTTCTCCGCGATAGTTTTGGTGACTTGGGGCGAGTCAGTGGCAGCTGCCATCAAAGGAAAGGAAATTAACAGTTTTTCTAACTCAAGGCTGTTGACAAATTTAAGATTCTGTCTCTTCCATTTGAAAAGAAGAACTAAAAATGACAAGATACATATCAAGGCAATGATGTGAGGCATTTCATGAATGCACATACACATAAGTGAGGAAGACACAATACTGAACTCAGGCAAGGATTAGTAACAAAGCTATTTGTGTATACCACTGTCAAAATTTTGCATTCCTAACATTGGCATAAATATTAACATTCCTATCGTATTGCATTCCTTCCATCTATTCATGCAAATTCTGAAATTCTCAGTGGAAGTTTCATACTCATCCCGAGACTTGGAAAAGATGGATGGAAAAGAGGAAAGAGTACCTTCTTGAGTTCAGTCTTTGGGGGAGGCCCCTCATAGTAGAAGCTTGGTACTGGTTTTGCTTTAATTACCAAGTTCTTCCTCAACTTCTTGAGGGCTGCTTCTTCCTCTTCCTATGATTTATAATTAAATAAACAACAAGGAGTAATTTAATAAAATCAATATGCAAAGGGTAACATGCAAGTATAGATAGAAAAGAAGTCACCCTATGGTCATGAGCATAAAATTAGGCTAAGGCTTAAGTGATGAGATGTTTGGGAAAACACATGGGGTTGCAGCAGGCAATAACAAGAGAAAGATCACCGTACCTTTCGCCTTGCCTCATACTGGCTTTTTTCTTCTTCAAGAGCTCGATGTTTCTCCTCTAACTTCATATAAAACTGGATAGATAAATTAAAGTGATGATAAGAACCAAAACCACCAATTAGATTCAACTGAGAACATCAACTAGGAATACAATCTGGCTCCGAATTAACTATTCAGTAAAACAATACCTCCCTCCGTTTCTCTGCACGTGTCGAGCATCTAAATGTAGGGGCAGAACCTACAGTTACCTTAGATCTAGCAGTGCGCGCAGATGCCATGCTACTATTTTTGGTTAAAGAACAAACGATAGAATAATAGCCATATTTATGTATAAGTTAAATGTAGCTCTATTTGGAGGTTCCACAGTTCTTGATAAAAATTCATAAAAGAACAGTTTGATATTTGTTTGTATTCAGTATGGAAGATTCCAAGTTTTCTCCAATCTCCAATATTACCTAAAACTTGCTCTGTTCAGAACAAACCATAAAAATGTTCAAGTTTTAAGGATACGAGGAAGCAAGAGACCAAATATCTTCATCATCAAAGTGCTTCTTATCATCATGTTGCAAGGGCTTCTTTGATGAAAAAGGTGAGTTCGGCTGGAAAAAAAAAAACAAAAAATGAGAATTTGCATATAATCTCATAAAACACGCTCACTCTATCTCTCCCACAAATAGTAATACGTGCAAATGCAAACCATCCCTACAAACCTTAAGACACAAGCAATTAAGGTTTTTACAGTATAGTTTCTAGCAAATTAGCAACATCTCTAAACAAAATATTTTTTTATTGGTAACCAGTTTTGCATGGTTGTCGTTTGAAGGACTCCTTTTCAAGACATTCAATCTGAATTAAGGTTGCTTGTATTTATTCGGTTTGGTGTTTTTAGCTTCCCAAGAATTTTTTGGTGCTGATTGAATTTGAAATCAACCCGGTGCAACCCGTTAAACCTAATCTCTCAATCATCTCAATTTTGTGCTTTAATGATGGCAGGAGGAAAAACAATTCCTCAGTCAGAACATATATCACACAAACAAACATGCATTAAAGCCAAAAAGTAAATCCTACTTCTGTTACTCTCTAAAAACTTCACTTTCTCATTTCCTCAAATGTTATTGGAAACAACTCAATATAAAAACTTTTATGCAAAACATATACTAGGTCTATATGAATACATATGAATTTATATTGGCTCAAATGTTATTGGCTCAGTTCTTAGAATACATATGAATTTAAGTAGTTCACTTTCTCATTTCCTCAAATGTTATTGGCTCAGTTCTCAAAATACATATGAATTTAAGTAGTTCATACTTAAATTTCAAAATGTTATGACGCAATACCTGTGAATTCTTTGACGAATTAGGTGAGTGCATATTGTTAGCTTTTGGTGACAAGTTCAGACCACTTGCAACAGCCTCAGTATCAACAGTCTTTGCGTAGGTGACATGCTTTTCAGTAGCCTCATCAGACGGCTTGGGAGCAGAGGGGCTTGTATGCTCTTTCTCGTCAGAAATTGATATTGCAGCAAGTGAGCTTAAATTTTCATTGTCATCCATCTTCTGTACTTCGGATTTCTCCTCAGGCAAGTCAGCATTTGAGTTCGTTCTTTTGGCACTCAAAACATCCTTCTTCTCGTGAAATTTCTCGCCAAAAGAGTTAGCTTCAGTAGATTCCTTTATATCATGATCTATTGCTTCAACCATTGCTGCAATTTTGGGAGAAACACGTGCTCTATCACTAAGATTACCATTTGAAGCCGCTATGACACCATTTGGCTTCTTGTCCAGAACATGTATGCCTGTAACTTCCCTCCCCATGGCACTGCATGTTATAAGTCAGGGTAAGTAACAAAACACTTCGAATAAGTATTTAGTGTTGATAAAGAAAACCTATGGCTTTGATATGCAAAGAAGAATTTTAAATATATCTCTTGGTACAAGAATATGTGAAGAAGGGTAATATAGAAGCATTCTACGTACAACTATAGGAATAGATGTATTCTATCAGCACAAAATATTATATAGTATCGTGCACAAAAGCAGACAGATAAAGCAAACTACATAAGGTAGTGAAAAGATGCATCTCTCTATATATATAGCTTAAGAGGCAAGACAAACTATAAATCATTTTCTTCTATATTGTGTGTACACACACCATATATATCAGGTGATCTCCATAATGGATCTTGAACATTGGATCTAAGTTGAATGACCAATATAAAATATAAATGCATGACTTTTTTAAGTAGCCATATGACCATTAAGTAACCTTTAATCTTGACCGTCCATGTATGATTATATGGTCCAGACTACAGATTTATTGTTCTTAACTTTTAAGAATGCTTCCTCATTTAGATGACTAATTGATTCTGCAATATACTAAGAATCAACTAAGATATTCTGAATATCCTAATAAACAATAAAAGATATTATTAGATATTTTCTAAATATTCTAAAAATACCTATACCATAATCTCTATAATGCAAATAGAAATTAGGATGAAAAAAATATAATGATTAAATAAAACTTTAGATATTGGTTTCTAACTTTCTGGGCATTCTCCATATGAAAGCTAGAACTTGTTCAACCCCAAAAAATTAAAAGAAATAATATACAATCAGATGGGAATAGATCCTTTCGTGTTCTTCTTCTTATCATGCAGTTATGTGTAGGAATGAGATCGACACAAAGAGATTTTATTAGTTGTCCAGATTCATGAATTTGTTTTTATAACCTTTGTGTTTATCTCTCTTCTCAACATGACGACATGACAAGAAAAAGCTCATGTGAGGATTCATTCCCCATGGATGACAAATTGATAGAATATAGTTAAGGAAGGTTATTTCTTATCTTTAATGACAATATTTGTTCATCCAGATTATCTTTTTTTTTTTCAAGGAAAAAAAAAAAGACCAAACAAAGGTTACTTCTTCCAAGAAAGTTTGAACAAGTACAGGAGACAAGGGAAGCATCTCACCACCAGGGATTAGTCCCACACCCAAAGGGGGTGGGAACATCCATGGCCTTACCAAAAATAATATTCAGGAGACCACCCAACTTAGAAAACAAAATGCTATTGTAGCACAATCTCTGTTCATATGAATAGATTTTATTGTGTGATTTTTGCATTTCACAAACCACTCTCAAACCTTTAAATTAAATAAAAAAGTGTATTCCTTTCTAATAAAGGATTCGAATCCTAAAGAGGGATTTGCCTAACCACCACCACCACCGGTCTGAAGATTAGTCTCACAGCTTTAGCTATGGGAATAACAGCTCAAACCAAAAAATGTGTTTTGAGGTAGAATGGGAGAAAAGGGTAAGAGGGGCATTTTCATTTCAAGGTACTATTGTAGGAATAACTGCAGAATCATTGGGAAGTATCCATGCAAATATGAATGGAGAATCTATATGCATCCCAAACTATATCAATAACCAAGTCATTCAATTAATGAGAAAGAGGGATATAATAAACATTCCAAAAAAAAAAAATCACCATATATTTATCATATTAGCTTCTCTTGAAACAGAAACAGTAGAGAAAGGTAAACCAAAAAAATCCATACCCAAAAAAATAGAGAAACAAACAAAGGATTAGAACAGAGAAATGAGAGAAAGATGATGAGAAATGGAAGAGACCCACATTGCAGAGATTGAGAAAGACTAAATCTTGAGTTGCAGTTTGGCTCCGATCTGACAAGATCTCGAGTTGAGGTCTTCCTTCGTTCCTGTTTCTCTCTTTCTCTCTCTGTCTCTGTGTTTGTGTGTTATGTTTTGTGTAGCTACGTGCGAAATGGGAACAAAATCGAAAATTAATGTAGGATATTCCTTTTCTTTAGGCTGGTTTTTATGTTTTTTTATTTTTATTTGTGTTCCTTCGTTGGTTTATGGTTATATATAGAGCAAGCCATTTCATTTTTGTGGTTTTCTAATTTAACGGTGATTTTCACTTTTGGAATTGGGGGTTATGAATTGAAGCCTCGTTTCTCCATTTGTTTGTGACATTTGTCAATTGACGGTGTTAAAATGACAGTGAGGTTTGAGGTTTCAACTTTCAACATTGCGATGTTAAAGTCAAATGGAAAAGAACATCTCTCTCACACGCTTAATCCACTCCAATATGTGTGTCATTGGATGAGTATTTGATAAAAGTGATTTTGAATATAATTGATTTTGTAAAATTAATTTTGTTAGAATTGAGTTTGAAGTGGAGTGATTTATGTTTATATATTTTTATTTTAAAAACAACTTTGATTTAAAACTTAGTATAAAATTTTCAACTCAACTCAAAAACTATTTTTTGTAGCTTCTAGTCAGAATCGCTTCTGGAGTCAAAACTAATTTTATCTGATACAAACCAAACATCTATTTTTACTAAAATCACGTTTGACAGGAACATAATCAATTCTGGAGATTTTCAATTTGAAACCAAACACACACTAAATAAAGATTGGTTGCGGTGAAAATGAGTGGCATTTTTCATATGAATTTTATTTATAAGATCAATGATCCAAATTTTAAAATTATCATTTTAAGAAGGAGTTTACCTCATTATTACCTTCTACTCAAAAGATAATCATACAATGCACTAGTAAGATACCAAATAGAAGACAAAAAATTCCAATCCAATTCAATCTCTTTGGAAGATGAAGAAAATGAAAGGCACAATAATGAAGAAGAAAAAAATTTAGAAAAAAACAGAGAGAGAAAGAAGGGGCAAACAGTAGACAGATAAGGTGTGGTGTGGGAAGTTGTATGGTCCTATGGTTCTCTCTCACTATATATGGCATAATCATTCTATTTAAAGTTTCAAACAGCTCTTGACCAAAAACAAACTTCCTTTGGGCAATTGTTATAGATTGGTTTAAGGAATTGTTTGTTTAAATTTTTAGAAAAATGTGATCCAAACGTATTTTTAAAAAGTGATTATTTAAACATAATTTTTGATAAATTGAAAAATATAGTTTTTTTTATTTAAAAAAATAATTTTTAGCTTTTTTCACATGGTTTTTTTTTAGTAAAATCTCAACCAAACAAATATGTAAATTTAAGTCGTTCTTTTTTATAAAAATGAAGTACTCTTTGTGAAAAACCTAAGCAAATGGGTCTTAAATAAAAATCACTTTATAATTTGTATGTATGTAAGTATAGATCAATCTATTTTTACATATGCTCTTTTAAGAAATACTTGTAAGCTTCTTTAGCTTATGAAAATAAGTCCAAAATTGCTTATAGAATGACATAAGTTTTTCTGATAAATCCTATCAAACACCCCGTATAAGTGTTTATGTCATAAGATAAGCTCTTTCAAACCGTACATTGGTTAATGATACTTTGAGCTTCTAACATAGTTAATTACTCCACAGCAACTTCAATTTTTTTTTTTTTTTAATAATTTTTAGAATATATCTTCAAAATAAATAATCCACTCAACGAAGGAGGTGGTGGTGGCCAAAACAAAAGTTTCTAGTTCTTTCTGTTATGAGAATCTTTTTTTTTTTTTGACACATTATCTTTTAGGAAAAGATAGTTCGTACTTCGGATATACTCCTATTATTTTAAATATCATGGCTAATTATCTAATGTTTTAGCTATTCAAATTTAATTTTAATGTATAAGATATACTACCTACTTTATATTATGCATATTTTGTAATCTAAGAACATCTCAAATACTATTCATATAAGCAACCCACTTTATCCCTTTAAGTGGGTCAAATCAATTTTAAGCAACTCAATCAATTTACACTCTAATGGGAGTCTCTATTAGTAAGTTGCTTAACTCACAAATATTCTCTCTCTCTCTTCAATATTCCATATTCTCTCTCCTACATTTATACACACAATTGTTAAGCAACCCATAAGCAATGATTGCTTATATAAGTACTCCCTCTGGTCTCTATTGTAAGCAAAAATTAAATGGGACACACATATTAAGATAGTTAGTTGATCTCATTTAAAAGAGTCACTGGGAATAAAAAATTAAGTTTGTTACCTAAATTACCCTTCCTCTTATTTATTAAGCTTGTGTTATTGAGAATAAAATGAGTCATTGGAAAATAAAATTTGTATTAAATGAAGGGTATTTTGAGAATAACTTCATTAAATAAGAAGAAAGTAGTTGAAATTTGCTTATATAAGTACTCCCTCTGGTCTCTATTGTAAGCAAAAATTAAATGGGACACACATATTAAGATAGTTAGTTGATCTCATTTAAAAGAGTCGCTGGGAATAAAAAATTAAGTTTGTTACCTAAATTACCCTTCCTCTTATTTATTAAGCTTGTGTTATTGAGAATAAAATGAGTCATTGGAAAATAAAATTTGTATTAAATGAAGGGTATTTTGAGAATAACTTCATTAAATAAGAAGAAAGTAGTTGAAATTTGCTTATATAAGTACTCCCTCTGGTCTCTATTGTAAGCAAAAATTAAATGGGACACACATATTAAGATAGTTAGTTGATCTCATTTAAAAGAGTCACTGGGAATAAAAAATTAAGTTTGTTACCTAAATTACCCTTCCTCTTATTTATCAAGCTTGTGTTATTGAGAATAAAATGAGTCATTGGAAAATAAAATTTGTATTAAATGAAGGGTATTTTGAGAATAACTTCATTAAATGAGAAGAAAGTAGTTGAAATTTGCTTATATTTTGGATCAAAAAATTTGAAAATTTTTGCTTATATTATAGACCGAAGAGAGTAACTCTCTTTAATTTTAAGCAATCCAAAATTATATATAACACATCAAAATAATATTTTATTATTAAACAATCATTAAGCAATTTCCACCGGAGATGCTGTAAGACAGACAGCGGCATCACGGTGACCTCGTCTTATTTGTCGGCGATTCGGCAAAAGCGACAACTTTTGCCCATTCACCTATTTGCCCTTCCTCACGTGACCTTTCCTGCGTTTACTGGATATCAATTTTAGGCAAAAATATATGAATATATAATGCTAAAAACAGAAGAAAAAAATTTATGAGAATCCTGCTTTGTGAAAAATAATTTTCTTTCTACGTTTTTTTTTATAAATCATTGAGAAAACCAACTTTCTACCTAACATTTTTTTAAACAGAAGCTTAATAGTTTCTTTAGTTTGAATTTTGAAATAATTTATTTCTAAAATTTTGATTTAAAAAAAAACTATTGAGAAGTCAGTTACATAGGAAAAAAATAATAATTTGGAAGTTTGTTTGGCCAAAATCAACTTCCCAATATACCATAAATATAGGCACATGAAAGACCGATTTCGACCGAAAAAATCTACAGCCGCCTCTCTCTCTTAACCTTCCATTTACTTCTCTTTTCATTTTTCCTCATCCACCGAAAGAGATGGTTTTGGACCATCATTTGGCTTGGAATCACCCCTTTACATTATTTTTCTCTCCTTTTATTTAAATAACTGGTTGTTCCACATAGATCTATTTTTTTTTTTTGTGTGTTTTTTCGTGTTTTCGTCGTTTGCGTGCGGCGGTGTTTTGTTCGTCGTCTTGTTGCGGCGTCGTTCGATTTCTCGTCTTGTTGCGGTGTTCGTTTGGTTCAGATTGGCAGATCAGCTTCGATCCAGTATAGATTCAATCAAGACTTGGGCGTCAATGTTACATATCCGGAGGCATGGGTATTCCGATCATTTGATTTTGTCACATTTGTAGGTATTTTGTCGTGTTATGCTATTAACCTGGATGCTGTGAGTTTGTTCGCAGATTCATCTTTTTCGGTTTTTAGTGATGTTAAATTTGTGTTTTTTTATGTATTTTATCAATTTGAATGAATGAATATCTTTTTTAGTAATTAAAAAAAAAAAAAGTTCTCATAATCTCATTTGCAACAATTGTGACGTTCTTGTTTCTTTGATCCCATATTCCAAGAATTTTGCGTTAATTCTGCTCTTTACTTTTGATAATCTAAACGGTACTTATACTTTGAGAAATTATATTTGAACACCAAATTTGAGACATCATACATTGTTCCTTTGGTTTTTTTTTTAAGTATTTTTTGGATGCATGTATATAAAGAAGATAAAAAGTAAGTGAAAGATAAAGATAAATATATACGGTATCACATACGATGCCTGAGTTTGGATGTTCAAATATCATAACTCGTGTACTTTGCCTGTTGTGGTTGGGCTTAAAAACACTTTGTTATAGTATAATTTGACATTTTATCTCTTATGTTAAAAACATTTTACTTTTTTTTGTGATAAAAATAAAAGATTTAATTGGTATACACTTTTTTACACTGTCAACCAATCATAAACTGTCATATCATTAAAAATCTTTGACTCTTATCATAACTACCTTAAAATTCGTTCATATCATGATTTGTGATTGGTTGACAGTATAAAATTTTTTACACTGACAATATATATTAATTAAACTCTAAAAAAACATTTTACCGAAGAATTTTCTCTGTTTCTCAGTGTACCTGGAAGGGTTGTAGGCAAGGTGACTCTCCGAAGCACTAAGCAGGCATACAATTTTGGTTTATGTGACCCACTATGTTCTGTCATCTCTATATGTAATAAATTAATAATGATTTGTAGAAGAAAGCAAAGCAAGGCATGCACTCCAATTGCAAGCTTCAGCCTCTCTCTATAGCTAGTGTTTTATGATTTGTTAACATTTGATACTTTTGTTCCGAACTGTCACTCTTGTTTTTTTATTTCTTGTTAGATAGTACTACTACTAGTGTTTGGTTTCTTTTAATTTAATAATTTAAATTAATTCATACAATTAAAAATTAGTTAAATGAAAATGATAATAGACACAAAAAAGTCACAACAGACACTTTTTATATTTTGTCCAGTTGTCTAGAAGATACAAGAATCTATTTCAATAGTTCCTGTGGAATATTGTTAAAAAGGTCTATTAATTTGACTTGCAAAGATCCGTTTTCTCGTGCTGCTTTTTCTCCGGTTTCACACATATGAGAAAAATGAAGGCTTAAAAGATGCTTTGTTAATCTGTCCAATATTACTTTGAGTTATGATATTTTGATATTTTGAATTTTGATGCCAAAAATTGACACGATTGAGGGACACGGGATACCCTAGTTTTGAGTAATGAAATAAAGGGAAAGAAAGAGTAGAGTGATAAATAACCTACTCAAAACCATTGTGCTACACTTTTAAGGGGAAATGCTAATTTTAGTGTAGCACAATAGTGCAAGCCACATGTCAAGTTATGGATTTTTTTTTAATTTTTAATTTTATTTTCTAAACTTTATATATTTCTTTGTTTTAAAATATTTACAAACCGGTAAAGGTACAATGTTTTGAGAGTCAAACACGGCAATCTCTGAATTGAAATAAATAGAGGCAAACTTATTCAATTTTTTTTTTGCTACATCCTTGCTTTTGTTTTTTCTATTTTAAATAAGAAATCTATATTTATACTAATTAATAAGGGGAAATGCTGATTTTAGTGTAGCACAATGGTGCAAGCCACATGTCAAGTTATAAATTTTTTTTATTTTCTAAAATTTATATATTTTTTGTTTAAAGATATTTACAATCCGGTAAAGGTACAATATTTTGGAGTCAAATAAGGCAATCTCTTAATGATTAGAAAAAAATATTTAAAAAATTAGAAAACAAATTTAATTATAAAAAAAAATTTAAAAAAGCAAAAAAAAATTAGAAACAAAAATTTAAAAAAAAGGAAAAATATATATTAAAAACAAAATTATATAAAATAATTAAAAAATATATATATTTAAAAAAATAAAAATAAAAATAAAATATTTATATATATTTTAAAATTAATATATATACTTTAATGTTTAGTATTTATAATATTTAATATTTATATATAATTTATAGTTTAATATTTTTATCTTTTTATATATGTTATATATATATATATATATATATATATATATATATATATATATATATATATTTCTGTTATTAACTAAATCAAACCAAACTAAACCAGTTGGTTCGGTTTTTTATATTATTTTATTATTGACTTTTTAATATTTATATATGCATATATACTAATATTTATTATATTTCTATATTTATATAGAATTTAATGTTTAATAATTTTATTATTTATATTTTTTTGTTTTTAAATGTTTTAGTCATGAAAGGTAGCAAAGCTACCGTGTTCTTCGGGATATTAACTAATATATATATATATATATATATAAATTATGCATATATTTTTTTATCACTTAGCAAATAGCAATGGTGATCTCTTTCTTGGTGAGGTGTCATCATATAGTTATTTTGGGATTTTTATTTTTTTTTTCAAAAACTTATTTGCTTAAATTGTTTACATAGATTATCATCATCATCATCATCATCAATATCAATACTACAATATGATTGTGAACTCCACTTTTACTATTTTTGTAACGGTAAAAACTAAAAGTAGATTGTGTTATAAAAATAATAATAATAATAGAGTGTGTCAGATTGTGGACTCTTTTAATATTTATACATAGATATATGTATATATTAATATTTTAATATTTATATATAATTTATAGTTTATTATTTTTTATCTTTTTATATATATTTTTATTTATATATATATATTAATATTTTCGGGTACTAATTAAACAAAACCAAACCGAACCAGTTTAGATTGGTTCAGATTTTTATATAATTTTGTTATTTACTTTTTAAAGTTTATTTTTTTTGTTGTTTTTAAATTTTTAACCTGAAAGATAACAAAATTACCGTGTTCTTCGGGAAAGTTTAGGGACGTGAGACATGAATCAATAATTTGATGAACCCCAAAACCTGAACAGAACCAATTAAATTGATTTGTATTGTTTTGTGTTAGGGTCCGAACCGAACCAAATCAAACACGATAATCATTGGTTCAGTTATCAAGTTCATGGATTTTGGAACCGAACCAATTATTATATTTTAATATTTATATATACATATATACTAATATTTAATATTTATATAAAATTTAATGTTTTATTATGTTAATGTTTTTATATTTTTTATTCATATATATTTATATTTATATATATTAATTAATATTTTCGGGTCCGAACCGGACCAATTTTGATAGGTTCGGATTTTTGTATTATTTTATTATTGATTTTATAAAGTTTATATATTTTTGTTTTTAAATGTTTTTAACCATGAAAGGTAACAAAGCTACTGTGTTCTTCGGGAAAGCTTATGGGTGTGAGACCTGAACCAATAATTTGATGAACCCGAAAATCTGAACTGAACCAATTAAATTGGTTCATATTTTTGTGTGTTAGGATCTGAACCGAACCAATTCAAACCCGATGATCATTGATTCATTTATTAGGTTCAAGAATTTTAGAAACAAACCAATTACTAATATTAGTATAATATAATTATAGTGTGAATAATTTAAGTATTTTGTTTCAATCAATAAAATAAAATGTAATTATATTTCAAAATAAAAATAGCAATTACAATGAGAGTTGAATTAAATATTATAATAATTTATTTTATAAGAATATTTACCTTGCACGGGTAGACTACACTAGTATACACAATAGATGATGATCAAGACATGACGTGGAAGCTTAACCAACGAAACGATTAGTAAATTCTTTCACGAAAATGATAAATTTTAAGGAGGCTAATCCTAAAGATGGAGACCTTACTACCAATTATATAACTCATTTTCAACTTTCGACAACTTGGTGTCCCACTCTGATGCCCAACCAATTAATCACACGGTCGTCAACAAATATATAATGCCAACAGCATGGAGTTTTCTCAAAAACTAAAGGTATTGGGTCCTATATAATCCTTCTTCCTATAATTGATCAATCACATATAGTCAATATTGGGAGTTTACACCACACAATTAAATTGGATAGATTGTCTTGATTTGTTTGGGTAGGCTTTATATTTCTATCAACATTAAAATCAAATATAAGATGCTTAATTACTCGAGAAATTATATATTATTTAATATAAAAAAGTGGATGAATAACAATTTTTTTTTTTTTTTGGTGAAAGTGCATGCATAACTTTAATTTGGTGGAAGACTGATCTTTGCAAGGCTAGCAACCATTGAGCTTTTGTTTAAAAAAGAAAAAAAACAATCATTGAGCTGTACACCCTTTAATGGCTTTAATTTGTTTATTAATCTGATGTGGGAGAGTGTCCTGTATTATCCAAAGCAATGCTAGCAACATACTCATTTATCATATTCTCTCTAACACAAGCTCTATTATTAGATAAGTTTCATGTGAGACTCACTAAATAGATAGTGAACCCATGTGATATAATGGATTCCACATGAAATTCACCCTATAATAGAAAAGACAAAACCTAGGTATAATTTCATAAGTACATTAGATTTTTTTTCCCAATAGGATGACATGTGTAACAGTTCATCAATGTAAACATCATATGTGTATGAATTGTTACACATGTCATAATCTTATTGAAAAACAAAACCTAATGTATCTATGAAATTGTACCTAAGTTTTCTCCTAATAAAATGGTGTCTTGATAGCATTTCTCTATTATCTAACCAGGATCGAGAATATATTATATATATGTATTATATAATACTTAGTGTGTGTTTGGAAAAACTGAAAAAATAGATTATGCTGATAATTGATTATACATATAATCGATTATTATGAAAATCGATTATAATCAAAATCTGTTTTTGCTGAAAAAAGATTTTAAGATAATTTATTTGGCTTGGGTGATGCAAAAAATCACTTTTACATGAGCATCTTACTGGAAAGATGAAGCACTCACGAGCATCTTTAAAAATAATCCATCTAAACAGTCCTTTCTTTGAGATGGTTAGAAAACAACTTTTCAAAAGAATAAAAGCTTGTCTACATATTAATCTAAACACCCAAACATAATAATTTTTTTATGAAATAGTTTTTTTTTTTCAAAAAAAAAAGCTGAAAGTATAACAATCAATCATTCCCAAACAAGTTGTTATTCTCATATTATCTCAACATTTTTTTTTTTTGGTCTGTCATCTTTTGTTCAATTCTTCATGGGAAGGTTGCGGTTGTCAATGCTCCTCTAGTATGGTTCGTTAATGGATTATCTCAAAGAAAAGGGCTAATCATTCAAAAATAAAAAAGCTGTATGGGTTAATTTGTATGGCTCCACAGGATTTGAAAATCTAATTTATTTGGGCCTACAACTTCCCCACGTGTAGAAATGAACCCTACATGGCATATATGTTGAAGGGATCATCGAAAGTTAATTAATTAAGGTAGGGAATGCAACTTCTCATTGATATATTGTTGCCTACCTAGCTACATGCATGTACAGCCAAACAAAGTTGTCAAAAGGATTATCACAACCCCAATGTTGGGACCTTGCCTTATAAGAGTTGTTAACGTATATCAACTCATTTTTTAGAAGGAGTATGTTAGCAAGCTACACCTTCGAGTGTATTTTCCATTTTTTTAATTATAGCTTTCTAACGTACACCTTCTAAAAAATAGGTATATATATATATCAAGAAAAGCAGCAACATAAGAGGGCAATTGATCCGGTCCCTTTCTTCTCATTGTTGGGTTTCTTTTAAATTTGGGATAGAAAGTGCAATATATATGTTGTTGTTGTGGTTATATTAACGGTTCTTTTTTTAGCTGCGACCGTACACACATGCATGCTTCAGAATCAGAATTAAAGGGAAAAATAACAAAACAATCTATAACACGTGCATTATTTAGTATACCAATCATATGTGATACCATTTTTTTTTTTTGAAAGATTCCAAATAATATTTCTAATCATAAGCACCTTTTTCTTTTTGTAATTTTGCTTGCTCCAATTAGATAACTTTTGGTATCCATAAACTTAATTTTCTCAAGATGACTGTATAACACGATTTTGCATAAATGGCTTAATAGAATTGATGTTGCAAGGTTTAATAAGATAAACAAAATACATGGAAAAATGTTCATGAATATTTGTTGAGATGGTGAGATTGCTTTTTACTAGCCACTACTAGAAAACTCATGAATTAATTGTGGATTCTCCTGCAGATTTTTTCCGCATGAATTTCCTGTGAATTTTGCTACAACTTTTTCAAAAATAAGGTTTTTTTTTCTCTAGATTTAAATTCATAGAAAATTTTGTATAAAATTTTGACATTTCATACGAATTTTCTCGCGGATTTAAGTTTTTCCCAAGATAATCTGCATGAAATTTTCTGCATGCGCAATTTAAAATTCGTAGGAAAAAAATTACCCACGAAAGTATTATTCAGGAAATAGAAATCCGTAGAAAAATCCGTATGAAACCTGTTTCTACGAATTTTTTAGCAAAATCCGAGGTCAGAAGATTTCAAGAAGTGGGCTACCTTGTTTATAATTCAAATAAATTATCATAAATCCTTTAGACTTAACATATGCAAGTTTATTCGAAGCAGTAGGAAAAAAAAAGGTAGGGGGAAAAAAAAAGTAAACCGTGTAAAAATGCAATATTTATTAATTTTCTATTAATTTTTTAAGGCCATGAATTACTAGTTTAGTACCATAAGTTTAATCTATTTGAACTGCTTATAAAACTAAACACCATTTGATGTTAGCCGTTAGGGGTATGAGAGTTATGTAATAGCCTCATGAATTGCTTTCTTAATATTTAAAATTTTAAAACCAAGGGCTGTGGTTGCTCGCTTTTGTTAATTTTGCATTTACGTTAGAAATCCTGAAAGTCAACTGGCAAGAATTATGTTGTGTTATGGGCCAAAATATGAAAATTATAAGGATTGAACAATGAGATCTTCATGGAATGTGTTGTTTTATATATTGGGCTAAACCATGACTTGGGCCAGGCGAGGATTGAATGTGTATTGGGTAGGGACATAACCCATAAAGAGTTTGAGCAGGATGTGGAGGGACATATTCGGCAATCCGCTCAAAATGTTAAGGATCATGAGGAGTTTGGCTCTCCTCCTAACACTAACAGAATCCCAATTGCTTAATTAACATTAATCAACTACTCCCTCCGTTCATTTTCTATGGTAATTTGAGGTTTCTACACACAGATTAATAAATCATTAATTTGTTTACATTTGTACCAAAATACCCTTATTTATAGTATCATTAATTATTTATAAATTCTAACCATATTTACTCCACACTCCACTAGCCATTTAGTATGTATCTTGAAAAGAAGCATTTATATACCTTGGTCAAATGCAAAGTGTATTGATATGTGCTACTTTTGTTTTGGAACATGCAACATTTATGACTGAATTTAAATAGGGAAAGTTTAGTGTATTTTCAAGACATTTCAATTTAATTCTATGATAAGGGTATATATGGAAAAAAAAAATTGTCAAATATATCTTGAGTTTATAAAAGATCCATTGTTTTTTAACAAAAATAAATAGCTAAAATTACCGTAGAAAAGGAACGGATGGAGTAACAAATTTTACTGTTGACCTCACCAACTGCCAATAAGACATCACCCCATGTTCTCTTCTTTCCAAGAGTGATCTCCTATATCAATACCCAGATTTCCTATCATCACTATACTCGATATATATTGCACCATTTCCTGAAAATCATGCACGATTTTCATTTAATCATGGTTTAAGCAAGTTCAGGGAATCCAAATCCCCTATATCGTGCATTAGAAATTAGGAAAAGACTATGGTGTTTACTTACAAGTCTTGATTATTTAAAGTGTATTAAGATTTTCACCCATTTTAACTAATCAAAATAATCATACCCTTGCTCCAATCAATATTGCTACTCTGCCCACATGCATCGATCATAGAGGACAACCTTCAATAATAACAAACAATGGCCACGGTTGCTGTAACTCCATACACTAACACTGAATCCTAGAAGAACAGAATTCAGGTTTCCAATGCTAAGAAACCCCTTTTCTTTTACGTCAATCTCACCAAGGTATATATAAGGTAACATTTCTTAGTGTGTGTTTGGAACCACTTTTCTTTGCTATCATACGTGCGTCCAACCTTCAAACGTGGTTAAAGATTGATGTCCAAGGTGTTTGGCAAAAATTAGAAACGTGATTCCAGGACTCCAAAAGCGCGTAGGAGCTGAAGCTGGACAGACTAGCTTATGGGTTTTTGAAAATCGCTTTACATCAGAAATATACAGCGAAGGAGGAAAATCTCCTCTTTACCCTTCCTTGGAGCTCAACAAGTGACCTTCCTTGATATACAGCGAAGGAGAAAAAATTGGAACCTGGTCTCCACCGTAAAGCAGAGGAGTGCCTACGCCATCGTATTTGTTTCCTAATAGTTATCTGATAGGTGATAGCGTAGCCTTCCAACTTCCAAGGCCTTTTGTTTTGTTTTTATTTAATTTAATATAATATCAAAAAACAGATTTTAGCATAGTTTTTAGAAAGTTTTAATTTATTTAACCAAAGCCGTTACAGATTTTTTTATTGGGCTAGTTGGATGGCCCAAGAAATAATAATTTTTAGTTTCATAATTTAATATAAATTAAATTAATTTTTTTTAAGGAAATAAATTAAAGTAACTAACAATAACATACTATTATACTAACTTGCCTATTAAAAAATATAAATTAAAGTAATTATATTTGTAAATTTATTTAATTTGTTAATATATATATATATAATAAATAAATAAAATGGGAAAGAAACTTAGTTAATCAAAACTCATTTTGGTAATTTCACACTCAAAAACAATTTTGATCCATATTACACAAACAACAAGAATTGATAAAAATCACTTTTCCATGAATATATCCAAACATAAATCACTTCACTTTCAACTCACTTATAATCAAAATCAAGTCTTCAAAATCAATTTCATCTAAAATCACGTTTGTCAAACGCTCATCCAAACACACACTTAATCTCACCACTTTTTTTTCTGTCTCTTTTTATTTTTTGGTTATTGCACATTAGCTAATTCCGTAATCCATTGAAATTTCTTTCAATTGTTTTATTTAATTTTGATTAGAAGGTATATATGAATTTTTTTTTTTGATAAGCTAAATTATATTAATGGGAGGCACTAGGAGTGCCCCAACCCACATACAAGAAAAAGAAAGTGTATATGAATCTGTATGATGATTAGATTGAAAAACAAACAACGATGTAATAAGATGGATAATCAAGGACAATGTTAGCAAAACTATAAATAACATTAAAAAATTAAAGTGAATAAAAAAAAAGTAGAATAATAATATTTAGAAGAATCATATAATTAATAATTTTGTCAAAAAGAGAAGTCAAAGCCTAAAAAGAAAAAAATAAGTAAATAAATTGATACAGAATCGTATAAATTTATTTTTTTGATGAGAGAATCATATAAATTTATGACTGACTATAATTCATATACTACAATTACATATGCTTAAACTATAAATTTAAATTTTTATACTAATTTACATTTAATACAATAATATTTGTAGGCCAAAGTTGAGAGGAAAATAAGAACACATGCAATGCAAAGTTGCTTTGGTTGAGCTGCTCGAGTGCTTGATAGCGTAACCCAACACTATCTCCTATGTACTCCGTCAGATATTTATATTTATATTTATATTAAATATTAATATATAAACTCACCCACTCCACTCGCATTCTTCTATTCTCCTTCTCTTCTTTCCTCAATCCAAACCCTAGATTCCTCAATTCCAGCTCAAAATTCTTTCACCCCAAACTTGTAATCGTATCTCTACCTCGTAATCAAGGTAATTTTAACGCTAAACTTTTCTACAGTTCCGAGACTTGTTCAATTATTGATTCGGTTGTTTGTCACAGAATTAGCAACGCTTTTTAGATCTAGTTACTGATACACTAATACCGCTATTCTATTATCGCCAAATTTCTAGGTCTAGCTGGTTACTGGTTAGTGGATAGTTCAATTCACCTATCTATCAATCTATCGATATTGCATGCGATTTTTCTGCTATTTATTTGATTTTTTTTTTAATATTTTAATTTTTTTGTTGTGCTTGCTAGTGGAATTAGTGAAACCCTTATGGCTGAAGTTGATCAAAGCATAGTTGAAAATGAGGCAGAACAAATAATTGAGAGCTCAGAGCCCGAAGAACAAAACGAAGGGCGAATTGAGGAACCGGTTGTTGCTGCTGGAGTGGTTGCTGAGAAGAAATGGCCTGGGTGGCCTGGTGAGAGTGTGTTCCGGATGTTAGTTCCTGCTCAGAAAGTTGGTGGTATAATTGGACGTAAAGGAGAATTCATTAAGAAAATTGTAGAAGAAACGCGAGCTCGCGTTAAAATTCTTGATGGCCCCCCTGGAACTGCAGAAAGGGCTGTAAGTATGCTTATTCATTTTATCATAATTTGGGACTCTCATTTTAGCTTTATCAATTGAGCTTATATGTATGTTGTTGACTGATTTCATGCAATTTTTTTTTAAAAAATAATTAATTCGCCCCACTAATCCCTTTTTTTTTTTTGAGGGTATGGGGTTTTGTTGTTCAACTGGTTGATATTAGAGTATTGGTTTGGAATCTCTGGCATGTTCTTTTATGTTTCCTTTATCTGTTTGGCTTAGAATTAAATTATAATTTAGAAGCATTTGGCCGAGTTTATTAGTGATTGGAGTAGTTGAATAATGCTCTCTGATTTTATATGGAGTTTCTTAGTAATTGTAGCTATTACTTGCAAGTTGCAAATACAGGATTCAAGTATATCTTTTATCCATTGTTTTACTGTTACAAAGAAAGTACACATAAATTGACTGAGAAAAAAAGGTGTATGAACTATGAAGTATGAACTGATGTCTGTCTCCTTTTCAAAGATAAAGGCTAATGTGGTAATATTATATATATGGAGCTATTGTCCTACTTAGTCCATGGTTCGAAGGTCAAACTGCTTATAAATATTTAGATTAGAAAATATTGGCATAAAGTCAAAGTTCCTATACATATTGGAGCCTTAATCCCTTTGGAAGAACAGGAGTTTATGTTTTAGACATGACTTTAGAGTAATTTATGCCGGTTCTAATTATCCAATGTGATCGAGTGCTTGTCAAAGATGTTACAAAGGAGAACATATTGTCCTTCAGTAATGTTTCATGACAATTTTTAGTGTCCTTTTATAGTAGTTAGAAGTTTACATTAAACTACTAAAACAATCAAGCAAAAATCACCTAAAGCTTGTTCGTGGTCTAAAAAAACATGACCTTACTCATGTGCTACAATGAAAAAACTAAGATGAAGCAGATGCAGAAAATTCAAAAAAGAAGAATGATGGAAAGAATCCATAAAATATGAATTTAATTCTAACAGAAAATGAATCTGTGCAGGTTCAATGTTCCAATTTTAAAGGCAACGACTCAATCATCAATTAGATACCAATCTTGAAGAACCAAAGATCCAGATGCAAGGATCAGCGTTGAGCATTGCAAAGTGCTGAAAAGTTTATTAACATGTAGATATTTTGTACCAAACCAAAGTACCACGAAGCTCTGCATTTGTTCTGGTAAATTCAGAACTTAGATGATTGATGTCTTGCCAGTTGCCACAGATTGCAAGCAATGAAAAGAGGCTTATAACCAGCTTTAATACAATATTTAAATCATAATTATGAAAACTAAAGTGCTTTTGATTGTCATACATGTTTTAAAAGAAAAGGATTAAAAATTCCCTAAATCTATTAATGAATTTTTTTAACACACGGAGCTTCTCTCTGTGTTAATGACTGTTTTCGTAGCAGTTCTTCTATTAAAAAAAATATTGACCATACTATTGCTATAATTAGCTAAAGCACTATATTGAACCAAGACTCAATCATTAAAGAAATAGAAGTCACTTCTACTGTGACACAAGTCTTACATCTTGTATCATGTTAGAAATTATTGGCCAATTAGAAAGATTATGTTCCAATATGAGACTTCCATTTTTCCAAGCTGTAGATTTGGCTAATTCTTATCCTGTTTAGTTGATTGAACAATAGTAAGGAACATTTTCCATAGTATACGAAACATTTGGATTTTGGAGTTATTGCATGTATTGGTATTTGGTAGGGGAAAGGGAAAGGGTATGTAAGTTGTGCCTTGTTAGGTTTTTGTATGCCTATGGTTCACATCTTAAAGTAAGAAAAGGTAGAATGGCTGGGAAAAGATGCACAAGGAGTGGTGGAATTATTGCTTATATTTGTAGAGGGCTGAGGAAGGATTCATAATGTCTGTCCCAATGGCTTTTGTTATACTTAGAATTTAATTCACAAGTAAAGAAAGAGGGAGGAGGGATCTTTATTAGATGAAACGATCAGGCTGTGCAATCTTTAAAGGTTCAATTACTTTGTAGGTCCCCAAACTATTTAGTAATTTTCAAATAGGTCCCTGAACTAAAAAAATTTGTAATTGGGTCCCCGAACTTTTAAATACTTTGTAATGGGGTCCTTACACTTTAAACGTTTGTAATCAGGTCCCTAAACTTTTAAATAATTTGTAATTGGGTCCCTAGAGTAAGAGAACAACTTTGTTATTAGAACACCCTATAAATCTCTTTCCATGATTCTTGACATCTTGGAGGTTAATAAGAGCATCTGGATCACTCACAATAGTAAAGGTTTTAAAGACGTGTCCTACCCTAGGGACCTATTTACAAATTATTTAAAAGTTTAGGGACCCGATTACAAACGTTTAAAAGTGTAGGGATCCAATTACAAAATATTTAGAAGTTCGGGGATCCAATTAAATTTTTTTTAGTTCAGGGACCTATTTGAAAATTCCCAAATAGTTTGGGACCTGTAGAGTAATTGAACCATCTTTAAATTATACATTAGATTTCTTCATGTTCCATTTATTCTTTACAGAAGATGCTCTTTAAGATTCACCTTTATTCATCTAAACCAAGCTTTCCAGGATTGTTGATGCTTAAACCAAATTTAGTTTGACAACATAATTTTCAGATACTGGCATATGGATCATGTTAGTTAACTTAGATTAATTAGGTGGGTGAGCCGTCAATTAAGGTCTTCATAAGATTGCTATATGGAAATAAAATATCACATAAAGGGGATAAATTGTTATGTTGAACCCTCTAGATGATTGTTCTTAAAATTTGGGCCTTAGGCCTAACTTAACCCCACAGAATCGGCTTGTAATGTGAAGATTGCCCAAGTCTTATAAGCCTACTTAGACCACATCTCTAGTCAATGTGGGACTCTCAACACACCCCCTCACGCTCAAGACTGGACATCCGAAGCGTGGACTAATGCGGGTGGAATAATAAGGATCTCAACACACCTCTCACGCCCAGGCCTGGACATCTGGAGCATGGACAAATGCGGGTGGAATAATAGAGATTTTGGCCCAATAACAGATCTAGGATAGGGTCTGATACCAAATTTGGGCTTTAGGCCTAACTCAACCCCACAAAACCGGCTTGTAAGGTGAGGATTGCCCAAGCCTTATAAGCACTACTTAAGCCATATCTCTAGTTGATGTGGGACTCTCAACAATTGCATTTCTTTTATTCAAATTTGGTTGCTTGTATGCTTTCTTGCTGAGATTGTAGTTGGCATGTAAGGTGCTTGGTAATTAGTGCTTTTGTTGGCATGTTATTTTTCGTTAAAGGTGGAATTTTTGTTTGCCGCTCTGTATTCTGTATTCTTGTTATATGTATGCACCAGTATTTTGTAGATGATGGAGAGAATGTTTAAGACAAGGATATGCTGATTGTGTCATTTTTTTCATCTTGATTAAGGTAATGGTATCAGCTAAAGAGGAGCCAGATTCTTCTCTTCCTCCTGCTGTGGATGGCTTATTACGGGTTCATAAACGGATTATTGATGGCTTAGAGAGTGATTTTTCCCATGCTCCTTCAGGTGTGGCCGGGAAAGTTTCTACAAAACTACTAGTGCCAGCCTCACAAGCAGGAAGTTTGATTGGGAAACAAGGAGGAAATGTAAAATCTGTTCAAGAAGCATCAAATTGTATAGTTAGAGTTCTTGGAGCAGGTTTTTGCAAATATTTCTTATATTTTTTTATCTGGTTGCTGCATTATTAACTTTCTTCATCCTTTTATAATTCTGCAATTCTATTGACTTCATGGTGGTTTTGTTACAAATTTTGCTTACCATGATTTTGAACAAAGGTAAGGTTTAGCCTCATGCTTGGGTACTAGAGGTAAACTGTTATAGAGTAATTGTCAGAATATGCTTTTAAGGCCATTCACTGAGATGTGCCAAGTTTATGACACCACACAAATTGTATGACACACTGCTGACTTGGCTCTTTCTTTTCATCACAAGTTTCTTAGTGTTTCATTTACCATTTTGGTTATTATTAATATCACGAAAGCTGTCAGATATGGATTACTTTCTCCTATCAGTGCTACTTAAAAGAGTTGTTAAAAGAATATTCATTTACTAATTCGATTATCAGAAAAATAATCGTGGTCTCACTTTTGATATCTTAATGGTGATCACTACAATCTAATATGTTTTGAATGTGGGCATTATGGATTCCTGCGTCTCCATCCATTTTGTCACTGAAAATTTATTCTTAGGATACAATTTAAGGAAGTGGTATGAATGAATTATGGACCATATAACAGCTATTATTTCTAATGTTTTGAACTATATTTTCTTTTAAATAAAATATTACTGGAAATTTGAAGCCTTTTCCAATCCCTGCATTTTGGTCCTTGGGTGATTGTCTGACATTCTTTATTTGCTAAGCATCTGTATGTCTTACTGTTCTGCAGAAGACCTTCCTATATTTGCCCTTCAAGATGATAGGGTGGTTGAAGTGCTAGGGGATTCCACTGGGGTGCATAAGGCAATAGAGCTAATTGCATCCCACCTAAGGAAGTTTTTAGTTGATCGCAGTGTAATTCCAGTTTTTGAGATGAATGTAAGTGTGTGATTTCATCTTACGCTTGTGAAGAAACTGTCTTCATAATAAGCAGAGAAGTGCAACTAAACTATTCTTTCTCCAGATGCAAATGACAAATCCCCATCATGTGGAGCACATGCCACCTCACCAATCGTGGGGTCCACCCCAGGGTCATCCTCCAAATGCTGGTGGAGGTCCTGGTTTTGGACCCACTCCAAATGCTGGTGGAGGTCCCGGTTTTGGACCCACTCCTCAATACATGCCACCTCCACGGCAACTTGATAGTTACTATCAACCAGCTGAAATGCCGCCTCCAATGGAGAAACAGCCCCATCATGGTATATCTGCCTATGGAAGAGATGCTTCAATAGGTGTTCATGCATCTTCGAATACCCAATCTGCTCCTTCCATAGTCACACAGGTACTTGTTCTTATTGCACAGTTTTTTTCTAGTAATCCCCAAAAGGAAGCTGGATGTTGAATGAAAAGATATCTTTCTAAAAGTTATTATATTTTTATCAGTAAAAATTGATCGTCCTGCAATTTTGGCAGATCACACAGCAAATGCAAATTCCTCTATCTTATGCTGATGCTGTTATTGGAACAGCTGGAGCAAGTATAAGCTACATCAGACGAGCTAGTGGGGCTACTGTTACTATACAAGAAACGAGAGGTGTTCCTGGGGAGATGACAGTTGAAATCAGTGGAACTTCTTCTCAAGTCCAAACAGCACAGCAACTGATACAGGTTTATTTTTTGAATAGTTATCGTGCTTCATGTCTTGTAGATATTTTCTAGCTGTAGTTCGACTTTTTTATCCATATTATGAAATTGTTCTTTGAAAAGATGTTAGAAGTGTTTATTGAGGACCTAAAAGATCCATTTTGCACTTGAGTTTTATTAAGACTATCTAAGAATGAAAAGAAAACTGAAGCGTGTTGAATTTCTAAATTACACAATTCTTCTTCCCAAATTATCATCTCAATAAAAAGATGCGAGTAAATTTGCAATTTTAAATTTTGCTCTTCATATTCACCCCCTATTTGCATGAGAAAATTTTGAGACTCTTTTATTTCGTATCATTTCATGCATTTTCTTTCTTTTCTCATTGTTTCCAAAGAAAGGCTGGTTTTCTGAGCTTAGCTGGATTTTGTCATTGTTTTAACTGATTTACTTCCCGTAATTAGTTTACATGGCAATCAAATAATGTAATTATCAACGTGTGCAGAATTTTATGGCTGAAGCTGCAGCACCAACACAGCCACAAACAGGTGGACCTGCTGTAGACCAAGGATACAATTCTTATCCGGCTCATAGTTCTGTCTATGCGTCTCCACCATCCAATCCAGGACATGCTGGAGGCTATGGCTCAGTTTATGGTGCAAATTATGGGTACTAAGCTGGGCAATGCAACTAAATCTGCCCATTATTGAAATGTAAAATGCTGGAAACAGATTTAATGTAATAATTTTAAGAATACTAGGACATTGTGCTAAATGCTTTGTTTCTAAATTGTATACAAATTGTGATTTTTGTCTGACTGTTTTGGTTATGTTGGTAGTCCGAAAGGTTGAACAGACTATTCTGGCCTTTGTGTATTATACTTTTTCTATGAATTAGTTGGGGAACCTATGTCCCTAGTTTTTCAAAATTTACTAATTAGTTAAATGATCGGGGAAATGTAACAATTTTAGTTTTAATATTAAGGGAAATGCTAACAAGGTTGTAGCTCAATTGGTACCGTGCCTAAGCCCGAGTCTTTCAAGAATAGGGTGTGATGAGAATGTCAGATTTCATCCTCTAGAGCCGTCTATGCCCCTCTTTAGTCTCCACTAAGATATTTACACTTTAATGTAGCCAAAATAACCAAATAAATATAAAAATAAAAGGACCAACATGGAATGTCTATCACTTGTGTTTGTAATTGCATTCTTGCGATTTTTTTCTATGGTTGTAAAACAACTTTGTAATTGTTTCTGATCAGATTATACAGCTGGTCTTTATATGAATTCTGGAAGCTCAATGTTTTTCAATTGAACACTAACAGGGATGAATCTTAATTGATTCTTAATTTGCACATCTTTTCGATTAGTACTGAACAAAAGACATTCGGATAATCAACTTAAAGGAATGCTTTTTCCCAAGCCGAATCTTATTGTCTTGTACCCTTCTGTTTTGGCACAGAACTCAGATGCTTCACGGCCAAAGACCTTATATATTTTGAGCAAATTCGGTGGCTCTTGCGCAGATTTATATGGGGAATTTTAACTAGGAAAAAGTGTCTAATGAGCCAATGCCAATTATTTGCGTATATATACATAGAGCAAATTAATTCACATTAATCTCAAGGAAATCAAATATATAATAATTCGCTTACTGTCTAAGCTATAAAGCCTAACCATAAAACAGCAACCCTTTTGCACTTTGAGACTCAGATGGGAGCTGCACATGTCGTTCTAAAGTGACCTGTTTGATTGCAGCGACTACAATGCACCACCCGTTTTACACGTCCGCGATCCTCTGCACGAACTCGCTTCTTTCTCGGTCGTCCAGGCGGCCTGAGTGATTTAGGTGGGTTAATAATAACTTCATCAACTTTGCTAGCATTCACATCCCCCTCAGATATCTCCTTCCAGAGAGATTTATCAGGAATTGGATGTATGGTTTGTGAGTATGTCTTCCTGTAAGTTGCAACAGTAAAACAGCTTTCTGTGAACCTATGAACATTCTGCCTGCAGGAGAGAAGTGCAGCCACAGCATGTGCACAGGGCAGACCATAGAGCTGCCAGCCATGACAAAGGCAGCAGCGGTTCCTAATGTCAACGATATTTGTTCCTTCATGCGATATAACTTCAAATTCAGCTTCATTCGCACGAAGTACTTGATATGTGCGTGCACGTTCAAGAGCCTCTGCAACATGTCTCTCAGCAGAAGGTACAAGTATTGATGTCCACTGCATACTGGTCTCTCGGCGCTCATTAAACCAGGTCATTAGCTGCCTTCTAATGCATTCCATCATTTGAATTATCGGAAGCCCAGATGCATCCAGTATCCAAGTATTTAGAGATTCAACTATGTTAGCAGTCAAATGGCCAAACCTCTGCCCCTCAAAATATGCAGTAGCCCACAGACGAGGTGGAATTCTTCGAATCCAGTATGCAGCATCTTGTGATATCTCTTCAATCTCTAAAACTTTTGCTTCAAATTCAATTACAGTAAGAGCATGAGCTGCTTCCCATAGAAGATTAACAAGCATCGTATTATTAAACTCCTTACGAAAGCTGTCACTCAAGTGACGCATACAAAATCCGTGGAAAGCAGTTGGAAAATTTGCTTCCACTCCATCCACAATTCCCTTCTGCCTGTCAGACAAAATTGTAAGTCTTGGCATGTTCTCAGTGTTAATCTCGAGCAGATTATGCAGTTCAGACAGAAACCACATCCAATTATCATCATTTTCCTCATCCACAACACCAAATGCCATAGGAAAGAGAGCCCCATCACCATCAAATCCAGTAGCAAGAAGTAATGTACCAAGATACTTGCTCTTTAAATATGTTCTATCAAGCCCCAAAAGTGGCCGGCAGGCATTTAAAAAGCCATATATTGATGCTTGAAAGGATATGAAGAGGCGTTGGAAACAATTATCAGTTGGGTTTCCATAAACAGATGCAATGCTGCCTGGGTTTGTGCGTTTCACTTGTTCACAGTATTGTGGAAGCAAGCGGTACCCTTCTTCAAAAGATCCACGCATTGCAGCCATGATACGCTCCTTGCCTCTCCATGCTTGCTTGTATGATAATGTGATACCATGAACCCTGTGAATCTCTTCCAGTATCTCCTTTGGCTTGCAATTAGGGTTCTCCTTCAGCCTTTGCTCCACGGAGCTAGCAACCCACTGAACTGAGGCTTGCTGATGGCCAAGATGTGAAATTCCTCCACATGTATGGTTCTCGTGGATTGTCCTTATAGTAAAGGTTGGAACCCCTGGCAGTTTGGCTGCATGAATGCGCCAGGGACATCCTTCACTTGCACATTTAGCAGTAAACCGGGTCTTGTCAGATTTTATAGTCTGCATCTCAAAGTGCAGAGCGATTGCTGTGTCCCTCAATGCCCTCCGGCAACTCTTGACATCAGGGAATTCTTGTCCCACTGACAATTCATAGTTAGGACTTATAGCTAGTGTACGAGCCTGAATCACATGAGGTGAGGAACAAACCATAATCTGGGAGTCTTGAACACCCATATCTTGGGCAGAATCAATACCCATTTCTGGGTTATGAACCACAGTCAGGGCCATGCTCTCATCAAGTTCTTGGTTTTCTGAAACAGTCAAATCATTGTCCTCTGCTAGAGTCAACTCATGATTTTGTGCTGGAAGGGGCAACTCGTGGTCATCATGCTCAGGTTTTCGATCCAGGGCTAACTCATTCTCATGCCCAAAAGTATGAACATTGTTACCTTCATGATCATGGTTCTGTCCTAAATCCAGTTCGTGATCATGGTCATGGGTATGTCTCAAACCCAGTTCGTGATCGTGGGTTTGTCCCAGACCCAGATGATGCTCATGGGTTTGTCCCAATTCTAAATCATGGTTCTGGCTGAGGTCCAAATTATGATTATGGCCCAGCACCAATTGCTGGTCATGGCCAAGTGCTAAATTGTGACTTTGACCGAGTACCAAATCATGGTTAGCCATTGAAATATATAAATCACTATATATAACAACAACAACAACAATTTATGGATAGAATACCTGCTCCAAGTACAAAACAATAACAACAGAAAAGTCAGATAAAATCATAGGAAACATAAACTTTGATGGTTAAATACAGCTAAATCATGTCAGGCCTTAAGCTGAAAATGCAGCAAATAAATAGCTCAAACGATGCAAAGGGATAAATATATACCATTGTCACCAATTTCCACATAAATATTAAAAAAAAAATAATACAAAATTAGAGGCAGTACAAAGATGGGATGCATACAAACACACACAATAAATTGTTCACCCTTTAAAAACCTAGCACTACCACACGTTACAAAACTGCAAATCCATGGTTGTACAGTATCAATTAACCACAAATATTCCATTTGCACTTCCATTAATTTACTACCATTCCATAAACAAATTCAAATCACATCAACCACGAATTCCTTGGTAGCCACAGAATGAAAACCATTACCTTTTAATTGCAGATAATGTGCAACAGTCATGAGAAACTAAAATCACATTTGCAATCCAATTAAAAAAAAAAATTTGCTTTTGAGAATTTGAGCTTAAGACTCAACTAAATTCAAGTGAATATTATAACTCACAGATTTACAAGTGTATCAGCAAACAGAAAAAGGACAAACTTTAATGAAAACATAAAATCATAAATTCATAAACTATATGCCCAATAATTCATAACAAGACAAAAATATACCAAATAACGAGAATCACACTAAAATTACCTTAAATTTCCAACTTTGAAAAGTGGAAGAGCAAATCCAAACTAAATCGCAAATGGGTATGTTAGGATCATCTAAAGGTGTGATGGGTAATGGTGAAAAGGCAGTATTCAGAGCACTAGGAAAAGGGCTTTTGTGATTAACGGAGAAAAAAAGAAGAATTTGAAAAGAGGTTGAGAAAAAAATTGGCGGGGAGATGGAGAAAATCGGAATTAGGAGAAGAAGGGTAAGGAGAAGAGAGGAAGATTGGGAATTAGAAGGGCACGATTCTGAGGGTTGAGAAGGGAAAAACAGGGTTAGGTTTCACATAAAAAAGAGGGTATTTAGGTCAAAGGAAACCAGGGACTTCTCTGTTGGGTTTTTTGGAATTACTGTTTTGCCCCATTTGGAATTTAATTTAATTTAACCTTTCTATTGGGACAAAAATCATTAATACATTGACCAATGACCATAGACCGAGTGAATGAGATGGTACCGTTGCAATTATTAGATGTTGATTCTTTTTCTTTATTGCTAAATAATTATTAATAATTAATAGGATATATTTTTAAACAAAATAATAAAAAACAAGGTTGTCAATTATAGAAAGCAGACATAGGGAATACAAGTATAAGTGAAAATAATGTATTACTTTTTCTGAAATTGGTAGAATTATAAAGATATCTCACCATTTAACCTCTCTTGATAAGGGTTTTTTTTTTTTTTTTTGTGTGTGTGTTTTTTACGATAAGGTTGTTTTACTTCTTTTTTGGTTTCGGCAGGGAGGGTGGCTGTTTTACTTGTATATACATAACATAATATATGAAAATTTATATACTGATATATAATATAATGTTATTTGAGAGGCTAATCAGTTATCAATTTATCATGTATAAGTTTTGCAAATTTCAATAGTGTGTTTTTTTTTTACCAGTATTTCAATAGTGTTTAAGAATATTTTATAGATAATTTTATGGTAATCATTTTTTCAGATATAACAATCATCAAGTAAAAAAAAAAAACACAATCATCAAGTATTTCATCAATTATTTATTATAAAATTAATAATTAATGAATGGTTAATTAATAACTCACTACCATGTCAATATTTTTCTAATTTAGTTTTACTCTACTTTTTTTCTATATTATTGTCAAGAGAAATGCTAGCAAGACACTCCTTCCTATTGGTTGAAATTCATGTGGCTCTCACTATTTTGGAAATGGGTCTCATTAATTCACGTGGGTCCTACTTAAATTTTGTAGGACCCATATGAATTTCAACCAATAGGACGGAGTGTGTTGGAAAGAATGTGTTAGAGAGTGTATTGCTAGCACTCCTTGTATTATCAAACCATGTGTTGTAACTAAATTAAAATTGTTAAATTTTTAAATAGTTGTTCTCACAGTCAGATTCATTTAATGATGCACCAATACATAATTGAAGATAATGTAAAATAGTTTTATAATATTAACATGAATCAAAAATTAAATTCTTTCTAATTCTCTTTATTAGTTCATATATGGAAGTAAATACAAGGCACAAGGAGCTGACAAATATTGAAACATAGGCTCTCTTTGGTAAAAACTAGCGGATAGCGGATTAGCTAGCGGATTGGATTTGAAATGTTTGATAAAACTAGCGGTTGGACTAGCTGATAAATGTAAAATGACATAAAAAAGGATATGTTTGCATATTTTTTATGTAAATTATATGTATATATAGTATTTATATTATTTATTTTAAAATAATTATCACTTATAATAATTTATTTTATTCTAAATTATTTATCGTTTATCACGTCAAAAAATATTTATTTATCGTTTAAAAAATTTAATCATTAATTTTTAATTTTAATATTAATTTAGTTTTTAATTATTTTTAATAAATAAAATGGAATAATAAAAATAAATTTATATATTGATTTGATTTTTATATAAGTTTTATTTTTTATAGATAAAATATATTTTCCACTTTTTTATCTTAAATATAAATCTAAATAGCGAAATTAATTCTTTTTATATACTATGTTAAATGATTAATATTTTATTTTATAATCAAGGATAAGTGAGGAATTTAATTAAGATGGTAGCGATAAAAATGGAAGAAAAAATGAAAACGCTATACGCTATAAGCTCAAACGCTACTTCAAGTAGCGTATGGAGAAAACGCTATACGCTAGTGAGAAAACGCTATACGCTAATTTTAAAAACGACTACCAAACGGGACTACTTTTCTATCCACTATACGTTATCCACTAAATGCTAGCAGATTTGACAAACCAAACAGTGTCATAGTCACTCAAGAAGTAGGGGATATGAGTTTGGGGTTACCGGTTTATTTGAGTGACAAGAAACTGACTTGTTGGGCATGGATTCGGGTCTGATTTTCACCTCCATGGTTGTCACATTTTCTTTGATTGTATACTTTTATTGGGTGGGTAGGATGGTGGTTGGTTGGGGACTTGGGGCGCACCATTTTTCAAGAGATTGAGAAGAATAGGGTAACCATGGTAAATATTTTAAGAATTAAACAAATTATTTTCAGATATACAATAATGACCTACTATATTATTGCATTGGTTATGAGCTCATGTACCCAAATTGATGATGGTGATCAACTGATCATCCCAAGTTTTAAACTAACCGAAAGGCTACATCAAATTTTATATAAATATTTAATTATATATTTTTATTAGCTTATTATTGTACTATTTTTTTTGGTCCTTGACAAGGAGTATACCCCGCCGGAAGCGGAGACTAATCACCTGCGAGTGAATGAATGGCATCTGAAGGCGAGAAATCCCCTCCCAACTGAAATTCGCTCCATACGCAAGAGCTGAGATTCGAACCTCAACCACTTGGTTAAGGGGCACAAGTCCACCACCACTTGTCCCAACCTCCGTTGATAGCTTATTATTTTACTATAAACACACATACAGATTAATATTCAGAAAACTACTATCTAACAATACATTTATTTTATCTATTCGATCTTTTTAAAGTTCCAATTTATCAATATTATTTTGTAATATTGAAATTATTATAAAACTTGAATTTTTTTTAATAATGTAAATGGAGAGTTGATTTATATATATATATACATGAATATGAATTATTTCTAAGTTATTTCTTATATTTGTTTTGATTGCCACAAAATTAGTCGCATTTTAAATTGGATAGTAGTTGAAAACGTTGATTTCGTAATATTTGACAATTATTTGCATTTTTAAAAATATTATTAATAAGACATTTGATAGCTTTTTAAAATTAGTAACATTTTTTAAAATGTTATTGAAAATAATTTAATTTTAATACACTATATTACTATAATTTTTTTTAATAATGTCAATCATTCATAAATTGCAATATCATTAAAAAAAATGTTTAACAATCAGTTATAGATTATTACTACCTTAATGAATATATCAATTAAATTCTATTGAAAATAGGTTTAGCAACATTTATTTACATTTTATAAAAATATATATTGTGATTTACTAAATAAATACGAAAAAATATTAAAATATTTATCAAATGTTACTAATTACCTCAAAGAAAATTGGTAATAGCTTTTTATGACATGGCCTAAATACTATATTTGCTAAAATGTTGTTAATATAAACCGACAATATATTTTTCTTTTTCCAATCTCGTAACATTTTTAAAATATTATTAAAATTAACTTAGGATGTAGTGTCTTTTATTTATTTATTTATTTATTTATTTATTTATTTTGTTTTAAAAAGGCTAATGAAAGAGGAGTGAAGTTAACGTCTCTTGCCAACTAATAATGGTTGTATTTGGTTATAAACTAGCCGCATTAAGAGATGACAAAAGTTACCAACAAGTGGTTGGTTCTGAAACAAGTAACCAAGGTTCGATCCATGTCTTTTGTATATGGAAAAGATCTCGTTAGAAGAGGTCAATCCCTTCAATGCTGTCCAACCTGTCTAGTATCTTAAAGGATTAGTCTTCACAGTTGCATGTGGAGGATATGCCGATAAACAAAAAAAAATAGACAAAAGTCGAAACATGTGGACTTTCCTTAAAACTTAGCTTGATATTTTTTTTTTGTTTAAAAAATTATATGTTCCTACATAAGTTAGAGATCTCGACCTTCGAATGTCGTGATCTCATAATGGAGAACCGTGAGCAACTCTTGGGATTAAATCTCCCAGTGATGTCAAGCTAAGGACACAACAAGTGGAGCATTCATGACATTGTCTAACAATTATGTGCAACGAGAAAATCCTATTCAGAGAATCAATGACCTCAATGACACCGATTATGGAAGAGACCTATATGAAGGAGACTCAAGCTAAGAAGACACCAAGAAATCATCAGATACCTCAAGGTCCATCCAAATCATATCGGGACTCTTGTTCTAGACAGAACAACTTACCTCCCATTAGAGGAAAGAGGTTAGTGTAATTACAATTATTTTTTTCTTCTCTCGATGAGATAAGTATAATAAAGACCAAATTTAAAAAGAGATGGGTATAATTTTTAAAATATGAGGAATGTCAAATATAATTAAATAAAATATTAAAGATATAATTTTTAAAGAAAAAAAAATGGTATAATATGAGACGATGAGATGTTGGCTTGCAGTTGCAGCAATAACTTGCAAAAGAATAATATTATCAGAAAAAACTGGCAGTGGATGGTAGCAAGGAGAAACAAAGTTTTTAGCATTTCCTTAGTAACTTAAAAGCATAGAGTTTCAAACCTGGGGTAAATCAAGTTGTCCAACGTTAACATGGCAAGAAGGAAAACAAGAACAAAGGATCATTGTGAATTACTTAAGTCATCCAGTTCTTTGTGTTACTAAAACTTAAAAAGGTATTGGTTAATGTTAGGCACATCACATCCACAGACCATGATCATGGTCACGCCGACCATACCACATTAGCCGACATCTCTATATACTGATATCACTTCTCTGTTTCAAGTTCCAACTTTCCACCCACCATCAAGTCAGGTAAGTTAGGTAATAGTGGATGAACTTACAGCAGATAAAAATAATTGATAACAAATACTAGTGGATAAACTAGTTGATTATATTTAAAGTGTTTCAACATGATAAATATAAAAGGATATATTAATATTTTTTTTATATAACATTAATAAATTGTACATAATATATTAATATAAGAACGTACTGATTCATGTAAAAAAAAAAAAAAAAGAACGTATTGATTTAAACATTTTTATATATAAGGACTAAATTAAAAATCAATATCACATCATTAAAAGTTGGTTTAACCTTAAAATAATAACATCACTCACTCACATGTATTGCCTTGCCTTGTTATTATTTGAGGAGTGCTAGCAACACACTCTCTAATACACACTTTTCAACACATTTCCTTCTATTGGTTGAAATTCATATGGGTCCCATTAATTCATATCGGTCCCACTTGAATTTTGTAGAACTCACATGATTTACAACCGATAGGAGGGAGTGTGTTGGAAAATATGTGTTAGAGAGTGTGTTGCTAGTAGGGGTGGCAAAACGGGCCAACCCGCCCTACCCCGCCGTCCACCCACCTAAAACGGGGAGGGGCAGGGCGGGTTGAATTTTGGAAGTGGGTTGAAAATCTACCCCCGCCCCGCCCCGTGACTGGTTGGCGGGCCACCCGCCAATTTTTTTTTTGAAACCAACAAAAAAAAAACAATTTAAATAGTTAATTACTTAAATTATCTTTAAAATAACCATGTTTCCACTTGAAAATGATTTAAATTAATGAAAAACTATCAATACAAAGACTTACTTGTTTAATTATGAGAACCTAAATTGTACAATCTTAATGCATGTACCAAGCAAAAATCAATCTTTGTATTTGTTTTCCCATTATTTAACACATGTAAAAGATATTACTATATCTCACTTAGTAATTGTTGTGATCCTGTAGCCATTTTCTTTTATTGAAATTTCTCTAGCTTAGTTATCTTGTCTTCAAAATCAACTTTGACGAAAGAATAGGAGGTATACACACTAGAATGCAAATACTAAGATATCCAACATATGTATGGTTGTGAACCTCTATATGCACAAAACTGGACTATCACATGATAAAAATATAAATATTTTAGTATATGCATGGTAGTATAGCATTTTGAACCTTTTTTAATGAATAAAAATATACATGACACCATTTTTATAACAATCACCATGTACTCATGTAGTGACTATTAAAACCTTGACTAACATTAAAACTTAAAAGGCTAAAAAAATGTAAACAAAAAAAAAAACAGTTTTTTTTAATAAAAAAAACACCAACCCGACGGCCCAACCCGCTCCTGCCCCGTTTTCTTGGTGGGTTGTGACGGGGTGGGTTGTGACGGGTTAGTGGGTTAAAATCCCTCCCGCCCCGCCAAAAAGTTGCGGGTTAGCCCGTTGGGCGCAACTCATTTTGCCACCCCTACTTGCTAGCATTTCTCTATTATTTTTAGTTTAAAACAACATATGAATAATGACATGTCTTGCACTGATGCCTGCGGCCTGCCTGAGTCATATCTCTATGATACACAGTAAAAACTGAAACTTTCCTCTTTGTTTTTAATTTATTGCCAGAGAGAAAAGGAAAGTCCAGGCGGATTCTGGAATACTCCAACTCTTGAGTTGAGGACGAATCCTCCCCTTATGTGACCGGTTATAACAAGTTCTCTGGTAAAAAAATTTATTCCAATTAAAAAATATACAAATTGAAAACCAATTGATGTCCGATAACAAGCCATACTTCACGTACGGTACGTGTGTAGTTGCTAGTTGCAGAACTTTTGAAGTGTGTGATGTTAAATTATTTAGAGCATCTATAATGGAGAACATCATTTTGGTTCTTAACTCCTATCTTGTGGGCCCATTAATGTCATATAAGATTTAAGAAATTTTATCTATTTTTACTCCAATGAAAGAACCATAATTTGTAGGGGTGTAAGTGGATCGGGTAAACCCGATGAACCAGACCAACCCGAACCAAATCAAACCATTAAAAACCGAAAGTGAATGGTTCGGGTAAAAAACCGAACTGAACCAATGGAAACCGAAGATCATTGGTTCGGGTAATGGTTTTGATTTTAAAAAACCAATGACCTAATGACCCGACCCGATGAAGTTAAAAAAAAAAAATCAAATTTTTCCCTGATTTCATGATTCCTAACCTAAATTAGTATCTTTTGCATTTTAGTCTGACATTTTTTTCACTCAGCCTTCACTTCTCACTATCGCACAGATGCACACAACCACCATCTCTGACCTAGCCTTACAGCGACCGCCACCGCACACAGCTGCGAGCTTCGTCCCAGGCCGCAGCAGCAGATCGTCGCCTCCTCGCACCTCCGCCCTAGGCCGTCGTGCTTCGTCGTCCAAGCAGCTCCGTCACGTTCGCGATTCCTCCTCCAAGCAGCTCTGTCGATCGTCGCGTTCGCAATTCGTTCTCTCCGAGTAGCGCCATCCTCCGGCAAGAAGCTTCGACGACGACGTGCCGTCCTCCGCCGTCAAGAAGCTCTGATTCGTCCACTCCCCTTTATTGCATGTCAGATCAGATCTTCTCCTCTCTTCTTCTCTTCCAAAATCGCGATTCACCTTCAGTCCTTCACTGCTTCGTGTTTCGTTGTTGGAGATCTCTGTCGTGCTTCGTCCAAGAAGAACAGAGGGAAAGAGGAAGCCACGAAGGGGAAGCGGTGAGGAAGAATGAAGAGGATCAGAGATGAAGATGAAGCAGAAAATTTCTAATGTGCTGATGTGGGTCGAGGACTTTCTGGTAGCGATGGAGTGGGTCGAGGACTCAAGGGAACGTGGAATTGAGGGACTTAGGGTTACTGCTGGGTGCTGGATGCATTTTTTTTAATTTTTTTAATTTTTAGTAGGCGAACTTGAATACCTGATCCGAACCAAACCGAACTTCATCGGTTTGGTTTGGTTCGGGTTTTGTAGTAAAAAAACAAAGAAAATCGAACCAAACCGAACCGATCAATTTTGATGGGTTCGGATTTTTTTTCCGCCTAAGATCGAACCAAACCGACCCGTTACACCCCTAATAATTTGGGTTCTTAACTTATTTTCTTTTTGAATTTACTTGTATTTTTTAATTAAAAATTGTGATAAAATTTTTTTTTGGCAAGAACAGTTCTACACCCTGGCAACAACATCATTCTCTTCCAATAGAGGTTTTTACAAGAATATGTTCTTAAGTTTAAGAACTACTCTAAGAACTATCATCAAAGTTGATAGGATTAAATAAACATTATTTTAATCTTTAAAAAGAGAAACTAGTACTTTAATCAAAATCAAACAGTAGTATCATAAAATAATAAAAAAAATAAAGACCCAAATTCGTCTTTGAAAATTTAAAGGACCCATTTTTTGTTTCTAAAAAAATATATTAACATTTTAGTCTCTCAAATTTACAAAAGTGGGACACATTAGTCTCTCTTTCCATTTTTAATATTTATTTACCTACATATGTGTCCCATTAATCATTTTGCCTGACTCATTAATGGTCTTGTATAGCCTATAACAAATTTCCATGGCAAAAAATGTATAAAAAGTAAAAAAATATTTGCATATTAATCACCCCCAAAAATTATGTATGTTTTTTCACTTTTATTCATTTTTCATAGTGTAAATTTGTCAAGGGTCACGCAAAACTACTAACGAGTCAGACATGATGGTTAACGAGACACATAGACAAGTAAACAGACGTTGAAAGTGGAAGAATGGACTAATAGGCCTCGCGTTTGTAAATTTGAGAGACTAATTGATTAATTTTTTTTTCCAGATACCAAAAGTGGGTCATCGGAATTTTTCAGGGACTAATTTGAGTGTTTACTCTAAAAAAAAAAAAATCAAACATGTGTTTTAAGGTTTTAACCGACTATATTAGATGTTTTGTGATATTGTAAAGTTATGTTAGTTGAATATTTAAAATATGATGTAGAAATAGTTTTATATTTTTATGTTAGAGTTTAATTGGTATACACTGTCAGCGTAAATATTTTTTACTTTCTTTTGCCGCACACCATAACATGTTGCTTTTTCAAATGGATGTTAAAAATGCTTTTCTAAATGGCTTTATTAATGAAGAAGTATATGTAATGCAACCTCCGGGTTTTGAAAGTGAAACCCAACCTGAACATGTATATAAACTTAAGAAAGCTTTATACGGCCTTAAACAAGCCCTTAGAGCTTGGTATGATAGGTCAAGTTCATTTCTAATGGAAAATGGCTTTAATAGAGGAAAGGTTGATACAACCTTGTTTAGAAAGTCCATTAAATCCAATTTTATAGTTGTGCAAATTTATGTTGATGATATCATATTCGGTGCTACTAATGAATCTCTGTGTAAAGAGTTTTCTAAGTTAATGCAGAAAGAATTTGAAATGAGCATGATGGGAGAACTCAAATTCTTCCTTGGACTTTAAGTTAAACAAACTATGGACGAGGTGTACATCTATCAAACCAAGTATACAAAGGAACTCCTAAAGAAATTCAAAATGGATGATTGCAAAACCAATGAATACCCCTATGCACCCCACGTCCATACTGAACAAAGATGATAAAGAAAAAAAGGTAGACCAAAAGGTATATAGAGGTATGATAGGATCTCTTCTATATCTTACCGCATCTAGATCTGATATTATGTTCAGTGTATGTTTATGTGCTTGATTTCAATCTGATCCTAGAGAATCTCATTTATCAGCAGTTAAGAGAATTTTTAGATACTTGAAAGGTACTGCTAATCTGGGTTTGTGTTTTAAGAAAAATGAAGATTACAGATTAGTTGACTTTTGTGATGCTGACTATGC
Organism: Echinosophora koreensis; assembly: GCA_035048595.1. NCBI lineage: Eukaryota > Viridiplantae > Streptophyta > Magnoliopsida > Fabales > Fabaceae > Echinosophora > Echinosophora koreensis. The sequence goes on along the minus strand of JAPCYP010000016.1, from coordinate 3,341,039 downwards.
TGGAGACAAAATTGAAAGAAAAAGTACCAGTGGAGGATGTCACTTCATTGGAGCTACCTTGTCTCATGGTCAAGCAAAAGACAAAGTATCATTGCATTATCAACTGCTGAAGCTGAGTATATTTCAGCTGGTAGTTGCTACTCCCAACTTCTATGGATCAAACATCAATTGGAGGATTATAATGTGTTTGTAAGTAGTATTTCACTTATGTGTGATAATACTACTGCAATTAATTTATCTAAGAATCCAATATTGCATTCTAGAGCTAAGCATATAGAGATTAAACATCATTTTATAAGGGATTATGTGCAAAAAGGTGTTTTTGATATACAATTTGTAGATACTGACCATCAATGGACAGATATCTTTACTAAAACTCTTGCTGGGGACAAATTCATTTTCATTAGAAAGCATCTTAATATGCTATGTGTGGATTGATTATGTCGTTCAGCCTTGAGAATTTTGTTGTTAATATATGTGAGTCTAAAGCATTTCAAGTTCATTGCAAAATTATAGTACGCGTCCGTTGCAAACCGTGTCCATCGTATTTGTGTGCCGCGTCCACTGCATGCTGCGTCCATACTTGCTTGCTTTTTGCTTGGACCCGTCCATACATATATTTATTAACTACATTTATTTTGTCTCAAAAATAAATTTATCTTATATTCTCTTTGCTGAGTCAGTGACTTCTATCAATCCCATCAAAATCTTTTTACATTTTCAAAATACCAATGCCTTTTTATCCTTAATGACATGTCTTGTCAAATATTTTGTTTTTGATTTATTTCCAAAAGGAAAACCTTTGAAATTCAAACCTTTTTAACGCAAACCCCTTCCCTCTGAGGAAACCTTTCGCTAACCTTCGTCTCTTGAACTCTCGATTTTCTGCTTCCAAACCTTAACCTTCATACATCAACAATGGCTTCCTCGTCTGCAAATTTCAATGTGGATAAGCTAAAAATTGCTACTGAACTTCACTTTGACTTCGGAATCCTAAAGGAATACAACTTGGATGTAAGCAAAAATATCACTGCTGCTGGTTGGGATGGTATGTGTGTGGAGAAGATTTCAATCTACCCAGACCTGATTAGGGCTTTCTATAGGAACCCTCAGGTCACTATTGCTGAAATTTCTGGTAGTGTTCTTGGGACAAGAATAGTGGTTTCTGAGAAGACCATTTCTAAGGCAATCAACTGTGCTCAAGAAGGAAAGGTCTTTACTGATAATTGCGAGAAGAAACTTGGTGGTACGGAAGTAATCTCTGCCTTCCTAATGAGACAAGATACGGTGAGAACTCATTCATGAAAGTCAGTGGAAATGAAGGATGAAGTCCGCATTCTTCATCAGTTGTTGAATAAGGAAATTCTTCACAAAACTAGGTCAAAGGACAACTTGTCTGCCTTACACAAGTTTTGTCTTTGTCATCTTATCACAGAAACAAAAATCAACCTACTCAGAATTCTCTATGGAAGATTCAGGGATGCCGTGGTTAATAGGTAGAAGCTTTCTGCTATACCTTATTGTCATCTCTTGTCCAAGATCTTCAAGTCACAACAGCGGTGGTGTTAGTTTTGGTAAGGAAACAATGTAACAAAATATAATCTAAACAATCAAATAAGAATGTGTAATTTTCAGTATAGCGAAGGCCCAACATCAGATGTAGGGTACTTTTCTTTGAAAAAGAATAAAAAAATTATTAACTCAATAAATAATATTAATAGACGATGACCGATAGTTTATATATATATATATATATATATATATATATATATAATTTTAAATATATTCTAATGATTAATTCATAATTTAAATTGATAGTAAATAAATTTAAATATATTCTAATAATTATTTTTAGATTGAAATAATTAAAAATATTAGAAAAACATTTTTTTTGGACACAATTAGAAAAATATATTGGGCAACACCACTTGTATTAGTTACACACCAATTAATTTATTTTATCTAAGTGATTCACAATTTCTTTCACTCACCAAATGGGAAATATATCACTCTCAAATTCTAGAACTATCATCTAATTCACCACTACTATTTGTCTAAAATACTCCATTGTGGAGTTGGAGGATCCATCCTCCGTTCTTTTCAACCATAGAACTATTAATATTATAAATGGACGGGCGAGATTCAAAATGGAGAAACCGGTTAAACACGGTTAATCAGGTAAGCTGGACAACGGGAAAACGGGAAAGCCGGTTTGTGTATTGCTTGCCCGGTGACCCACATGCGATGAGAGAGGGCAACTTTTTCCCAAGCCTTTCATCGACCCCCGTCCCTCCGTTGGCTCCGGCACCTTCTTCGAAGCTTCCATCCACGACATATGGGTCATGGTGCCCTACTCGTTTCGTCGCTCCGACCATAAAGTTAGGGCCTTTTTCGGCTGCGCCACCATCGTGTTTGGCTACCCATAGTTGAAGAGGCACGAAAGAGTTGAGGTTGATGAATTGGAAAGGACCCCTATAGCCATTGGTAAGCATTGATTTGTTATTGAATAGTTAAGAGTCGTGGAATTAGTTTTGTTGATGGTTATTGCCTCCATTTGTTGCTAGATATGCCACACTCAATCCATATGTGTTATGGATTATAGTATTTTAGGGATTTTAGACAAGGGTTTGGGAAAGGGTGCGATTCGTGGTATTCAAAGATAGAGTCAGGAATTTAGGATTTTTATGGCTTAATTGGGCGTAGTGGCTTCTTCATGTTCTTGCGTTTGGGGTCTTCAGAAATGGTAACTCTGTTTGCAGCCAAAACTACTTTTCCTAATTTTCCCAAAGCCTCCAGCCACATGTGATATTAATGAGTGCTTTTGTGATGAAATTTGTGCCTCCTTCGCCTCTACCAGGTTTCTAGTTTTTGTTAAGGTTCAATGTTTGTATTATTGGAATATTGAAGGATGCTTGGAGACTTGGAGTCCAGCACTGACAATTACCAAAGTGCTACTTGCAGCTAGATTGATAGTGGTAGTAGATGTTCTCGTTGTTCCACGATTTAAGTGAATGATACATATAACTAAATTATTTCAATATTTCTACTTTAAATATAACTTATACATAAAGTCATTATTCAGTTAATTATGTAAATATTTCACATTTGTAAATATAAATATAAATATAAACAAAATATATTAAAAAATCGTGAATACCCTGAGCTAGTTATTAATGTAATGTGAGATACTATATATGTATGTTAATGAAAACATATATGATTGTATGTTATATATATGGGTTAGGATCCGTTGACACCAGGTGTCAAACTTAACATTTACACCAAATCTTATCCGTTGATTTTAATTCAATTTAAGGGCTGAGATTAAGTCATTAAAAGAACACATGCCTGTCACGTGATTTCCTTTCTCTCTCAACCAGTTGTCTCGTCCCTGCTCTGGTGCCAAAGTGAAGCACCACCATTTTTTTTTCCTTGAATAACAGGGGAGAACCAGCAAACACAAAACATGTTTGAATAATTTAAAAACCAAGTTATGCATATAATTCAAATCTAGACCAAACGACTAAAATGCATAACCAAAGACAAATACCATTTTACTCATTTGCCGTACAAAGCGTCTTGAAACAGACTATGTGAGATTTATTTGAATATATGGCACTTATATACTGCATTATTGAAATTACGAGATTATTTCTATAATGGGATTTGGATATTTCATTCTAGCTCCATGACCATGTCATTTTTAAGAGATATACAGTTATACACAATGGGTGTGGGACCTTATGCAGGAAATGTGCAGCAGCAACGGTGTAGTGCGCTATTGTTGTATGGTGGCGGTCTGGTACGACTGTTTCTGGACACGTACAAGGTGGTGGCTGCGACGGCACAGTGGTGCCCGGCTATGGACGGCAAGTGCAGAGACGTGATGACTATTGTTGATTCTTCCCTGTTGTTCACGAAAGAAAGAGAGGCGGGGCTTCACTTTGGCACCAGAGTAGGGACAAGACAATTGGTTGAGAGAGAGAGAGAGAGGAAATCACGTGACAGACATGTGTTCTTTTAATGACGTAATCTCAGCCCTTAAATTGAATAAAATGAACGGATAAGATTTAGTGTAAGTGTTAAGTTTGACACCTGGTGTCAACGGATCCTAACTCTCTCTCTCTCTCTCTCTCTCTCTATATATATATATATATATATATATATATATTAAAATAAATGTATAATATAAAGAGTTTAATTGATATGCACTGTCAGTGTAAAGCTTTTACATTCCTCCGCCGCCGGCTCCGTCGTAGGTCCGGCGAGCTAGATCTACCTTGGAGGGATGTCCTTTCTTCTTCCTCCTCACGATCTGAGTCATATATCGTTGTTATAACCGAGTTACCCTCTCTAGAACCCTTTCGGCTTCTCTCACTTGCTTTGGCTCTTGGGGTTCCATTACTTTGGAGGGTTTCTCTGAATGATTATTTTCGAGGCTCAGCTCCATTGTTTCTGAACCATTCTTCCAATTTTTCATCTCTATTCCCATTCTCTGGATTCACAAATCTGAGGTGCCAGATCTGGAATTGTTGGCCATGACCTGTCGATCTACTGGCTGAGAGAGTAGCATGTTGAAGATGACCGAGTGATCGGCGATGTTGTTGACATTAACCTCCGCCTGACGGTGGGTGAACCTTGCCTCTGCCGTCAAAAAGGACTAGAAGAAATTTTGTGAAATTAAAATATAATCATAATTAATAATAATAATAATAATAATAATAATATAATAATAATAATAATAATAATAATGTGATATTCTAAACAGGTTTTAAGTTTTTTGAAAGGTGGTAAAATACTGTAACATATAGCTGCCCATGAGAGAAGACAGGTTGTGGAAGATAGACTCCAACATGTCTTAACGATTGACCTTGACTTTCATTGATTGTCATTGCAAAAGATACAATGACTGGAAACTGTTTGCGCTGGAATTTGAAAGGAATTCTACTATCAGATAGAGTCAAAGACAGCCGAGGAAAAAAAACATTCTGACCAGCATTTCTCCCCGAAATGACTTTTGCTTCCAAGACATAATTGCCCATTCGAGTTATTATTAGCCCCGTGCCATTACACAATCCCAAAGAGTGATCTATATTTCTTAAGAGCATAATGTGAACTCCAACATTAAGTATCAACTCATGGTTAGGAAGTCAGAAACAATTGATGGTATTCAACAACTCAGGAGTGTGAACATTATCAGGGGAATCAATGATTTGGTTTAAGGAGCAAGGTGTGTCAAAACTTAGATGAGTTTTCGATTCACCAGGATTGCATGCCAACATGTAATCATTTAACTTATCAACATTCTCATTTTTTGGTGTAAGTATCGCCCTATGTTGAAAATATGATGGATCGTTCATGTTTTATAGTAATGTCGGATAAGTGCTGTCAATTATAGAAGCAAGAGGGTCTCCGGAATTTGTTATTAGCATGTCATCAAGAACTTCAATAGTTCCATCACCAATTTTCAATATCCACTACGAGAAGTCCTTCAATTCCTAAACATTTGTGTTCCTACACCCAGATTGTAATCTCATGTGTTTGGTTACACAACAGATGGATTTTTTTGTTTAAAAAAAAACGTATAATTTTATTTGTAATTTCAAATTTAGTTATGAGCATATCAATTAGAAAGATTCTTTCAAAAAAAAAATTAGAAAGATGTAGCCTATGGTTTTTAAATTACAATTCTGTTTCAAAATTTTTAATTAATAATTTAATGTTTTAACTTATGGTTTTATTTAGAAACATGGGAATTAGAAAGAAGTCAATCCCAAATAGAAGAGATTTGTTGAACCTTTTAATATAAGAAGATATTAAAACAATTATAACATATTAAATTTGTCTATTAAATTATAGATTTAACCCCAGTGTGGAGGGAAAAATACCCCAACGAACATTCCTTTTAATATAATAAGATAAGATAAGATTATAAGTTAATTTTTTCTGGCTAATATTTATTAGTCACAAGAGTTTTAAGTCTAATCATAAAATGCTTATAATTAATTAATTGCCACTAAATAATTGTCACTAAAAACAATTTTTATTGTAGTGATGCCATTTACGACTTACCCAATAAATAATTTTCAAGTCGTACTATTTTAGTAATTTACGTAAGATATTACACTACACAGGTCAAAAAGCTGACAAATTGATATGGTCAATAGTTCGATCTGAAATTCTGAATCTATATTTCTTCTAAGTAAGAAACCGTAGATATGATGATATATTATTGGTGATTTGGTGATGCTACTGGTGTGCATCATTTTAATATTTATGGATCTTGGTTGATAATTTTTTTCTCGTATAAAAAGCACAGGTGCTCTTTCAGAAATAGTATAGCTGAAACTTGACACTAAAAACAAGAATTAAGGTTTAAATAAGTTTTTGGTCCCTACAAAATTTATCAATTTTGATTTTAGTCTCTGTATAATATATTTTTAGGATTTCGTTCCTGTAATTTCAATTTTTTTTTAAATAGTCTCTACCATCATATTTTTTCGTTAATTGCTGACGTGGCAAATGGAATGCCACGTCAGCCATGTTACATCATCCACATGATATTAAGTTTGTCACGTCAGCAGAGACTATTTCCAAAATAATTGAAAATAAAGGGACGAAATCCTAAGACAAAATTTATAGGGACTAAAACCAAAATTTGTGAACTTTTGAGGGACTAAAAACTTATTTAAACAAAAAAAAAAACTATTTCCAGTCATTTTTATACCATGTCGTACAGGGACAGGAAACTATCTCGATATCCCCGAATACTAGAAATTATACCAGAAAAATGAATTTGACAACTTTATCCTTGTGTCCCTAATCTATGATTTTTTTTCCTTCTATTTTCTGGCCAAACCTCATAGCAATCAAACTGGAATAAGAAATTATATCAAATCTCAGGACATGTATAGGAAACTACCTCGGTACCCACCAGTACTAGAAATTATATCAGAAGAATAAATTTTACAATTTTATCCCTATATCCCTAATGTATGATTTTTTCCCTTCTATTTTCTGGTAAAATCTTAGAGCAATCGGACAAGAATAAGAAATTACCTCGATACATCGAAGTACTAGAAATCATGACAGATGAAGAGATTTGTCAATTCCTATAGTCCTAACATATGATTTCTTTCTATTTTCTAGCCAAGTTTTGCCATGGTTAAAATTGTCAAATTCCTTCATCTGCTATGATTTTTAGTACAGAGATATCGAGCTAATTTCTTTTTCCTGTACGACTTGCTATGAAATTTGGCAAGAAAATAGAAACAAAATCATACATTATGGACCACATGGTTAAAATTGCTAAATTCCTTCATTTTGTATGATATATCTAGTACTGAAGGGTACCGGGGTAATTTCTTATTTTTGTCTGACTTGCTCCAAAATTTGGCTAGAAAATAGATATAAATCATACATTAGGGCCACAGGTTTCAAATTGACAAATCTCTTCATCTGGTATGATTTCTAGTAGTCAAGGGTATCAAGGTAATTTATTATTCCTGATTGATTGCTCTGAGATTTGGCTAGAAAATAGAATAAACAAAAAATTATACATTAGAGACACAAGGACAAAATTGTAAAATTCATTTTTTGGTATAATTTCTAGTATTTGGGGATATCAAGGTGGTTTCCTGTCTTTGTACGACCTGGTATGAAAAATTGCCGCAAAATAGTTTTTTTGTTTAAATAAGTTTTTAATCCATGCAAAGTTTTTTTTTTTTTTGGTTTTAGTCCCTATAAATTTTGTCTTAAGGTTTCGTCCCTATATTTTCAAAAATTTTGGAAATAGTTCCTGCTGACATAGCAAACTTAACGTCACGTGGATGACGTGACTGACATGACATTCCGTTTGCCACGTCAGCAATTAATGGAAAGAGATGACGATAAGGACTATTTCCAAAAAAAATGGAAAGTACAGGGACGAAATCCTAAGAAAAAATTGTGCAGGGACTAAAATAAAAATTGGTGATCTTTGTAGGGATAAAAACTCATTTAAACCAAGAATTAATATCCTCCTCTTGTCGTGAGATAGATGATTATCTGATACGACACTATTAAACTATCACTTAAGCTTGCTCAAATTTCGGATTGAGTTTTAATAAATCAGTCGAAGTTGTTGTCAGTAAGTTGGAAAAATAAGATTAGAAAAATCAAAGCATGTCTTTGTAAAAAAACTAAGAGCAACCGCATCCACGGTTCCTTAGCAGATTCCTTAAGCTAAGGAACCGTGTCTTAAAAAAATTTGCCATTGGAGGAGGCTGGCTTGGCAAGTTGGGTATTTTTAAAAGGAACGGTTCCATAGAAATATTATACACACAAATAATGGCAACTGCCAACCAAAAACAGAGGGAAACAAATTGAATGAAAATCAGAAGAAGAAGAAGAACATGAAATTCAACCACACATGATCTCAGAAAAAAAATAAAATTTGCAGCAACATTGACACCCAGAAATTAATATCAGTAAAATATAAAAAACATAAAAAAAATAGAGAACTTGAAAACCATGAGCCTTGCCCATCGCCGTTCTTGAACTGCCGTCGTCGGAAAGGAAGACCGTCGTCGTGCCGTCGGAAGCCGCCTTCTCCCTTGCCCAGTCGCTGTCCATGCACTATCAACCAAACCTAACACCAACTACCATGTGCAATAAGTTAATTTCTTTGTTTTCCACTCAATTGCCTAAAGCATATGAAACCATAAAGGCTAAACAGACGAGGAAGAATAGAAGCTAAAATTCAATTTAACACCTGAAAGTTCAAACACTGCCTTTGCAGCTTTTTGCTTGATTCAGTCTTCATTTCCACCTTTACCACCACTTTCTGTTGCAGGAAAAAATCAAAGATTGTTACATGATGCAAAGTTCTTGATTCAGGTTATAATGATTTTTAAAAAATCAGCTTTATGACAAATTTTCCAGTGTAACTTTAGATTATACAAAGATAACCCAATATAAGGATGAATAAGAAAATCAAACAAATAAGACAAATTTAAAATCAATAGGTAAAACAAATGGAAGAATATATGAAACTGGACAGATTGGTAAAGCATACAAAAGGACTTATCATGGATAAAATGTTATGGATAAAGGTGGGAGTGATTTGACTGCCAAATAAGTGTCAAAGCAGCTTCATCTTAAAGCTTGAAGCTGAATATCATTAGACACAACAGTGAATAAGTTATGGAGACTCAACAATGAATAACTCAGAATATAAAAGGAAATACGTAAAAGGCAATTATAAAAAAAAGTGCACAAATAAGTCATTACTCACTCAAATGAAGGCAAGATAATCCACAATCACATTAATGCAAAATTAACAAAGAAATCACCCATTTTTTACTTTATTTAACAAAGCTAAGTGTTAAAGTATCAAGTAAATGATTCTATCAGCTTTTAGTGTTGCATAACCATGGGAAGAGACCTATAATGATGCAAGTCATGGAACTAACATGAATCCCCAATTTTTTCGTAGAAACTCTTTAAAAACTGGCAACATTTGCCAACATCTCAGCGCTAGTTGTTCCAATAATTTGGAATTTCACAATAATCATTAAACCAAACTAAAAACAGGAACCAAAATTCAAATATCGATGAATATCTAAGTTTGATAGTCCTAATCAACACCAAAGCTTAGCAATGAAAGGTACTAATACCTTTTCGTCAAAAGAGACCTATGGTGGAGGAGGTAACCAATCATCATCATTGTCTTTAATCTCCACAGAGGGTACTTTCACATCAGCCCTCCCTTTATCAACCTAAGCCCCATAACAGCTCCAAAAATTCAGATGACAAAGGCAATCAATTGCCTTCAAATAAATGTAAGAAATAGCTAAAAACGAAGAAAAATGGCGAGGGAAAAAGGGAAAGAACCAATAAGAAGTACCCCTCACCAACTTCCTCTCCTCCCTCTCATCTAACCCCTCATTCTTCGACTCCTTTGGTTGCCTTCATCTCCGTCCAGTCAAATCCGCCGCAAGGAATCGAAGCCGCCGCCGCGACCTTTACTCCTTATCTTCCTCTCCATCGCCGTCGTTCAAGCTCGTTGTTGGTTCCCCTCACTGAGTGGTCGTCGTCTTTGTCGAGAGAGAAGAAAGGCAAAAGAATGGAATTTGTCCTTGTATGCGTGTGGAAGAAGCTGGTTGTCCATGGTTGCTTGTGAAATTGATCCAACCAAATAACAAAATAAAAAAAAAACAAAATATTAAAAAAGTAATTAAAACTGCCATGTCAGATGTACAGTGTTTTTTGGTCTTTAATCTTATTACTATATAGATATAGATTTGAGCATATAAGTACATATCAGATTTCTATTTCCTCTTATATTCAATAAATTATTATGAATTTCTGCACCAAATATTTGTGAAAAAGTTCAACTTCAATCAAACTAACCATGCTTCCATGATGAACTTTGGCCATATGTATTTATTTATCTTCATGGAATGGTTATATGGCAAAACTGGACCTGTTCACACAAAAAAGACTCATTTCACAGCAATATACTCCAAAGGTATATATGAGTACAAAATGGAAAAAGAACATGCAATAATATATAACAACACATGTAGAATATACTATATTTAAATGAGATAGGTTCCAAAGAAAAACACTGTAAATTTATCGCTCCAATAAGTAGCCCAATAACTTTTCGCCAACAAAGGAGTTTCACTTAATAATAAGAGAAGGACATATATAACTAAACTCATAAACAAAGACATATTATGGATTTAACAATAATACAATCAACATACCTATAAGATAGTTAGATTCCCCATCAGTTCAAGAGACATCGTCAAATGGTACCAAGTCCAGTACATTTAGTGGAAATCAAAACAAAATCAATCTTGTACACAACATTCAGACAAAAACTACCATTTGATCTAAACAGGAATGATCAAACTAACCTCATGTTAAACAAATTCAAGTAACATATTAAGCTTGCCTTAACTCCAGTCCCTTGAGATGCAGAACATGCCAATTTAGCATTAGCTGTCAACACATACAGTGCCTCCTTAACATCATGCACATCAATACATTCAATCTCATCAGGTTAAATAGTCCAAACCTTTACATAAGAAGTATTATTCAATGACTCATTCAATACTATAATTATGCTAGAGGGTCAACAACAAGATGCAGAAAGTAATTTGGGAAGTTAATAGGAAGGTAAGTTAGGAAGTATTAATAAGAAGTTAGTAGCACCACTCATCTATTTGGGAAGTCAACATGAAGGTAAGCAGTTTAGCATAAGAATGCACACTTTTTGCTATGTGAAGCGTACTTATTTCTCTTTGTTTATTCCAGTAAACTTGGTAGCAAATCTAGTGTGGGAAAATGCCCTTTATTCCATGCCGAGGGAAAGGGTTGTGGTTTTTTTGTTGTCGTTAATCCCACATGATAGTGCAGACTTTAACTACATATTAACTTAGCTTGGCAATTCATAAATAAATCTCCCATGAAAGATGTAAATATATCAAATATGAAAGTCACTCATCACCTCAAATCTTAGAAGCATTAATTCGTATGCACAATAAAATATTGGTTAACCAAGTATCAAACCAATTTTATTGTAAAATAGCAAGATAGTTTATCCGAATAGTTTTGTCTAAGGAGCCACAACAATGTCTTTCACCTGAAGAACAGAGAGATATTACAGCTATTGTGTGCTAATGAGTTTCAGGTCTTGGTAATATATAAAATTAGAACAAAATAAACATTACTTCTTCCTTCATGTTCCTTTTTTGTATTACCATCAAACATTGAGCCAAAAAAAAAAAATCAAAAAAGAGTTTCTATATAATCTATATCAATTTCCTCTTTGTTCCATAGCTAAGAAATGGAAATATCAAATAAAAAAGAGCCAAAAATAGAAGAAATGGGAAATTGGAGGGAAGTAGGAAAATTACCACTGCATCTTTGATAAATCTACTCAAACAAAGCTGCAAACTCTAACATTTCCAAGATGCAAACTGCTCATATGCCTATCTATGTTACATGGGTCAAGTAAAAAACATGAGTAATGATAAATGAACACATTTTCGGGACATCAAGTATAGACACCATATGGTGGTGGGTTGTTTTCAAGTGCTAAATACATGTGATGAGAGAGAAAAAAATAATAAACAAGTGTAAATACGTACATATATAAATGAACACACTTTGGGTGCCCAACATCGTATATATGTACGTATTTACACTTGTTTATTATTATTTTTCTCTCTTATCACATGTATTTAGCACTTGAAAACAACCCACCCCCATATGGTGTCTATACTTGATGTCCCAAAAATGTGTTCATTTATCATTACTCTTCCTTTAATGAATTCAGTCACCCATTGGATCCTTGGTACTGACGAATGCTAAAAAAACGAATATCACTAATAAAAGTATTCACCATTAAAAAATTCTGAACCACAACCTAACCCCTTTGAAGAAATTTTCTAAGACCTACCACAAAATATTTTTAGCCACAAACAACTCACAATAAAACCTCATTTTCATATCTGAACAAATGATATAAAATCAAGGAGAAGTCTAATAACGTACCAAGCTGGGAGAGTGGATTTTCCATGATCAAATTACTTCCCAATGTGTCAGCAATCTCACGATGCCCTTGAACAAAATCAAGGAGTTAAAAAAGAAGGTAGAAAAGTGATTAAAAGGGAGGCATTCAAGTATGAAAAAGGAATCTGAGATAAGTATGAATACCTTTCAACTGATTTAATGTGAAGTTCATGCTTAAAGTGATCGATGACCTCCTCCACCTCTCCCTCCTCCATCGATGGCCTCCGCCTCGGCCTCCACCGCCGTCGCCGCCGCTCAAGCTCTTCATTGGTTCTCCTCGGAAAATGGTGGTCGTCGTTCTTGATCGGAAGAGGTGAAAGGGAGCATTCCTTGGTGCTAGTCAAGGGTGGCAAATGGATGGATCGGATGGATTTTGATTCAGATTGCAATGAATCGGATCAAAATAATCCATCAATCCATTTCGATCCATTAAAAATATATTAAAAAAATCCGATCTATCCATGATCCGTTTAATAAAAAACCATTCAAACCATCCATTAGTCATTTTTATATGGATGGGTTGGATCCATCCATTTAAAAATATTTTTTACACCAAAATTTTATTTTAACAATTTTTATATACTAAATATTTTATCTACTTTACTAACAAATTATTAAATATTTTTTCTTTCTCTAGAATTTTTAGGATATTAAGTAAATACATGAATTTTAGACCAAGCCACCTTAAGAAGAAATTAGCAAATTTTAGGCTCACTAACAGCATAGTACGTCAACTGGTAGTAGTAATCTCTCATTCAAGCAAATATAAAAGGTAGAATTTAAAAAAAATAAAAAGTGAATAGAAAAAGAAGGAAAGAAATAGATGAAATATTTGAAGTTACGGATCTAACGTGGTTGAGTTTGCTTTGTAAAATATGGGAAGTAATGAAAATGTATTGACCATGACCGAAATCATTATTACATTCACAATAAATCAAAGAAACACAAACTTTATATGTGAAGATCTTAGTTTGACCTCTCCTATGCTTTTTGAACCGAAACTTTAGGGAATTAAACAAAACTGTTGGTAGGAACTAGGAAGAAAGAAGAAAGGAATACCTTGGGCTGTGATTCGTGAAAACCGTTTCAGTTTGGACCAAAAAAAAAAATTTGAATGGATCATAAATGATCCATTTTCTTTTTTTGTTTGATCCAATGGATTAAAAAATATATCGGATGGATCATTAACCATCCATTAATAAAAACAATCCAACTCATCCAATCCATTTAGTATTTTTTATTATTATTGGATGGATTTTACTATGGATAGATCGGATGGATAATTAGTCTGCGGTTCCTTTTGCCCGGCCTAGTAGTGCTAGTCATCCTTGGTGAGAGAGAAGAAAGGTAAAGAAAAATTGGAACTCGTCAGGTTGCGTGTGAAAAATGCCGACGACCCGGGTTGCGTGTGACGAGAGAATGGATGTGCAAGCGAAAAGACAAGAAGATCAATTAATTAATAATAAAAAAATAAGAAACAAAAAATCATTAAAAAATGATTAAGGGGATGTATTGGATTGAGATTTCATAAGATTTTAATGGATTTTTTTTTATGATAAAAGAATCATATGGTATTCAATCAAGACTTTTATATAATATAAATAAGTCATGTGGTATTCAATCAGGATTATTATGATTTTATTTTTAAGGATTCCAAATCCACTGGTATTTAATCAAGATTTTTTATAAGTTACCGAAAATCTTCTGGTATTCAAAAGTTTGCCGATTTCAGTGGATTCTTTTCTATAATGGATTTTGAGTGACTTTTTAATAAAAAATATAAATAGCAAACTTATTCCAAAATCCCACCCAAAACCCCGAGACTTTTTATTCCTTAATTTCTTCTCTCCTAGACTTTCTTCCCTCAGTCGTTCACTGTTCTTCGAAGGTACGTTCTTGCAATTGCCTGTGCAACTCTTTTCTATCAATTTTTTGCTTTGCTTTGCAATTGCCTGTGTATCAACTCTTTGCTTTGTTTTCAATATAACATGCACCGTATATTGCATGTTAGTAATAAATTTTTTTTTGACAAATAGTAATATATCATGAATGGGACTGTATATGCGATTCTTTTGTTACACATATTTTATGCTTTCATATTGATTTCATCATTTCATGAATGAATGATTTGAAGCCTTGAAGGCGCTGTGCCTCTGCAGGCGCATATATATATATAAATAGTAGAATCCAATTTGTATTTTTTTCTGGAATACTCGTTCCAATTTGTAATTTGCTGATTGGTATGATAGGTATTCTTGTTAAATAAGTAACAAATCTTTTATACATATAGTAATAATTCAAATGGTGGATTCAAAACAAGGAAATAATAAAAAAAAGGTAAAGAAAATTATGAATCAACCATGGAGGATGGCGTTCTGATGAATTTCTAATTGAACTAATAGATGAATATTCATCTTTAGTATTACTGGCTAATGAAGACAGTAATTTTGAACCTATTGTTTAAACCCAAGAGCAGAAACGGGAAGATGCTAACGCGTGGTGGGCTAGCATAACTTTAGATATGTAGAGAAATGTTAATTAGGAGGACATGAAGCTATATCGAATGAGCTTTTAAAAGATTAAAAAATTTATATTGGACTTATAATTTCCATTCAAATCTTATAAATCCATATAGTCCATTCAAATCTTATAAAATCTTACAAAAAGTCTTTATATCAATCATTTAAAATCCAAACATTAGAATCCTAATTATAACAATCTTTTAAAAAAAGTCTTAAAAGTCATTACATTTCAATATAATCTTTTAAAATCCACAAGACTTTTTAAGGCTAAAACAATCCTTTAAAATCCCAATCCAATTCATCCCGGTAAAGTTCCCTAATTTAAGGTTAAAAACCTCCATGTCAGACTCGAGGCCCAAAAGGGCCACCTCCTCAAATAGAAATAGAAAATCCTAAAAACATAGTTCCTCTTTGGCTCTTTCCTTCAGCGCCGTTTCGTTTCTGCTTCTTTTACTTTCAATATTTCTTCTCTGGAAACTCGGAAGCAAGCGAAGGTGTTAGGCGACGTTTCTACATCCTCTACTTGTTGTGTCATTTCTGCAATTTGCAAAGGTTCATTCTGCTTCATCGGCGCGGTGGTGTGCGGACGGCAAGGAGAGGTAGAGCTCGCGGTGCCTTGGGGTGCTCGGATCTGACCGTATTGCTTCTTCTCTGTTCTATATATATATATATATATATATATATATAAGCACGCGACCCGGTTTTTTTCAGCTATTAGGTTACTTGCATTTTTATTCTTTCCTTCCCAATTAAATTTCCTTACCTTCAACAAACCATTTTTGTCCTCTTACTGTATTCATCTTCCATTAATCTTCTCTCATTCTCTGCACATATACTTGTGTTATTCAGATGGAACAGATGAAGGAATTCAATGACCTCGTGACTTCTCTGTCACCTCCATGTAAGCATGAAACAGTAAATGGAGCCATGTTAGCATTGAATCTTGTTTTTTCCTCTCACCAAACAAGACGCATGGGTAACCTCCTTCTTCATCATTTATTAATATCATAACACTCTTTTTCTTTCTTCTTGTGTTTATTACTTAATATCTTTATAATTTTTTCAGAATTAAAACACACAGATAATTCCACTTACGACTTGGTGGATCAGTATTTCACAGAGCAGAATTTTGATGCGCCGCCTGGGCAGAATTTTGATGCACCGCATGATGCGCCGCCCGAGCAGAACATAGGAGTGCCGCTACGAAGAAATTGTGTTACATGGTATATGCTTTAGAATTTCAATTTTTCTCATGTTTGGGAGTTTATTACAACTACATCATCTTAAAAAACAAAGCCAGCAGCAAACTACTATTAAGACAAAAGCTGAATCCCAGAACTGGATAAGTTTCAAATGGCTAACTTTCAATCCACTTCATCCTCCAAATTTGGTTTTGAGGGCATATTTTGTTAGGTAATCAGCTGATTGAGCTTGTTCCACTGCCACAAAGAAAGTATCATCACCAAAAAACCCACAGTTCATTAAATTAAATGAATCACTAAAATAGAAATGTGAAAGACCTACCCAATTCTACGTTACTTTCAGATGCCGTCAGTACAAGATTAATGCCCTTTAAAACTCTCAGTCGACAATTTTCATTGCCTATGATTTCTAGATAGAGGCTCAAGCGAATATTATTGGATTCCTAGGAAAGAAAAAAAGAAAAAAAATAAGTAACAATTAACCAAGAGAGTGATGGAAAGAGAATCAAACCAATCTTATTAATTACCTCTTCTTTTAATGCTTCGAAAATGAGATCCTCGGGTGTTTGCATTATCATTCGAAGATGGGAATGCTCATCAAGCAATATATACTTAGCACCGATATCATAATTCTTGTATATCCAGGTATGGTAGGTCTTCTCAGATAGACCTAACTCACGGTGGAGCCATCCTATAAAACCTTCCAAACTAAGGGATAGTATTTCATCATGCAACCTATCAAACACTTTCACTTGAAAACGATGCACCTCGCCAGTCCCACGAATAGTTATATAAAAAGTCAACAATTGATCCAATGAGGTAGGATTATCAGCTGCTCTTGCCCCAATAGCACCATCGGCGGTAGGAGATTCAGCTGCTCTTGCCCCAGTAGCACCACTGGTAGTAGGAGATTCAGCTGCCCCAATAGCACCACCGGCGGTAGGAGATTCAGCTGCACTTGCCCCAATAGCACCATCGGCGGAAGCGGAAGGAGATTCAGCTGCTCTTGCCCCAATTTCCTCGATTCTCTCGACAACATCACCGGCTAGGGCACGAGATTCAATCGGAGATACAGCTCTTACCCCGATGATGTCAATCTGTCTTGGTCTTGCTACTGTCTTGGCAGGGACAGACACCTTGTTAGCGGTTGTTAGATATAGCTGCAGTCTGTTCGGTGCTTTCCGAACTCTTTGACTTCCACGTAACGGCTCTCCTATGTGGTCATCACCACCGGCGGTAGGAGATTCAGCTGCTCTTGCCCCAATAGCACCACCGACGGTAGGAGATTCAGCTGCTCTTGCTCCAATACAGATTATTGGAGCAAGTGCAGCTGAATCTCCTACCGCTGGTGGTGCTATTGAGGCAAGTGCAACTGAATCTCCTACCGCCGGTGGTGCTAATGGGCCAAATGCAGCTGAATCTCTTACTGCCAGTGGTGCTATTGCTCTTGAATCTCCTACCGCCGGTGGTGCTATTGGGGCAAGTGCAACTGAATCTCCTACTGCCGGTGGTGCTATTGGGCCAAGTGCAACTGAATCTCCTACTGCTGGTGGTGCTATTGCTCTTGAATCTCTTACCACCAGTGGTGCTATTGGGGCAAGTGCAGCTGAATCTCCTACCGTCGATGGTGCTATTGGGGCAAGAGCAGCTGAATCTCCTACTGCCCGTGGTGCTATTGCTCTTGAATCTCCTACCGCCGGTGGTGCTATTGGGGCAAGTGCAGCTGAATCTCTTACCGCCGGTGGTGCTATTGGGGCAAGAGCAGCTGAATCTCCTACCGCCGGTGGTGATGACCACATAGGAGAGCCGTTATGTAGAAATCAAAGAGTTCGGAAAGTACCGAACAGACTGCAGCTATCTCTAACAACCGCTAACAAGGTGTCTGTCCCTGCCAAGACAGTAGCAAGACCAAGACAGATTGACATCACCGGGGCAAGAGCTGTATCTCCGACTGAATCTCGTGCCCTAGCAGGTGATGTTGTCTAGATAATCGAGGAAATTGGGCAAGAGCAGCTGAATCTCCTTCCGTTTCTGCCGGTGGTGCTATTGGGGCAAGTGCAGCCGAATCTCCTACCGCCGGTGGTGCTATTGGGGCAGCTGAATCTCCTACTGCCAGTGGTGCTATTGGGGCAAGAGCAGCTGAATCTCCTACCGCCGGTGGTGCTATTGGGGCACGAGCAGCTGATAATTCTACCTCATCGGATCAGTTGTTGACTTTTTATATAACTATTCGTGGCACTGGCGAGGTGCATCGTTTTCAAGTAAAAGTGTTTGATAGGTTGCATGATGAAATACTATCCCTTAGTTTGGAAGGTTTTATAGGATGGCTCCACCGTGAGTTAGGTCTATCTGAGAAGACCTACCGTACCTGGATATACAAGAATTATGAAATCGGTGCTTAGTATATATTGCTTGATGAGCATTCCCATCTTCGAATGATAATGCAAACACCCGAGGATCTCATTTTTGAAGCATTAAAAGAAGAGGTAATTAATAAGATTGGTTTGAATCTCTTTCCATCACTCCCTTGGTTAATTGTTACTTATTTTTTTTCTTTTTTCCTTTCCTAGGAATCCAATAATACTCGCTTGAGCCTTTATCCAGAAACTATAGGCAATGAAAATTGTCGACTGAGAGTTTTAAAGGGCATTAATCCTGTACTGACGGCATCTGAAAGTAACGTAGAATTGGGTAGGTCTTTCACATTTCTATTTTAGTGATTCATTTAATTTAATGAACTGTGGGTTTTTTTGGTGATGATACTTTCTTTGTGGCAGTGGAACAAGCTCAATCAGCTGATTACCTAACAAAATATGCCCTCAAAACCAAATTTGGAGGATGAAGTGGATTGAAGGTTAGCCATTTGAAACTTATCCAGTTCTGGGATTTAGCTTATGTCTTAATAGTAGTCTGCTGCTGGCTTTGTTTTTTAAGATGATGTAGTTGTAATGATCTCCCGAACATGAGAAAAATTGAAATTCTAAAGCATATACCATATAACACAATTTCTATGAAGTTGCATATGTAGATTTTAGGATCCCCCAGCCCCCCCACCTCATGAGAGTGATACCTAAATTATGATTCTCTGATTTTGGAGGTATGTTATGTCCTCTGCCCTTTTTTATGGAAGATGCATTGCCTTTGGTTCCAAAGCCATTCACATTTTAGATCGGGCTACTTCAATTTTTTTGAACTGCTATTGATACTTGATTGCTTCCTTGTGTGCTAAAAGTAGAAAAGTTTGGTGTGAGCTGTCTATTTTTATATTTTAAATTAAGCTGGACCTATTGAGGTGTGGCATTTGAGTCTCTTATGTCATCCTTTCTCTTTTTGTTAATCCTTGTAAATCATATTTTATTAGTTGAATAATAGTCTAATATGTTCTTCATATAATTTTTTTTTTTGTTTTCGTTTTTAAACTTCTACCATGACCTTTCGTCCCTTATGTTTTTGGTTATCTTGAAAATCATTTTTGTTAACTTTTTTGTGTTTAAGGTACAAGCTTCTCTTGTTTTCTCATCGAAATTAATCATGAGTGAGTGAAATAAATGATATTTGGGTCGGACCTGATGTATAACATTGAAGATGCATGAACCCATAATTCTGTGCAATATACTTATCATGACACTGAGGTGAGGGTTTTTGCATTCCTATCAAAATTAAAATGACTTGTTAATTATATAAACTCCTCTGCTTAGCCATATGTGGCATGATCATTATTTTAACCCAGTTGGGTTTGTTGTTCTCAGTTTGAATTTTTTTTGTTTGTACTTGTATTATATATATATATATATATATATATATATATGAAATCCCTCGTCACCCCCTTCAAAAAAATACAACAGAATGGAATGTTGGGGACCTCTCTAGGATGCTATGGAGGTAAATTTAGAAAACGTTTGAACAAGCATTGATTTGGATTAGTAATTTTACTTGTTTGCTTATATTGCTCCCTCCACGAACTGAGTTTTCAGTTTCACAGAGAGTTTTCTGTTTCAGTTCTTGCTAAGACTCTCGGCAAACTATGTTAGGCGAACCTCTTTTTGGATATTTGCACTTGTTTTGGTTAGCCTCTGTTAAATTTTTTGTTGATAATACTCCTTTGGGTTCTTGATTGGTCTTCTATTTCTCTTCTTCCTTATGATCTTTTTTCTTTTTGGTTACAACTCCCATGTGATCTCTATTGCCTTGCAAAACCATACAAGAATTAACAGGCCTCAGGTTAGTCTTCTAAATGTTGCATTACCCCACTCTCATCTGATGCCACATCAATTAGCACATGAAAGTCATAAATCCTGATCGTTGTTCCTGTTATGTGTAGCTCAAACATTTTTGGTAGATAAGGATTTTGTTAGGTATTGAGTCTTTATTACCCTTTTCACTCTAAACAAAAGTAATATTCTCTCCATGCACAGTTTATTTGCATTGTTAATATATTGAGCCTTTATGGCATTTTCTGCGAGGTTTGTTCAATTGGTTTTCTTCTTCTTCTTTTGTTTTTGCCTAGACCGTCTGAGATATGTACCCTTCACTTTCTGTGATAAGTTAAACAAGCAATATGCAAAGATACTGGCAGGCTCTATACAATTGCAATGGAGTTTGAGTGGGGAGTTTCCTTGTTAAAAGTGCAGTGAGGAGTTTTGGAGGATCCTATTTATTGAAGTGGTTTGAGGGTCTGACACAAGAAAATTACATATGGTGATGCTGAGCTTATATACTTTGCTGCAATATGGTCTTCAGAAAGAGTTTTTGTGGATCAAAGTTGGTGGTTAATATGTAGACTGGTTTTATCTTCGTAGAGTCGGTTAGGGTTACATTCTGGTTTCTATCCTTGGAGGTTTCAGGTTATTTGGAAAGAACAAGTGTAGGTGTTTCAGTTTTCAGGGCAGATTTTAGGTAATGTTTTTTTGTGGTTGGACTCAAGTTAGTTATTCAACCTTGTAGTTTGTCTTGTGAACTATAGGTTGAACATTTACCTTGCTTTTCCTAAGCACTCTTGTTTTTTTTGTATATGGGTTTGAGTACCTCTATTACTCTTACCAATATACTTTGCTTATCTAAAAAAGATGAACTATTTTCTTTATGCCCATTTTTTTTATTTTTTGTAGTCTCTTTTTGGAAGATATCTTATCCTCTGCTCTTCTAATCTTCTCTTTCTCTTCTCTAATAAAATGCCTTTTTATTTAACAGGAAAAAAATGCAATGTAAAATCCATTATATTCACTTCATTTAACAGTTTATGCTTTTAAGTTATGTGGTTCACAGCCAAAGCAAGGAAGTGAAAAATATTTTTTTTAATCAAGAAACCTTAGTCTGCAGATTTGAAGATTGAAGAGGTAGTTGTCTGCAGATTTGAAGATTGAAGAGGTAGATATGACAGTAGATAAACCAAAGAATGGAGGAAGGTTGTCAGAGAGAAGTTAGGAGGCCAATGGACATGATTAAGAAATTATAGTTGTCTGTGTGACACCCTTCTACCCAGCATGTTATAAGGCAATTAATATAAAACAAATAATAAGGAAAACATGCATTTAACTGAATTAAATGAAAACAGTTGTCCATGGGTAGAAAAGTCCCACATGAACTCGTTTACAACGCGAAAAAGTAAAGAAAGAGTTTTAAACAAATAAAAACATAACTAAATAAATAACCCAACCCCGATGTCACAATTCGAGCTGGTATAACCGTTCCGGAAATAAATCCTCGGAATACAACTGAAAACAACTAACTAAACTAAAACAACCCTACTATGAGTGGCGGCTCTTCAGAGTCACTCCTCTCCGGGCTGCTCGTCATCCTCTGCAAATGCCAATCAGGCCAAACACAAACAATACAGGGAGTAAGATTCATGTAATCATATAAACAGCAGAGGATAGTATGCAAGGTAAACATACACATAAGCATACATCAACATCCATCAGTAACATAACAACCAAGTATGCTATGCTATGCAATGCATCAACTACTCCGCTACTCCAACTATGCATGTGGATCCAAACTAACTCAGGATGAACGACTTTGGAGTTACATATCCGTATTGGCCATGAAAGCACCAACACCGGCAGTTCACCAAACCTTGGGTGAACCCCATGGATAGCCAACGCATCAAACCGTGGATGTCTCATCACGGGGGGCCTCGGTCACCAAACCTTGGGTGACCTACCGTGGATGGCCAGATCACCGTACTCTCGGGTGATCTCCCCTTTGTCGAACCTCCCCCATCAACTACTCCAATGCTTTATGCAAATGGCACAACAACAAACAATCTCAACCACCTCCTTGCTTGGGCCATGAAGCTCCCAAGACTTTCAACATCAAACTCAACGTAACCTTAGACCCAAACCGTGGGGTCAAGGCTCCCTTGGCCAAATAAGCACCAAGGTTCAACTCAACGTGCTTGGGTCTATAAGCACCCAAGACTTCAACTTATCAACGTGCGGTAACCCAACGGATACCGACTTAACATTTGATTATCTAATTATCTTATATAATTAATAACCAAGTTGTCTAATCTTTATCTTTGATTATTTATTGTAACTTATCATCATAGGGGAATGGGGTTAAAAACCCCTTAAGTCCTTTAATTGCATTACTGTCCAGGGGGTCAGCACGGTCGTGCTTAGACCCTAGCACGGTCGTGCTTGGACACGTGAGGGCGTGCTGCCCTTTTAAGTGAAGCACGGTCGTGCTTCACATTCAGCACGATCGTGCTCAGCAGCACGATCGTGCTGTTCAACCTGCTTGGCCGTGCTGAGCAGCGCGGCCATTTTCCAGAATTTGAGTGGGAGCACGGTCGTGCTCCCTGTTCAGCACGGTCGTGCTCAATGCACGATTGCACCGTTCTGGGCAGGGACAGAAGCCAAGTTCTAACTACATTATTTAGGGATTAAACCCCTAATCTTAGTGCGTTTATTATGCCTAAATATTCCGTTAAACAGTGTTGTCAACATGCACTCATCATAACAGCAACCACAATAACACCCAACCATTCAACAATATTATGTCAATAACAACATGGCATCATATCTATAGACAACCATCATGCGCAAGGCATATAACAATCAGAACATATTGTCATAGACTAACACTACATTATCACAGACAATATAATAGCACCGGGGTCATAGGGAACCCCGTTACCTTACACTACCCACTGCCTAATGAAAACAATCCCACTTCTCCCCATACCTGGATTGAAGGTAGCTCTATCAACCAACGTGTGCTCCTAACTGCAACCGGTTCTTTCCCAACGGCTTAACCCAAAGAACCTTAAACAAAAGAACACAACCAGATTAGTTCCCTACTCAAAATAAAGAAGGAAACCACAAGGGGAAGGGAAACCATTACCTCTAGACCAAGGTAGAACCACTAATCTCCCTAAACTGCTTCCAAAACTCCACTACGGCGATGAACGAAGGAGAAACGGCGCAAGAAGGAGTTCTGGCCGCAGCTGCACCAAAAACAGGGTTTCACGTCAAACCCTCGGGTCTGTTTACGTATATAACGTTCGGACCTGAGCACGGTCGTGCTTACCATTCAGCACGGTCGTGCTCCACTTAACGTCAGCGAGACGCGGTCCACGCATTGAGCACGGGCGTGCTTACTATTGAGCACGGTCGTGCTCAACTTAAAATCAGAAACACGCTTCTGACTTTAAGCACGGCTTGCTGGCTGATGAGCACGAGCGTGCTCATGTACCAGAAAGGGACTTTTAGGCTAAAATCCCACTTAGCCCTTAACCAACAAATTAAAATAAATAAACTAGCTTGAGAAAACATTTTTAAGAAAAACAGGGTGTTACAATTCCACCCCCCTTATAAAAATTTCGTCCTCGAAATTTCTACGTACCTCAAACGAAAAGATGCGGATACGCCTCCATCATCTGACTCTCGAGCTCCCAGGTAGCGCTTTCCTCAGTTGCCCCGCTCCAAACTACTTTAACCAAAGGAATCTCCTTGCCTCTTAGCTGCTTCACCCTCCTATCTTCGACTCGAAGGGGTAAATCCTCGAATGTCAAGTTCTCTTTTAACTGTATTGTATCGGGAACTATCACGTGACTAGGGTCATGAATGTACTTCCTGAGTTGAGACACATGAAAAACGTTGTGGAGATTTGACAAGAACGGGGGTAAGGCTACTTGGTAGGCGACTTCGCCGACTCTTTTAAGGATTTGGTAAGGACCAATGAACCTCGGAGTAAGTTTCCTCGCCTTCATCACTCTACCAACCCTAGTCGTCGGGGTAACTCTCAAGAATACATGATCGCCTTCCTGGAATTCGAGCGCCTTCCTCCTTTTATCATGGTAGCTCTTCTGCCTACTCTGTGCAACTCTCATCTTTTCCTGAACTAACCTGATCTTTTCTGTTGTTTCCTGGACTATCTCTGGCCCTAGCACCACACTATCACTAGGTTCACTCCAACACAAGGGTGTCCTACATCTCCTCCCATACAGAGCTTTATAAGGTGCCATCCCAATGCTGGAATGGAAACTGTTGTTGTAGGTGAACTCTATTAGGGGCAAAAACTTGTCCCAACTTCCAGACTGTTCTAACACACAAGCCCTCAACAAGTCCTCTAAGGACTGGATGGTCCGCTCAGACTGCCCATCAGTCTGTGGGTGGTAAGCCGAACTAAGCCTAAGCTTTGTCCCTAAAGCCTCTTGCAAACTATTCCAAAACCTAGAGGTAAACCTCGGGTCTATATCTGAAACTATGCTAGAGGGTACACCATGAAGCCTAACTATCTCTTTGATGTACAGCTTAGCTAACTTCTCCAATGGATACTCCATATTCATCGGAATTTAATGGGCAGACTTAGTCAGTCTATCCACAACAACCCATATAGCCTCAAAACCAGCTGGAGTCCTAGGGAGTCCAGACACAAAATCCATGGAGATGCTATCCCATTTCCACTCTGGGATACTCAAAGGTTGCAACTTACCTGAAGGCCTTTGATGCTCTATCTTAGCCTTTTGACAAATTAGGCATGCATACATGAACTCAGCTACATCCTTTTTCATCCTAGGCCACCAAAACATCCTCTTAAGGTCCTGATACATCTTAGTGGCACCTGGGTGCACACTCAATCCACTCCTATGACCTTCTTCTAAGATCAACTTCCTAAGCTCAGGAACATCAGGCACACAAACTCTATCCTTAAACCTCAAGGTGCCATCACTGCCATCCTTAAAACTTAGGTCTCTACCCTGAGCGAGCAAATCTCGCTGGTCTAAGAGAAACTTGTCTAACTTCTGACCCTCTCTAATCTCATCCATCAAACTGTTGGTAACCTTCAAGGTACCAAGCCTAATACTCTTAGGGGTAAACTCACAAGCTAGACTAAGGTCTCTAAACTCTTCAATCAAATCCATCTCCCTAACCATCAAAGCGGAGACATGAAGGGTTTTCCTACTCAAGGCATCGGCCACCACATTGGCCTTTCCTGGGTGATAGGTCAGCTCGAAGTCATAATCCTTTAAAAACTCCATCCACCTACGCTGCCTCATATTCAACTCCTTTTGATCAAAGAGATACTTCAAACTCTTATGATCGCTAAAGACCTCAAACCTCGCTCCATACAGGTAATGCCTCTAGATCTTTAAGGCAAATACCACAGCTCCTAACTCTAGGTCATGGGTAGGGTAGTTCTTCTCATGGGTTTTCAACTGCCTAGAAGCATAAGCAACTACCTTACCATTCTGCATCAGCACACCACCTAACCCTTGCTTAGAAGCATCGCAGTAAACTACGAAGGGTTCACTAGGATCTGGCAAAACTAACACTGGTGCTGACGTCAACCTATTCTTAAGGGTTTGGAAACTCTCTTCACACTTAGAGTCCCACACAAACAACTGTCCCTTCTTGGTGAGACGGGTTAAGGGTAAAGTTATCTTAGAGAAACCTTCTATGAACCGCCTATAGTACCCGGCTAACCCCAAGAAACTCCTAATCTCGGTTACAGACTTTGGCGCTTCCCACTGGAGCACCGTCTCTACCTTAGCTGGGTCCACTGCTATGCCACCCTTAGAGATGACATGTCCTAAGAAGCTCACTTCCTCTAACCAGAACTCACACTTAGACAACTTAGCATACAACTGCTTCTCCTTAAGGGTCTGCAAGACAACCCTCAGGTGTTCCTCGTGTTCCTCCTTACTCTTGGAGTACACTAAGATGTCATCTATAAACACTACCACAAACTTATCCAAGTAAGGGTGAAAGGTCTTGTTCATGTAGTCCATGAAGACCACAGGAGCATTGGTCACTCCGAAGGGCATAACCAAATACTCATAGTGACCATATCGCGTCCTAAACGCTGTCTTCGGGATGTCCTCAGACTTAACCCGAATCTGATGGTACCCTGATCTCAAATCTATCTTCGAAAAGACGCGCAAGCGCCCATCAACTGGTCCATAAGATCATCAATCCTAGGGAGGGGATACCGATTCTTTATGGTCACCTTGTTGAGCTGTCGAAAGTCGACACACAACCTCATACTACCATCCTTCTTCTTCACCAACAACACAGGTGCTCCCCACGGAGACACACTCGGCCTAATGAACTGCTTCTTCATCAGGTCCTCCAACTGTTCTTTCAACTTAGCTAGCTCTAGAGGAGACATTCTATAGGGTGCTATGGAGATTGGCCCGGTGCCAGGCACTAAGTCTATGGTAAACTCAACATCTCTCTCTGGGGGTAAGTTATAAACGTCCCCCGGAAACACTTCAGGAAATTCTCGCACAACAGGCAAGCTGGCGACATCAGGAGGGCTGCTCTCTACTTCCAGGGAAGCTAACATCATGTATACTTGGGCTTCGTCTTTCATCGAAGCTTGAACTTGGCTGGCAGAGAGAAGGTCCGGATTCTTAGACTCCTTTGGAGTTCCAAAAATCAGGGTTTTATCAAAACAGTTCAGGAGGACATGGTTGGAAGATAACCAGTCCATACCCAGAATGATATCCAGGTCTTTCAAAGGCAAGCATACAAGATCAGCAATGAATGTCCTATCATTTATAACTATATGACAGTTCTTGCATGCCTAAGAAGTAGAAACAGGCTTATTTGTAGGTGTAGAAACCAACAAATCATACTCAAGGAAGTAACGGGCAATTCAAGACTCTTGACCCTATCATGCGATATGAATGAATGAGTAGCACCCGAATCATACAACACAGTTAATCGAGTTCCATCTATAAAACATGTACCTTGAATCAAGTCATCAGACTCGGAGGCTTCAGCTCCACTAAGAGTAAAGACTCTTCCAGTGGTCTTCAGTCGATTGGCTTGAGACTTCTGATTCTTGCCGGCGCTGGGAGGCTCGACCTTGGCTACTTCACACTCTCGGCTGATGTGTCCTGGCTTGCCGCATCTGAAGCAGATCACTTGCGTCTCCTTGCACTGAGACGAGTAGTGATCCGTAGCACCACACTTGCCACACCTCATAGGCCTAGAGACGTTAGAGAACCCGCCTCTAAACCCATCCTGCTGAAACTGTGGCTTCTTACCACTCTGCTTGAAATCTCTGCCGGTCGGAGCATACCTCTGCTTACCCTTGTCCCTCTGATCAGTCCTCTTGCCACTCTGGCTATCTGACCCTCTGGAACTGGCAACTCTGAACTGGCTGGCATCTTCATAGATCCTGCACTTGTTGACCAGAATAGGGAAGACTCTGATCTCCTGGTAGCTGATGGCCTGCTTGATCTCAGGTCGGAGTCCAGCCTCAAACTTCACACACTTCGAACGGTCATCCGTCTCATGCTGGTAGGGAGTGTAGTACCTAGCCAGCTCCTCAAACTTTGCCGCATAGTCACCAACTGACAGCGACCCTTGCCTCAAAGACAAGAATTCCATCTCCTTCTTGTCTCTGATATCCGCCGGAAAGTACTTCTCCAGGAATCTCTGCTTGAACACAGCCCATGTAACCGCTGTGCCCTCAGCCTGCATCCTCTGCCTGCAGTTATCCCACCAGTGCTCAGCCTCCTCGGTCAGCATGAAGGTAGCAAAGATGAGCTTCTGCTGATCGTTACAATCCATGGCTCTGAAGATCTTCTCTGTCTCCCTCAGCCACAACAAAGCTCCTTCCGGATCGTACGGGCCCTTGAAGGATGGAGGGTTGTTCCTCTGGAACTTATCCAGTCCCTGGAACTCAGCTGGCCCACCGTTGTTAGGGTTAACCTGCCCAATAGCATTGGCCAGAAGTGCCAATGCGTCCGCGATCGCCTGATCGTTGCGTCCTCTACCGGCCATTAGTTCCTGTACAAGTCCAACACAACTCTTAAATACAGAAACTTAAGCGAGTAAAAGCTACAGGCAACTAACTTAAAACATCATTATCTATACGAGTATAGACAATTCACACAAGAGTCACACAACAGACTCACAACAGACTCATACCACGTCCGAACAAGGTCGAACTGCTCTGATACCACTAAATGTGACACCCTTCTACCCAGCATGTTATAAGGCAATTAATATAAAACAAATAATAAGGAAAACATGCATTTAACTAAATTAAATGAAAACAGTTGTCCATGGGTAGAAAAGTCCCACATGAACTCGTTTACAACGCGGAAAAGTAAAGAAAGAGTTTTAAACAAATAAAAACATAACTAAATAAATAACCCAACCCCGATGTCACAATTCAGAGCTGGTATAACCGTTCCGGAAATAAATCCTCGGAATACAACTGAAAACAACTAACTAAACTAAAACAACCCTACTATGAGTGGCGGCTCCTCAGAGTCACTCCTCTCCGGGCTGCTCGTCATCCTCTGCAAATGCCAATTAGGCCAAACACAAACAATACAAGGAGTAAGATTCATGTAATCATATAAACAGCAGAGGATAGTATGCAAGGTAAACATACACATAAGCATACATCAACATCCATCAGTAACATAACAACCAAGTATGCTATGCTATGCAATGCATCAACTACTCCGCTACTCCAACTATGCATGTGGATCCAAACTAACTCAGGATGAACGACTTTGGAGTTACATATCCGTATTGGCCATGAAAGCACCAACACCGGCAGTTCACCAAACCTTGGGTGAACCCCATGGATAGCCAACGCATCAAACCGTGGATGTCTCATCACGGGGGGCCTCGGTCACCAAACCTTGGGTGACCTACCGTGGATGGCCAGATCACCGTACTCTTGGGTGATCTCCCCTTTGTCGAACCTCCCCCATCAACTATTCCAATGCTTTATGCAAATGGCACAACAACAAACAATCTCAACCACCTCCTTGCTTGGGCCATGAAGCTCCCAAGACTTTCAACATCAAACTCAACGTAACCTTAGACCCAAACCGTGGGGTCAAGGCTCCCTTGGCCAAATAAGCACCAAGGTTCAACTCAACGTGCTTGGGTCTATAAGCACCCAAGACTTCAACTTATCAACGTGCGGTAACCCAACGGATACCGACTTAACATTTGATTATCTAATTATCTTATATAATTAATAACCAAGTTGTCTAATCTTTATCTTTGATTATTTATTGTAACTTATCATCATAGGGGAATGGGGTTAAAAACCCCTTAAGTCCTTTAATTGCATTACTGTCCAGGGGGTCAGCACGGTCGTGCTTAGACCCTAGCACGGTCGTGCTTGGACACGTGAGGGCGTGCTGCCCTTTTAAGTGAAGCACGGTCGTGCTTCACATTCAGCACGGTCGTGCTCAGCAGCACGATCGTGCTGTTCAACCTGCTTGGCCGTGCTGAGCAGCGCGGCCATTTTCCAGAATTTGAGTGGGAGCACGGTCGTGCTCCCTGTTCAGCACGGTCGTGCTCAATGCACGACTGCACCGTTCTGGGCAGGGACAGAAGCCAAGTTCTAACTACATTATTTAGGGATTAAACCCCTAATCTTAGTGCGTTTATTATGCCTAAATATTCCGTTAAACAGTGTTGTCAACATGCACTCATCATAACAGCAACCACAATAACACCCAACCATTCAACAATATTATGTCAATAACAACATGGCATCATATCTATAGACAACCATCATGCGCAAGGCATATAACAATCAGAACATATTGTCATAGACTAACACTACATTATCACAGACATACATATAATAGCACCGGGGTCATAGGGAACCCCGTTACCTTACACTACCCACTGCCTAATGAAAACAATCCCACTTCTCCCCATACCTGGATTGAAGGTAGCTCTATCAACCAACGTGTGCTCCTAACTGCAACCGGTTCTTTCCCAACGGCTTAACCCAAAGAACCTTAAACAAAAGAACACAACCAGATTAGTTCCCTACTCAAAATAAAGAAGGAAACCACAAGGGGAAGGGAAACCGTTACCTCTAGACCAAGGTAGAACCACTAATCTCCCTAAACTGCTTCCAAAACTCCACTACGGCGATGAACGAAGGAGAAACGGCGCAAGAAGGAGTTCTGGCCGCAGCTGCACCAAAAACAGGGTTTCACGTCAAACCCTAGGGTCTGTTTACGTATATAACGTTCGGACCTGAGCACGGTCGTGCTTACCATTCAGCACGGTCGTGCTCCACTTAACGTCAGCGAGACGCGGTCCACGCATTGAGCACGGGCGTGCTTACTATTGAGCACGGTCGTGCTCAACTTAAAATCAGAAACACGCTTCTGACTTTAAGCACGACTTGCTGGCTGATGAGCACGAGCGTGCTCATGTACCAGAAAGGGACTTTTAGGCTAAAATCCCACTTAGCCCTTAACCAACAAATTAAAATAAATAAACTAGCTTGAGAAAACATTTTTAAGAAAAACAGGGTGTTACAGTCTGCCTGCTTTATGGACAGGATAATGATTGTCCAAATACATGACTGATAGATAGACTTCATTCTAGTTGTGGTCTGAGGATATAGATGTTATCATTGCAAATTTTTGAATATGGATATAGTCCTTCGGTTTATTATTCATTATATTGAATTTTGAGTTTGTCTCATTGTTCTACCGTTTGTATTGATATTGAGTGTCAGCTTTTGTTTTGGGTTGACATACTAAATGCTTGAATGACTGATTTTTGTTTCTATCTATGAAATGGTATTCGAGAAGTGAAATGCTTCATGCTCCTGGAAGCATTGGTGGAAGGTGAATTCTCTGCAACCTTCAATAATTTTAATGTAATTTTTACATTATCTAGGTGGTCCATGTAACACCCCAACTCGTACTTTTTTTTAATTATTAAATAAATAAATATTATTAAATTGTTAAGGCATGTTACGAGAAAAATTTTCACGCGAGGGTTGTTAACATTTGTACTTAACTAGAGTTAGTTAATCTATTTCAAGTTACCAAAATAATTTGTTAATTGTACAAAAGTAATTCATTTACCCAATGTTGGGATGCTACATTTCTAGGACACAACTTTATCCTTTCACAAGAATGATTACAAATCACTGTGCCAGACTCAAATGAAATAAAATGTCTAATCATGTACTTGTGTCCACCTTGGACACTATCGGTCGTCCTCCTTGTGATCCTCTTCTTCACTACGGTTTTCCCCTTTACTCTCACTAGGGTCTTCCTCTTGATCTTTATTCGGATCTTCCTCTTCATCTTCAATAGGATCCTCCTCTACATCTTCATTAGGATTCCCTCCTTCGTCCGCACTATCTTCTTCTTCTTCTATATAATGTGCTATGAGGTCTATCTCCATCCATCCGGTGTGCTCTACGGTCGGGAGTCCCATCGGTGAACAGTCGGATACTCGAACTCTTATCATTCCAACAAACACCACATACCTACTTTTCTAAGCTATAGGTCCATCTACCGATGCACATCTATATGTCCACAAATGTCGTGATATCCGCGTCCATTTATCTAGGGTATCTAAGAGAAGTAGATGAGGGGAAAGGAGAGAAAAGAATAATAGAAATAGTATGGGTGAGAATCTCCGTTGATTCACTCAGTAGGATAGAGCTCTCGGCATAATTTGTCCTCACTCACATGCCGTCAAACGCACACAAGGTTCACACAGACATCCAATACAGTATCATAAGTCATACAGTCAATTAGACAGGTCAAACAATTCCCTAGACTCCTATATGATGTATGCTCGACTCTAAAAAGACTCATGCACCTAAGTGCAATGCATGTTGGGCCCAAATGCATCGCAATTCACTTGCGGCATCGCACCCCTGGCGGATTCTGACACACCATCACAGGTGGCCACTTTGCAATGCACTGCGGCATCGCTTCCTATGAGGCATCGCAATCCAGTTACGAGACTTGGCACACCACTATTTCAGATGGCCACTTCGCAGATCACTGCGGCGTCGCACCCCTAGCGGATTATGCATATGTATGTATGTATGTATGTATGTATGTATGTATTCAAGACCAACATCATCATAATCATTCATATATCCAAACATCAGAAACAACATTACCACACAAGTTTTGGTTATCAATTTTGGTCTTACATTTATATTTTTATTTATACACATTTATATTTTTATTATCGATCAGAATTCAGTTACCATAGCCACACATGCATCTTTTTTCAATATCAGTATTGCCACACAGGCTTTCATTATTCACAACGCCACATAGGCTTCCATTATTCACAATGCCACTTAGGCTTCCATTATTCTTAGTGCCACATAGGCTTTAATTTCTATTCATAATATGTTATCGCACAATCATCTCATTAGTATTTTCAACTTACATTTATGTAGACAAGGTCAACATCGTTATCTCACATTTATTCTCACATCATAGGGTTGACCTATATACTATGCCTACTTGTTTGATTACATAGGACCATTCATTAATGTTTGTGGGTCAAAACAATATTCTTAAATTATTTTTCTTGATTATTAAATTATTATTTAATTAATTATTAATTATATTTAATTCATTATTATTTTAATTACTTATTATTTAATTATTTATTAATCATTATTTAGTTATTATTTATTAATTATTATTTTATTAATTATTATTATTTAATTTTTGTTTATTTAAAATTATTTATTTATTTAGTATTTTATTTAATTGTTAATTACCAAAGACCTTACCCCTTTTCCAAAAAATCACATGGTTTTGCAACCATGGTTTTCACATCTCCTAGGTGGTTTTCCTAAAACCATCAAGTTCTTCTCTTTTAGAAAATCATTGAACATGGCATGCTTCTTCCAAAAGCAAAGATGCCATTTTGTCCTTTAAGATATTGGTTCTGCCACATGACATTCATGCATTCAGTTAGCCTAGATTTCATCCCTAAGCTTATCATTGGTGACACATGTCAAGTGTGCTAAGGTCACTTAGGATTACTTTATCCTAATTAAAAATTAGGGTTATCTTTTAGGTTGGATTACATTTGCCACACGGCACAAAATCATAAGTTACTTAGATTTCTTATCTTTCTTAGGATTATATTATCCTAATTAAATATTAGGATTCCTTTAGGATGAATTTCTCATGTCATTTGGCATTCAACCATTAGTTACTTAGATTTTCTTATCTTATTTAGGATTACATTATCCTAATTAAATATTAGGGTTATCTTTAGGGTAAACTTCATGTGCCACTTGGCATAAAATCATAAGTCCGTTAGATTTCCTTATCCTCTTAAAGATAATTTCTAGTGACATTTGGCATAAAGCTTGGATTTCCTTATCCTTTACTTGGATTGTGTTTTATCGCTTTGATAATCCTTCGTGACACATGACAATCATGCTTAGGTCACTAGGATTACCTTATCTTATCATGGATTAAGGTTTATCTTTTGGTAGATTTCCAAGTGACATTTGGCAACCATGCCTTGGTCACTTTGGATTGTCTTATCCTTTATTTAAAATTGCATTATCTTGAACACCTTGTACTTTGTGCATAGAGTTTGAAATGATCAAACTCATGGCTTCAAGTTCTTAACTTTGAATTTAGCCAAGAACACTATGAATGTGTTCTTAGCGTTCTTCAAATCCTCTTAATTTACATTTGATCAAAAATCATATTTTTACATAAGTTTTGATCCAGCATTTTATCTTGTCATTTTAACACTTGTTTATGGTTCATTTTATACTAAAAATCTTTACTTGTTCAACTTAAAACATATTATTCTTCAAAAATAAAATTTTTCAATCAAAATTCGGATGAACTCTTTTATAAATATTTTCAGGACAGCAGTGAGTTTAAATAGTGAATGATCAATCAAATGATCTTTAAAAATTTTGAGAATTTAATTGGAGGTACCCAACTCACACACCAACACAGTGCAGTTGGTCCCATGTAAAAAATTCGAAGTCATTAATATATGAAAAATCATACACTACCTCTGTTTGCACATGATTTTTCAAAAATCTGAGTTCATCAACATGTAATTTAAGAAATTATTTCTCTTCATTTAAGTATGTAAAAATTCCAAGTATTCAACCAATCTTTAGATTTACTTTATTAATAACCCATAAAATTTTATAAAAGGTTTTGGCTTTCGAATTCATATTTAAAATCACCATGCAACTAATTATGTTCTTATTTTCGTACCCAGAATCTGTTTCTACTTTGTTAGGTGTTTTGACCCAGTAGATCTTGTCCAAATCTTACATATTATATATCAAATTAAAGCCCTAGAAGTATTCTTTCCAAATATATGTTTAGTTTTCATATATATGTTTGGCGTGAAAAGTTATGGGTTCACGAGTCACTACAGGTCATGCTGCCAGATCTCTGTTTTCACATGTTCATCCACCTTAAGTTTTCATTTTCATTTAAACATCATCCAAAAATCGCAAAATCGACATGCAAGGGTTCTAGACCCTCAAACACATACATGCAAACAGTTTTCATCCAAAGTTAGCAAGCACCAATATCAAACAAATCATACAACATACAATAATGGCTCAAACAAAGAGTTTAGAGAGGATCTCCGCCTACCTCTTGAAGATCCTAAAAACCATATGGCTCCTAGCTTGGAAAAGCTTCAAGCTTGATCCTTTAAGCTCCAAGATGACTCCTTTTTGATAGATATAAAAGTTAGAGGAAAGTTTATCCACTTGCATGTAAGAGATCTTAAGGGAATTGACATGCATTTAGGAGATCAACAAGGAAATAGGTTTGCATGTTGAGTTCTTACCTTCCTCTTGTGAGTTTTAGATCTTTCAAAGAATGGATGACCAAAATGAAGTTGTCCTCCCCCTAGGGCAAATTCGGCCAAGAGAGGAAAATGATGTTGAAGATTTTTGTTGATAAAATCTTGTAGAGATTATGATGTATCTAAGTGTATAGGTCATGTTTTAAGAAGGAATGATGGTTAGAAGTGGTGATTGGTGGTGGTGGCTATAACAGCCTGTTTTTAATTATGCTGTATTACCGGTAAAAATATATTTAATTATATTTTTATCTGAGACCAAGAAAATGATTTTGGATAAAACAAAATTTTCATACTCTACCTTGTGGTAGAGGGTTACGGTTAAATTTTGGGTTGAAAATTTCAGACGAAAACCAGTCTGCGTTTTCACTGACAGTAAGATTTTACTAATCAGAAAACCTAATTTTGACTCGTGAACGAGATGGTTAGATTTTATATCGTGTTTCTAACGACTTTGGTTATTTTGAAAATTTTCGATCGGAAATGAAATATTATGTTTTATTTGAGCGTAAAACCTAAATCGGGAAAACGGCGGAGTCGAAAAGGGAACTGCAGAGACAGAACCGGATACCAGAGGAGATGAGTCATGGGGTGAGTCACCACCATGACTCACCAAGCATTTATGAAGCATTTAATGTAAGTAATCATGTCTTTTAAATGAAATAACCAAAATACCCTCAACCTAACCTATCCTAGTTAAATGTTAACCATGGTTGAGGCAAGTCATGAACAATTTGATCTCTTCTTCCTCATGGGAGGCCAAAACCGCAGCCACATCTTCCCTTCACCCTTCACCACACAAAAGTTCCTACTCATAATTACCATTAACCATAGTTAATATTTTCTAACTTAACCTATGTCAAGTAAACTCAACCATAGTTGATTATTAAGTAATTGTACAAAATATTTTCTGCCCCTAACTCCCTCATGTGCGCAGCCAACCCCCTCCCCACACTTAGGCAATTTCATTTCTTCATTTTTCACATTCTAAGTCAAGTTCTTCCTAAAACACAAAGAAACCCATTTGTGTTCTTGCTAAGTTCATCAAACCTCTTCAAGTTCTTGATCAAACTTCTTCATTCCAAGGTGAGGATCATGTTCCTCATCCTCTAAGCTTCATTAATCATCCATCAATCTGCATTTTCATTAAGTTTTTCACTTATTTCTAGTCTTAGATCTAGATTTTCAAATAATTCTATAAAATTGTAGAAAAATCATTTTAATGTGAAACCATTTTCTATGATCTTTATATGACTTCTAATTTGATCATCCAAGAGCATGGAAGCAAAAGAATTTTCCTCCCTATTTGTCTACTCTTGGCCGAAACTAGGTATTTTTAGGCAAATGAGGTTTTGTTCAATTTTTAAAATATGACACTTGATCTTAAATCTCTAATACCTCTAGTTGTTATAACTAGAAGCTTAAAATCAAAAGAAACTCCGAACCCTATTTTCTAGCCTTGGCCGAATCTATGATCATGTAGACTATATGAGTTTCCTTCAATCTTTAATTGGATAATAATTTGTATCAACTATTTAATGTGTGTAGGTTCTAAATCCAAGAGTTTGTTAGAAAAAGGAATTTCTAGCTAATTTTAATATATATGGCCGAAACCCTAACCCAAAGAGGTTGGATGATTTTATTTCATATTTTTGAATTGTAACAATTTATCTATACTAGTTAATGCTCTAGTAATTAGTATCCAAAAGATGGAATTGAGAAAATAACCCTAGACTCATTTTGATTAGATGGCCGAACCTAGCTCTTTTGTGGTCAAGGATGAACTTTGTTTGATTTAATTTGTGGTTATGTTGTTTTGGTTGAAGGTTGAGTTGTTGACTTGTGGTGTGGTAACGAGGAGCTTCGACTTCGTGTTTCCGAAGATAAGTTCAGGTGGGGAAAAGAATCATCCTGTTGTTGGAATGGATAAGTAGTATATATTATAATAATTGTGTAGGGCGACCCAAACCCTACTAGTAGTGGAGTAATCGACAAGACCAAAATCACATTGGCGACTTTTCCGTAATACCAATGATGATTTGGGGATTGTAGGTTTATCGCCGTTAGAATAATTTTAGAATAATTAAGAATGTCTGACTTTATTATTATTGAACTGTGTGTGATGCGCTGGTTGAGGTATTTTACTGCATGTGACGTTTTATTTTGGTGTTTGAATATTTTATGAGTATTGTATTATGCATGATCTGCCTGGTTTGATAATTTGCTTAGTTTGTTTTTAAGTAAAGATATGTGTTGTTCGGAGATATTTTGTCTGGGTGAGAGATTGAATGTGACTTAGAGGTGCCTAGCCTAAAGTTATTATTTTATAGATGAGATGTGACATAGAATGCGAGTTGAGGTTATGATGGAAGCTTGAGGCACTGGGTTGTTATTGATGCGAGTCAGTGAGGTTCATATGTTTGCATTGTTGTTCACAACTGCGTGTTTGGAATACATAAGGTTCGAAGTTCTTGCTAGACCATTCCAACTTAGATATTAGGTTATGTAGCTATAGTGTCAATGCTTTGCATCAGCACCCTCGGGAGTGGACAGGGTGTGCACCGGGTAAAATGTGCAGCTATAGTGTCATTGTTTTGCATGAGCATTCACACCATGGAAGAGATTGTGCACCGGGATTTAGGAACGCGTCGCTTGGACGACTGACTGACATTCTCAACGAGGGATGTGTGAAAGGATTTATAGTGGCCACTGAAATAGACAACTATAAACACGAGAAGGGGGGTTGAATTGTGTTTATCAGAAATTAAAATAAAGTTAAAAACTTTTTGCATGCAGAAGCTAAGTTCGGACATGTGTAAAAGGTTACACAGACAGGTCACCTGTCTGTTGTAGTTTTCTCAGAAAACAACACACGTATACAGATGAAAAACAAGCTTGATAAAAATAGTTTTAACCCCTTAGTTAGAAGGCAGATGATATATAATCAAAACAACTAAAGAGATTAAGGGAAGAGAGATTGACACAGAGATTTATCCTTGTTCACTCTTTAATAGAAAGAGCTACGTCCAGTCCTTGGCAGCACCAAGATTTATCCACTATAACTGATCAGGTTACAGACTCCAAGTATTGTTTGCACACCTAGCCTCTTCAGGCTCCAACACAAGTATTCTTTGCACACCTAGCCTCTTCAGGCTCACTCAGATTTGTTTGAGAGTTTGGTTTGTAATAAATACACTTACAGACAGACAGATCTTTCACTAACACTCAGAGAGTGGTTTAAATGTAAAGCTTAGGAAAGTCTGCGTAATAACTTCAAATGATTGAAGAATACAGAGTGAATAAATGAACAGAGTAATGGCTCTTTAATGCTTTGTAAACTCTGATGTGTTCATCTTCAATAACTTTTGTATTTATAGCCTTCAACCATTTAATATCCGTTAGAGACATTCCTTGCAACGATGGCTTTAAGCAGAGCTTCATTAAATGCAATATAGTCGTTCTGGGCAGCCATTAATGCAATGGAGACGTTGGTTGTACTTTAACATGAAGGATAATAGCTTTATGCATCGTGTAGAAGCCAACTCAGAGTTGTGCAGAGTGCTTTTGTACTTTTGCAGAGTACATTTCCCTTTCTGTGTAATAACCGAAAGTACTAGGGAATAAAGCATGTTGGAAACATTCTTTAACTGGAAGTTTGTCTCCGACTTCCTAGGTTGCTTGAGAGAGAGCACTTCTGAATTTCTTGATAAGCGTGAGAGAGAGATTTCAGAGTATTCTTCATGAGGGGACAGCTTCCAAAAGCTTCTTGTACTTTGAGTTCTTAACAAAGAACCTTAGACGAGTTGAAGAGCAGAGCAGAGACAGGTTGTAAACCAGTTTGCACATAGTCAACAATCCCAGTCAGCAGACAGGTTGACTTTTTGGCTTATACAGACAGGTTGGTACTTAGGTAGACAAACAGGTGAGTTTTGTAATTTTCTGATCTGTACACTAAGTAGATAGATTAGCAACCACAAAGTAGGTTAATTAAATCATTAACCAATGTTTAGTTTTCATCAAAACTTAGGGAAATGCACATAGACATTTTAGAGACTTAACAGCCACGTCTGCATAAAAGTTAGATTGCATGAGTTTGAAGGTAGAGGAGGATATCGTAAAGTAAGGATGATGGTTGATTTTGATGATGTGTGTCTGTGACTGTTGTTATATTATATGCTGTGATTCTTTTCCGCTTTTGATGTTAGAACTGTTTCTTATCCCCTATTTTCTGTATTTGGTATATATTTTATCATGTGATCGTATGAGAAGATCCGGTGGAGGAGCTAGCTACCGAGGAGCTGGATGGGACTCCGTATGAACCAGATGCGGGAGGACGAGCTGTGAATTTGGGTGGTAGAGTTTAAGAAGTTATGGCCAGTGTGTCTTAAGATGTTTTATATCTTCGCAAATAATAGTTTGTTTAAATATGCACCTGTAAGGGATCCTACAGCTGGGATACCCTAGACAATGTTTTAGTACTCTGATGCATAAACATACGTTGTGTATGTAAGTTAAATATGGTGTGATGGTTTAAATTTCATACGTTGTATGTTTATAGTTAAGTTTTAATTTTTACGTATTTCGGCATATACCTTTAACATTAAGCACGCAATTAGGAAATTAATTAATGAGGTTTTAATTTAATGGCACAACGGGGCACAATGGGGTGTCTCATTTGGTGGTATCAGAGCAGTTCGATTCTAATCAGACTGTGAGGTTGATGGGCTCCGGCAAGTGTACCGGATCGAAGCAAGTAATAATTAAAATAGTAAGTAACTACTGAGTATTGAACACAGGGATTGGGTGGCCAATTGTATTCAATATTTAAGGGAAACAATTAGGATTGATCAAGTCAAGAGAGAAAGTTTGTTGTGAAATCGAATTATAACTAATTATCAAGAATCAAGCAAAAGTTTAATCAAAACAAGAGCAATTATTAAGAATTTGTAATTTATGAATGGGAAAAGTCTAAGGTTATGAATCCACCAACTCAATTAAACACAGTTCAACAGTGATTATTTTCTATCCCTAGGTTCAATTACATGCCAATTAGGAACCCAAAATTATCCTAATGTCTCGGTCGAGCACAGAAGCAAATACCTAACATGCTAATCAACTATATCTCTATGATGATAAACATGCAACACTCATTAAGACCTTGGTTCCCTATAATGATTGCACAAATCTCCTATTATATCTCTATCAATATTAAACTTGTGTTCTTAATTCAAGTCCTAAAACGTGAATCTCCGATCAGACTCAACACGCTTGACTAGTTAATCACGAGCTCATATGATCAACACATACAAAACAGAATTAAGAAACAAAATTGAGAATTAGGGAGTAGAAAACATCACAATTTCACTATGCCGTCATGAGCGGCTTCATCGCTTCCTTAGAAAATAGGATTAGTTCCTCATAGAGTGCTTCAACATTATCGATCCAAAAGTAAACATGAATAAAAACAGTAAAAGTATATGTCAAATGAGACGCAACTCACAAAAAAACTAGGATTGGATCCCAAAATTCGCATAACAACAAGCTATATATAGGAGTCTGGTTCTGTGGTCGCTCATATAACACCCCATTTTTTTTTTCTGTTCTTCTATAATCTGTGCTTATTAATGTGTGTGCATGTTTAATATTTTAAATTTGAGAAATTATTTTAATAAACCTAAATTGCTCTCATTTTATAGTAGGAAGCTACTATTAAAATTCCGGTGGAAATTTCAAACGAAAACGGTTTGCGTTTTCACTGTCAGTAAGACTTTACTGATTCAGAAAACGAATTTCGACTTGTAAAATAAAATTATAGATTTTCCTAACATGTTTATAACAATTTTCATGAATTTTAAAATTTTCTTTTATAAATATTTCAATAGCAACTTTCGGATAGAAAATTAATGAAGGAAAATAGGATCGGTTTTCACAGTCAGGAAATCAATGGAACCAGAAGGAACAAAATCTATTTAGAATGGATTTGATGCAGATTTGAAGAGACTTGATTTGATTTGAATAGTGTTTGCACCATCATGACCTTACACAATTATTTTCTTTATTTTTACAAGTAACCATTATTTTATTTAAAACCAATTTTTATTTTAACAAAAAATTGAAAAATCCTCTTTATCTTCTCTCTATGCAGTAGCGCCCCTCCCCCCATTCCTCTATAAAAACCACTCCTCAACTCCTTACTTCACTTTTGCTTCCTCTCCCTAAGTTTCCTCACACACACTCACTTCCTCTTTTGTAATTCTTCCTCCATTTTTACTCTTGCAAGCTTGGAACTTCATCCATCTTCAACCTTACCTCATCACAAGGGTATACTTTCTCTCCTCTACTCTTCATTTCTTCAAATATCTACTTATTATTAACATGCATGTCATTTTTTTTCGTGTTTCATGTTTATGACTTTAACTAAAAATTTCAAGAAAAATTCTTAGAAAATTATTTTTAGCATGAAATCAATTTCTATTGACTCATACTCATCTCTACTAACAATCTATGTAATTGCATGTCACAAAAATATTTCCCAAAGCATTTTTCTAGGGGTGGCCGAAAACCCTAGTAGAGGAAAATTGATGTTTTTGTTAAAAATTTTCACATCCATGTATTTTTAAACTTCTAAGCTTCATCAAAAATAAATTTTCTTTCCTATTGGTATTGGTATGGCCAAATCCCTAAGTGGTACCAAGTTGGTGTTTTTGGTTCAAATTCTACATGCATGGCTTAAAGTTCTTTAATTGATGCCTTTTGAGTTCATGAACAAAATGAGTTTTCAAATTTTATTTGACTTGCTATGGCCAAACCCTAGTTGTGAAAGTTGAGAAGATTTTATTTCATTATTTTTTAGAAGAACACTTACTTTAATCATCATTTTATTTCCATGCATGTATTTATAAAGTTAAAAATAAATTTTCTAACCTATTTTTATGTATAGGACCGAAACCCTAACTATGGGAGTTAATAAAACCTAATTTCAAAATTTTTAGAAAGATTCATGTTTTGATCATCATTTTGAGTACATGCATGCAGATAGAAAGTTGAAAAAAATAAATTCCTAGTCTATTTTTGTGAGAAGACCGAAACCTTTTTGTCTCTATGATGCTTAAGGATCATTGATCCAAAAGCTTGTGAAAATTTGAAATTTTTATCATCATTTTCTTAGTAGGGCCGAAACTTGCATGAGAGAAATAGGGTGTTTTTATAAATTTTTAACTTACAATAAGTACTTGGTTTTGTTTAGATTCGCAAACGTAATTTGGAAACCAAGCTCGTTTCTTAAACGCGGAAGAAACAACAAACTTTTTACTCATCAAGTTAAGGTAAGGGGAGAAAGCCTGAGGGATAATTATTTATGATGACTATGTGCCATTGATGGTTGTTTTTATGTGTGTTTGCTTGATGTTGTTGTGGCTGTTTTAGAGTAATTTTGAGTTCTTGTTGCTTTGATGGTATATTTGATTTATTAACATGCTCTTATATTTAGTTAATGATTTATGATCATGTGATTATTTGTTGGCATAGGTTAGAATTGTTGTAAATGTTGCTTGGTTGTTGCATGGAAGCCTAACCATTGGTTAGAGCTCAATTAATAATGCAAGACAAAAGCTTTAAGAAAAATTAAGAAGAATAATCACAAATAAAGAATTCTTTTCAGTAACGTTTTAATAAAAGAAAAATAAAATATTTCTAACCTTTGGTGAAAATATTTTAGAATTAAAATCAATTTCATAAAGGAAAATTTTTTTATTAAGTTAAAGGATTTTATTTTAAAACAAAATTTTGAGAAACTTTATGGTAAGAGACCATAGAAAATGGGATTTTAGTTTTCCAATGTTTTTAGAAAGAGTTTTCTTTCAAAAAGGTTTTCCATATATTTGAAAACAAATAGATTTTTACAAAATAAAGCGGAATTTTTAGAAAAGAAATGGAGTTCCTAAAGTTAAAATTTTCAAAAATGAATTTCAAAAGAAAATGTTTTTGAAAAGAATTTATTTAAGTAAAAATATCCGATAACTTGGATAAGTTACGGAAGTTTTGTTTTGTATTTGTGTTTCACTGAACGAAAAATGACGTTGGAAAGTGAACCTAGTAACCGAGACGTCGGGATACTAGAGTTTTTAAGCATGTTGATCTATGATCCGTGTCACGTTATTGTGGACTGTGTGTCCTACATACGTTATGTTAAAACATGGTGAACGCAGTAAAAAGGTGAAAAAAAATTTCAACGACCACAATGTTCTAGACTGGTGCATCTGCCTAGGACTGTTGTGATTGGACACTCGGACTTAAATGTCCTG
Source organism: Echinosophora koreensis (assembly GCA_035048595.1). Taxonomy (NCBI): domain Eukaryota; kingdom Viridiplantae; phylum Streptophyta; class Magnoliopsida; order Fabales; family Fabaceae; genus Echinosophora; species Echinosophora koreensis. Next base: position 3,297,360 of record JAPCYP010000016.1, on the reverse strand, counting down.
TGTTGACAATAAAAGTTTTAAGACACTGAAAATTTATGGATGGTCGTGAGCCTTGAGCCTCGACAAGGAAAGAATGAAACACAAAGAAAAGCTGCGAAAAACAAAATGTTTTACATTCATTATTCGGCAGACATGCCACCGACGTTAATCTGGATATCTTGGCTAGGATATTCCAGGCGTTGAACAACGTTGATGCTTTGATGTTATGCTTTTATTTGATAATTTTATGTTGAATATGAATATTTAATCGTACTTGCTGTTTATATTGGTATCTCACCCTTGCATTTTCGTTGTTTTCTTTTTCTTCTAATATATATATATATATATATATATTCGATACTTGAGAATAGATGGACCTAGCGGCGATTCAGGTGGCGCATTCCCAGACACGGGCCCTGCTATTGAGAACGCGGACGACCCAGCCAAGTGGACTTTCCGTGCAGGATCCCACGCTGAGGCTTACATGGGTCCCGTCTGCACGGTAGAGGGCACGGATGAAGCAGGGGATGAAACAGGGGCCCAGAGGCGCATCCATACAGTTGAGACTGTCCACATCACGTTACCACCCATGGCGATCTACTTGCAGCACCTGGCAGACCAAGGTCTTCTGGTTCTTGATCCTCCCCAGGTCCAGCCTCAGCCGGAGGTAGCTCCGCTTCGCCAATAGAGGAGGACCCGGAAGAGTTGGTAAAGCAGGAGCCAGTTGAGCTGATTGAGGAGGAGCCTCAATATCACCCTTTTAGAGACGACGACGATGATGACACTCCCGGTGAGGGAGTAGGGGTGGAGGTGGATGCACCAGCTGTACTTCCCGGAGGCAGGGAAGATCGTCATGGTCTCCCCAATGGGTATCATTAGGTCTGACCAGCTTTTAGGAACTCTCTTTTTGGGGTAGTGTGGTCTGGATGGTGCCTTTTGTTTCTGAGAAACTATTGTTTTTCTCTATTTATGACTCTTTAGTCTTTATCTTTAACGTGTAATCATGTAGTGCATCACATCAAATTTTTCACTCTGTAAATTATGTCAAAGGGCCTATCATCACGAAGGTCTAAGAATTAATGAATATGATGAATTCCAGTATCAATTACCTTAGTTATGTGTGTATGTTGTTTATGCTTTAAATTGTTTGGAAAGAAAACGTTTTAGTTGAAAGGAAGTTGAAAATCTTAAATTTCCGAAAGTAATTGACAACTTTATAAAAGTTTTACTTCCACAAAAACGGGGTAGTTAATGTAATGCCCGGGTCAAGGGTAAGGGTGGTATCAGAGCTGGTCGAGTCTTTCGGAATCTTTAGGAATAGGCCTGTTGTGTTCTTGTTGTGTGATCTCTGAGTAGGCTTGTTTGAATTACTTCTTAGAAGTAATGAGTGTTGGAAATAAGTTAAGTGATTCTTATCTGGTTGCCATTTAACTGGTTTCATCTTGTAGGAAAGTTATGGAACTAGATGCAGGACGTGGACGTGGCCACAGAGGAGGCCGTAGAGGTGGTTTTGTTGGTGGCCGTGGGCATGTTGGTGGTGGAATGGACTTCGCAGCACAAGCTATGGTGGACATTGCAGCTACCATCGTGCAACAAACTGCTACTATGGCTGCTCAACATCAACAGGAGCAAGCCTGTGCTAAACAAGCTGCTGAAAGTTGTGGTATGACAGCTTTTCGACGTCAGAATCCACCACAGTTTCATGGTGATGCTGACCCTACGAAAGCTGGCTTGTGGATTCAAGAACTAGAAAAGATTTTCAAGCTAATTCATAGTCCTGAAGGGGTAAGAGTGCCCTATGCTACTTTCCTGTTAATGGGAGATGTCGAATACTGGTGGAGAGGCACCAGACAACTGCTAGAGGCGAATCAGCAAGAAATTACTTGGGAGGTTTTCTGTATTGTTCCTAATTTCATAGTTAGTTTTAGTTTCAGTTTGTTTCCGTGATGTATCCGGATTTCGGTTATACCAGCTCTGTATGTGACATCGGGGTTGGGTTTTCTTTATCTGTTTTGTTTATGTTTATCTTTTTAAAACTATGTTATTTCCGCGTTGTTTATGTTGAGATGTGAATCCTTTTATCCGAGTTTTTATTTTAGTCAAATAAATGCATGTTTTTATAATTCCTCTTTTAAGTAAATGTCTTATATTAATATGCGGGGTAGAAGGGTGTCACATTTAGTGGCATCAGAGCAATTCGGCCCTGTCCGGACGTGGTATGAGTCTGTTGCGAGTCTTTTGTGTGTCTTGTTTGAATTGTCTATACTTGTTATTGAAAATGATGTTTTAAGTTAACAAGCCGTAGCTTTTCCTGCTTTAAGTTCCCTGTGTTTAACGAGTTGTTTTGGCGTTGCAGGGACTTATGGCAGGAAGAGGAGGCAGAAACGATCAGGCAATCGCTGACGCGTAAGCACTCCTTGCCGATGCATTCGGCCAAGTTCAGAACAACAACAACGGAGGGCCGGCAGAGTTTCAGGGTCTCGACAAGTTCCAGCGGAACAATCCGCCGTCTTTCATAGGAGCTTATGACCCCGAAGGAGCTTTGTTGTGGATGAGGGAGATCGAGAAGATCTACAGAGCTGTGGACTACAATGATTAGCAGCGGGTTATCTTCGCAACCTTCATGCTCACTGAGGAGGCTGAGCACTGGTGGGAGAACTGCCGACATAGGATGCAGGCTGAGGGTACGATGATCACGTGGGCCGTGTTCAGAGATAGATTCATGGAGAAGTATTTCCCTGTGGATGTGCGTGACAAGAAAGAGATGGAGTTCTTGGCACTGAAGCAAGGAAATATGTCAGTGGGTGAGTATGCGGCAAGGTTCGAGGAGCTGGCTAGGTATTACAGACCTTATCAGGTCATGGTGGATGACCGGTCAAAGTGTGTAAAGTTCAAGGATGACCTTCGTCCGGAGATCAAGCAGGCAATCAGTTACCAGGAGATCAGAGTCTTTCCAACCTTGGTGAACAAGTGTAGGATCTTTGAGGATGCCTACAAGTCCAGAGTCGCCAGCTACAGGAATTCAGATAGCCAGGGTAGTAAGAAGACTGAGCAGAAGGATAAGAATAAGGGCAAGCAGTGTTATCCTCTAACCGGACGGGATTTCAAACAGAGTGGCAGGAAGCAGCAGTTTTCATATGATAGGTCTAGAGGCGGCAATTCTAATGCCTTTAGGCCCATGAAGTGCGGCAAGTGCGGCGCATCAGATCATTTCACTATCCAGTGTAAGGAACCAGACGTCATCTGCTTCAAGTGTGGCAAGTTTGGCCACATCAGTAGGGATTGTGGAGGAGCAAAGTCAGAACCTCCAAGTGCTAGCAAGAGTCAGCAGTCTCAGGCCAATCGATTGAAGACCACTGGGAGAGTCTTCACTCTTAGTGGAGCCGAAGCCTCCGAGTCTAATGACTTGATCCAAGGTACGTGCTTAATTAATGGAACCCTTTTAACTGTATTGTATGACTCGGGTGGTACGCACTCGTTTATATCACATGATAGGGTCAAGAGTTTTAATTTGCCTGTTGCCTTTCTGAGTTATGATTTGATTGTTGCCACACCTACAAACAAGCCTATTCTCGCTTCACATGCATGCAAGAACTGTCATATTACTATTGATAATAGGACTTTTATTGTTGATCTTGTATGCTTACCTTTAAAACAACTTGATATTATTCTTGGCATGGACTGGTTATCTTCCAACCATGTCCTTTTGAATTGTTTTAATAAAACCCTGATTTTTGGAACTCCTGAGGAGTCTAAGAATCCGACCTTTCTCTCTGCCAACCAAGTGAAAGCTTCGATGAAAGACGAAGCCCAAGTGTTCGTGATGTTGTCTTCCATGGAAGTTGAGAGCCCTCCTGATGTTGGAAGTGTGCCTGTTGTGCTGGAATTTCCTGAAGTATTCCCAGGGGATGTTTACAAACTACTCCCAGAGAGAGATGTGGAGTTCACCATAGATTTAGTACCTGGCACCGGGCCTATTTCCATAGCGCCCTATAGAATGTCTCCTCTAGAGCTAGCCGAGCTGAAGGAACAGTTAGAGGACCTTATCCAAAAGCAGTTTATTAGGCCTAGCGTATCCCCATGGGGAGCGCCAATGTTGATAGTAAAGAAGAAGGATGGTAGTATGAGGTTGTGTGTCGAATATCGACATCTGAACAAGGTGACCATTAAGAATCGGTATCTCCTCCCTAGGATTGATGATCTTATGGATCAATTGATCGGAGCCTGTGTCTTTTCGAAGATAGATTTGAGGTCAGGGTACCATCAGATTCGGGTTAAGTCTGAGGACATCCCGAAGACAGCGTTTAGGACGCGTTATGGTCACTATGAGTACTTGGTTATGCCCTTTGGTGTGACCAATGCCCCTGCTGTGTTCATGGACTACATGAACAAGACCTTTCACCCTTACTTGGATAAGTTTGTGGTGGTCTTTATAGATGACATCTAAGTATACTCCAAGACTAAGGAGGAACATGAGGAGCACTTGAGGGTTGTCTTGCAGACCCTTAAGGAGAAGCAGTTGTATGCCAAGATGTCAAAGTGCGAGTTTTGGTTAAAGGAGGTTAGTTTCTTAGATCACGTGATCTCAAAAGGTGGGATAGCCGTTGATCCGACTAAGGTTGAGACAGTGCTCCAGTGGGAAGCGTTGAAGTCAGTGACTGAGATTAGGAGTTTCTTGGGTTTAACAGGGTACTATAGGAGGTTTATAAAGGGTTTCTCTAAGTTAGCCTTACCCTTAACCCGTCTCACAAAAAAGGGACTGTTGTTTGTGTGGGACTTTAAGTGTGAAGAGAGTTTCCAAACCCTTAAGAATAGGTTGACATCAGCACCAGTTTAGTGTTGCCCGATCCTAGTAAACCCTTCATAGTGTACTGTGATACATCGAAGCAAGGTTTAGATGGTGTGTTGATGCAAGATGGTAAGGTAGTAGCTTATGCTTCTAGGCAGTTGAAAACCCTTGAGAAGAATTACTCTACCCATGACCTAGAATCAGGAGTTGTAATGTTTGCCTTAAAGATTTGGTTGCATTACCTGTATGGAGCGAAGTTTAAGGTCTTTAGTGATCATAAGAGTCTGAAATATCTCTTTGATCAAAAGGAGATGAATATGAGGCAGCTTAGGTGGATAGAGTTTTTAAGGATTATGAGTTTGATCTAACCTACCACCCAGGAAAAGCTAATGTAGTGGCCGATGCCTTAAGTAGAAAAACCTTGCACGTCTCAGCTTTGATGGTTAGGGAGATGGATTTGATCGAGAAATTTAGAGACCTGAGTTTAGCTTGGGAGGTTACCCCTAAGAGCATTAGGCTTGGAACCTTAAAGGTTACCAATAGTTTGATGGATCAGATTAGAGAAGGTCAGAAGTTAGACCGGTATCTCTTAGACTAGGGAGAGTAGCTTGCGTAGGGTAGAGACCTTAGTTTTAAAGATGGAAGTGACGGAATGTTGAGGTTCAAAGATAAAGTCTGTATACCAGACATTCCGGAGCTTAGAAAGTTGATCCTTGAAGAAGGACATAGGAGTGGACTGAGTGTGCACCCAGGTGCCACTAAGATGTATCAGGATCTTAAACGTATGTTTTGGTGGCCTAGGATGAAGAAAGATGTGGCTGAGTTTGTCTATGCTTGGTTAGTGTGCCAAAAGGCTAAGATAGAACACCAGAAGCTATCGGGAAAGATGCAACCTTTAAGTATCCCAGAATGGAAATGGGATAGTATTTTCATAGATTTTGTGTCTGGACTCCCTAGGACTCCAGCTAGTTTTGAGGCTATATAGGTTGTTGTGGATAGACTGACTAAGTCCGCCCATTTCATCTTGATGAACATTGAATACTCTTTGGAAAAGTTGACCCAGTTGTACATCAAGGAGATAGTTAGACTATATGGTGTACCTTCTAGCATAGTTTCAGATAGAGACCCGAGGTTTACCTCTAGGTTTTGGAATAGTTTACATGAGGCCTTAAGTACGAAGCTTAGGCTTAGTTCAGCTTATCACCCACAGACTGATGGGCAGTCTGAGAGAACCATCCAGTCCTTAAAGGACTTGCTTAGAGCTTGTGTGCTAGAACAGTCGGGTTGTTGGTACAAGTTTTTGCCCCTGATAGAGTTTACATATAACAATAGTTTCCATTCCAGCATTGGGATGGCACCTTATGAAGCTCGGTATGGGAGCAGATGTAGGACACCCTTGTGTTGGAGTGAAGGTGATAGTGTTGTACTAGGACCTGAAGTGGTGCAAGAAACCACTGAAAAAGTGAGGATGATTCGGGAAAAGATGAAAATGGCACAGAGTAGGCAAAAGAGCTACCATGACAGAAGGAGGAAGGCGCTCGAATTCCAGGAAGATGACCACGTGTTCTTAAGAGTTACCACGACAACTAGGGTTGGTAGAGTAATGAATGCGAGGAAACTTACTACGAGATTCATTGCTCCTTACCAAATTTTGAAAAAAGTCAGCGAAGTCGCCTACCAAATATCCTTACTCTTGTCGAACCTTCATAGTTTCTTTCAAGTGTCTAAACTCAAAAAGTATGTTCATGACCCTAGTCATGTAACACCCCGACTTTTCGCTATTTTCTAATATCGAAAATTATATAAATATGTTTATATTTTTATCCGAAACTTAGAAAATGATTTTGGGAAAACCAAAGTCATATTCATATTATACTTATTTTTATAAGTATACGGTGAAATTTTGGGTTTAAAACTCAGACGGAAACCGGTCTGCGTTTTTACTGACAGTATAATTTTATACCGGCAGAAAACCCTAATTTGATCCGAAACTGAAATTTGTAGATTTTTTATATATTATCCGTGAGGAATTCTACTTTCCAAATTTCTGATCAGAAATTAAATATTATGTTCATTCGGATGAATTTTGGTAAAAGTTCAGACGGAAAACAATCGGTGATTTCATTGACAGTAAGATTTTAATGATCAGAAAACCTAATTTTGACTCGCGAACGAACAAAATGGATTATATTTAAAACATATTTCCAACGAGTTTGGTTATTTTGAGAATTTTCTATCGAAAATCAGACGGAAACCCTAAATCGGATAATCGACGGAGTCAAGAACTGACGTGTAGAGACAAAACCCGACATCGGATGCTGAGATATGGTGTTAACTAGGGTAGTGAGTCATATGGATGAGTCACCCATATCATGATTACATTTAACAAAAAATCTAGATATTTCTTCAAACTAGTATAAAGACCATTTTGCCCTTGGACTATTTTACCCTTGAACTTTCATTGAAATGACAAGTTTGCCCCACAATTTGTGGACACAAATCAGCCACCTCTCCTTCAATCTCAACCACATAATTTTCATGATTACCTTAGGCAAAATTACCATTTTGTCCTTAAGTCATCTTTATATCACAAAAATGCCATTTTGTAAGATTACTCTTTTGTCTCTAAAAATTTATGCCTTGGACCCTTTTGCCCCCAAAATCCATGGCCCAAACCCTCAAAATGAGCCCATTTCATTGCTATTTAAGCTTGTCATCATCTTCTCCATGAAGCTTTTCCTCCATTTTCTTAAAAAAAACTCTAACTTTCCATAGCCTTGTTTTGTGAAGCAACTACTTGAATCCTTGCTCATTTTTCATTTCTAAGAGGTATACCATGCTTCTCTCACTCAATCATCATCATGTTCTTCAATTATTTTTGTGTTTTGAAGCCATGATCATATTTTTTCAATTCTTAGATCTAGAACGTTAAAAATCTCTAGAAAATTGTAGAAAAATCCAATGAACTTGAAACCAATTTCTATGATCTTATAATCATTTATACTCTTGTTATCTAGGAGCATGTGATCAACAAAAATTTCTTACCCTTTTGTTCATACATGGCTGAACCTATGTTCATAGGTGAGGAAAGAGTTTTTTTTTCAAACTTTGTTAAACAAGTGTTGATCTATGATCTCTAGTCCATTCTTTTGTTGATTCAAGTGATTAGAGAATCAAAACATACTCTAAACCAAATTTGTTGTTGATGGCCGAAATCTTAAACTTTGTAGTTAAGATGATTTTGGTTCAATTTTTGATAAGTAAGCCTTGATTATGTTTTAACCTTACTTAAGGATCATTAATCCATGAGTTGAGAAATTTTCAACATCCCTAGCCTAATTGACCTATGAAGGCCGAAATATAGCCATAGGGATTAGATGGATTTTGTGGTTCCATTTGTTGATTTGGATTTGATTTGTTGTGAAGGATAAGTATTGTTTGCCGTTGTGAGTTCGTGGATGAATCAGGATTCTTAGAAGAAATTCACTGGGGAAATCTGTAACTTCAAGGGGTAAGGAGAGCTTACCTGAGGGATTTTTCCCAAAAACTGTATGTGATTAGTGTGTGGTGTGACACCCTAACTTGGGTCATCACATGGTTACCTGTTGCGGAAAATAAAATCATAAATTCACTGGTTGCTTTCGGAAAATAATGTTTTCTCAATGTTATTTTAAGAAAATAAGTTTTTAAAAAAAATTTATTATCTTATTGGGAAAATTATTTTACTAGAAAAGTTATAATTGGACTTAAAACGTTTTTAAAACGTCAAACGTCGGACAATTCCGAAAATATTTACTGTAGGATTACTAAAAACGGTAATACTAGTTAAAATGGAGAATTTGTATCAAAACCATATTGTCAGGTTCAAAAGATTGATTTTATAAAAGAAAATGAATTTCAAGTGATTTTGATGATTTTGTAAAATGAATTTCAAGTGATTTTGATGATTTTGTAAAATGAATTTCCAACGTAAACGTATTTCCGTAAAATAGTTTTATACATCGGGTTATCTCCGACAACTTGGATAAGTTTCGGAAGTTTTGTTTTGATTTTGTGTTTCACCGAACGAAAACAGTGTTAACGTAAACCTAGTATCCGAGACATCGTGATACTGGCGTTCTTAATTACCAGCACGAAGATCTTTGATCCGTGTCACGTCGTTACACGTTGTGCCGTTGTTACACATTGTGATGAACGTTGTTAATAGTGAATATTGTTTTTTTTTTATCACCACGAACCTAAGACTGATTGCAAGGTCTAAGGTTTTGTGATTGAGCATTCGGACTTCGTGTCCTGTGTTAGTATTGAGAAATCTATCACGTTAAAAATTACGAATAGTCATAAGCCATCTTGAGCTTCGACAAATGAAGAATGAACACAAAGAAAAATAACGAGAACAAAATGTTTTATATGCATACATTGGCAGACGTGCCCACGTCCTATGTCTGATTCCTTAATGATAGGGTATTCGGGCTATGTTGTTGCCACGTCCTGCGTCTAATACATTAATAGGGTATTTGGGCTACGTTGTTACGTACGGTGCTGAATGGTATTCCATGCCACGTTGTGGCTAATATACCTGGCAATTGAGCATGATCAACTCATTTATTTGGTGTTGGGGTCTCCGGAGATTAGGTATTAAATTAGAGCCTAAATATTGAAGTGCTCATGCATTTTTCCAAAAGACTGTGATCGGGTATGAAACCCAGTGATAGACTACTTGTTTATTTATGGAAATGTATATGTGTATATGTTTTCCTTCGTGTAGCGCATGCGGTTATTGTGTTAAATCCATATATTGGCATCTCACCCTTACAAATATAGGTTCTTCTGGGAATTGCCGTTGTATCTTGGGATACTAGTACAGTTGAAGCGGTGGAGTTCTTTAAGTCACTTGCAGACTTAGATTCTAGATGCTTGAAGAAGTATCTGTTCATGAGAAAGATCACGGGGGTCTTTCCAATAATGTCTTGTAGAGTGACCAACTTAGGAGTCTTGTTTTGGATTTTATGTTGAAAAGGTCGGTAACTGTGATGTCGTAATATTATCTTTGTTTTAAGTTTCTCTTTTTGGAAATTGAGACCTTTTGAAAATAAAAACGGTATGCTGTGGTGACTTCTTTAAGAATATGACTTTACTATTTATTGTATGTATTAAGGTGTTCTAGAGTTATTCGCGGAAGAAAATTTTTACACCCGAGTTTTCTGACCTCACATAAATAAATTTTCCGAAAGCAACTAGCGAATTAATGTTTTGATTTATTTCCGCACATGTTACAAAGTAATGCCCAATGGGGGTGTTACAAGTCACATGAAAGTCCCCGATGCCATATGGTTAAAAGAGAACTTGACTTTTGAGGTACTGCCCCTTCGAGTCGAGGATAGGAGGATGAAGCAGCTAAGAGGCAAGGAAATTCCTTTGGTCAAAGATGTTTGGAGTGGGGCTACTGAGGAAAGTGCTACGTGGGAGCTAGAAAGCAAGATGATGGAGTCGTATCCGCACCTTTTCAACCGAGGTGAGTAGAAATTTCAAGGACGAAATTTTTAATAAGGGAGGTGGAATTGTAACACCCTGTTTTTCCGTTAAGTGCTTTTGTATGCTTGTTTGGTTGGCTAAGCCTTAAGACTTAGCTTGAGGGCTAAGTGATATGAACATGGATTCACAAAGCAAAGGACCAAGCATTGAAGACTCACATGGACCCATGACAAGGTCGAAGCTAAGAAAAGTCCAAAATACTCTAAAGAAGAGTCCAAGATACCTAGTTAGGGATAGGGCCTAGAACCTTTGTATAGATTAGACTTCATGTAATAAATATAAGAACTAGGACCTTGTATAGCTAGACTTCATGTAATAGAAGTGCTTAATTCATAAAAGCACTCAAGACTAGTTTAGGAATTGGGCCTATTGGGCTATAAGCATAAGAGTAGGAAGCTTTGGGCCAAAATCAAGCCCACACTTGGGAATTATAGGAAGAGGGTTGCACCTTGTAATTAGAGGATGAGGAGCATCTTGCCTCATCTATAAATAAGCTCTCTTGTAACTCATTTGGACAAGTTTGAATTCATTTGGAAGGTTTTTTCATACTTGAGATTTCTAGAGAGAGCGAGTTCTCCTCTTCTTGGTTCAAGAGTTGAACCATTGATTCTTATCTTGAATTTCCATATTCAAGTGGTGAATCCTCCTTTGGCTTATCAAATTCAATCTTCTTCTCCAAGAAGAATGCATTTGTGGTGCCTTCCCATTCATCTTCTTCCTATTCCATTTTCTACTTTGTTCTTTAATTCTTGCAATTTACTTCTTGCAATTTAATTTCTAGTCATATATCAATTGTTCTTCTCTTCTATTCCTTTTGTTTTCTCTTGATTCTTCACTTGAAGAACATGTTTCGTATCAATTGTGCTTGAATTGTGTTTGATCTCAAACTTTGAAACAATTAGATCAAAGAAGATCCTAAAATGCTTAGTGATCAATCCTTGGTCACATCAAGATCTGTTACAGATTGCTGTTCTCATAGAGGAGTGACTCTGAGTGTAGTTTAAGTGGAAATATGCAGGGCCGGGGGAAGGGTAAGGGTCATGGGTTTGGAGTAACCCTCCAATTGACAGAAATTGAACCATGGATGGACACCTCATCATTAAATCTGAGGTGGCAAAATATATGAAGGAACTTGGTTGAATGCAGATGCTGAAGTGGCAACGCGAGAATACACGCATCATAAATTATATAATATATATAATATAAATAGATAAATAGATTTTAAATTCTTTTGACAATTGGCAAAACTTTCCACTTTTAGAAAACATATGTTTATATAAATTTATTTTTTCAATTAATAGAAAATTATAAATTATCTAATATTGCTTCTCCCGCTTACATTGGTATTGAAGATTATCAATAATTTCCAATGTAGTTAATTTATTTAAAGCAACTAAAAATTAATTATTGTACATGAATTGTAATAAACAAAGAGTCTTAAATTATTATCAATAAAATTTGTTATCATAAATCATACCAATAAATATGACATCCATTGCCAATATTACATTTTAAAGCAAATAAAATAATTTTTTATATTTATAATTTTTTGGGATAAATAACTATAATATGTTGGGAAAAATAAGACTACTTTATAGATATATCATATATGTTTTTTTTTTTCTTTACTGGGACTTTATAGATAAATAATTATAAAAAGTTTTTTTTTTCTTTTTAATGTGTTAAAATCCATGTTTCTGCTAATAAATCTATGTAATTAGAATATTTATAGATTTATATATATTTTCAAAGCAAATAAATAATTCCAAGATGATGAATGATTTTGCAATATAATTTACTTAAATTCTTGAATTATTTCTCCTATATTCCCAGTGTAAGTTTATTCTTTATCCAACCTAATAGAGGTACTATAAAGGAGAAAACTTACAATTGTTCCCCTATCATAATGTGACATGTGGAAAAATCTGTCCACATCAGTAGCCCATCCAATAACACCGTTAGCCTCTGCCCATTCCAAAAAATGAAGACTTCCTCTCTCCCCTTTCTTCCTCTCAACGGGGTCGTCTTCCATACTCCACGAGAACTTGGAGTTTCGGTGCTCTAAGGATAATTTAGGTATTTTATCATAAAAAAATAAAATAAAAAAAAACTTAAAATTCATACTCATTCTCTCCTTCCTTCTTTTCGGTGAGGCCCTATCCACTGTCGCTGCCGCTGTCACTCTTCTCCTCCGTTGCCGCCGTCACTCTTATCCTCCGCCATCCCTATCCCTTCACACTTTGTCACCAGATCTGAAGGCTACTTCGACACAGATCTGAAGTTCTCCTTCACCGCCGCCTTTGTCGACTCCGATTTCATCGTCATCCTCGCCACCCTCCTCTGCGCTCTCATCTGCGTCCTCGGTCTCGTCGTCGTCGCCAACAAAGTGTAGTTGGGAACGATTGCAGTTCGGAACCAGATTAGATTGTTGCCTTCTCTCTCACTCCTCTCTCCCTTGTTAAGTCTCTAAAATGTCTGCGTGCATTTTTCCTAAGTTTTGATGAAAACTAAACATTGGGTAATGATTTAATTAACCTATTTTGTGGTTGCTAACCTGTCTACTTAGTGTACAGATCAGAAGATTACAAAACTCACCTGTCTGTCTACCTAAGTCTCACCTGTCTGTAGTAACCAAGAAGTCAACCTGTCTGCTGACTAGGATTGTTGATTATGTGCAAACTAATTTTACAACCTGTCTATACCCTTCAACTTGTCTAAGGTTCTTCGTTAAAGGAACTCGAAGTACAGGAAGCTTTTGCAAGCTGTCCCCTCATGAAGAATACTCTGAGAACTTTCTCACGCTTATCAAGAAACTCAGATGTGCTCTCTCTCAAGCAAACAAGGAAGTCAGAGATAAACTTCCAGTTAAAGAACATTTCCAACATGCTTTATTCCCTAGTACTTTCAGTCATTACACAAAAAGGGAAATGTACTCTGCAAAAGTACAAAAGCACTCTGCACAACTCTGAGTTGGCGTCTACACGATACATAAAGCTATTATCCCTCATGTTAGAGTACAACCAACGTCTTCATTGCATTAATGGCTGCCCAGAACGACTATATTGCATTTAATGAAGCTCTGCCTGAAGCCATAGTTGCAAGGAATGTCTCTAACGGATATTAAATGTTTGAAGGCTATAAATACAGAAGTCATTGAAGATGAACATCATCAGAGTTTTTACAAAGCATTAAAGAGCCATTACTCTGTTCATTTATTCATTCTGTATTCTTCAATCATTTGAAGTTATTACGCAGACTTTCCTAAAGCCTTATATTTAAACCACTCTCTGAGTGTTAGTGAAAGGTCTGTAAGTGTATTTATTACAAACAAAACTCTCAAACAAATCTGAGTGAGCCTGAAGAGGCTAGGTGTGCAAAGAATACTTGTGTTGGAGCCTGAAGAGGCTAGGTGTGCAAACAATACTTGGAGTCTGTAACCTGATCAGTTATAGTGGATAAATCTTGGTGCTGCCAAGGACTGGACGTAGCTCTTTGTGTTGAAGAGTGAACCAGGATAAATCTCCGTGTTAATCTCTCTTCCCTTAATCTCTTTAGTTGTTTAGATTATATATCTTCTGCTTTCTAACTAAGGGGTTAAAACTGCTTTTATCAAGACTGTTTCTGTTTTATACGTGTGTTGTTTTCTACAAAAACTACAACAGACAGGTGACCTGTCTGTGTAACCTTTTACACCCGTCTGTGCTTAGCTTCTGCATGCAAAAGTTTTTAACTTTATTTTAATTTCTGATAAACACAATTCAACCCCCCTTCTCGTGTTTATAGCTGTCTATTTCAGTTGGTATCAGAGCTCAGCCTCTGGGTTGAGCATCTAACAGTGTTGAGGTAAAAGATCCTGAAGAATAGACATGACTGCTGGAGCTAGTGGAAGTAACCAGACCGAAGGAGCCTCCTTAACCAGACCTCCATTCTTCAATGGAGAAAACTACAACTATTGGAAAGATAGATTTCAATGGTTCATTCTATCTACAAACTCAGACCTCTGGGATGTCATCACAGATGGTCCTTTCATCCCTAAAAATGATGACAACACTGACAAACCAAAAGCTCAGTGGACCCCTGCAGAAAAGGCAAAATGGGAGCTGAATCACAAAGCCAGATACAACATCATTTGTGCACTCAGTCCTGATGAGTTTGAGAAGGTCTGTGCCTGTGATTCTGCCAAAGAAATATGGGATACCTTAGCTGTCACACATGAAGGAACCGCCAAGGTCAAAGAATCAAAAATTGCCATACTTGTCAGAAAGTATGAACTATTTCTCATGGAAGAAGGAGAATCTGTTGCTCAAATGATTGGGAGATTTCAAACTATCATCAATGGTCTAAAATCTCTTGGCAAAGTTTACTCCAATGCTGAGAAGGTTGGAAAGATACTTAGGAGTCTACCTAAGCAGTGGAGACCTCTGGTAACTGCTATCTCTCAAGCCAAAGATCTTTCCACTTTGACTATGGATGAACTCCTTGGAACACTTACTGTTCATGAGCAAGAACTTGGAGATGAAATCTCAACAAAGAAGGGCAAGTCAATTGCTTTGAAGGCTGATCAAAAGTCTTCCAAAGCCTCTAAAGCTTTAAAGGCAGACGAGTCATCCAGTGATGCTGACCTGTCTGAATCTGAGGATTCTGAAAGTGATGAAGAACTATCTCTCCTAACTAGAAAGATAAAGCTTCTCCTACAGAAAAAGAAGTTCAGAAGGGATAAGCCATTCAGAAGATTCAACAAGGACAAAAATTTCAAGGATTCCACCTCAACAGACAAAAACTCAATCGTCTGTTATGAGTGCAAGAAACCAGGACACATCAAAGCAGAATGTCCTCAACTCAAGAAAGCCCCATTTAAGAAGTTCTTCAAAAAGAAGAAGAAAGGAATGATGGCCACTTGGGAAGATCTAGAGTCAACATCTACTGATGAGGAGACAGAGGAAGAAGCAAATCTCTGTCTAATGGCTAACACTGACTCTGATTCAGATGATGAGGTAAATTCTGATTATGAGGAATTACTTGATGCCTATGAAGAATTGTTGGAGGAATCCAACTGTTTGTCTAAGGCTCTCAAATCTCTCAAGAGAGATCATGTTAAGCTCCTTAGTGAGCATAAACAGAAATCTCTAGAGTGTGAGAAATTTGCCAAAGAGAACAGTGAGCTGAAGACTGAAAAGTCTAATGAAGCTAAGATCTCTAGTGATACATCACAGTCTGAAGAAGTTGAAAAACTTCAACAGAAAGTGGAAGAGCTCACTTCTGATCTTGCCAAATTTGTTAATGGTAGAGATAATCTGACAAAACTGCTTGGCTGTCAGAGGCACTCCCTTAACAAAGAAGGTATAGGATATGTCCATCAGATACATCATAAAGTATCAACTAAGCACTCTAAAGTGTCTGCTACATCTATTTCTATTAAATCCATACCTGTCTGTAACTTCTGTGGAAAGACTGGACATGTTGTGTCTAAGTGTCTCCACAAGAAAAGAAGGAAGTCTTCACAGACTCCTAGAACTAACAGAAAAGGACCCAGAAAACTATGGGTACCTAAAGATCAGATAATCTCTGTTGCAGATGTCCTCAACAGCACAAAGAAAACACCACTGCTGGTACCTGGACAGTGGCTGCTCGCGACACATGACAGGAGAAAGGTCTATGTTCCTAGACCTCCAACTTAAGAAAGGAGGACATGTGGCATTTGGTGGAAATCAGAAAGGGAAGGTTATAGGAATTAGTACTATTGGTGGTAAACCTCCTCTTCCCTCTATATCAAACGTTCTTATGGTTAAAGGATTAAAACACAATTTGCTTAGCATAAGTCAATTATGTGACAGTGGATTTGATGTCTCCTTTACCAAAGATTTCTGTATAGTTAAAGATCTTAGTGGCAAAACCCTCTTTTCAGCCAAAAGGCAACAAAATCTGTATAAGATTGAACTGACTGATCTCTCAGATCAAAGTGTAACATGTCTGATGTCTAAAGAGGATGAAAGATGGTTGTGGCATAAGAAACTAGGACATGCTAGTATGAAATTAATTTCAAAACTAAAAAGAGATAACCTTGTGAGAGGATTGCCTGATATTAGCTTTAAGAAAGATATTTTGTGTGATGCATGTCAGAGAGGTAAACAGATAAAATCAAGTTTCAAATCTAAAAACCAAATATCAACCTCTAGACCTCTTCAGTTGTTGCACATGGATCTGTTTGGACCAGTTAGTGTTGCTAGCTTGGGTGGAAGGAAATATGGATTTGTCATAGTTGATGACTATTCTAGATTTACATGGGTACTCTTCTTAACCCACAAGGATGAGTCTTTTAAGGCTTTCTCAGTATTCTGTAAAAGAGTACAAAATGAGCAGGGTTTCTGCATTTCTACTCTAAGAAGTGACCATGGGGGAGAATTTGAAAATGAGCAGTTTAGTCAGTTCTGTGAGGAGAATGGGATCTCTCACAATTTCTCTGCACCTAGAACTCCTCAACAAAATGGAGTGGTTGAGAGAAAGAACAGATCTCTGCAAGAGATGGCTAGATCTATGCTCAATGAAAATAATCTCCCTAAGTACTTCTGGGCAGAAGCAGTAAACACAGCTTGTTATGTACAAAACAGAATACTCATTAGGCCTTTTCTAAAGAAGACTCCTTATGAACTGTGGAAAGGAAAAAGCCCCAACATCTCTTACTTTCATGCATTTGGTTGTGAATGCTACATATTAAATACCAAGGATCAACTTGGAAAATTCGACTCTAAGACTGACAAAGGTATCTTTTTGGGATACTCTGAAATGTCTAAAGCTTTTAGAATTTACAATTCTAGAACATCTGTTATTGAAGAATCTGTTCATGTCAAATTTAATGATAACTTAAAGACTGATAAGGAATTGTCAGATCTAGAAGATGATCTTGCAGGTCTTGATATAAACAAGTCAGAAGATCAACAACCTGACTTAACCAAACCAGAACCTGAAGCAGAACCAGACAGACCAGTGGAACAGACAAGTCAACAGACACAGACAAGTCAAAGTCCTCTTGAAAGAGACTGGAAATTCAAAACTCATCATCCTAAGGATCTCATCATTGGTCATCCCTCAGAAGGAGTAAGAACCAGATCTACCTTAAGAGAATCAAGCAATGTGGCCTTTTTGTCAGAAATAGAGCCAAAACACATTGAAGAAGCTCTTGATGATGAAAGCTGGATTCTTGCCATGCAAGAAGAACTCAACCAGTTCATCAGAAATGATGTCTGGACACTTGTCTCCAAGCCCAAAAACAAGTCTGTCATAGGAACAAGATGGGTCTTCAGAAACAAGTTAGATGAAGATGGCAAAGTTGTCAGAAATAAGGCAAGGTTAGTAGCTCAAGGCTATAACCAACAAGAAGGTATTGACTATACTGAAACATTTGCACCTGTAGCTAGAATAGAAGCTATTCGCATACTAATGTCATATGCTGCACAACACCAAATCACTCTTTTTCAAATGGATGTGAAAAGTGCTTTTCTCAATGGAATAATTGAAGAAGAAGTTTATGTTAAACAACCCCCTGGTTTTGAAGATACTGATAAACCAGATCATGTTTTTAAACTTAAAAGGGCATTATATGGTTTAAAGCAAGCACCTAGGGCATGGTATGATAGACTAAGCTCTTTTCTCATGCATAACGGCTTTACAAGAGGTCAAGTAGATACTACTCTGTTTAAGAAAAGCTTTGAAGAAAATTTCATTGTAGTCCAAATATATGTTGATGATATTATTTTTGGAGCAACTAATGAAAAGCTGTGCAAGGATTTTTCAAAGATGATGCAAGCAGAATTTGAGATGAGCATGATGGGAGAACTGAAGTTCTTCCTTGGTCTACAAATCAAACAGACAAGTGATGGAATCTACATCCATCAACAAAAATATATCAAGGAAATGCTCAAGAAATACAAAATGGAAAATGCTAAACTTATGAAAACTCCCATGGAAACCAATGCAAAACTCAGTAAAGATGATGAAGGTAAAAAGGTAGACCAAACTGTCTACAGAGGTATGATTGGATCTTTGCTGTACTTAACTTCAAGCAGACCTGATATTCAGTTTAGTGTCTGTATGTGTGCTAGATTTCAATCTGACCCAAGAGAATCTCATCTTAAAGCTGTTAAGAGAATATTTAGATATTTGCTTGGTACTACTAATCTTGGTTTGCTATATTTAAGAACTAATGAATACAGATTAGTGGGATTCTGTGATGCTGACTTTGCTGGAGACAAAATAGAAAGAAAGAGCACCAGTGGAGGATGCCACTTCATTGGAGCAAACTTGGTCTCTTGGTCAAGCAAAAGACAAACAACTATAGCTCTATCTACAGCTGAAGCAGAATATATCTCAGCTGCTAGTTGTTGCTCTCAGCTTTTATGGGTAAAATATCAACTTGAGGATTACTCTATTTTTGAGCATAATATATCTGTATGGTGTGATAATTCTAGTGCTATCTGCTTAACTAAAAATCCAATTCAGCATTCTAAAGCTAAGCATATAGAAATCAAACATCATTTCATTAGAGATTATGTTCAGAAAGGTATTTTTGATATTAAGTTTGTTAAAACTGAAAATCAATGGGCTGATATCTTCACTAAGCCCTTAGCAGAAGAAAGATTTTTATTTATTAGAGATAATTTAAACATGCATTGTATTGTTGATTGACATGTCTGAGTATTTAAAACTGTCTGTGATCACCTGTCTGACTCTGCTGAGTCACTATGCTGAAACCCAACAGTTTTTTTATTAAAATGGTTATTATTTATTCATTTATTTAAATACCATTTGTTAATCTGAAGCTAATCATAAACACGGCAGTTTCTACCTCGAAACCATGTTTTCATTATGTCTAAGTGGGCGCTACAGTTCCCCACACAAATCGTGCCATTCTTAATTAAAATTTTTTTTTCTCTCTCCTGCTTTCACTTCTTTAAAAGGCAAATCCTCAGAAAGTTTTAAACTTTATCCTTCTCAAAAGCCCTAAGTCTTTTCGTCTTCGTCTTCCTCTCGTTCAAACCCTTCTCCCTTCCAAAACTTTCACTTTCTCTCTTTTCTGAACAATGGCATCTTCAAAACGCCTGTCTCCAAAAGAGATTGCTGAGAAATACGAGATGAGATTAACTGATGTAGAGAAGATTCTACCTGGAAAGACTGTTGATCTTCAACAGATGAAGAAATGGGGAATGGATGTCACTGAGGAGTTGGAATACTCTAAGTGGACAGCCTTCTTTGATATCAAGGAGCTGGTCCATCCAAAGCTTGTCAGGGATTTCTGGAGGAATGCTGTGGTCATCACCAATGTGGTTGATGGAACCAAGAGCTTCAAGGCTCAAATGTCAGCTGATGTAACTCTTCTATTCCCTATAAGCTCTCTGGAACTGGCAACCAGATGTCCAAGAATTGGAACTGCCTTCAGACCTGACTGGGAAGATCAGGTGGGAACTGAGAATATCAATATTGCTGTTTATGGTGTTCCCAACCCTGAGAACAAGAAGCCTGTCTGCATGGTCCCCAAGTGCAGGTTCTTGCACAAGCTGCTTCTGGAGTGTGTGATGCCCAGAAGAGGGTCAAGAGACAATGTGACCAAGTTGGACAGATTTGCTCTGTACCACTTGATTCACAAAATCAAGATAGACATCAATGACCTCATCTACATGTATCTTGAGTCTCTGATCAGAAGGACGAATATGCCTACCTACCCTTATGGAATGCTGCTGACAAGGGTTTTTAGGAACAAGATATTTGTTCCAACTGATGTCCACTTTGTGGACATGGCTCTGCCCATAGACAAGAAGGTCCTGTCTATGATGGGGATTGAAGGAATCCCTCTGGAGGATGAGGAAGAAGAGAAGAAGAAGAAGAAGAAGCCTGCTGTTGAGCAGAAACTGAAGCAAATAGCAGAGGAGCCTGCTGATTCCACTGGTGAATCAGAGTATCCTATCTCTGAAAGGATTTGGAAAGCTGCTGGAAAGGTTGCCAGACAGGATCAAGGGCCTGAGGAACCAACAGCTTCTGAAGCATCTGCTGAGACAGTAGAGCCTCTCAGATTCAAGCTGAAGAAACCCTCTCCCAAGAGGAAGACCAGTGAGGCTGAAAAATCAGGTGTGGTTTCTGCACAACCCACCAAGAGAAGAAGACTGGTGAAGACCTTTGCCAAGGACAGACAAGTGAAGTCTGTGCCTAGTAAAGAGGAAGCACCTGCTCAGGGGGAGCAGACTTCTCCACCTGCAGAAGAGCTTAGGGAGATCAAATCTCTTAATCTGGGTTTCATTCCTAGAAAAAGAAGGTCAGGCTACCCTATGCCTGTTATGGCTGCTGCTGAAAGGGAAGCTGTCCCTGCAGAAGAACCTACTGCTGCTACTGCTTCTGCACCCTCCACTGACCTGTCTGCTGGAACACAGACAGTTGGTCATCTTGAAGAAGCTTCTCTGTCTCCTTCAAGGAAGAAAGCAAGGCTTTTTGAAGAATCACTCTTCACCTTTCCTTCTGCACCATCCTCTCCCCTTCATCTAGGTATTCCAGATTCTGTTGTCTCTTCCCCTTCTGCTCTCTGTGTCAACCCCTTATCTGTTGCCTCCCCTCTTCACTCACCTGTCTCCTCTCTCCCCTCTCCACCATCTTTTGATGTCCTGTCTGATGTATGTCAATACACAGTTGTTCACAGGGACTCAACTCCCAGAGAACAATCTGGCATATCATCTAGACTGTTTGTGAGTGATTTGCAATCTCTGATGACTGCAAGTATATCTCACTTATCTGTCATCCCTCCTCCACCACCTCATATTCTGAACCCATGTAGGGAGATCTTCTTTTATCCCCCTATTGTGTTGTTCATTAGAACACTGGAAGGATCTCACTATCCTGCCTCTGTTGTAATGTTGCCCTCTAGGTCTAGATTTTTCTTTCTTTTAATCACAGGGTCTAATTCGTTCTTTTCCCACATAGACTCTCTCCTACCTCTACCTCCATCTGTCTTAGCCCAACAACCTCTTCCCCCTCCTATTCCAATAAGAGTCACTCGACTGTCTCTTTGTGAAAGACTCTCTTGTGTCTTTCCCTCTCCTGATTTTGACATAGTCAAAATCACCCCTCTGTTTAAAATAGCTTTTCTTCCTTTATTTTATTTCAGAACCATCCATCAACTTTTCTTTCCCCGTGTCTCCTCACCCTTCTCTGTACCTAAGGCACCCCCAGTTTTAGCCTTACCCTGGTATCCATCTCTGTCTGCTGCTTCAACCAGCTTGTCTGCAGAAGTCTCCTCCTCTCAAATGGTGGATTCAGTGAGCTTCAATCTCCTTAAGACTGAGCTAGAAGAAGTCAGAAGACAATTGGATGTAGAAAGGCATGCTAGGCTGCTGTTAGAACAGAAAGTTGACTCCCTGTATCTTCTTTTTAATCAGCCTAGATGAGTAGTTGTAGGAACTGCCCTGTAATCGAAATGCTTATGATGAATACAACTCTTTTTGCCTTATCATTTTTTTATTGTCTCTTTTTCTCTCCACTGTTATATCTTTACACTTTTTGTTGCTGACAAAAGGGGGAGAAAAATGTTAAGATGTTTAATGAATGAATGTTTAAACAATATATGCTAAGTGCTATGATAAGTGTTCGTTCTCTAATACACTCTGATACTATGAACTTAAACAACTTAAACCTGCTGCATATTACTCTGATGCTCTTATTTGAACTCTAATGCATCTGTCTGCACATATAGAAAATATCAACTTGTCTACTGTCTGTACTTCTGTACTCTGATATTTTCAAAGGTTCATTAAATCATCTGAATGTTTGTCATCATCAAAAAGGGGGAGATTGTTAAGTCTCTAAAATGTCTGCGTGCATTTTTCCTAAGTTTTGATGAAAACTAAACATTGGGTAATGATTTAATTAACCTATTTTGTGGTTGCTAACCTGTCTACTTAGTGTACAGATCAGAAGATTACAAAACTCACCTGTCTGTCTACGTAAGTCTCACCTGTCTGTAGTAACCAAGAAGTCAACCTGTCTGCTGACTAGGATTGTTGATTATGTGCAAACTAATTTTACAACCTGTCTATACCCTTCAACTTGTCTAAGGTTCTTCGTTAAAGGAACTCGAAGTACAGAAAGCTTTTGCAAGCTGTCCCCTCATGAAGAATACTCTGAGAACTTTCTCACGCTTATCAAGAAACTCAGATGTGCTCTCTCTCAAGCAAACAAGGAAGTCAGAGATAAACTTCCAGTTAAAGAACATTTCCAACATGCTTTATTCCCTAGTACTTTCAGTCATTACACAAAAAGGGAAATGTACTCTGCAAAAGTACAAAAGCACTCTGCACAACTCTGAGTTGGCGTCTACACGATACATAAAGCTATTATCCCTCATGTTAGAGTACAACCAACGTCTTCATTGCATTAATGGCTGCCCAGAACGACTATATTGCATTTAATGAAGCTATGCCTGAAGCCATAGTTGCAAGGAATGTCTCTAACGGATATTAAATGTTTGAAGGCTATAAATACAGAAGTCATTGAAGATGAACATCATCAGAGTTTTTACAAAGCATTAAAGAGCCATTACTCTGTTCATTTATTCATTCTGTATTCTTCAATCATTTGAAGTTATTACGCAGACTTTCCTAAAGCCTTATATTTAAACCACTCTCTGAGTGTTAGTGAAAGGTCTGTAAGTGTATTTATTACAAACAAAACTCTCAAACAAATCTGAGTGAGCCTGAAGAGGCTAGGTGTGCAAAGAATACTTGTGTTGGAGCCTGAAGAGGCTAGGTGTGCAAACAATACTTGGAGTCTGTAACCTGATCAGTTATAGTGGATAAATCTTGGTGCTGCCAAGGACTGGACGTAGCTCTTTGTGTTGAAGAGTGAACCAGGATAAATCTCCGTGTTAATCTCTCTTCCCTTAATCTCTTTAGTTGTTTAGATTATATATCTTCTGCTTTCTAACTAAGGGGTTAAAACTGCTTTTATCAAGACTGTTTCTGTTTTATACGTGTGTTGTTTTCTACAAAAACTACAACAGACAGGTGACCTGTCTGTGTAACCTTTTACACCCGTCTGTGCTTAGCTTCTGCATGCAAAAGTTTTTAACTTTATTTTAATTTCTGATAAACACAATTCAACCCCCCTTCTCGTGTTTATAGCTGTCTATTTCATCCCTCACCGCTGCCGCCGCCGCCGCAACCGAAGCCAGCAATGCCGGTGGGTTCGCCGAGAGTGGTTGGGCTTTACCAAATGGGAAATTTTTTATACTTCAGTTTTTGGTCTGATTTTACCAAGATTTGCTCTAATTATGTTTTTTAATCTTGAAATGGCCAACATCTTGTTCTTGAAGTTTGAGATTCATGTATCCAATTCTTAGTGAAATCTTATTTTCTGGGTGTATGATCAATCCAACATCTTCTTTATTATCATTTGTACTCTTTCTGAGTTTCTTAGATTTGCAGGTTGTAATTGGTTCATGAATTTCTGAGTTTCTTTATGAGTTTCTGAGTTTCTTTCCGTACGCCGTCGTGCCTCTCCGATGAGCCACCGTCGTACCTCTCCGACGAACCGCCGTGTCGCCCCTGTTTCGTCGTGGCTCTGTGTGCAGAGCAGTCACCATTCCTGCCCATCGGTTTTTATAAATAAATTAATTTTAAAAACTAATTTTAAATCAAATAAATTGTTTTTATTATAATACCTATTTTACCCTCTCAATCTTGGCCATTGAAATTTTATAATAATAAATCTATGGTGGAAACTTATGGAGTATTGCTCCTCTAAGTTCTCCATGGAGCATGTTAGAATTCTCCCCTCTCAACGATTAGGTTCAAGTTTTTGAGTCATGTCAATGTCAATATCAATCCTATGGTCTTGCGATGCTCCTCTGTTGGGTTGGGTTTTGCAACTCCTGGCGGGTTTTTCAGGAGTGGGCGTTCAAGAGAAGATGGTTTTTTCCCCTGCTCTTTAAAGTTTTGCTTTTTTTTGTTTTTGCATTTTGTCTTTTGGTCTTCTTATCTCCTTTACCAAAACAAAAACCAGTTTCGACGGTGAAAGATGGTGACTTCACTCCTCTTTAAGGAAGAAAAGAAAAGCTCAGTCTTTTTAATATCAAAATTAAAAAAACTAATAAAAATTAATTTAATCCATCATTCCATCTCGGACTCTCATACATGAACAAAATACTGTATGTTTCTCATTTTTTAGGGGACATGAATGCCCTTCAATATCAGTTTCAAAATACTCATATCATAAACCAATAAATTAAAAACTACTATAGGAAAAGCAAAAATGTTTAGGTTAAACCAGTGAGTAGTTCGGATGGGTGTTGGGAGGTTGTTTTCATGATGATGACGGTTTTGGGAAAGGAAGAAGAGGTGGAGAGGTGAAAGCCGGGGTGGATTCTAGCATGAAGACTATGTTTTATGGGTATATTAGTATAGACCCAAATTTTTTCATTGTGAATAATTTTGAACCATTAGATATATTGTTATTATAATAGGTGGTTCAGATTTCACCCTTCAAAAAAAAAAAATTTACCGGCTACTTGTGATCCAGGTAACAATAGAAAAGTAAAATTACAATATTATCCCTATCTTCTCAACTGTCTTCTCAACTAAGCAGATCGGCACCACCGCTGTGTCGAGCAACAATGGCGTTCCAGATTTTGATACACTAATCCAAAAGCAAGACAGTTCTATAAGCGTGACCCTGAACTCATTTTCCCTGAAAGCTGTCTTCTTTATCATAAAACCAAGCAAAGGATGAAAGAAGAATGTCCAAAAAAACGATTTCAGAATTTAATTCACACTACCCAAAAAGCAAGTTAGGAAGCGTGGCCCAAAACTCATTTTCCCTGAAAGTTATCTTCTTTATCATAAAATCAATCAAAGGATGAAAGAAATGGATCCATTTGGCTACCTCATGTTCCTGCAAAGCATAAGGCATGAAAGTGAAGGGAGGGCCATGGCGGTAGGGACCAAAACCCCTATTGCGGCACAGCTTTGCATGAATATAATCATGGTTACCTCATCTTCCACAGCAAGTGTACATCCACATCCACCTTCAATTTTCCTTTTCTCTCGGTACCTCAAAACCCACCATCCCTCCTGTGCGGTGAGGGTTTACCAAGGTCAGGCACGTTTGGGTGCTATTGATCCAGATCTGGGGTGTTTGTCCAATAAAAGATGAACCTCATGGTGGTGACCAGTGGCGGTGAGGTTGGACCTCAGTAACCCAAATCTGGGCGGTGGCGGTGGTGTTAAGGTCGGAGCTCCGGCAAGTGGAAGAGGGCAGAAGGGTGAGGATGAAGGTAGTGGTGAAGGAGGGGTAAAATGGGTACTTCAAAATAAATTAAATTAAAAAAATAAAATTAAAAACCTGAAAAACTCATTACATCTAGTTAAAAATGGTCTACACCCATATACCCATAAAACATAGTCTTCATGCTAGAATCCAAAAGAAAGTTAACGGTATCAAATTAAGGTGGCTGCCGAGTGCTTATATTGAAAATAATTTCCACATGTCTGTATACCATTGGAGAACAGTATCACAAGCATATATGGTACTGTAGGTAAGTTTTCTCCTACTATAAAAAGTAGACAATCAAATGAAAATATAAAACTCAATTAAGCATCTCTTGGTAAAGTTTGTTCATCTAGAGTTTATTTTTTTGGTTAAAATACAGTTTAAGTCCCCCCCAACTTTTTCACTTTAGCCAAAATAGTCCCTTTACTTTTTTTTAAGCTATTTTAGTCCCCAAAAAATTTTAACTTTGCAAAAATAGTCCCTCTGTCAATTCACCGTTCAAAAGTTCATGGCAATAGTTGACGTGACAAATTATTGCTAGGTGGCTTCCTGTAGGCACTGCCACGTGTCATAACAAGTAATTTAAAAAATAATTTTATTTTAATTAATTAAATAAATTAGAGATTTCAATATATAATAATTAAAAAAAAACTTAATAATTAGTGAGACAACCTGACCACCCCAGGGCACTTATGCACATAGAAGTTCATGACATCACCATCGATGACAGGTCGGACAGCGAAGTCGAAGCGTTCAGGCGTTGGTGGCTTCGCCATGGAGTGGCCGAGAGTCTTGTCGAGGTCGAGGATGACGGTCCTTCTATAAGAGGCTCAGGGTGGCAGAAGTGGGTAGTCGAAGACGAGGGTTTTGCAAATGGCGTTGATGGAATTTGGGTGCTGCAAATGCCCATTAATAGGGATTTTTGGTAGAACGGTGGCTGCTAGTTTCTACAGAGAGAATTTGATTTGAAAGGGGTTCTCTTATTACCCTTTGATACTGTTGTTGCTATTTGAAAGGGATTCTTGGATTTGATTTGAATATCAGAGAGAATGAAAGAGATGGGTAGGGTTGAGCCTTAAAATTGTTTGTGTCCTGTGTTGTTCAAGGGCTTTTTTTCAACGTGTTTGTCTCTGTTCCTTTGAAAATGAAGGATATCTTCACAATACGATGGTCTCTGGAACTTGAAGAAGATGATAAATTAACATTATTTCAAAAAAAAAAAATTAATTATTTTATATTGAATTCTCTACTTTATTTAATTAATTAAAATTTATTTATTTTTTAAATGATTTCTTATGACACGTGGCGGTGCCTACAGGAAGCCACTTAACAGTAACTTGTCACATCAGCCATTGCTGTTAACTTTTTAATGGTGAATTGATGGAGGGACTATTTTTGCAAAGTTAAAATTTTTAGGGGACTAAAATAGCTAAAAAAAAAGTAGGGGGACTATTTTCACCAAAGTAGTTGGGGGCCTAAAACTGTATTTTAACCTTTATTTTTCTATCTTCCACTCATGGCTAAAACTAAGTTTATTAGTGACCTTTCTCCATCAAAAGATAAATGAACGATCAAAATAGAGTGCTACGGCTTTGGAAACAACTAAATTTCTTGCAACCTCAATTGGGAGATAATGTATCTTTCAATATTTTAAGAGTTAGTAATTTTGAAATATTAATTTTGGAGTTTTCAAAATAAAATTCATTGTGGAATGAATCAAACAAGACTAATATATGGTAGTTTCCAATATTTTAAGATTTATTAATTTCAAATATTATTTTTGAATTTTTAAAAATAAAATTCATTGTTTCAACAAAAAAAAAAATTCATTGGTGGAGTGGGTCAAGCAAGAATAATACAATGTAATTTTTGATATTTTAAGATTTATTAATATCAAAATGTTAATTTTGAAATTTTTAAAATAAAATTCATTGGTGCACTGGTTTAAGAGAGATTAATACAGTGTCGTTTTCAATATTTCAAGAGCTATTAATTTCAAAATGCATTTAAATTAAATGTTACATAGGAGCAGAAATATTGAATAGAGTATAGTTCCAATGCATTGAAATGCACTTTTAAATATTAAATATAGTTCCAATGATTTTAAATTTATTTTAATAATTCAATTTATTTTCATTACCTTCAAAATAATTTTTTTATATAACTGATATTTTTAAAAAAAATTCTAATTTTTTTTGTCTAAGGAGAAAGGGAATAAGGGAATGGGAAAGGGCTGGGGCAGAGCGCATTGCAAGGATTTTAACCCATGCACTCACAACTCATGTCTCACAATGGGATTTAATGTTTTTCATTTTAATATTTTTATTTCATATCTGCCTCAGGCTAGGTGGTGAATTTAGGAAAATCTGCATTGATTTTTTGTAATAATGTTCCTTTTCACGCCCGAGCTGATCTTGCTAATTTAATATGTGTTCAGGAGCAATTAAATGTTGGCAAATATTTAAGTGTCCCTTCTTTTGTTGGCAGGAATAAAAGGGAGGTTTTTAATTATGTGAAGGAACGTGTTTGGAAGAAAATGAGTTCTTGGGAAGGCAAGACTCTCTCTATGGATGGTAGGAAGATTCTTATTAAATCAATTGCCCAAGAAATTTCGGCTTATTGCATGAGTATGTATCTTATCCCACCCTCCCTTTGTGATGAGATTGAAAAAATGCGAAACTCTTTTTGGTGGGGATCGAATAGTAGTGATTCTAAAGGAATAAAATGACTTTCATGGGATAAATTGTCTATGCCTAAATGTTGGGGTGGCCTTGGTTTTCGTAAATTTCATGCTTTTAATCTTGCCATGTTGGGTAAGGAAGCTTGGAAATTTTTAATAGAGCCTGATTCTCTTGTGACTAGAGTTTTCGAAGCTAGTTATTTTTCACAAGGGAATTTTCTTGATGCAAGTTTGGGTCACAATCCTTCATATGCATGGAGGAGCTTATGGATGTCTAAATCTTTGGTACAAGCAGGTTCTAAATGGCAGATTGGTAATAACAGCTCTTTACCCCCATAGAACTGCCCTTGGATGCGTGATGGAGGTTGTTTGGAGTGTCCAACGTCTCTGCCAAATGAAACCAAGTCTTTGATTGTTAAAGATTTATGGTTTCCAATGCAAAAAGCTTGGAACGAGCCTTTGACCAGATCCTATTTTCCATGTATTGTTGCTAGCCGAATCTTGAGCACTCCTTTGAATGATTTAGTTACTGAAGATCGTCTCATATGGAAAGGTAGTGATGATGGGTGTTATTCTGTTAAAATAACTTATAAAGTGGTTATTTCCTCACTAGTTGATTGTACTCACCTTCGAATGGAAGGTGATTGGTCTTTAATTTGGAAGCTTAAAGTGCCCCCAAGAGTAAAAATCTTTCTTTGGAGAGCTAGTCGAAACTGCCTTCCTACAAGATTTCGGTTGCAAAATAAAGGTGTTCAGTGCCCAATTTCGTGTGTCTTTTGTGAGAAGGATGTTGAGACTTTATGGCACCTGTTATTTACTTGCCCAATTAGCCAAGCTTGCTGGTCAAGCCAACAGTATTGGAGCGCAATTTCTAGTCTCCTCCCTTAGGCGGAATCGGTTGCTGAGCTAGTATTTAGCATGTTGCGCAATCTTGATCCTACTAGAAGAGACAAATTAGCAGTGATATTGTGGGGATTGTGGAATGCAAGAAATGTTTTGTTGTGGGAGAACAAGCTTCCTATGTCTGCAACTATTGTCCAGCGTGCGCATGTCTTCTTGGAAGACTGGAAATTGGTAAATTTGCCCATGAGGCCAGCAGCTCACCAAACAGCTCAGGATGATTCTAGCACTTGGACTGCGCCACCTCTTGGTTCACTAAAGTGCAACATTGATGCAAGTTTTTCCTCCAACAATGATACCACAACTATTGGTATTTGTATCAGGGATCATAATGGTGCTTTTGTCATGGCAAGAACTGAAACTATTCCTTTTTGTCTTCCTTCTCGTTATGGTGAAGCTATGGGGCTGTACAAAGCCATTCAATGGGTTCAAGGCTTGAATCCAAATTCACAGCATATTATTTTTGAGCTTGATTATCAGGTGGTAGCCAACAATGTTAACGCTCCAAAAATTGATTTATCTGATTTTGGAGTTATTATTAAATCCTGTCGTGATTTGTTTAGGGGTCTATCCAAACTTTGGTGTAAGTTTCGTTAAGAGACAAGCGAATGGTGTAGCCCATAGTTTAGCTAGGGCAATGTCTTTCTTGGCTGGCTACCATGTTTTTTATCATGTTCCAATCTGTAGCGCTCATTTGATTAATAATGAAATGCATTGAGCTTCTTGTTTTAACAAAAAATTTATTGCAAAATTAAATGTTACATCATGTCGTAGTTTGACGATATTCATGTGACAATGAAGGTCACATTTTGAACTTCACTTCAAATGTAGTTATATAAAGAAGTCTTTTAGAATTTAACATGTAAGTTACAAATAATTTTTTACTTTGATTTTATACATTTCTCATATATCTTTCTCATTATTTTCTCTCTATTTTTTTAGAAGCTCTGCAAGTTTTTTTGCAATTAAATTTATTGATATTATAAATTAAATTTTGAAAATATTTGTTTATGTCATGGGAATGGTTAATTTTCTTAATTCTTTCTATTATAACAAAAGTATTATCCTTTTCTAAATAATACACAATTATACTTCCCACGTATTTTTTAATCATGCATCGCACGGGTCCATGATCTAGCTTTTATATATCTGTCAATTGATTTCCTTTACTTCTATGTGCTTTTATGTCCAGTTTTTTTTTTCCTTACATTTGATCTCCATAACACCTCACTCAAAGAATGATGTACTTTATATATTAAAATTAGTATTTTCTTTCATATTTTATTTTGGTTAATAGTAATTCCTTAACACCTATGAACCAAATTTTATTTTATTTTTTTGAATTTGTTAAATCCACTCATATTTTTTGTGAACCCGAGTATCCTGTGGCCGCGAGCCAGAGACAAATCCCTCGAGGTACTGAGATCCATTTAAGGGATTGACCTCTCCCAACAGATGTTCTTCCTTACGCATGAGTCTGGAATCGAACACCTGACCACATGCTTAAGGGGCCCAGTTATCTAAAAGCTATGTCACACCATGTTGGTGTTAAATCCATTCATATGTTACTAAGACTTATTCACTTTTACCTATTATCTTTGAACATTATAAATAATAATTTTGATGATCATACGAGTAAATGGGACGGCATATAGGATCAACATTTTTTTGTAACCATGATATAGGTACGAAGTATCTATCACTGTTAGCAGTGACCAATCCCCGTCGGGGAACTTGTTGGGCATACAAGATGGGTTCTCCCCTCCCAACCAGGTTTTCTCCATATACAAGAGTCACGATATAAATGATCAACATATAAATATAATTAAAAAATTTGGGGAAAAAATGTTATGTCAATAGCATTATGCTTCAGTATTATTATATACATTAACTAGAAAGTTACTCGTGCATCGCACGGGTTACACCAACGATTGACGATGATGTATAAAATAAATTTAAAAAATTGTTCGAGGCTTGAGAATAAAAAAGTAATGTCCAATAGTCTAATTTTAAATAAACATCATTCTTATAAAATTTATATAAAATAGAAGTAAGTTGTCATAATATAAATAAAATATAAAGAAGTACATCGGGCCAAACAAAATATAAAAAGTGCAAAAAATTTAAAAATTGTTACATTTTCAGAAATCAAAAGGAAGGATCAATACACTAATTTTAAATATAACCATCATTATATAAAAAGTTAGAACATGAACAAATATTAGTGATAATGATTATTAGCTATTAACAAAAATATTTTTATGTATATATTTCAACCCCTTGTTTTTTTTTTTTTTTACTGAACTTCAACCCCTTATTATATTAATATAATTATTTAATATAAAGATATAAATTCTATACATCATAACATATAATAACAACTATATGTTTTTTTTATATACAAGAATCTCTTACCAAAATAATTTCTTCAACAATGTTCCAATTCAACACCTCACCTTTTTTTTTAACCTTTTATTAGATTTCAACCCTGTATAATATTGCTTCAAAAAAAAAACCCCGTATAATATAAATATAAAGATAAAATATTTAAATATTACATAATTCACCTCTTTTCCCACTCAAGTTAATCACTTTTAGAAGATATACTTATTATCATATTATTTTTAATATTTGACAATTAGAATACCCATAATATTCTATTAACTCAAATTTAATTTTCCTTATTTTATCATAAATTTTTAAATAGTGTCTTCCTTAGTCAGTTTCATCTCCTATTATTGAATAAATTATTTCAAATAATGATTTTCTCTGTTAAGTTTCATCTTATATTATTTTATTATTATTTAAATTGAATTTTTTAAAATTATCTATATTTTATTATTTTGAATAATGTTTTTGCCCACTCAATTCAAACTTTTAATCATAAATCATGAACTTTATACACAATTTTTTATTTTGTTATTATAATTGTTGTTATTATTATCATCATTATCTGATAAACCAAATGCATCACTCAAAGTTATCTATCATTTTTTAAATAATAACCTTTTTTTACTAAATTTTATTTTTCACAATTTTATTATTTTAAATTGTGTTTTTTTCTATCCAAGTTCATCTCTTATTATGCTATATAGTAACTTTTTTACCATGTTTTATCATCTATTATTTTTTAAAACTCAATGGTGTCTTTTTTTTTTTTTTGATAAGCCAACACAATGGTGTCTTATTTATTTTATTATTATTTTAAAATATACTTTTTTACGTTGTAGTCACTATTATTTTAAATAATTTGTCATTAAATATAATCTTTTATTATTTTATTCTTGTTTTAAATAATGACATTTTATATTCAATTTGATCTTTTGTTATTTTATTATCATTTCAAAAAGTGAATTTTTATGTTCAATTTCAAATTTTTATTTTCGGATTATTTCAAAAACTGGTTTTTTTTTTGTCAATATTTCTCATTTCATAAAGCAAAAGGAAACGGTAAAAATATTAAGAGAAAATCAATCGAAAACTAAATTAAAAATATCAAGAAATGGGATGGATAAACAGTACCAGTTTACAGTGAATCAAACAATTTTTTAATTAGAAGGAAAGTACTGGATGAATGCTTCTAAGTTCTGAATGCAACTTTTGTATTTATATTTAATAAAAAAAATTGGGTGAATTAACATTTGACACGTGTATTAAACAGTACAAACTTTTTGCGTTTTATATATACTATTGACTATTGATGATAATACAAAAGATTGAAAAATAAAATAAAAAGTGTACAAATTCATGGATCAAAAAGGAGCGGGCAAAAATATTTAAATAATACAAAATAATTAATTTCCAAACTACACAACTTTCTCAATTACTTTTCTCAAAATATACATGTTTGTTTGTCCTACGGGAAGTTTGGCATTTAGGAGCCAACTTCTCTTCTGCTTTTTTTATTTTTATTTTCTGGTGGGTAGTCGAAATCCCAATTGTCAACTTTACTGGTTGCTTTTATTTTATTAAATTTTGAAATATATTAAATCATTTTTATAAAGAAAAAAACAGAAAGGAAGTCTGTTTTTAAGAAACCTACTTTCAAATGGTTTGAAAAAAGATGTGTAGTTTGAGAAATAATGAGGAAAAATGTGTAATTTGATAAATAACTTTTTTGGGATTATTTTAATAAGTTTGCCAAAAAAGTAGTGCACAAATAAATTTTTTTTTTTTAATAAACAAAAATATATTGACTTAGAGTACCAGGGTGGGTACGACAGAAAAGAACTAAACCACTAAAAGACCCTACAACCAAACCCCAACGTAACCTATGTAACTTTGATCCTGCCTCTAAAGCAGAAAACATTATCAACTTTATAAAGGTTACAAAAAATCAAGAACAGCAGTAGACCCAAGGTCATCCAATTGACACAATACTGTAGCCACAACAGAAACCCCCAAATAGACCAAAACTAAGAAAAGCGTAAGAACACCCAAATAGTGGAACTGTACGTTCTTCCAAAAACCAAATCGTGGAATGCAAAAAACCTGTGAAGCCACCAATCTTTCTCTTAAAGTCTCTTCGAAGTGATACTGCATAAGCCAACCTTTTTTTAAAATTAAATCTCTCATCTCATCCGTGTAGAGAATGCAGACGCCACCCTCACCCAAATAGATAGGAGACAAGACCTCCTGAGGGTACTGAACAAGCCAACAGCCATGCCAGAAGAATTCCAACCTTCCAACAAGAGACCTCCTACAGACCCCATTTGGGAATAACCGATCCTAGGAATAAGGGGAAGGTAAGAATCACCTTGAACAAAATACCATTTTGATACCTCAAAGAAGAAGCTTCCTCACCATCACTCCCTAGATAACTAAAGAAAGATCACTCACTCACTCACTCACTGAAAGTGTTGTCAATGTTAAAGCACTAAGACAGAGTAGGAAGACATACATTTCCACTCTCAGCTGAGATCCAACGATTCTTGTTCATTAGTATCTCACCCCAAATCTTTTCCCACTCAATCATAAAGTGATATAACAAATAAAGGCTTTTGAAAAGTCGAGGTGGGGGACTATTGGGAATACGAACATACAATGTTCCAGCTAAACGAAAGACAACAAAAAAGGATAATACTATTATAATAACCAGACTAACCTAAGCAAACATGCATCAAGTGTTTCCAACTCCAAGTTTGATAAATAAATTAAAACAACCCCTTAAAACTTCACCTTTTGTTTGGCCATAGGCAATATACATAATTAAATAGAAACATAACTACTTGTTTTTCTGTTTTGCCCAACCACAAACATAAATATAAATACTACTATATATATTACACAAGGAAACCTAGCTATGTCGGAGTACTTGGCAATGAAACTAGACTGTTAATGTGAAGCCATACCTCAAACTCGCCCACAGCAATGCCCTCAATCTTTGTCAGCTCTCTAGTCTTGACATTGTAACGAAAATGTATTTTTTTCCACTCTTTTGATGATAGTAAGAGAGATGCTCGAAGGATAATTTGGTCGTTGGTCCAGAAACGAAATACCACACATGAAATCTTAAGCTCGCGGCCGCAAGCCGCCACAAAATCAAAAGGCCCCATCTCATGATAAAGAGTCCATTTTCCTGAATCAATATCCAAAGTGTATATTTGTATACTCTATGTATAGCTTTATCGAGCACAATGCAAGATAGGCGATTTTCCATCCATAAGAATCTCCCCTTCGGAGGATGATCCACTGGCATAGGGATAAGGGGAAGTGGATATTCTCCTACAAAAATTTCCTTGTCAACATCCATCACAATCACTCCATCCCGTGTTAACCAATAAAGATCATTGCCTCCATTATAAACTGGATCCCAAAAAAAAATTCCACTTAACGGGAGCTTCTTTTCTAGCTATCTCTTTCCATGAGTTATCTATTCCAATTTTTAGCACATAGAAAACATACACTTTGGCACTTGCTTCTACAAAGAACAGCTTGAATCTGGCGGTGCGTGGAACACGTACTATAGTAAATTGATAATAAAATATAAAGTAGCCCGAGTATAGTGAATTGGGTAAAGGGGGGATTCTAAGCCAGCACTTGAGGATGGGGTTCACGACGAAAGACCCTCCACCATTACAAAGCTTCTTGACGGCGGAGAACGGCATGTCGTCGTCGAAGCTTGCTGCTGGAGGACGGCGCTACTCGGAGAGAACGAATTGCGAACGCGACGGTCGACGGAGCTGCTTGGAGGAGGAATCGCGAACGCGACGGAGCTGCTTGGACGACGAAGCACGACGGCCTGGGGCGGAGGTGCGAGGAGGCGACGATCTGCTGCTGCGGCCTGGGACGAAGCTCGCAGCTGTGTGCGGCGGCGGTCGCTGTAAGGCTAGGTCAGAGATGGTGGTTGTGTGCGTCTGTGCGATAGTGAGAAGTGAAGGCTGAGTGAAAAAATGTCAGACTACAATGCAAAAGATACTAATTTAGGTCAGGAATCATGAAATCAGGGAAAAATTTGATTTTTTTAACTTCATCGGGTCGGGTCATTGGTTTTTTAAAATCAAAACCATTACCCAAACCAATGATCTTCGGTTTCCATTGGTTCGGTTCGGTTTTTTACCCGAACCATTCACTTTCGGTTTTTAATGGTTTAGTTTGGTTCGGTTTGGGTTGGTCGGGTTCATCGGGTTTACCCGATCCACTTACACCCCTACAAATTATGGTTCTTTCATTGGAGTAAAAATAGATAAAATTTCTTAAATCTTATATGACATTAATGGGCCCACAAGATGAGAGTTAAGAACCAAAATGATGTTCTCCATTATAGATGCTCTAAATAATTTAACATCACACACTTCAAAAGTTCTGCAACTAGTAACTACACACGTACCGTATGTGACGTACGGCTTGTTACCGGACAGCAATTGGTTTTCAATTTGTATACTTTTTAACTGGAATAAAAAAATTTTTCAATTTGTATACTTTTCAATTTTGTTATCGGACAGTAGGGGTGTAAATGAGCTGAGCTATTCGTGAACTACCCAGGCTCGGCTCATTAAATGCTTGATGAAGCTCGTTTGTTTAATTAAATAAACAAATCCAAGCTTGAGAGTGGGCTTAGTTATTTAAATGAGTCAAGCCCAAACCTTATAGGCTCGACATTAAGGGCTTACGAATAGCTCGTGTGTGTGTGTATGTATATATATATATATATGTATGTATAAGTTTTAAGTTATATATAACAATAAGTCTAAAAAATTTAATATATAATAATATATTATATATATTAATACTACCACGTTTTTTTATTTGCTTCCTCTTTCTTAACGAATTGCTAATGGATATGCTCCTCTTTCATACAACTTAAAACTTTGAAAATTAATGGTTGGGTCCCGACCAACCTAATTGTAGTCCAAATATCTTTTGGGCCTAATAGTTAAACCCACTCTCAATACTTTTTTGTAATTATCCTAATGAAAAGTCTTTCCACCGCCTATCATTATATCTAATATAAAGAAAACCATTTGTATCCTACTATAGTACCAAGTTACTAACATACAACTACAAGCAACAAAAAAAAGCACTAAAATAAGAGGAATTGAACTGGCACCATTTGAAGTTTCATTTTTGTTAAAATTTTAATCAAATACTAAATGCAAAATTTTCATATTATGGAACTATGCATGTTTTTTTTGTGAAGAAAAATTTTCATAAATACAAAAATAATTAAGTTATAAATGAGCTATACAAGCCAAGCTCAAGCCTTACTTTTTTTTAACAAGCCAAGCTTAAGCTTTTAGTTAGGCTCGTTTAAATAAATGAGCCAATCCTGAGCTTCTCAATTTTTTCACAAGTCAAGCTCAAGCTTTAGGTACTCGGCTCGACTCGACTCGTTTACACCCCTACCGGACAGCAATTGGTTTTCAACTTGTTATAACCGGTCACATAGGGGGAGGATCCATCCTCAACTCAAGAGTTGGAGTATTCTAGAATCCGCCATTTTATCTTGAATGTTCTTTGTTCATTGAACAGTTCTAGCCTTAGTTCCTTGCTTTCTTTTTTTCTTTTAAAGGAAGTTCCTTGCTTTCTAATCTTCTGATGCTACTGTTTCACTTTTTTTTTTTTTTCTTTCTCTTTGTGGGGTATTTTCGGTATTAGAATTCTTTTATCTCTCTCACAAGTCACCAGTCACCGGCCTTCAGCACACCCTTTTTAGTTTTTCTCCTTGTCGGCTTGTTTTCTTTTTTCTTTTTATTTTTTTCCCACAAAAAAGAAGTTAATGTGAAAGTGAATAGTGAGCGGATTTCAGTTGGAAAGTATCAACCTTTTGGTTTGCTTTGTTGTCTTGATCACTCATCAGCTCATAATCATGCCATCTGCTAATGTTTTGTATTGTTCTCTCTTTATCTTCATGCCCCTCAATTTGATCTCTCAATATTCATTCCCATGATCTTATAACATAAGGTATTTATTTCACTTCAATTTATGCTTTTACACGTATGTATGCTAAATGATATTTTCTATTTTCTATTGCTTTCAGTTCCTGTAATAAGTAATAACTCCTTATATTAATACCTTAATTATTCAATTATCTATCATACCTCAGAGAAGGTTTCTATTACGTTTCTACTGCTTATATTGCCTGCAGCTTATGATATTGGTAGGATTTATGATTTCAGTTTATTTTTTTGGTATTGATTCATTAGTTTCTATTTTAGTATCTCATCTAGAGAATACATTTGAATCAAAATGATTATTTTGACTTCCTTGTTTAGTTTTCAATGCTTGATCTTGTTTTATGAAAACGTATTCAGTTTTGCCCTTTATAACTTTGCTTTCTCTTTTTTTGACCCTTCCTAATTATATTCAGTTTTTCCTTTTGTCTTGAATCATTGGGATCATATTGGGAAGGTTAAAATTTGATCTGTTTCAACCTTCAAGCAATTGGTTTCTCCTTTTGAAAGTCACTTGAATTGGCTTGACAATGGCAACCACAAGTATTACCACAGCCTTGGCTTCGGCTTTGCTCGAATGGTTGCTGATGTTTTTCCTGTTTATTGATGCCATGTTTTCTTATGTTATTACAAAGTTTGCTGGTTTCTGCAAATTGCAAACACCATGTCTGTTCTGCTCTAGGCTTGATCATGTGTTAGGCAAGGAGAAAAGAGGATACTATTGGGACTTGATTTGCAGTGGTCATAAGTCAGATATTTCTTCTTTAGTTCTTTGTCGCGTACATGATAAGCTTGTAAATGTTCAAGGATTGTGTCAAAGTTGCCTTTTCTCTTTTGTTACTACCATCAATAAATCCAATGCCGAAACTTACCGATTACTGGTGAGTAAATCGGGAGAGGAATCCGGCTCCAGATTTGACCAGGATCCATTACTTGGTGAACATTCGATTGCAACACGCTGTTCTTGTTGTGATGCACAATGGGGTTTAAAGGGTTATGATCAAAGGTTGGTATTCACCAAGTCAATTGGGTCTGAAGGTGCTGATTTTGATGAATTAGATGCTGTTGAAAACGATTTTCATGAGAAGAAAAGAAGAGCAAAACCATCTGGATCAGTCAGAGTTGCACACCTGAGAAATAGTCAGCTTGATCCTTTGTCTCATGTAGGTTACACAGAACTCAAGATTACTTCAGATACTGAGTCTGAATCTGAAGTTCCCTTATCTGATGATGATGAAGATACAACCATATCAGTTCGAGGAACAGATGATACCAAGGAAGATATAAAAGTTACACATGAACATATGCAGCCTTCCATCATTGATTTAAATGAGGATTCAGCTTCAGGGAAGCTCAGGAATTCAGCTTCTCCACCTGAGCCTTTACTATCAGAGTCAGGAATCCAATCAGAAAATGCAGATATTGATGGTAATAAATATGCAGCAGCAACAAAGGAGGGTGGGAATGATTTGGAGGAACTTTATTGGCAGCAGGTTGAAAGAAATGCTGTTTGCCCTTCCCCAAGTGAGCCTATTGAAGTATCAAAGGAAAACTGTAAGTTATTTTTAGCAGCTGCTTTTCTGTACCACATATTATTTGAATTTGAAGGATGAGGTGTATGTTATAATTCTTTGCAGAAAGTTGATGAAAAGGAATAACCTAGTTTAGTATCCAAATCATTTCATAAATGATACCTTTTTTTATAACTAAAAACCTATTATTTAATTATTTTAAATCCAGAAGTAGATGAGCTTTTGTATTGACTATAAATCTTTTGTCCATTGTTTGTGGAAAAAAAATCATGGTTCTTTTTTTTGTTATAGATGATTTGACAGTTGATGAAGTGGGACTAACATCTGAGCAAAGATCCACCATGGACTACGAGAAAACCATTAAGTCAGGCAATAAGCTGACAACATCTGAAGCAGGTTTAGAACCAACACCAGTTTCTAGTGAAATTGGTCAGCAAAATCCCAATTTACTGGATCTTGGTGATGCTTATAAGCTAGTTGTCAGCAACAGAGGAAGACAGTTGTCTGGCATGCTTGCAGAACATTGGCTTGGGAAGGAATCTACAAGAATTAGTGAAGATTTGAAGATGTTGCTGTCACAATTTTCTGCTCGAGCAATTGATCCTTCATTTAATGATATCAGTCCAAGATTGTCTATAAATGGTGATGAAGTTAAGACTTCTGATGTTTCTAACTCAGCTGGAATTCAGATACTTCAAAAAATGATCTCGCTTGAGCGAAATGAGTCTGGTTTGTCTCTGGACGAAAGCATTGTCGGCGAAATTGAAGGTGAAAGCCCGGTTGACAGACTAAAGAGACAAGTTGATCATGACAGGAAGCTTATGAGTGCTCTGTATAAAGAGCTGGAGGAAGAAAGAAATGCTTCTGCAGTTGCTGCAAATCAAGCATTAGCCATGATTACTAGGCTGCAGGAAGAAAAGGCAGCATTACATATGGAAGCTTTGCAGTACTTAAGAATGATGGATGAGCAGTCAGAGTATGAGACGGAAGCTTTGCAAAAAGCTAACGACCTTCTTGCGGACAAGGATAAAGAGATAGAGTACTTGGAAGCAAAGGTTGAATTTTATAGGAAGAAATTCCATGATGAATCAGTTGGATTGGATCATCCACAATGTACTTCCGTTGAAAATGATGAAAGTGTCCTTGGAAAGTTAGTTACTGAAAATCTTAATATCTCTCACAAAGCTGAAGGACTACTCACATCTTTGGAGGAAAAGAATGTTCAATCTGTAAGTTCACAATTGGAGTTTGAAGATGAAAGGCTATATATTTCGGAATGTTTGAAGAAGTTGGAGAAGCAAGTTTACTTTTTCCTGAATATTCAGGAAATTTGCCAAAATTCTGAAAATGCTGCAAAGGAATCCCCACAAATCTGTGAAAAGTTGGAAAATAATCTTCAAATGCAAGATTCTGTTTCTTCGCTTAAATTAAATTCAGATGTCATGGTTGATGATCCCTCATCCAAGAAACCTCCAGTTTGCAAGGAAAATGGTGAACTTGGGTATGATGGACATAGCTCCCCTGGGCTCAGTGGAAACAATGTTTTAACTTCTGCTGGAAGTTTGCTTTCGGATTTTATTCGAAGGTTGCAAGTTCTTGAGGCAGACCAGACTTTCCTTGAGCATACTATCCACTTGCTGAGCAATGGAGGTGAAGGACTTAAGTTATTACAGGAAATAGCTAATCACCTGCAACAATTACGTAGGATTGGGATACGAGAAATAGATCAACCTGTTGCTTGAGGCTGTATATAAGGTCAGTAGTTACCGCTTATTATGAGTAGAGAGAGGAAAAAAAAGACATGATGAATGATTTGGTTAGCTTATACAATGAATCTAGAAACTACTTCAAAAGTTTTATACATTTGTTGAACCATTAGGCAGTAAACCAATTCATCTATATTTTCCCTCTTCTGTAGAAGTATATTGCTTCCTTTTTCTTTCTTTTTGTCTTTTCTGTTTGGTGTATTTGGACTAATTTGTAAAGAAATTTGTGCATGATAAGTGTGTGGTTTAGCATATTAAGTATGGAGGACAACATTTGGATAAGTTTGACAAATGTTAAGAGGCCCAAGTTTCAAAGGGCAAATTTTATTGACTTGATAAAGTCACAAATAAAAGATTATTTTCTAATTGGGCTTTAGGTAGGTGTTTTTTTATGTTGCCTTATTTATAACACTAGTAGAGGGTGAGTCTTGGCACAACAATAAGGTTGCTGCCTTGTGACCTAGAGGTCACTGTTCAAATCCTGGAAATAGCCTCTTCACTTGCGGGGATAAGACCACGTACATCTACCCTCCCCACTTCAGGCCCCAGCAGGTGGGAGCCTCGTGCACCAAGGCATCCTTGAGATAGTTTATGCAATTTAAGAAACATTAAGTAGTTTGACAAATGTTAGGAGGCCCAAGTTTCAAAGGGCAAATTTTATTGACTTGATAAAGTCACAAATAAAAGATTATTTTCTAATTGGGCTTTAGTTAGGTTTTTTGTACGTTGCCTTATTTATAACACTAGTAGAGGGTGGGCCTTGCCACAACAATAAGGTCGCTGCCTTGTGACCTAGAGGTCACAATTCAAATCCTGGAAATAGCCTCTCCACTTGCGGGGATAAGACCACGTGCATCTACCCTCCCCACCCCAGGCCCCAGCAAGTGGGGGCCTCGTGCACCAAGGTGCCCTTTAGATAGTTTATGCAATTTAAGAAACATTAAGTAGCTGATTATAAATTGGCCTCCTTGTATTGTTATGTTAATTCATTTTTTAGTTTTTTGGGGGGAAAGGGTGTCAATGTTAAGATAGTATGCAGTTGGAATGTTGGATAATAAAGTGAGTCAAGTGGAATTTCAAGTTGGAAAGTCACAGCAGTTCTATTCTAAAGAAGAAAAAAAATGGATTCCTATGATTCAATGCTGAAAGTTATGTAGCTTAATATGCAGTCTAGATATAGAGGAAGTGAAGTCTTGTTTGAAAAATAGATTATTGCTTTAGTTGGTAGATATAAGTATGAATAAATCTCGTAATCACATATATGGATAGAGATTAACAATAGTTAACACCGTGAAACGACAGGGTAATGTGAAAAAATTTTAATTCACAGCATATTGTAAGTTCTAACCAATTTAGAAAGTGTTCCAAGTCTATTATGCCTTGGGGATTGCTTGTAAGCTGAGAGACAACTAATGAATGGAAAGATCATTGATCAATTTATCAGAGATCATATTAATTAACGTAGATGCCATGCAAAGCTTCATAATAAGTCGTTTACCTTATGACTGATATGTCCCGCATGTTTGTTCACAGTTGCAGACTTAGAAGCTGCTACATATATGAAGTGAAGCTCGATTTTCTATAAAAACCAAAATTTGTGGCTATCATAAATGTGAAGTGAAATCTTCAGTCCACTTGTAGTAGTCTGAGTTTTAGTAACATACAATGTTGATACTGCCAAATGAATGGTGCAGTTTTCAAATATAGCATGTATTTAGAGTGAAGAAGCATAGTCTTGGCATTATATTGAGATTATTTACTTGATATATAACATCAATTGTGAATATTGCTTTCTGTGTGTTTGTCTTATATATGGTTGTAAAATGCAATAATGACAATCTTGATACAGATTACTTAATCCAAGTGGTTTGCAATTTTTGTATCAAATTTTAGTATCCTCCTTAACTTTTGTATACAAAAGCTTTTACCTATTGTTTGTTTATATTTTACAGATTCATACACCAATGCTCAACAACCAGGAGGAAGGTACTTTGTACAATAGTGAACCAGGTTACCCACACTGGTTGCAAATGTACAGTAACAATAGCTTGCTTTCATTCAGGAGAAAAGAAAATAGGATTTGAAATTATATGGAGAGTTTTTTTTTTTCTTCCCATTTCTCCCCTGCCTTTTTATTTGGGGTCAGTTTCATTGTACATTTTGCTGCATTGAGTTGGCAAGGTTTTCAACTTTTCATCTGCTGATTGGAATTGTCTTTTTTTAAATAAAATTTTCCTTGGCCGTTTTTGCATTGTAAAAGACTAATAGGAAAAAGCGATTGCTTGTGTAATTGGTGTCATGTATTGAAGTGAGTATTTTGGAAATAGAGTGAACTAACATTAGTGTGCTAAACTGATTTCGTTAGATTTTTCTCTAATTGCTCCAATTGCATGGATCATATGCGAGGCTTCGTTAATAATTAAATATTTAAATTTCTTCGGTGGTGTTGCCTCTCCCCTGCTTCTCTGAGTTCGAGAGTGATGCACTATTGCATTTACGTAGAGGGATTAGAAGGAAAATGAAATGTCAAGTGAAACAGTGCCAATAGTGTTTCTGATTCTCATTTTCAATTTCATTCTTCTCGTAGTTTGTGGTGAGTACTATGTACTAAAATTACCTTCAACATTTTTTTAATATATATACACACACTCACACGCACAAACAATACACATTAAAGATTTTCAGATAAGTTTTCAATTCAATTGGGACTTAAATTCATTCGATTAAGCTAATATATTTAACCAATCATAAGGTTGGTCAATGATAAGATGTGTTCCACTTAATTTCTAAAGATATATTTCAGAGAATGATAGATAAGGGAGCGAGGAAGTTACAAGAAAAAGGGGGCAGGCGCCGTGCACCAGTGGTATTCTAGGTATTAACCTTTAATTTGATAGAGAAATCTAATCAACAGTGATTAAATAGTTATGAACAGGTTAAGTGATATTTGTAACATTAATCCTTGAACAAAGTTTAATTA
This sequence comes from Echinosophora koreensis, assembly GCA_035048595.1. Taxonomy (NCBI): domain Eukaryota; kingdom Viridiplantae; phylum Streptophyta; class Magnoliopsida; order Fabales; family Fabaceae; genus Echinosophora; species Echinosophora koreensis. The sequence goes on along the minus strand of JAPCYP010000016.1, from coordinate 3,253,503 downwards.
TATTTCCATGTGGCCCTCATCACATTCACTTACCCCCACTCACCCTTTTTCCGGCGACCAAACCTCCTATTGAGAGAGATGTATTCCGAGGTCGGAATGGGGGTACACCTAAGTGTTATCTAGGTGCTAGGTGCTTATACTAATGTGTGTGTATGAAATCATCCCCTTCGTCGAAGCTCAAGTCCTCCTTTTATAGCCTTCACATAAGCATGAGAGACATGATGTCGTTACGCCAAATGAGGTCCCTAGATAATTAGTTAGCGTGATTCACGGGATGGGACATTCATTCCTCCACATCACCTCAGGAGAATGTTCTTTCTCTTTTCCTCATGCGTTGTGCACCACTTCTAGAAGGTTTCCTGCATGATGTGACGAATATCGGTTGTGGTGTGTCCCTCACGGTCTACCTGACCTGTCTTTAAGTGAACATCTCGATACTCGAGATATCGAGATGTCATCTCGACTACCTGATGTCTGATGGATCCTCTAGATGATCATTCCAGTCTTAGTCATTCTGTCCTTTGATTGGGTCGGGGTATGCCTTTCTTGGACCATTAGGATGCTGGGCTTGGATGGTATTGGGTCTGGCCCAATCTAGGAGGGAACAAGATGGATTAGTTTTGGTTGCTGATTGGTGCTAATTTTGGGGCATTGGAAAAAATCGATCCAATGACCTCGGTGGTCTCAAGGCCTTCATGACCACGGCAAAAGACTTTTATAAGAAATGAAATGGCTCCTAATCTTGTTGAAAGAGTCTTTAAAAATGACTTAAGAAGAGTAATGTTCTTGGTCCAAATCACTAAAACCAGCTAAGAAACAACCGCAAATTGCTGCATAAATAAGCAATTTCTCATGGTCCCACAAAACTGGAGCAAATCGTTTTGCACCGACCCAGTTCACCTATAATTATACAATCCAGTGCCATAGCAAACAGCTGATAAATGATGACGCCATATGGTAACTACTAGCTTTTGTAAAAATTAAATGTAACCAAAGATTGAAAATTACGATTACTGAACAAAATTACTTATTAAACCCATGATCACTTGGAAATATAACATTACTAGAGCTGAAAAGAAAATAAAAAGTACTATTTTTGACTCAAAATAAAAAGTACTATGGAAAATTTAAAGTACTATTTTTTTGACTCAAAATAAAAAATCCTCTCTCCCTTCTCTCTACATACACAGTCGCGTGCCACCACTAGAGGGAGTGGTTTTGGGCCATTTTTTGGTCTGGAATCACCCCTTTACTTCGTTTTTTTCTCTCTGTTTATCTAAATAAGTGGTTTTCCCACATAGATCTATTTTTTTTGTGTTTTTCGTCATCTGTGTGCGGCGGTATTGTTGTTCGTTGTCTTGGTGAGGCGTTGTTTGGTTTCCCATCTTGGTGTGGTGTTCGTTTGGTTCAGATTGGCAGATCTGCTTCGATCCAACACAGATTTGATCAAGAATTGGGCATCAATGTTACAGATCCGGAGACATGTGTATTCCGGTCACTTTGATTTTATCACTTTTGTAAGCATTTTGATTTTGCCGTGTCATGCTATTAACCTGGGTGCTGTGAGTTTGTTCGCAGATTCATCCTTTTCGGTTTTTAGCGATGTTGGATTTGTATTGTTTTCGATGTATTTTATCAATTTGAATGAATACCTTTTTTAGTCAAAAAAAATATATATATAATAAAGTTGATTAGAACTTAGAAGTCTCTTTCAAGTTTCAACTATAAGACTTGATTAAAAATAACATATATATGTCAATGCTTGGCATTTGAAAGGAAAATTCTGGGTGTTTGATTTAGACTATTTGCACCATTCTTCTTCCTGGAAACTTCAAACCGCGGATTTCAGTCAACACAAAACATATTCAACAAATCTCAGCTCGCCTTATATAAACATATCTTTATATTTCATTAAACATACTACACACCCTAATCTTCAAACTTTCTATTCTTTTGTTCTTTCATTGATAATTCCTATTATTTTGTTTTTGATCCTCAATCCACAAGATGGGTTGCTATTATATGAAGGTGATGTGTGTGTTCACAACAATTTTACTATTGGGTTTACATAAAATATTGGCAGCAAGGACATTAGAAGGAGAGCAATGGTTGCAGCAGAAGAATCAAGTAATATTCCAATCACTACAAAGAGGCCCAGTAAAGGGTTCTAACAAAAATCCATGTTCGACCGTACCAGGGCGCAGTAAAGGGCATTGCACTTTGAGTGGAATGAACGTTGCTGGCCATGTTGCTCATGCAGCACTCAACTTTGGAGCACCTTCTGTTAATGTTGATGATAATGATACCCCAAAAAAAGGGCTTAAGATCTTGACCGGACTAGAGAAGCACCTACACTTTCAAAAGCTATTGTTACATCAATCTGTGTCATAAATTATGGCCACTTGTGTATTCATATAGAACATTTTACAGACAATTTTTAAATGTTTCTAACTGTATTTTACAATTTGTTATATTAAATTTTTGGATTTATGTACCGTTTTAAATTGAAATGTGAAATGTCACAATAAGATAAATATTAGTATTTTATTATATTTTCATGTTAATTTTCAGATTTAATTACTTTGTAGGTCCCAAGAGTAAGGTTTGCAGAAATGGTGGAATGGTGTTTGCATGATAGTCATTGATTACAGGTTTCTTTAAGTTCATTAACCATCTTCCCCAATATTTGTGGTAATTTTTATTATTTGTATAATTAAACTTGATAATTTATAAATGATACCAATCACATTTAAATACATTTATGTTTTTTGAATATCAAAATGGGGATACCATACAATGTTCCCCTCTTTTTTTATGTATTTTCAATATGTGTGTATACAAAGATGATAAAAAGTAATTGAGAAATAGAAATAAACACATACAGTGTCTAAATTTTGATATTCAAATATCATAACTCGTTTAAATATATCAACTTGATTCTAATATTGTTTGCACCAAACAACGTGACAATGTTTACAAAATATTCTTCATATATACATTCATGGCAAACCATAAAAAATGAGGATTTATGCTGAAATTTAGATTGCCTACCGACATGAGGTTTCTAATTCCAGTCTGAAATCATGTTGTTATTATAGCGCAAAATCAATTGAAAAAGTCAACACGTTAACTTTGAGTTGGTCAGGTAACTCCCCTAGATTCCTTTGACAGAGCACCAAAAACTACCATACCCTACTATTTTGTTTTTCAGCTGTACTGTTTCGAAACAATTTCCGCTGCATATGTTAAAGCCTCAATTTTTGTCAAAAAAAAAAATGTTAAAGCCTCATATATATATATATATATATATATTTTATCGAGCAAAGAATTAAATAGGTTCTTGAAAAAAATCATAAGATATTTTTGTTACCTAAAAAAATGAAGAATATCAATTTGGCATAAAAAATTCAAATGCCGGTCAAATTAATTTTTGAGGATAATTTTTAGAAATAATTTAGTTTTTGAAGATAAATTATTTCAAGTAAATCAAAAGATACAAAGAAGGGGCGGGAATCTAGTGTACGTGAAATAGTGATTTGTTTCATTTAATGGAAAAATAAATAACTTAGCAACAAGTTTTGATACTTTACATGGGTTGATGACTTGTATTTAAGTAAATATGTATATTGGGTGTGTACCCAAGTACTAGTACTAGGTAAACTTGGTAACAACGTTTGCATCGGTTAGAATTTATAAACATCTCCTGTCAAGTCTTGCAACGTGGGTCAGTGTGTTGGCTCTCATTAAGTTTTATATTCACTCCCCCAAGTCCAACTGACTTGGCCCAGTTGTGATAGGTCTGAAACATTTGCCTGTCTCATTTTAATTTTTTTTTCGTTTGACTTGGTATTTGGATCATCGACGGGCCATTAGGTCATATAGACTCCCATGCCATATTAGAATTTATGAATGAATATGGATGTATTTGGATATACAACTTATTTAAGCATTTATGTAATAAGTTTTTTTTTTTTTAAATCAGCTAAATACAACTTATTTTCATAAGCTTCTCTTACAAGCTTATGGAAATAAGTAAAAAAAACTTATGAAAATATCATAAACTATTTTAATAAACCATTTGCTTAGATTTATTATCATAAACTATTTTGATAAGTTTTTTATAAGCTCAGAGCATCTCCAATGCTCAATATATAAGCAACTCACTTTATCTCTTTAAGTGGATCACCTCAATTTTAAGCAACTCAAACAATTTCCACTCCAATGGGAGTTTCTACATCAAGTTGCTTAACTCACCCTCTCTCTTTAACATTCCATATTCTCTCTCCTACATTTACACACAAAAATTTTAAGCAACCCATAAGGAATAGTTGCTTATATAAGCAACTCTCTCCAATTTTAAGCAACCTAAAATCATATGTGGCATATCAAAATAATATTTTATTATTAAGCAATCCCTAAGCAACTCCTATTAGAGATGCTCTAAGTTCATCCAAACGCATCACATGTCCAAGTCTTCTAATGTGGGATGAGTTGAGAGTTGTAACTTTATCCAAAATGCCTAAGATAATTTGAACTTGTGTACCGATATTCTAAATTTTATATTCACTTTACCGTCTTTCTATTTTTAATTTTCCAACAGCATCTCTTTATTTTGTTGTTGTTTTAAAAATAGGTGAACTCTCACTAGTATCTAGTAGTTAACTCATCATTGAATCAATGTTTCTCGGGGATGGAATTGTGCATCGGCAGAAAGTGTCAAATCTGTGTGGGGGCATTGCCTCCAGGAAATCACATGGTGAAGCCCAGAAGAGAAGGGAGCCAAAAAACTCAAGTACCGAACATAATTGCAAAGTCATTTAAGGCAAGGCAAAGAGCTGTAGCCTCAGACCTGTGGACTTCTGGTGGAAGATGCAAGTAATAACTAATGCAAAAGGCAATGTGGTGTTGACATTGCACAATTGCTACATATATATATATACATACTTGTTTGCATATAACACGAAACGCGTGCCATCAACACACTCCACTCATCCATTTGCCTTAGCTGTCATCTTATTGATCTTATACTCTACTCTACTCAGCATGCATTTTCTTGAATTTTGTTGAAGATTGCTATAATATGGCGATAAACAATGTAGATGCACTATTACTCTGATATCATGTTAGATTTTATTCTAAAATCAATTGGTATTAAGTAAAGTTGTCCAACAGATATATAAACTGCATCCCAGAATTTGATTCGGACGACGTGAGACTTCCAACATTATAGGTTTCACTTTTCCTTACACTTTGGTTTTGTTAATTAGCCATCTAACTTATTGACATAATTTTACTGTTCCAGCATTCTTCCCAGTTATTTTCTGTCGGCACTCTTCTCAATGATCTTTGACAATGGAATTTGGAGTATTCTCCCTCCATCGCTTTCTCAGTATAACTAGGACTGGCTGCATTGTGCATTCATTGAGTTATTATTTTATTTTTTTGGGTAAATTTCTCAGCAATTTGTTGTTTAAGTGAAATACTCGCTTTTCGATGTTGTTAAATGTTAAGAGGTTGAAATTTTTGAGAGTTTTTAGAGTAATACTTTACATCTCACATATGTAAAGGTGACAAAATCATAGTATGAGTGTGTAAAAAATAAGATCAGATTAGTTATAAGCAAAATGGTAATTAAAAAAAAAAAAGTGCAAATGTAAGTTTATATGAATCTAAGATTCTAAATATGTGAGTAACATGATTTTTTATTCAGATTCTGTAAAACGATTTTTGGGAATGTTTTTGTGTATTTGTTTTTTTCATAAAAAAACCAAAGGAAGGGAATTTTATTGTTAAGAATTAAAAAGGAAATTAAGTTGCAAAATAGTACAAGAACACAATTAGAGATACTTCTAATTCAATTTGGGCCGAGTTGCTAGAGCTGAACATCGGAGATTGAGTAGATAACGCCATTCGTTTGCCAAGCTTAGAGGCCCCTCCAATATGATCATCTACAATTACCTTGTCAACCATGTGATGAGTAGAAACCATTGTTTGATTTGTAGATCAGGTGGGTGAAGAGTTTTGGAAAGTCACGATCCTTGAAAAATTACAACCCTTTACCTAAAGATGTTTTCTAAAGTTCTGCTCAAACTTACACTTGATATTTGTTCTGTCAAACAATAATCAAGCCGAGATGCTACTCGGCTTGTGGTGTATGAACTATGAAGAAGATATCCTCTACTTGACGGTTAGACATAGAATATATAGATGAGGGTAATTGTTCATAGCAATAGTGAGTCATTATGATTTATTAAAATATCATCAATGTGAGTGGTTACAAAATCGTTATGTCGGCTAACCTGGAATGGTCCTGGTCCATCATGCCTCGGCTTGTGCTTGTGTCGAAATCCGATCCATGTAGCAACAATATCCAAAAAGGTTATTAGATGGTCAATCGTATAATAAAGCCTTCTAATGCATAGTTATCGGATTCTTTCATTACTCGTGCATATAATTCACCATACCGCTACTGCATACCAGGTTCACATTAAAAAAAACTAAAAAATGGCAAAACACCCCTCAAATGAATCTTGTACCACATACTCGTAGCACGTTTGGGATCATGTTCTGATGTGCAGAATATTGGCAACATTCGAGTTACATGGTTCCGAGAATATTACAACATTCGAGCTACTGCCATGACTTGAAATTGGTCTAAGAGTCTCAAAAGAAAATAAAGAAATCAATTTGGAAAAATATATCAAGAAATGAAGCATAAAAAAACAGAGAGAAATGTGCAATCAACAAAGATGCATATAGGAAAAAGTAGAGAGATAACAAGTCTAGGAGAAAAGAAAAATGGTTTTGGGTTTTCTTAAGGAAGGAATGAATAAACTATGAGAAAACAAAAAAAGAAAAAGGAAAATGCAGCAGAAGATCTGCTCATGAATAAACTATAATTAGCGAAATTTACTTATATACTCCATAAATTAATTTCGAACCTCTGAGAAACTGATTTCTAGTCGTGCCTTTACAAGGCCACTGAAATGAATGCCAGTGGTAGCTTCCAATCTTCCTCTGCTAATTACTTCTCATTGATAGCAATAACCAACAGTAGTCGTAAGCATTGGTTGAATTTGAAGGCCTTGTGCATCGTATAGATTCCTTAATATTCGTGGCTAATTTAGGTTATTGCTATCAATCAAAAGGAAGTAGCATAGATATGCAAACTTATTGTAGAATTTTAGGGTGTCAAAGTTCTTCCACCTCCAATATTTGTTGAGATTGAACCAGTGATACCCGTATGGGATCATAGGGAAGAAGGTTTTATATATGATAGCAGTTATGTTATGTCCATATAAACAGTAAATAGATGAATCATCTAAACTTTAACTAACGTTTTGTTCCAGTCAAAAATAATAATAATAATAACGTTTTGTTAGATAGAAAAAATTGTTCCTGACCCTGAGAATGCAGCAGCGTTAAAACTCTTGAGAAAGAGCTTTGCCGCCCTTGCGATCTTACCCGACTCGAGGGATTAGTCTCCGCAATTGCGTGCGGAGGATACCATACGAAACAAAAAAAGATAGAAAAAATTGTTACAAGAAAATAGGATAACTATAAGATAATATTATATAATAAAGATAAAATGAGATAAATTCAAATTAATTCAAACGCACTAAATGATAACATTAGATGACTTCAAACTAAATCGAATTAACTAAATCGTAAGATAAGATTCTGTTTTATCATAATTAATTATCTAACTAACTCATTTAAACTTTATTTATCTGTAACAAAAATTTAAATATTTAATACAAAATTATAAGGACTTACAAATGATCAATGTTCATTTTAATAACTATTATAAAATACTCATTTGATATATTTTTTTCCTTCTCGTTGATTTTTTATTTTTGAAAAAATTCCTCCATCACAATGAGAAGGAAATACATAATGATTTTTTTTTGTCTGAGATCTTAGGTAACATATATTTTTTCTCATTCACAAAACTCGAACCTGAAACCTTACTTAAGATGAACCAGGTTCATTACCACTTCAATACCACCGGGACTAACATGCGTAAGTATACATGAGTTAAAATATGACAATATACCCAAAAGGGAAATCAATTGCTGTTCTACCATTGTCACTTCTCACCATCCATAGTTTTTTTTAGTGATTTCAATGGCAAAAACAGTAAAATAATACCATTTTTTTTTTCCTGAAATACTGCATTAGGTGAATTATTTGGTGAATTACTTCTATCAAACCATTGGAAAGTTGGTTCTTCCCAATCAAGTTCCCCCATGCTCCCCCTTTTTTTTGTTTATAAGAAATCAAATTTAAAGAAATCGACTTCTTATACCAAGGTCCATTTCCCACCATGACACAGATAATACTAGACATTGAAAAATAATCTTCAAACCGCATTAATTTTGTCAATAATATTTTCTACTATTTTAATTTTTTGAGGATTTCAATTGGTTAAATTTTTTCTTTAAATTCAAAAGTGAGAAAATGATTTTTGAAAAATCGACTCCTCAACTAGAAAATGAATAAGCAACAGATTGAAAAATTGATTGGAGAATAAGGGGAAAAAAATTTTGAAAACTATTTCTAAGAGACCCTTATTGATATATTTTCTCAACGGGTAATTTTTTTTTAGAAAAAGTGCAAAATGGAAAAATAAGGTTAATCCTTAATTAGTATGTGTTTGGATAAGCGTTTGACAAGCATGATTTTGGATGAAATTGATTTTGTAGAATTGATTTCAATATAATTGAGTTTAAAGTAAAGTGAATTATGTTTCGATATTTTTACTTTGAAAGCAAATTTGATGTAAAACTTAGTATAATTTTTCAATCCAAAAACATAAACTACTCCAAGCTACTTCTGATAGAATCAATTTTGGATGCAAAATTCTTTCCTCAAACATGTAACTAAACATCTTTTTTTTTTACCAGAATCACGCTTGACAGATACAAAAACATTTCTAGTGTCTCCAAAAGTTGAATCAAACACACACTTAGTTAGACTGTTGGAGGGACTTTAATGCTTTTTAACTAATCAATAATATATATCCTTAATTTGTCATTTTTATACTTTTTTTTTAAAGGAACCTAAGCCATTTTTAACTATACTCAGATATTTTGGCCAAATAACGTGTGTCCGAGTTGCAAAATAAAACAAAAACAATTTTAAGGAAGCACATTAAAGAAAGCGCGTCATTGATTGATCTTTGTTTACTTGAAGGAAGAACAAAGGGTGAGGACCTACATGCAGGGTAGCATGGGGCTCTGGAAAAGAAAAGCAATGAAAGAAAAGACAGGATTGGAATTTAAGCACACAAACCAATTGAGACACCCTAACCACCCATCATGTCTGAGGAACTGAGACACGAACCAAATGCTCTTATGATTTGAGTCATTTGACCCAATTGATGCTTATCACTATTGCATTTCCATTAATTATATCCTATAATATTATACCGAACGAATCACCATTTTGGTTAATAAAATTATATGACGTTAGTTGGAGGTTGATCTTTCACATTAAAAAATAGGTAAAAATATCTTTAACTTGAGATAAAGTTCATCATGTTAATTTAATTTGACTATATTTTTCAATTTGAGATCATAATGTAATCTATGTTTTTTTCGATTTGATAAATGTTTTTACTTATTTCTTAATATGAGAATCAACTTATTATTATTTTACAATTTTTGGGACCAAAACAATGATTTACTCTATTATATAATTATATTTGGGAATATTACAAGGAGGACCATCCCTTTAAAAGGCAAAACAGGAGAGCCAAAAAATGCCACAAAGGTCAAGGCAGGCTATTGTTATATACCTGTGTATAAGAGCAAGGACACTGTCATTGGCAGTTCCATGTGTTGTGCCCCACATATAGAGGTAGTGTATGCTATGTGGGGTAAATAGATAAGTTTGAGTTCAGTTTGACCTTTGTATTTGTTCATGAAATGATGAGGGTCATATTCTATTACAGTTGGAAATGGACTGGACAACACTCTCAAATAGAAAGGGCATGTGAACCTTTGGGTCCCAATCCCAACCCTCTCTCGTCCATTCTAATCAATTGCATTGAGTGATAGATTGATAGATACGAAAAGGAAATGTAATTTTCGGGGATACTTATCTAGTATAGACATCACTCTTGGATTTTAGACCTAACTCAATCCCAAAAGCTTGTTCATGAGATGAGGATTACACACTACTTATATTATTAGAGACTATCTCTAGTCAACGTGAGACTTAGGTTTTTCCTAATACACCCCCTCACGCCCAGTACTATTAGGCTTGGTACGTGGATAACATGATGGGTAGCCCAACAATGGATCTAGGATAGCTCTGATACCATATTAGATTTTGGGCATAACTCAATTCCAAAAACTAGCTCATAAGATAAGGATTGCCCACTACTTATAAGCTCTTATTAGAGACTATCTCTAATCAATGTGGTACTTAGGTTTTTCTCAATAATCACCAATCACATTTTAGTATATCATATTCTATTCCTAACTATTAAATATTGTTACATATTTTATTTTTTAAATAAAAGAATGTTTTTTTAACACAAAATCAGGATATCATTATGTGTTCTTTTAGTTTTTTGATGTATTTTCAATATATATATATATATAAATAAAGATGATAAAAAATAATTGAGAAATAGAAAAAAAAATACATACGATATCATATATGATATCTAAAATTTATATTCAAATAACACAACTCTTTTAAATATTATATAAAATTTTAATTTATATGATAACATTTGATTGATGAGGATAAAATATAGGAGACCAAAATAGCACATATGATATATATTCCCTTGTCCGATGTCTTTGGTTTGGTGGCTGCTAAACCAAGGGTCGGGCAATTATTCTCTCCACTATTCTCAATGGCAATGCAACGTAACGTGCCGCACTGTTTTGCCCTGTTTAGACACCCCGTTATAAAGGACGAGAAATTGTTTAGTACAGGTTTGGAATCACATGAGATAAAGGCAGGATCGTTTTGGGATGGAAGTTATTCACAATAGCTTCCGGCATAACGCACGTTCAGTCAAGCTTGTATTTGGGATTGTGGTAGAAACAGTGGATTGGAAGTTACTCACAATAGTTTTCACGTAGTGAACATCAACATGATTTTACGGTTCCAAATATGTCATCATAAATTAAACCTTTAGTCATAAACATGTCATTTATTTATAAAAAAAAAAAAAAAGGGTTCCAAACATGTCATAAATTAAACCATTACGAGTTTACTAACTTGAAATGAGGGTTTGTAACAAGTTTAGGAGAATAATAATTAGAGCGCTGGTCCTCTCCAGTAACTGGAGAGGCCAGTTGGTGAGAGAAAGAGAGAAAGAAAAAGGGGTGATGTGATATATATTTTATTTATTATTTAAAAAACTTAATTTTTTTTTTCTTTGTGTCTTGCTCTCCAGTACTGTCCTCTCCAGTACTGGAGAGGACTTTTTTCCTAATAATTATTGCCTGGGACATTGATTAAGGAATCAAGAGAAGAAAGTTTCTATTAGAAAGTGGTGTATTCAAAATTTTATGAAGTGATATCTTTAGTTTTCCAATGAAAAATTGCTTTTATTGAAATCCTTAAACAATATCCTTAGGACACTGGTCAGCAAGACGCATAAGCTAATAGCTAATAAGGGTTTTCTTTTTTGGTAAAATAGCTAATAGAGAATTTCTCTTGTACCGATAAAAATATAAGGTTTTGATATTCTTGTAAGTGGAGCAATAAAATAATAACAAGTGTTTAATCTGTCATGTCATTATTATTATTAGGCTTAATTGTACTTTTATTTCTTCTACTATTGATTATGTGCGATTTTGGTCTCTAGTGTTTTTTTGTGTGTGCATATTTGGTCCCCTATATTTTCAATGTTGCAAATCTGGTAATTCCCTCCAATATCTATCAATTTTTCAATAATTAACAAAGAGGAACCAATGCTCTAAGAACATAGAACTAGTAATGTAAAGGTGATGGAAAGGAGGGACAAAACTAATAAATAGCAAAGAGGAACCATTGAATCATGTTGAGTTAAAGAGGCAGAGGAGGGAGAACCTAAACCAGAGGTTTTGTGCCCTTAGAATAGTTCTTCTGTGTTGATCATTGAAAATATTGACAGACATTGGACAAAAGGACCAAATTTGCAATATTTAAGACCAAATGTGCACACACACACAAAAAAATATAAGGACCAAAATCGCACATAGTCAATAGTAGGAGGACCAAAAGTAGAATTAAGCCTTACTATGATTATGCTTGGTTGATAATTTTTCTAAAACTGAAATTTGGCTCTTAGAATTATTTTGTGTGTAATTTGCTCCACGAAAATCTCATTCATAAATTATATGACATGGAAATGTTAAAACTGTTGTCACAAAAGTATTAGTCCACAGATACATGATACCAAAACCCTCTATTTTTTAACGGTACATGAGTTCCCTAGCAAGGATTGGACAATGGGCGGGTTCAATAAGATTCGAGCCCAAACAATCCAATCCAAACCAACCCGTTTATCTAAATAGGTGACCCATTTTCATCCGTTGGGTCAGTCTGTTTGGGTAGGTATCAGGTAGATGGGTTGGCTGGTTGATCGGTTGGTTGGGTTGGTCGAGCTATTTCATTATTTGGTCCCAATCATTTTTTTTTATTTTTTTTGAAATACCTAAAAGCTAAAAAAACCTAAAAGCTCCCCAATTTCTCCCCTGTTACGTAGCCGACAACCCTCCCTTACCCTTCACTTCCGAATTTCTCCCTGACTGTCTCCACCTTAAAGCTCCTCTACTCCTCTGCCATTCTCCTCGCCACAACAATGAATGATACGATGTGTTGAAGTCTTGAAGAACAAATAACGAAGAACGAAAGATCGAAGAACTAGATCCGACGATGATGTCACATTCTTCGTTTTCGCTCTTCTGGATCTGGCTGTGGCGTCGCAGTCTTCGTTCTCCCGCTTCCGGATCTGGCTGCTACGCGACGTTTTTCTCGATTTCGCCAGGGTTCTATTGCCAAGAGAGAAGGAAGAGTGAGTTGGGGTTCTACATCACCATCCTCCTCCACTCTCGCTCAGGTTCAGTCACCGACAGTCTGAAATTTCTGAAACCAAACCCTACTGCTATCAATCGCTTCAACTCTACCTTTTCCAAACCGTCAACCCAAGACTCGTGGCAATTCGCTTGAGCTGTTATTTCCACTTGTGGGTATGTCGGGTCTAGGTCAGTATTGTTCTAATTAAAATCTTTGGTAATTGGGAGGAGAATGTATTAGTCATTACATTTCTTTTCATTTTTCTATTAAATATATTTGAACACACAATTTGGATACCTTATATAGTCACCATAGAGCTTATGAGTATTTTGGGAGTGATGAAATAAGAGATAGAAGAAAATAATAAATAAATAGGAAGATGTATTGTTACTATGGCAAAAAATCATTACTCTTTCTAGTACCATAAATAATAACGAGCCACGCAAGTGCTTCAAATGATGGTTCATATGATTTAATTTATAATAATTTTTCTGGTTTTTTTTTTGTATCAATATACATGTCCAGTATTCACCAAAAATATATACATATATACATGTCCATAACAGCTTATAAAAAAAGAGAAATGATATTTGCACACCCAAAGTTGAAACCCAAAATTGACATCTTGGTTAATCGGTACAAATATTTGATTAATTTAGTTCATTATATGATTAATCACTTATAAATATTTGATTAATTAACGATAACCCATAAATCACATAAAGAACTGAATTAACCAGATATTTGCATGTGACTAACCAAATATTTACATGATTATGAAAAATAAGCTTCATATAATCTATTAACTATATAATAAACTGAATTAACAAAAAATTTATACATAATTAATCAAGATATTCATATCTCAAACTCAAGTATCCAAATATCATAACCTGTAAAAGAATCCTAGAAAAATCAGAAGAATCAAGAAAATGAAAAGTAAATAGAAAGAGGAGGATGGATTATTAGCACGAACGTCAAGGTTAATTAGCGGAGATTACAATGAGCGCGTTGTAAAGAGCGCGTGATGATAAAATAAAATGGAAATAATGGAATCTCTTACATAAGTGCAACGTCATCAACATTAATAGTAGTGAGACTAAAGCGGCCAACACCCTTCGGACATTGTCATGTTTTATGTGAGTGACTGAGATATTCTCTAACGCCCTTTTACTGCTTCCTATTTCCTGTTCCCTATGTTTGCTGTCCTTTTTTTTTTTTTAAATTATTTTAATTTTAATAAAGACAATGCTAACATCTATACTGAAACAATAATGGAAAAAAAAGTTTACAATTTGAAAGTATGGTTTTTGAAGAAGTGTCATATTTAAAAAAAATTAAGCAGAAACGTCCTTCAATATACTTTCAACCAGTTTTTAAGGGAAGCAAAGCAAAGATATGTTGTTTGGTAGAAACGTTTTGTTTTGTTTTTTTCATTTGGTTCTATTAGAATTCAAATCAAGCAGATCTTTCAACCCAAAGAAAATCAAGCGGATCTTTAATAATAAAAAATTTAAATTTGTCATAAAATGGAACATTTATAAAGAAAATTAAAAGTAAAAGAATGAATTAAAAATATAATCTTTCACAAATTTGTTTTGGTACAAGTGAATGGAACTTGGATTCAAATACATGATTCTGAATTCAATTCCTAGATTCATGTATATGAAAAAATTTATTAAAAGAAAGTCTTAACTTAGTCTCTCGCATATTGATGGAGAGATAATCTACAAAAAAAAATAACTTTGTTGTTGTAATATATACTTATATAATAATGTTTATTATTTTAGATCCAATAAAAAAGTCTTTTAGAAAATTACGTTTTTTTTAAGTTTTCTAAATAATTTGCTTTAAAAAAAGTTTTCTAAAAAACTAATTTAATTCAAAAAAGTTAATTAAAGACATTAACTTTTTTTTTACTTTTCATTAATTAGTTCAAATCATTTTTTTGTTCAAATCTAATTCTTTAATGAGTATGAATATAATATGGATTTATTAAAGATTATTCTGCTTCTCTCTCATCCATCACGTGACCTGCTTTGTAGAGAGAGAAAGGACACGCTGTTCTAGAGAAAGAGACCCCATTGAATTGCACAGAGAAGAAACGTCCAAAAGCAACAAAAAGCTCCCAAACCCCAATGCACCCTCCTCCTCCTCTCTCTCTCTTCTTCCCTGTGTGGTACCATCATCATCATCATTACAATAATAGCCAAAGAGAAGCGAAAAGTGGGAACAACTTATAGATAAGCTACCTTTGAGGGTTTTGTTGCAACACACAACACAGCTTCTTGCAGCAGATATATTAGATAGTGTTTCCTGCAGCTCTGCTATCTATCTGCCCTTCAGTTTCAGCTTTGTTTGGAGTGAGAAACAAACTAGAGAGAGAAACAAACGTGAACAGGTCAGTGAACAAATTAAAGTGTGATACATACACATATATACCATATTATACATTATATTATATATATTATATAGATAGATACTTATATATATACAACTGCGTGAGAAATGCAGCAGCAGCACCTGATGCAGATGCAGCCCATGATGGCAGCTTACTATCCAAACAACGTCACCACTGATCACATTCAACAGGTTTCTCTCTTCTCCATCTATGATCAACTCAATCCCTTTTATTTTTCTTGCTCTAACACCCCAAGAATCTCTCTATACATTTTTATCCCTTTTGTGTTGGGCTGATTTGGATATATACATATATATTATATATTTATATTTATACTTGTATATGTTGTATGTAACTATGTATATATTCATTCAAGTCCACACCACTGCACTGGCACTGGTGTATATATATCATTCTCTGCTGCTCTGGGGACCTTTTGTTTCAGCACTGATAGCTTGTGGGTCTTGTAGTATGCCACTTTTAGTATTGCTTGTGGTGCTAGCTTCTTTAATGATTTTCTGCTCATACACCTCTCTTTTATTCTACTTCTTCTTTGTCAGCTTCTGATGTGTTGTGTGTGTTTGCCAGCCCAGGGTTCGGTTCTTAATTTGCTTTTTGTTTGGAAATATATTATATGCTGCCTCAGTCTGAGAGCTTATGACGTGTGCTTTTCTCAATGCTCAGATTAGGTTATATGTCTGAATCCGGAGATGATGATAATCATTGTTTTTATCAAACCATGACTTGGGCTCTTTTGATGTTTTTTAACACTAATTAGTATACTTGACTCAGTTTTATTTTTCTTAGTGCAGCTTTATTTACTATCTGTGACTGTCTAACAGCTGCTCTAGTTCCATCCCACTTTAACTTGGAATTAATGCTCTAATCATGGAATAATGTGTTGTTGGACATGAACTTAATTACATGCATGTTTTGTTCTGATTCTTTTAAGTATTCTCCTCCCAGTTTAGCAGGTTTTGGTGTTAAACTGATGATGGGTGTAATTAGACTCGGGCATTAGTTTTTTTTCTCTGATTCTTGCCTTTTCTTTCTGATTGATTGATAATAAATAAAAACTGAAGTCCTCACACAGTCACACCATCCTTTTTTGCTATATGTGTAGAGATGAAAACTTTAATTTTGGTGTTTTAATTAGGTAACATGTCCTTGCTGCATTATCATATATGGGACGTTTATTAAATTAGGAAATTATGATTAATTTGCTGCAGTTCTGATTCTCTTACACGAATCATAGGAGAAATACAGACACATGCCTTAGATGGCTTAATATTTACAGTATATGGTATCAACTAGAATTAAAAGTCTATTCATATTTTCTAAACCTTTTAAAATCTACATGAATAATGCTTCTTGCACATCACTATTGCTTCACACATCTCTCACATTTGTTGAGGTGGCACGCAGAAGAAAGGTACAAGTGTGCATCAAGTCCAAAAAATTGAAGTTGAGACCAATTGTATTCAGACGATTAAAACTGTGTAATTATGTAGTGACATGTGTGACACCATTACAAGTTTACATGCATTGCAGTTTGAAGGGAAGACAGTTCAGGGAGGACATTTTGTTGCTTCCCCTCCCATGTACTAGGTTGTTTTCCCTGCATTTATATGATATTATCATTTTCTTATTTTAACCTTTTACCCCTTTTTTCCATACAGTATCTGGATGAGAACAAGTCCTTAATTCTGAAGATTGTGGAAAGCCAGAATTCTGGCAAGCTGAGTGAGTGTGCCGAGTAAGAATCATTCTAATTCTCCTTTCAGTTAGAATTTAGTGTTTCTCATTTCTAAATTTCCTATCAACTATTATATTAAGCATGCTCCATGCCCCTCTCAAGGTCAACTATATATGGGTGCGTTTGAGTATTAGCTTAACTAAGTACTTGTTCGATAAGTTTTTTTCAAATAAGTTAAAAATAACTTATTTTCATAAGCTTCTCATGAGTTTATAGATACATCATAAACTATTTTCATGCTTTATTTGCATAAATTTATGTTGATAATTTATTCTCATAAGCTCGAATAAAAGCTTTCTATATAAGTTCTTCGTACACTATATATCAAATGTTAGTTTCATATGGTAATAAATAACCTTGCCAACTAACTACATAGGGTGACATATATATGTATGGTATAATGGTAAGCTTCAAGCATGTCAGCAGATGAATAGAATCTGAAATTGTACTGCTCCATTATGTTTGGATATCAACTTCATTATATGATAGTGTGTGAGAAGAATGGGTATATGATATGACTGATCTGATACATTATCAAACCCCAACACCTTTTCTCACATTTTTACATATAACACCCAAAAAATAAATAATAAATGAAAGCCTTTTTGGCAAATTTGATTCGAATCTTCTGGCAACTGCATTACCTTTCGAGTTGTATCATTAGCTATGTTGTTGGAAGTGAAAGCATTAGGAGAAACCGTTGGATAGACCTTTTCTTTAAATGGTTTTATTGAAAATTTGGGGTTGGATAAATGGTGTCAGTTGATCCGTGTGGCTGCCCCCATTTGGTTGGAAAAAAAGTGTGATTGTTGTTGTATGCAATTGGAAGTAACTAAAGTAATACTCCCTCCGATCCTTATTATAAGAGGCAAATGACTACTTTTTTTTGGTCCAAAATATAAGAGACATGCATGTATTTTGACAAATATTAAATGCTCATTTCCAATTTTACCCTTATTTATAACAGGGTTTATATTTACGAGACAGTGCAACCTTTAATACAAGTAGGTTTGTTCATTAATTATTGAAGGGTTAAATTTGTAAATTTATATGAATATTAATTACAAATAACTTATTTCAATGTATTTCCTTGGTCTGTGTATTTTAGGATTTTGCCTCTTATATATAGGACCAGAGGGAGTATATGACATGATAGAGCATGTGTTGGTTAACTCATTCATTTATCTTGGGAGGTTTCTTCTAGCAATTAAACTTGTGCTTGTTTGTGTATAGAAAAAAAAAAAAGAAGAATTTTTTTATTGTCTCCCAAACATCTTGACTTTGGATCGATCATGCTTGTCTAATTACATATACTTGTTCAGTTGTTCCTATTCTTGAGGTGCTAAATGGTCAAATAAATCTTTATGCCATTATTTCAGGAACCAAGCAAGGCTCCAGAGAAATCTCATGTACCTTGCTGCAATAGCTGATTCTCAACCCCAACCACCTACCATTCCTGGACAGGTACATGCCTTATTTTCAGATCAATGTTTATTAGTATAATAAATAATCACTTAGATATATAGTCATATAAGTTACATTCAAATCTAGATAAATTCCACTATATCAATCTTCTTTTCCAGTGTATAGGTACCCAAAGTGAATTGTGAAGCATTTCATTGGCTATAAATATTTATTATGAAAGCAACATTCAATGGATGTTTGACAATTTACTTTGGGTACCATACTAATCAGGGTAGTCTCTGAAATATTGCAGTATTACTTATTACGATTTTTCTAACCTATACAATCTTGTACGCATTAAGAAATAAAAAAATAGAAATATTGTACTAGAAAGAAAAACTTTTAAACTTTCAAGGAATTGAATACAGAACTTTCAACACAACATTTCTATTTTTGATTTCTTGACATGTGCAAGGTTGTATAGGATAGAAAAATCGTATTCACTTTTCAACTTTTCATCACAAACAACTAATGCCCCATTAATTATTTGGGTTTTATACTACTGCAGTACCCTGGTAGTGGAATGATGCAGCAGGGAGGACACTACATGCAGACTCCACAGGCACAGCAGATGACACAGCAACAACTAATGGCTGCACGCTCCTCCCTTCTGTATGCTCAACAACAACAGCCATATTCAGCACTTCAACAACAGCACAGCCAACTTGGCATGAGTTCAGGTGGTGGAAGTTCAGGACTTCACATGTTGCAAAGTGAAGCCAGCAATGTGGGAGGTGGCAGTGCAACCATAGGTTCTGGAGGAGGAGGTTTTCCTGATTTTATCCGCAGCAACACCGGGGAGGGTTTGCACTTGCATGGTGCTGGTGGTGGTGGTGGTAGGGGTCTTATTGGAAGTAGCAAGCAAGATATTGGGGGTTCTGAAGGGCGAGGTGGAAGTTCCGGTGAAGGTGGTGAAATCCTTTACCTGAAATCTGCTGTTGATGATGGGAACTAGCTAGCAAGAATGGTAAAATCACTGTCATTTTAAGTTTAGTTTGTTAGTTTTAGGAGAACTAGCTAGCTAGGCAATGAAAGATTAAATGTTTGTTTATCTTTTGCTAAAAGACCAATGCATCAAACCTTTGCCTTGAGGTTTCTATGGTAGTAACATACATTAATGCATCTCTTCTGGTTGTTGATCTTGTGTAAAAATTTGTGGTCTGAAATGAGGTTGCTCCGTGTCGAGGTGAAAAGTTTGTTTTCCAACTAGCTATAGCGAGTGTTGTCTGATAAGGTATATGGTGACTGGTGCTGAGATGATGGAACTTTTATGTTTAATGTTTTGGGGTCCTAATTTTTTCCCGTCTCGGTATCCAGAGTCTTCGACCTTGACTAATCTAGGATGCGGTCGGGAGGTAAGTAAAGTCTGGCCAAAAGTTGTTGCTTGCTGTCAATGATCGAACTCGTGCAAAGCACGAACTATTCGTCCTTAACAACAGCATATGAACCACTTGTGCTCAACATTTTTTGGGGTCCTAATTTATTTTTGGTTTTAATTTCTTCTGTCATTTGTTTAAGTGAATTTTATTTTTGAAAAGTTAATCCGTGTTGTTTTAAGTACGTGTTTAGTTGTATGGTGGAAAGCATCAAAATTGCATTGTTCATTATGAAACATGATTTTAGTAAAAATAAAGGTGTTTGGTTAGGCAAAATTGATTTTGCCTCGAACATGATTCTAATAGAAGCTATAGAAAGTAGATTTTGTGTTGGTTGAAAAATTTACATTGTGAGTGTGTTTGGGAAAGTTCAAAAAAAAGATTATGTTAATAATCGTTTATTGTGATAATCGATTATAATCAGAATCTGTTTTTGTTGGGGTCTATTTGCTGAAAAACGATTTTAAGATAATCTATTTCGTTTGGTTGGTGGAAAAAAATCATTTTTATATAGTAAATTAATTAAAAGGGTATAAAGTTATTTGTATAATTTAATATTGGTTTAGAAGTTATTTCTGTAGAGGTAAACAAGGAAGAAAATTTTGAGAATAAAAAATAATCAAATCACAACAATCTTAAGCTAAAACAAATTAGATGGCATAAAATAACTTTTTTCTCCAAAAAAAAACTTTTAAAAAAATAAGTTCCTTACCCAAACATAACAAATTATTTTCATAACAACTTATTACACCAAAAATAGTCCAAAGGGAAAAATTTAATCTTTCCCAAACAAGCTCTATGTGTTATATTAAACTTGCTTTCAAAATAAAAATATTCAACCATAAGTTACATTACTTCAAACTCAATTGTAATAATTAATTTTATTCGAAATTAACATAGTGTTTGGTTGGAGTGTATTAGATTTTATGTCTAACTCAATCACAAAAGCTAGCTAATGGGATAGAGATTGCCCTCTACTTATAAGCTTTCATTAGACACTATCTCTAGTCAATGTGAGACTTGAGTTTTTCCCAATACACCCCCTCATGCCTGACACTATTTGGGTTTGGTGCACGGATAATATGGTAGGTGGCCCAACAATGGATCTAGGATAACTCTGATACCATATGAGATTTTGGGCCTAAATCAATCCCAAAAGCTAGCTCATGGGATGAGGATTGCCATCTATATATAAGCTCCCATTAGACACTATTTCTAGTCAATGTGAGACACTATCCAATGTGGGACTTCAACACCAGGGCCGTCCCAACACTTATAGAGGCCTAAAGCGAACTCTAAAGTGGCCTTTTTTAGCAAATAATAAAATTTTATTAAAATTAGTATATTTTTATTTAAAATTAATCTTTCGTGCTTTTTGGGATGCAAAATCATTTATTAAATTATTGTAATCAATTTCATTTAACAATTCTTTTTCAATCAATAATAAAGCTAGTCCAGTTAATCTTTCGTTGAAGGTTTGATTTTTTATTTTTGTGCAACAAAATAACAAATGATGTAAGAGACTAAGAGCATTTGCATCGCTTAGTTTTTGGAGGTGCTTAAAATCTTAAGCACCGGTGCTTAACTTTTTGCACCA
Source organism: Echinosophora koreensis (assembly GCA_035048595.1). Classification (NCBI taxonomy): domain Eukaryota; kingdom Viridiplantae; phylum Streptophyta; class Magnoliopsida; order Fabales; family Fabaceae; genus Echinosophora; species Echinosophora koreensis. The sequence continues at coordinate 3,231,883 of JAPCYP010000016.1, read as the reverse complement.
TTGGAGGAGGTGCTTGACAAGCACCACATATTTGATGGGTGCTTCTACAAGCACTTGGTGCTTATGGCAATTTGATGGGGTCCATATAATTTTATTGTTTGATATATCAAAAAGTTATGTTGTAATAAATAAATTATTGATGAAATATAAGTATGTAAGGTTACTGGTGGGGTCCATTTAAGAACATTTTAAAAGTTGTTGGTTGAAGTAATGAGGTGCTTTAAGTTATAAAAAGTGAAAATGAGTAATGTGTAATGGTGAGACTTATTTAAGGACTCCAAAGTAGGGTGTTGGGATAAAGATGCTCTAAGAGATGAGATGAGTGAAGAGTGAGTATGGTCTGAGAGAGTCAATAGAGAGTGATGTGATGTTTGACTTTATGTCCAACTTAACCCCATAAAACTGACTTGTAAGATGATGATTGTCTAAACCTTATAAACACTTTAATATATGTGTTTTTGGGTTTTTTTGGTTGGGGGGGGGGGGGGGGGGGGGGGGGGGGATTTTATAGAAATCCAAAAGTATGTAAAAGCTCTTTTGAATTCCTTTAAATGAGTCACTCCCCAAAACTTTTCCATCTTTAATTAGGTATATAAAAGCAAAATTAAAAAACATAACTCCTTTGATAAATCTAAAAGTGAAATCAAATCGGAAGATATATCAATGAAAAGTACTTATAAATTAAAATATCAAAGTATTTGATACAGTACATATCATACACTGATATAATGATTGATGAAAGAGTTTCTACATTAAAAGTATTTAAAAATTTCTCAGAATGAGTGGCAAAAAATTATATATAAACAACCCAACTAACCAAGAGTTCAACATTGTACACGGAAAGGCTTACAGTGCACCTTTTAGTCCAGAGTGTACAAGTGGTCTCGTTAACATTAGCCAATGGTTCAAATGATTTTTACATCAGTGGCTGGTATTCATTACCTATAACTCGTTAAATAGGTTATTTTGTGAAAATTGATATTTAATTATTTATTAATATTGCTCTAAAGAAAATTGTTACCAGTTTTATTTTTATTTTAAAAAAAATATATTTGCCACAACCACCATCATGCTTCTGCCACCGCTATCAATCACAATGCCTCAGTCCGGCCCCGAGCCAACTTTAACTGATTTTACTTCATTGCTAAATGGATCCAGATTCTCTCTTCATCTCTCTTCAGCCAAATACAAGCAAGAGATCTCTCATGTCAATCGTTAGATTAATTTAACACTGAAATTGGCTAGAGGGATGATGAAGAGGAAACCCGGATTGAGAGAATCCATTTTGTTACATAACACCTACTAGAGAATGCTCAAAAGATGGAGCACTCAAAGCTCGAAACTTGGATTAATACTCAAAGGTACTTAGGCTTTGTTTGTGAGTTGTATTTTGGAGGGGAATGGAAGGAAACGAGAGGTTAAATTTCCTCCCTCTTGTTTGTGAGTTCTATTAATTGGAGGGGGAATGTTTTGGGTATTTTAATTAATCCCTTATTCTCCTCCCCAACCCACTTTTTTCATTTCACTCCCAGACAAGGAGAGGAATATACTCTCATTCTCCTCCCCTCATTCCCATTTCCTTCCCTTTTAATCTCATCACTTTCGTTCCCCTTCAAACTCGCAAACAGGGCCTTAGAGATGTCTAAAAAGTAAGAATCGGTTCTTATATGGTAGCATCATTGGAACACCATTGATATGTCATTATTCAAATGAAAGCATAGTTATTTATAGAAACAATTGATTTTTATGGAAGCCCTCTAACATTTAACTGGTGTATAGTAATAGAAAGTTGCTAAAAGTGGTATAAAATAACAAATGATAATATGTCATACTGAAATTCATAAAAAAAGAGGTGTTAATTTACTTCAATGGATCACACTATCGGAGATATTCTTAAAAAAAAAAAAAATTAAGTGGTTCCAAATGTATTAGACATTAGACAAATATGTCAAATTTAATTTTTGAAATTTGCGGCTCATCGTGCCGAGACCTTCCACAATCTGAAAGCACCTTAAAATTTCTCGACACAAAAAAGAGATTCATTGGTGTGGTACACAAGAATCCACTATCAAAATTAGAGAGGACACATGTAGGAAGTGAAGAGTGAAATGTCGGAAATCAAATATAATAGAAACTAATTATAAGGAGGGTGAATAAAAAACAAAGGGTTCCCCTATGGACCCCATGAAGCAATCATTGCTTGATTATCCTCATGAAAGTACATAGCTATAGGTGACTGCAAAACAGACCGAGCAACTTCTTTCCAATAGTAATCTTGGTTGAACTCCAGAGAATAATCCATTGATCTGTTGTCTTCTTCTTCAGTAGCTGTAGTAGTTTCATGTAGATATTCTCCACCTTGATCACCTTGCATGGCTTGATTGTACAAAGTAGAATGATCACTCTCATAAATCAAATCTTTGGAGTCCTTTCCTGTGAGTTGTTGAACAACTGACCTGAACTCAGAAGCATCACAAGCCCTCACAAACAATGGGCTTGATATGTAGGTTATCTTAACGGGTTTCTTGAGGGTTTTATTGATCACTTTTTGGTTCTTGGAGTGGTAGTGAGGGTAATGGTGATGTTTAGGATCATAACTGAGCTTTCCCATTTGCATGTACAAACTACCTAAAGATGTATACAAACTACAATTAACAGTTTACAATAAGCTCTATCGAGTTTATGTTTTGATGAGTGTTATTATCCATATGGTAGCTTTTATAAGCTTCCAAACTTAGTGTTTGATTGATGATGAGATCACCTGAAAAGGAGGGAGGAGGCTTCCAAGAAACAAGATTGCTCGGGAAAAAGACAAAACTAGAAAAACTGAGGAATTGACCGGAAAGAATTGTTATGAGACATAGGACTAAGATTTTCAGTCTCATTTTAGTATTTCACACCCATGTTCTCATCAATATTCAATATTATTAAAAGTATCTTTACTTTGTTTCCAGTTTCCCGTTTTTAGAAATAATTGTAAAATTATCACTTTATTTTTACTGTGTTTTCTATTTTTAAAGATTTATATAAAAAAACCATGAAAATAAGGAAAAGTACAAATTTCTAAAACAATAAAGAGAATAAAATAAAGTGATAATTTTATAATTATTTCTTAAAATATGAAATGAAACCAGAAAAATAAAACAAAACAATCAGACTCTAATTTGCCACATCAGTTAACAATTCTATGTAATACCGGGTAGGTGAAATATGGGACAAGTTAGTATTGACAGTGACAGAATATGAGACCCCGAGGTCCTACTACTGCTTCTACTAACTACATGTGTATGTGGCACTTTGATTTGGTGGCTGCCTCCGTTCTAAAATGACTGCGTCCTTTAGTCACTCTTGTTTCCTTTTTTAATTTTTTTTTACATTGCAGGATTATTTTAGAAATCTAGAAGTCCTGATTCAGCCTCTATGGTTTTACAGTCTCCTTCCATATTATTATATATATATATCCCCCACCTTCTAGAGTGAGTGAAGTTTTGGTCTTTCTTTCAATTAGTCTTCATGAGTGAGTGAAGTTTTGGTCTTTGGTCTTTCTTTCAATTAGTCTTCATGCATGATTCTTTCAATTGATTGATTGTTTAGCATATCTTTGATTTTCTTATGAAAAATTAAGCAGATAAGTTTTGTGTTTCTTTTTTTTATTAATTGTCGGTCTTTCCAAAACTTGTCTTGATATTTAAGAAACTTTGTAGTGTATTAAATATGAACAAGATCGTTTACTATAATTAAAAAATATTCTTATTAAAGAATATTTTGGTGATTGTATAACACAAAAGGGTATTATTAAGTTAATTCATGTGCGGAATATGAATTATGAGTGCGCGAGTTTAAATCCATTGTAATGTGATCTATCCCTTTTTCGTTCCCTTCTCCAGCCACTCCCCCTCCCCATATATGATCTACTATGAGCCTTTCCTTAGACAAAAAAAGAAGTAGTAAGTTGTATCTAGGCATGAGTTAAATGAAGAAAATAGATGAATATACACAAGTAATGATACTTGAGTTAATAATTTCATAATGTAACCAATTGATAAAGAATTAACTGGAGGCCATAAGTAAACATCGCTCTGTTTGGTAAAAATTAGTGGATAGTGAATAAGCTAGTTAATAACGGATGAGTTTATAATGGATAAGCCAACGGATTGAATTTGAAGTGTTTGATAAAATTAGCGATTGAACTATCTGATAAATATAAAATGATATAGAAAGGCATGCATGCTTATATTTTTATTTTTATTTTTATAAATTCTACTTATTTGTATATATTATTTATTTAAAATGATTACCACTTTTAATATTTAAATTATTTTAAATTATTTATCTCTCAAAAATTAAAATATTAACTTTTTATTTTGAATTTAATTTGAATTATTTTTAATACATAAAATAAGACAAAAAAATTAAAGTGACATCTTGACATGAAGCCTCAGAGGTGAATTAAGGATTAGAAAATATTAGGATTAATATTTTCTATTTTATTTAAACAGGATAAAGGAGGAATTTAATTAAAATAGTAAGGATAAAAATAAGAAAATTGATAAGTTATAAACTATAAGCTCAAATGTTACTTCAATTAGCGTCTGGAAAAAAAGATAATATAAGTTAGTGATAAACACTATAACCTAGTAAGAAGAACATTTATTAAATAGAGCTATAACTCATATGCTATAAACTATATATCCGCTATAAGCTAACAGATTGGTCTTGCCAAACTAACTCTTTAACTATTATGATCCCTTATATAAGTAAAAAGAAATTTTAGTTCCTACTTCAGTGAGTCTCTACGAGGCTCTTAACTTGTTTTAGTAAAACGAACTGTATGGTCTATGACACCCGGAGTTGGCGAGGGCGGGATTGGTCGTCGGTGCAAAGGGAGCACAGACAAGGAGCGGCTCCTAGCAGGCTTCTAGGCAGAGGGACAAATGATTGAACATATAACACATCAAAAGAGAGGGATCTCAAGACTGTGTAGGCATGAGACTATACAATTGATGATGACTTACAAGAACTCATTGGTACTACCTATACCAACAAGATGCATCTTCTTTTTGGGAGCTCATCACTTAAGAACTCAATAGTTAAGCATGGTTGACTTGGAGCAATTATGGGATGGGTGACTTCCTGGGAAGTTTTCATAGGAAGCGTGTGAATGAGGACAAAGGATGCTGAAAAGACTCGTGTTGGTTTGTAGGGACAGTCGTCAATCCGCAAAGCAGCCTGGGATGTTACAAATGGTTTCAAAGCGACACATCTCCCAGTAGGGTATGGTTCGGGGATGAACCATGCAGAAGCTGGTGGGCATATGACACATAGGGCTGACGAGAACGGGGAGTGGTCGCCGGTGCAAAGAGAGCACTAATAAGGAATGACTCCTGGCAGACTTCTAGCACTACAAAAAATAAGCCGTTTACCGACGGCCAAATCCCATCGGAAAGGCAAAGAAGCCGTCGGAAAACTCCGTTTCCGACGGAATTTCCGACGGACGGCCATCCGTCGGAATCCAGCGCGTCGGAAAGCATTTCCGACCGAAAGGAGGTCCGTCGGAAGAGTTACCGACGGATTGTACCGTCGGAAGAGTTACCGACGGATTGTACCGTCGGAAACCTACAACGGATTTTCCGACGGACTTATCCGTCGGAAACTCTTCCGACGGAAAATTCGGTGGGAAATTCTGAGCCTTAGTTTCCGACGGACTTATCCGTCGGTAACTCTTCCGACGGAAAAGTCGGTGGGAAATTCTGAGCCACGGTTTCCGACTGAATTATCCGTCGGAAATGTTTTCTGAATTATTTTTTATTTTTAATATTATTTTGTTTTTAAATATTGATTAATTTGTTAATGTTATTTTATTTATAATTATTAAATAAATTTTTTATTTTTATTTTTATTTTTATTTAATTTTTATTTTAAATAGTGATTATTATTTTATTTTATTTTTAAACGTTAAGTTTAATTTTATTTTATTATAATTAATTAAATATAATAATTTAAATTCAAAACTGAAATTACAAATTAAATTTAAAAATGCAGTTACATTAAAATAAAAACAAATACATAAATATCCGTCAATGTATTAAACTCAGCTACATCTATATAACTATTCTAATAGTCATCATAATAATGGGTAACGTCATCATCCTGTCGGGGGGATGTCGCCGGTGTCAGGTGACCATCATCCTGCTGCACAGTAGGCGCATCACCATCATGCGGCTGCGGCGGTGGATCGGTACGAGTAGTGGAGGGCTCGCCAGTATCGAGTACCCCCTGCATAGCGCTGCGCCTCTCAGGTGGAAGCAAATCGATCAGAGTGGTCATCACCTGCGACCATGACTCCATCCGCTGCTGCATGCGCTCTGAATTCCGCCTATGCTCCTCCAGCTCCTGCCTCATCCGCCGCATCTCCTCCGTGTCCTGTGGGCCGGAGGGTGGAGTCTCCCGGATGGTCAAGTTCGACGACGACCCCCGACGGATGGTACGAGCTAGAGACGCGGTACCGTAGATCCGCCCTTTCTTCTTCCAGCCCGTGACATCCATCCAGACCTGGGTCTGTATCCGCTCAACCTCAGCAGGGTCTAGCTGAGAAGGATCCGAGGCACCAGAGCAGGAGGCAACCTCAGATGTAACCCGACTGAACCTGACATTGTACTCCTCCTGTGATGAATACATTACAAAAATTATGTTATTAAACTATAACACTAACATATACTTTAAATGTGATAGCACTATATATATATATATATAGCTCACCATGGTCTACCTCGACCTCTCATCAACATACTGGCCGGTGTCCGAGCGAATATGCGTCTGCTGAAAGACGGAAGGGACATCGACGGGAGGGACATCAACGGTAGGGACATCGACGGTAGGGACATCAACGGTCCAGGCAAGCTCTCCTGCCTGCAATCAACACAGGAATAAAATCAATTAAATATTTTTTACATTGTTAACAAAAATGTACAGTTTATATATTAAATTGTTTATATATACATACCATATTAATGGCATGCTGCATGTGGCTAATCAAGCCACCAGTGTGCATGCTCCCACCCCTCTCTGAAGCCCGATTCCTCTTCGCCTGCAGACACTTCAGCTTGTAAGCTGGAGTGTCCCAGTAGGCACATAGCTGGGCCCAGATGTTGGGCCCGATGTAATCCCGACGTATCCGGTCCTCCCTACACTCCCGGAGCATGTCCCTCAGTCGGTGCGGTGCGCGCGCTCGTTAAAGATAGCGCGTATCTCTGAGTCATGCTCCGGTAACCAACGCACAAGCTCCTGTGGACAAAGAAAAAAACATTAATAACATTATACAAAAAATATATATATAATACGTGAAATAATTAAGGGACAATTACAGGAAATAATAAACAACAACTTACCCCGAATCGTCGGAAGATACGATCCCTGTCGGCATCGGGGATCACCCCCCATGATGGCCAGAAGCAACGATAATGCTTCTTGATGGCCCAGGTAACGTGCTTGGATCCCACTTTCGATGGGATCCACCTGAAAAATTTATAAATTTTTTAATACAATAATATCGCAACCAACAAATATACACTTAATGAATAGTAACTAAAATAGTCAAAGTTAAAAAATATACACTAAATTAAATGAAACTTACGTGTGAGAAACTGGCCGGATCCATGGTCGATCCTCAGGTGCGGGAGTCCTGGCCCACTCAGGAGTCTCCTCTGCCGCGACTGACTGCTGTGCAGTCGATGAGGATGGCATGGTGACATCGTGATCGTGAGCGACCGTGGATGATGCAGATGGAATGCTAGTATCTGGCTGTGGCCACCTCCCAGGAGTCGGCATAAATGACAAGCCTGGTGACTGTGTGGCCGGTGCAGTCGATGATGGTGGTGGGACTGGGTGTGGGTGTGGGTGTGGGTGTGGTCTGGGTCCAGTAGGGGGCGGCGAGTAGCCGGCTGGTGCGTGTCCTGGCGCAAAGCGACTGGACGAAGGGACATATATGGAGGGTGGTACCGTATGGGTAGGGGATGGTGTCGTATGGGTCGGTGAGGGTGTAGAATGGGTGGGGGATGGTGTAGCATGGGTGGGGGAGCCTGCTGTAGATGCTGCTGGTGTGGATGAGGCGGGGAAGGGGGTAGGTACGGTGGGTGCGGAGGTGGCTGCAACAAAACGAGCAAGCACCTGGGGCCTGATGGTGTATCGTCCCCGTGCCTTAGCCTTCCCCTTCCCCTTATCACCGCTAGGCGGTGGGGGACGGGGTGGCTCTCCTCCTGATGCTGACATATCTATTTTTATAGCACAATTAGAAATCCATATATATAAATTTAGTAAATCGATCGACATTTAAGTCACTAATAAGGCACATATTTAAAATACAACAAAATCTGTGAACTCTTACATTGAAGTGCATAAGAAAATATTTAAAATACACTAAATTTAACTTAACAGAGACATTCCTATTCTACTTATGTTTGTTTACTTGACTTTTAATTATTTATCAACTTTTAAAATCTATTATTAGTATATCAGTTAATTGTCTGAAATAATTGTTACTAACAAATTTCTTTTTACATATTTATTTTATTCTTCCCACTTATTACGTTACTTGACTATTTAAAATCCTATGATGTTAATTACTTAAATAATAATTAGTAATTCTTCCCATAAGATTGATTTATTCAAATATGGCATTTTTAAATAATAACTAATTACTTTAGTTTAAATTAATGATTTAATTAAATAACTTCTTCACTAATATCAAGTATTACATAACCAATAACTAATTACTCATTATTATGTAATTATTTTATTGATTAATTAAACCATAACTACGTACAAACGATCCCGATCACGCTTAATCAATCACCATAAGCTACTGGCAAATCTACTCATTACTGCCGAATCTGATTTAATTAATTAACTTTTTAAGTATTATTTAATCACTCCATTATTTACGTACAAATAATCCCGATCATGCTTATAATCGATCACCATCGCTACGTCGAATCAGCTAGCTTCATCACTACTGTTGCAAGTATATGTGGGAGAAAAACAATTTTATCGGCAAACTAATCCTAGCTATGTCTCATCCTATCAACGGTACTTGTCCTTATGATTTTATATTAGACTAAATTCATTAATTAATCTACATTAATTAATGAATTTATGCAATTAGCAAAAACAATAGCTTACTAAATTTAAAACTACTAATAAAGACAATTTTGTTAATTACAACTACACAAATATATATATATAAAAAAAAATACACTCAAACAAATTAAACAGGTATATACAAATTACAACAATTTAGACAAATAAAATTTATACCATTTCTTTAGCATGCATTGAACAATTATAATTAATATCCCGAAATATAAAACCGCCAGTACCTCTAGGAGCCCAAGAAAGTGTTGTACGCAAAGGAGGTGACGGTGGCTAGTCTCAACCTCTGGTAGCCTTCAAAACAAAGAACACAAAAACAACAAAATAAATCAGATTCACAAAATTTCAGACATCACAACAACAGCCAACAAAATACAAAATATAACCTTAATCAACATTCATTATAATTAATCAATAAAATCCAAATTTTTTTTACAAATAAATAATAACAAGATTAGGAGGATACATACACTGTGGTGGTGGTGACTCTGGTGGTGGTTAATGGTGGTGGTGGTGGTGGTTTTGCAAGGGAACAGGGTCTGGTGGGAATGGAGAGGACAGGGAGAGGGGAGGAGAAGAGAGGGGTGGTGGTGGTGGTTCGGTTCGGTGGAGAGGGGAGGGGGGTTCGGTTCGGTGGAGAGGGGAGGAGAAGGAGGAAATGAGAGGAAATGAGGGGTGTTTGGTGGCGGCACGGTGGTGGGCAGAGGTGGGCGAGGGCGCAGAGAGAGCAGAGAGCTTGAGAGGGAAAGAGCAGAGGGAGAAGTGAGGGAGGGGAGAGAAGGGTCGTAACGGTGATGATAAATAGAAGTTACCGACGGCTTCCGACGGAAAAAGCCGTCGGAAATTCAAAAATAAATGATTACCGACGGAATCTCGGAAACTCAAAATAAGTGTTTACCGACGGAACATTCCATTGGTACTGACATTATTTTTTCCGGCGGTTTAATCCGTCGGTAATTACAATTCAAAATTACCGACGGATTTTTCCATCGGTAAATTTTCCCGCCAAGAATCAGTCATTCCTGCCGTCATTTCCGACGGAATTTCCGACGAAAGCTGCCCTCGGTAACGTTACCGACGGAATTTTCGTCGGTAATGAGTCGAACTGTTGATATTCTTAATTACCGACGGCTATGTCCGTCGGAAATTAACTCTCTACCGACGGAATCTCTGTCCGTCGATAATCTTCCGTCGGTAATTTAATGTTTTCTGGTAGTGTAGTCGGAGGGACACTTGAATGAACCGATAACACATCGGAACGAGAGGGATCCGGAGGCTGTGTAGCTATGGGACTATACAGTTGGTGAGGATGACTTATAAGAATTGATTGGTACTGCCTATATCAACAAGATATATCTTCTTTTCGGGAGCCAATAACTTAAGATCTCCATAGTTAAACGTGCTTGACATGGAGTAATTATGGGATGAGTGACCTCTTGGAAAGTTTTCCTAGGAAGCGTGTGAGTGAGGACAAAAGTTGAAAAGACTCGTGATGGTTTGTGGGGACAGTTGTCTATCCGCAAAGGAGCCTGATAGTGGCCACTACAAAAAAGGGGGTATTATTGATGGCCTAAAACCGTCGTAAAAAAAGAAAAGCAGTCCGAAAACTGCATTTCCGACAGACCTATTTCCGTCGGTACTAGGGGCGTAGGAAAGGGCTTCCGACGGACGGGCCATATCCGTCGGAAATTTCCGATGGACATAGCCATCGGAAAAGGTTGACATATTACCGACGGACAAAGCCGTCGGAAACTTTTCCGACGGACTTTCCCGTCAGAAATCAGGTGATGTATTTACCGACGGACAGTTCCGTCGGAAATTATGCCATGATGTTACCGACGGCCTTGTCCGTCGGTAATGAGGGGGTATTTTTTATACAATTTTTTTTATTTTTAATTTGTTTTTAATTATTAATTATTATTATTTTTAATTGTTTTATTTTAAATATAAATTTTTATTTTATTTTTATTTTAAATATTATTTTTTATTTGATTTTATTATAATTAATTTATTATATTATTAATTTAAAACCAAAATTAAAATTACAACTAAATTTAAAAAGGCAATTAAATTAAATTAACATAAAAACATAATCGCTCCCTTTGTTGCTTGGCTTTTGATATAAACTCCTCGACTCCATCTACAAATGATTGTTTCAGAAGTCGTCTCCTAGACTTGTTCCTATCATACACCCAACTATGGCTTGGAGGATAATATTCCATCCTTCTGCATATCCAGATAAATTGACGTATTTTTAAACATCATACTGTAACCCCGAATCACTCATTTTCCTTAAAAGGTGTGGCCCTATCCCATTCGAGGAAAAACTTTTTCACCACTGTATTGTACTAGTTACTCATCGCTTCTCATGTCTTATAGCTGACGAAATTTCGGCAACATTTCCCATTGGTCTCCAAGTACACGACTTGACCGCGATAAGATACCACAATCAAGTATGGATTCGGAGAACATAAGGAAATGCTTCAACCCAAAATTTCATCAACTATTTAACAGATGAGAATCAGTGAGTAATTAGTATATCAGTGGAAAAAAAGTTTCTTCCCAAACCGTCCCAATTGGACAATTCAAGATTTAATAAAATGAGCGATACCATGACCACGAGTACACATGCTCAATAATATTGAACCTTGAACGGGAAACTACGGTTTTTCTCAATTACGTATTAATTATATATACTCTAAGATCAAATAAAACTTTTAGTAACACAGATAATTTGCATAAAGTTTGATAATAACAGCAAAGTGTATAACACATAATTAAACAACCAGCATAAACATATATTTGTCCATAAAAAAATTGAATAATCATTTGTCTAACATTTTATTAAATCATTTATTTTTTAAATTTAATTTATTTAATAAAACATTTTATTGATTTAGTTAATTACTTAAATATTTACATTTTATAATTATATATTATTGTTTAATTGTAATCATTAACTATATGATTATTTTTTGAAGCTGAATTGTTTATTTTTTATTTTATAATATTGTTTATTTATTATTTGATTGTCAGCGTTTAATTTTATTTAATTGAATAAATATTATTTAATTTTAATAATATTATTATTCAATTTTCAATAGGCACTCCTTGAAGACCAGTGCGGATGATCCATGCGTGTCCCGCGTACCACATCAACGAGGCGTGGAGTAATCATTTTAAAAGGCGTAAACATTTTACCTAAATTAAGTATTAATTTAAGTTTTGTAAAAAAAAAGTATTAATTTAAATTTTATATGACATCATAAGCAGTATTGAATGACATATATTTCTAACCACAATCAAACCCTAAATAAAAATAGCAGAAATAAAAAAAAAACCAACATTTAATTACACTCCAAACCACACATAGATAATAATGGAAAACCTCCAACACAACAGTCCAACACACTTAAAAAAAATGATCCAACGAAACAGTCCAACACATTTTATCATTGTCCTAACAATTTACAACATCCTAATTAACAACCATATATACAACAATTAATTAATATACAAAAAAAAATTTAAAAAAAAATTGGAAACTCACCTGAAACAACCACATTGGTGGCCAGAATTCGTCAGGTAGGGTGGCTGGTGCTCCAAACTGGTGGTGGTTCTATGGAGAAGACAAAGATTGAGTTACTATAATGCATAAACAAAGAAAAGAGTTGGATGAGAAGGTGTCTGCTTACCTCACCGTGGTGGCGTGTAAAGGAGAAGGTGGCGGCAGTGGTGGTGCACGGTTGTGGTGTCGCGCAGGTGGAGAAGAAATAGGGAAAAGAGAAAGGGAAGAAAGGGAGAAAGGAAGAAGAAGACGAAGAGTAAAAGGGCGCACGGTGGTGGGCGTGGGTAGGGGTGGGAATAGACCGAGCTAGGCCCTGGTAAGCCTGGGCCTGGCCTATGTTCCAATCATGAGGCCTGAGCCTGGCCTATAGCCTGATATAGGCCAATTTCTAAGGCCTGAACCTGGCCTACTTTAAAGCCTGACCTGGCCTGAAAGCCTACTTAAACGCCTACTTATCAACAAGACCTTTGAATATGCCTCCATCTATAAATGGGTCACAATCCTTCACTGGTAAATAGGCTCGTAGGTCTCTAATGACAAAGAAGTTAGTAGACATATACTAATAAAGAGGTCACTAGGCATTCACAAATAAATAAGCAAGTAGGTCACTACATGACAAATAGGCCTTTACCTTTAAATATTATGAATAATGTAAATAATATATTATAGTATTATAATATAGTATATTATACATATATATTTATGTGTGTATGTGTTAAATAGACCGGCCTGGTAGACCCAGTAGATTATTTTTAAAGCCTTAGGCCTGACCTATTTAGCTATATAGGCTTTTTATAAATCCTTGACCTGACATTTTTACTAAATAGGCTAGGTCGAGCTAGGTCTTAAATAGGCTAGGTCGTAGGCCCCCGACGAGCGGCCTGGCCTATTCCCATCCTTAGGCGTAGGTTTCGAGTTGCCGGAGAGGAGTGGGAGGAGGGGCCGCGGCTCGGGTCGCCGGTAAGGAGAGGGAGGAGAATTGGGAGAGATGAGAGAAAAAGGGTTTGTAAAAGTGAGGGGGAGGTAATCGTTTTCAGCACATATTAGAAAGTTAAGGACGGACTAGGCCGTCGGTAAGTATTGACGGATTCAAATTTCCGACGGAAATTCCGTCGATAAATACAAAATATTTTACCAACGGGTTACCGACGGAATTCTGTCGGTAAGTGTTCCCGCCATTTTTTTGCCCCAAGGTCTCCGACGGACATACCGATGGAATGTCCGTCGGTAAAGGTTCCGACGGCCTTTCAGTCGGAAATGTCTGTGACTTTTCAAAATCCGACTTTTCGACGGCTTTTTCCATCGGTAAATGACAGAATTTCCGACGGAAGTCCTGCCATCGGTAACTGGCCGTCGGTAATTCGCTGCTTTCTTGAAGTGGGCAGATCTTGACCGAAAATTTTGGGGGAGCCAACTAGCCACTAGCTGAAATTATTTATTCAAAAATTATAATTAATTATATATAATTTAAGAGTAATCTTGATAGATCGCTGATATAAATTTTTTTTATATTATTAACATATCACAAATAATCTTATATGTGACTTTGTAAGGTATTTAGTTTAAAAGTGAAACATTTTTATCATGTAATAGTTTATGATTGGTTGACCGTGTAAAGTTTTTACACTAGTATTACATATCAATTCCATATAATTCCTGGATTAAATCGACCGGTACATATTGTCGGTGTAAAGATTTTTTACACTCCAATAATATTAAAGTTATACAATTTTTATCTCTATCATATGTTTTCTTCTTCAAAAACTGCATCAATTTTTTATGCTTGTATCATTGTATTTTTAAGATAAAAGTATCACTTCTAAAATATCTAAAATTAATTACATAGTATACAATATTTTTAAGTGTGTAATATTAATTTTATATTGAAAAAAATTTTGTTCAAAAAAGCTGGGGGGGAGTTGTTGCTCCCCCCGCCCTGTAGAAGGTCCGCCATTGGAGCCTGAGATGTTACATGGTCAATTTAGTTGCATAGAAACGGAATATTGTTTAGGGAGGAAATTTTGAATATAGACAATTTGTTGGAAAAGATTAAAGAGCTTTTGACATTGGATTATAGCAAAGAGTGGATGGGGCTTTTTTTCACGTGTATGGAATGGTATTTGAATCCCTTGGGGAATGTATTACCCAATATTATAGGTAATAAGACAGTGTTGTATGAATTAGAGTACCCTTGTAGTCCCACTAATACTATTTTCTTTAGTTGATAAAAAAAAAGGAAAACGAATATGCCACAACAGTTTATAAAGGTGTTACACAAAAGTATAACATCAGCATTTTAGTTTTTTTTTTTTTTTAAGCTATATTTCGAATATGCCTTTATTTGATTACTATCATTGATTCAAAGACCCTAAATTTTAAATTGCACGAGGCACGACATGTGGATCACAGGATCAGTATAAAGGTGCATGATATGAAGAGAAATGAGTTATCTTTATGACTACTACTGTTTCTGTTTGTTGGATTGGTATTTGGATTTGCTATCAAAGTATTTTTTTTCTTTTTTGGTAAACATCTTATTTAAGTTTTTTTGTTATTAGATTTAAATATTCTTTGCTAGTTTTTTCATTCTGGTACCCCTGGTTTTTTGATTAAACTGGTGTCATTTTAAAAACTATTTACCAGTTTGGGGTCCTTTTGAAACAAATTACCAGTTGGGGGTCCTTTTTGATACAGTGGCAATTTTTTGACTGACAAGGGGGAGGCACCACTCTAACTGGCGCCTCCCATTTAAAAAAAAAAAAAAAAGTCAAAGGCGCCACTGGTAGTGGCGCCTCTTTTTTTTTTTAAAAAAAAAAAAAAGGTAAAGGCGCCACTGGCAGTGGCGCCTCCTATTTAAAAAAAAAAAAGTAGAGTGTGGTAGAAAATGGTGATTAGGTTATTTGTGAGTATAAAATGGTGATTAGCGTCATTGTTACTCTTCACAAAAAAATCATTAAATAATCACTAATTATTATTTTACTCATAAAAAAAGCAACTGATTTTAGAATTGTATAGAACTGGTTAAGAACCAATCAGACCGGTCCAGAACCAGTAAAATCGATCAAAAATCGATGGTGAAAAACACTATGAGTCGTTCATTTTTTTCTTCATTTTTTCCCCATTTTCCATTTTTTAAATTACAAAAATATTAATAATTATTTTACTAAAAATATTTTTAGATGATGTTAGAAGTTAGATTTTTCATTAGGTGATACACTACTATTTTTTTTAAAAGCAATGAAGCAGTCTTCCAATAAGTTGGATCTGTACAGGCAAAAGCCAAAAAAAAATTAAATAATACTAACAGGGAGGTGAATCCTGGATATAAGCAATCACATAACAAAGTCACCCTTCAAAAGGCAGTAGGCTATAGGCTACAGGCTACTAGCAGGGAGGTGAATCCTGGATATGAGTCATAACAAAGTCACCCTTCAAAGTCATTAGGCTACTCGCTTTTATAGAAAAATTTACATGCTATATACTTCAAAACCTCCATTTGATAGGCTATTAGGCAGTAGCAACTGAACAAAACAACCTAATCACGTACATGACAACTATTGTTTAGAATTGTAACCCTCATATATGCCTGGGAGTCAACCGCAGTGCAAAACTGAATCTTATGTGGCATTAGTTCCTTACCCTCAGGCACCACATCCTTCATTAGTGAATTCTAGCGAAAATATTCTTAGTGAAAATATCCTTAGTGAAAATTCATTATTCTGGTGAGGCATTTTTTTTTATGGTTTTTCAATTTTGTTTTTGCATGCTGTCATATTTTTTGCATCAAGTATTTTTAAATAATGCAACTTTCATCAACCTAATCACCATTTTCTAACACACTCTACGTTTGTTTTTGTGTTTTTTTTTTTAAATAGAAGGCGCCACTGGCCTTTACCTTTTTTTTTTACAGAGAGCAGTGGCGCCTTTGACTTTTTTTTTTTTTGGTATTAAAAATGGGAGGCGCCAGTTAGAGTGGCGCCTCCCCCCTGTCAGTCAAAAAAATGCCACCGTGTCAAAAAAGACCCCCAATTGATAATTTGTTTCAAAAGGACCCCAAACTGGTAAATAGTTTCTAAAAGGTTTAATGAACTTTTTGGTCCCTGAAAAGTAGGTGTGTTTGATTTAGTCCCTGTACTTTTTTTTTCTTTTGGTTTTGGTCCCTGTAAATTTAAATTTTTTGGTTTTAGTCCCTGCCGTCAGTCACCCTCCGTTAAGTGCTGACGTGGCTAACGGAGTGCCACGTCAGTACCGGCACGTCAGCAAAATATGCCACGTCATCTGCCACGTATGAAAATGAATTTTGGTTTTAGTCCCTGAAAAGTGAGTAAATTTTGGTTTTAGTCCCTATACTTTCTTTTTTCATAGGTTTTGATCCCTGTAAAATTTAAAACTTTTTATATTAGTCCCTGTTGTCAGTGACACTCTGCTAAGTGTTGATATGGCTAAGAGAGCGCCATGTCAGCATTGTCACTACAACAATCTTTATGCAGCAGTCTTGCTTCCTCCTTCATTCTACAACAATCTTGCTTCCTCCTTCCGCAACAATTTTTATACTTTTTTGAGTTGAGGGCATCATGGTCGCAACTTTGAAAATTCATTGCAGAGAGTGAAAGTTGAAAACATTAGTAAAGGAAGAAGTAAAGCGTGGGTCTGAATGGACGTAGAAAAAATGTATTAGATGGTATGGAGAAATGCTTCAAAAAGAGGAAGCAAGATTACTGCAGAATGAAAGAGGAACGATAGAGAAAGAGGAAGAAGAGAAATTGCAGTCATGTTTTATAAGAAAAAATAGTTATAATATTATAATAATAAAAGTTAAAATAATATAATGGTTAATAATAATAATAATTAATGTTAATATATTTAAAAAATTAATACTATGACGTGACAGCCTACGTGACTTAAAATAATGATAATTAAAACTGTCGTGACAATGCTAATGTGATGCTCTGTTAGCCATATCAAGACTTAATAACTGACAAGAGGACTTAAATCAACAGTTTTAAATTTATAGGGACCAAAACCAACGAAAAAAAGTACAAGGACTAAAACCACAATTTACTCACTTTTCAGGGACTAAAACCAAATTTTATTTTCATACGTGGCAGCCAACATGGCATAAAATATTAATATTTTTGATGACGTGGCTGCGCTGACGTGGCACTCCGTTTGCCACGTCAGCACTTAACGGAGGGTGACTGACGGCAGGGACTAAAACCAAAAGTTTTGAATTTACAGGGACCAAAACCAAAAGAAAAAAAGTGCAGGGACTAAAATCAAAACACACCTACTTTTCAGGGACCAAAAAGTTCATTAAACCTTTCTAAAATGATACCAGTTTGGTGAAAAAAACCCCCGGACTTGCCTATATAAGCGAAGTTTTTCTGCATTAAATTAATAAACAAGTCATTCATTCACTTTTGTTGAGTTTAGAATATATTGTTCTTATAATCTTATGATCTCAGCTTCTGTTGCAACTAATGTTGACTCTACAGTCAAGGATAATCTAGTGCTCAAGCATTCCATATAGCTGTCTGTGATTTAACAGTTAATGATAAGAATCTTCATACTCCTGAATCTAATTCAGCCCCTATGCATCCTAATATTGCTCATGATATGTGAATACTTACTAAGTTTTTGGGAAATATGGATGAGGATGACCTAGAGAATAACTCTCTCTCGGAAGAGAAGTTAGATAATGATAATGCTGTTGAAGTTGATTCTGATTTCACGGTGATTTTGTCTAAATCTCAGAAATATAACTTGAGGAGGATTAGAAAACCTAATATTAGGTTTAAATGATTTATTTTGCATGGGTTTTGGTTTATGTCTCCTCGTACTTTTTTTTTTTTTTGTTTTTCTCGTTTTTTAATAAATTATGGTGACATAGATCACCTTACCTTGACTAAAAAAAAAAAGTGGCGGCATCAGTTCTTAACTTCTTATATCATTCTATTCAAACCGCGACAATTATGATTATGGTTATTATAAGAGGAAAGCGAGAGAAGACATTGACATTTTGTAATTTGTATCATATGGTCAACAATTAGGAGTGGGGAGGATAATTTCCTGGAAGCTGATGTAAATCCAACACATAGGGATTTTTTCTAAAAAAATGTTATTGTTATGTTATTTAATTATTATTTGATTATGTAATTATTTTATAGATTATTTAATTTATTGTTTCTTGTGTCATGTAGTACAATCTTAGTATTATATGAATAAATGTACAAACTTTTGTATATGACCATTGAATTTAAATTTTATACATTGTTAGTGTAAAATATTTTATACGGATGTCCAATTATATCTTAAAAAAACTGTCTTATTATTATTTCTCTCTCTTAATTGTTAAAATAAAAAGACACATATCAACATATTAGTGGATGTCAGTGTAAAACTTTCTAAACAAATTATGTATACTACCTTCCATGACCACTTAAATATACAAAAATCTTCTTTTACAAAAAAAATATCTATTTCTCACTGTTCTAATATATTATTGTTTTATTTGATAGAATGTTCTGAGAGACGCACTACCAACATGATGATTAACTATTAAGATGTATTCATATGTGTCCTTATTGTAATTTTTTTTTTTTTGAACTTATTGACAACAAATAGTTCTTAATTTCTATAACTAGCTACAAAGAAATAATTGTATATAATAATCTAATATTACTGTTTTTTTTTCAATAAAAAGTAGGCTGTGTTACATATATAAGCATTTTTTGCAGTTATGTTGTCATTATTATTTTTCTTTGAAACAATTTGACTGCTTATCAATTTTAATAAGATAGGGTGGGACCATGTTAATATCTTATTTGAAACAAAGTTACACACATATGCGAATCTGAATTGTTAGCACTTTAAATTAATTTTATTATATTTGGATTTCAACATTTTTATCTTTCTTGACCCGTTAATCTTTTATTTGAATTTTCAGGTTTAATCTAGAAGATTTTGAATTTAATTAATAAATTCTTAAGATAAATATTTAAAAGATATTTTATCTAAATTATAAAATTGAGCTAAATCCAAATATATCTTATCAGAAATTCAAGTAATTAGTGACTTAGAAGGAAACAAATCTTTTGAAAATCCTGTAAATATGGTGTGAAGAAAGAGATAAAGGAGCTTTTTGGATGTGTCCCCTGAGGCGCTCAACGGAGACAACCACATGAGGAGGTTAGTACTAATGATATCTCTGGATTTATTTACGTTATCTAAGCGTCTATGGTAATTATTCGATGTCAAATGTATTTTTTTTTATTAGGAATATAGATAACGGTTTGATGATTTATTTTTAAAAAAATGTAAAATGATATGATTCGAGTGACTAGTAACTTGGGCCCTTTAACTATCTATCCTAGTGGGCAGAGGAGTTCTTTTAACTTATACTCTACATTATCGGGGATTAATCTTACTGCTTCCGGCTATGAAATATCTTGAGTTCTATTCCGAACCTTAAAAAAAAGGTAAATAGAATCAAACATTTGATTATTGCTTTCAGTGCTTCATTGATAAAATTTTAGTGAGCACATAGCTTGCCGCTAGATGTTGATAAGAAGACGGTTTTTATTTTTATTTTTATTTTGACTGGAAGAAGATGGTTAAAATAATTTAACGGAGCTATAATGTTGAAAACAATCTCCGTGTTTCTTTCTTTCTTTTTACTTCTTATTTTTAATTATTTATATTCAACCTTTCATTTTTGTTTATTAATTTTTTTTGTAACCATGACATAGGTACGAAGTATCCACCACCATTAGCAGTGACTAATCTCCGTCGTGGAACCTGTTGGGCACATAAGGTGGGGTTCTACTCTCCCAACTAGGTTTTCTCCATATACAAGAGTCAGAACCACTTGCTTAAAGTATCCAAGTCTCTTATCACTTGAATCAATCACATGTTGGTTTTTTGTTTATTAATTGTGCAACTACATTTGAAAAGAAAATATTATCAATTCGTAAAACTTTGCTTTGATTAAGATTTTTTTTGGTTCAAACTCGTACTTGCTCAATCGTATGGTTTGTGCACTTATTGAGTTATTTTAGAGCTTTGAAAAAATCGCAATAAGCTTTTGGCGCTTTTGTGGTGGCCGTTGCTATAGGCGTGAAAGTGTTTCATCCCTTGATGGTGAATTTAGGTCCATAGTTCTTAGTACTTCCAACTCTTGAATTTCTGCAATTTCAATTGCTAAACTTTGATGGTAAAATTGAGGCTAAGCGTTGCAAGAGATTTCTTGACTTTTAATTACTTTTTTGGGTTTGGGTTTTGCAATCAAAATCCGTAGGGTTGAACAACTCAAACCCAAGACAAGAATAATAAAAAATTAGGGACTCTGTTGCAGCACCTCATTTTTACCATCAAAGTCTAGCCCCTATAATGGTAGAAATTCAAGAGTTAGAAGTACTAGGAACCATTGACCTAAATGGATCATTGAGGGATGAAATACTTCCACATCAATAGCAGCTATTACCAAAAACTTGTGATTTTTTTTTTTTTAAGCAACATGACGAGGTTAGTACTAATGATACGTATGGATTTTGTGACTAGATTTTCTTATACTGCAATGATGGAACTCTAATTATTTTGCCATCATTATGTTAACTTATTTTTACCTAAATTTTAGATTTTTAATGCGTTGATTTTATTTTCCTCTCAATTAATATGATTAAATCTTTATATGAGTTTTTTTTATCAATAATCTTAGATGGGTTTAGTCATACTTTTATCATGCTCTGATTTTATTTATGTTAGCGGCGGACTTGATTTTACCAAAGATGATGAAAATGTGAATTCTCAACCATTTATGCATTGGAGAGACCATCTCTTATTTTGTGTTGAAGCAATTTATAAAACATAGGCCGAAACAGGTGAAATCAAAGTGTATTACTTGAATGCCACTGCAGGTACATGCGAAGAAATGATAAAAAGAGTTGTAGCATACATTTGATTATTGCTTTTAGTGTTTCATTGATAAAATTTTATCGAGCACATAGTTTGCCACTAGATGTTGATAAGAAGATGGCTAAAATAATTTAACATAGCTATAATGTTGAAAACAAACTTGGTGTTTCTTTCTTTCTTTTTATTTCTTTTTCTTTTTAACTATTTACGTTCAACCTTTTCATTTTTGTTTATAATTGTGCAACTAAATTTGAATTTTTTTTACCAATTCCAAAAATTTTGCTTTAAGCTTTTGTGGGATCAAACTCATGCTTGAATCATATTGTTCGTGCACTTATTTTAGAGCCTTGAAAAAAACACAATAAGCTTTTCCGCTTTTGTGGTGGCCGCTGTTATAGTTGAGGAAGTTTTTCATCCCTTAATGACAAATTTCAGACCATGGTTCTTAGTACTTCCAATAGGGTGTTCATCAACCGATCCAAACAGATTGAAATCGTAAAAACTGAAAAACCAAACAAATCGAAAATCGAAAAAATTGAAAATCGAAAAAATCCATTTTTTAATTGGATTGTATCAGATTTTGGATCCCATAGTGAAATCCAATCCAAACCGATATACATGTTTATGCGGATTTTTGGTAATATCCAAATTCCAACAAAGCAAATAATGAAAATCAAGAAACTGTGGGATCTACGAGTTATGCGGTAATCTCGTTCAAGTGGTTTTCTATGAAAATGTCTGCCACAATACAAATTTGACAAAAATCAAATTATAAGTATAATGGCAATGACTATCGTCTACTTAATTGTAAAATTGATAGAAATTAAATTACGCTATAATTGCAATAAAGAGGAAATAAAGGGAAAGTGTTAAATTACTTCTAAATTGACAAGTAAAAGACAAGTTAAAAGAAACAAGTTTTCCGGTAAAATAACAATGAAAAGAATAAAGAAACATGAATTTAAGTTAAGAACATATAGTAAAAGCATTTGTCAACTAAAATATATAATAGACAGAAAAGATGATACTTGGTAGAGAGTAGTATAGAAAAGAACTTAATAAGAAAAGTTTACATAGACAAAAATAAAGACATGAGAAATGATGATAGTTGACAGAAAACGGATTTCAACAAAGATACTTAGTATAAACCTGCCATCTTGAATTGATGGCAGTAAAGATAAAGAACGAGAAAGAGTAAATGTGAGAACACTATGAATCTGGAAAAGATATTGACGAAACTTGAAATGAATAATAGAAATTGTATTGAAATTGAAAGGGGTGGAAGGAGTACTTGAGTTAATCTGTCAATCTGCTGTGTGATCGAGACGTGTAGGATGTTTCAAGTTCCAACCTTTATTACATTGTGCGAACCACTATATATAGGCAAAGTAAAAATATAACTTCCTAGTGCTAACTTCCTACTTTACTGTCTGCCACTTGTTTGTGGCAGTTTCCTACATTTGAAAGTTAAACTATTTTGACAACAACTTCTTCAAACTGCTAATTTGCTTGAATCGCTCTGTGTCAACTTATTGTCTTCGACGGTCTTGTTGTCTGTCATGTCAACTTAATAATTGTATGTCGAATCTCCACTTGGACATTTCTCTAAATTTTCAATTCGACACCTGCCTTCTGAGACATCAATCCATTCGTCGACTAACTTTGTTTTGTTAACTTTTGGACTTGGTCATTTCTTTACAAATTCATGAGCTTGCCTCCATCTATCTGACGCAAAATCCAGTATTATGAAAATTCATGTCCAACAATACATATACTATTATTTTTGAAATTATAGTATTACTCATACTTAAGCATTGTTTTTCATACTTTTATGTCCCTCATTCTCTTTGATATTTTTGTTGGAATGACATATATGAGACTATTTAGAATAAATATTAATATCTTGAAGTTATATTTTGCTAAAAGTTTTGATGCATAGCATATATATACTTGATTCAGTAAACATGAAAATAGGAAATCAATTAATTAAATTTGAAAAATAATTAGCTACAATTTATTTGTAGCCGATTCAAGGGAAAAAAATAGGATAAGTGAGAGTAGATATAGAGAATTAACATAAAAGAATATTTAACATAAAAGAATGTGTTAAAAAATATCAATAATTTTTTTTCTCTCTCAAACTCCCAAATTAAAATTTTGTCAAGAATTTTCTAGAATTTTCTTTACTCGTCATCAAATCAAATAATGGTTAATAAGGAACAAATAGTTTTTGCATAAAGGTTCTATTGTTCTAATATAAAGAGATGTCAAAATAAGTATTGGGCACCCTAAACTAGCCCACTTAAATGAAGATTATCTTTTGTTCACTATTAAATAAGTAAAAAAGGACACTTGACATGAGAAAAAAATAAAGTTTGACGAAAACCAAATTAGTCAATCTAATCCAACCCGCATTTAATTGGATTGGATTGGATCAGATTTATTTAAAAAAGTAAACCGATTCAATCCAAACCGCACATTATTTTCATCATTGGATCGGATGGTTTTTTTTAGCTCAAAACCGATCCAATCCAATCCGCAAACACCCCTCCAATTCTTGAATTTTTGCAATTGCAATGGTTAAATTTTGATGGTAAAAAATGAGTGTAAACGTTGCAAGAGATTCTTTGAGTTTTAATTTCTTTTCTGGGTTTGGGTTGTGCTATTAAAATCTGTAGGGTTGAACAACTCAGGCCCAAGACAAATAATCAAAAGTTAAGAAATCTCTTCCTCATTTTTACCATCAAAGTTTGGCCACCTTATCTCTTCCTTATTCGAGCTCGGGTTATGGAAGAGGGGACCGATAAGAAAGCATCAACTAATTGTAGAAACTCAAGAGTTGGAAGTACTAGGAACTATCTACCTAAATGAACCATTAAGGGGTGAAATACTTCCATATCAACAATATCCTACAACAACATAAAAAACATGTGACCTTTTTAAAGCCATAAAATATTTGCAGGTGCACAAATTGTACTAGAGTGAAATTGAGAAAGTATGAGGTAAATCTCACTAAGACTTAGAGTGAAGTTTTAGAAATTTATATTAGTTTAAATGAACATTTTGATCCTTGCACAAATAGGGTGCATTTTTATTTTAGTCATTGCAATTTCTTTTATGATATGATCCTTATACATTTAAGAATTTATAAATGCTCATGCCATGAATTAGTGTCAACTGATGATGTGGCCGATGTCATCAGCACCATGTGTGTGATTTTTTTTTTATTCCACATGGATAAATATTCAAAAATTAAAATTATTATTTTAAATTCACATAGATTAATTAAAACATTATTTATTTATTTATTTTAATAATTAATATTATTTTTAAAAATGTTCTTTATTTTCGTAAAATTATATTATTCAATTAAAAAGAGGGATAATCCCAAATCATCTGATCTACGACTTTTAAAAAAATTATGGCAAGAGTACAATATTCTTAATAAATGTGATAAATTATAATTAATTGTAAAAGATCTTTACACTAACAATGTATATAAATTAAATCCTTATATTTATGGACACATTATACAACAAAATTAAATTTTATATATAATTTTGTATTATTAGATTAATGATATTTGGACACAAAAATTGTGTCCAACACCGTATAAAAGTACTTCTCCTCAATTATTTATTGTTTTCTTCTTTCTCATCATGTATTTCATCATTCTCAAGACACTCATAAGTTCTATGGTGTCTATACAAGGTGTCCATATTTTGTGTCCAAATATATTTACTCGTATTATTAAGGCAAAGTAAATAAATTGGTCCCATACATTTATTTTAATTTTCAAATCGGTCCCATATGTTTTGAAACGTTTTCACATTAGTCATTTCCGTTTCTTAACCATTAACGCCGTTAGTTTAGAGTGTACGTGGCGATGAGCTGACCGTCTGTATACATGGTAGCATCCAACGTTGATATATCCGTTGGAGGGCTTCCTTCCTTCATCCCTTCTTAAGGGTTAGGGTATCATTTATGAAATCAAATCCAAAGGAGAAGATGAGTGAAGACTGCAAGTGCAAAATAAGCTCGCGCAAGGGCAAGGAGAAGATGAACGAAGACTGCAAGTGCAAATCCACCTCGCTCAAGGGCAGGAAGGAATTTGCTATGGGGATCCTTATGCGTCGATGAGTTTCTGTTCTAGCAGCATAGGTGGTCAAGTTGCCCTAATATGTTACTGTCCTGACATTGCCATCCTTCATACTTCATGGACAAGCAGGAACTTCGTCAAGAAATTTTGGGGGTGTAGACATTATCAGGCAAGTAGCTTTGGTGTTTTTTTTTGGTGGATGAACATTATTGTGATGTATTTTTTTTTCTTATGATGCGGAAAGGGAAAAAGGGTGGATGGTGTAAGTTTTTTGAGTGGTATTCTGATGCAGTGGTGGATGAACGGGACATGCTCATCAATAGTTTGAGGAGAAGGAACTCAACACTTGAGAACTCATTGAAGTCAAACACAAAATGGAAGACATTTTTTATGATAACTAGTAATGTGCTGTTAGGATTGAATGTATTGCTCATTCTCATGCTGCACAAGCTAGTGTAGTATGCAGGGTTTGGTTTTTACCTGAAGTGAATTTTATGTAATCAGTGAACAAGTCCAATGTTGTACAACCCTTTATGCTTTTGATTTTGTTGTATCTTTCATTTTGGGTGTCTGTAATGATGTGAAACTAAATGTTGTCCCTTTAATTATCAAAGTGCAGGTTGTTATGTTAATCTTATAATGCTTTTTTGGTACAATATTTCTGTTGGTTGAAAACTTCAAAAGCATAATAATCAACTTGCTAATTAACATTGTGACAATAAGTATTGAAACACAAGATGGAAACACAACTAACATTGCTAATTAACATTGTCAAAATAAACAAGCTGGAATGACAAAATAAGCAAATGTTGACGGTTGAGAGCATATATCAACCAAAAGCACAGAAAACACCCAAAACATCAAAAAGTGCCCAATACATTAGATAACACTACATGACTTAAATGCTAAACCCAAGATGACTTAAATACTAATCCCAAAATTTCTTAACCCTAAGGACTTTCTATCTCCATGCCCTTCTTGTTTGTAACTTCATCCTTTTAGGTTGGGTACCATCTCTTGCCTTTGCAGCAATTGGAGTGGCACCTTTTGGAATGGCTCTTGCTGGTGCATTAGCTGTTGCAGATGGTGGTGCATGAACAGGTGCAGTGGCTGTTGCTGGAGGTGGTGCACTATTTGGAGTTGGGGCAAATGATGGTGCAGGAACTGGTGCTGGATGTGGTGCACTATTTGGAGTTGGTGCAATAGGTGCAGCTGCGGGTGCACCATTTGGAGTTGGTGCAACATTTTGGCTTGTAGTTTGTGAGACTGATGGTGGACCCTTGCATAATGCCTTGTTATGTCTAATCCCTTTGCACTTGCTACACTCTGCAGTATTCCTTTCTTGTTCATTGAGGTGCCATCCTTCTTTTTCTCCCAAGCTTCCTTGTTTCTTGACCTCTTAGGTCTTCCTGGAGGCCTTCTTAGTGGTGGAGGGTTTAGATCCTGGTATGGTGTTGTTTCCCACAGGTTGGATCCATTTGCTGGATATATGAGAGGTCTATAGCATGCAGCATATGCCTATTTCCTATAATACACTGGAATATAGTCTTCAATATTCTTATTCATATACTTCATGCAAGAGATTGCTTGACAGCATGGAATCCCTGTCGGCTTCCACTTTCTGCATGAGCATCTTGAGTCTACAAATAGACATTGAACTTGTCACCCAGTGTGTTGATGTGTCTCACCTCAAACACTTATTCTCCAGCACACCTACATCAGAGTTTAACTTTCAATTTGATAGGTGAGCAACTATAAATGCATGAACAAAATAAGTAAAAGTATGGCTATAACAATACCTAACCAGCCACATGTTAGTCAAGGCTTACTCTCTTTCTAGCTTTTTCTTAATCCTAGGTAGTATACTTCCTTGATAACCTTCAATCTTTCTTCTGTTCTCAGTTCACCTCTCCATCAGATAGACTCTAATTTCTTCCAACATGGTGATAATTGGTTTTTGCCTTGCCCTAACTATGCAAGAATTGAATGTCTCTGACATATTGTTGACAAGCACATCACATTTTGAAGCAAAGTTGAATCTTCATTTACTCCAGAATCGTGGTGGGATCTTCACCAACTCCTTAAAAGCTTCCTCATTCACATGCCTCATCTCCTTCATTTCTCTTTCCCTGAACTGTGGGTATGTTGCTTTAGCTGCCCTCCACATTAACTCCTTCAACTTTTTCCTTGGATGTCTCTTTCTGAAATTATTGTATAGAAGCATTACACATAACCTCTGGTCCACACCAGGTAAGAGTTCCTCAAATGTTGGCAACAGACCCTAATAAATAGAGTAATACCCTGTCAGATCTATAGGACCACATGTTGAATATTTTCAAAACGTATAGGACTTATCTGAAAAAACTTAAAAACGTATAGGATTTATTTGAAAAAACTTTAAAACATATAGGGCTTATTTGGAAAAACTTAAAAACATATAGGGCTTATTTGAAAAAACTTAAAAACATATAGGACTTACCTTCTGCTAATCAGAAATGAAGGTATAAGTCAAGGTTGTGTTCTTACCACCAAGATCATTAATCAACAACTCAAGGAACCAGGACCAAGAGTCTTTTGTCTCCCCCTCAACCCCAGCTATTGCAATAGGTAACATCCCATCATTCAGATCTCTCCCTACTGCTGCCAGTAATTGCCCTCCATAATAGCCTTTGAGGAAACAACCATCAAGGCCAATGATTGGCCTACAACACTTGAAACTTTCCTTGCATCCCTTAAAGCATACATACATCCTCTGGAAAGAAGGCAGCAGGCTCCTTTCTGGCATTTCATGATCATCCTCATCACCTTGAGGTTGAGGGTCTTTAGTACTTATTTTGATTGTAGAACTAGGATTTGACCTCAATAGTTCATGTGCATAATCATAAAGTCTGGTATATTGCACCTTGTAGTCACCCTCAACCAGGTTCATTGCTGCCCTCTTGGCCCTAAAAGCCTTTGATGTTGTAATTCCATTGTTCCATATTTTTTGAGCCTTATCACAGATATCACTCAACTTTAGTTCGGGGTTTTCCCTGACAGCATTTTGTAGTTTATTTCTCATCCATGGTGCATCTAGAATTTTAACCCTCAACTCCTTGCAGCAGTTGTGAATATCATTGACCTTCCTCAATTGCCATGTATCCTCCATGACTAGCTTCCTGCAACATGCCATCCAGTCACACCCTTTCTTGCAGCCAACAGCCATGTCCTTGCAGTCACACCCTTCCCACTTATAATCTGTCATGTCCTTGCACATTTTGAATGATGGAAATGAACATGTATATCCTACCTCATCTTCACTGTCATTGCCACTGTGCAGATCTTCGGGTTTGTGTTCATCCTTAGAAACAGTCATGACTGCTTCATTGTTGTGCCCTACTTGTTAATGAAAATTGACCTGTTCTTGAACAATTGTATTCTTTGCTGGTCTTCCTCTTTTCTTCTTCACACCTTCTTGTCGTGACCCTTGTGTTTGTTGTGACCTTACTCTCTGACTTCTTCTTATCTCAACTGGGTTCTGCTCACTCGGTTCTTAAGTAGGCACCATATTTGCCTGTCCATTATCAGTTGCACCTGTCTGTTGCATTTTCTGACTCCTATTTTGATCACCATTAAGCACCGCATTCACCTCTTCATCATCAAAGTGGTCTCTGTCACTGATTTCTTCTTCAGAATCATCAAACCTCACACCCATGGCACTGTCATCATACTCAATGTCTTCAACCCCCTCTACCTCAGCAACAATGTCTTCAACCCTGTCTACCTCAGCAACAATTTCACTTGCACCAACTCCCTCACCCTCACCCTCACCCCCAACATCAAATGCACCAACTCCATCACCCAAGCAAGCATCAGTTTCACTTACATTTGTTTGGGTGACTGGATGCAAGACAAACAACTTCACCTGACCAAACCATTTAGAATTTTCAGCCATCTCAATATTACCAGCATCATCCTTTAATTCCCTCAAGCCCATATCCGTAACAAGCCCTAACTTATACCAGAGACTGTCAACTTCACTACATCCCATATCCTTGAGAAGCCCTAACACCTCAAAGTAGCTCCATTATCTCTATCACACTTCCAATATGTGACTTTACCCAAATATTGACATGTTCTCCTACAGAAGAAATGTCCACTATAGTGCACTTCAACTGAAAAATGATTGTCCATCCCCGTTGTACAAGAATATAAAAGATAAAAATGAAAAACAAGCAATAAATTAAACACAAATTGGTAGGACCACATACCATGTAACCCCCTTTTTTTTATTGACGATATCATAACCTAATGTACCATGTAAACCCTTTTTTTATTGACGATATCATAACCAAATGTACCCATGGTAGGACCACTTTCCATAAAATACTCAGAATCGAATCCCTAACCTATAAAACCAAACATGGCTTCGAAAATAGCAAGAACATGATAATCCACCTAAAACAGAGATACCTTAAAGAATTGAACAAAAGACCCTTTTTTATTGAAGATATCGTAACCTAATGTACCTATGGTAGGGCCACTTTCTATAAAATACTCAGAACCGAAATCGTAACCTATAAAACCACACATTCAAAAATAGAAAGAACATGCAATAACCAACCCAAAACAGAGACATGCTTAAGACATGAACAAAAAACCCACTTTGTGAGATTGAAGAAGATGATATCAGTCAAGACCAAAGAACTTACCTACTTGAGCTAGCGATTGAAGAAGAGAATAGCTTCACTTTGTGCTCACTGCCAATCTCAAAAGAAAGCAACTCTTCCCTCTCAACATGTGTGTGGTTTCCCTCTCAAAAATGGTTGCAGAGGATATAAAGGGTTGGTGCAAACTCAACGACGTCGTTCGGTCATGTTTGGGTTTCAATTCAACCCCTAAACGACGTCGTTTACAATCCATTTGAAACATAGACTTCACTAACAACCGTTAATGACAACTAAGACCCACGTAAGCTGCATCCGTTAGTGTCACCGGCGGAAATCCATTTTAGGACTAACGTGAAAATGTTTCAAAAAGTATGAGACCGATTTGAAAAAAAAAACATATAGGATCGATTTCAAAATTAAAATAAATATATGTGACCAATTTACCTATTTTACCTATCTATACAATATATAAACCAATTCCCATTAGAAGGAAAGTATGGACAGGAGTCACGATGAGAATGAAAGCTTCTCAAGGAAGTCTCTATTAGACTTTCTTAATCTGGAATTAAAAAATATATTGTTCTGCCTAAAAAATAATTTTAAAAAATTGAAAATAGTTTTAATATATTTAATTTAAATGTTCAAATTCAATAGTTTTATTGTTTCAATACATTGTGAGTATCAAAACAAGTTTTAATGCATTGATTTTCTTCTTAATTTATTTCTTTTAAATTATTTTAATTGATTTATTCCAACTCCCAATACATAGAAAAAAACCATAAATCTAATTTAATTCTAACCTCCCATGACATCCAATCAAACAATTTTTTTTTCTTTTTTTCTTACTTTTCAATTCTAATACCACGTTCATTTATACTTTCTTCCATCATAAGCATACGTGCACTACCTATTCCCAATGTTTATAGATGAAAACTCAAAAGTCATGCCACTTAGAGTGTGTTTGGGAAAGCTGGGAAAAAAAGATTATGCTGATAATCAATTTTTGTATAATCGATTATTGTAATAATCAATTATAATCAAAATCTGTTTTTGTTTGGGTCTGTTTGCTGAAAAGTAATTTTAAGATAATCTATTTCGTTTGGGTGGTGCAAAAAAAATCACTTTTATATAATAAATTACGAAAAAGGGTATAGAGTTATTTGTATAATTTAATAATATTTGTTTAGAAATAAGTTTTGTAGGGGTAAACATGGAAGAGTGTTTTGAGAATGAAAAATAATCAAATCACAATAATCTTAAGCTAGAAAAAACTAGATGGCATAAAATAGCTTTTTTCCTCTAAAAAAAGCTTTTTTATTAATTTAAGCAAAATGTCAAACATGTTAGATTATCTATGAAACAGCTTTTAAGCTAAAAAACAGCTGAAACAAGGGAAAATAATCTTTCCCAGACACACTCTTAAAAGGTTACGAAAATTAGTTCATTAGTTTAGTTTCAAAATTTACATTACTTGCTCCATTTTGTTCTTTCCTCTGTTCTGCTTTATCGATGCAGCTGCTACCAGTGCACAAAAATTTCAAGACCATGAACACAATAGCAAGAATGGCAACCCCGAGATTAGTAGAGAAGAAGTTCAGGTCGAGATAAGTAGAGAACAACTGCTTCACTTTCCCCTGGTTCACGCCCTTGCTTCTCATTTCAACTTTGTTTTCTACTTCTTGCCTGAAAAGGGTATCCATAATCTACCCACTCATATAAGCACTACTGTGTTGTCAAAACTTTTATGTGATAGTTAATTCCTGCTCTCTGTACCTAGCTGACTGTGTCTCCTTCAAAGGTTGGTTGTTTTTCTCATTCTTACTCTAACATTCATGCTCTGTTGCTTGAGCCTCTTGCTAGAAAAGTTTAGACATTGGGAGATTTTGAAGCATATTAGCAAAGGTTAGCATTAACAGTTAATAACTGAAAGTAGAGTAATATCAGTCATTGCACAACATATGGTTCAAGATTTTATGAACTGATTTGGTGATGATATTTTTATTCTTTTTTCTTTAATAAAGATGTTTAGGGTATTAAATAAACATGTGTGCTGTTAGTGAGGTTTTATTTTTGTTTCCTTGTAATGCTTAAAATTTAGTAAACGAATCAAATAATGATTGTATTACTATTATTTATTCTGTCATATTCACATTATCATCATGTGATACAGAATTTGTGTACTGAGGAGTGAGGACCTTTCCAAGAGCGTACAAAATGGACCAATGAGAATACATTGAATGATAATAGCGGTCATATGGGAAGTTTGTTGCTGGTGTTATTGCTGGTGTAGTTGCTAAATGCCTCGATTTTGCACCAGAGACATAGATTTATGCAATAAGAGGTTTTAACCATCTTCTTTCAATGGTTTTGACTGTAGGTCTTCTATTTAATTGTCCAAGATAAGAAAAGTTTCTTTTTCAAATATTTTAGTATTCTCTAACCTGCTTTGGCAATGTATTAGTTTAGGAAAACATGTTACAGTGATTGTTATTGCTATGGTAGGATATGGCTATACTTGGTGGAAGGTAACATCTAATTATTTATTTTTTGGCAGAATTCGTGATTTAACTTAAAAGATTCTGTAGTGATACATTCTTATGGGAGGTTTTGTGTGGATGAATTTGAATGTTTAGTGCTAGCACTGATTATTTTTCTGTTAATCCTACCTTCATATCCTTCAATCTGTTCTCTATGGAGATTATATATTATTGGCAATTGGCTTTGTAGATATCTTCTTTTTTTCTTTTTCCTTCCAGCTATTTAGTTAGATGACCTTTTTATGTTGGTAGGATGGAAACATTCTGATATGCTTTTCGCAAGAAGACGTGGTTTATCTGATGCTTTCACATATATTGGTAATCAGTCGGGGAAGCTTTATGAATCAATGGAGGCAATTATGGAATTATAAATGATAACTTTCGGTTACTTCATGATAATTAGATTATCTATAAAACTGTTTTGTTGTCATTGTATGTTTATCTCTACCTATATGATTTATTGTAATAAAATTATTTGATCATATGCTTAAAAATATTTTTATTTATTTATATACAATTATGTAATATCTGAGCATTTTGTATTTATAGTAGAGGTGACAAAATGGGCTACCCGGCCAGCCGTGGGCTAGCCAAATGTGGGCTTGGCGCCCGAAATCAATATGGGCTGTAAAATAGGTGTCCAAGCCCAGCCCTATGCGGGCTGCGGGCTTATTCGAGCTGGCCCGGCATATTTTTTTTCCACAAAAAATTGTGTATTTTTTCAATCAATCAAGGCTAATGATCCATTGCATATAAATTAATGTTTATCGCATTCAGTGACCGATAATGGTAATTAAGAAGTGGGAGGCAGATTCGCTAGACGCTACCCTATAACCTGATTAAAAAACAAGAAAGAAACAAAAGGTTGAAACCTGAAAAAGAAAATGAAGGGGCAATTGTGCACTTACTTCTGCCTATCTATATAACTGGACGAGTTTTAGGACCCATTTCTTTAGGCGTAAAAATGTGACCTTTCAAAATTAGTTTGATAAACTGACACGAAGAAGGTATGTAAATTAAACTCATTCAAATATGTCAAATTTACTCTTCTCTTTATTTTCTTCCTCTTCAAAACTTGAAATTGATAAAATCCATATTTAAAAAAAAAAAATCCCTTAAAACCATATTCTAGTTACTTACAATAATATGAATGCACTTTACGATGACTCTTATATATGTTTTTTTGAGGCATTGTTATAAATGTTAGTTATACATTAAACATTTAATCACGTGACGTCCAAAAAATAGTGTAAAACTAATTTCTCTGCATTGTCACACCTGGAATGGGAGTAGTGAAGTACTCACGTTACTGTACGATATCTATCAGAAATTGAAATTCTGATTCAACATGCGTTTTGGGCCTATGGTTTTTTCCTTCATATTTTTAATATTTTAGTTAGTGAAATTAAAATATATAAAAGTGAGCGGGCTACCCCGGTCCGATGCGGGCTAGCCCGATACGGGTACAGGCTTCAACGGGTAGGGCAAAAAAGGCCCGGAATTAAAATGGGCTCAAATTTTAATGCCCAAGCCCTACAATTTATAGGGCTAATTCGGCCCGGCCCGATCTGTCCAGCCCATTTTGCCGCCTCTAATTTATAGCTATATTTATATTACACGGGGTGGAAAATCTTACATGAATATGTTGAAACTTGTAATATGTGTTATCATTGGGTTCTATCATTTTACAACAATCTTTTTAAACAAAATTGGAAAAATGGAAATATTCAATGAAGGCATTCAATTGAATAAAAGGTGAAAAGGTCGAAATGCTAAATTAGAATATTGTTCATATCTATTGAAAAAAAATATAAAAATAAAGATAAAGAATAGAAATGATGCAACTCTTAATTGGGATAGTATTAAATGAATTAATTTAGGAAAATGATAAAATTTGTAAAGTGATTTTATGATTATTGCATGTATATGTCTACCTATATAATTTATTCTAATGAAATTAATTGATCATATGTTTAATTTTTTTTATCCATATACAATTTTGTAATATTTGAGAATTTTATATTTATATCTACATTTATATTACATATGTGGTAAATCTTACATAAACATGCTTAAATTTTTTATAGGTGTCATACGAGGTTCAATCATTTTAAAACGACAACGAATTTCCAAAAATGAAAATATTCAACTAAGACATCAAATGGAAGGTATAAAGGTCAAGATAATGAATTAAAACATTATTCTAATACATTGAGAAAAAAAACACAAAAAAAAAAATAGAGAGAGAATAAAAAGGGCACAAATCTTGGTTCAAAGATCATTAAGTGAATATGGAAAATGTTAAGATTTGTAAAACGGTTCTGCTGTCATTGCATGTATATGTGTACCTATATATTTCTTTCTGTAATAAAATTATTTGGTCATATGGTTAAAATAAATTTTTTATCTATATACAATTATGTAGTATATAAGCATTTTGTATTTATATATTTATTTATATTTATATTATATTACATAGGGTGAAAATTATTACATGAATATGCCTAAACTTTTTACAGGTGTCATTAAAATTAAAATTGAGAGACCCAAAGCCTATAAATTAAAATTTTGAAATATTGTATGGACGACGAGTCCAAACTCCAAACAGAAGAGAAGAGACCGAAATCCGTTAAAAGGGAAGAAAATTAGTAGCCACAAATTGGCGCGAAAGGAAAGGAAAGAAGAAGAAGAAGCTGCCGAAGTTACAGGTAACAGGTGGTGACTCTTGTGTAATTCATCAAACAATGTCGCTTCCACAGAAACCACTCGATCCACATTCACACATCCACTCTCACTTTCACTTCCTCTTCCTCTCTCACACGCGATCTCTTCTTTCATTCTGTTTTCTTCGATTCCATTCAATCATCTCATCACTTTTTCACTTCACTTCAGATCCCTCATTATTAATTTAATTAATTAATCGCTCGTGTCTTTATGAAGAACAAGATACTACTGCTTAACGCCTCCATTGATTTCCATTTTACACCTCAATAATGGTAATTTGTAATTCAAAATTTTCCATATACTCAATGTATGTTATATTATTTCGAGTTTTGAAGATAAGGGTTCATGAAGAAAAAGGATCACGATGATGCCATTCATAGAAATATAAGAAAACAATAATGTAAAGTCTGATGAATTATATTCACTGGAAAATATTCCAATCACATTGGAAAATGTAATCATTCTCTGTTTCAGCTACCTATGTTACATTTGTTTATCTCTAACTTGAATTATATGGATTCGTGGAGAGAGAAAAAAATGACGATTCATTGTCTCAATCTGCAGGGGACTCCAGTGAATATTATTGTGGGTTCTCATGTCTGGGTTGAAGATCCAGGTGTATCTTGGATTGATGGACAGGTTTCAAAAATCAATGGAAACGATGCTGAAATTGAAGCTACCAATGGAAAGAAGGTTTGTACTTTTGTATTTCTTGGTGTTTAAATTTTTTTCTTATATCCAAATTTTTTAAAGAAGATTGATTGATGGATTTGCGGTCAGTTTTTTAGTTATAGACAAGTTGGACCCTACGTTGATAATTCACACTTGCATTCTAGAATAAATGCCATACTGTAATGAATAGCTAAACAATTTGATTGACATTGGTTTCTTCCATAAACCAGTAAATAGGGAAAAAAAAAGGAGCAAGTAATAATGACAGGAATGATTTACCTCTCCTTTGTGATCATTCTATGTTTAGACTTAGTAACTACTGCCTTCCCCGCTGATCAGCCAAACAAAAAATCGCACTCCTAGAGTAGTCAGTAGTTTTATCTGAACTTCAATTACATGACAGAAACAAAAAAGAAGGGGGAAAAACAGTAAAAAGTAACGAGAGAAGAGATCTACAAATGATAATTCTTTCTTCACCCTTGACCTTCTCACTTTGGACTTGAGTTTTAAATCATCATTGGGATTATGGAAAATTGTTAATGTTTAACTTCCTGAAAATCTGCTGTCAAAAGCATTGAAGTTGTAAACTATTTTATCTCTATCTCTATACAGTTTTCCACTTTTCTTGATTGTTTTCTGTACTAATTGAGTTATTGCCATGGTCATTCTGTTCTGCAGTTGGTAAATAATATATACTTGTATACTTTTGGAGTATTTTTTATGCATTCCTTTGTGGAGAAATTGTTTTTTTTTTGCAGGCTTGTATTGCCGTCTGGAAACGGTGAAAAATATTGTAGCAAGGCATAGATTACTTCTGAATTATTAATTTTGCTTCTATTTTGCCTATGTCAAGGTTGTTGCAAAGTTATCAAAAATATATCCCAAAGATATGGAAGCTCCTGCTGGCGGAGTGGATGATATGACTAAGCTGTCCTATTTGCATGAGCCTGGAGTCCTGCAGAACTTAAAAATTAGATATGAATTGAATGAAATATATGTAAGGCTTTCTTCCCCTTATTGTGATCAAGCGAAGTTTATCAGCACAAAAGTTATTACCTATTTTATTAATTGCTATGGCAGACTTATACTGGAAATATTCTGATTGCAATAAATCCATTTCAAAGACTACCTCATATTTATGATGCACACATGATGCAACAATACAAGGGAGCACCGTTTGGAGAATTAAGCCCTCATGTATTTGCAGTTGCTGATGTTTCATATAGGTAATCCTAAATTTCTTCTAATGTTCCAGATACCATTTCTATCACTGAACCAAATTTTGAAATGATGTTTTCATTAATATCAGGGCAATGATTCACGAAGGAAAAAACAATTCAATTCTGGTCAGTGGGGAAAGTGGTGCTGGTAAAACTGAAACTACAAAAATGCTTATGCAATACCTTGCCTTCTTGGGTGGTAGAGCTGTCACTGAAGGACGAACAGTTGAACAACAAGTTCTTGAAGTATGATTCCCTAAATCACTCATTTTTTTAGCTAAAAAAATTTTCCATACACCCCACCCAAAAAAAAAAAAAAAAAAATGAATAAATTTGACATTCCATAATTTTTTCCCTTGAATTCTGACTTCTGTATTAACCGAGCTTACTGCAGTCAAATCCAGTTCTGGAAGCATTTGGCAATGCTAAAACTGTCAGGAATAACAATTCCAGGCGAGTCTTTCTTACACATGGGCTGTAAAGAATCCCTTGAGATTTATTTTATGATACTCTGATCTACAAATAAACTTTGTTGTGAATCTTTCTTAAATATGGGCAGTAAAAGATTACTTTGTTTTCAATTCTCCCTGATAGCCTGATGTATGAATTAACTTTGTCTCCAGTTTGTCTCATTGCATTCCCTCATTCTCTATCATGCTGCCGAATCTCTTTGTGTTAATGACAACAGTTAAATTGATTGTCGTTTATCAATTTTGCTTTCCTAAAATTGAACATGAAATTCTAGGATGCATACTCAGTGTTTAATCTATTACCCAAGAATTAGTTTCAAATTTTCCTTATCTTAATGGTGCAGTCGTTTTGGTAAATTTGTTGAGATCCAATTTGATAAGAGTGGAAGAATCTCAGGAGCAGCCATTCGAACATACCTTTTAGAGAGATCCCGGGTTTGCCAAATTAATGATCCTGAGCGCAACTACCACTGCTTTTATCTTCTTTGTGCTGCACCACAGGAGGTAACGTGCTGCAAAATCTACTTATTGTTGCTACTTTTAATTATATACTCATTGTAATATCTGCTAACAGGAAATTGAGAAATACAAATTAGGGCATCCTAAAACGTTTCACTATCTTAACCAGTCAAAATGCTATGAACTGACTGATGTAAGTGATTCTCGTGAGTATCTTGACACCAGGAGAGCTATGGAAATTGTTGGGATAAGCCAAAAAGAGCAGGTATTTCTTCTAATGAGCATGCATTTAGCATCTTTCTTTATAGAATATAGAACGATTAGCTTCTTCCATGCTAGAATATAGAATGTTTAGCTTCTTACCTCTCTACTTTCCCGTGCTGTAGGAAGCAATTTTCAGAGTTGTTGCTTCAATTCTTCATATTGGTAATATTGATTTTGCCAAAGGAAAGGAAATTGATTCATCAATTCCAAAAGATGACAAATCCAAATTCCACCTGAAAACAACTGCTGAGCTTCTCATGTATGGATGCCAGTGTATTATTGCTCTCTATGTCCATATGATTTTCAATTTCCCATAAAATGTATTGGATTTCACCCTTTATCAGGTGTGATGCTAATGCCTTGGAAGATGCATTATGTAAGCGTGTCATGATCACCCCTGAGGAAGTTATAAAACGGAGCCTCGATCCCCAAAGTGCAGTAATCAGCCGAGATGGCTTGGCAAAAACAATTTACTGTAGACTTTTTGACTGGTAAGATGCTGAAAATTGTAACAAATCCATAGTTTTTGTTTTGTTTTGTTGATAAACAACAAATCCATAGTTTCTATTCTATATAATTCTAGTTAGCACCACAAATATAGAAGGTAAGGATCTAGGATTCTGGTTTTGATGCCTGGTGCATTAATGTGGTTGTTAACAGGTTGGTGGACAAGATTAATAATTCAATCGGACAAGACTCCAATTCTAAATCTTTGATTGGGGTCCTTGATATCTATGGTTTTGAAAGCTTCAAAACAAACAGGTAATATGTAGTTTATAAGAGTAAACATACCTATCCATATAAGTACTTCCACGAGATTGCATTACTGAAGATATTGAAAGCAACCACCTTTGTGTTCCAATCCTTCATAACTTAGTCTCAGCCTATCATGATCTGCAGTTTTGAGCAGTTTTGCATTAATTTCACAAATGAGAAGTTGCAGCAACATTTCAATCAGGCAAAGTCTTATACCACAATAAGCAGTTAAAATTTGTGTGTTACCGTTATTTCTCTCTTTAATATGTTTTTGGTGATGAATTTCAGCATGTGTTTAAAATGGAGCAAGAAGAATATACAAAGGAGCAGATTGATTGGAGCTACATTGAATTTGTTGACAACCAAGATGTTTTGGACCTTATTGAAAAGGTTTTCTTTTTCATTTTTTTTTTCACTTCCCTTGAGGGCTGGAGAATGCTTAGTTCATTTTGAGTTTGAAAGCAGTCAACTTAGATGTTCAGAAACTTAATGAAATGGAAAGCTAGTGCTAGCACGCTTTTAATATTCTTATTGATGATCTTTATTACGATGCCTTGTATGATTATCCTATTATTTAAATTTCTTCTCACAATCTATTTTGGGCGACTATACATCCCTTATAAATAATGAAAATCCTTTGATCCTAATCTGCAAAGATCAACTAAAGAATTACAAAACAACTGCATACATTTAGAAAGGAAGAGAAGTAGAAAGGATAGGGGTGAGGGTGAAAATGAACTTGGTTAATCGATTTTATTGCTGTTTCATTGGAACTGAACAACCGAACCACAAGAGCCCTATTAGAGTGTATTGCACAATCTTTTATATTTGGGTTTCGGGATGAACATAACTTTACAGTTAAGGAAGTGCTATTTCTGATTGATATTTTCCTAGGTTGTAATTTTAGTTGTTACTGTCTGCCAAAATTCAATCCCTTTTTTTGGCTTTTCCTTCCCTTCTGTCCTTCCTTCTATTTGTACTACTCTTTAACATTGTTTTTAATTTTGTAGAAACCTGGAGGAATCGTTGCTCTCCTTGACGAAGCTTGGTAAAATATTGTTTTCTCCCGAGTTTCTTCCTTTAAAGGATGGAAATTTATAGCTTGCTAGATGATTTTTAACTTTCTTCTTTTGGATGGAAAAATTGGACATGATCCAGTTTTTGTCTTATTGTTTTGAGTTTAAAGCTCATTGTTATATAACATCAAATTTACTCCATCATTCTCACTTTTGCCCCTCCTTTGGTCTTTCAGCATGTTTCCAAAGTCAACACATGAAACATTTGCAAACAAGCTTTATCAAACATTTAAGAATCACAAGCGCTTCATTAAGCCAAAATTGTCTCGAACAAATTTCACTATTTCTCATTATGCTGGAGAGGTATGGCTTATATTCATAGCATCAGCTTCATCAAAAAATGAGACATCTTTGCTTATTTATTTTTATTGTCATAAATGTGCAGGTGACATACCAGTCTGACCATTTTTTAGACAAAAACAAGGATTATATGGTTCCTGAACATCAAGATTTATTGAGTGCTTCCAAATGTCCTTTTGTGGCAGGCCTTTTTCCTCCACTTCCAGAAGAGACATCAAAATCTTCCAAGTTTTCTTCAATTGGTTCTCGTTTTAAGGTACCATTCATTTTTCTAGTCTTCATTGTTAAACTTTTGGACTTTGTCACATATAACAATAAACTTCTTGCATCAACATATACAAGCCCATGCCAATGTCACTGTCTACAAAAAATTGAACTGCATTCTTAATATCAGGAGGCTAATAAACAATGTTGTCGCATCCTTAATGGTGCAGCTGCAACTACAACAACTAATGGAGACACTAAACTCTACAGAGCCTCATTACATTAGATGCGTGAAACCAAACAACGTCCTTAAGCCTGCCATTTTTGAGAATGTCAACATTATGCAACAACTTCGCTGCGGTGTGAGTATACTTTGACGTTCCTCCTTTATTTCATTCTTTGGTTGATGATTGTCCAAAAGTATATCCGTAGTTTCTTCACGTTTTCAAGTTTCAACTTTTCTTCAGTTGTCTCTAATGCTTGTCCCCACAGGGTGTTTTGGAAGCGATCAGAATCAGTTGTGCTGGCTATCCTACTCGCAAGCCATTCTTTGAATTTATAAACCGATTTACCCTCCTTGCCCCAGAGGTCACAGAAGCACAGTAAGAAGTCTTCTAGTAAATCTTTTATCCCAAGAGGAAGGAAGTTTTGGCTTCATGTTTTCAAACATTTTGTACCAAACTTAGACAGATCTAATCTGTTAAATTTTTTCACCTATGGGCAGCAATGATGAGAAGACTGTTTGCCAAAAGATAC
This sequence comes from Echinosophora koreensis, assembly GCA_035048595.1. Lineage (NCBI taxonomy): Eukaryota > Viridiplantae > Streptophyta > Magnoliopsida > Fabales > Fabaceae > Echinosophora > Echinosophora koreensis. The sequence continues at coordinate 3,190,069 of JAPCYP010000016.1, read as the reverse complement.
TAGAAAAGATGGGGCTTAAAGGATATCAGGTACCTTCAAATGTTTCACCAGAATAATTATTTTGTTCCGATGTTCTTATTTGTAAATCGTAAATTTCTTTAGAGCTCTGAAGGCCTTAGCAACACTTACAATACATGGAAATTGCATCAGTAATTTATAATAACTGTTTCAGCTATAATTATTTAATTTAACATGGGTATTTTATGATCATATAACATGCATATATGTATAATATTATGCTATGCTCGCATTCATGACTACAAAGCTCATTTGATTGGCTGTAAATTGTTGTAGATAGGAAAAACGAAGGTATTCCTAAGAGCAGGTCAGATGGCCGAACTAGATGCACGAAGAGCTCAAGTACTCAGTAATGCAGCAAAAACCATCCAACGACGGATACGAACCCATCAAGCTCGTAAACATTATATTGCATTGCGAAAGAAGACAATATACGTGCAGTCTCTGTGGAGAGGTGAAATATTTTAAAATTGAAATAGCCTAAATCATTTGTTAGGATAGGTGCTATATCATATGGATTTCCCTAAATAGAATGGTCTGTTTCCATGCTGTAGGACATCTCACTGCTTAATCAGTCTCCTTTATTTACATATTTTTAAATGCATAATATATTCTGTAGGAAGACTTGCATGCAAATTTTATGAGAACATGAGAAGAGAGGCTGCTGCTGTGAAAATTCAGAAGAACATACGCAGATATAAATCTAGGAAAGCTTATTCTAAACTCCAAGCATCAGTACTTACATTGCAAACAGCTTTAAGGGCAATCGCTTCCCTTAAGGAGTTCAGTTTTAGGAAACAGACTAAAGCATCCATCATTATTCAGGTTACAGTTGACTATTATATGATTAGAATCATCCACAAGAGTGATCAGTATTCAATATTTAATTTCTCTCTCAATTTCAGGCTCGGTGGCGGTGCCACAAAGCTGCTTCATATTATAAGAGGCTCAAGAAAGGCTCAATAGTCACACAATGCCGATGGAGGGGACGTATGTCCAGGAAAGAACTTAGGAATCTGAAAATGGTAAATCTCTATGTTTTCCACAATTGTTAAATAATCTGTTTAAGTATCACATTATTAAGTAGAACCCTCCGAGGTATAATAGTAAAGATGTAATTCATTCAACCTACATAACTAGATTCACACAAGGCAAAAGATGCTATCTGATCTTTTTATTTCAAAAGAATATTCTTGGATTTTTGGGCCTAACTCAACCCCACAAACCGGTTTGTAAGATGAGGATTGCCCAAGATTTATAAGCTCTTATTAGGCCATATCTCTAAGTGATGTGAGACTAAACACACCCTCACAACCAGCACAATGAAGGTGTTGGAGGCTGCGATGAAGGCAGCTAGGGGCGGACCGCAACTAAGGCGGCTTTCCAACATACCCCCTCACGCCGAGGTCTATGCACCTAGAGCGTGGACAATCAGGGTGGCCCAACAACGGATCTATGATAGGCTCTGATACCATCTTGGATTTTTGGGCCCAACTCTACCCCACAAAACCGGCTTGTAAGATGAGGATTGCACAAGCTTTATAAGCTCTTATTAGGTCATATCTCTAGGTGATGTGAGACTAAACACACCCTTACAACCAGCACAATGAAGGTGCTGGAGGCCGCAATGAAGTCAGCTCAAAGTTGCTGCAATTAAGGCGACTAGGGGCAGATCGCAATTAAAGCGATTTTCCAACAAATACCATGAAGTTCTATACAAACAATGTCCATATTTTTTAATCATCAGTGCCCTTATATAAGGAGAAAAAAATAAATGAAAGGAAACAAAAGTTGTCTTCTGATCTAAAAAATTGAAATGACGTTGCACTTTGATTTATAGGAGCCAAAGTTTCATTCTTTTTCTATTTTCTATTTATTTCTTTTACTATTATCATATGTTAAATAAAAACGTGAAGTAGATACAAAATAAATCTTCTACCGAACAACTGAAATAATATCCCACCCACATTGGCCTGAATCACACATTATGTCTCTTTCGATGATCTTTAATTTTTTGTTCTTTTTGTTGATTTTATGAATGACAAAAATCGAACCAATTAAGCTGCTCCTACAGGACTCATTGTGTAATATTATTTTTTTCAACATGTTTCTCTTTCTCTCTACTATAAGGTGACATCTGTTTCCATTTGCTTAAGGCTGCAAGAGAAACTGGTGCACTTAAAGAATTAAAGGACAAGCTTGAAAAACGAGTGGAGGAACTCACTTGGCGTCTCCAACTAGAAAAAAGTTTAAGGGTGAGATATATGCTTTGCAGTTAAATATAATTTGGCACTTGGCAGTTGTTATTGTTCTGATATTTTAACAATCATGCATTAAACATTTTGCATGAATGGGGAAGAAAAATAAAGGACCAAGCTTTGCAAGTAACCGAGTATCTTCTGAATTTGTAACCCCTAAAGAAAACTATGTGGATTCCTGCAGACCAACCTAGAAGAATCCAAAACACAAGAGGTATCAAAGCTGCAGAATTCACTGCAGGAGGTGCAGCGCAAAGCTGATGAAACCAATGCTATGCTTATCAAAGAGCGACAGAATTCAAAGAAACTAATTGAAGAAACACCTCCTGTTATTAAAGAAACTCAGGTTATTGTTGAAGACACTCAGAAGATTGAATCACTAACAGTGGAAGTTGAGAGCCTAAAGGTAAGAAAATTCAGTCTTACAACACTTGGCTCTTCTGTAAGGTAACCTTTATTTCAAATCATGCATCTATTTCTGCATATAAAGCTTAATATTTAAATCTTGTATGACTATGTACTTCAGTTACATACAACTTATATCATTGTAGGTGTGGTTCATCAATTCTTATGTCTCTTTTACTACTTTTCTATGTTTAGTTGGAAAAAAAAAATTGATGATATATTTAGCATATGGTATATCAGAGTGAGGGCCAGAAAAGAATTTCAATGTGAAGATGCTATTTAAAATAATATTTTGTTCTGAACATTATAATCCAATTATATAACCTTGCATGTAAAAGGCACTTATATTACGTTCTTGTTTGGTGTATCATGATTATCTCATCTAAATGATGTTGCCTGGCTTAATCTTCGCTCAGACTACCCTTGAGTCAGAGAAACACAAAGCTGATGACTTTGAAAGGAAATATAATGAAGCCCAAGCTTATGGTGAAGACAAGAATAACAAATTAGAAGAAACAGAGAAGAAGGTTCGTCAGCTCCAAGAATCATTGACCAGGTAATAAACAATGAACAATAAACTTGACGTTACTGTTTTCTCATGCTAATCAACTCTGATCAACATTGAAAATATTGGATTAGAGTGTAACTGATTCATGATTTAGGCTATGTTTGGGAGTTTTTAAGCTGTTTGAGTGGAGTTGTTAATAATGGAGTGGTTTAGGATGGAATATAGTGGGATGGTGGTAGTAAGCCACTCTATTGTTTGGAGGTTTAATAATAAAATCTCAAACCCCCAATTTGGAGGGTATAAAAATTGGGGTTTGGATGGGATGGAGTGGTTTGGGTTACCATCCCACTCTATTACTTAATAAACTCCCAAACAATGGGTTAATGCTTTTTAACCACTCAACTCCGTTGCTAACCATCCCACCCCATCCTCCCAAATATACCCTTTAAGATCTTACAAACTTCTTGAGTACATAATTTCTTGTGTCATGTGAGGAGCATGATATTTGCTAACTTAGTTCTTTCTTTATTTCTCTTCTTCCGTGAGTAGCCATAGTAGTGATAATAGTAATGAGGCAGCTCGAGTGTCAAAATTGTGACAAGTTACGTAGAGTATCGGGGTTTGATTCCCAAAATTCTTCTTGTCCCCTTTCCTATTCTCATTCCACCTCCCACCCACCCGAGTGGTAGAACCTCCGAAAGAGTAAAACCGGACTACAAAGTACAAACAATGCGATTTGAAGTGAAAAAGGATTAAATATTATCTTATTCTATTGAAACCATTCCTTTCCTATAAGGATAAAAATCATAAGTATATCTTATTAATTTTTAAAAAATTTAAAGATAATTGTACAAATAAAAAATTAATACATCTTATTATCTATTTAAAGATTCATAAATAAATACAAAATAGAGATTCAAATACGCTTACTATTGATATTTTATCTTAGAAAAATACAAGTTGAAGTAAAATAAATAAATATTAACTTATTCTCTTGAGACCATCTTTGTTCTTATATAGAGAAAATAAATTACAAATAGATCTTACTATTTATTCAAAAAATTTAAAAAATATATATAAAAAAGATAATATTTTTAAAATTCTAATTTCCAAAACTTGATCTTAAAAATAATGTCATTTCCAACCTTAGTTTGCTGAGATGAAATGACCCAAATTTCATAATTATTTGGCTAGGCTAGAAGAGAAGATTACTAATTTAGAATCAGAGAATCAAGTTCTACGTCAACAAGCTGTGTCCATGGCACCTAATAAGTTCCTCTCAGGACGCTCCAGATCAATTATGCAGGTACTCCTTGGAATGAATCTTATATACATACATGACAATAGTATGAATCTTAAAAGATTTTCTTTTCTCTGTTGATAGAGAGCTGATAGTGGACACATTGGAATGGAGGCAAGGATACCTTTGGTAACTAAACTTATTTTAAATCATTGCTACTTGTGTTGGGTTGTATATGTGGACTTGATTTGTTTTCTTTTTCAATCAGGATATGCATAGCACATCAATGAGCCACAGGGAATCCTTTGAAGTGGAGGATAAGCCACAGAAGTCACTAAATGAGAAACAACAAGAGAACCAAGAGTTGCTCATCAGATGTATAGCACAACATCTAGGCTTTGCTGGGAATAGACCAATTGCTGCCTGTATCATATACAAGTGCCTCTTGCATTGGAGATCATTTGAAGTTGAGCGTACTAGCGTTTTTGATCGTATAATCCAAACCATTGGCCATGCGATTGAGGTGTAAAATGCTCAATCTTTTTCTTGCTCTCTCTTTTCTTAACATATATGTCCTTTCACTGAAACATTTGTATTTGGACTTCAGAACCAGGATAACAATGATATCTTGGCTTATTGGTTATCCAACGCCTCTACACTTCTCTTATTGCTCCAGCAAACACTTAAGGCAAGTGGTGCTGCTGGAATGACTCCTCAACGCCGTCGTTCTTCATCAGCAAGCCTGTTTGGGAGGATGACACAAGTAAATGTAACTTTTATATGAACAGAATCAATCAACAGATTAATTCGCGCTCCTCCTTCAGATAAGCATAGTCCTTTTTTCTATAATGTTGTTTCAGAGTTTCCGTGGAGCTCCACCAGGAGTCAATGTTTCCCTAATCAATGGTGGCATGAGTGGTGGAGTAGATACATTAAGACAAGTTGAAGCGAAATACCCAGCTCTGCTTTTCAAACAGCAGCTTACAGCTTATGTGGAAAAGATATATGGAATGATTCGAGATAACTTGAAGAAAGAAATCTCTCCCTTGCTTGGATTATGCATCCAGGTATGACAATTTCTATCATGCATGCTTTCATAAACTTATAAAGCTTTTCACTTGCTACGTTTCCTTTCAAATTTGTTGAGATAGGCACCCAGAACATCCAGAGCGAGCTTGGTTAAGGGAGCATCACGTTCAGTTGCAAGCACTGAAGCCCAGAAAGCTTTGATTGCTCACTGGCAGGGGATAGTCAAGAGCCTTGGGAACTTCTTAAATACTTTAAAAGCGAATCATGTTAGTAGAGCCTCTTTTGACGTCATTTTTTCCTCTTTTTTCCTTTTACAATTCGTGGCAGCAATGTTTCTGGCTCTTCACGAAATTATTTGAATCTCATATCAAATCTTAAAGAAAGTTTGTTCTGATCTTCCTCATTTCTGCTTCATTTGGCAGGTTCCCCCATTTCTGGTTCGTAAGGTGTTTACACAAATTTTTTCTTTCATCAATGTCCAACTTTTCAATAGGTTAGTTTTCTGGGGGGTTGTTTTCTGTTGTGCAAATCAGAATTTACATTTTATCGTCTCACATATTCATTTTTTTTTTCCCAGTCTTCTTTTAAGACGAGAGTGCTGCTCATTTAGTAATGGAGAATTTGTGAAAGCTGGCTTGGCTGAATTAGAGAATTGGTGTTTTAAGGCAACAGATGAGGTGCGTTACTTCATACTGCTTGGTAGTTCTTTCATTGAGGTAGAAATACTAACCCCACCCGTCCCCTTTCTCTCTAAAAAATGCAGTATGCAGGTTCAGCCTGGGATGAGCTCAAACACATAAGACAAGCTATTGGATTTCTGGTATCTATCCATCTGCATGGTTGTTCTAATGGTCAGCGTCAGATAGTAAAATATTAAAAACTGATCTTTCCTGCCCTTAATTTAGGTCATACATCAGAAACCAAAGAAAACGCTGGATGAAATAAGCCACGACCTGTGCCCAGTAAGTGAAAGCGATCCTACTTTCAGCCTCTTTGTTTAAGATTTAAAAATAAATAATTTTGATATAAGCTAATTTAAAGATAATCAGTTGCAGATTTGTGTTGGTTTACAAAAAAAAAATTCAATTTTTTAAACTGTAGTTAGTTATAAAAACTGATTTTTTCCTAAAAGTCAATGAAAGTTGCTTTTTATTTTAACCCTAAAAATGATTTTTTTTTTCTACTTTTCATTTTTTTCGAAAGCAAAGACAAACACACTGAAAATTTTAAAAAATGATTATTTAGTTTAAAAAAATGATTTTTTTTAGTAAAATAAGCAATAACAAATATACTCTTTGTACATAGAAATTCACTTTCCTGAATGCCTACTAATACATTGTCAGTTCCTTATTTACAGGTCCTCAGTATACAGCAGCTGTATCGGATTAGCACCATGTACTGGGATGACAAGTATGGCACACATAGCGTGTCCCCTGATGTAAGTTTTTACACTAATCCATTACTCGGTCATGTATCCCATTAAGCAGTATGATAACTTTAAAATATGTTAAGGTTTGCCGTTTCAATGTTTTCATCTAGGTCATATCCAATATGAGAGTGTTGATGACTGAAGATTCAAATAACGCAGTTAGTAATTCTTTCCTGTTGGATGATGATTCAAGGTAAGCCACATATTGTTCAGTATCGTAATATAATTTTGTCCTTGTATTTGTAATTAACCATTTGGAAGCATCTACTTTGCAGCATTCCTTTTTCTGTTGATGACATATCAAAGTCAAAGGAACAAATAGACATCTCCGATATAGAGCCCCCGCCACTCATTCGTGACAACTTTGGCTTTAGTTTCTTGTTGCCACGCTCAGACTGACCGAGAATTATTTCTTAGTAGTTTGAAAAGGGGACGACATAGTCAGATCTTACGTTGTGTTTTTTGGGATAGGGGTTGGGGTAAAAAGCTTATAGCATTTTTCCATGAAATTTCACAATGCCCTTTTTACTTGGGCTTGTCACTTGTCAGCAGATTGTTTTACTTATATTATAAGAGATTTTGTACCTAGACGTATGGGAATTTCACCAAAATACAATGAGGAATGAGTGATGACTGACCATGGCTTACAATGTGTGGCAACAAAATACACTATTTTCGGAATTCTTTACTTCCATTTCCGAGTTGGTTAGTTTAATTTTATCCTTTTTTTGTTTTTAGACTTTCAGTATATTTGAAAATTATGTTGGACTCTAACCAATCCAAATTGAGCTGGAGAGACCCATTTAAGGGACAAAGTTCTCCCAATATTTTTTTTTCATTCACAAGACTAAAACTTAAAAACCTTACTTGGAACCAAATCTATACCACTTGAACAAAGAGGAGTTGATTTTTAATTATAATAACTATGAATATGAAATTCTCTGCTTTTTATTTTATTTTTTGTTTTATAATATTTTATTTTTCATCTAATAACATGCATGATTATAAATGTTACGTATCACAATTACAATGTTTATTAGACTAATACATATATCGCTCGTTCCTTCATGGAATTAAGCTTCTTATGCAACATATATGCATGCTATACGTGAGGTCGAAGCTACCACTAGCTGATTAATTACATTAAGATTCTATATTTCTTAATCGCACATCAAATCGGACTGAAATGCGATTGAGTTTTCCTTTACTAGAAAATGCACAATGTATCCGAAATCTAGCGTTTAAAGCCTTCTACTGGTAGTAGAAAAGGAAACTACCACCTTAAGCACAATAGCAAAGTCTATCAAACCAAACCAGATTCAATATTACTTCACATAGAAGCAAACATGCAGGTTGTAGTGAAGAGAATGATGATCAGAAATTCAGAAGTGCAATGTTTTTTCTGTTTTGATTAAGCAGCAGCCTATCAGCATATACATACACAAAACTTACAGCATGGATTGAATATACAAGAAATAAGAAATACTATGGTTAGACTTCAAAATAGAACAAACAAGCTAAAATCTTCAATTTCACTATATCCAGACTAAAAAAGAAAACTCAAGTTTTTCAATTGACATAAATCATGTTCCATGTTATCATGAAGCAGAGGAAGGCACTGGCCAAGCTGGTAGAAAGTATGGTACCACTTTGCTAGATTCCCATGAAATGGAGGCTCCACGACCCTGATAATGAACTAGTTCCACCGTTTTGGTCCCCAAATCACACAGAAAAATGTTCCATCCTGATCTAATGAAGACAGATGTAGAATTCTGAGGAAGAAATGATAATATCTGGGTATCTTTAGAATGCATGCTTAAAGATGGGTTCTGCTTCCACATTACTTTAAAATTTAGTCTCCACCTTAGAATCCACTTGTACTTCAAATGAGTACAGTTGCAGTAAATGGGTGGGTTGGCTCCTGCTTCCTTCTCAAGTATCCATATCTCCATACCCAAGTTACTGCTCTGACCATACTGCAAAAGCCCATCAGACGACTCCCCAAGAACGGATTCCTCGTGTTCTTGTGATAACACACCTGCCGGTAGTTTAACAATAGCTATATGCCTGTCTCCAAGACGTGGATCATAAATGGCAAGTTTTCCCCACATCGCAAACCAGTGTACAACCCCCCCAACCACCTTACCTACTGTCCTCGGTAACAATGCAAAAGATGCAGAGCACATCAAGGTGGATTGCTTCCAATTTCCAGTTTTTGACGAGAAAGTCTCAATGGAGACAGTGTTGCGTCCCTTAAGTTTGCATTCACATTTAGCACGGATCACCTTGTAGACAATGTCATCAAGATACTCCTCAACAATCAATGCCATGCACAAGGCTTTATAAAACTGCTGAGGTTCTGGAAGTGGATATTGTTGCTTGGTCATGGTATTGTACACAAAATATGTCTTAGGATGGCGACCAGAAAGAATAATACCATTGGAGGAATCAATGAAGTAGCCAAGCTGTTTGAGGATTCCAGAAAGCTTCAAATCATCACCGTCTTTACAAGTGGACAAGAATGGAAGGGCAGGCTCCCAAGGAGGGCGACGGTAGCCATCCCGAGGTCTTCCAAGATATAAAAAGTTGCACACGAAAAAACCCAAAAGTCGAAAATTTTGTCCCCACCGACTCAAGTAGAGACGACGAAATGCAGGACTGCATATTACACGCAGCCATCTTTTTGACACAAGAATTGATTTGGAGATAGTTGATGGTGGTAGTCGAAGTAGGATCTCATGCAGGATGTCATCACAGTTGAGTACAGCATATACAACACTATTACGACTCATCCTCTCAATTTATATCTTCCAGGCAAGTTATATCTTGCCAAGCATATGCCAACGGCGTCTTCAGAAGAGCTGAAAAGTGAAAAGTACAGACATATCTCAAATGATAATGGAGTGCTTCAGTTCATTCATAGATAAGAAGGAAAAGTAACCCCATTGCTCACCACTGGTCTAGATTCTAAACTAGAAGGATAATCTGAAAGCAACTATAACATCACAATCAAATCCATTAATTCAGACATCTGAGGCAAAACTGGAATACAAATTTACACGCATTACTTGGTCATTTCACAAGATGGTGTTCATTAACTAACAAATTAAGTTCAATATTTTTGCATTCATGAAGACAAACCTGAATATGGTTTTATATCAATTTTATAGTGTAAAATGGGGTTTCAGTTTTTCATCATGAATGAACTAGAAACTTTATCAAAATGGGGTTAACACAAATGAAGAGATCATTTATATCCGAATCAAGAAACCTATTTATGCAACACTTTGTTCTCCTGACACAATTTTCAGGAATATTGATGGCATGCAAAATCATTTTCAGACATCAACGAAACATAAAAAAGAAAAAAAGAAAAAAAAAAACCCTTACTTTGAAATCTACCACGGATTAAATTACAAAGTAAGAAAAACAATCAAACTTAGGTAAAGACCTGAATCATTCTCCAAAAATGGGTAGATCAGCCATCGTTGCTTCAAATGTTGTGGTGTTCTGTGCGGTGCTGCTGCATGTGTGTGTGTCGTTTAGACCAAGGGCAAGACCAAGAAACGGTTTTGTTTTGACATTGGAATCACACTTTTGGAACCTCTACTTAGTTTTTGAATGTTGTGTTCTTGTTTGTTGGGCTTTCAAGGCTTCGTAACACTGAGCTTGGGCCATAGTTTTTCAAGGTGAAAAGAGTCAGAAGTGGGGTCTTGATTTTAAAACCCCATCAATTAATTACCCACCTCCCACCCCCATCTTTTTTTATAAATTTATTCTCCCAAATACACTTTTCTCTTTCTCCTTCACCCTTCCCCCTTCCCCTTCCCACCTCCTTTTCTTCTTCTTCTTCTTCCGTACATACCCGACAACGCTCAAAAGGCAACAACCCCTAAATCAAAAACAACCTTTTTCTTAAACCACGGTAAGAAAACTAAAGAAAACCCTTGGGTCTTGCAATAACATACGTAAACTAAGTTTCCATGTGTTTTAAAAAATTTCATAATATATGGAAGTTTTCGTATGTGTTAAATTTTTTTATGACACATGGAAATTTAGTATCCGCATATGTTAAAATTTTTTATAACACATGGAAACGTAGGGTCTGTTTGCTTTATTTCCAGATTTCTGTTTTCATTTCCTATTTTAAAAAATAATTATAAAACTGTCACCTTATTTCCATTATGTTTCCTGTTTTCAAAGATTTGTACAGGAAACAGTGAAACATAAAAAATTTGTTTTCAGTGTTTCCTGTACAAAATTTTTGAAAACAGGAAACATAATGAAAACAAGTGGTAGTTTTGTAATTATTTCAGAAAACATGAAACTGGAAACAAAGCAAACATACTGTGCATTGTTATAATTTCTTTAACACACACGGAAACTTAGGTGTTGTTTGCTTTGTTTCCATTTTCATTTCCTGTTTTCAGAAATAATTATAAAAACTGTCACTTGTTTTCATTCTGTTTTCAGAAATTTGTATAGGAAACAATGAAAACAACTTTTTTCTGTTTTCGTTGTTTCCTGTACAAATTTTTGAAAACAGGAAACAAAATGAAAACAAGGTGGCAGATTTGTAATTATTTCTGAAAACAGGAAATGAAAACTGGAAACTGGAAACTGGAAACAAAGCAAACAGGCCCTTAATTTCCCTGTGTTATGAATTTTTTTATAACACATGGAAACTTAGTTTCTGTATGTTAGTGCAAGATGCAAGGGTTTTCTTTAGTTTCCGTACAATGGTTTAAGAAAAAAGGTTTTTTCGATTTAGGGGTTGTTGCCTTTTCAGTATTGTTTCTTCGAAAATATCCGTCACATTTCCAGTTCAATCTTAAACACTTTACAATTTTCACAGGAGTCGCATGCTCCGTTCAATTTATCATAGGTTTTTTACAATTTCCATTTTAGACAGAGCAACGTTTTCTTAAACACATGTTGGTTCTTGGATACAAGAAAAGGGAGAAGAAGAAAAGGAGGTGGGAAGGGGAAGGGTGTAGTGGGGAGAAGGAGAAAGAGAGAAAGGTTTTTGGAGGAACAAATTTTAAAAAAAAAAAAAAAAGAGGTGGGAGGTGTGGGGATTAATTGATGGGTTATTAAAATCAAAACCCTTAAGTGTAGTGAATCAAGTGCCCACTTGGCTTGGTCCACACAAACAATATTCACATAAAAATAAGAGTGAAAACCCATGGGCCCTGGAAAAACCACGCCACCAAAGTTGGTCCTAAAAAAATCAATCTAATAGTCTTTTAGAATTACAAACATGAGACACATTAATCATTTTGTCATGTAATGTTTGTTTGACTTAACTATTGCCCCTATAAGGCATACTAACCCACTGATATGGCACTTTGTTAGCTTACAGTGTGTGTCAGGACCCAACTTAGGCGTCCCTGGCCGGCCAGAATGGAACACCACTGTCCCATTTTCAAGGCCTTTCAAGTACGAATAAGTCAAATCATAACAAGATATATTGTTTGTCATAAGTAATTATCAAGTAAAAGATTATACCAAAAGTAAGCCAAAGGTCCCTGAGTCAATATCAAGAGTTTTAAAACAAAGCCCAAACGAGTTTACTACTAGACTGAAGATCAAAATTCCAAACAGTGAAGAAAACTCATATGACAATAAACCGAACTAAAATGAAATTGAAACAACAGCAGCTGCTGGCACTACATAAGTGCATGGGCTCTTTGAGATGGCTCCACTCGCAGAGTACTTGAAGCTAAAACCAAAAGGAGCTGGGGTGAGCTCTAGAACTCAGTGAGGGATAAACAAAACATAATGGCAAAATAGTGCAATATATAAGCATCTCAATAAATATAGCCATTCAGTACTTTACATTGTATATGACCTTACATAGCAAATCTTCACTTGCTATGAAGTCAATTTGCCATTGGGAAAGATGTTTGTATCTCCTTGGAGCTGTTCACTAGAGTCTCCCAATCCGACGGTTGCATTTATATCTCGATCGAGTCTGATGACCGGCAAGTGATATCGGTCACTACGCAACCACCCTTCGAACTCCAGGGTTTTTCACTGGAGGCCCCACACTCCATCGGTCTCATTTATATACCGATCATTTCTCTAACCAGTCGGATACACCAAGTTTTGTCCAATGTCTAAGCATCATACCAAAACACCAAATATAATATATCATGCCTTGGCATAGCATACGCCCATTATGTTTCGTAACATAGCTTGCATAACTACCTTAGGGTAATCAATAAAGTTCATAAGGTTCTCAATCACTAATACATCTGGGCAACATTATAGCCATTCGATTTACATAGTATCACCTTACCAATCCATTGTAACACATACTTTATATGCAATTACATATAGGAACAACAAACTTTACCTTGACATATTTCAATAACCTCGTAGCAAACACTAGTCATCACAATTAGCATTTATATCACCTTCAAGGCTCAACCAACTCAAGATATAAGCATGCGACAAACTCATTATTCAATAAACACTTGAAGAAAAAATCATTGCCCATAGACCCTCATAAATATATAATAGGACAAACAACTCATGTCTTCTTTATATCATTTTCACTTAATTACTTTCTCAACATCTCTTGGGTACGTTAACCATCTTAACTATCGTTCCTTATCGTATCTAGCACAATTACTAAGTAACACTTACAACGATAACCTCTTCTTTCCATAAGAACCAACTCAACCATAAGCTATAATCATTCTTAGTTCTAACAAGAACATAAACATCTAAATTACCATCATATAATTACACTCAAGGCTTCCTATATCTCTTCTTATACTTTTACATTTCATAATTTCATAGCCTATAAACATAGTCCATAATCATGTTCATCTCCTTCCCTATACGCCAGTTGAATAAGTGGTTTACGATACTAACACATTCTCACATGCATTAGTCTTACCTAAAATCGTATGACTACATCATCTAAATTCTCTTAATTACACATATCTTAAATCTATTTGTAAAAGAACCAACGAAGTGACTCCATTAATATAAGTCATTTTTACCCGACATTATGCCACATATATTTTAACATAGTTTATCAAATTCTTAAATGCAGATCTCACCAATCCGTGACAAATTCCTTTTCTTTCGCCAATTTTACCATAATCTCTTCTAGTATGTTCCTAATAAACCTATTATCATATTATAGTACCTCATATCAAATTTACTTTGTTTACAGCTCGTTCTAAGTCCTTAACTCCTTAGGAGTAAATGTGGAGAAAAATTTAGATCAGAAAAATCAAGTTGTTGTCTGGGGCTAGCGCTCAGCGTCGGATAAGTGGCGCTCAGCACAAGGGAAAAATTTCTTAGTTTTGCTCTCGGGTACCCTGACGTTCAGCGCTGGGGATGATTTCTACTGAAATGCAGAAACGAGAATTCTGCAGAAATTCTCTCATTTCAAGGTCCCAAATAGTCACAAATATATACATAGGCATGCACGAAACTCATTGTATAACAACACACATGACAAATCATACAATATTACTCATATAGCAATAATAACCAATCACTTTAACATCACAATCATGACAAATTCATGCCAAAAAACCCCAAATGCATGACTCAAAACCTAGGGCAACATTCATATGAACTTCCCCAATTTAAATCAAACATACAAATAATCTAAATCCGTCACCTTGTTCGAAGTTCATGAATATGTCGTTTCCTTCTTCCTCCATTGTTACTCTTTTCCTCTTCCAGATCTCTTTTCCTTCTTCTCTCTTCTTCTTATCCTCCTTTTGATCTTCACCTTTTCTTTTCTTCTATGGTTGCTAATGGATGCTCACCCTCCTTACTCTACTATTTATACCTCATCACTTTTACCAAAGCACCCTTGAAGTTAGGTTAACTCATAACTTAACACTTGGGTGCAAACAAAATATGTCTCCAAGTTTATTATGATAATTATTATTATTTTTTATTTTCAAGCACATAATACTCATTATTATACTTATAGTCCTTGAATTCTGCTTAAATTCGTATCTTGACGATATTATAGTTTAATGTTTCAAATAACTACTACTTGAATCACATTAAGATTATCAAGAAGTTTAAAGTTTCAGATAACTATTACTTGAGTCACAATCAAGATAACCAGAAAAAGTCACGATAGAGAACAACAAAATCAAATCGACTTTTGTTTGAATCTCACTGAAGCCTAATTTCATCTTCTTTCTTTAAGTTTCTTCTCTCCACAAAATCTTGATTCCAGCTTCCAATGAAAACATAACTCTTTGAAGAAGACCATCTCTTAAGCAAGAGTTTGTATGGAGACTCGGTGTTCACATCCCAAAACTAGATTGAAATTCCTTCTTTACTCAGAATAGGATCTTTGACATCAACACCGATCACTGGCAGAACCAATTCTTCCACCAAATTTGTAGCCAGCAACAATCTACTCATATCTCCAAGATCGCTTTGTCTGAGGGTGTTTTTTTTTTTTTTTTGGTGAATTATTGGGTACCCCTCTAAAATTGGGGGAGAATTGACACTACATATATGGACCAATTTGTTGCTGTCATGTAGTGCCACCTCATTTAAAATTGACAGCTCACATCTACTCTGGTCAAACCTTCTTTAGGGGTTATTTACAAAATTCAAAATTTAATTATTTTTGTTTTTCTATATATGTCCCTTACTAATCCTCCCCCCACCTACCCCACCCCTATCTTCTCCTTGCAGCAGCACAAACGAAACCTAAGGCCCACCAATCTCCCCCTATGCAGCCTCCACCTCCACTTCCCCTCATATGATATCCTTATCCTTATTCATGTTGGAATGTAATTCAAATAAGTGTTAGTTGTTTAGTTAGTTTGTTAAAGTGTGATTAGTTTGTTGTAACTAAAGTGATTATTTAGAAGCTATTAAAAGTGAGTTAGTTGGTGTATGTGCAAGTCTATAAATAAGACTAAGTGTAAGTGTAAATGTGAATGAGTGTAATTGTGAAGAAGTGTATAGTGCAAGTGAAGTGCAAGTGTTGAATAAAAGTTTTTTCTTAGTGTATCTCTTTCTCTCATCTTTCTCAATATTTCTATTCTTTCTATGTGTGTGCACCATGAGTGAGTGCTTGTGTTCCAACATGGTATCTAGAGCTATAACGATCCTGGGAGAAGAGTGTGTGCCCATGGAGGTGGAGATTATGGGAGGGGATTTATTGGCCCCTCTATCGGTTCTTGATGGCAAGAACTTCCATCATGGGTGGTAAAGATGAGAGTCATCTTTAATTTCCATGATGTGCTGGTAATTGTGATGGAAGGAGTTGATGATGTGGAAGGGAATGCTTCCAAGAAGAGAGATGGTGAGGCTATCTTCATTATCCATCAATGTGTGGATGAGGCCAATCTTGGGAGATCTTGGATCAAGACTATGGTGATAAGGGTGAGATCGTGGAAGGGGAGAAAATTGCCAAGATCGGCAAAGAGAAATAGGAGATGGAATCAGCAGAAAGCAAAGGACTGGGACTGATGGCGACAAGAGAAGTGATGGTGGCAAACCGGCAAACCCAAAAAAAGACTGAGGAGACGCTTGCAACTGAGAACTGCAGCGCCGTCATGAAGCTGTCGGATGCAAGTTTCTTGACAGAGGGTGATGAGAAGCCTTTGGGAGAGGATGGTGCTGTAGTAGAGATGGTTCAACAAGTGCTGAAAAGGAAGTTCAGAGGAGCGAGGTGAACACGTCGTCGCTGCCGCCGGAGCCGAGGAACAACGAGAATAAAGTGCAGTATGTGCTCGGAAAGGCCAGGGCAGAGATGACGTTTGGAGTACAACCACAAATCGTTAGCACCATGGCGAAGAAGGGAGGTCCGATCAAACCGCCGGAGCCGAAGCCGCCGAACAGTGGTTCTCGTAATGTGGCCGATGTGACTCCAGGAAAGAAGACGAGAGTTGAGATGGTTGCACTCCGGTGAATACCCAAGGTGTGCATGACGGCCGATGTTGAATTCGACGACACTCCGGCGAGATCGAAGCAGCGGCATTGCGAGGTGTATGAAGATGGGGAACCCGGGGTTAGACAGAGTTCTCCCATGTCCCCACCACCACTGCCAGATCGAGGTGCTCAGGCGACGACGGAGTGTGCAGTAGCGATTAAGAAAAGGGCAGAGATGATACACACGTCGCAACCCCGAACCAGTAGAACCGCCGTGGGGAGGGGGACAACGACGCTGAGGTTCGGAGGTCCAATCAGGAAACCGCCTCCGCTAACATCTTCAGAACCACAGTGGTGTAGTGTTGGAAAAGTGAGGTGGCTACTACTGTGTATTGTGAAGGAGAAGATGATGATAGGGGCAGAGTTGGTAATTCGAAAATTAAGTGTATTTTATGACCTAATGGGCCAAGCCCAAGTGATGGAGGAAGAGCACAAAGTGTTTTCTGCCTTGGGAGTTCAATTTTTGGCATATTGGGCCAAGACCAACACTATGATGAAATTTGGGTCAATTCTAATTGGGTCAATTTATTTTCTTGTTGACCTAATGAGTGAAGCCCAATTATTCAAAAGATTGCAATGGGATCTAGGAGGAGGATACACGTGTGTTAGTGATATAAAAAAAGTGTGCATTATAAAAATGTAATTTTAGTGTAATTAAAAAATAGTATAAGTGGAATATTTGAATTACGAGGGAGTGTTGGAATGTAATTCAAATAAGTGAGTTAGTTAGTATATGTGCAAGTCTATAAATAAGACTAAATGTAAGTGTAAATGTGATGAGTGTAATTGTGAAGAAGTGTATAGTGCAAGTGCAAGTGAAGTGCAAGTGTTAAATAAAAGTTTTTTCTTGGTGTATCTCTTTCTCTCATCTTTCTCAATATTTCTATTCTTTCTATGTGTGTGCACCATGAGTGAGTGTGAATGTTAGTGTTCCAACAATTCAGAACCTAGGGACAATACCCATAAAACACATTCGGCTCCCCCTGGTGTAAACCCTCCTCCCCCCGAACCCTGTAGTGACGTCCTTGACATCATTGTAGCGCGATAGCTTCCTCCATCGTCGTCGCTTGCGATTCCTTCCACCGTCGTCCTCCGCCGTGAATCGCTCCGGTGAAGTCCATTACTGTGTTCCACCTCAAGCCGTAACTTCAAATCTGTTGCGCTATTACTATGTTCCACCTTCATCTGGATGAATGATCTTGGCTTAGTATTCCTCTATGTCCACACCATGACTTTTAAGTAATGGCGATTGATCTTGGCTTAGTATTTCTCTATTACTTTTTTGCCTGTGTCAAACGAATTGTGCTCCTCATTCCTCATTTCTATAATCCAATAGACATACTTTTCTGGTTGTGTAATTTCACTTAGCATCCTTCACTTTTAAAATTTAACTATAGAAAAACATGTGCAAGAAATGCTTATTTCTCTATGAAAGAGTAAAACGACCATACAACCAAAACATAAGGTTAAATCCCCAAAATCAAAATCAATATCATTACTCAATGGATGATTGCCCAAAATCAAAATCAAAATCTGAAAATATAAGGTTGAATGGCAAAAAACAAAATGGACTAGCTTCATTCACTCACTAGGCACTTTACTCACTTATAGTTAATAGAGGAATTACCATAGCATTACATAACCCAAATGCCTTAAAAAGGTAATAACATAAACTGTCACTGAGAATAATTCCTCTGGTTCATAGGTTCTTAACTATATAATGAAATCTTATTTATGTTGTTTAATCAGTGTACATCTTACTCGAATGATCAAACAAAATAATAGAGAAACTATACAAAATGCATAAAAATGGACAATATATGTCACCAAACATCCAAAAGTAACCGTTCAATCCAGCAATCCATTACAAATTGTCATTAGCTTTTGTACATTGAAATTGTTTAGCAAACAACCATTTTTAAAAAAAAAAAAAAAACACACAAATTGGTCCACTGACAATGTTCCTACTTACAATCTCATAGATACTACAACAGACACAAATGACACTAGTAGGCAACTCCCAATAATCAACTTCTTTCCCTTCTCTAGCTTCAAGATAATACTTGTCCAAACAAAGCAGTCAATAACTTCTATATGAAACTCATATGCATCTGTCTAGCTGCTTTTCCATTCTACTAGAGGAACCTTTACCAATTTCTGCTGTCTTTATATAGCTAACATTCATGCTTGATTCAGATTTCGCAATCTGACTAGGTACCTCTGAGTTAGGAAGTTCTCCACCCATGAACCATACCATAACTAGCACGCTTAAAGTTGCCTTTCCACCTAAAAAACAGATCCCCACTCTGATATTCTACAAACACAATAGCTGCCTCCAAAGCTTGGATATATTCTCAAACAAAAAAAGATATTCATTAGCATTGGAATGGCAACCCAATACATGGGGAGAAGAGGTCTGACTGATCTGCTAAGGCCCAAACCATCTTTGAAGAGGTGTGGTCTTCTAAAGGGAAGCATGACTAGCTCTTTAAGTGATTCTTTCATCTCATCCAGAGCTCCAATATCTGCATAAAGCATGAAATTAAATGTATAGTATGACAAAAATGAAACAAAAGAAGAAAATAGCCACGTACAAAGTAAGTTTATATCACATAGTATACTTGGTGTCTATGACAGCCAAGAACATTGACTATCGGAAGAAGAAAAAAACATTTACAGTCTGTGATAGAAAACTTGGTGCAAATACAAAGACGAGTAATATGTAAAAGATAGCATATCATGATGTCCATATTGAAACCAACAATCCTTGTCATATGATTAAAGTATGTAAAAGGATCATATTAATTCATTGTTCCTTTTATTGATAGATAGGGAGGATCTGACTAGCAGGTCTAGAGACAAAAGAATAAATGAGACTACACAGAGTCCCCTATGCCAAACAGCAAACCAGTCCAGTATACATGTTTTCATAAATTCAAACAAGACCAACAGACTAAGAACACAAAACCAGCAAACATAGACTGCCAAAAGGAGAACAACCAAATAACCAATACAGAGCAGAATCGAGGCATCTCTACACCGAAAGGTCAGCCTGAAAAGCTTGAGCGTAAAGAACCACACAAAAAGTGCAAGATCAGAAAGCATTGAAAACAAAAATGCATTTGAAACATCATAAAAATCCACAAACTTGCTTGACCCGAGTAGAAGAGAGAAATGTACAGAAAATCACAAGAAGGAATAAAGCCTTACACCAGTGTGCCAGCAAAAACAAATAAATTCATACATATCTTATATATCAGTGTGCCACATCTGTTTGATTTTGTTTTCTTCTACCATAATTTCAATTTCACAAACAAAGTAACAATGAATAACAGTAAATCAATTACCACAAACAATTCCCCAAATCAAATGATTAAATAAGCATAATTTGATTAACAGAGGAGAAAATGATGAGAATGAGTTTACCGGTCGATACCCTATGGTGTTCTTGAACTATATGGGTTCAGGAGGAAGGTCCTTCTGGAGATTGGAGCCACAAGAATCGCAAGTAAAGGACTGTTACCCGCAGAGGAGTCTGCCATTGCAGTTCTTGCAGCGAAGGAAAGGGGGAGAAGGATCGATCTCCGCTATGGTTTCTACCATGGAAGGTAGCTTTGGGAGATGGAAAAGGTAGTCGTTTATGGTCTTCAAATATGTTCCTTCCTCATCGTCGATCGCTGGGAAAACCAACAAACAACCATTTCCAACTCGTCGAAACATGGGGGTTTAAGCGAGGGGGAGCCTAATGTTGTTTCTGGCGGGTTGTTCCTAGGTTTTGACTATGGACGTCGTCGGAAGGGATGGTGAAGGGTTCATCGGGGGAGGGAGATGGGTTGGGAGAATGGTGGGTCTTAGGGTATGTTTGGATTAATGGAGTGGAGGGGAAGGGAGGAGATGGATTTTAATGAGACATTGTGCTTGTTTGAGAGGATGGGAGGGGAGGGAAGGGGAAATAACACTTTCATGTTTGGTTCAGGAGGGGAGGGGAGGGATTTTAAAACAACTTTACTTTTAAACCCTTATAATTATTTATTCAAAAATAGATAAGTGGGGATATTTTAGTCAATACATAGGAAATGTTTTAAAATCTCTTCCCTCCCCTCTAAATCCCCCTATTATTGGAGGGAAGCCAAAACTCATATAAGGAGGGATTTTGCTCCCCTCCCCTCCCCTCCCCTCCCCTCCACAAGTTGAACCAAACATAAAAGTTTTAAAAAAATCCCTCCCCTCCCCTCCATTTCCCTCATTGCAGTTCTTGCAGCGAAGGAAAGGGGGAGAAGGATCGATCTCCGCTATGGTTTCTACCATGGAAGGTAGCTTTGGGAAAGGGAAAAGGTAGTCGTTTATGGTCTTCAAATTTGTTCCTTCCTCATCGCCGATCGCTGGGAAAACCAACAAACAACCATTTCCAACTCGTCGGAACATCGGGGTTTAAGCGAGGGGGAGCCTAATGTTGTTTCTGGCGGGTTGTTCCTAGGTTTTGACTATGGACGTCGTCGGAAGGGATGGTGGAGGGTTCATCGGGTGAGGGAGATGGGTTGGGAGAGTGGTGGGTCTTAGGGTATGTTTGGATTAATGGAGTGGAGGGGAAGGGTGGAGATGGATTTTAATGAGACATTGTGTTTGTTTGAGAGGATGGGAGGGGAGGGAAGGGGAAATAACACTTTCATGTTTGGTTCAGGAGGGGAGGGGAGGGATTTTAAAACAACTTTACTTTTAAACCCTTATAATTATTTATTTAAAAATAGATAAGTGGGGATATTTTAGTCAATACATAGAAAATGTTTTAAAATCTCTTCCCTCCCCTCTAAATCCCCCCATTATTGGAGGGGAGCCAAAACTCATATAAGGAGGGATTTTGCTCCCCTCCCCTCCCCTCCAAAAGTTGAACCAAACATAAAAGTTTTAAAAAAATCCCTCCCCTCCCCTCCATTCCCCTCCAACCAAACATTACCTTAGGTTTCGATTGAGTTTATGGGGGAGGAGGGGGTTGTGCGAGGGACAGATATGGAAAACCAAAAAAAAATAATTTTGAATTTTGTAAGTAAGCCCTCTACAAGGTTTGACCAGAGTACATGTGAGCTGTCAATTGTAAATGAGGTTGCACTACATGGCAGTAGCTGATTGGTCCACATATAGTGTCAATTCTCCCCCAATTTTAGGGGGTACCCAAGAATCCACCTTTTTTTTTTTAATCTCCCATGGGTCTTCATAGTCATTCAATATGATTGAACATGGCTTCATCCTTTTCTTTGGGATGTTATGGCAAACCTTCTTTTCATTTTCTGACCTTCTTTTCCTATTATATGATGAAGTCGATGCATTAGAGGGTTGGGATTTGTTGCTACAAGTGCTGGTTTGGCTGTCAAAGCTTCGCGAAAGTGATAAAGTGGCGGACACTTTGGAGGGTATTTTGTTCTCATGGCTATACCAGAAAGCAAAAGAAAACAAGAGAAGTAGAGTTTCTGAAAGTAAGTAATATTAGTAGAGAGAATGTGTTTTTATAGGTTCCTCAATGTGTATCTATTTAGATTTAATTCAAATTCTTGAAATATGTTTTTATAAGTAATATATATCTCATACCATTTATTGCTTTATTTTGAATTGATTAAATTACATTTTTGGTCCCCAAATTGTTATTAAATGTTCAATTTGGTCTCTAAGTTTTTAAACGGTTCATTTCGGTCCCCTAATTCCTTAAACTTGATCAAATAGGTCCTTCCGTCAAGTTGACTAACGGCGACGTCAAATCTGATGCTACGTGGCATTAAGTTTAATAATTTAGTACCACGTGGCATTAAATTTAATATTTTGATGTTCATTTTGGTCCCCAAATTGTTTTAAAAATGTTCATTTTGGTCCCCAAATTGTTTTAAAATGTTCAATTTGGTTCTCAATTTTTTAAAATATTCATTGTCGTCCCTTAGTCAACTTGACGTAGCCGTTAGTCAACTTGACGGAAGGACCTATTTGAACAAGTTAAAGAAATTAGGGGGACCAAAATGAACCGTTTAAAAACTTGGGGACTAAATTGAACATTTAATAATAATTTGGGGACCAAAAGTGTAATTTAGCCTTTTGAATTTGGATAGTGTTCTTATTTTCTAATTTTTATACAACCGGTCTATTGATGTTTGGATAGAGAAAAGAAACCAATGAACTTTAGCGGGGATATTATGCTTTTATATCAATTTGGATTCAGTTTAACTAATAATGTTTTAGCAGGGTTTTAAAATGTGTTTTTATAACTACTAGTACGGTATATGTGCATTAGCATAGGTCACGTTGGTTTTATGTATGTTGATAAAGGTGTTTGCATGTATAGTAAATAAAAATTAGCAAGAATAAGCAAAGATTATTAAAAATTAATTTCACGGAAGCCACATCATTAAGAGCTTGACATTGTTTCATTATCTATCTAACTTGAAACTTAAACACTATTTATTTGTTTACATTGCCTCCTAATTTCTTTGTGCTACAACTTCCTAAACTTATCCGATTTTGAGACACTTACTTGCTAGAGGTTTTGGAAGACCTCTTTCAAGACAACATCAGTGGTAATATTTAAGGATTTTCCATCCTTATCATGTATTAAGATCTTCAATCCCTATTTTCTTTGAACTCTAGAAAATGGCACGTACAACTTACCATGACTAAACGCTGGTCTAGGCAAGTATAATCCAACACTTGCTAGAGATTGACCTTGAGACTTGTTGATTGTCATAGCATGAGACAATTATCGGAAACTGACTTTGTATAAATTTGAAAGGCCATGTGATTAGGATGAAAACGTAGACATTAGAGGAATGTAAATCGCATTTCCAACGTTCTATCTAGACATGATATTTGCTTCAATGACATTATTTGCTAGCCTCGTGATGAACAATCTAGAGCCATTGCGTAATCCTTTAAGATTGGTCTAAATTTCTCAATAGCATTACTGGAGTACCAACCTTTAGTTTTATCTTATAGTTAGGTAGACCTGATGTTCTAAAAGAGTTTAGAAATTCTAGTATAAGTACTTCAAATGCCTAGATTTCAACTGCTTTTGACCTGTCAACAGAAACCGAGCTTAGATACTTTCTTTCATCACCTGCAATAAACAAAGTTCATTATCATTGCCCTAGAGAACATAATTGTTGAATTTTTTAATAGAAATAAATCACAAAAAGCAGCCTATTTTGAAGGTGTTTGTTATAGATTATTTGATGACAAAATCACTTTTTTTAAGTAAAAAATCATTTTTAATGAGTTTGGTTGTGTTTGTTTAAGCTTTTCATAAATAAATAAAAAAAATCATTTTTAAGGTTAAAATGAAAAGCTACTAGATTTTTTAATGTTAGAATCACTGATTTTTTAATCTATAACAAATGGACCCTTTATCAATTACCTAGAATCAAGGACAAGGCATAATCATTGATTTGGTCAACAATTTCGATTATTGATGCCAAAATAGCTCAAGATTGCAAGTAGTCGTCATTCTTGTATTGGTTAAATAAATTACGATATGTACTTCGAACTATAGCATCTATGTGATCATCAAATTTTGTAATCAGAAATGATTCCAGAATTTTTATTGATGCATAACCATCATTAGGCTCAGATAATTTTCCCATCTCCGAAGTCCAATATCCATTGTGAAAATTCTCTAAGTTCAGTTACACTGTTGATATCCAAACCTTGTTGTAGACGCATATTTTTTCGTGAGAGTTTATACTTGACAATTTTCCCAAATGTATGAAGCATTTATTATCGCATGGACAATGTCAGAACAACTTCCCCTTGGAATGACTGGTAGAATTTGTTTGAAGTCTCCTCCAAAAACAACCATTTTTCCTCAAATGGAGAAAATCCATTGTTGGAAAAACTCATGATGTCTCTCTGATACTTTTGTCCAATGCTTCGAAACAAAATTTATGTGTCATTGGAGCTTCAGCCTTAATTATTAAATTTGTTTCAACAACTCGGCAAGTTCACTTCCTTGGTGAATACTACAAGTTGAGTTCTCTAATGTAGGAACAGGGATAGCAAACTTTGATGTGCTGTTCTCCCTCCAGGTAATAATATAGATGTTATGCCACTGGATGCAACAGTCAAAACAATATGATGTGTGAATGTAAGGCAGAAGCTAATGTTTTCCATATGAAAGTTTTACCAATACCATCATGACCATATAGGAAAAACATGCTACCTCGCTCATCATTCACAACCTGCATGATTATATCAAATATTCCTCTTTGCTCATCTGTAAAAAATTAGTTAAATAATCAAATAACGTGGCTATATTGTGAAATATGAGCAAATAATTTAAATATAATGAATATCATGTCAAGATAATTTTATATCACTGGTAAGAGAACTAGATAAATTTTGGAATTGATCTTGCAAAGTAGATATATCATAATCATGTTCTGGGTATATGAGTCTATTCCCCAACTGACTTGTGATACATCCTTGTGGATATGGTATTGATGGATAGGCCTTCAATCTGTTTCTGTTTGATTGCAATATTTTTTTAATTTCCAATAGAGTTAAATTTTGTAACTCTTTATCGTTAAAATGCAAGTATAAAAAGTGAACAAAAGTAATTTGATTAGTATTGTGATTGTCTTAAGTCCAAATATATAAGTTGTATATGAGAAAAAAAGAAAAAAAAAAAAGGAAGCAATATGTGTACCTTGAATATTGGACAATTTTCTTTGCTCATGAAGAATGCCATCTGCCAACCATTGCCATGTTTGTTCCCACACATGCTTTGGCCTATTAATAGTATCTGATATAAGCATTGTGACCAATAAATTTCTCAAGTAGTGACCTGATACCCAATCCTTAGCTTCAATATATTCTCTATCATTTTGAAGAAAGCCTATTGCAAAACATGCTTCTCTGAAAGTAGTATTGAATATGGGAAACAATTCTAATTTCTTCATAGATACATGGTCCTTTTGAAACAGTTAGCACCATTCTTAAATAGAATAGCTCACTAGTATTTAGGGGAATCCAATTGAGCCTACCAATAGTGTAACCTTGCTTTCGTGGTTTCTCACACCTTTGGTTAGATACATAGACAAATTTTGAAACAAACTGTGCATAAGTCAATTCTTTACCTTCACAATATATCTTGTTTGCTTGCATCTAGGATGTAAACATTGATTCCTTAACACTTGGTTTTGAAAGCACTTAAATCTATGTCCTCATCATCATTGAAGAACAGGGGTTGCTCGTTTGGAAGATGAAAGTAAAACCTTTCAATTGCTGGTGACCTCTCCAACATGCATCGCATGGTGAGACATACTTGCAATTGATGTATTGTTTGAGCTTGTCAATGTTGTTGTCCTGGGATCCTCCTTCATTTTGTGTGGGAACAATATATGAGGTATTACAATAAGGTATTATAAAATAATTTTATGAAGTAGTTCCTCTTTGTTTCAAATTAATCAAATAGTCTTTCAGAATTACAAACATGAGACACATTAATCATTTTTTCATCTAATGTTTGTTTGACTTAACTATTGTGCCTATTGTTAGCTTACAGTGTCTAAGTAAGCAAAGCGGTGCGTTTTGGGTGCTGAGGGGCGTCGTTACTTGTAGATGATGAAATGGCGTGTTTTGTTCATTGAAGACCCCCGATTTAATTTTTCCCTAAAATTCTTCAAACCCCAATCACAAACTCCCTCTAAATTAACAACAATATTAATTAAGAAAAACAAAGTTTGAAAAGTAAGAGCTATGAACATTGCGTTTGTGAGGAAAATAGAGTAATCATACTAGCCTTGTAATGTTTTTTGCTAGCTTGCTAGTTTGCTGATTTCGTGTTCATGGACTATTGGTGTATTGGTTCTGGTTTATGGCGGTCATTACTAGTTTTTAATGGTGGTGTATTTTGATATATGGTCATTATTGGTTTATAGTTTTTATGATCAATACCGATTTAAGGTGATCGATACTAGTTTTTTCACTATGTTAAACTCTGTTATTTATGTTTATGGCACTTAATTCTCCTATCACAATTTTCAGGAATATTGATGGCATGCAAAATCATTTTCAGACAACAACGAAACATAAAATTTTTTTTACTACCATGGATTAAATAACAAAGTAAGAAAAACAATCAAACTTAGGAAAAGACCTGAATCATTCTCCGAAATTGGGTAGATTAGACATCATTGCTTCAAACGTTGTTTTGTTTTGTGCTCTGCTACTGCAAGTGTGTCCCGTTTAGACAGAGGGCAAGACAAAAAAGTTTTGTTTCGAGGGGCCTTCTACGGTGCACCAGCAACAAAACTGGTGCAACCGTGCACCATTTCTACAAAGCATTCTGGACCAATTGATTTGCCAACTAGGACCATCCTTTTCTACTGTTTTGTCACTGGTCAAAGCTATTGTAAGCTTATTGAATTGCAACATTTAGTCATGTATAGCCTAAGGTTGTATCCCTTTTGTGTATTTAAACACTTATAAGAAACAAAAATAATACATGTTTTCGTCAGAATCGTATCATACCCAAATCCCTGACGCCCAAATTGCTGATTCCCCTGTCAACTTTCCATCACATCCAAGCTCAACACCGACGATTGGTCCCCTCTATCGCGAGCTGGATCCCGTTTTGCGTGTTCAACAGTGGACTCATCCCTATGTTCACTATCTGAACACACACAAAGCATTTCAGATTCGGATTTTGACATATTTTGAACGTAAAAATCACATCTTTTTTTATCCTGAATCATCAAATAATTACCCCCCAATCAAAAACTACTATAAAAAGTTCCAAAATGCCCAAGAAAACGACCAAAAATTGGTCTCAGGTCACGCGAACCCGTTTGCCTGCGTTATGGGTCTTTCTGACCCGGCTAGAGGTTGGGGTGAACCAAAAGTTGCTTCTTTCTAACCTTCAAAATAATAAAAATGATATACATTGGCACATCTCTGATTAGTGGTGCGCTGGTTGGGGTGCGTTGACACGCTTCGAATGGGCTGGGTTCGAACCTCATCCATTGTTGTATTCTGAATTTTACAAATTTTATGACTATTTTGTTAAAAAAAAATCGGAAATAAAAAAATGTCAAGCAGTCACCTCGTGGGAATGGAACCACATACCTAAGTGTCAGTAAAACAGTTGTTAGCCACTACACAAACTTCAACAATTAAGCGAGTTGTTTTCTCTATTTAATTTAAATCAACTAAATAGTTAATATTATAATCCACAACGCACAAGGTCCAACACCGGTGACCCATAATCATTTACAATCATTTTCTACCCTACTCGACGACCCAACAACCACATGTTCTGCAAATTGAAGCATCCATGGCTAAACTACGAAGAAACACAAAACCATGGCGAACCATTAAAGAATCCATGCCTGTGACTACTTCTATAGCTTATTCGACCAAGACATCGTCTTCCCTACCTGTACAGACATCCAACCAACACCAAATATGACCAGGGTGTACCATGTTATCGAAGGACTAGGGTGAAGGACCAATGGATACTTTATTGCGTGTTCCAACGGAACATCCAGTAATGGAAACCTTATTGTGTGGAGGACCATACCATGTAGAAGAACGACTAGGGTGATTTCCATTATCGAAATTTGACCAATCTCCCATATCGTCAACAATGAAAAAATACGATTTAAAAATAATTAACCAATGTACAAATTAAAAAAACGACGAATCACAAATATACGTCCAAATACACATCCCATTCTACGTGTAAATACATAAACAATAGTGTAAAATACACGTCTCATCACCATCATTTTAAACTTTGATCGTATACAAATGATGTGTCAAAATTAAAGTTTTCCATTGGCCAGTCAAAGTGGAGCAATGTTGCACTAGTTTTTTGATGGTACAACTTAGACGACAGCTTGTTTTGACACTAGAATCACACTTCTAGAACCTCAAGTTATCTTTTATATGTTGTGTTATTTTTTGTTGGGCTTTCAAGGCTTTGTAACATTGTGTTTAGGCCACACTTTTTCAAGTTGAAGGTAGTGAGTCAAGTTCCCAGTTGACTTGGTCCACACAAGCAATCTTCACATAAACATAATAGTCTCTCAAAATTATAAATATTTACATGCCATAAAATTTGGAGAATATTATTGCAAGAGAAAATAGAAAACAAAGAAGTAGCAAATGCTTCGGCAACCAAAGTTCTTCAGTGATTTAATTACACATGGCCACAATGAAGCCTACTTTAGGGTTGGCAAAAGGGTGAGATGTGGGTGGATTTAACCTTCCCCGGCCCTACACCCGCTCTTCGTCGGGGTTCCCATTCCCCTCTCCCAGCAGGGGTTGGGTTTCCCCGCGGGGACCCCCGCCCCCATCAATGAGTAACCAAATTTAAAATTTATTTTGCTTTAATTGAAATTAACAACTTAAAAATTGCGCTTCCAAAAAAAAAACTTTACGCAATTAAAATAATCAACCAGATACTGGAACTTAGTTTTCTTCCAGCTACAAATTAAAAAGAAATTAGTGCTTTAAAAGCACTTCGTTATGCTTCAAGTAACACTGATAACATCAAAACACTAGAATAAAAGCACAATCAAATGTTCAGTATTTGTTTTTTTTTTAAAATTATCCCATTATGCAGAATGGAACTTTTCAATCAAAACAAATTCAATCCCCTACATAAATATATGAGGGTACTATTGTAATCACGTAAACAGCGGGATGGTTCAAGGGTTGATGCGGGGCGGGTATCAATATCCCCATCCCCGCCCCATCCTCAGTCAAAGCGGGTTTTTTCCCGTCAAAATCGTGGCAGGTTCGGATGGGTACAATTTCTAGTACAATTTAATTTATTAATATTTTGTTATAAAACATGAATTTTCTAGTACAATTTCTTATTTCATTATTTTATTATGATCATTTCAAGAACTAAACTTTATCTCTCAAATTTATCTATTTTTATTTAATTATTATGTTAAAAATAGCTTTTCTCACTAAGTTTTATTTTTATTTTATTATTATTATTTCAAATAATGAGTTTTTTTTCTCTTGTATTCATCTTTTATCATTTTTTTATGAACTCATCTTTTTTCATTTTATTACTAAGTCAAACAGTATTTTTTTTTTCTAAATTTAATCATCTATAATTTTATTATTTTATTTTATATAGTCACATTTTTACTTTAATGACTCAATTGAAAATTTTATATAAGTTCAGGGACCTAATCAGAAATTTTTTAGTTCAGGCACCCGATTAAAAATTTTATATAAATTCAGGGGCCTAATTAATTTTTTTAATCCAGGAACCTACCTGAAAATTCTCAAATAGTTCAGGAACTGACTCGATAATTAAACTTTTTGTTTTTATACATTTCATCGTCTATAATTTTATTATTTAATTTATTATTTTTAAAATATGAAGAAAAATCTTCAAGATAGCACACCGCAAAATTTAACTATTCATCCTCCTAGCATCCCAACGGTAATGTTCAAAACCCTCTTCCTCTTCCTTCTCCCTTTCATTCATTCATTCATCGCAAGCGTCGAAATTGAAACTGCTCTAAAAGATTCAAGTGCTGCTTCTATCTTTTCTTCTTTCAGAGAATGAGGTATCAAAACAAAGGTTAGCATCTTCTTTTCTCTTGTTTCTTGCACAAGTTTTAATTTTTTTCTCTCTACAAGTTCCCATTCACTCCCCTTACATGCACTAATACCTAATAATAGCATTCCAATTTTTGAATCAGAAGCAAGAAAGAAAAGAGGGGGATGGAGAGATGGTGGGGGAGGCTATGGGTGAAGAGGAAGGATCAGAAACAGAGAAGAATAAGAATAAGAAGAAATCAATAGAAGGTAATCAACTTTCATCCTCCAGAATGTATGATTCATTTGACATGTGATGTGAGGGTGCCATGGACCAGAAATTTAAGATGCAGCTTTTTGAAAGACATTGCCTTCTAAAATTCTATTAGCACCTGTTGTCATATGCTAAGCATTTTGTCTTAAGTGGTCTTTCATTGTAATGTTCACTTCTTTTATCATTATGCAGGCAGCGTGTTCTATATGTAGAGGAGGCCTTCTATGCCACTGACTGGGTCATGACTGTTTCATTTCATAAATTTGGTGATTACTTTCCCGGAACAGGTGACATTCGTGATATTGGTTATGGTAAAGCGAAATATTATTCATTAAATGTTCCCTTGGACGATGGCATTGATGATGAGAGCTACCAGTCTTTGTTTAAGCCAATAATGGGAAATTTGATGGAGATTTTCAGGCCTGTTGCTGTGGTACTACAGATGGTAAAGGGAAACATTGCAGAGTGCAGGGTGTGTGGAGGGAGAACCTATCCCATCAGGGGCCGGTGATGAGCCGTAAACTCGGACACCTATCGCGCTCGAATGGGGTGGGTGGGGGTGGTGTTGAGGGAGAACCTATCCCATCAGGGGCCGGTGATGAGCCGTAAACTCGGACACCTATCGCGCTCGAATGGGGTGCGTGGGGGTGTCGAGGGAGAACCTATCCCATCAGGGGCCGGTGATGAGCCGTAAACTCGGACACCTATCGCGCTCGAATGGGGTTGGGAGGGTGTCGAGGGAGAACCTATCCCATCAGGGGCCGGTGATGAGCCGTAAACTCGGACACCTATCGCGCTCGAATGGGGTGGGGGAGGGTGTCATTGAGGGAGAACCTATCCCATCAGGGGCCGGTGATGAGCCGTAAACTCGGACACCTATCGTGCTCGAATGGGGTGGGGGAGGGTGTCGAGGGAGAACCTATCCCATCAGGGGCCGGTGATGAGCCGTAAACTCGGACACCTATCGCGCTCGAATGGGGTGAGGGTGTCGAGAGGGAGAACCTATCCCATCAGGGGCCGGTGATGAGCCGTAAACTCGGACACCTATCGCGCTCGAATGGGGTGGGGGAGGGTGTCATTGAGGGAGAACCTATCCCATTAGGGGCCGGTGATGAGCCGTAAACTCGGACACCTATCGCGCTCGAATGGGGTGGGGGGTGTCGAGGGGAGAACCTATCCCATCAGGGGCCGGTGATGAGCCGTAAACTCGGACACCTATCGCGCTCGAATGGGGTGGGGGAGGGTGTCATTGAGGGAGAACCTATCCCATCAGGGGCCGGTGATGAGCCGTAAACTCGGACACCTATCGCGCTTGAAATGGGGTCGGGGTGGGTGGAGATCCTATCAAGGGCCGGTGGTGTAGGAGATTGCATCGATTTGTTAATAATGGTTGTGTTGTATGCTTTCATGCACTGCTGCTTTCTTATTATTCTATATATTCTATTTTCTAAGCTTATTTTGCTGCACCTAACCTGTATTTCTTTTGGCACAAGAGATCATATGTGAGTAATAAGATTGGCAAGTGGTAAAAAACATAGCATGATTCTATTTTGTAGCACATGAGAGTTATTTTTAGGATGGTCAGCCACAAATAGATCTAAACATTGAAATTTCTATCCTTGCAAGTTTTGATTTTTTTTTTTTTGTCTGCAAAAAAATCTACTGTTTGGTTACAAGAAACTTTACTTTTGATCAGGAGCAGCTATTTTAATGTTAAAACTTGATAGCTTGCTTGTAATGAATTCTTAGGTGTTTCGATTGTTTGATGCTTGCTAGAATAGAGACATTTAAATGTTGGTGCACCACCTTATTTGAGAATTAATATGATGATTGAGTTGTGCTGGAATAATGTTGAGCTTGCTAGGAAGTGGGATACAATTCCTTATCCTTTGCTATACTTTTGTTAGAATATAACTCACTGCTATTGTAGAAACTAGAAATAGAAAAAGAAAACAGAAATTAAAGATATCTGAACTGTTAATACAGCAGCTGTGTAATGAAGGGTGTAGAAACGAAGGAATGTTGGAATGATTGAATATTATTCCTTGAATGAATGTGTATAGAAAGTTACAATATATAGACAAAGGTGAATTAAATCTAATCCCTAAAATTAAGGAATCAAATCTGTCCTAATAATGAACAAAATAAAAAACTAATCTGTCTAATTAAAACTGATAGAATCAGCCATAAATACAAGATATGATATGATATTATAACACTCCCCCTCAAGCTGGTGAATGGATATCTATCATTCCCAGCTTGCAAGTAAGACCATGAAACCGCTCTGTGGGAAGTCCCTTGGTGAAGACATCTGCTAATTGGAACTCTGAGGGCACGTACTCCGTAGCTATAAGACCATCATCTAATTTTTCCTTGATAAAGTGTCTATCTATCTCTATGTGTTTAGTCTTATCATGCTGGACTGGGTTGTGAGCAATACTAATGGCAGACTTGTTGTCACAAAGTAATCTCATAGGAGCTTCATACTTTATTCTGAGATCATCCAGAATGATTCTCATCCATAATGATTCACATATCCCTTGGGTCATAGCTCGAAATTCTGCTTCGGCACTAGATCTTGCAACGACATTTTGCTTCTTACTTCTCCAAGTCACTAAATTTCCTCCCAAAAACATGCAGTACCCTGAGGTGGATCGCCTGTCTACAATCGACCCTGCATAATCTGCATCTGTATAGGTCTCTATGGACAAGCTTTCCCCTTTCTTGAATAATAATCCTCTTCCTGGGCTTGACTTCAAGTACTGGAGGACTCTATTCACTGCTTGCATATGTCTCTCACGTGGATCATGCATGAACTGGCTAACCACACTGACAGCATAGGCTATATCCGGTCTAGTGTGGGATAAATATATCAATTTCCCTACTAGTCTTTGATATTGTGCCTTGTCCACCCTTGGGCTTTCCTCATTGTTTCCAATCCTGTGATTCTGTTCAATAGGTGTCCCTGTGGTTTTGCAACCCAGCTTACCTGTCTCTTTAAGGAGATCCAAGACATATTTCCTTTGGGAAATAAAGATGCCT
Organism: Echinosophora koreensis; assembly: GCA_035048595.1. Classification (NCBI taxonomy): domain Eukaryota; kingdom Viridiplantae; phylum Streptophyta; class Magnoliopsida; order Fabales; family Fabaceae; genus Echinosophora; species Echinosophora koreensis. Next base: position 3,156,394 of record JAPCYP010000016.1, on the reverse strand, counting down.
TGTTTGGAGTAGGCAACCTCTATCCCAAGGAAGTACTTCAACTTTCCCAAGTCTTTCATTTCGAACTGTGCAGCTAGTTTCTCTCTCAGAACCCGTTTCTCAACCTCATCATTACCGGCAATGATCATGTCATCCACATAAACCAACAGAAGTGTGAGCTTGCCATCCTGAGAATGTTTAACAAAGAGGGTATGATCTCCTTGGCTCTGTCTATAACCTAAGGACACCATAGCATTGGTGAACCTTCCGAACCAAGCCCGAGGAGACTGCTTGAGCCCATATAAGGCCCTTTTCAATTTGCACACCTTGTTCCCTCCACCAGTAGAGTCATACCCTGGTGGAATATCCATATATACTTCCTCTTCCAAGTGCCCATGTAGAAAGGCATTTTTAACATCAAATTGGTGCAAGTCCCAACCAAAGTGTGCTGCCAAGGAGAGAATGATCCTGACTGTGTTCATCTTTGCTACCGGGGCAAACGTTTCCTCATAATCAATCCCATATGTCTGAGTGTACCCTTTTGCAACCAGCCTTGCTTTGTACCGGTCAAGAGTACCATCAGACCGATATTTCACTGTGTAAATCCATCTGCACCCTACTATCCTTTTGTCCTTGGGCTTCTCAACAATTTCCCAGGTCTCATTCTTGTTCAAAGCACTCATCTCTTCATGCATGGCTTGAACCCAATTCTTATCCATTAAGGCCTCTTGTACTGAAGTGGGGACTCTGGTAGAATCAATTGCTGAAATAAAACTCTGATGCTGTACTGATAGGTTTTTAGTGGACACAAACTGAGATATAGGGTATTTTGCACAATTTCTTCTGGCTTTTCTTAAGGCTATTGGCAAGTCATCAAGATTAGGTTCACAAATATCATGTAAAGGATTCAAAGGCTCAGAATCAGGAATGCTTACCTCTGGTTCGGGCGACTGAAGCTGCTGTGGGACCAGGTTGGGTTTTTTCCGATAATACACCTGTTTGTATCGATCAATAGGAACCGATTCTTTAGGTGTCTCTGAAGTACCAGAAGATGATGCCACATCCTTCACCAAAGGAGTCAGAAGAGGAATAAAAGATGACTCAGGAGACTCAGCTGGAATAAAAGATGACTCAGGAGACTCAGCTTCTGGATCACTCTCCCCCTGAAGCTGAGGACGAATGTGAAAAGACTCGGATTCATGAAAAGTGACATCCATGGAGACATAGACACGACGACTTTGAGGATGATAACATTTATACCCCTTTTTGTCTGGTGCATAACCTATGAAGATACATTTGACAGCCCTGGGATCCAACTTACTACGATGTTGACTATGGACATGAACAAAGGCAACACAACCAAAGACACGACACGGGAGATTCTTCATGGTAGGAACGGAGGGAAAGAAGGAAGTCATGAGTTGCACAGGACTAAGACCATCTAAGACACGGGAGGGCAATCTGTTCATCAAGTATGCGGCAGTTAAGACAGCTTCCCTCCAATAAGACTTAGGGACAGACATTTGAAATAGAAGTGCTCTTGCAATTTCTAGGAGATGACGGTTCTTTCTTTCTGCAACCCCATTTTGTTGAGGGGTATCAACACAAGTGAACTCATGTAACACACCATGTTCTTTATGGAATTTTGTGAAATGTTGATTCACATATTCCCTGCCATTATCAGATCGTAACCTTTTTATAGACTTTCCAAACTGGGTTTGAACCATGCGATAGAAATTCAAGAATAATGGAAACACTTCTGTTTTATCCTTCATAAGAAATATCCACGTGACCCTAGTACAATCATCAATAAAATAAACAAACCATTTTGCACCAGATATATTAGAATTAGAGGAAGGTCCCCACACATCAGAATGAATAAGATCAAAAGGTTCAACACTTTTATTATTACTTGGAGAAAAAGTTGTGCGATGGTGTTTCGCAAACTGACAAACATCACAAAGAAAAGACTCAACAGACTCTTTTTTAAACAATTGTGGAAATAAAGACTTAAGAAGACTGAAAGGAGGATGACCAAGGCGTTTGTGGTGAAGCCAGATCTGAGAAGCAGCAGAATCTGAACTCTTCTGATGTCTGGATGTGGACACCGTCTGACTGATACTACCATGAGTCCGATGAAGGACATATAACCCTCCCTGTTCCTTAGCAACCCCAATCGTCCTCGCCGTGGTAAGATCCTGAAACACACAATGAGAGGGAAAGAAGGTCACTGTACAGTTTAAATCTCTGGTAAGCTTATGAATAGAAATAAGGTTATTTGACAAATGAGGGACATGAAGCACATTATGCAAAGGAAGGGAAGGTTGAAGTGAAATTGTACCACATCCTGAAACAGGGACATGGGATCCACTAGCAACCGTTATGTGATGCTTACCAGATAATTTAGAGTAAGTGGAAAAATATGAGGGATAAGGGGTCATATGATCAGTAGCACCAGAATCAATAATCCAGAGATCCTCAGATACAGTACTAGAAACATTAAAGGATAATGAACTTAAATTCTTACCAGTCATGGATAGAGAACAAGTGCCAGAAGGCTTACTCATAGAATCCAACAGAGTGACGTTGGTGGAGGTCTGGGTGTCTTCTGAAGTCATTCTATTTGGACCTGAAACAACTCAAACGACGACAACGACGAGAGCAAACGATGCTTCAAACAGACCCACGAAAAAAAATGTCTTCGGATCACGATTTGAACCCCTCAAACGGAATGGGGAAGGTCCGACGATGATTCTGTGAGAAGCGCGCGGCGAAACGGGGGCTGGAAGGCGGCGCGTGGCTTACACGCGCCTGAGAGTGGCCGGAGCTGCGGCGGCGCGTGAGCCGTCCGATGGGTGCGAAATTTTGGGTTCTGGACGGTTTTGGGCCGTCGAACCGGATGGTGGGGTCACCGGATTGATATCGGCGGCGGACGGTGGTGAACGGAGTTGGGCAGTAGCTAACAGTGGCGGATGGAGGCTGAACGGAGCGGAACAGTAGTCTGTGATATGAACGAAATAGGGCACAAATAAGGTGCCAAACACTGCACTGAAGGCAGAGAAAAAAAATCCGCAAGGAAGGCGGCTAGGGTTTTTGTGCGGAAGCGAGACCCCAAAAATCGGGAGCTCTTGATACCATGTAGAAACGAAGGAATGTTGGAATGATTGAATATTATTCCTTGAATGAATGTGTATAGAAAGTTACAATATATAGACAAAGGTGAATTAAATCTAATCCCTAAAATTAAGGAATCAAATCTGTCCTAATAATGAACAAAATAAAAAACTAATCTGTCTAATTAAAACTGATAGAATCAGCTATAAATACAAGATATGATATGATATTATAACAAAGGGAAACTTCTTGAGAACGTTCAATTGTCACCTCTTGATCATAAGGTCTGCACTTTTATCATTTCAATGTCACTTCTGCTACATTTATTTATTTCTTTTACTATACTTAAGGCCTTCATATTTCGCTGAAAAACCATGCATATATACACAAGATAATCACGGGGCAGGGCGTTATATATTCTCGGGCAAAACTGAAAAAGAGAGATGTACTTGAAGTAGTAAGGCAGAGAAAGAAGGCTTGCGAGTCATATTCAGATTTATTCTGATCAAGCGTGTTGCCATTGACTCCTCATGAGGCTCATGTTTAAAGTTATTCTGTGCCTCCAGGGGTCATGGAAAGCACGGAATAATTCTTTGCCTAACCTCTCAAGTCTCCAAAAGCAGCTGACACATTTATAAACACATGGTGCTAGAAAGGACAAAGAAAGAGCTAGTTTCTGGTCCAAATCAACATTCAAGCAGTTAAGCAAAGATGATACAACTTTTATTTACACTTGTGGTGATCCAAATGGCATTCATCCTGATACTATCTTTTGCAAATCCAATAAGGAAATTGGTGATCAAGGGGCTAGACCTTTTGAAGCAAGGGAGGGTCCCAATAGTCACAAAAACTGTAGCAGCAACCATGATTCTGGTCTTTGCTGTACATTGGGCATCCAAGGGTCAATTTATAATTGAAATGCCTTCTAGCTCTGTTAGATATTGATGTGTTATCAAACTTCTTTGTGGATAAGAGAAAAAATTTGTTGAATGACTTCAATCTAGAGATACACGTGTTATCAAACTTAAGTTTTTTTTCTTCTATTGATTTGCCTTTGATTTTTTTTTTTTTTTTACTAATTTTATGTGGCAGGTTCTAATGGCTGGAGAAAAAGTATGGAGCAGATGTGGTTTGTGTTCGAAGTGGAAAAGATGTCATCTCTTCATCGAAGCTACCCCATCAGTTTGACACATGTTTCATGGATATTCAAATTCCATAAATAGATGGGTATGTAACACGGATTGTTTCAATCTATTGATTTATAGTTTGCATTCAAATTTGAAATTTCTTCACAAATATAGAGAAGAGTTTAATTTCTTCATCTTTTATTGATCTAATAGAATAATTGAAATATTTTACATAACAGTTTATATGATGCAGAAAAAATTTGCATTACATAGATTTATGAAACAATGTAATGTTTAGAAAAACACAGGATGTTGGGACTCTAGCTTGTTGCCACAACAATACCGCAATTCATTTGACAATTCTAAAGAAAAAATAACATTTTACTATCTATTTATGTTACTCTTGAGTCTAAAAAACAATTATCACCATGTTACAATCCAAAAATTACATTTCGGGACTTGGGAGTTGTTTCTAGCAAGTTGCACTCTAGTAAGTTGTGCCTACGAAGTTCTAGTTCAATAATTGCAGTTTGGAGTTCTAGCTTGATGGTCATGAAGCCTAAAAGAAATGTCTTAGCTTGTACTATCAAAGCTAAACCCCAACCCATGTATGGCAGATCCTTTTATTTGAATATTAAACCCAGAATTACAAGACGACTTTTCTTTTTTACTGGTTTGTAACACCAGAAGAATCAGCCCATCGGTTGTGTTCACTCTTTCTTCTCTTAGTCATTCTCTACTTCCTGGTAGAACCCTATCTAGACTCCTTCCTTACATCACCTAATCTTTTCTCAAATGAAATTATGTGTGGAAGAAACCTCCTTAAAAATGCAAGATTTACACCCTAACCAAATTCACCATATTGTAGCATAGATTGCACATTGCCACAAAACTTAACCCCTTTGTTTCTGCCAAAACCATGGAAATTAACCATCAAAAATTGTTCCAGAGACCCATTTCAATCAATGTTCCAAAACACACTATGAATCAGTTATCTTTATTGCTATAATCCGACAATCTCTCTCGACTTCATTATGGTGAGTTGGTGTCTGTTACAGTCGAATACTCCTGGTTTCTTCTTTAGTGGTGTGGGACTATAAACAGTTTGCTTTATCCGTAACTTGATTATAGGTTGTTATAGTCTCGATTGAGACACTACCAAAACCATAATATTATGGTGTCAATTGCGGCCGTGAACCCAGCCCATTTTAATACTCTGTTGATTGTCAGCATGATGATTGTTGATTTATTAACTGTATTTTAGGTGTTATTTGATTATCTTTTTTGTTGTGATTTTTGTCTCTGATAAGGTGACTTTTAGTCACTTCTTGATTCTCAGTTATACACTATACACCATGGTTTCTTCCGTTTTAAGGGTTTTGTTTGACAAGTTTTAGTGTAGTTTAGGCACTGTTGTAGATAGAGGCATGCCACGGGTGTTTGTTATAGCTCTATATATGTTTTTTAGAAGGGTCTTTCATTTTCTGAGATTGGTTTGCTTTATCTGTAGCTTGATTATAGGTTGTTATAGAGAGAGACATGGTTGGTTTTTTTTTTTTAAAAAAGGAAGCGTCTATATTAGTTGCTTTGTGATTGTCTTTCTTTGTATAGATTGCATTCTTTTCATATTTCATTTAATCTATCATATAGTTCTTTTAGTTTGAGTATTCACTTCATTGTTATTTGGAGTTAAAGGGATGGAGAAGAGAGGATCATAATTGTTATAGTCATTTATGATGAAAGTAACTATGCCATTAGAGTAAGACAGATTCAAGGCATAGCCATAGATGCATAGTCAATGAACAACTTTTGATTTTTGAAGAGGACTTTATATACATGCAAATGCAATGACCAATTCCATAATCAAAACATTTAGAAGTCTTTGTCAATCATGCATTTGCAGGGATACGATCTATTGTTTGGATATTTGCATTAAATATAGTACCATACTAGTCATGTGAAACTAAGAATTAGTGATTATTGTTGACATCTCTGCCCATTACATTTCGCTTGTTCGATGCCTGTTGCATGAAGGTTTTTTATTGTTCTCCCATTGTGATATGCTTCAAAACTGGTTTTTGAAAGGAAAAAAAAAAGGTAAAAGAAAAGAGTTTAGGAAATATTGTTGTATTTATTGGTCCTCCTCCCTTGTTGCTGAGTGAAATAGATGCATTAAAGATTGTACTTGGGGGAGGAAATAATTTCAAACATGTAGACAGTCAACCATGCTTATCTCGGTAAACTATTGACATTTCTTTTTGGTAGCTTTATTTGAATATGTTACAACAGGTTATTGGCCCCACAGAATCTGTTCATATTGCATAAAAATAAATATTGACAAGTACTTTGCAATTTTTTGATACTAACTCGTGCTTGTTTGTTTTAACTTTTTAGCTAAGTAACAATTCTTGTCTGGGAATATCTAGCGATAGAATCCATGCATCTTTGTTGATGTCCCAAGAAATGCATTCTCTACAAGTTGCTAATATATTATTCTTTTTCAACAGATTTGAAACTACAAAGAGAATTAGAGATGGAACATAATGTGAACAAGAAGTGTCTATCTAAGGATGGCTTTGAGAATATTTCAAATTGGCATGTGCCCATTTTGGCCGTGACTGTAGAGTGCAGGCATGATTCAGCAGGCTACACAGGTGGAATGCTTAAGGTATGGCAATGACATTGTGCAAGGAAATAAGAAGCTCATTCTTGGTAATCCCTACATCTCAATGTAGCTTCAAGCCTTTCATACAACTGCTGTGGACGTAATTTGCTGTTTTTTAGTTTTTGATTTCTCCTTTCCCAATCTGTCTGTTTTAGCTTTCTATTTGTGTCAAATTTACTGCTAAAAGTTTGTATTTAATTATTTTTATGCCTAAAGCAGAAATAATTAGAAAGCATTATGCCTTTTTCTCCGTCCCTTGTTTCATAGAGTTTAAAGCACCATACATCGATGGCAATGGGTCCTGTGACAATATTTATTATTTAACACTTTTTGTGCCTTGCCTTCCATTTCTCTGCAGTTGTTTTTCAAGTCTTGATCAGTGCAGTTACTTTTACTTTGTTGTGAACCTGAGTTCAGTCATGATAATATATATATTGCATTGTGCGGCAAAGAAACTTTATGTTTGTACTTCATAGTCTAAAATATTATGCTTTTATTTTCCAGCTTTATTGTGGCAATTGATGAGATTCACAATGTTTCAACTATTGAAAAATTTGAGATCTCACTCCTAGAGAAAGGAGATCAGTGATGCTGATATCCTAAAATGGGCAAATAGAAAAGTGAAGACCACTGGCAGAACTTCTCACATAGAGTTTCAAGGTCTTCATTGTAAATTCTTTGTTAGATTTCCTGTTAAAAACTCCAAACAAGAGTAAAGTAAGCTGATGATTTATTGGTGACACAATTTTGGATGTTATTTTATGTATAGGATAGGAGCTTGTCTAATGGGCTCTTTCTACTATTAAGCTGCTGATTACTTGAAATTGCTTTGCACATGCTGAAATTCTATGCCGTGATGATCCATTTCTCAAGCAATATCTTCCTATGGACCCAGCTACAAATGATCTATTTGATCTTGTAAAGATGGCATTCTTCTGTGGTAAATAATAAGCAGGGTCTGCTGAATTTTTGCTTTTATTAAATATGTACAAGTTTTAATATGTGCTGGCTTTGATATATGTCATGCTTAATGCAGTAAGCTTATCAATGTTGCTGTGCCTGGGACTATAGATGAGCGAGCCATCAATGCCAAACGAAATCTTAGTCTTTGGGAGAGGAATGAGAACCACACTTTATGCTTCAATTCTGCCGAGGCTATTAGCTGCACAGCGGTTAACATTGGAACGCAATACTTAGTTGAAGGAAGAGTGAGCTTTAGCAATCTGAGCTTCTGATATTCTTTTCTTGACATTTACTTGGGATCTTTAGGTACTTAATCTTCATTCATTATTCTTTGTTTGTTTATGTTGCAGCCTCATCTTGTTCTAGGGTTGATTTCCTAAATCATTAAGGTAAAGGCTCATTTATTTTTAGTTTAGTTATTTGAATCTGTCTGTGTGCTGAGATTATTTGTTTTTTGACTTGCTAGATCTTTTGGCTTTAGAAATGATCACTTAATCGTTGCCCTCTTTTCCTCACACTCTCTTGGCAATTTTAGATCCAACTTTTGGCATATCATAACCTTAAGAACACACCTCAGCTTGTGGAATTGGTTGATGACAGCCAGGTAATGAAATATGCAATGTTTTTCTTCTTTAGTTTTTATTTTATTTTCAATTACAATTGTTGCATTTTGTACAAACTTTGTGTTTTGGGAAGACTGGTTAATCTTGTATTCTTTTGTTGTATCATGATATTGAAGAGCTTCTTACTTCGTCCCCTGAAAAGGTGCTACTAAAATGGATAAATTTTCATCTCCAGGTAGGTTACTAGAAAACTGTCAAAAAATTTTCTTCTGATGTCAAGGTATGTGGGCACTTTTTTAATCACATTTTATGCTTAGGCAGTAATGTCTTATATTGGTTTGACATATATATGACTTGTTTGTAATTAGATCTGTACTATGTAGTCAATAACGTCGTAGCGTGGTGTAGCGACCCCTAGGCACTACGTGAGACACCTCGATATCTCATTAAAGAGGAACCTAATTAACTAAGCCTTAATTCGATTATTAACATTAGAGCGCTTTATTATAGTCGAAAATATTATAATATGAAAGCTGTAAATTAAAAACATTTAAAACATGTACAATGGTAGACACACAACAAACATATATATATTAATACACTGAGAAATAAAAAAGATACATAAACCTGGTCACGGAAAAGATATACATAAAGGTCCTTGAGATACCTAGTCTGCCTCTAAAAATACATCAAAATAGCAAAAAACTCATAGGCACTCCAACCCTACAGAAACATCGGGCAGATCCACACCCTCAGTGGTGTGGGTGTCTGGAACTACCCTCACGCTCGCCGAATTTGCGTCTGTAAACTTTCACCCTCGGCTCTCACACAGACTCGTCGCTGCTCATCATAATCTGACGACGTCGATATTCAGACATACCCTGTGCGCTCCTCCTCCTCTTACCTTTGTTCACCATACCAACTCTGGTCAGTGCCTGAGAGTTGTCCACCATATTCCACATATCATCGGGAAACTCCTGCTGACGTGGTGGATACCACACATCTCAGAGAATGACAGTCGCTGGGCAATACAGTACGGGTCAATCACTGTGAAGTGCAGACCTCCTCCAAGTCTGATGTATAAGCTAACAAGGCCGATATAAGTCATGAAGAATCGCGAGTGGTCGACCTGCCACCTGTCAGCGTCATGGTAGACAATCTCTATGTCACCCAGAATTGGGATCCTGGGTGGGATCCTCTGTAGGTAATGTGGCGGTCTGTAATCCTGCCACGTCGTCGTCTCAGTCTTGCTGCTGCTGCTCATCTATCGTAAATAGACATCTACCAAGTCACACATTTACAAACATCCTCAATATCCCATCTAGGATGATTCCTCTAAGGAGTCACACTCCTATGCATGTCGACCAATCTCTCTCACAGGGAATATTGATTCTCGAACATTCTCTTTTTCTTTCTCGGGTCTCCCTTTACCCAGAGAATGTCAGTTGGTTTGTCCAAGTAACTGCCGTGACCAATAAGGGTGCTTCCCCCTATGAGCTCAATTCCAATAGGGGTATCATAGTCGCCTCAGAAGGTCCACCTGCAACGGGAATACTCAGGGCCATACGTCGGGATAGTCAAGCTTCCACGAGGATCACGACATAATGGGTGCAAATCACTGGTCTCTGTAGATCGTTCCGAACCGGACTACATCCCCAACATTCTCAGAACCGTCCCTCTCCATATCCCATACCCGCACCTAGGTATATCAACATCACATGACTCCCAGTCACGCGGCTTGCCACTTTGGCAACTATGCAATGCAAAAACAACCCAAGCTGACAACGGTACAATCTCATCCTAACCAACCACATGATGCCAAGCATCCACATTCTCATCTCGGTACCCAGACACCGCAGTCTCGTCACTTTCACAAACAGTGTTTCTAACATACAATCTAGCCAACCTCAATAACAACATGGATACATATATATTCTACCAATCATCACATATAATACATATATCAACAACAACAACATACCAGATAGCACATATCAACCACACAGTCAAACATAACATCACCAATCAATATTCATCTAACCTAGGGTTTTATCCTAATGTCGGTAAGCCCACAATAGCTAAACCCTAAACAATGTTCCAAAATCATTTTCAAAAATGGTTTAGCCATTGTTGATTATCCGACACTAGTAGGGTTTGGGCACCCTACACACACAAGCTAACATGTAATATTATGCTTGCCTCTCCGACGAGTTAGATACTTTCTCCCCACCTTGTATAGTTGTGCACACTTGCTTGAAGTCTTGAAAATCAAGCCTCTTTCCCAAAGACAGTTGCTGCCTTGTTCTCTTTGGAGCTTCTCGATGCTCCAAAATTTGCCCTAACACAAAGACAACATTTAGACATAGTCATAAACTCTAATCTTGCTCGAAGAGCATAATAGAAGCAAGAATGATAGAGAAATTAGGGAAAATGACTAAAAACCTCTAATTGTCGAGGTGTTAGGGATTCAAGCATTACTTCACTATATCAAAGAATCACTTGCAGATATAAGACGTGCTCGTTGCCCTAATTAGAAAAATGTAATTAGAAGAGGAGTGTTAGCAACACACTCTTTCCAACACACTCCCTCCTATTGGTTGAAATTCATGTGGGTCCCACTATTTTGGAAATGGGTCCCATTAATTCATGTGGGTCCCACTTGAATTTTGTAGGACCCACAAGAATTTCAACCAATAAGAGGGAGTGTATTGGAAAGAGTGTGTTGCTAGCATTTCTCGTAATGAGAATCGCGATTGAACGGACGAAATATGCTCAATTTTCACTTTCTCTCTCTAAAACTCTCTGCCCTCTCTCTAGGAGTGTTCTGGTCGCATGCAGAAAATGAAGCAAGAGGAAGAAGGAAGGAAAATGGGTCGCTGTTGTGCATGCTAAAGCGTGCTGGACATGCATGTTGAGACCTCACAAGTCTAAAACACATTCAAAGTGTAAATCCTCTATGTTTTGATGATTCCAAATAGTTCAAGTATGGTAATATTGAACCAAAAGAAATTACTGATATATTTGATAAGTGTGCAGGAAAATAGACTTGAAGTCACTCGTCTAAATTTCACCCGTCTATCTTTTAGTAGAAGCTCAGCAGTGACTCGTCTAAGTTTCACTCGTCTAGAAAATTAATCAAAGAAAGTCAACGCTCAAGAAAGACTAAGCTCAGTTGATGACGTGGCAAGAAGCATGCGTCTAAGTTTGGCTCAGCCAAGCTTTCACCCGTCTAACTTTGGAACAAGCTTTCACCCGTCTAAGTTTGGAACAAGCTTTCACCCGTCTAAGTTTTTGGATGACTTTCACCCGTCTAAAAATTCTCATTACTGACACCAAGTCAGTATGTCAGAAATCAAGTCCAAGTCACCATATTCAAAACTATATGCCATCCTTATGGATCTCGAAGACCTCTGGACAATAGCTCAAAGGGCAAAGAATAAAAGAACGTTGTTTCAAGGTTTTAAGGAATAAACACGCTATCTCTGCACCACTGCAGTAACCTTTTGCCTGTTCTAGTACAAAGTAAAAAGTACTTTATGCAAAGTAAACTGATGTTGCACTAAAAGAAGAAAACTCTCTGCAACAAGTACAAGAAGCCTGCTGCCATATACTCTGATAGAACAGCTGTTCAGTTTAAAGTGTACTCTTGGACACTCTTGACAATGCCCAATGTTTTCAAGCATTTAATGAATACTCAGAACGACTCTTTGGCATTAAATGGTGTCTCAGAAAGCTCAAGTCAGATGCAAACACTTTCTGAAGCTGTGTCAAAACGGATCTCTTGATTGAAGCCTTTATATAGATCAAACAAAGAAGATGAAGCTAAGAAGTTGAATATCAAAAGAACTCTGCACAGAAGCATTTACTCTTTTCATTAACTTCTTCATTCCTTCATTGAATACATATTCAATCATTTGATATAAATACGCAGTCTTTCATACTTCATATTTATTCCACTCTCTGAGTGTGATCTGAAAGACTTGCAAGTTGTATTAACTATACAAACCTTTTATCTCTTACTGTTTTTGAGCCTGAAGAGGCTAGGTGAGAAAAGAATACTTGTTTGAGTGTTGAGCCTGAAGAGGCTAGGTGTGCAAAGAATACTTGTACTGTAATTTACTCAGTTATAGTGGAAACTTGGTGCTGCCAAGAAACTGGACGTAGCCCTGTGGATTTTAGGGTGAACCAGTATAAATCTCTTGAGTGATATTTCTACTCCCTTATCTTTTAATTTGCTTGAGTATCGTTTCAGTCTTAGCTTTTTAACTTGGGGAGTTAATACTGTGGTTATCAAACTCTTTTTAATCTTCTTCGTTTGTGTGTGCTATTCTGTTTTAATATTAGACGTTTCACTCGTCTAATCCTCTCTTAATCAAACCTTCTTGCTGTGCTTGCGAAAATCTTTTTAAGTAACCGAAAAAGTTGGTAAACACAATTCAACCCCCCCTTCTTGTGTTCACTTTGGTTATTTCAGTTGGTATCAGAGCTCAGCCTCTGGGTTGAGCACTTAACAGTGTAGAGGAAAAGATCTTGGAGATGGCAGGAGAAACCAGTGGAAGCAAGAACCATGCTGGAGAAGGATCCTCAATGTCGAGACCTGCCTTCTTCAATGGAGAGGACTACATCTACTGGAAAGAAAAGATGAAGTGGTTTTTACAATCCACTAACTCTGATCTTTGGGATATTATTGATGAAGGTCCTTTTGTCCCTAAAGATGACAAAGGAGAGGAAGTTCCTAAAGCAAACATGACCACTGATCAAAGAACAAAGTGACAGCTTAATGCCAAAGCTAGATATGCAATCATGTGTGCTCTGAGCAGAGAAGAATTTGAAAAAGTCTGTGCTTGTGAGTCTGCAAAAGAAATGTGGGACTCACTAGCTATTGCTCATGAAGGAACTAGCAAAGTCAAAGAAACAAAAGTCAACATGCTTGTCAGAAAGTATGAGCTGTTCAAAATGGAGGAAGGTGAAACTATTGGCCAAATGTATGGAAGGTTTCAAACCATAACCAATGGATTGAAATCTCTGGGAAAAATTTACAAGACTGAGGAACACATTCAAAAGATTCTCAGAAGTCTTCTAAAACAATGGAGACCACTTGTAACTGCTGTGTCTCAGGCCAAGGATCTAACAACAATGAAGCTTGATGAGCTTCTTGGGACTCTTCAGATTCATGAACAAGAACTGATTGAAGAGAACAATGGAAAGAAAAACAAGTCCATTGCACTCAAAGCTGACAAGAAGTCATCTAAGGGAGCAAGTTCAAAAGCTCTCAAAGCAGATGAATCTTCAGAAGAATCTGGAGAATCAAATGAGGATGACTCAGATGATGAAGATGATGAACTGTCTCTCTTCACCAGAAAAATGAAGAAGCTGTGGAAGAAAAGAAACTTCAGAAAAGACAAACCCTTCAGGCGCTTCAACAAAGACAAGCACAACAAGGATGGTGGATCTAATGACAGAAATGTCATTGTATGCTATGAATGTAAAAAGCCTGGTCACATCAAGGCAGAATGCCCTCAACTCAAAAAGCAATCTTCCAAGAAATTCTTCAACAAGAAAAAGAAAGGAATGATGGCTACTTGGGAAGATCTTGATGAAAGCTCCACTGAAAGTGAAGGAGAGGAGCTTGAAGCAAACCTCTGTCTTATGGCTGATACAGATTCAGAATCAGAAACTGAGACATTCTCAACAGAACAAAGCAAACACCTATCATGGTATCTGGACAGTGGATGCTCGCGACACATGACAGACGAAAGGTCTATGTTCCTAGACCTCCAACCTAAGAAAGGTGGACATGTAACTTTTGGTGGCAACCAAAAAGGAAAAGTTGTTGGTTTAGGTAAAATTGGTGGTAAACCTCCCTTACCTATTATTCATGATGTGTTATTTGTGAAAGGATTAAAACATAATCTGCTTAGCATAAGTCAATTATGTGACAGTGGACTTTCTGTATCTTTTTCTAAGGATGCATGCATGGTCAATGACTGTAATGGAAAAACCCTCTTTTCTGCTAAAAGGCAAAACAATCTGTATAAGATTGACATGACTGAACTTTCAGATCAAAGTGTAACATGCTTTATGTCTAAAGAGGATGAAAAATGGCTGTGGCATAAGAAATTAGGACATGTTAGTATGAAGCAAATTTCAAAATTGAAAAAGCATAACCTTGTGAGAGGATTGCCTGACATTTCTTTTAAGAAAGATATTTTGTGTGATGCATGTCAGAGAGGTAAACAAGTAAAATCAAGTTTCAAATCCAAGAAAGAAGTCACATCCTCTAGACCTTTGCAACTGTTACACATGGATATGTTTGGACCAGTTAGTGTAGCTAGCCTAGGTGGAAAGAAATATGGTTTTGTCATAGTTGATGACTATTCTAGATTTACATGGGTGCTCTTCTTAACCCACAAGGATGAATCTTATAAGGCATTTTCAGTAAAAGAGTACAAAATGAGCAAGGTTTTTGTATCTCTGCTATAAGAAGTGATCATGGAGGAGAATTTGAAAATGAGCAGTTCAAACTGTTCTGTGAGGAAAATGGTATTTCTCACAATTTCTCTGCACCTAGAACTCCATAACAAAATGGAGTAGTTGAGAGAAAGAACAGATCTCTTCAAGAGATGGGAAGAACAATGCTTAATGAAAATAATCTTCCTAAGTACTTCTGGGCAGAAGCCATTAACACTGCTTGTTATGTACAAAACAGAATACTGATTAGGCCTATTCTAAATAAGACTCCTTATGAATTGTGGAAAGACAGAAAACCCAACATATCATATTTTCATGCATTTGGTTGTGAATGTTATATTCTCAACACAAAAGATCATCTTGGTAAATTTGATTCTAAAGTAGATAAAGGAATATTTATTGGTTATTCTGAAATGTCTAAAGCTTTTAGAATTTTCAATTCTAGAACTTCTGTTGTAGAAGAATCAATTCATGTAAAGTTTAATGATGGTTTGAAGACTGATAGGGAACTATCAGATCTAGAAGATGATGTTGCAGGTATTGAACTCAATCCTACAGTAGAAGAATCTTCAGACAAGTCAAAAGTAGACGTATCTGAAATACAGACTGATGCTGATAAGTCTGAAACTCAGACTCTGAAGAAAGATTGGAAATTCAAGACCTATCATCCAGAAGATCTCATCATTGGAAGTCCATCTCAAGGAGTTAGAACCAGATCTGCCTTCAATGAAAACAACAACATGGCCTTCATATCAGATTTGGAACCTAAAAAGATTGAAGAAGCTCTGCAAGATGAAAGCTGGATTCTAGCCATGCAAAAAGAGCTAAATCAGTTCAAAAGGAATGATGTCTGGACACTAGTTTCTAAACCCAAAGAGAAAACCATTATTGGAACCAGATGGGTGTTTAGAAACAAACTAGATGAAGATGGAAAAGTGGTAAGGAACAAGGCAAGACTAGTTGATCAAGGTTACAATCAACAGGAAGGTATTGATTTCACTGAAACTTTTGCTCCTGTAGCTAGACTAGAAGCAATTAGGATTCTCATGTCATATGCTGCACAACATGATATGACTCTTTATCAAATGGATGTTAAAAGTGCATTTCTAAATGGAATAATTGAGGAGGAAGTTTATGTCAAGCAACCTCCAGGTTTTGAGGACTCTGAAAATCCTCACCATGTCTTTAAGCTTAAGAAAGCTTTATATGGACTCAAACAAGCTCCTAGAGCTTGGTATGATAGATTAAGCACATATCTAATGAAAAATAACTTCATTAGAGGAAAAGTAGACACTACACTTTTTAAGAAATGCTCAAGAAAAGACTTCATAATAGTACAGATCTATGTTGATGATATTATATTTGGTGCTACTAATGAAAAGCTCTGCAAAGAGTTCTCTGAGTTGATGCAGAATGAATTTGAAATGAGCATGATGGGAGAGTTGAAGTTCTTCCTTGGTCTTCAAATAAAACAGTCAAATGATGGAATCTATATCCATCAACAGAAGTACACTAAGGAGCTTCTGAAAAAGTACAAAATGGAAAATTCAAAGCCTATGAGTACTCCTATGCATCCAACGGTTGTTCTAAACAAAGATGAGGAAGGTAAAAAGGTAGATCAAACTGTCTACCGAGGTATGATTGGATCTTTGCTATATTTAACTGCTAGCAGACCTGATATTCAATTCAGTGTCTGTCTTTGTGCTAGATTTCAATCTGACCCTAAGGAATCTCATTATAAGGCTGTCAAAAGAATTTTCAGATATTTAATTGGAACCACTAACCTTGGTCTATTATATAAGAAATCTGAAGATTTCAGGTTAGCTGGATTTTGTGATGCTGATTTTGCTGGAGACAGAATTGATAGAAAAAGCACCAGTGGAGGATGTCACTTCATTGGAACAAATATGATCTCTTTGTCAAGCAAAAGGCAAAGCACCATTGCTCTATCAACTGCAGAAGCTGAATATATATCTGCAGCTGGTTGTTGTTCACAACTACTCTGGGTAAAATATCAACTTGAAGATTATTCAATGATTGAGCATAATATACCTGTTTGGTGTGATAATACTAGTGCTATTAATCTGTCTAAAAATCCAATACAGCATTCTAGAGCAAAGCATATAGAGATAAAGCATCATTTCATTAGAGACTATGTTCAAAAAGGTGTTTTTGAAATTAAGTTTGTAAACACTGATTATCAGTGGGCAGACATTTTTACCAAACCCTTAAGTGAAGACAGATTTGTTTTTATAAGAAGAAATCTTAACATGCATAATGTACCTGATTAAATGTTTTGCTGTGTTGTCAGAAAAATTACTTGTCTATATTTTCTATGATTACTTGACTCGTCTAATTTAGCCAAGCGTCTAATGACGTGGCTAAAAGCACTCAGTGCTAAATTCTGACTGAGACACACGTACATTGTACATTCCCCTCCTTTTCTAAAATATTCTATTTTGTTTGAAATTGATTGTCTGTCATTTATGGCAACACTCTCTTTCCTCTTTCCCAATGCAAAAAGCACTCAAGCGTTTTTAGCATAAACCCGTGTCTTTTCAAAAATTACCCACTCAAAAGTTCCTTGCTTACAAACTCTCTCTCTAAGCTCTCTTCGTCTTCACCTTCACGAAACCTTCTCTGTCAAACCCTAATCTCTTCTCTCAAATCAATGGCACCCAAAAGCCTCCTTGAGACGCTATCTGAGAAGACTAAGGTATCTGTTACTGAGTTGAAGAAGGTGCTCCCTGGAAGAGTTCCAAACTTTGATGAACTCAGAACCAAAGGTTTGGACGTACTCCCGGAACTTAACCATGCTGGATGGTTACCATTCTTCCAACTGCAAGAACTTGTCTTCCCTGCTCTTGTTAGGGATTTCTGGACTACAGCGAAGATCACCAAGGACACCACTACCCACATGATTTCTGGGGATGTTGGTGAGGATCATATCTTCATCACTCACGAGTTACTCGCTGAAGTAACAAGATGCCATAGGGAAGGAGCTGGGCATTACAAAGACTGGATGAAGGATCAAGGGGAAGCTAATGTAAATTTGGTACTCTATGGGACTGCAAACCCTGACAATATGGACTCCAAGTATCTGACCCCCAAGGCAAGGTTTTTACATGTTTTGCTTATCAACTGTGTAATGCCTAGGACTGGGTCTAGAAACCATGTCAATTTACTGGAAAAGTTTGCCCTATTCCATCTTGTCCAAAGAATAAAGATAGACATAACTGATCTAATCTTTATTCATATGGAGAAAGCTGTAAAGGGAAAAGATAAAGATTACCCCTTTGGAATGGTTATGACTAGGATCTTCAGGGCTTGTAAGTTGGATTTAAGAAGGGCTGTTTCTGCTGATCTCTGTACTGAGATTACCACAAAAACCCTGGCCTTAATGAAGATGAACCTGAATCCTACTCTGGATGGCAATGCTGAAGCCTCTGCTCAGATGGAAGCAACTGTTTCCATTCCTGGTGTTAAATCTGAAGTGGTTGAGGAACCAGCTGAGGAAATTACTGATCAGCTTCAGAGGAAGAAGAGGAAGATTACAAAAACCACTGCTGAAACTGCTGGGACTGAAGAGTCTACTCAGGTTGTTGAACCTGCTGCTGCTGCTGTCTCTGAGGAAGCTACTGCCTCTGTACCTAAGATCACCAAGGTATTCAAGAGAAAGAGGACAGTACAAGCTGAGGGGGAGTCTCAATCAGAAGAGACTGTGATCCCTAAAAAGAAGAGGACAACTGTTACAAAGAGGAAACTTGTTTTGCCTCCCTCTTCATCTCCATCACCATCACCCTCACCTCAGAAAGATTCATCCCCTCCACCTCAGGAAACAGAACCTTCTATCACCACAGTTCCAACTCCACAACCTTCACCTCAAAGAATGCCTACACCACCTCACAGATCACCTACACCCCCTCCATCACCAAAAATTCCAACACCCCCTCCATCACCAACAATTCCAACACCCCCTCCATCACCAAAAATTTCCACACCACATACATCACCTAACCATCACTCTTTCTGACCCTAACCCTACCACATCAGAACCTCACATGTCTGATATTCACTCACCTGCTCCACCCTCACCACAAATATCTCACCATTCTGATATTCCTCAAACTGAGGATATCAATGACTTTGAGTATTTTGACAACCCTATTTCACCACCCTCACCACAATCACCAATCCCTGATCATATCTCAAACCAATGCCAAGTGCCTCTGAGAACAGTCTTTCCAAACTTATTCTCTGAAACCAGACACAACTCTCTCCCCTTAGCCACTTTACCACCCTACAACTCATCCTCCAGAACCACACCCTTCTCTGTAACAGATGATCTCTGTCCGTTTTACCTTGATGGCAAGACTCTAGACATGATTGTTTCTTTGGAAGCTGAAAGGCAGATTGTGAGGCTGGAAAGGTTGCAGAAGCTAGTAGAAAAATGGCTATTTAATCCTCACATCTTCATGAAGCCCTCCACTGCCATAAGAGTAATGCCTGACTCAATGGTGTTGAAAGGAAAGCAGAAGACAATATCCCTGCCAGTAGAGCAGAAGTTTTCCCTTATCAGGAGAACTGATCAGAAGCTGAAATTCAAAGAGAAGATGTTCTCTAAGGGTGGCTGCAGTTCTGGGTTGACAGAAGAAGAGAAGGCAGACATTCCCACTAGAGGTAGCCAAGCCTATGCTCTCTACCCCGTCTCACCCTCTATTTACTTTCTCCCTCCCTTTTTCATGGTATTCCCCTTCTCTGTCCTAAATTTTCCTGAAACTGCCCCTTTTACTCACATAAATCTCATTAGGAGATCTTATGAGTTTCTTCTATCTATCATAGATTCCCCTCTACATCATGACAGAATTCATGCCTTTTTAAAAGAATTCTGCCCTAATAATGATTTTGAAACCACTCTGTCAACAAATGTGTTTCTAGATCCTCACCCTGAGGATGATATTATTGTTGAAGAGTTACCTCCTACCCCTCCTCCTTGTCCATCAGCTTCTGGAACTTCTCTGGCCACTACAGATTCTACTGCTCCAGTTGTTGCATTTGATCCTGCTGCACATCAAAGACTGGATGAAATGGCTACAAGTTTGCAGACTGTCATTCAATGACAGGATGAAGCAATTGCTCAACAGACTGCATTTCAAGCTCAGATGTTGGCTCAGCAGCAAGCAATGCAGCAGATGATGGAAGCTTTCTTCAAAAGCCAAGGAGGCCCTAGTTCTTAGTGTTTAGAAATCTGTTTTTCATTTCTTTGATGAGTCATGCAATGTACTAAGTCAGTGATGTCTATCACTTGTAATCTTTCATGACTTTGATTAAATGACATGAATTTTTTCATCTGGCAATTTCTCTTCTACGATTTTTTTTGTGTTTGATTGATGCCAAAAGGGGGAGGAAATATAATTAAGTTTTCATGATTTTATGTATGTTATTCTTTCTAATATCATGATGTTCTGATATCTGTCCTTACTTAGTGCTTAAACTAAGGGGGAGCTTAACATACCCTGATCAATTATATCTGTTTAGAAATTTCTACTGTTTCATTTTTATGTTCAATAAAATCAGAAAAGATATTTGTCATCATCAAAAAGGGGGAGAATGTTGAGACCTCACAAGTCTAAAACACATTCAAAGTGTAAATCCTCTATGTTTTGATGATTCCAAATAGTTCAAGTATGGTAATATTGAACCAAAAGAAATTACTGATATATTTGATAAGTGTGCAGGAAAATAGACTTGAAGTCACTCGTCTAAATTTCACCCGTCTATCTTTTAGTAGAAGCTCAGCAGTGACTCGTCTAAGTTTCACTCGTCTAGAAAATTAATCAAAGAAAGTCAACGCTCAAGAAAGACTAAGCTCAGTTGATGACGTGGCAAGAAGCATGCGTCTAAGTTTGGCTCAGCCAAGCTTTCACCCGTCTAACTTTGGAACAAGCTTTCACCCGTCTAAGTTTGGAACAAGCTTTCACCCGTCTAAGTTTTTGGATGACTTTCACCCGTCTAAAAATTCTCATTACTGACACCAAGTCAGTATGTCAGAAATCAAGTCCAAGTCACCATATTCAAAACTATATGCCATCCTTATGGATCTCGAAGACCTCTGGACAATAGCTCAAAGGGCAAAGAATAAAGAACGTTGTTTCAAGGTTTTAAGGAATAAACACGCTATCTCTGCACCACTGCAGTAACCTTTTGCCTGTTCTAGTACAAAGTAAAAAGTACTTTATGCAAAGTAAACTGATGTTGCACTAAAAGAAGAAAACTCTCTGCAACAAGTACAAGAAGCCTGCTGCCATATACTCTGATAGAACAGCTGTTCAGTTTAAAGTGTACTCTTGGACACTCTTGACAATGCCCAATGTTTTCAAGCATTTAATGAATACTCAGAACGACTCTTTGGCATTAAATGGTGTCTCAGAAAGCTCAAGTCAGATGCAAACACTTTCTGAAGCTGTGACAAAACGGATCTCTTGATTGAAGCCTTTATATAGATCAAACAAAGAAGATGAAGCTAAGAAGTTGAATATCAAAAGAACTCTGCACAGAAGCATTTACTCTCTTCATTAACTTCTTCATTCCTTCATTGAATACATATTCAATCATTTGATATAAATACGCAGTCTTTCATACTTCATATTTATTCCACTCTCTGAGTGTGATCTGAAAGACTTGCAAGTTGTATTAACTATACAAACCTTTTATCTCTTACTGTTTTTGAGCCTGAAGAGGCTAGGTGAGAAAAGAATACTTGTTTGAGTGTTGAGCCTGAAGAGGCTAGGTGTGCAAAGAATACTTGTACTGTAATTTACTCAGTTATAGTGGAAACTTGGTGCTGCCAAGAAACTGGATGTAGCCCTGTGGATTTTAGGGTGAACCAGTATAAATCTCTTGAGTGATATTTCTACTCCCTTATCTTTTAATTTGCTTGAGTATCGTTTCAGTCTTAGCTTTTTAACTTGGGGAGTTAATACTGTGGTTATCAAACTCTTTTTAATCTTCTTCGTTTGTGTGTGCTATTCTGTTTTAATATTAGACGTTTCACTCGTCTAATCCTCTCTTAATCAAACCTTATTGCTGTGCCTGCGAAAATCTTTTTAAGTAACCGAAAAAGTTGGTAAACACAATTCAACCCCCCCTTCTTGTGTTCACTTTGGTTATTTCAATGCACGCTCAAGCGTGCCCACACTTTAGTGTGGGGTCTTTCCACGCTAAAGCGTGGAGTCCATTCTGCCACGCGTCGTCACCTCGCTGCCATATGCCCTGCACGTGTCTTGGACCATGCCACGCTCAAACGTCCACATAGCCCACACTTGAGCATTGGCATGCTCAAACGTTGAGCTACTCCACACATAAGCGTGGAGCTTGAATTCGATACCCAAGTTTCATGCGTTTCGGTGCGTTCTGAGCTCGTTTCAACTCTGATTGATCTCAAATTTGAAACACAAGCTCATTAACACCCAAGAAATATGATTAAGCCTTCAAGCATGCTTAATCCTTGTCCCACACTCTAATCGAGAAAATTGGGCGTTACATTATACCCCCTTAAAATAAATTGCGTCCCCAAAATTTAAATTAAGTACCTTATGCAAAAAGATGAAGGTATTGTTGTTGCATGTCTACCTCTCTCCCGAGTTGCACATCTGGTAACTACATCCCAGATGACATTGACCAATAGAATATGTTTTCCGCAAAGTTCCTTTATCCTTTGGTCCTCAATCTGTATAGGTAAAGCTTCATACTCAAGGTATTCTCTTATCTGGATTGATTCTCTTTTATGTGCGATGGATCAAGATGATATTTTCGAAGCTGAGAGACACGAAAAACATCATAGATATTTGAAAGATTGGGTTGTAAAGCTATCTGATAGGCTTCTGGCAGTGTTTTAAGAACCGGATCAGAGATCAAACCGGTGAGACCTTCGAGTCATGGTTCAATTGGTTCAACCGGTTCAACCAGATGGCTAATAAATAAATATATTATATTATATAATAAATATATGTATGTATAAAAATAAATATGGTCCCCAATAAATTATATACTGATTCCCAATATATTTACTTACCAAATTCTCAATAAAAATACATTGCCAGTTACCGCCCTTCTAAAAAATTGTATTTAATTAGTTCCCAGAAAATTTATGCATCCCCTCCCACCCATACACGGTTCCTATCATTTCTAGTTTCTAGTAAAAGTAGGAAAGACCGTTAGTCAAAAAAAAAAAAAGAAGAGTAGGAAAGAGACCGACCAACAGTCCATTTCTATTTTCTAGTAATAAAAGTGGAAAAAGCTCCGAGGATTCACCAAGAGGGGAATAAGCTCTAGCATTCACATGGCCACCTATCACATATTTTCTTGCCTTTCTTTCCCCATGCTCCGATCTCTTTCTCCGCCCCTCCCTTCGCCGCCTTCTATCACGGTTTCTCTTCTATGTCTTTGTCCATGCTCCGCCCTCTTTCCTTGCACCTCCCTCCACCACCCTAACCCATCCCACCACGACTCTTCGCGAGATCAAGAGAGTAAGAACCCAGATCTGAGACGCAGAGGCAAGTAGCGATGGTGAGGCTACCGATGACCGTCGACGGCATACAGAAGTAGCATCACTAGACTGGATCTGCACAATAGGGTTTGATATGAGGTGAGGAATTTCAACCCGACCGGTTTTATAAAACCGCCTTCGGTTAGCCGGTTCGAGCAGTTCCACCCGGTTTTTTCGGTTTTTCGACGATTTAACTGGACTAGCGGTTCCTGAGGCCTGACCGGACCGCAAGAGTAGTCGGTTCCCGGTTGAACCAGCCGGTCCGGTCCGGTTTTTAAAACACTGGCTTCTGGGACAATTCAACGAAGAATATGAAATGGTCCAATGAAACGAGGTGTAAGCTTTCTGGATTTAATTGTCCTACCAATTCCAGTTCTTGGAGTGACTCTCATAAACACATGGTTGCCTTCTTGGAACTCCAAGGGCCTTCTTCTCTTGTCGTTGTAGCTCTTCTGTCTATCGATTCCTTCCTCGGATCCCAAAAAATAAAATTGCAGTGGGCCTCGGATCGCAAAAATAAAATTGTAGTAAGTATGGAATGGACGGAATCTCCTCTTCCAACATGGACGGAATCTCCTCGTCCAACAAAGTAAATATGCAATGGACGGAACCTCCTCGTCCAATAGAAAAGTAAATATGCAAAGGACGGGACCTCCTCGGTCAACAAAAGTATAAATTCACAATGGACGAAACTTCCTCATCCAAAAAAAGAATAAATAGTTAATGGACGGAACCACCTTTCCAACAAAAATTGTATGAAGTGGGTCTTGCTCCGAAAAAATTTGAACTAGGCCATGAGCCTGAAAACAGAGCCTTGAGATAGAAATTTTTTAATGAATTGAGCCATGACCCGAGAATTTTATGTGATGGCCCTTGAGCCAAAATTTGAGTGAGCCATGAGCCTGAAAATTATGGAATAGGCCTTGAGCAGGTTTTTTTTTTTTTAATGAATTGGGCCATGACCCAAGAATTTTATACAGAGTGAGCGAGCCAAAAAATCTTAACAAAAAAGCCTTTAACCAAAAATGATGGATTAGGCCATGAACCGATATTTTTTTGTAGGGGCCTTGAGCCAAAAAGATGAATTGAGCCAAAAAAGCCTTTGCTGGACATGCACGCTCAAGCGTGCCCACACTTTAGTGTGGGGTCTTTCCACGCTAAAGCGTGGAGTCCATTCTGCCACGCGTCGTCACATCGCTGCCATATGCCCTGCACGTGTCTTGGACCATGCCACGCTCAAACGTCCACATAGCCCACACTTGAGCATTGGCATGCTCAAACGTTGAGCTACTCCACACATAAGCGTGGAGCTTGATTTCGATACCCAAGTTTCATGCGTTTCGGTGCGTTCTGAGCTCGTTTCAACTCTGATTGATCTCAAATTTGAAACACAAGCTCATTAACACCCAAGAAATATGATTAAGCCTTCAAGCATGCTTAATCCTTGTCCCACACTCTAATCGAGAAAATTGGGCGTTACATTATACCCCCTTAAAATAAATTGCGTCCCCAAAATTTAAATTAAGTACCTTATGCAAAAAGATGAAGGTATTGTTGTTGCATGTCTACCTCTCTCCGAGTTGCACATCTGGTAACTACATCCCAGATGACATTGACCAATAGAATATGTTTTCCGCAAAGTTCCTTTATCCTTTGGTCCTCAATCCGTATAGGTAAAGCTTCATACTCAAGGTATTCTCTTATCTGGATTGATTCTCTTTTATGTGCGATGGATCAAGATGATATTTTCGAAGCTGAGAGACACGAAAAACATCATAGATATTTGAAAGATTGGGTTGTAAAGCTATCTGATAGGCTTCTGGCAGTGTTTTAAGAACCGGATCAGAGATCAAACCGGTGAGACCTTCGAGTCATGGTTCAATTGGTTCAACCAGTTCAACCAGATGGCTAATAAATAAATAAATTATATTATATAATAAATATATGTATGTATAAAAATAAATATGGTTCCCAATAAATTATATACTGGTTCCCAATATATTTACTTACCAAATTCTCAATAAAAATACATTGCCAGTTACCGGCCCTTCTAAAAAATTGTATTTAATTAGTTCCCAGAAAATTTATGCATCCCCTCCCACCCATACACGGTTCCTATCATTTCTAGTTTCTAGTAAAAGTAGGAAAGACCGTTAGTCAAAAAAAAAAAAAACAAGAGTAGGAAAGACCGACCAACAGTCCATTTCTATTTCTAGTAATAAAAGTGGAAAAAGCTCCGAGGATTCACCAAGAGGGGAATAAGCTCCAGCATTCACATGGCCACCTATCACATATTTTCTTGCCTTTCTTTCCCCATGCTCCGATCTCTTTCTCCGCCCCTCCCTTCGCCGCCTTCTATCACGGTTTCTCTTCTATGTCTTTGTCCATGCTCCGCCCTCTTTCCTTGCACCTCCCTCCACCACCCTAACCCATCCAACCACGACTCTTCGCGAGATCAAGAGAGTAAGAACCCAGATCTGAGACGCAGAGGCAAGTAGCGATGGTGAGGCTACCGATGACCGTCGACGGCATACAAAAGCAGCATCACTAGACTGGATCTGCACAATAGGGTTTGATATGAGGTGAGGAATTTCAACCCGACCGGTTTTTATAAAACCGCCTTCGGTTAGCCGGTTCGAGCACAGTTCCACCCGGTTTTTTCGGTTTTTCGACGATTTAACTGGACTTAGCGGTTCCTGAGGCCTGACCGGACCGCAAGAGTAGTCGGTTCCCGGTTGAACCAGCCGGTCCGGTCCGGTTTTTAAAACACTGGCTTCTGGGACAATTCAACGAAGAATATGAAATGGTCCAATGAAACGAGGTGTAAGCTTTCTGGATTTAATTGTCCTACCAATTCCAGTTCTTGGAGTGACTCTCATAAACACATGGTTGCCTTCTTGGAACTCCAAGGGCCTTCTTCTCTTGTCGTTGTAGCTCTTCTGTCTATCGATTCCTTCCTCGGATCCCAAAAATAAAATTGCAGTGGGCCTCGGATCGCAAAAATAAAATTGTAGTAAGTATGGAATGGACGGAATCTCCTCTTCCAACATGGACGGAATCTCCTCGTCCAACAAAGTAAATATGCAATGGACGGAACCTCCTCGTCCAATAGAAAAGTAAATATGCAAAGGACGGGACCTCCTCGGTCAACAAAGTATAAATTCACAATGGACGAAACTTCCTCATCCAAAAAAGAATAAATAGTTTAATGGACGGAACCACCTTTCCAACAAAAATTGTATGAAGTGGGTCTTGCTCCGAAAAAAATTTGAACTAGGCCATGAGCCTGAAAACAGAGCCTTGAGATAGAAATTTTTTAATGAATTGAGCCATGACCCGAGAATTTTATGTGATGGCCCTTGAGCCAAAATTTGAGTGAGCCATGAGCCTGAAAATTATGGAATAGGCCTTGAGCAGGTTTTTTTTTTTTAATGAATTGGGCCATGACCCAAGAATTTTATACAGAGTGAGCGAGCCAAAAAATCTTAACAAAAAAGCCTTTAACCAAAAATGATGGATTAGGCCATGAACCGATATTTTTTTGTAGGGGCCTTGAGCCAAAAAGATGAATTGAGCCAAAAAGCCTTTGCTGGACATGCACGCTCAAGCGTGCCCACACTTTAGTGTGGGGTCTTTCCACGCTAAAGCGTGGAGTCCATTCTGCCACGCGTCGTCACCTCGCTGCCATATGCCCTGCACGTGTCTTGGACCATGCCACGCTCAAACGTCCACATAGCCCACACTTGAGCATTGGCATGCTCAAACGTTGAGCTACTCCACACATAAGCGTGGAGCTTGATTTCGATACCCAAGATTCATGCGTTTCGGTGCGTTCTGAGCTCGTTTCAACTCTGATTGATCTCAAATTTGAAACACAAGCTCATTAACACCCAAGAAATATGATTAAGCCTTCAAGCATGCTTAATCCTTGTCCCACACTCTAATCGAGAAAATTGGGCGTTACATTATACCCCCTTAAAATAAATTGCGTCCCCAAAATTTAAATTAAGTACCTTATGCAAAAAGATGAAGGTATTGTTGTTGCATGTCTACCTCTCTCCCGAGTTGCACATCTGGTAACTACATCCCAGATGACATTGACCAATAGAATATGTTTTCCGCAAAGTTCCTTTATCCTTTGGTCCTCAATCCGTATAGGTAAAGCTTCATACTCAAGGTATTCTCTTATCTGGATTGATTCTCTTTTATGTGCGATGGATCAAGATGATATTTTCGAAGCTGAGAGACACGAAAAACATCATAGATATTTGAAAGATTGGGTTGTAAAGCTATCTGATAGGCTTCTGGCAGTGTTTTAAGAACCGGATCAGAGATCAAACCGGTGAGACCTTCGAGTCATGGTTCAATTGGTTCAACCAGTTCAACCAGATGGCTAATAAATAAATAAATTATATTATATAATAAATATATGTATGTATAAAAATAAATATGGTTCCCAATAAAATTATATACTGGTTCCCAATATATTTACTTACCAAATTCTCAATAAAAATACATTGCCAGTTACCGCCCTTCTAAAAAAATTGTATTTAATTAGTTCCCAGAAATTTATGCATCCCCTCCCACCCATACACGGTTCCTATCATTTCTAGTTTCTAGTAAAAGTAGGAAAGACCGTTAGTCAAAAAAAAAAAACAAGAGTAGGAAAGACCGACCAACAGTCCATTTCTATTTTCTAGTAATAAAAGTGGAAAAAGCTCCGAGGATTCACCAAGAGGGGAATAAGCTCCAGCATTCACATGGCCACCTATCACATATTTTCTTGCCTTTCTTTCCCCATGCTCCGATCTCTTTTCTCCGCCCCTCCCTTCGCCGCCTTCTATCACGGTTTCTCTTCTATGTCTTTGTCCATGCTCCGCCCTCTTTCCTTGCACCTCCCTCCACCACCCTAACCCATCCAACCACGACTCTTCGCGAGATCAAGAGAGTAAGAACCCAGATCTGAGACGCAGAGGCAAGTAGCGATGGTGAGGCTACCGATGACCGTCGACGGCATACAAAAGTAGCATCACTAGACTGGATCTGCACAATAGGGTTTGATATGAGGTGAGGAATTTCAACCCGACCGGTTTTATAAAACCGCCTTCGGTTAGCCGGTTCGAGCAGTTCCACCCGGTTTTTTCGGTTTTTCGACGATTTAACTGGACTAGCGGTTCCTGAGGCCTGACCGGACCGCAAGAGTAGTCGGTTCCCGGTTGAACCAGCCGGTCCGGTCCGGTTTTTAAAACACTGGCTTCTAGGACAATTCAACGAAGAATATGAAATGGTCCAATGAAACGAGGTGTAAGCTTTCTGGATTTAATTGTCCTACCAATTCCAGTTCTTGGAGTGACTCTCATAAACACATGGTTGCCTTCTTGGAACTCCAAGGGCCTTCTTCTCTTGTCGTTGTAGCTCTTCTGTCTATCGATTCCTTCCTCGGATCCCAAAAATAAAATTGCAGTGGGCCTCGGATCGCAAAAATAAAATTGTAGTAAGTATGGAATGGACGGAATCTCCTCTTCCAACATGGACGGAATCTCCTCGTCCAACAAAGTAAATATGCAATGGACGGAACCTCCTCGTCCAATAGAAAAGTAAATATGCAAAGGACGGGACCTCCTCGGTCAACAAAAGTATAAATTCACAATGGACGAAACTTCCTCATCCAAAAAAAGAATAAATAGTTAATGGACGGAACCACCTTTCCAACAAAATTGTATGAAGTGGGTCTTGCTCCGAAAAAATTTGAACTAGGCCATGAGCCTGAAAACAGAGCCTTGAGATAGAAATTTTTTAATGAATTGAGCCATGACCCGAGAATTTTATGTGATGGCCCTTGAGCCAAAATTTGAGTGAGCCATGAGCCTGAAAATTATGGAATAGGCCTTGAGCAGGTTTTTTTTTTTTTAATGAATTGGGCCATGACCCAAGAATTTTATACAGAGTGAGCGAGCCAAAAAATCTTAACAAAAAAGCCTTTAACCAAAAATGATGGATTAGGCCATGAACCGATATTTTTTTGTAGGGGCCTTGAGCCAAAAAGATGAATTGAGCCAAAAAAGCCTTTGCTGGACATGCACGCTCAAGCGTGCCCACACTTTAGTGTGGGGTCTTTCCACGCTAAAGCGTGGAGTCCATTCTGCCACGCGTCGTCACCTCGCTGCCATATGCCCTGCACGTCTCTTGGACCATGCCACGCTCAAACGTCCACATAGCCCACACTTGAGCATTGGCATGCTCAAACGTTGAGCTACTCCACACATAAGCGTGGAGCTTGATTTCGATACCCAAGTTTCATGCGTTTCGGTGCGTTCTGAGCTCGTTTCAACTCTGATTGATCTCAAATTTGAAACACAAGCTCATTAACACCCAAGAAATATGATTAAGCCTTCAAGCATGCTTAATCCTTGTCCCACACTCTAATCGAGAAAATTGGGCGTTACATTATACCCCCTTAAAATAAATTGCGTCCCCAAAATTTAAATTAAGTACCTTATGCAAAAAGATGAAGGTATTGTTGTTGCATGTCTACCTCTCTCCCGAGTTGCACATCTGGTAACTACATCCCAGATGACATTGACCAATAGAATATGTTTTCCGCAAAGTTCCTTTATCCTTTGGTCCTCAATCCGTATAGGTAAAGCTTCATACTCAAGGTATTCTCTTATCTGGGATTGATTCTCTTTTATGTGCGATGGATCAAGATGATATTTTCGAAGCTGAGAGACACGAAAAACATCATAGATATTTGAAAGATTGGGTTGTAAAGCTATCTGATAGGCTTCTGGCAGTGTTTTAAGAACCGGATCAGAGATCAAACCGGTGAGACCTTCGAGTCATGGTTCAATTGGTTCAACCGGTTCAACCAGATGGCTAATAAATAAATAAATTATATTATATAATAAATATATGTATGTATAAAAATAAATATGGTCCCCAATAAATTATATACTGATTCCCAATATATTTACTTACCAAATTCTCAATAAAAATACATTGCCAGTTACCGCCCTTCTAAAAAATTGTATTTAATTAGTTCCCAGAAAATTTATGCATCCCCTCCCACCCATACACGATTCCTATCATTTCTAGTTTCTAGTAAAAGTAGGAAAGACCGTTAGTCAAAAAAAAAAAAAAACAAGAGTAGGAAAGACCGACCAACAGTCCATTTCTATTTTCTAGTAATAAAAGTGGAAAAAGCTCCGAGGATTCACCAAGAGGGGAATAAGCTCCAGCATTCACATGGCCACCTATCACATATTTTCTTGCCTTTCTTTCCCCATGCTCCGATCTCTTTCTCCGCCCCTCCCTTCGCCGCCTTCTATCACGGTTTCTCTTCTATGTCTTTGTCCATGCTCCGCCCTCTTTCCTTGCACCTCCCTCCACCACCCAAACCCATCCCACCACGACTCTTCGCGAGATCAAGAGAGTAAGAAACCCATATCTGAGACGCAGAGGCAAGTAGCGATGGTGAGGCTACCGATGACCGTCGACGGCATACAGAAGCAGCATCGCTAGACTGGATCTGCACAATAGGGTTTGATATGAGGTGAGGAATTTCAACCCGACCGGTTTTATAAAACCGCCTTCGGTTAGCCGGTTCGAGCAGTTCCACCCGGTTTTTTCGGTTTTTCGACGATTTAACTGGACTAGCGGTTCCTGAGGCCTGACCGGACCGCAAGAGTAGTCGGTTCCCGGTTGAACCAGCCGGTCCGGTCCGGTCTTTAAAACACTGGCTTCTGGGACAATTCAACGAAGAATATGAAATGGTCCAATGAAACGAGGTGTAAGCTTTCTGGATTTAATTGTCCTACCAATTCCAGTTCTTGGAGTGACTCTCATAAACACATGGTTGCCTTCTTGGAACTCCAAGGGCCTTCTTCTCTTGTCGTTGTAGCTCTTCTGTCTATCGATTCCTTCCTCGGATCCCAAAAATAAAATTGCAGTGGGCCTCGGATCGCAAAAATAAAATTGTAGTAAGTATGGAATGGACGGAATCTCCTCTTCCAACATGGACGGAATCTCCTCGTCCAACAAAGTAAATATGCAATGGACGGAACCTCCTCGTCCAATAGAAAAGTAAATATGCAAAGGACGGGACCTCCTCGGTCAACAAAAGTATAAATTCACAATGGACGAAACTTCCTCATCCAAAAAAAGAATAAATAGTTAATGGACGGAAACCACCTTTCCAACAAAAATTGTATGAAGTGGGTCTTGCTCCGAAAAAATTTGAACTAGGCCATGAGCCTGAAAAACAGAGCCTTGAGATAGAAATTTTTTAATGAATTGAGCCATGACCCGAGAATTTTATGTGATGGCCCTTGAGCCAAAATTTGAGTGAGCCATGAGCCAGAAAATTATGGAATAGGCCTTGAGCAGGTTTTTTTTTTTTAATGAATTGGGCCATGACCCAAGAATTTTATACAGAGTGAGCGAGCCAAAAAATCTTAACAAAAAAGCCTTTAACCAAAAATGATGGATTAGGCCATGAACCGATATTTTTTTGTAGGGGCCTTGAGCCAAAAAAGATGAATTGAGCCAAAAAAGCCTTTGCTGGACATGCACGCTCAAGCGTGCCCACACTTTAGTGTGGGGTCTTTCCACGCTAAAGCGTGGAGTCCATTCTGCCACGCGTCGTCACCTCGCTGCCATATGCCCTGCACGTGTCTTGGACCATGCCACGCTCAAACGTCCACATAGCCCACACTTGAGCATTGGCATGCTCAAACGTTGAGCTACTCCACACATAAGCGTGGAGCTTGAATTCGATACCCAAGTTTCATGCGTTTCGGTGCGTTCTGAGCTCGTTTCAACTCTGATTGATCTCAAATTTGAAACACAAGCTCATTAACACCCAAGAAATATGATTAAGCCTTCAAGCATGCTTAATCCTTGTCCCACACTCTAATCGAGAAAATTGGGCGTTACATTATACCCCCTTAAAATAAATTGCGTCCCCAAAATTTAAATTAAGTACCTTATGCAAAAAGATGAAGGTATTGTTGTTGCATGTCTACCTCTCTCCCGAGTTGCACATCTGGTAACTACATCCCAGATGACATTGACCAATAGAATATGTTTTCCGCAAAGTTCCTTTATCCTTTGGTCCTCAATCCGTATAGGTAAAGCTTCATACTCAAGGTATTCTCTTATCTGGATTGATTCTCTTTTATGTGCGATGGATCAAGATGATATTTTCGAAGCTGAGAGACACGAAAAACATCATAGATATTTGAAAGATTGGGTTGTAAAGCTATCTGATAGGCTTCTGGCAGTGTTTTAAGAACCGGATCAGAGATCAAACCGGTGAGACCTTCGAGTCATGGTTCAATTGGTTCAACCGGTTCAACCAGATGGCTAATAAATAAATAAATTATATTATATAATAAATATATGTATGTATAAAAATAAATATGGTCCCCAATAAATTATATACTGATTCCCAATATATTTACTTACCAAATTCTCAATAAAAATACATTGCCAGTTACCGCCCTTCTAAAAAATTGTATTTAATTAGTTCCCAGAAAATTTATGCATCCCCTCCCACCCATACACGATTCCTATCATTTCTAGTTTCTAGTAAAAGTAGGAAAGACCGTTAGTCAAAAAAAAAAAAAAGAGTAGGAAAGACCGACCAACAGTCCATTTCTATTTTCTAGTAATAAAAGTGGAAAAAGCTCCGAGGATTCACCAAGAGGGGAATAAGCTCCAGCATTCACATGGCCACCTATCACATATTTTCTTGCCTTTCTTTCCCCATGCTCCGATCTCTTTCTCCGCCCCTCCCTTCGCCGCCTTCTATCACGGTTTCTCTTCTATGTCTTTGTCCATGCTCCGCCCTCTTTCCTTGCACCTCCCTCCACCACCCTAACCCATCCCACCACGACTCTTCGCGAGATCAAGAGAGTAAGAACCCAGATCTGAGACGCAGAGGCAAGTAGCGATGGTGAGGCTACCGATGACCGTCGACGGCATACAGAAGCAGCATCACTAGACTGGATCTGCCACAATAGGGTTTGATATGAGGTGAGGAATTTCAACCCGACCGGTTTTATAAAACCGCCTTCGGTTAGCCGGTTCGAGCAGTTCCACCCGGTTTTTTCGGTTTTTCGACGATTTAACTGGACTAGCGGTTCCTGAGGCCTGACCGGACCGCAAGAGTAGTCGGTTCCCGGTTGAACCAGCCGGTCCGGTCCGGTTTTTAAAACACTGGCTTCTGGGACAATTCAACGAAGAATATGAAATGGTCCAATGAAACGAGGTGTAAGCTTTCTGGATTTAATTGTCCTACCAATTCCAGTTCTTGGAGTGACTCTCATAAACACATGGTTGCCTTCTTGGAACTCCAAGGGCCTTCTTCTCTTGTCGTTGTAGCTCTTCTGTCTATCGATTCCTTCCTCGGATCCCAAAAATAAAATTGCAGTGGGCCTCGGATCGCAAAAATAAAATTGTAGTAAGTATGGAATGGACGGAATCTCCTCTTCCAACATGGACGGAATCTCCTCGTCCAACAAAGTAAATATGCAATGGACGGAACCTCCTCGTCCAATAGAAAAGTAAATATGCAAAGGACGGGACCTCCTCGGTCAACAAAAGTATAAATTCACAATGGACGAAACTTCCTCATCCAAAAAAAAGAATAAATAGTTAATGGACGGAACCACCTTTCCAACAAAAATTGTATGAAGTGGGTCTTGCTCCGAAAAAATTTGAACTAGGCCATGAGCCTGAAAACAGAGCCTTGAGATAGATATTTTTTAATGAATTGAGCCATGACCCGAGAATTTTATGTGATGGCCCTTGAGCCAAAATTTGAGTGAGCCATGAGCCAGAAAATTATGGAATAGGCCTTGAGCAGGTTTTTTTTTTTTAATGAATTGGGCCATGACCCAAGAATTTTATACAGAGTGAGCGCGCCAAAAAATCTTAACAAAAAAGCCTTTAACCAAAAATGATGGATTAGGCCATGAACCGATATTTTTTTGTAGGGGCCTTGAGCCAAAAAGATGAATTGCGCCATGAGCCAATTTTTTTCTTATGAAATGAGCCACATATTTTTAATTTTATTTTATTTTAAATTGAGCCATGCCCATGAGCAAGAAAATTTATGAAAATGGGCCATGAGCCGAAAAGCTTTGAATAGGGTCATGAGTCGAAATCCTTCTTTGAGTGAGCTCTAAGCCAAAAACTTCTACAGTAAGCCTTTGAGCTGATTTTTTTTATTTTTTATTTTTATGAATTAGGCCTTGAGCCATAAAACATTTTGAAGTAGGTTTTGAGCCAAAAAAGACTTTTGCAATTGGCCCTTGAGCAAAAAAACTTTTGTAGTTGGTCTTTGAGCCAAAATCTTTTGTAGTGGCCCTTTGAGCCAAACATGAAGGTTGGACCATGAGCTAAAATACCTTATGAAATAAGTCTTGACCCAAAAACTTTTTGAAGTAGGTCTTGAGCCAAAAACTTTTGTAGTAGGCCTTTGAACAAAAAAGAAATGAGCCTTGAGTCACGGAATTTCAACTCTTCTTTCTTTTTTTCTTTTTTTCTTTTTTTTCACAGTTTTTGTTTCTTTTTCAAAACATTTGCATTGGCGGGCCAACTCCATACCAACTCATAAAAGAGAAAATTTAAGCATGAAGAGCAACCTTGCAGATAAATTGAAAATTGTGCCTCTTAACAAGCATCAACCAATCAAACCTATATTTGGATACCTCACAACTTCCTCTCTTTATTTTCTTCTTCTTTTTTTTCTCGTTCAGAGTCAGACCCTCTTCTTGTTGCCAATGTAGCATCTTAAGCACAAATTGTCTTCATCTTCCATTCATTTTCAAGCATCAAATTGAAAATCAAGCTGCCTCATAATCTCGATTGCTAATTGTGAACATCATCTACCACTTCCACTCGAAAATTTTTAACTTTTTTTGACTATAATGATTCCTCGAGAGATTGCCATTAGATTGTTGAACTATACCGTTGGACCTATATTCAATTATCTTGAAGCATTACATAATGAACATCCATGGAATTGCAAGTATTTCAAGAAGAAGATTGATTAGAGAAATTCTGCAAGGATTTTGAAGGCTTAACTTCAAGGAATAAGAAAATCAAATGGGTGTTGTTCCGCGAGGATTCCTTTGATGACTTACCGATTGATATGACCCTTTGAGAGTCAAAACAAAATTGCCCTAGTGTAAGACCAACTCAAACATAAAAAAGTTGCCCTAAGTTAGGGTTGATTGAGCAACAGGGGAAGAAATTGCCCCAGTGTAGGGCTGATTTGATCAACGTGGAAATTTGTCCCAGTGTATGGCCAACTCATAAAAATTGCCCCAATTTGGGATTAAATTGAGGAACAAGGGGAACTTGCCCTAGTGTAGGGCTGAACCTGATTAATATGGAAATTTGCTCCATTGTAGGGCCACATTTAACCAAGAGTTCTGCCCTAAATATAAGTTGGGCAGAGAATTGTCCATACGTAAAACCATCTTATTTATTTTTTTTTATTCGCCCTACCTTATGCTTATACTGCCCTTACGGGTTTTCAACGGGCCTTTTCTTTTCCTCTTCTTTTTTTCCCTTCCATTTTTTATATATGGAGGCAAATACTTAAAAAAAAATGTGTAAATGCCTTGTCTCAAGATTAACATTTTATGAAAATAAGAGCAACTCTTCATTTATCCAAATGGACTTTTAAAACTTGTAACGTGGTCATGGTTTAAAGGTTAAGAAACGAAAGGTATAAAAAGCTCAAACAAGTATTTAAGGGTGAATCAGACTAAGGGTATTTGACTCTTCTTATTTCACCAATAACATTGTTTGCCTTATCTTGCACTCAAAGATTTTCTTATTTTTTTATTCATTTTTTTTTCAATCTAACTACGTGCTTTGCCAACATACCTCCTTTCTTTTCCTTTTTTTTTTTTTTTTTTTGCCTTTAGCCTCATTGTCATCACCTTTCCCTTTTTTTCTTCCTCTTTTTTTTTAGTGTGTGAGTGAGGACAAAGCATATTGAAAAGATTCGTGTTGGTTTGTGGGACAATTGTCAATCTAAATAGCAGTAAGAGAAGTTACAACCTTAAAGTTGTTGGTACCGCTTCAAACACTCCCCCCCTAAAAAAAACTTTGCCTCGGGATAATTATAAAACAGAAAATGTGTTTGGTAATTTCTTGAATTGATTAAGAAGATAAGAGATGAATTAAGAACAAATTTAATACAATTCAGATCAAGTGCTAAACTTATCAAAACAAATTATATAAAATTCAGTCCAAACATTAAAGAACAACAACAAAGTTTTATACATATAACGAAAATTAAGGAGATTGAGTTGAGAGATAACCACACAACCAGATTTATCCTGGTTCAGCCACTACCACTTGTGACTTACATCCAGTCCCCACTCCACATGTGAGTTTTCTCCACTATATCAACAAGCTTTACCCGGGCACCTGTAAGCCTTCACATCACAAAGCACGTTTTCACCTATGGGATACCACACCCTTATGAAAAAGCATCAACAATCGTTCTTTCCCCACTCTCTTACAATAAAAAATCCAAACAAAGAATTGATCTAAAACTCTTAAAAAGTCAGATTACACAAGTTGAAGAACTACGAGAAGGACACTCTATTTTTCAAGATAGCTCAATGAAGAATATGAAATTTCGAATTGATCTTTTCAGAATGATTTCAGATATATATATATATATATATATATATATATATATATATATATAGAGAGAGAGAGAGAGAGAGAGAGAGAGAGAGAGAATGAAGAACTATGAAAGAACACTCTCAAAAAAGTGTTCTAACAATCCCTATTATATAGAAAACAAAACATGAACATTGGGATTGATTCAAAATAGATCTGGACTGATAACAAAATCAGTTATTCAATTCTAGGTTTCTTGAACATGAGTTAATTGTGCTCTACACCAAATCTCAAACAACTCGTCATTGGGGATTGAGAGCCTCAGAAAAGGTAGACTTGAGCTTGGACGATGATGCTTTTTCCTTTGAGACTCAAGCCTTATTGTCTGGACAACTTTGAGAGGGTGCACTACAACAGATTCATGTTTTTATAGTGCGTATTTTTGCCATTTCATAGCTCTTTCAGGCGCTATCTATGTCGTTGTTTTTGCAAGTCAATGACTACAATAGCGCTTCTGATACGCTGTCGTATATTTAACTACAATAACATTTGTCATACGAAACACTTTAATAGTAGTCACGAAAATGCGCAGCTTGGAAGCTGTGCTGACGTGGACTCAGAATA
The DNA here is from genome assembly GCA_035048595.1 of Echinosophora koreensis. Lineage (NCBI taxonomy): Eukaryota > Viridiplantae > Streptophyta > Magnoliopsida > Fabales > Fabaceae > Echinosophora > Echinosophora koreensis. The sequence goes on along the minus strand of JAPCYP010000016.1, from coordinate 3,118,690 downwards.
AATATAATAGGACCTTAAATATGCACTATCTTAGTTACCAATAAATAACAATGTTTCTTATAAGAAGTGGTATCATATGCTTAGATACAATAGCGTATTATTAAAGAAGTGTTGTCTATTGTGCACCATTTTTTGAAAATGTCGATGCTTTCTGCACATCTCCTTGCAGTCAGCAATAAAAAACAGCATTCAGCAATCCAAAAACAGCATTCACCAATAAAAAAAAATGGCATTCAACAATCAACACCAATAATATCCATAATGCAATCAACAGAATCGATCATAATCAATCTTTGGTCCCTCAAAACATATATGATAATGCAAAAATAAAAGACATATAGTCCATGAAATATACAAGATTTTAGAAAGTCCAAGATTTGAATTACCTGCATGTTTTTCAGCACTAACAACTAGCATCTTCCAACTTGCTGGTTGTTGTCATTCACTTACAACAAAAATAAAGCACACAAGTAAAAAGTCAATGGACAATAATAAGTAAATGATATATAGTAAAATGAGGTGTAAACCTATGGTGTTCTGTGGCTATATTTGCTTTTTTAAAGAATGTCAAATCTATACTTAAACTATAATAAAATAACACTTATAATAAAACTATATTTTGCGCTTCTGATTTGTCTATTTTTATTTAATTCTTCGTCTCAATAGTTAATTTTTTCACTAAGTTTTATCTTTTTATCATATTATTATTATTATTATTTTAAGTAGAGAGTTTTTTTCTCTCATATTCATCTTTTCATATTTTATTACTATATCGAGTAGTTTTTTGGTTCTGATCGACCCGACGAACCCAAGAACCTGAACCGAACCAATTCAATTGGTTAGGATTTTTTTGGGGTTCGAATCCGAACCGAACCAAGCTTGATGGTCATGGGTTCAGTTCTCGAATTCAAGGATTCTGGATCCGAAGCGAACTAATTAATATTTTTTTTATATTTAATATTTATTATATTTTAATTTTAAAATATATTTTAATGTTTTTAATAGTTTAATATTGTTATATTTAATATATTTTATTTTTATCTATAAAATTTAGTATTTTATGTTTTAATATTTTAATATTTAATATTTATCGGGTCCAAAATGAACCAACCTACTCTTGATTGGTTTGGTTTGGTTCAGATTTTCTGACAAAAAAATTGCAAATTCGAACCAAACTGAACCAATAAATCCAAACCAAACCGACCCATGAACACCCATAGATGAGATGTTTGTTTTCTTTCTTTACTACTGCAAATTTCTAGATTATCTAAAATAAAAATAAAAATTATCACATTACTTTTTTACATTTAAATTTTAATTGTACAAAAAAAAAAATTGAAATCTTAATCAACTTTCATCTATCCACAGTTGTTAACCATAAAAAAAGACAAACAATAAATAAGAAATAACGATAAATATATATAATGTCAAATACAATATTTAAAACTTAACATTCATAAATGACTCAAATGATTTGTATAATATCAGTGATTGGTGAAGTAGTTTGATATTAATGATTATTTTATCATGGATCTGGATCATCTCCATCTAAATGTCAATCATTAGATTAATTTAACAATTGACATTAGAGAATTTTTTTCTTTATTAATGATAATAGTAATCTTTTATCCGTTGGATCAGTGGTGGAGCTTCCTTAGGCAGGTGGGAGCCATGGCTCCCCGCCTCCCTTACTTTTTATACTAACCAACATGTCAAATGTTGTATGGAGAAAGATAGGTATCCGATAAATAAGTTTTATTTTTTTATTTTTTTATTTGACTTTACATTAAATGAGTGAATCAGTTGAAAAATAAAACGCAAACAATGGCTCCCTCAATCTTTTTCTCAATGTTGTTTCCATGTCTTATCTCACAATACGGTTAGTTGTGCGTACAGAACCCACAGTTTTTTTTTTTTGGAAGCAAACTTATTGCTTTTCATTCATTATTGTGTTTGTAATACAAGATGGAGCATTAAAATGAATACAAGAACTAGTAAATAACACAAATGCCCTAGCTAACTGATGAGTGATGAATAATCATATTAGCTCGTCTCCTAATAAACTTTAAAGTTTTGATTGATGGCCAACAAATTTTTGCAATGATCCACAACTGAACCAATGTCAGTGAAATTATCCCTCCTTACAATCTGACTCAAACTGCACATCCTGGATGCCTAGATCCTGCACCCACCGCAAAGCAGACAATAAAGCAAGCCCCTCACCAATCATATAGTTTGAAGTTTTGGAGACAACCACACTGTTTTGGCTTGAACAAAGGTGCACCTATAATCACGCAAACAGAGGCACAAACCAGTTTTACCAAGACTATCAAGAAAAGCAGCATCTACCGAACAAGAAAATGAACCATGGGCTGGAGGATATCTATGTTGTTAGCTAATGTCTAAATTTATTTGTTTAAAAAAAAATTTAAATATAAACAAAGCATTCTGAGACAAAGTAAATTCATATTACCCTTTCAAAAACATAATTAAATCTTGAAGTAGAAATTAAATAATAAAACTTAAATAAATAATCTCGTAAAAACCAAGATCAATAATTTATAGAACTACATAATTAATAAAGGTTGTAAAATATATTAATAAATATTTTACATGTTAAAAATTAAGCATAGTATACAAATAAAGTTCAAACAAAATATATTAAATCATTATACATAAAAAAAGCAAGAACTATATAAATTAAATTTGGCAAAATATAAAGAACATTAAGACATATCACTCTGAATATCGCGTAAACGTTTCACAGAACTACCTGATGATGCATCCCTTTGAGATTGAAACGTTGATTCAAAAACATTAGAACAAAAATCGCTTACCAATAATCTATATCATTAGAGCCGACAACAATATCTCATTCTAAATCTTACCATGAATAATATTAAAATCAAATATGGAAAATTTGTATTAAACCTGTATTCTCTTTATATCGTCTTTTCTCAAATCAAAGACATCCTCCTCCATCTAGAAATTTTCACCCAAAGAATCAGAACAACCTTTCACTCCCTTTCTTTCACTACAACTCATTATCATTATCTAATATTGGTAACAATTAGATGAAGTTCATTAACAAAATAATATCACAGACATAAGAAACATACCATTATCATATGAAAATTCACCCAACATTATTAATAATGACTAAATATTAAACAATTTCATTACTTCTAAAACCTGTAGAATGTGGCATTTAATGTTGTAGATTTTCATTGCTTCAACTACTTAAAGTAACAAATTATAGAATGTATAAAGCAAGCATAATAAGAGCAACACTAAACATCAGAAACAAAAATTATACACGTAAATTCAATCAAATTCTTAGTCTCTTGTTTTTTACATAAGACTACATTTAATATAATAAGAGTAACATTAAATATTAGAATTCAATATTTATTCATGGTATGAGTTGCATTTAAGGAAATTAGGGTAAGAATTCAAATATTTTTAATGAGTTATCAATTTCTGATTAATTGATTGTGTAAAAAAAAATACAATGACATTGTATATCTATTAAATCTTTAAATTATTTACTACTTCAAACAATAATTTTGTTGCTAAATTTTGTTTTTATTTGTTTATTATTTTTATAATTTTTATAAAAATTGAATTTTTTTACTCAGTTTGGTAATATAAATTATTTCAAATTTCAAATATTAACTTTCTCTATTAAGTTTCATCTTTTACTATTTTATTATTGTGTCAAACATTACAATTTCGTCCTTTAATATTTTATTATTATTTTAGAAAATAAAACTTTTACACTATCAGCCAATCAAAAATAATCATGGTATAAGTTACTTTAAAGGTAATTAAGTTTTTTTTTTTAGGTAATTAAGTTAAGAAAATATTAAGTTAAGTGGGGTGTATTGAATCATGATTTTAAAAGATTTTAAAAGATTCTTTAATGATAAAAAAGTCTGGGGGTATTCAATTAAGATTTTAAAATAATCTAAAAAAGTCTTGTGGTATTCAATCAAGACTTTTAAGATTTTTTAAACAAGAAATCCAAATCCGGAGGTATTCAATCAAGATTTTTTACAAATAATAAAAAGTCTTGTGGTATTCAAAAGTTCATGATTTCAATGGATTATTTTTTAGGATGGATTTTATGAGATTTTTTAGAGAAAAATATAAATAGTAACCCTATCTCAAAATCCCACCTCAACCCCTCAGACTTTTATACACATTCCTGAATCCTATTTCTTCCTGCCTGCCGTTCTCCCCTTTGGGCGCCTTTGCTATTCGGTATGTATACATTTTTGTTCAGCTTATACTGGAATTCATTTTTATTAGTCCTTTGTACAGCTTGTTCAGCATGTTTGATTTTTATTAATTTTTTATTTGCTTAAACAATTGTTTTGGATTACGATGATTTGAATAAAGAAAATTAAACATGTATGACAATGATGGTTTTCATATGGGACTATATTGTGTACAGTACTTTTTTTAAAAGAATATTACGATAAATACTATAAACATAATCAGGACTTTGATAATTTCATTTAGGATAATAATCATGATTATATTTTAACACTAACACACACACACACACACACAGAGAGAGAGAGAGATATATATATATATATATATTATGGTTAACACATCTATATATGACTATTTTTGTTTATAGTATTTCGTATTATAATACTATATAGGATTAAAATCAAACATGTTATATTTATTTATTTATTAAATATTTGTATATATTATATTAGTAATTCAATTGGGGGATTCACAACAAGGAAATAATAAAGGAAAGGGTAAAAAAAAAGACAACTATCAATCTTGGACCATGAAGGATACGAATCAGTTGTTGCACATCTTGGTAGATGCTATAAATAGCAGTTAATGAATATAATAATTTTGAACCTATTGTTCAAACCCAAGAGCAAGAACGAGAAGATGCTGATGCATGAAGGACTAACATAGCTTTAGATATGTGGAGAAATGCTACTTAGGAAGACATGAAACTACACCAAATTGATTGGTTTTTTTTTTAAATTTTCTTTATTAAAAAATTATCATTGTATTTTTTTTTTTTTTTCACAAACTCTTAAAACTTTGAGTGATTGCTAAAAATTAATCCTTTCAAATCTTTAAATTCATGAAATATTTTGAAATCTTATAAATTCCGATGATATAAATTTTATAAAATCTCAACTACAAAATCTTGATCATAAAAGTCTTTAAAAAAAATTTCTGATGGTCTTTTAAAATCAATATGACATTTTTATTCCAAATTAATCTGTTAAAATCATAATCCAATACGGCCCGTGAAGGAGAATCCGCAAAATTTGACTGTTCAACTTCCAAACATCCTTTTGTCAAACTTCCAAGCATCCCCACGGTACTGTATGGTTCAAAATCCTCTTCCTCTTCCATCTCCCTTTCATTCATCACATTAAAAAAAATCAATTATAAAAAAAAAAAAAAAAATCGCATTACCAGGGAAGAATTTTCCGATAATGCGAAGGATGTTGCGACCGTGCTTGTCTTTGCCTTTGATCTTGAAGACTTCCAGTGAATGAGGTATCAAGAAGACAAAGGTTAGCATCTTCTTTTCTCTTGTTTCTTGCACAAGTTTTAATTAAATTTTTTTTTCTCTACAAATTCCCTTTGTGTTCCAATTGAACATGGATGATTTCTTTGCCACTGCAACATCATAGACACACACACACACGTTAATTAAAAAGAGAGAACTTTTGCATTGATTCAAGAAAAGGAAAGAGAAAAGGGAGATCTTCTGGGAGGTTTCGTGGATGCCCAACCCAATTATGTTGGTGTAACACACACCTTTAGTTGTTGCCTTGTACCATCGTTCACCTATTTGTTGGAAAGTGATAGATTTAACATTTTGATATTAGTTTTTTAATGAAAATTTGTTTTTATTGGAATCTTTAACTATTGCAAAAGTTCTCTCTCTTTTTAATTAACATGTGTGTTGTCTGTGATGTTGTAGTGGCAAAGAAATCATCCATGTTCAAACAAAATACCTAATAGCATTCCAATTTTTGTATCAAAAGTAAGAAAGGAAACAGGGGGATGGAGAGATGGTGGGGGAGGCTATGGGTGAAGAGGAAGGAGCAGAAACAGAGAAGAATAAGAATAAGAAGAAATTAATAGAAGGGGTGGTACACAAAGGTAATCAACTTTCATCCTCTATTTGTATTCTCAAGAATGTATGATTCATGTGACGTGATGTGAGGGTGGCATGGACCAGAAATTTAAGATGCAGCTTTTTGAAAGACATTGCCTTCTAAAATTCTATTAGCACCTGTTGTCTTATGCTAAGCATTTTGTCTTAAGTGGTCTTTCATTGTAATGTTCACTTCTTTTGTCATTATGCAGGCTGCTTGTTCTATATGTAGAGGAGGCCTTCTATGCCACTGACAGGGTCATGACTGTTTCATTTCATAAATTTGGTGATTACTTTCCTGGAACAGGTGACATTCGTGATATTGGTTATGGTAAAGGGAAATATTATTCATTAAATGTTCCCCTGGACGATGGCATTGATGATGAGAGCTACCAGTCTTTGTTTAAGCCAATAATGGGAAAATTGATGGAGATTTTCAGGCCTGTTGCTGTGGTACTACAGATGGTAAAGGGAAATATAGCAGAGTGCAGGGTGTGTGGAGGGAGAACCTATCCCATCAGGGGCCGGTGATGAGCCGTAAACTCGGACACCTATCGCGCTCGAATGGGGTGGGTGGGGTGTCGAGGGAGAACCTATCCCATCAGGGGCCGGTGATGAGCCGTAAACTCGGACACCTATCGCGCTCGAATGGGGTGGGTGGGGGTGTCGAGGGAGAACCTATCCCATCAGGGGCCGGTGATGAGCCGTAAACTCGGACACCTATCGCGCTCGAATGGGGTGGGGGAGGGTGTCGAGGGAGAACCTATCCCATCACGGGCCGGTGATGAGCCGTAAACTCGGACACCTATCGCGCTCGAATGGGGTGGGTGGGGGTGTCGAGGGAGAACCTATCCCATCAGGGGCCGGTGATGAGCCGTAAACTCGGACACCTATCGCGCTCGAATGGGGTGGGGGAGGGTGTCGAGGGAGAACCTATCCCATCAGGGGCCGGTGATGAGCCGTAAACTCGGACACCTATCGCGCTCGAATGGGGTGGGGGAGGGTGTCGAGGGAGAACCTATTCCATCAGGGGCCGGTGATGAGCCGTAAACTCGGACACCTATCGCGCTCGAATGGGGTGGGTGGGGGTGTTAGGGAGAACCTATCCCATCAGGGGCCGGTGATGAGCCGTAAACTCGGACACCTATCGTGCTCGAATGGGGGGGGGGGGGGGGGGGTGGTGTTGAGGGAGAACCTATCCCATCAGGGGCCGGTGATGAGCCGTAAACTCGGACACCTATCGTGCTCGAAATGGGGTGGGGGAGGGTGTCGAGGGAGAACCTACCAGTGATGAGCCGTAAACTAGGACACCGATCGCGCTCGAATCGGGTGGGGGTGGTGGGAGATCCTATCAAGGACCGGTGATGTAGGAGATTGCATCAATTTGTTAATAATGGTTGTGTTGTATGCTTCCATGCACCTCTATTGCTAATGGTGAAGATTATTGATTCTAAAATAACTAAATTTCTATTTTAGCACTTTTCTTTCCTTATGTTTCTTATTATTCTATTTTCTAAGCTTATTTTGCTGCGCCTAACCTGTCTTAACCATTTGATATTCATGTATTTCTTTTGGCACAAGGAATCATATGTGAGTATTAAGGTTGGCAAGTGGTAAAAAACATAGCATGATTCTATTTTGCAGCACATGAGAGTTATTTTTAGGATGGTCAGCCACAAATAGATATGGTGTCTAAACATTGAAATTTCTATCCTTGCATGTTTTGATTTTTCTTTTCTGCAGAAAATTTCTACTGTTTGGTTACAAGAAAATTTACTTTTGATCATGAGCAGCTATTTTAATGTTAAAACTTGATAGCTTGCTTGTCATGAACTCTTCGGTGTTTCGATTGTTTGATGCTTGCTAGAGTAGAGACATTTAAATGTTGGTACACCACCTTATTTGAGAATTAATTAGATGATTGAGTTGTACTGGAATGTTGAGCTTGCTAGGAAGTGGGATACAATTCCTTATGCTTGCTATACTTTTGTTAGAATATAACTCACTGCTATTGTAGAAACTAGAAATAGAAAAAGAAAACAGAAATTAAAGATATCTGAACTGTTAATACAGCAGCTGTGTAAGGAAGGGAAACCTCATGAGAATGTTCAATTGTCACCTCTTGATGATAAGGTCTGCACTTTTATCATTTCAATGTCATTTATGCTTCATGTATTTATTTCTTTTACTATACTTAAGGCCTTCATATTTCGCAGAAAAACTATGCATATATACACCACATAAGATGTTCACGGGGCAGGGCGTTATATATTCTCAGGCAAAACTGAAAAAGAGAGATGTACTTGAAGTAGAAAGGCAGAGAAAGAAGGCTTGCAAGTCATATTCAGTTTTATTCTGATCAAGCGTGTTGCCATTGACTCCTCATGAGGCTCATGTTTAAAGTTATTCTGTGCCTCCAGGGGTCATGGAAAGCACGGAATAATTCTTTGTCTAACCTCTCAAGTCTCCAATAGCAGCTAACACATTTATAAACACGTGGTGCTAGAAAGGACAAAGAAAGAGCTAGTTTCTGGTCCAAATCAACATTCAAGCAGTTCAGCAAAGATGATAACTTTTATTTACACTTGTGGTGATCCAAATGGCATTCACCCTGATACTATCTTTTGCAAATCCAATAAGGAAATTGGTGATCAAGGGGCTAGACCTTTTGAAGCAAGGGAGGGTCCCATTAGTCCCAAAAACTGTATCAGCAACATCCTTTTCACTCCCCTTAACGGTTAACAAAATAGGTAACTGCATTAATACCTAATAGCATTCCAATTTTCATATCAGAAGCAAGAAAGAAAACACGGGGATGGAGAGATGGTGACGAGGAAGGAGCAGAAACAGAGAAGAATAAGAATAAGAAGAAATTAATAGAAGGTGGGGGTACACAAAGGTAATGAACTTTCTGTTGGAATTGGTGGCTTCGACTCAAGAGGGGAGGGGTGAATTGAGTCTAAAAATTTCTTCAGATTTCTCAAAAATTATTTTCTTTAACAAAACTAATCACGTAACAAATATATAAATAAATAATTTAAAAGACAAGGGAAGAGAATACTTGCACGCTGATTTTATCCTGGTTCAGCCACCCACCGCCAGTGACCTACGTCCAGTCCCCACTCCACCTGTGGGATTTTCTTCCACTAATAAACAAGCTTATAAACTGGTGCTTGCAACCTTTGTACAAAACAGAGCACTCTAACCACGCCTCTTGGGATACCTCACCCACCACGTGTAAGAGCCTCAAACTCTAGCACTCTCCCTCGCGCCTCTGGGATACCTCACCCGCGTTTCTGAGCCTAAAGTCACACACCAAAGGAATGCACCACCCTTTACAAGAGAAGGATACCTCACCTTCTAACCAGAGGGATACCTCACCCTCAACTTAGGGATACCTCACCCTATCTCAGAATTGACACAAGAAGAAGAAGAAATTTGAAGCACTCTAACTAGTGTGGATATTACAAATTGAAGTCCTATGAGATTGATCAAGAGGTACTAGTAATGGCTCAAAGTATTTTCAGAATATTTATGCAAAAGCTCTTGATTTTTGTGATAGAAAAATTCACGTATTTCTCTTTTTCGTTTTTGTCACAAAGGAAGATAATTATATATACACATATGCGCTGTTCCTTGTGTATAGTCAGACCAAGCATTTGAGAAAAATAAAATGAACGTTGAAGCATTGATTAGAGAAATAAGTGAATGAGCATAATCCAATATTTGTATTTAATGTAAATCTTTTGCAGATGAAAAAAAAGTTTGCCAGGCCAAATAAAAAAAAAACGTGTAAAACATGTAAGGCTGGGCAATATTAACGTTGAAGTCTTAAGCATTAATTGGCAAGATATATTGCATTCAATGCAAATTTATTTGGCATAAAGGGATATGAACGTTGAGTATATATTTGGCAATTGGAGAATCACGTGCAATATAAAGTGATAGCAAATTGGGTTTGACAAAAAAAATCTGGTCAAATTTATTTTCAAAAAGGCAATCATTATTCATGTTAGTTTTGCACCCAAAATGATTTTCATAAAAAAAAAATCAATCAGCCTATTCAAATATAATATTAACGTTAAAGATATGAATGAGGCAATAACATAAATGTCCAAAATCTGATCATTTGAATTTAATTCAAATATGGTTGCAATAATAAATTATTATTTGTATTAAAAAAAATTTATTTTGCTTTTCAACATTAAACACCTTGATCCAAAAAAGTACCTAATTAAATCAATCTCTTACAAAAGCATCTAAGACTTAATAATTTACCCATTTGATCTTGTGGTCTTGATACTTGCATTTTGGTACTCTAAAATAATTTGAATTTTGCTTGTAGTACCTGCATGCTATAAGAAATATTCTTTTGTCTTTTATCAGTGTTTGTCATTCATCAAAATATATAAATACACTACATTCTCCCCCTTTTTGATTATGACAAACCTTACCTTCTTACCTGAGTAATGTAGTGTCAGAGTCATATGTGCAGCTATAAGCGTGGGATAAATCTCCCCCTTTTTAAAACACATTACTCAAAAGTTGCATCAGTAAAGTTCAGAAGGTATAAAATCAAATTATAAGAAAATTCAAATTTATTTAACCTTGCTCCCCCTTAATAATTTAATTTTATGCAATTGTAAACTATCATTTCTTCTCCCCCTTTTGACATGATCAAAAAGGAAATGCATAGAGAAGAGAAATTAAATAAGAATCAAAAGAATAAATTGCATTCATCAAAATATAAGCTCAATAGGATTTAGTAACAATGATTTTTTTATTTTTTATTTTAAAATAAAACTTTGACCACGTGAACTAAGGAAGTGATTTTATTTCAAAAAGCAAAAAGCATTCTCAAAATCAATTGTTGCAATTTGGAGATTTATTGCCAGATAGTGTTAAATGAAAAATTACATGCACCATCACAAATTAACATGCAAGCAGATTTATCAAATAAAAATTCGTTAAAATTTTTTTTTTTTTTTTAACAAACAAATTAATTTGACATGTAAGAGTAATTATAATCACAAGAGTAATACCATAGGAGCAATCCTACTCATTCAATTGATCTTGCTCATTCCTTTCAGTGCCCGTTACTTATTTTTTGACAATTTATGTTTTTCAGCACACCTGCAATCACAAAATTTAAACATGGTTTCTTCGTACCCAAATTTTCTTGGGTCCTTTAGTGTTAGTTTCAACAAGTGTTCCCTTAGGAACCCATACTTTCTTATCAATTGCCTTTCTCATGTTGCAAGTAGATGCACTATGCCCTTTTCTAGCACAATAATAACATTTAATAAAAGGACTAACTGATGTATGAGCATGCATAAAAGTTTTCTTCAAAAATAATTTTTCATGATCCTTAGGTTTATATCCTAAGCCAGCCTTGTCATATACACCCTTTTGATTACCCAAAATAATATTTAAATTATCTCTACCATTGGTAAATTTTGCAAGGGTATTTTCCAAATCATTAATTTGTTTTTCATGCTCATGACATTTCTTGCATGCAAGATTTCTTTCAATATGTCCAATTTTATAATTTTCTTCCTTTTGCTCTAGGCTTTCTTTGGTTAAGGCGATTACTTGATTTTGCAAAAATTTAACCATTTTCTTAGATTTTTCTAATGCCTTAGCCAATCTCATAGAGTCATTATGCAATTCAAGAAAAGCATCATGCAAGGCATCATATGAGCAATCAGATGATGACTTAGAACTTACCTCATCGTCACTTTCATGACCTGCCATAAGACAGAAGTTCGCTTTCTCACTTTCTGAATCATCCGATGATTCCTTGTCATTTTCATCCCAAGCGATGTATGCTCTCCTAGGCTTTCTCTCCTTCTTCTGGCGTTTAGGGCACTCATATTTGATGTGACCTTGTTTTCCGCACTCATAACATGTAGGTGCCGATGATGTGCTCTTTCGTTGGTAGCCTTTCTTCTTCAAGAATTTCTTGAATTTTTTAACCATTAGTTCCATTTCTACCTCTGAATTTTCCTCTTCATCAACATCATCATCTTCGCTTTCTTCCTCGATTCTTGAATAAGATGCTTTTAATGCTAGGCTTTTATTTTTCTTATCTTTTTCTTCATGTTCTGATAGGCGACTTAGTTCTAATTCATGCTCTTGTAATTTTCCAAATAGTGTCGCCAAGTTCATTGTGGTGAGATCTCTAGATTCAGCAATTGCCGTCACCTTCGGTTGCCATTCCCTGCTCAAACAACGTAGAACTTTATTAATTAAATCTTCATTATCAATATTCTTACCTAGACCAGCAAGCTGGTTAACGATGTGGGTGAAGCGCATCTGCATGTCTTGAATGGATTCTCCTTGCTTCATCATGAACAACTCGTATTCTCTTATCAGAGTGTTTGTCCTTGCGCGCTTGACTTCACTCGTTCCTTCATGAGTGACTTGAAGCGTATCCCACATTTCTTTGGCCGTCTTGCAATTTGAGACCCTGAAAAATTCTCCCCTACTCAAAGCAGATGTTAATATGTTTTTAGCACTCAAATTAAATTGGACTTTCTTTTTCTCATCATTTGTTTGTTCACTCCTGGGTTTAATAACAAATTTACCATCTACTTCTTTCATAGGGACAAATGGTCCATTTTCTATACAATCCCAAATATCTAAATCTTGTGCTTGAATAAAAATAATCATACGTTCTTTCCAGTAAGCATATTCTTCACCATTAAAGGCAGGGGGTCTGCCAAGGGAAGCTCCTTCCGGCAGGAAGTCATTCGAAGCCATTTCTCTTGAAGCTGCTAAGCTCTTTATGCAAGAGTCTAGCTCTGATGCCATTTGTTGGAATTGGTGGCTTCGACTCAAGAGGGGAGGGGTGAATTGAGTCTAAAAATTTCTTCAGATTTCTCAAAAATTATTTTCTTTAACAAAACTAATCACGTAACAAATATATAAATAAATAATTTAAAAGACAAGGGAAGAGAATACTTGCACGCTGATTTTATCCTGGTTCAGCCACCCACCGCCAGTGACCTACGTCCAGTCCCCACTCCACCTGTGGGATTTTCTTCCACTAATAAACAAGCTTATAAACTGGTGCTTGCAACCTTTGTACAAAACAGAGCACTCTAACCACGCCTCTTGGGATACCTCACCCACCACGTGTAAGAGCCTCAAACTCTAGCACTCTCCCTCGCGCCTCTGGGATACCTCACCCGCGCTTCTGAGCCTAAAGTCACACACCAAAGGAATGCACCACCCTTTACAAGAGAAGGATACCTCACCTTCTAACCAGAGGGATACCTCACCCTCAACTTAGGGATACCTCACCCTATCTCAGAATTGACACAAGAAGAAGAAAATTTGAAGCACTCTAACTAGTGTGGATATTACAAATTGAAGTCCTATGAGATTGATCAAGAGGTACTAGTAATGGCTCAAAGTATTTTCAGAATATTTATGCAAAAGCTCTTGATTTTTGTGATAGAAAAATTCACGTATTTCTCTTTTTCGTTTTTGTCACAAAGGAAGATAATTATATATACACATATGCGCTGTTCCTTGTGTATAGTCAGACCAAGCATTTGAGAAAAATAAAATGAACGTTGAAGCATTGATTAGAGAAATAAGTGAATGAGCATAATCCAATATTTGTATTTAATGTAAATCTTTTGCAGATGAAAAAAAAGTTTGCCAGGCCAAATAAAAAAAAAACGTGTAAAACATGTAAGGCTGGGCAATATTAACGTTGAAGTCTTAAGCATGAATTGGCAAGATATATTGCATTCAATGCAAATTTATTTGGCATAAAGGGATATGAACGTTGAGTATATATTTGGCAATTGGAGAATCACGTGCAATATAAAGTGATAGCAAATTGGGTTTGACAAAAAAAATCTGGTCAAATTTATTTTCAAAAAGGCAATCATTATTCATGTTAGTTTTGCACCCAAAATGATTTTCATAAAAAAAAAATCAATCAGCCTATTCAAATATAATATTAACGTTAAAGATATGAATGAGGCAATAACATAAATGTCCAAAATCTGATCATTTGAATTTAATTCAAATATGGTTGCAATAATAAATTATTATTTTGTATTAAAAAAAATTTATTTTGCTTTTCAACATTAAACACCTTGATCCAAAAAAGTACCTAATTAAATCAATCTCTTACAAAAGCATCTAAGACTTAATAATTTACCCATTTGATCTTGTGGTCTTGATACTTGCATTTTGGTACTCTAAAATAATTTGAATTTTGCTTGTAGTACCTGCATGCTATAAGAAATATTCTTTTGTCTTTTATCAGTGTTTGTCATTCATCAAAATATATAAATACACTTTCATCCTCTATTTGTCTTCTCAAGAATGTATGGTTCATGTGACATGTGATGTGAGGGTGCCATGGACCAGAAATTTAAGATGTAGCTTTTTGAAAGACATTGCCTTCTAAAATTCTATTAGCTCCTGTTGTCTTATGCTAAGCATTTTGTCTTAAGTGGTCTTTCATAATGTTCACTTTTTTTATCATTATGCAGCGTGTTCTATATGTAGACATCGATATCCACCATGGCGATGGTGTAGAGGAGGCCTTCTATGCCACTGACAGGGTCATGACTGTTTCATTTCATATATTTGGTGATTACTTTTCTGGAACAGGTGACATTCGTGATATTGGTTAGGTAAAGGGAAATATGATTCATTAAATGTTCCCCTGGACGATGGCATTGATGATGAGAGCTACCAGTCTTCGTTTAAGCCAATAATGGGAAAAGTGATGAAGATTTTCAAGCCTGGTGCTGTGGTACTACAGTGTGGTGCTGATTCTTTATCTGGGAACAGATTGGGCTGTTTCAATCTTTCTATAAAAGGTCATGCAGAGTGTTTTAAATATATCAGATCTTTTAATGTTCCACTTCTGTTGCTTGGGGGAGGTGGTTATACAATACGAAATGTGGCACGTTGCTGGTGTTACGAGGTATTGTGTACTCCTACATGTAGTATTCCTATTGTTGACTCATTTGATTTTGATAGTTTTTCATGGGCTATTAGCAGATGAGTTGTGGTTATTATTTGTATGATGTCAAGCATTCAATTTCTAAGATGTCAAGCATTTATTTGTCTTCTGTATTTTCAGACCAAGGAGCCATTGGGGTTGCCAAATAACTGATGTTGGCCTTCGCAGAATATCTTTAGCAAAGTGTGTCAATCTCACATCGATTTCATTGTGGGGTTTGACTGGCATCACAGATGAAGGTGTTGTTCAACTGGTATGTCATAGCCATTGTCATTGTTCTGTTTTTGGAACTTACATATTTGGGGTTTTGGAGATTTTGCTTGGTTTGATCCTCCTGTTTTTTGTTTTGAAAATTATGATTTTCTGCACAATCATCAATGAGATGATATTTAGTTTAAAGGAAAAGAAAATACAAAAGATAATGCTGGTGTCATTGTGAATCCCAAGCGTGAATTGAAAGGTAATATATTTTCTTAGATTATATCTTCTATATAGGAATGACAGTAAGGCTTGAAGCTATGTGGGTATTGTGTTCATGCGTGTGTTAATCAATTGCAATTGGAGTATACTAGGTTAATATTATTTTGTTACAATACTCATAAGTATTTTTTTCCTCGAGATGCTTCTCTGCTAAACTTACTCTTGGTATGCTTCCTGAAGAAAATGGATTCTCTCCTGGCAATTTGTCTTCATCCTATCTTCATCCGCAGTCTTAGCCGTACAATGGGCATCCAAGGGTCAATTTATATTTTAACTTTTTTATGTTTCAATGCTAAAATAAATTGTGATCCTTGGATTCATAATATAGTGCTGTGATTGCGGATGGAGAGAGGATGAAGAAATTTATATTGTTCATGTTTGTTATAGCTCTATATATGTTCTTTTGAAGGGTCTTTCATTTTCTGAGATTGGTTTGCTTTATCTGTAGCTTGATTATAGGTTGTTATAGGGAGAGACATGCTTGCTTTTTTTTTAAAAAAGGAAGTGTCTATATTAGTTGCTTTGTGATTGTCTCTCTTTATATAGATTGCGTTATTTTCATATTTCATTTAAACTATCATATAGTTCTTTTAGTTTGAGTATTCACTTCATTGTTATTTGGAGTTAAAGGGAAGGAGAAGAGGGGATCGTAATTGCTATAGTCATTTATGATGAAAGTAACTGTGCCATTAAGACTAAGACAGAATCAAGGCATAGATGCATAGTCAATGAACAACTTTTGATTTTTGAAGAGGACTTTGTATACCTGCAAATGCAATGGCCAATTCCATAATCAAAACATTTAGAAGTCTTTGTCAATCATGCATTTGCAGGGCTACAATCTATTGTTTGGATATTTGCATTAAATATAGTACTATACTAGTCATGTGAAGCTTTTTAAGTATTAGTGATCATTGTTGACATCTTTGCCCATTACATTTCGCTTGTTCGATGCCTGTTGCATGAAGGTTTTTGATTGTTCTCCCATTGTGATATGCTTCAAAACTGGTTTTTGAAAGAAAAAAAGGAAAAAGAAAAGATTTTAGGAAATATTGTTGTATTTCTTGGTCCTCCTCCCTTGTTGCTGAGTGAAATAGATGCATTAAAGATTGTACTTGGAGGAGGAAATAATTTCAAATATGTAGACAGTCGACCATGCTTATCTCGGTAAACTATTGGCATTTCCTTTAGGTAGTTTTATTTGAATATGTTACAACAGGTTACTGGCGCTGCATAATCTGTTCATACCGCATAAAAATAAATATTGACAAGTACTTTGCGATTTTTTTATACTAACTCGTGCTTGTTTGTTTTAACTTTTTAGCTAAGTTACAATGCTTCTCTGGGAATATCTAGCGATAGAATACATGCATCCTCTTTGATGTGCCCATTTTGGCCGTGATTGCAGAATGCAGGCATGATTCAGGCTACACGTGAGGAATGCTTAAGGTATGGTATGAATGGATATGTTTCAAAACTATTTGAAGTTGAACAACTCTATAGAAATGTTTCTCGATTTTCATCTCATGATATTGAAGAGCTTCTTACTTTGTCCCCAGAAAAGGTGCTACTAAAATGGATGAATTTTCATCTCCAGATAGGAGGTTTCCAGAAAACTGTCAAACAATTTTGTTCCGATGTCAAGGTATGTGGACACTTTTTTAATAACATTTTATGCTTAGGCAATAATGTCTTGTATTGGTTTGACATATATACGACTTGTTTGTAATTAGATCTATACTATGTAGTCCATAGTGCCGTAGCGGCCTTTATAGCGTCATAGCGTGGTGTAGCGGCTCCTCCTAGGCGCTACGTGAGACACCCCGATGTCCCATTAAAGAAGAACCTAATTAACTAAGCCTTAATTTTTTTTTTTTATAAGCAAAGGTATATTGATAGGAGTACTAGGGGTACTCGAACCCGTATACAAGATAAAAATCAATGTGCCTGCGATACAAGATAGAAGGTAAAAATTCAACCCACACCAACAAAGATAAGGACTAATCCCCTGTGCACTAACCAAGAACGAAAAAAACCACACCCAAAAGAAGATCCAAAGGAATACAAAGGATCATCAAACCAATTAGTCTAAGAACCACTCATACAAAAGTATCCCAACCGATTGAAAAGATAGCCCAGAATGCAGGGGACAGCCCAGAATGCAGAGGACAACTTCAACACATTATGACTTAAAAACACCTTATGAAGAAGATAAGAAGCATCCAGCAAAGCCAAAAAACCTTGCAGCAAAATTGTAATAAAACAACAGATATTTTGCAAAAACAGTTTTGCGTTAGAGAAACTTGATCTAAAAAATAAAACCTCTCCTCTGTTTCACTCCCACTTTTGAGATCGCTCAATTTTGGTTGTGTAACCATCACTCATGCCTTGTGAAGCATATGCTCGCCCCACATTTCACTCCCTTTCCATTTTATATCACTCAAAGTTTGTCTCATAAAAGCACTCAACAAAACTGTTAGGCACTCCCTCACTATCTTCATCCATACAAAGCACTACCATATGAGCTGGACCAAGACCTGCAAACTGCAATGAAAAAACTGTGATAAAACTAGAACAGGAGGACAAAGATAAGAACAATCTACCCTTAGAGATAAGTTCCATCAGAAAGACCACCCCACAATATCATTTTCCTATGGTTCCTCCCCTTAGAGCTTCACTGTATCAATGCGTTTGTCACAGATGCAACAATACAGCATCTTGTCTGACCAAACAATTAGCTTCTTTTCACTCTAGATTACTTTAAAGCACCTATCAACCCCTGTCACACATAGCTTCTTCTACTTTCTTTCTGACACCTTGCTTTGCTACATACTTGAGAAACAAAACCCCCAAACTTTGCTTCTATCAACACTGTGTTTTTATGCATTCCATTGGATTTATACACCAAGCTGAAAAATCATTATGTTTACCTTTCTCAGCATAAAACCAAGCCCAAGATCTACATTTAATCAAATCCAAGATCCTCATGAAGTCATGTTTCTCATTTTTGAAGATAATTCTATTCCTTTCTAACCAAACAGTACAGATGACTGCGTGTCAGATAAGAAGCCCTCTTTTCCTACTCTTTCTGCTCCCAAACAGACCTCTATGTTGGATAAATAAAGCTGCAATATTAGAGGGTAAGACAATACTAAAGCCTAACCAAGCATAAACCTGCTTCCATAAATTTGAGACACGAGCATGACAAGAAGAGATGGCTTGCAGTCTCGAAGCCATTAAGGCAGAGCACACAGGACAAATCAGATTTAAGATTTTCTTCTCAACAGATTAACCTTTGTAGGTAATCTATCCCATAACACCTGCCAAGATAGTGCTAAAACTTTTGGTGGGGCTTTGGTCTTCCAGACAACTTTAAAAAACTGAATCTCCAATGCTCCTATCCTCTATACTTTGACATTTTTCTTGCAACAATTTATAAGCAGAGCAAGAGGAGTAAAGCCTTGAGTCATCCAGCAACCAAACCCACTGATCTTCCATATCTCTAAAGGGACTAATTGGGAGCATAGTATTTAAAAACTCTTCATATTACTCCTGTTCCCACACAAAAAGAAGTCTTTTCCAATTAAAGGACCATCTCCAACAACCCGCCTCCCATACTCCTAGGTTTTCTATTAAGCTGTTTTGGTCATTAGATGCACTATAAGTCTAGGAAATAAGGGCTCGTTTGGTGGTTAGGATAAGAGAGACAGGATATGATAAGCTATCATATCCGGTCTGAAACTATTGTTTGGTGAACTAGCAGGATAGGATAAACCAATCCTGTCACCTATCCTATCCTGAGGGAGGAGCTGAATTAGAACTCAACATGATAGGATAAGGTAATTTAAAGTATCATAAAGTATAAAAATATTTTATATATAAAATAATTAAAGTATAATAAAATATAATATGGTTACCAAAAAAGGTATAATAAAACATAAAATAATAAAAATATTTAATTAATTTTAAAAATTATTTTTATTTTGTCACAAGGCTAATTTTGTTACTTTATATTATTTTAAAACACTAAAAAATAAATAAAAACATTCTAATAATTTAACCATATGTAAAGTAATAACTAAAAATGAATATTTAAAATTAATTTTAAACAATATTTTAAAATTTTAAAATATTATGTGTAATTTTATCACAAGGACAATTTTGTATTTTTATATAATCTTAAAAAATTAAAATTATAAAAAATCTAAAATCTAATAAAATATGAAAACATTCATAGTATTGCAATGCTATCTAGTTGGTTATCTAGTGGACACCAAACATCGGATAGGATAACAACTTATCCTGCTCATATCCTATCCTACTCCTATCCTGCTCTCTTATCCTATCTGCCCATATCATATCCTGACCACCAAACGAGCCCTAAGTTCTTCAAGCTACTTGTTCCTACCCAAACATCTTCCCAGAATTTAGTTCTATCACCTCTCCCTAATTTTAATTTAATCCCCTGCTTGAACCAATCCACCATATTATTGTAGCTCCCTATTTTATTTATAGTCTTCCTTTAGTTTGACCCTTTTCTTGGAGCCTGCCCTATATCAAAGGTTACCTTTCCTCCTCTCTTCCCATATCTAGATGCCAACACCTCTCTCCAAAGTCCTTGTTCCTCTCTAAGCAACCTCCATCTCCATTTGGCTAGAAGAGTTCTGCCCTAACATAAGTTGGGTAGAGAGTTGTCCATATGTAAACCCATCTTATTTTCTTTCTTTATTATTTTTTATTCGCCCCAACTTTTCCTTAGACTGCCCTTGCGGGTTTTCAGCCTAACGGGCCTTTTCTTTTCGTCTTCTTTTTTTTTTCTTCCTTTTTTTTTATATATGGAGCCAAATACTTAAAAAAAGGTGTAAATGCCTTGTCACAAGATTAACATTTTATCAAGATAAGAGCAACCCTTCAACCCTTCATTTAGCTGAATGGACTTTTAAAACTTGTAACATGTCCATGGTTTAAAGGTTAAGAAACGAAAGGTATAAAAAGATCAAGGCTTAAATAAGCTTTTGGTCCCTGAAAAGTTCCGGTTTTTTGGTTTTAGTCCTCTTACTTTTTTTTCATTGGTTTTCATCTCCACTTTTTCCAAAGTTTAGGAATTAGTCCCCACCGTCAACCTGTTCCGTTTTCTGCTGACGTGGCTAACAGAATGCCACGTCAGCAATGCCACGTCATCCACGTGAAGTTAAGTTTGCCACGTCAGCAGGGACTATTTCTAAAAAAAATGAAAATACAGGGATTAAAAACCAAAATTTGTGAACTTTGGAGAGACTAAAAACTTATTTTAACAAAAAAAAATATTCTCAAAGCAAGAACATACCTCATTCTTTTCCCATTTTCTTACCTCACCAAGAACATTGTTTGCCTTATCTTGCACCCAAAGATTTTCTTAATTTTTTTTATTCATTTTTCTTTTCAATCCAACTACGTGTTTTGCCAACATACCTCATTCTTTTCCCATTTTTTGTTGCCTTTAGCCTCATTGTCATCACCTTTCCTTTTTTTCTTCCTCTTAGTGAGTGAGTGAGGACAAAACAAGCTAAAAAGACCGTTGGTTTGTGGGGATCACTACAAGAAAAATTGAATTTAGTGACGGCCAAAAGCCGTCGCAAACAGCTTAAATCCGTCGCAAAACACATATTTCTGACGGATTTGTGACGGCCATAAATCCGTCACATATTGGGTCGTCGCAAACGTATTCTGACGGTTTTCTTAAATAGCCGTCGCAAATTTGCGACGGAAAGGCTGTCACAAATTATCAGACATTAGCGATGGTCTAGCCGTCACAAATCATAAGATATAGCCGTCGCAAATCAAAAAAAATTAGCGACGGACAAGTCGTCGCAAATCAACAGAAATTAGCAACGGCCTGGCAAAACATTTTTAATTAATTAATTTTTAATTAATTAATTATTTAAAATATGAATTATTTTTAATTATTTGTTTATTTAATATAAAATTCAAAATAATATAAACTTTAGTTATTTTGTATATTAATTATAATTTAGACTATAATATGATAAATAAATAATAATTGTAAATGATAAACGAATAATAGTTTTAAACGATAAATGAAATTCATAACTAAAAGCAAATTGTTTTGACAAAGTACGTACATCATGCAAAATAAAATCTAATCTTAAAGAAACTAATAACTCAAACTAATAACCCTCTCTATAGCCCCGCATTAACAAATCTGTAAAGCATTGATCCTCCTCATCACTGGTCTGTCGATGACCCTCAGGCTGGGACGGTGGCGGCTGTGGCTGAGTGGTGCTGTGAAGGTGTTGGTCCTGCGCCGACTGTGGCTGAGGGGTGCTGGTTCCTAAATGCATCATGAGCTCTCTCTGTGCAGCTGCCATCATCTGTGTCTGTCGAGTAACCAACTGTCGATTGATCTCGTCCTGAGCTGCCAGTCTCTGTCGCATCTCGACCATCTCTGCAGACTCCCGAGACTGGCGA
This sequence comes from Echinosophora koreensis, assembly GCA_035048595.1. Taxonomy (NCBI): domain Eukaryota; kingdom Viridiplantae; phylum Streptophyta; class Magnoliopsida; order Fabales; family Fabaceae; genus Echinosophora; species Echinosophora koreensis. The sequence goes on along the minus strand of JAPCYP010000016.1, from coordinate 3,096,593 downwards.
GTCCTACTAGACGATGCTCGACTCTGCTGAGTGAAGATGCTGGAGCACCCGCGTTGATAGTTGCCGGCGAGGTCTCCCATACCGTATATTCGACCCTTTTTCTTGCCGCCAGCAACCTCGACCCATGTCTGCAACTCAAGTTGGGCTTCCACCTCTGGGTCAAGTGTGGTGGTAGGGGAAGATGAGGCTGCCTGAGACCGAACCTGAGATAACTTAGCTTAGCCTGATAGTCCTCCTGTCATTAAAATTAATGCACGTCATCATAGAAAATGACCATAATTCTTAAATATACAATAAAAATAATTTCCAACAAAGAGACATGTAAATCACCTGAGTGCGTCTAGAGCGCTCATCTACATACTCGCCGGTACCCTTCCTAGTATGGATTCGGGCATGAAGCTCATTCGACTTGACGCTACGACCAAGCTCCCTACCCTGCACCAAAAAAAACTTGTTGATATTTGAAGTTACAAATTCTAAATATAAAGACATGTAAATGAATTCACAAAATATGATATTTGAACTTACAAGGCGTCGAGCATGCTCCTGCTTACTGATGCTGCCGCTAGTGTGTAGGCTCCCACCCTTTTCCGAGGCCCTGGCCGCTTTTTGATGAAAAATTATCTCCACATCAATGGAATGCTCTACTCTCCAAGCAGCCTTCTCCTGTAAATTAGGAGAATATAATATTTTTTTAAGATAATAATAAACTAAAAAAAATTAAAACTAACTAAAAAATGGAAGTAAATTCAATAGTACAAAATACCTTAAAAGCATTAAAGAATCGATCCCGGTCCTGATCCTGAAGCTCACTCCAATGTTTCTAGGCCCGATCAAACTGAGATGTAACCACATACGTGACGGCCTTTGCGGACTTGCTCGACGGAAGGAACCTTATCAATAAAACATGGAGAACAATCTATACAGATACATATAAAATCTGCACTCAACAATAAAATAACATTATTTGAGATATTTCTTACCCGTTACCGGTTGGGGTAACAATAACTCGGCCATCAGACATAAACTCGATCTCCTAATCACCCCCCCCCCCCCGCCCAAATTGTTATAAGCATCTTGCTGACTTGCCTTGGTAATAAATTCTTCAACACCATCTAAAAAAGATTGTTTTAATCCCCCCTATGCGTGGATAAACCTATCATACATCCAAGTACGATTTGAAGGAACAAATTCCATCCTTTGCATTTGAGCCAAAAAAAGATAACTATATTGAAAAACTATTTTGGACAAACTCGGATATATCTAAAAAACGACACATGAATGCTTCACCTCGCAGAACTGCTCCCTTTCTTTATTTGGTATGGCCCTATCCCATTCAAGAAAAAACTTTTTCAACACTAGTATAATAGTTACTCATCACTTCTCATGTATCATATCTGACGAAATTTCGGCAGCATTTCCCAGTGGTTTCCAAGTACATGACTTGACCGGGGTGAGATACTACAATCAAGTATGTACCTAGAGAACAAATGGTAATGCGTCAGACCGAATTTTCATCAAATATATCACATAAGAATTAATGAATAGCTATTATACTAGTAAAGAGAAAGTTTTTTCTCAAACTGTCCCACTTGGACAATTCGAGGTCCAATATCAAGAGCTTAATGACTCGCAGGAGTACACGTGCTCTAAAATATTGCACCTCAAACGGGTAACTAAGGTTTTTCTCGATGATCAACTCATCTAGAAAATAAATCTTTATCGCTATAGACAATTTATAATATCCTTAATGAAAATGATCATTATTTAACTGTAAACAACTTAGTATACATATGCAACTTTGCATGTACAAATAACTCTTTTTAGTATTTCAACCATGAAGTTATTTGAGATTGTAACACCCCAATTTTTACTGTTCTTCAATATCGAAAAATATATATTATTTTATATTATTTTAATTGGAGTGATTAGTTATCTGGATGTTTATTTTATTTTGTTTGGTTGATGTAGTTTTACTATTTTAAAATTATTTTAATAAGTGCGTTAGTACTGACTTATTTCAGTGTATGCACACTCACTAGACAATAATTTACATTATTGTCACTATTATTACCAGTATAGAAAAATATTTAAAATAATTTGATTAAGAGTAAAGTATTTTCATATTTTATTCTATTTAATTTTGGAGTTAAAAATAAGCTGGTTCGGAATTAATCGAAGATTAATTTTGGACCGTTGATTTTCTTAGTTCATCAATTCAACTATCAATCTCTACTTTATTTCAAAATTTGAAAGTATATAATTGTCAACCATTATTTTTAGATCCATGGCTCAATATTATTTATTTATTTTTAGACTCAATCTCAAACACTCATTTTGTACCTAATCAAAAAGTAACTAAATGAAAAACCCAATCTCCCCCCTTTTCCCGTATTCTGTACGCAGCTCCCTTTCTCATTTCTCCTTCTTTCTTTCCTTTTTCTCCTTCTTCCTCCTCACCTCATCTCTTCTCCTCTTCACTTCATTTTTCCTTCTCCTCCACCCTAGATCGCGCCGCCACCTTGAACCCCACCGGAATCGCGCTCGGCTGCCGCATGGGAGGAGACGACGGCGCTGCTGTCTTACACGCGTCCTCAGCTGCGAAACGCGTCGCCGGAGCAGTGAAACGGAGCTGCCGCCGTTCAGTGTCGAACCGCCGTCGCCCCGCACCGGTAAGCGCCGTTAATAGTGGTTCCATCCTCTTGAGTACTAGATCTTCATTTCTCCTTTCTTTTATGCCTTCATTCACTTCTTTGGTCTTGGTTGATGTAGAACCACCACCAACCGCCGCGTCGCCGCTGTTCCGATGCCATTGTAGCCACCACAAGCTCATCTTCTTCCTTGGGTAAGTGTTTACCCCTATTCTCTTCTAGATTGTAAAAGCCCCAAATTAATTTTGAAACCCTAACCTTAAGATTTTGATTTCAGATTTCAATCTTGAAACTTAACCTTGTTTTAGTGCAATTAGGACTCCTAATTGATGACTTCTATGCTCAGTTTCATGATTCTTTAATTAAAATAAAGTTTCCTCAAATTTGTGTTATAAACCTTAAGTCCCAAATCTGTTTTCTTTGAAAATGGCTTTGCTTTTTGTGAAATTAAGTATTTAAATCAACTTAGAGTAAGTGTTTGATTATGAATAATTGACTGTTAGATTTGTCTGATTGTTGAAAACTACTTTGACTCCCTCTTCGGGATGTCGTTGTGGTTGTGGTTGCTTTGGGGAAAGGAAACAGATTCTATTTTGTTCGGGAGTTGACAGGAGCTATGTAGAGGAAACGGGAATGTCGAGTTGGGGTTTGAAACTTGAGCAGCTTCGTGGTGAGGGAAGCTGACTGTTAAATGCGTCAAGGAGAGGATCCTTTCTGGTCTTCAAAGGTAAAGGGAGTAAGCCTGAGGAGTTATTAGCCGTTATATATTTAATGTTATGAACTGCATGTAATAATTAATAATATGTGGAATGACTGTGAATATATATATACATATATGTGTTATGTAATATTGAGATCTGAAATTATATGGTTATTTGATGAATATGTATATATATATATATGATCAATTATGTTGATGAATATTTTGAGACTGGTTGAAGCATGGCTTATAAAGGAGAAACCTTGTTTTATAAAAAAAAAAATATGAACATAGAAAAGTGGAAAACATGATTTTTGGCTTTCTTTGGAAAGTGGAAAGGAAACATAAAAGGACTAGATTTCTGTGCTGAGGTTTCAGACTGGATTCTGATTACAGTGAAGCCGGACTAGCCTTCCTCCTGTTAAGGACCTAGAATTCCGAGACGTCGGACTAGTGTCTGTTGATAAAAGATTTTTGAAAAATCTTTAGAGTTCAAAACTCAAATTGATATTAAAAGTCTAATATCTGAAAGATGATCTGGCAGACGTGCCATCGAGTTACAGTTTCACATAGGGTGAACTGACAAATTTGATAGTTACGGACCAAAGGCATATTCTTGGGCTTTTGGGTCTTTGGGGACATTCGGGCTCGAACTCCACGAAATGCTTGGGGCTTTGCAACCTCTTGTCGTGGAAATCGGCTACCCTGCACGAAATGTACTCAATAGGGGACTATCAAATCTTATTTAGGTGATACGCGAAATCCTAGAACAATTGGGGAAAGGACCCAGTGGAGAGGCCACCCAACGCGAAACAATTGTGTTATAGGAATTATCGCGGCCTATTATACTCGAAGAAGGGAAGTTAGGATCTCCGGAGATTGAGTTAGAAAGTGGATATTGAAGTGTTAACAGAAAACTTACAAACAAAAGCTTAATTCTAAACAATCTTATGATATGAATGTCATTATATTATATGAGTTGTTACTTTGATATTTTAATGTTGTTTATGATGTTAAATATATAACTGTTATGTTTAAACTCATATATTGGTAACTCACATTTGCAATACATCTGTGTGGTTTTGTGTCGTACTTTGGTATGTGACTGCAGGTGATACCGAGGTGTTCTCTGCCCTGAATCGGAGGGTTTAGTCTCGACTCTTAACAAAGGTTGAGTAAATGGAATTACCATGGAGGTCTTTTCCAGTAAGAGTCTCATAGTACGACCAGCTTAGTCTATCGAGTTAAGTTTAGTTTTGGGGAAGTTTCGTATTTATTTGCATTAAGGCTCCAAGAGTCATTTATTGGATTACTGTTATATTTGCGAATATCTTTTAGAAATGACCAGTTTAGGTCTTTAAGATGTTGATAATGATAAGTATGTATAGTTATGGCTCGGAGAGCCTTTCTTTTGGATGAAAACATAAACATGTCAACAGGTGTTTTGTTTGGGAGGTTGGAATTACAGAGGAGACTCTATCGAAATTTTTGTAAAAATTATATATCTTTATTCAAGTATAATGTGATTTTATTTTTGTGACGTGTGTATCACTTTTCCGAAGCATTCAGAAAGAACCTTTTTTTTTTTTCACTCGAGTTTTCTGACTTAAAGTAAATTATTTTTCCGAAAGCAAAACCAGCAACTTTTATTTTTCATTTTCATTTTCGAAAGGAGTTAGATATGTAACGCCCAAGGGGGGGTGTTACAGAGATCTTGATGCAAATTTCATGTTAATACCAAGTTTTACTTTTAAGGCCTGAGTTCTACAATCTCCTTGATTGTAGATACCTTCAAGTCTACACTATTCTATTCAGAACCAAAATCAAGGAAATTACCCCCAAATAAACCTGATATGAGTTTCCACATTAGCAGTCATTTACAAATGAATCATAAACAAAAACACCAAATTAAATCAACACACCACACAAACATTAATGATATAAATTATAAAAATTGGACCCCTTAATTTAGTAAATGAGAAATGAAAAATCACGAGCAAATAACCTCTTCTTTAAAAAGAATGACCTATTTCGCTATTCTATGGTGCCAAAACTAAATAATCTCCGTGGTGTCTTCACCACCTTCTGTCTTAAGCACCCACACTTGGAATCTAAAGTTTATGAGCAAAATGGGATTCAATCCAATTAGTCACGGATTTGAGGCCGTCACAAAAATTCCGTTGCTACTAATTAAGCATTATTCTTGTAGTGATTAAGATTGTCAAGTTATCACTTAAAGTTAACAAAAGTTAACCTCTAAAGTATTTTTGGACACAAATTTCTTTATTTTTGGCACCTGAAAATGCCTGATAAAGAAAGAAACCAATTCAATACTTATTTGAGGTAGGCTTCAATTTAAATCAATAACTAAGAATATTAGTCTCACTTCACACCTCAATGACCCAATCACTATACAAATATTCAGGAAAGGAAAACAATGTGTGTGTTAGGTTCCTACAAATGTAACAAGAACTTATTACCTTAAACAATTGAAGCTAAGTTGACATGTGCCAAATAAAAAAATTTGCATCTCACATAAAAAATAAGTTCCAAGCATATATGCAGAAAAAATTGACATGTGCCAAATACAAATAACGAATAAGTGTCAAGTTCACATCAATATCACACCATAGCTACCGCAAAAACAATCTATCCCAACTTGTAAATAATAATAAAAAACAAATGTTTGAAAACTATTACCTAAGAATACGTTTGGAAATTGGAATGCTTCAGCAAGCTTCTGTTCTGTAATAGAAGGCGCAGTACATGCAGGGGAAGTTTATTAACCCCTCTCTCCGTCCATCAAATACATGTCCACTATGTAGTTCATTGCTTAGCTGCATATAATATGTGAAGCAATTAGAAAAACTCTTGGATAAAATCATATGTAGATTAACAAATGAATCCAAATTAGATGCCAACACTTTCAACTTATTTTGTAACTGCAGGCATAGATTTTGTACTATGCAAATTTTCAAGCAGTGACTATTTGATACCTGATCATCATTCATCAGTTCATCCCACTTCCTTAAAGTCACCAACTTTCCAACTTCAACACCCAACAAATTGATACGATAATTCAATTCTCCAAACCAGAAAATCTGAATGTTAACAAGAAGCAAATTAGCGACTCGAATCAAAGTTGTTCATTCATAACACTACAATAACACTACAATGTGAACTACCAAGATGCCAGAAGCAACAAATTAACCAAACCAAAATATAACATCACAGTCATAACAACAACACTGGTCAAAACTCAGAGCATTTGTCAAACCGAAGTCATAACTACATACCTAGTGATGAGAACCACCGTGCCGGTGTGGTGGCTGGCGCCGTGACAGAAACGAAGGGAGGGAGGGAGACGAGACTGAAGAGGGTGGCGGTGGGAGGAGCGCGAGGAACTGGGCAGCGATGGGAGAAGACAGAGGAAGCTATGGCAGGCGTGCACGGCAGCGGCGGCTGTGGGAGGCGTGAGCGGCAGCGTCGGCTGTGGGAGCTGGCGTCTGCGGCAGCGTTGGCTGTGGTAGGGTTGGGGGGACGCCAAAATGAAAACGAAGGGAGAGTGGGGGTGCTGTTTAATATCAATTTCTGACAGACCACCGACGCAAAGGCCGTCACAAACAGATCTGCTTGTTAGCGACGGCACAGGCCGTCGCAAATGCACCTCGAAAACGGTTTACGAAGGGAGGCCGTCGCAAAAAGCCGTCACAAAACCCCTCTAGATTAGTGACTGACAGTCTGTCACAAAAATTATCAGTTTCTGACAGAAAGTCCGTCGCAAATTTTACACTTTGCGCGCTTAAATTGTCGCGGTAAAAGGGCGCCAAAAATTTGCGACAGAAAACCGTCGCAAACTCAGGAAGCCGTCGCAAATTAAAAAAGCATCAACTTTTAGTGTTTGCGACGGCATAGACCATCAGTAATGCCAATTTTTCCGACGGACTTAAAGCCATCGCTAATTAGCCGTCGCTAATTTGACAAATTCTTGTAGTGGATAATCATCAATCCGTAGAGGAGTCAAAGATGTTACAACCTTAAAGTTGTTGGTGTGGCTTCAAACACTCAAGAGGGGAGGGTGAATTGAGTTTTCTAACTCTTTTCAAGACTTAAAACTTTTACAAAACCTTTGCCTCTGGATCTTTATAAAGTAGAAAACGTGTTTGGTAATTTCTTGAATTGATTAAGAAGATAAGATGAATCAAGAACAAATTTAATACAATTCAGATCAAGTGCTAAACTTATTAAAACAAATTATACAAAATTAATTCCAAACATTAAAGAACAAGAACAGAGTTTTACGCATATAAAGAAAATTAAGGCGATTGAGTTGAGAGATAACCACACAACCAGATTTATCCCGGTTCAGGCACCACCACTTGTGACTTACATCCAGTCCCAACTCCATATGTGGGTTTTTTCCACTATGTCAACAAGCTTTATACCCAGGTGCTTGTAAGCCTTCACACCACAAAGCACTTTTTCACCTATGGGATACTACACCCTTATGAAAAAGCCCCAACAATTGTTCTTTCTAACCTTAGCGATGCCTCACCCTAATCACACACAGAGAGATTCCCCACTCTCTTACAATCGAAAATCGAAACAAAGATTTGATCAAAAACTCTCGAAAAGTCAGATTACACAAGTTGTAGAAACTATGAGAAGAACACCCTCATTTTCAAGATAGCTCAATGAAGAATATGAAATTTTTTTGAAAGGATCTATTCGGAATGATTTCATATGTGTGTGTGTGTGTGTGTGTGTATATATATATATATATAATCCCGCTTTATATAGAAAACAAAATATGAATGTTGGGATTGATTCAAAACAGATCTGGACTGATAACAGAATCAGTTATTCAGTTCCAGGTTTCTTGAACATGGTTATGTCAGGGGTGTATTAACCAAGATTCAGATTCATACTGATAACACTCGTACACCTGTGTAGTACTTGATAGTACGTGTTTTTCATAAACTTATTCTTGATTTAACAACCAGTACACACATTCAATACATTTATGTATTAATGAACCTCATATACTTAAAACAATTTAAAACTTATACTTTTTATGCATGATTTGAAAATGATTTTCTTTATACATTTTCAAAGAGCTATCATTTGAGTAAGAAAAGTTTTTTCCTTATAGTCATCTAAGAAATATGCTTATTACCGACGGATTTAAATCCATCTGTAAATATTCTTTATCGACAGCAAAATCCTGTCGGAAACGAAATAAGTTCGTCGGTATTAGCAAAATAGTATTACCGAGGGAAACTCCATCGATAAGTCCGTTAGAAAAAGCTCCCGCCTTCTGGAAACTTTGCGAAAGAAAATTACCGACGGATCGATTTGTCGAAACTTTCAGATTTGTTGATGTTGATTTACCAACGGCAATTGTAAGAAAATCCATCGGAAATGCACAATTAGTTGGATGAAAATCCCTCGGAAACATATCTGAATCCATCGGAAAATATGGCCGTTGGAAATCCTTAAAGCAAATGTTTAAAATTGCCATAATATCCTTTTTTTGTGCAAACTTCCTTTCTCTCCTAATCGGTGGTTCGGTGGTCTTCTTCATTGCATTATCTTTGTTTACTGGACAAAGACGACGGACCAAGGACTCTTCTTTGCCTATTATTGGATTACTAACCACTTTCAGGCACTCATAGGTTTAGGAGATGAAGGTAGAGCCCCCAATGGATACACCTTTGCCCAAATCTTGGTTATTATCGTCTGCGGCTTGACGGTAAAGGTCCACACTAACATGTAGATCTGGGTCACAATGAAGAATAATTGACTCTATCTGATGCTCTTATTTCAAAAACCTCCTTGGTAGCGAGAACCTCCTTAGATGATGAAAACCTGATTTCCTACAAAATGGGTCATTTTGACCCGACTGAAGGTAGGGGAAGGACGCATAGGTTGCTTTCTATTTAGAGTTCAAAGTATAATCATTAATAAGTGTCCAATTAGCGATGTGAAGTCATTGAGCGGCATAGTTATCTAGGTGATACAACCTCGTGAACCGGGTTCGATTCCCACCTTTTGCAACATTGTTGTTTTTTGTTTCATTTAAAGACAAGTTATAAAATTAAAACGAAACACGGTTAGACAAGGATTGAACACATGACCAGCCAGTAAAGAGAGACACTAACCATATGTAAACCGACCGCTATGCCAATGAACGTTATTATGTTATAGTTTGAGACGCAATTCTCTTTATAGCTAACACATAAGCAACTTTTGCATCTCACCTTCAACCTCCAGCCGGATCCATATTACAGAACTAATTCAACAAGTTTTTTTTTTTTTTCATCTGAAGCACTATAATCCCATTAAGGCTAAAAGCAGCTAGAACTCTTACCATTCCTTTATCCATTAAAGGTCATGAAAGTGGAACAATGGTTATTGTCATAATGTGTGTTAATCTATGAATGAACCGCTCATTATTTTCACGAATCATAAATGGCCAAGGAATTATTTACAAAAGGGTTCCAAGGATTGATACATGATACCCTGCAATCCCAGTTGGGAAGCTAAAAAACAATCTCCAAATATCAATACCATTCAATATCCACACACACACAGATTGTACTCTAATCTAATACTAACAGGAAAAGCACATATTTGCTGGTACACCAACAAATCAACCTCAATGTCATTGTATCCTCTAGTTAGGACTGGAACAACATATTATGAAAGACAAATCTCAGTAGCTTGGCAACTCCTCTTCTTCTATTCGAGAACAAGCTTAAGCCAAAAGGGGGAAAGCAAAAATAAACCTCACATAGGCCCCTAATCAACTTTTAGACGGACCCTCATTTGCAAATAGCCAAATAATGGTTATCTGTAAATCCCATAAAATCTGGCTATAAGGGGTCAAAAAAGTGCCTCATGGTGAGGCACTTGTCTAGCTACTTCATGCTAGAATCACCCATATGTTTACCTTTTTTTTCTTCATCTTCTTCACAAAATACCTTCTTCATCAAACATGGCAGAGTTTAACCCATGTCCCTTTTTTTTTATAGGTAAATGCTAGATTGTTAGTATTTGTTATGTTAGTGGGGGGAGTTGAACCCCATGACCTCCACCTTATCACTCCAAACCCTATCTCCCTCCCCCGAACCACCAAGCCACCTTATAACTCCCTATTATCAATTAGCATGGAGCTCCCAAATTGGGATTCCTTAATTAGTATGAATTAGGTATGACCCAAATTGGGAGTGGCCAAATTAGCATGCAAATCATAAGTCAGGCATATTCTAAGTCATATGTGCTGCTGTCATTTGGTGATTTTATGACCATGAAACTATTATTTATGGAAAATCGTGAAGCCCTATTTACATATATAATATAGGCAAAATTGCACTTTTGGTCCCTTAAGTTATTTGTTTCGTTCAAATTGGTCCCTTAAGTTTATTTTGTGACAAATAAGTCTCATAAGTTAGGCTCGGATAACAACTTCTTCCTTTTTAATCCAAACCTTCAATTCCTCTCCTAGGTGTTACTTCCGAACCTAGCTGGTTTGCTAACTAGGCATTTAAACAGGGAAGAATAAATTTTTAATTAAAATATATAATTAATAAATAAAACAATTAAAAAATAATATAATAAAAATATGTTTATCTTCTTCTCCCTTCCCAGATCTACTTCATCTTCCTTACCCAGATCTGGAAAATCTCCACCGTGATCGGAAAATCTCCAGGAGCTTGTAAGCCTTCATACTACAAAGTACTTTTTCACCTATGGGATACCACACCCTTGTGAAAAAGCCTCTACAGTCGTTCTTTCTAACCTTAGGGATGCCTCACCCTAATCACACACAGAGAGATTCCCCACTCCCTTACAATAAAAAATCGAAACAAATATTTGATCTAAAACTCTCAAAAAGTCATATTACATAAGTTGAAGAACTATGAGAAGAACACTCTCTTTTTTCAAGATAGCTCAATGAAGAATATGAGTTTTTTTTCGAATTGATCTTTTCTTCTAACAATCCCTCTTTATATAGAAAACAAAATATGAACATTGGGATTGATTCAAAACAAATCTGGACTGATAGCAGAATCAGTTATTCAGTTCCAGGTTTCTTGAACATGAGTTATGTACAGGGCTGTATTAACCAAGATTCATACTAATAACACTTGTACACCTGTGTAGTACATGGGTGTATGTGTTTTTCAAAAACTTGTTCTTCATTTAACAACCAGTACACTCATTCAGTACATCTATGTGTTAATGTACATCAGATACTTCAAAAACTCGAATATGCACGTTCATGGATTATGTACATGGCTGTATTCAGTTTCTCTTTTAATAGCATATCTGATTTCATAAAACACAGAGGTGTAGTACATGTATGTACTGAATACCAAATTCTCTTGTTCTGTTTGTCAGTTCCAAAAATGGTATATACCAATTAGGTACATGGCTGTACTGACAAAAAACTTTGTTAATTTGTAAAACATCATTTTTCTTTTAAAAGTTATACTTTTTATGCATGATTTTAAAATGATTTTCTTTATGCATTTTCAAAGAGCTATCATTTGAGTAAGAGAGGTTTTCCCTTACAATCATCTAAGACTTAAAAACTAATCTTCCTTTGAGCTTTGTCTTGATGATTCCATGATCCTTATATTTGCTTGTTACTCTTTAATTCTTCAAATTGCTCTTTTGAATACTTCAAATTCCTCTTGAATTGCTCACTGAACTTGACATCATATTGCTTGATACATGTCTTTGTAATTGGATGCCAAAAAGACTTGCACACACATTAAATGATATGTTTGTGATATGCCAAAATCAATTGTTCATTGAGTCTTGCAAAAGCTTCAAAATAAACCAAACATAGGAAATATATTATCAAACAATCTTTATTTGGCAATCATGGCTCATTAACATTTGTTCAATCTATTTGCTCAAAGATCTTTGCCACAAGAGTGCTAGGTAGTGGATTGTCGATGACAAATGGAACTCCACTAGCTAGCAACCTTCTCACGACAATCTTACAACCTTCACAGTTCTCAATGGAGTGGCCGACAATGTGAAACTTACAAGTGACACTTGGGTTATACCATGCTGGAAATGGAGGTTCCCTAGAAAACCTAAGATCCCTTGGAGTTAATTGTTCTCTACACCAAATCTCAAACAACTCGTCATTAGGGATTGAGAGCCTTAGAAAAGGTAGTAGACCTGAGCCTTTGTTATCTGGACAGCTTTGAGAGGGTGCACTACAACAAGTTCGTGTTTTAATAGCGCGTATTCTTGGCATTTCATAGTGCTTTCGGGTGCTATCTATGTCGTTGTTGTTGTAAGTCAATGACAACGATAACACTTCTGATGCATTGTCATATATTTAACTACAATTGTGTATGTCATACGAAACAGTAGTCACGAAAATGCACAGCTTGGAAGCTGTGCTGACGTGGACTCATAATAAAGAATTAAATATGGAATGGACGGAATCTTCTCACCCAACAAAAAATAAATATGCAATGGAGAGAACCTCTTCGTCCAACAATAGTATGCAACAGACGGAACATCCTCGTCCTACAAATTAAATATGCAATGGACTGAACCTCCTTAACCAATAGAAAAGTAAATATGCAATGGACGGGACCTCCACGTCCAACAAAAAAGTAAAATGGACGAAACCTCCTAGGCCAACAAAAGAAAAAATTCGCAATGGATTGAACTTCCTCTTCCAACAAAAGAATAAATATGTAATGGACGAAACCACCTTGTCCAACAAAAATTGTATGAAGTGGGTCTTGCACCGAAAAAAATTTGAACTAGGCCATGAGCCTAGAAACAGAGCCTTGAGATAGAATTTTTTTTTATTGAATTGGGCCATGACCCGAATATGTACTGAAAAAATTGTACTACGCCATGAGCATGAAAACAGAGCCTTAAGATATAATTTACTTTTTTTTTGTATGTAGTACATGTATGTACTGAATACCAAATTCTCTTGTTCTGTTAGTCAGTTCCAAAAATGATATATACCAATTAGGTACATGGTTGTACTGATAAAGAACTTTCTTAATTTGTAAAACATCATTTTCTTTTTAAATGTCATACTTTTTATGCATGATTTGAAAACGATTTTCTTTATTCATTTTCAAAGAGCTACCATTTGATTAAGAGAGGTTTTCCCTTACAATCATCTAAGACACAAAAACTAATCTTCCTTTGATCTTCTTCTTGATGATTCCATGATCCTTGTATTTGCTTGTTCCTCGTTGAATTCTTCAAGTTGCTCTTTTGAATACTTCAAGTTCCTCTTTGAATATTCCTCTTGAATTGATCATTGAACTTGACATCATATTGCTTGATACCTGTCTTTGCAATTGGATGTCAAAAATACTTGCACACACACATTAAATGATATGTTTGTCATATATCAAAACCAATTGTTCATTAAGTTTACAAAAGCTACAAAATAAACCAAACATAGGAAATATATTATCAAACAATCTTTATTTGGCAATCATGGCTCATTAACATCTATGCAATCTATTTGCTCAAAAAATTCTGTCACAAGAGTGTTAGGCAGTGGATTCTAGATGACAAATGGAACTCTTTTAGCTAGCAACCTTCTCACGACAATATTACAACCTTTACAATTCTCAATGGAGTGACCGGCAACCTTCATGTGAAACTTACAAGCAACATAACTTACAAGTGACATTTGGGTTATACCATGTTGGAAACCCAAGCAATATTACAAGCAATATTACAACCTTCATGTGAAACCCAAGAACCTTTGGAGTTAATTGTGCTCTACACCAAATCTCAAACAACTCGTCATTGGGGATTGAGAGCTTCAGAAAATGTAGTAGACTTGAGCTTGGATGATGATATTTTTTCCTTTGAGACCCGAGCCTTGTTGTCTGGGCAGTTTGAGAGGGTGCACTACAACAGATTCGTGTTTTAATTGCGCGTATTTTTGGCATTTCATAGTGCTTTCAGGCACTATCTGTGTCGCTGCTGTTGTAAATCAATGACAACAATAACGCTTCTGATGTGCTGTCGCATATTTAACTATAGTAGCATTTGTCATACGAAACACTTTAATAGTAGCCACGAAAATGCGCAGCCTGGAAGCTGTGTGGACGTGAACTCAGAATAAAGAAAACAGGACCCTAAATATGTGCTATCTTAGTTAGCAATAAATAACAATGTTTCTTATAAAAAGTGGTATCGTATGTTTAGATACAATAGCGTATTATTAAAGAAGTGGTGTCTATTGTGCACCATTTTTTTTTAAATTTTTTGTTTTCTGCACATCCCCTACATTCAGCAATGAAAAACAACATTAAGCAATCCAAAAACAGCATTCACCAATAAAACAAAATAACATTAAGCAATCAACACCAATAATGTCCATAATGCAATCAACAGAATTAATTATAATCAATCTTTGATTCCTAAATATAGATATGATAATATAAAAAAAAAAAAGACATATAGTCCATGAAAATTTACAAGATTTTACAAAGTTCAAGATTTGAGCTAGCTGCATGCTTTTCAACACTAACAACTAGCATCTCCCAACTTGCTGGCTGATGCCATTTACTTACAATAAAAATGGAACACACAAGTAAAAAGTCAGTGGACAATAATAAGTGGATGATGCTTATATATATGGTTGCTTCTAGCATGAGGGAGTTATCAAATCCCTCACTTATGAGGGACCTTAAATCACCATTGGATAAATTATTTTTAAAATTTGATGGCTGAGATCATCTTACGGCTACCTGTTGAATTGGTTGCCACTGTTGTCCTTTGAAATGTGAAGCCCTAGGTTTGCATATACGTACTGAAAAGTTGCTGCACCTTATCCAATATAAGAAGTCACTTACCTGAGATCAAAAAAGAAATCACGTACCTTTCGGCTTTTGATGAAGCAAATATAATATAATATTGTATTTTTTATGTTTTTTTGAGTTGGGGCAGCAACCCTTGTTTCACTACCATCATTATTACTTCCATAATGCCACGTGTTTAATCGGATAATTCATTTTAGCCACCTATTATTAATTATTACTTGTTATTAATCGCATCAAATTGAGAAATTATTCTGTTTAAAAAAAATGAGTATATACTATCAGTGTACTGATATCTACTAATATTTTAATATGTATTTTTATTTTAATAACTAAAAGAGAGAAATAACAATAATATTAATTTGACAAAATATTATTAGATGTCTGTATAAAATTCTTTTATAATAACAATGTATAAAAATTAAACTCTTTTTAATAATAATAACAATATTACGCATGACCCCGAATAAAAAAATTAGAATATATATTCTTAATAATAATAATAATAATAAGATTAAAGTAATATATATATTGTCAGTGTAAAAAATCTTATATAGATATTTATTAATATTTTGATATGTATATTTTTATTTTAATAATTAAGATAGAAAAATATTCATAATGCTAATTTATCAAGTTATTATTAGATGTCAGTACAAAAATTATTTACACTGACTGTATATATAAATTAAATTTTTTATAATATATATGACAAATATTATTTAATATTATTTTCAAAAGTTAAAAAATATATTCTCAATGAAAAAAAACAACT
Source organism: Echinosophora koreensis (assembly GCA_035048595.1). Taxonomy (NCBI): domain Eukaryota; kingdom Viridiplantae; phylum Streptophyta; class Magnoliopsida; order Fabales; family Fabaceae; genus Echinosophora; species Echinosophora koreensis. The sequence goes on along the minus strand of JAPCYP010000016.1, from coordinate 3,080,633 downwards.
TTTGCGTGACAAGCCACTCAGGCCTTCAAGGATAGCTGGATAGTGGCGTCACTTGTCAGTATGCAAAGTGTACTGGGTGAGGATTTGTGTCCAATATTACGAGAGTGCCATGTGAGTTTCACCTGCAAGGACCGGTCATTTGAGGTCCCTCACCATTGAGGGACTTCATTTCTCCCTCATATTAGACTTAGCCTATATATATATATATATATATATATATAAAAGTGAATGATATACAGCAAAATGAGGTGTCAACCTATGGTGTTTTGTGGCTATATTTGCTTTTTTTTTAAGAATGTCAATTCTATACTTCATTATAATAAAATACTCTCTCCAGTCTCTATTATAAGCAAAAAAGTCCTAAAGTTTTTGGTCTAATATATAAGCAAATTTTGTTTTCCAATGACTCATTTGATAACATTATTCCTAAAATACCCTTCATTTAATATAAATTGTAATGACTTATTTTATGAAGATTGAAGTTTTAGATGAAGGGTAATTTAGGTAATAAACCTAATTTTTATAAGATTTAATAAGATTAACTAACGATTTTAATATCCATGTTTTATTTAATTTTTGCTTCTAATAGAGACCGGAGCGAGTAATACTTACTTATAATAAAACAAAATTCTAATCATTGTTCGTTTCTACCGTTCACTCCCTATCAATTTAATGTTCATTGACTTGCCCTGAGATACGTGAAACTCGGTCGATAATAATAAAATATGACAATTAACAAGAAACTATATTAAATCATAACAAAACAATTTTTTAAATAATAATAAAAAAAAAACAACCCTGAAAGAGATTCCTTGCTTGAAATAACAATAAAATGAAAAAAAAAAAATGAATAAGAAATTCACTTTTCAAAATAATAGTAAAATTTGCTTTGAAAAGTTACTGTGTAAAATAAAATAATAAAAACGTAGATGATGAAAAAAAAAAAAAACTACTCGATATAATATTTCAGTTATGTTATTTGCACACCCAAATAGGACACCCATTTGGGACATCTTGGTTAATTACGTATAAATATTTAGTTAATCCAGTTCATTATATGGTTAATGAGCTTATTTTCCATAACCATGTAAATATTTGGTTAATCACATGTAAATATCTGATTAATTCAGTTCTTTATATGATTAATAAGTCATCATGAATTAACCAAATATTTGTACGTGATTAACTATATAATGAACTGAATTAACCAAATATTTATATATGATTAATCAATATGTTCCAAATAAATATCCCATTTAGGTGTGCAAATAACATTTCCGATAATATTTTGAGCCCTTAGAACCACAAATGCTGTTTCCATGTCTCATCTCACAATACAGTAAGTTGTCCGTACAGATTCTATAGTATCTATGTTGTTGTCTTTTAGTCTCAAAATTTACAGCAGGAGCAGTAGCACTAGTGTTGAAACGTGCAACATGTTATTGGATGATTGGCTTTAAAGCTGAGTAATTTAATAACATAATAATGGGCGCATGCCTTCATAAATCAGTTGGATGGCCACTAATTCTTCATCATTATTAAAAAAAAAAAAAAAAGGTCTGTGCTACTTGCTTTGAGAGCCTTTTAGTTAATGCTGCAGTATTATTAATTATATTAAGAAAAATGTTAACAAGTAATCTAAGGACATTGATTCCAGGATCAAAATAAAAGTTTTTATTAAAAAAATGATATATTCAAAATTTTAAGAAATATTATATTCAATTTTTCCAATGAAAACTCAATTTTATTGAATTTTTTAATCAATACCCTCGAGATGGTTACTAATTAAGCAAAACCCTTGTATTTAATCAGGTTCTATGATTTCCTTGCCTAAATGTATTGACCAATCAAATTTGGGTCTATCTATCTGCAGCATTCCTCACCAATGGTTCTTAAGTTTGTGTGATATAAAGGGATTCCATAATTGTTTGTATCTTCAATTAAATAGAGAATCTTGTTAGTGAGTACCCTAAGGGCGTTGGTTAAGAATTTCAATAAAAGCAAGTTTTTATTGAAAAACTATAGATAACACTTATCAAAGTATTGAATACGTCACTTCCCAATAAAAAATTTCTTTTATTGGTTCCTTAATCACACACTTTTTTGTTATAGGTTTTATTAAGTGATCCATCTACTCGTCTTTTGTAGGTTCCTATATGTTTTGGAAAAATTTAAACAAATACTTATACTTCTAAGGAAAATTCAAATAGATCCCTATATTAATGAAACCTTATTGAAAAAGTGTATGAAAGACTTGTTACAAATTTTTTATACGTTTAGATCTAATTACAGACTTACTTTTAAAGTATATGAACCTATTTAAAAATTCTCAAATAATTCAGAAACCTACATATTAATTAAAACTAAGAACTTTTTGGTAATGAAAAGTTTAGATTAGGGGAAGGCATGCCCCATTGAAACGTCAGGGAATATCACCAACCTCAGTGAGGATTTATAGTGGAATTTATATATTACCTACCAACAGGAAAGATCTAAGAATTGAACCCAAATCACAGCTAGTAGTGAGCGGAAGGCTTGACCAAATGTGTCAAACCCCTATTGATATTAAAGCTAAGAACTACTCATTTCTTTCATCCCTGATGAATTAACCTAAAAAATTGTGAAATTAACTAAAAGGTGACTATTTATGAATACTTGTTTTGCCAATAGTAGGTAACTTCTCAAACATATACAATAATGAAATGAAAATATTGCTCTATATATGCTTTGCTTTAGTCATCGACTTTGGTTAATGACAAGAGTTGGTTAGGTACGTCATATCATGACAAATAAAATCCCTGCTACTTGTCCATCCAAGGATAATGCTCTAAGCAATATTCAACTAATATTATAACTTAATATAAGATAAATAAAAACAATAAATCTTTGGTACATCTGACACGATATTTTGACTTGTTTGAAGTCCTACATTACCTACCTTAAATTTTGGGTGTGTGTGTTGGACAACTCCACTTAACGATAATTGTGGTTTTAGGATGAAATCTAACATGGTATCAGAGCCAAGAGCTTATCTTTGTCGTTTATTGCCCATTATGGAATCTTTCTGTATATCACCTGTTCTGACTGGCATCTTTGGAGGAGTGGTGATGGAAGTCCCACATCGTCTATCTTAAATCCTGAGGTGTGATTTATATACCTATTAGGCAAATCCATTAATATCAATTGATTTTAGGATATAATCTAACGTAATTGATTGATGTATAGTCTAGTAGTTAAAAAAGAAAACATCTTTGTATAAATACTGGCCACACTTCCCGGATCCCCAACAAATCTAATCCCTTATTTCCCATCATCTCCTAACATTTCTAAATGCTCTTAAGGTTGAAAACAACATCACTTTGGTGCAAGATGCAGTATTTGCTTCTGGGGTTCATGCTGTTGTTAGAGCCATGGCCAAATATATGACACCCTACAAGAAAGGAGGTACCTAGAAACTTGATCAGGAAACGTGCCCTCTAGGCAAGTCTGATGCTTGGCTTTTCAACTATGTTGTAAAATATGGAGGATATATATTTCAATATCTCTGCTGCTTCAGTTGTTGTTGTTGTTGTTGTAAGTGTTTTGATTAATAACCCCTCCCCTTTGCTTAATTTCTTGCACCTAGGACCATATGATATGTTATGTTACCTTCATTTACTTTTATGAAAGTCTTGTGTGCTTTAGTTATTTCTGTTCTTATGCTTCTTGTTCAAATGGATTCTTAAGTACAATGATCCTGTAAGAATTAGAACAACAGAAGCTTACTGCTATATGTATTTTCTGTAAACTAAGATTCAATTAACCTTAAACAAAGGCTGTAACATGCTAGATTCATCATAGGCTCATATTGCTGTTCTGTTAGAATACATAAGCATGTGATCCACTCTGGCTTTCAGATATACATTACATAAAATAAATTAACCATAAATTAATCATGTTAACTACCCACCCCGTGATTATATCGGAGTTCAGTGCCAGATTTATGTTGTATATAAACTTTTGAGCGAGGAAGGAGTCTATAAAAGAATAATATTACTTACATATACGTATACATTTTTTATATTTGTATGATTTTTATTATTTAATATAATTATTTTAATTTTTTATACACATATAGTTCAATTTTGTCAGCTATGCATGATGTGAAGTGATATGCACTTTTTGGTATATTGCTAGCTTTATTCCATAAATAATAATCGTACACAAATGATTATTGAACCAAGTTATAAATTTGAGGATGATGAACATACACGCGTCAATGTGTCGGTGACTCGGTGAATATTCCATATGTTTCAGTTTGTGCTCTGGTTGTCGTGGCAGCTTGAACATGTACAAACATGCCAATTATAAAAAAGGGTCTTATAAAAAGATCTAATTATTAACCGGTAACATAGGTTAAGGAATTAAAAAGAAACAAATATTTATTGAAAAATTAAATATAATTTATATTAATTAATTATATTTTCAATACAAATTTACGTTTTATTCCTTGTCCTGTTACGGATCTTGTTTCCTATGCTTCCACGTTCGAAGGGCCTTCAATTTCATAACCAAAAAAAGGTAAGTGTTGGATCCTTTATGGATAAAATGCATTAGATATATCTGCCTACCATTCATAGCTATCTGCAGGAATTCAGGAAACCAATTAACATTCTCCAACCTGAACTTTATATATGTAAATAATTGTGTCTATGATAGATGCATTCCTAACATCTCTTAGGGGTACTTTTAAGGATTTGGGATATATATTTTTAACATCGTCTTTACAATTTAACAAATGTCAAAGAATGATTCGAGTGTGCAAATACACCATATATAACTAATTAAGAATTACTCATTGTTTCATGACATAATTATTTTGGAAGACTAATTGAATCTATTATAAATTAAAGAAAACAGAAGAAAAATAATAGGAGCCAAATAAAAAAATATATATTATTATTTAAAAAAATCATATATGAGAAACTTGCTTTCTAAAACTTAGGATAAGGATATCATATAAATTAAGAGTTAGTCACCATAATTATTACATCAGTAAGAATTTCTTGCTTTCTTACTCAATGATGAATCTCAACATTAGTCTTATTTTTTTACTCTTATTCGTCTCTTTTAATTATGACAGTTTAAATAAAAACGTATTTCATATTTTTAATCATGTAATATATGATATATCCTGTCATAATTGTCATACTCCACACTTCAATCTGTATCATACGAATAGAAGTTATCCGTGCAACCTAAAAACATAATGGAAGCACTACTGCACCAGCTTCCCACATCGATGACGATGAGTGTTGTTTTTACCGACTCTTTGTTATTTTCTAATAATTGTTTTGACTCGAAGTGGTAGTATTGATGTCTCTTGTGAATTATTTTTGTATGACACTGATGATCCACTAAAAAAGTCATGCTTGTACCATTTTCAACTTTGTTAAAATCAAGAATAGATATCAAGAATAGTGTGATCTTATTATTGGATGTGACAGTGTATGAAATATTTTAATTTTGCGTAAAAAGAAGTTAGATACGGGGGTTATAAGGTTGGCCTGGTGGTTGGGGTAGGAGAGTTAAGGAGTGGAATGATAAGAAGGCAGAGAGTTCGACCGTTGAAATGAAATTACGATATACAAATGTGAGAAATATTATGTCAAATTCAATTAAACAAATAAATCAAATGTAATTTGAACAATTAGGGTAGTTGAAAAGATATTCAGTAGTAATAGATAAATAAAAAGTCTCTTTAGAAGTGCTTGTTACACAGATTGAAGGATAGAAATTTTCTATGAATTAGGTATAAGGTTTTCTTGTGCGAATTCCACTATCAGTTGACTCATCTATAGCAAGGCAAGAAAGTTGAGACCTGAGATAGGAAGTTAGCTTTGTATTGTATGAGTCGAAACTAGATATGTACAAGAGTGACTACAAATAGTATTGAGTTATGATATTTGCACACCTAGGTTTGATACCCAGGTGGACACCTTAATTAATCATATGTAAATTTTTGGTTAATTCAGTTCATTATATAGTTAATGAGTTATATGAAACTTATTTTTCATAACCATGTAAATATTTGGTTAATCACATGCAAATATCTGATTAATACAGTTCTTTATATAATTAATGGGTCATTATGAATTAACCAAATATTTATATGTGATTAATCATATAATGAACTGAATTAACCAAATATTTGTACTGATTAACCAAGATGTCAACTTTAAGTGTGCAAATATCATTTCTCAATAGTATTAGTATTTAAACTTGGAATAAAAATATGTTATTATTTTTGTCGTTCCCATTCATAGCTATCAATCATTGCCCTGTGACCAACAAATACCGCTTTCATATAAAGTGGAAACCATCACAGTACCAAAAACATTAAAAAACTATACGAAAAGAAACAAATCGACCCTCTTTTTAAAAAGAAAAAAGCATGGATAAAAAGGAAACGATGAACAATTTTTTATTTTTTACTTTGGCTAGAGACAAACGATGAACTTTATATAGGTAGTGAGTTGTAGCTAGCTGGCACCGCTCATTGCCTGGTGGAAGGCATAAGCATAGCCATTATGCAAAGCATCATTTGCATTTATCTACACATATTTATATACACCATCAATCTCACATCTATATAGTTTCTATCATCCATATATTAGTCATACTTTATTTTATCCACAACAACCATGTCAAACCAATGAACCAAGCAAACTCAAAGTAAAGGAAATTTAACGAACTATAGCTGTTTTGAGACACAATTATGTGCAATTTCAATAGAACCTCATTTTTTGGAAATAATAATAATAATGTTACAACAGAACGTAAGCAAAATAGAATTGACAAAATTTTCTTAATTACAACAGAACATATGTTAGGTGAATAAAGGAAGAAATATCAACCATAGTTTACATTACCACTTCCAATAATTACAATCAACATAAGAAGCACTAACTCCTATTTCTAGCAACATCCCACTCTTCTAGACCTCTTAGAAATGATCGGATAGCAAGATGTTCGGAAGCATATGTCATGAAAGATGCCAATATTATGCCACCAACAACCATCAAACCTAACCTGTTTGAAAAAGAAATATAAATATAAGTGTCACTTCAAAGAGATTTGAGAAACATGTGATTTTTTTTTCCATAAGAAAACTACTTACGATTACAGGACAGAAATATGGTTAAATTAGAATGCTGGCACATCACAAAAATAGGACATGATGGCAACTATGCATGCTGCAATAAGAGCTCTTTCTTGCTATATTAGAATGCAAATTACCTTAAAAACAAGGCAGTTACTCCAAAAAGACAAGGCAAAGATGGAGCAACAATGGCCAACAAGGCCATCCCTAAACCATAGTACCATTTAGCACCATCACAAGATGATATTTGTCGCTGATGACCTGTAAACACGTATAAACATAAAAAATTAACGATGTTAAGAAAAATAAAAAAGAATAAGGATATCAAGGTCACAATGAAATGAAAGATGAAATAAAAAAAAATAAGCTTCACTCATGAGAACATACGTTTTCCTGAATCATAATCAGAAGAACCAGGAAGTGACAAGGAGGATGCTGCTCCCGATGCCACAATCTTTCCCCGCTGATAAATCAAATGGAGGTAACCTCCAAATAATATAAAGAAAATTGTGAATGTCCATTCATACATCAAAAGCAAACCAGTCCATGGCCCCACTTGCCGAGGAACAATCAAAAGAGCTATTCCTATAGAAACCACTGCAGCCATAAGGCAGACAACGACAGAAATGCCACCCAAATAAGCAGGAACCTTGGGCTGAGCACCATTTAAGAGCTGCTTAACACCATAAAAACGAAATTTAGTATGTTGAAAGTACACAAATCTAAGCAGGCACGCATATCCAACTAGAGGATATGCATCCGCTCATTTGAAACCATAACATGACCAGGTCATTTGATGAGAGAGATAGACAAAATGTCCGGTTCAGGAAAATAATGCAGGGCATTGTGTCTGTCTCTCTCATAGAATGACTTGTTCATGTAAGGGCCTCACATGAGGGGACCAAAATCCCCAACTAGAAGACAGAGGAAAAAGCCGACCTGAAGGGTTGAATTGACCGTTGATGTCGAAATAGTAGTATATGGAAGTGATCCAGTTGATCTAATCCTGTAATGAAGGTGTCTGACATGATCCCATAGTGAGCTTCTAGACAATGAACTGAAGCACCCTTGATTCTGCAGAAATACAATATTCTGAGACTTCATGAAGCCCTAATTGCTTAATAATCGGAAATTGGAGAATAATATCAATCCATGACAGCTGACCTTTAAAAATGAATGATAGCAGCAGAATAGTAAAGCACCGAATGGTAACAGAACGAGAAATTTCACAAGAAAATTGTCTTTAGGATTTTGGCCCCCTCCTGTCCCAGGAAGGGATTCCTGAAGCTGTTCCCTTACATCCTGAAAAACCCCACCAAGGAAAGAACAAATAAGTCAGCACACACGAACTTCAGCTGGGCAGACATGACTACTTAAGCAATGTGGCCTCTATGTAAATTTGACGAAGACAACAATATTTGCGATATTATTGACAAAAGAAAAGAGGATAATGAGTTGTAGAAATACCTGCCAGACATCAACAGGTTTCAAAAGCCAAGATGTCCACCAGTCCCAAGGCTTAAGAGGGCCCAGTGTATAGTGAATCACACGGAGTTCATTCTCATCTACCATCCACTGGATATATCAGCATGAATAGTTAGATAATTGAATTAAAAGATGCAATATAAAGGAGTGCTAAGAGACAAATACATATGATTGATATGTGTGTGGGTGTGTATATTATATTCTACATAACACTCGTTATTCAAAATTAATAAGGTAACCCTGCATGAGGTCGCAGCAGCTCGACAGCCAAGCCAATTTAGGCTATGTGTCCTAAAACCAGAAACAATAAAAGAAAATCCTCACCAGAACCTGAGCTACTCAATTCTTAATGAAATCATGTTCACACACCTACCACCAATTTAAAAAAAAAACAGCAATAACATCACAGAAATGATTGATAATAAAGGTTCCTACAGACCATGCATGCCCAAAAACCCAGTTTCTAGCACGAAATAAAGCAAGATGAAAATGCTAAGAGTAAGATGATGATGAATCAGAAGCTTTCTTGCATTATCACCTTGAAACATTAATATGCCCAGATTAACAAGCATTGATTCTAACTGACAACAACTGCTACCTTTTGTTTTTAGGAAAACATGATTACCAACTGAAACAAATACATACAAGATCCTGAATCAAAATCTTAGGGGAAGCCACCTTCTAGGAAAGGTTCCTCCCTAGGAGATCAAAATAACTCAGGATGGCAAATCAGAACTATCACATAAGGCAAAACTGTAAACGACCAAAACATGAACCAACAACCTATTTGTGTTAAGATACTGAAGCTCAACTAGGCCTAACTTTCCTGGGCAAACAAAATTTAAACCTAATCAACAGGGCTTCTCTAATCTCTTCAAAAACACTCTCAGGTGCCCTCATTATATTCTGAAAACATGCCGATTCATTTCAATCCAGATGTTGTAGATTGCAGCAGCTATACAGGCATGCAACACTAACTTCTTAACTCTTCTGTGTTTAAACACAGAACAAGAAAAGGTTAGCCATCTACCAGATGCAGCTGGGAAATAGTTACAGCCTACCAGATCCAATAGCAATTGTATAAGATAGAGGCCCAACTGCTGCGTTGCAAACAGTGGATTTTGAACCCAATAGCAGCACTAAATAACTCCTTGTCAACATTAATATAGGTCACTTGAATGTCATATTTTATTCTTATTGACAAAGAATATCTGTAGAAAAGACAGTAACTGTAAAACAAATCACTACATATGAATTGGAGAATACCACATTAACTAAACATCAGATACATGAAAGTGTTGGACTCTTGCAGACAAGTTGCATTAATCAAATAAAGCAACCAAACATAGCATATATTCCATCTTAAAACAACACAAATAAGCAGATAAAGCCTAATTAAGTTTAAAAAGGGGCATATATTTTTCATGCCGACTGATTCTAATTACTGAAAGGTAAAGAGCCATTCTCTCATTACCTATATGCTAGTACCTTGTTAGCGAGCATGTAAAGACCAACATCTGCATTATACAGAGTCGAGAGTCGCTCCATTTCAGGAATGGGTCTGGATTTCAACTCCTCGGGGGTCAAATTTGGCTCAAAAACATGTGCATTGGGAAATCCAGAGTAATATGAATTGAGAAATCCCTGATCTCCTGTCAAAGGGGGAAAGACAGATAAAGATAACTGTTAAAAAGCTATTAGGTTCAAATCAACATCTGGCATATATGGAGCTTAAAAGTTAAAACAAGGCAATTCCAAGGAATGATACAAAGAAATAGAATTCAAATTAGTGCCCAAAATTTGTTTACCTCCGGTGTAAGATTTAAGAGTTTTTACTTTGCTCATCATGTCATTAAAAACAGTTTCAGATGGCTCCACCACCATGACTCCAGAATTCAACCTCTCAGAATGCTTTAAATTAGCACAGAATTTTCCACATTTGAAAAGATCATCAATGTTTTTAACCACGATAGTGTCCGCATCGAGGTAAACAACTGCACATTCATATTCAAGACACAAACAAAACAACCAATAAACCAACTATAAGAGAGGAAGCTCAAGACCCAAAACTTAAATTGTCACCTCCTGTTGACTAGATTCAAAAGCAACTTACAAAAAAACAACAATTGGGAAATGAATGGAAAAGTTTTAACATAACTAATCTTCTTATGAAATAATCCCATTTCATAGGCAATAACCTAAATGGAGATATTAAAAGTTCCCTCCATACTTCTATAATCAGAAATACAAAAGGCAAAAAATTGTTACCTTTCTTGTAGTTAGTCATGTTAAATATTTTCAACTTTGTGTAGACACCCCAGAATCTCTTTGGACGCACTCGATTAGGATTAGCCAGTAAACTAATCTTCTCCACTATCCACCCATCAGCCTACACACAAAAATCAAACACAAACCCACACCAAATAAAGAGCTAAAGTTAGAAACTACACAAAACTTTGGTGTCAATTAGCAATGACATGTTGGGATCCATGTCAACATAAAGATAAAGTTCAGAATTTTAATGTGAAACTCTCTATATAAACAGTTGCAAGAGTCAAATATCCAAACTTTGAGGAATTCCCATTATTATCTTTTTTTGTATGAGACCCTCTGCATTCGAAAATCACATTATGGACTCTGACTAATCCAAATCGAGTCGAGAAGACCCATTTAAGAAACCAAAGCTCTTTGAGCCTCCCTTCACACGACTTGAACTCGAGACTTTGCAGCAACCGAGCTCCTTGTAACTTGGACCAATGAGATGATGGAAATCCCATTATTTATAGAGTAAAAGAAAGGAGAATAATTACCCGGAGAAGGTTTTTGGCAAAATCAGAGACTCCATCTGAGATCAAAACCACCATATCCTTGTTGGATCCAGTATTGCGTATAGATTTTCCCAGAACTCGAACACCCAACAAGAATTCATCTCCATATAGAAGTGTGACATATGCTTCATCCTTTCTCTGAGATCCCACACAAGCTTCAAATTCAACACAAACTACACAGATTATCAAACATAACCATATACAACAACTATTTCGTTTCATTATATAACTATATTCTGATTCCCAAAAAATAAAAGATGCCCTTTTAATCCTTGCACTGAATTGAATTTGCTGTATAAATAAAGGTTGAAACTTTGAATTGAAAGGGTTCGAAATTTATAGCCTTTGTTTCTTTTCTTCGTAGTACTTGGACTCTGACCTTCTCGCTGGTGGTCTTCTCTGGCTGCTTTCTTGTGATTCCTGATCCTGTGCAACGCGTTCCACTTGGAAGATATTTTTAAAAAAAAGTTTCAAGTAATCTTTTGGTCCACACTTATTTTTAATTTAGTTCCTATACATAAAAAGTTATTAATTTGATCTCTATACGTGATACTGATTTTCAATTTGGTTCTCACCGCTAATTGGTCCCTATATAAGAGGGACCAGATTGTAAATTATTATCACACTTAGGGACCAAATTGAAAATAATTGTCACATGTAGGGACCACTTTCATTTTTTTTTTTTGTTGAATTGGTCCCTACATGTGACAATAATTTGCAATTTGGTCCTCTTATATATGGACCAATTAGCGGTGAGAACCAAATTGAAAATCAGTGTCACGTATAGAGACCAAATTAATAATTTTTTACATATAAGGACCAAATTGAAAATCAGTGTCACGTATAGGGACCAAAAGATTACTTTAACCTAAAAGTAAACATAGAAGAATTGATTTTATAGGCCTTCAATAATTTAAAGATTATCTTTTAGAGATTTTTTTAAAAAAAAAAAAAATAGAAGCTATTTTGTGTTTATTTATGGTTGTAAAATTCATTTTGTTTTTAAAGTAGTTAATGATATTTTTCAAAAACTAATGAAAGTAGCTTTTCATTTTAATTAGAAAAATGATTTTTTTTAAAAAAAATAATTTTTGTGAAAAGCTTAAACAAACATATTCAATCTCATTAAAAATAATTTTTTACTTAAAAAAAAGTGATTTGATCTTCATATAATATGTAACAAATTTTTTTGGATGATAGAGTAAAATCATTTTTGAAGTATAAATATAAAGAATTTTTTTCATCTTACACCTAAAATTAATTTTATTCAATTGGAAAATTAGAAATTTTTACTTCCCTTAAAATCAATTCTACCTAACCCGGAATTGAATTTTTTTATGCTAAATTTAAAATAAACACCTTCAAAGTCCTAAAATCGCTTCCGTTGAAAGCAAACGTGATTATGAGCAACCCAAAATCTAAACCAAACAAGTACTAAATATTCTCACTTTCTCATTTTACCAAAATTTATCTCTAGTTTTTTTTCCCAAGGTTTGGTATTATATATATCTCAAAATTTGGGTATTTTGAAAAACATAATTAATTAGTATTAAAAACCTTAGGCAAATGCTAAACACGATACTGGTTAAGGAATAAAAGTATAAAACTTATATAAGTGTTTTTTTTTTATAGGCAAACTTATATAAGTGTTATATTCAATATATTTAACATTCAAAATTTATACTTTTCAATAAAATATTTCTATCATTGCATTCCTTAACATTGGTTAGCAACACCCAAAATCTATACTTATGGATACACTATGAAGGTTGATGCGATGGTTGGCATCTATAGTAATGATGTGGTGTTTTTGGAGCTCCTAACTAGCAAAATGCCTTTAAACGCTGCATTTCAAGAATCTGTGGACATAGTGGAATGGATAACAAAGTAGAAACGCAGCAGAACATTTGAAGAAGCACTAGACTCCACCATTGCTGGTCAGTTTAAACATGTACAGGAAGAGTTGCTGCTTGTACTGAGATAGCATTTCTACGTACTGCAAAGCTTCCAAAAGAAATACGATCCATGAGGGACATCATCCCAACGCTTAATGTGGGGCACTATGGTGGTAGCAAGGAAAAGCCAATCTTTGTCACCACCCCAGCAATAGTAAAGCTTTTTTAGTGACCAGTTGTTTGACTTAGTACAGTGAACTCCCAATGAGTCCATGACCCTGAAATCTGAATACAGGCCTTGCTGGTTTCGACCAATTTTTTAGCAGACACATGTATCCTGATCAAGTTTTTCTTCTTCTTTTTTATAATTTTTTTTCCAATTGAAGAATAACAAAGGCAGGTTTTCCAGAACTACAATCATTCCTTACATATCAATAACAATTTACAAAAGTAGTTAAAATTTGCACAAGTTTCCATTGATTATGAGTATATGTATATTCATTACTGTTCCCCCATTTCAGCAAAATTTTCTTTTGCAGTTATTTCTAGTTAGACCTCCTTCCTTTATTAGTTTCACTATGGCACACTAAATACAGGGGAAAGGGATTTGATGCCTCTGATCCAAATGCAGTGACGTAACATGATTATTCTGATACTTCTAATATTGAAGAATGTATATAGCTCTTTAGCAGTGGACTTCTCATATTGAAGCCTCATTGAACAATGATATTACTTAAGCAAGCGCCAAGAGGCACATGAGGATGGTCATGATCTTTTTTCTTGTTGAGCCTTCAGAATGACAATGATCCTGACATATATAAAGACCATAAAAGGAGCAAAACAAGAAAGAAAAAAAACCTAGGAAAACTCATGCTACAGATCTGGAGGTGGACCATTCTAAAGATTTTTCCGCCCTAATTGCCAAGTTAATTGATCAGCAGCTGCCATAGCACGAGATGCCGGACCAATGGAACCTTCATACCTGTGGAAGTAAAAGACAAGTAAGCCAAGAAAAAGAGGAAAACAAGGAGTACAGTGCTGAGTGCACTTGTAGTCCACGATAAAGATGCTGAACTAGAATTATATGCTTACAAAGCAACCAAGATATATGCTGCTGTTTGCATAACAATTGCACCTTCACCGGCAGGCTTTGATGTGTTTATGCACCTTGCACTGAACCAATTCTCATGAATTGACGTGACCAAATCTGCCATCCAAATTTCCATTAGTAAAGTATGGCAATAAGACTAAAATGCACCATAAGTGACTTATAATGCACAGAAAGTCTAATAACTCGGGTGACAAGCATTACCCCCACGTCAAGACTAACATGCATCCCTTTTAACTTCAATTTCATATTCACTGATGATATTGGGTACTTATATTCTTTGTAACTTCAATCTCCTTCGATCTAAATATTAACTACTTGACCATTCACCATGTGTCCCATAATCACAGGAATTTGGATTGACAGATGTACAAGGTAGCTGCATATGCACATAACACATATACTTGTGTGCTGTCTGCTGTGATTCTCCCGAATTAGTTAAACTTACTAGTGGAAACTTCCAACAATTATGTACTTTATTCACAGTACACAGATTTCCAGATATACCTAAGCTTTAGACAGTAGGTTAACATTAGTTTCACTCAATTTTGATTTCGGTCCCTTTAGTTTATTTTTTTGGATATTGGTCCCCATATTTTTACTTTTCTAGATTTTGGTCCCTATCTTCTTCAATCAATAAGGTTTTAGTTCCTATAGTTTCTACATGTTAAGGTATTGGTCCCTATTTTCTATTTAAAATCGGTCCTTGCAGTTTACATTGATTAAGATCCAAATAACTGAAACTATAAGGACCAAACCCAAAAAATGAAACTACACGGATCAAAATCCAAAGTGGGTAAAACTACATGGACTAATTATTTAGTTTAACCTAAAGAATAAATGTAATTACCTTTTTAACTCAAGGCAATAAACCTCTTAAACCGCTGTAAGATTACCGGATACAGTTCATAACTGCATACAGAACACAGCTTATTACCCCTCACCAGTAGGGGTACACGACCAGAAAAAAGCATCATGGCCACATATGCTCCGTTAGTTATTCGACATTTGAACCCAAGCCCAACTCTCCTGGAATCCTAAACTCCTAATTACCTAGATATGTGGGGAAATCCTTAAAAGAATATATTTTTCAATATTTGGCAATTTAAAAATGTCCATATACTAGAGGGCATAGAGAAAGAAGACGAAAACAAATTGCAGTTAATTTTAAACTTACACTGATTGGACCCTATAATGAAGCTCTCTGACTGGAGTTTATTGCGTTTGATGAAGTCCACAAAGTGATTCAATTCAATCGGATTGGCTTTTATTCCTTCTTGTTCAGCACTGCCAGCATCCAATAGCCCAATTGATAATATTTCTAGGAATAACAAAAAATAAAATCCAAGCATGCAATAGAAGTGCTTCAACAAAGCCAGCTTGATGCTAACCAGGCAAAATGTGAAATTTTACAAAAACAAGTACAAACTTATTCAGCCACAGATACTATTAAAAGGAGATTTTCAAGAAAATAACATAAGTCAGAACAACTTATACATAATGTTACAACTATTTTATTCATTCAGATAAAAACAATGCAATGTAACAACAATTTGTCTATACAATGGCCAGCACAGCTTCTGCATTACACCAACCAGGTGATTGCATTTGATCCTAAGTAATGCAGTATGATATAATCTGCTAACAAGAATGAGAAGCAAAAAATACTATGTAGCTTAGGGAACTTGATGGAGAAGTCAGACAAACATATTTCAAACAACAAAAGTACTAAGTAGTCCTGCTTTTCTTACACAAGTCACAAGTATTAAGGGGTGCGCATAGAGAATAATTTGAAAGTCTAATACTCAATCTAGAATA
Source organism: Echinosophora koreensis (assembly GCA_035048595.1). Taxonomy (NCBI): domain Eukaryota; kingdom Viridiplantae; phylum Streptophyta; class Magnoliopsida; order Fabales; family Fabaceae; genus Echinosophora; species Echinosophora koreensis. The sequence goes on along the minus strand of JAPCYP010000016.1, from coordinate 3,064,358 downwards.
GCTAAACTTTGCACTAGTATCAATAAAATTTGATTATCATCATAAACTGGTATTATCTTGGAAGCGTAGGAGATGATAATTGATAAAGATCTAGCAGAAGTTCCACCATATGAAGAAAGGTTGATTCAAATTGAAAGACAAAAGCTTCAATTATACAGAGTCTAGAGTTGTAGAGACAATAAGCAACACTTAAATTGTTTCTTCATCTAAATCTATTACTCACTTTAAAAAAGATCACTGCATTAACAACAGATAAGAAAGAATAATATAAAATGCATATGAATAATAAATCATAATCCTTCTTACATGGTAGATAACAAGCGAGATGGTCCAGTTGGGTCATAATTAATTAGCAAAGCAGCTTTTAAAGGATAACCTAGAATGTACAATTCATTGTGAGATACATGTCAACAATCTACAAAATTGAAAGAAAAAGAGAGAGAGAGAATGTTATTAGCAGCTTAAGTGTGTGTTTGGGTGAGGCGTTGAGTATTTGCTAAAAGTGATTTTGAATGAACTTGATTTTATATAATTGACCTGGTCAAAATTGAGTTTGAAGTGAAATAATTTATGTTTGGATTCTGAAAGCAATATAGTGTAAATTCTTCGGCCTAACACAAAAGTTACTTTTTATCACTTTTAGTTAAACTGAGATTTGAAAGCAAATTTGTTTTTACGGGTGTAATCAAACATCTATATTTTACTAAAATCGAGTTTGACAGTAGACAAAAACAATTTTCATACTTCCAACCTTGAAACCAAAAACAATATAAGAGATTTATGATTATGTGCTGCAGCATCAGTTGAAAGATAAACGCTGCTGACCAGAAAAACCGATGTTAGCAGCAGCCCACTTATCCCATGTTTTATGGACAAAAGCCCAATCCATTGCAGCTGACAAGAAAAATACAACAACATGTGTGAAACGTTGATCAGATAAGATATACAGAACCGAAACTATGAGAATTGGGTCATACATTTCTGGTTAGCGAGTGAGTGTTGTGCAGAAATGACTTCATACCTTAGATCTGTGTGGCGAATCGTAGAGAGGAGAGGATGTACCGGTGACCGCCGATGAAGAGAGGATGGACAAGTCGGATGGTCTCAACTCCGCCGTCTGCGTTAAAATAGCCTCTTTAATTGGACGGAATACACTTCTTAATTATTTGTTGAAAATAGGTTTAATTATTGAGTTGTCCGAAACTATTTGAGAATTTTCAATTAGGTCACTAAATTAAAAAAAAATTTAATTAAGTCCCTGAACTTATATAAATTTTTACTTGGATCCCTGAATTTATTTTTTTAATTGGGTTCCTGAACTTATATAAAATTTTCAATTCGATCCCTAAAGTAAAAATGTGAATATATAAAATAAAAAACAATAAAATGATAGATGAAGAAATTTTTAAAAAAAAAAAAAAACCATTTGACATAATAATAAAATGGCAAAAATGAATATGAGAGAAAAAAAACTCGCTAATTAAATGATTTAATTAGTATGCACTGACAGTGTAAAGATTTTTAATTTTTTATATTGTCAACCAATCAGAAATTGACACATTATTAAAAATCTTTGACAAATTGACACATTATTAAAAATCTTTGACTCTTATTCTAACTACCTTAAAAGTCATCTATATCTTAATTTTTGATTGGTTGACAGTACTGATAGCGTATATCAATTAAACTCCAATTTAAAATAATAATAATAATAATAAATAAATAAAACTTACTAATAAAAACTATTGTTTAGCATAATAATTAGATAAAAATGAATAAATTTGAGAGATAAAATTTAGCTCTTGAAATGATAATAACAAAATATTGAAATATGAAATTGTGCTAGAAAATTCATGTTTTATACCAAAATATTAAGTTATTAACATTAAAATAACAATAGACATAGCAAGCAAAAATACTACTTAAGAAATATTAAAATAATTTAAGAAAAACCTTAATTAAAATAAAAATTAACATAATAAAAAATAAAATAAAATAAATAACTCAAATAAAATTGACAATCAAAACTTATAACAAGCGAGATGGTCCAGTTGGGTCATAATTAATGAGCAAAGCAGCCTTTAAAGGATGGCCTAGAAAATACGATTCATTATGAGAAAAATGTCAACAATCTACAAAAACTAAAAGAAGAAGAATGATATGATATTGAGTTGAAAGGTAATTGTTGTTGGTGACCAGAAAAACCAATGTTAGCAGAAGCCCACTTGTCCCATGTTTTATGCACAAAAAAGGCCAATCCATTGCGCCTAACAAAACAAGAAAATATGGGAATTGAGTCACACATTTCTGGTTAGGTAGCATAGCAAAGTGAGTGTTGTGAAGAAATCGGTTGATCACCTGAAATCATTCATTTGTGTGGCGAATGGTAGAGAGGAGAGATGAGGATTTATACCGCTGACGGCCGATGAAGAGAGGATGGACAAGTCTGATCGACTCTGCCACTCTGTTTCAAGGGATTTCACCTCTGCTCTAAAATAATACTCACTCACTTCTATTTTACTTGGATATCTTAAATTATTTTTGGACTAAAGACAAGGTGTAACACCCTACTTTTCGTTAAGTGTTTTCCTTAAGCTTGTTTGTTAAGTAAGAATTATTGGCTAAGGGCTTGGTAAGATTTTTGGCTTAAAAGTCCCTTTCTGGTACATGAACACGCCCGTACTCGTTAGCTAGCACGTACGTGCTTGGGGGCAGGCGTGCGTTGCCAGGTTTAAGTTGAGCACGCTCCTGCTCAAGTGCGGACTGCGTCTCGCTGACGCTAAGTCCAGCACGTCCGTGCTTGATAAGGAGCACAACTGTGCTTCATGTCCAGCTTATATATATGTGCACATAAATCGAGAGTTGCGTTTTTTAAACCCTATCTTTGGTGGCTGCTAACCTTGCTGCGGCTGACATTGTTCTTTTCCCTTTTTCCCTCATATTAAGAGCAATTCTTGAGTATTGGAGGCCTTGGGAAGTGTGGTTTCACCTGTGCTCATATAGAGGTAATGTTCATTTCCCCTTGTGGTTTCCTTTTCATGATTTGAATTGGAAACTGATGGTTTGTGTTTTGTTTATTCCAAGGCTTGGATTCGTTTTGAGCCACTCGAAAGGAAGGAACCGGTTTGCTGTTTAGGACTGTTGTTAGAGCTACCTTCAATCTAGGTATGGGGAGAAGGGTAGTGTATTCATAGGCTTGGGGTTAGGGTAAAGTAAAGGGGTTCCCATAACCCCGTGTTGTTTTATATGTATATATGAATAACATGCTGAATTGATTACTTGGTGATAGTATGTTCTTGGCTGTTTTAGTATGTTATTTATATGTGTTTCATGTTCATGATATGTTGGTAATTTTTATGTTGGTTGCCTTGATATGAACATGATGGTATGATGATTGTCGTTGTTAATACGATATTGGTTGTTGATGATATGTTGGCTGCATAGTTGATGCTATGAACGTTGAGTTGATGGTTAAAATGTTTAAATTAGGCTTAAAAATGTATTAGGTTTAAAGGACTAATTAACCCAAGAAATTGGTCAAAATCTGATGTGAGACTCTGCCCAGAACAGTACTGTCGTGCATTGAGCACGACAGTGCTGAACAGGGAGCACGCCTATGCTCCCATTTTAAATTCTGGAAAATGGCCACGCATTAAGCACCACCGTATAGCAGAGGAGCACGACCGTGCAGCTGAGCACGACCGTGCCGGATAGGAAGCACGACCGTGCTCCACTTAAGCGGTAGCACGGTCGTCATGTGTTAAGCACGCCCGTGCTGGGGTTTAAGCACGACTGTGCTCACCCCTCCTGGACAGAAATAGAATTAAATGACTTTTATGGGGTTTTTAACCCCAATTCCCAAACGATGATGAGATAACGCAATCAAGTAATGTGATGGATTAGACAACTCGGTTAATGATTAACAAAGGTGATTAAGATGATGAGATGGTGAGGTGTTGAGTTTGATAAGCCGGTAACCGTTGGGTTACCGCACTCTGATGAATTGCTCCTTGGTGCTTTTTGGTCAAGGGAGCCTTGACCCCGTGGTTTGGGTCTAAGGTGTTGTTGATGTTGTACCTTGGCAACCTAGAGTTTGCTCCAAGGGGGCCTTGACCAGGTTGGGTTTAAGGTGTTGCAGTAGATTCCGCTGCGGTCAATTCCGCTGGTTAAAGGTTTCGCGGTTGATTTCGCTGATGTCTTCAGTTGATTCCGTTGTAGTGAAGGAGGTGGCGTTTGCCCATTGTTTGTTGTTTGCTCATGCATCATTGTAGATGTTGTTGTTGGGGAGTGTTCGACATAGGGGAGGTCGCCCGAGAGAACGGCGATCTGGCCATCCACGTTAGGAGTAGATTCTCCGTGCGCCCCCATGATGAGGCATCCGTTGGTTTGATGCGTTGGCTATCCGAGGAGTAGATTCTCAATGTGGATATTTAACTCCGAAGTCGTTCATCCTGAGTTAGTTGGATACACATGCATTGTTGGAGTAGTGTTGCATTGCACTGCATAGCATACTGTTATCACAATGATGATGATGATGGATGTTATGATGTTATTATGATGTTGTATGCTAGTTGTTGCCATGTTGTTTGTTTACTTTACTTCCTATCTCCTTGCTATATATGTTTACATGATTCTTACTCCCTGTTTTCCTTGTTGCTTGTTGGGTCTGATCGGCCATTTGCAGAGGATCACGAGCAACCCGGAGAGGAGTGACTCTGAGGAGCCACCACTCATTGTAGGGCTTGTTTTTATGTTTAGTTAGTTTGTTTCAGTTGTATTCCGAGGACATATTTTCCGAAACGGTTATACCAGCTCTGAGTTGCGACATCGGGGTTGGGTAGTTTATTCGTTATGTTTTATTTGTTTTAACTTGTTGTAATTTTCCGCGTTGTGAACTCGTTCATGTGGGACTTTTCTACCCATGGACAAAGGTTTTAATTATTCAGTAAAATGCATGATTTTATTTTAATTATTTTTTATATTAAATGTCTTATAATAATGGCAGGTAGAAGGGTGTCACACAGGGTCCCTAACAATTTTTGAGGTACCACTTTTCGTTCCTGAGAATAAAAAACTCACCTAATAGTCATCGAGAATGTCAAAAGAGGGATGTGTTGATGAGTACCGTTAGCGTGCCTAGGTATCTGTTAAACTCGTCCTTATAACCTATGTTGGTGAATCTAGTGTGGTACATCATGTGCATGTAGGGACGAATCGAATTTGTCCCGCGATAGAAATTGTCATGGACTAAACTGGATTCCTTAAATAATAATTACGGACTTTATATGGTCAATGCATAGTTGCTCTCATGGTCTATTCTGCATGCAAAGACGGATTCCTCAACACCTTGACACCTAACGATACACATTAGCACTCTAACAGCGTATTCGGGACGAAGATAAATGGAAGGACTAAAATATCTCTCTTTTGTCATTCTTGGGGACTATTTGATGAGTTTTTTTTTTACCTCAGTGACGAAAAGTGATACCTCAAAAAATGTCAGGGACTTAAATGGGTATTTACTCTAATTTTTAAATTTTTGCCTATTCAATTATAAATTTATATCGCATGTGTGTCTCCCCCCACCCACACACCCACTTATTACGAGTGCGTTTGTTACAGATTATCTTAATAATTTTTTAAAAAAAAATCATTTTTATGATTAAAATAAAAAACTACTTTCATAAACTTGTGGAAAAAATCATTAACTACTTTTAAAAAATAATTTTTATGATTGTAAACAAATACAAAATAGCTTCCGCGTTTCTTTAAAATCTTTTAAAATAATTTCTAAATTATTGAATGTCAAAATCACTTTTTGTACACACGTGATTTAATAATATAATAATATTTTATTTTAATCTAAATGATATATATGTGCAACTGCATTTGATTTTCAAAAACATTTCTTATTCTTATTTATAGTCTGATTAAATTATTATTTTCGTTCTTAAGTTTGTTTTATTGTTAGAAATCATATTGGAAAAACCCTACTCTTTCTCTAACTTCAAACTCTCTCCCTTCTCTCTACACACACACAATCGCGTGCCACCACTAGAGGGGGTGGTTTTGGGCCATTTTTGGCCTGGAATCACCCCTTTACTTCGTTTTTTCTCCTCTTTTATCTAAATAAGTGGTTTTTCCACATAGATCTGTTTTTTTTTTTTTCGTGTTTTTCGTCGTCTGTGTGCGGTGGTATTGTTGTTCGTCTTCTTGGTGAGGCGTTGTTTGGTTTCCCGTCTTGGTGCGGTTTCGTTTGGTTCAGATTGACAGATCTGCTTTGATCCATCACATATTTGATCAAGAATTGGACGTCAATGTTACAGATCCGAAGACATGGGTATTCCAGTGACTTTGATTTTGTCACTTTTGTAGGCATTTTGATTTTGCCGTGTTATGCTATTAACCTGGGTGCTGTGAGTTTGTTCGCAAATTCATTCTTTTCGGTTTTCAGCGATGTTGGATTTGTGTTGTTTTCGATATATTTTACCAATTTGAATGTGAATGAATACCTTTTTAAGTCAAAAAAAAAAAAAGTTTGTTTCATTGTTTATGTGTTCATATTGATCATTTAACCTTTTTTTTTTTTTTAACTAAATTTGCTCACTCACCATTATTTACACCTCGTGTGACAGCCAAAAATCATACTTAAGCATATGATCAGGTGGACTAATTTAACTGTTTTACCTTATGAGTTTGTAAAGAACCTGGGTTAGTTTTCTTCACTAGTACGAGTCAACCCGTCTAAAAATGGATTCAATGGAAGATTGCATTTAAGTTCCAAAAGCTTGAAAAACATGTTTCTCACAATATTATTGACCAGAAATCAAATCTTAACAAAATTTAAAGTAAATTTATGATTTAAAATGATTCTAAGATGTTTTTGTATGAAGATAACCCACGAATGGGCTTTTAGAAAAATCAACATAGAATGTCAAATGTTAGTTCCTTTAAATGACAAAGGAGTGGGGATGGTGATGGTGAGGGGTACGGGGACGTGGATTCTTTGCACTCACAATATATTTTAGAGTTTAATTGATATACAGTATCATTGTAAATATTTTTTATACTGTCAACCAATAATAAATCACCACGTGATTGAAAATCTTTGATTCTTGTTCAAATCACCTTAAAAGTCATCCATACCATGATTTGTGATTGGTTGATAGTATATATTTTATGTATATGAAAATATTAATGTGAAAAATCTTAACTTTTCTTTTCAACCTTTAGATGTTGACTGCATCTCCATGCAATCATTTTAAGAATCCTGATCCGTAAGTCGGACATCAGATGGATATCATGTTTAATAAGTTATCAGTGTGTGTCAATCTTATTGTTAATTTTAAACTAAACTAATAATTTTAAATATGATCCATTAATGCACCAAAAAAATGATGGTCAAAACATTTTTTTCCATAATTTTTAAAGATGTGTACTCCATTTTCAAGAAATGAAAATGAAAATAATTCAAACATTTTTTTTTTTGAAGATTCGAACATATTTTCTTTATTCGTTTCCATATTATAAGTAAAATTAAAACTGAAAATAATAAAATCAGCAATAAATACAAAACTTATCCCAAAATAAGGAGAAGACACCATTTTCTCTCTCTCTCTTTTTTTTTCATTCTACTTTACCATTTCCTCTTATTTGGTGCTGAAAACAAAAATTAAAAGGAAAAAAAATAAGATATAGAAAAGTAGGGTTGACAAAACAAAAAAAACAAAAAATTAGCGTGCACAGCAACCTATTGCGGGTTAAATGTACGTTTTCAATCTTGCTGGCTACCTTTCTCTTAGATTATTTTAGTCTTGGGTGGTCTCTTGTATTCTTGATTGAATTTGTACCTTATTTTGCTTTCATTTGTATCCTCTATTATCTTCTTGTAAATGGGTTTGGATACCCTAATGCCATCTATAATACATTTTTTGGCTTATAAAAAAAAAAGTACATCAATTAATGTTTTGTTCTCACACTAAGAAAGAAAATAATGGCATCTTAATTTCCCACATTACACTACAAGGAATAAGCCACTTAGTGACGGCAGAAAACCGTAGGTAAAAGGTTAAAAACCGTAGGTACAACTCCAAAAACCTATACCGACGGACATTCAGATCCGTGGTCAATAGTTCTCTATACCTACGGTTTCAGATCCGTCGCTATAGGCTTTAGTGACGGTTGGTATGCCCGTTGGGAGAATAGATAAAGATATACCCATGGTTTTGTTGGCATCACTATAGGGTTTTAGTGACGATTTTTAAACCCACATCACAACAGTACACATAATTCACACAAACAAGGCTTTTATTAATTATAAAAATAAATAAAAAACTAACCATCAGACTCAATAGAAGTTACTTCACATTGCAAATCAAAATTGACACACAAAGAGTGAGGTTCTGCAACGAAATCAAATAGAGATTTCTTAAGCACCTTAAGAGAGAATGATGAGTTATATATCTTCCAATATGATCAGATCAAACAGAGATTAACTAGAGGCTACTCTTTTTCATATGTTTCTGAATGAATGATGATACCTTAGACTTATAATAGCGTTTCAATATCTGTTAGCAAATCAAGATCATGATAAGTAGCTTTTTGAAACTGATCTTTCTCTAGACAGCAGAGCTTTTACATTTCTCTATCTCTTCCTCTATCACTGCAAAATTTTGATTAATTTCACTGTCAATAAAAATAAAACAGCTCTTAAACATTTCGATCAGAAATGTTTTAACTGATAGCTCTGAATCTAACTTCTTCAAATAGCATTCACAAACAAATATTGAAGAATCGATTTGGACTTACCGATTTGGGGAAAATTTCCAAAAACCTAACCAAGAGAATCGAAACCGAAGTCCAATGGAGGGAGACGGCGTGGTGGTGCGGGCGAAGGGAGATGACGCGACGGCAGGATGGTGGGGAGCGGCTGAAGGGACAGAGCGTGGTGGTGAGGAGGTGGTGCGAACGAGGGTTTGGGGCTTGAGCAAATGATTCTGAAGAGAACGAGATTGTTAATGGAGGCTGTGTTGAGGCTCGAATGATTTGGGCAAAAACAATGAGAAGGAAGGGTTTTCTGAAGCAAAAGAGAACAAATTGTTTTTGGCGGTGTTTAGGGAAAAATATCGCGGGGAAGGGATTCTCCTATTATTATTTTTTTTCATTTTAATCACATTTTTTTTAGTGACAAAAATATACAACTGTAGGTATATGTAATTTATACCCATAGTTTCTAAATCTATCACTAAAGCATATAGTGATGAAAGCAAACATCTGTAGGTATATGTCATTTATACCTATGATTATAAATATATCACTAAATGGTATAGTGACGGAAGCAGATATCTGTAGATATATGTAATCTGTACCCACAGTTTTCAACTTGTCACTAAAATGTATAGCTACCAATAAAGGCATCCGAAGGGATATGATACCTATACCCACGGTCTATTTTAAATCGGTAGCTATATGATACCTATACCTACACTTTCAGTTACCGTCACTAAAAGTGTCCGTAGGTATATGTCAAATTTCTTGTAGTGTTAATAAAATATGGTAATCCCTCACCCGAGAGGGGATTTATTTTAATTTATGATTTTTAAAAAATTATATTAAGAGAGTAGGTATCCTATTAATCCAACCTGTATATTTTGTTTTTGGTTGAAAACCCAACCCCATATGCTTTGGCATATTTTAAATTGCTTTGAGTTGAGTTTGCCCCATTACCAAGCTTATTCGAATAGAGATCTCATGTTTCATTTTTTATATCATACCTTGTTCCAATCAATATCATCTTATCACATATTCCATATTTTTAACATTACATGAAATTTTGAATAATGTAACAATATGGTATTGATTAACACATGGTGATGCAAGAAAATATGACAAGAGATCTCCATCCAGCCTATTCAACCCTCGTACTTTTATGCCATTACCATAACTAGACGAGCCATATTGTTGAAAAAAACAAAAAAACAAAAAACAAATGGAAAAAGATAAAATATTTGAATTAATAATACAAAAATCAGTTGAATAAACAATTTAAAGAATTACATTGAATGTCAATATACATTTTCTCAAAGTAAATGTTAGGAAAGAAGAGGGATAAAAAAATCGATGAAGTGGAGGAGATAGGAGGGTCTACTCTCATGACCACTCTTACAACATGATATTCTCTGATATCATGAAAGAGTAGCATTATTTGAATAACTCATATGGTTCTTCAACTCACATTTTGGATTGTGAAAGGTTGTTCATGATTTACACCACTTCCAATTAATATTCCAAGACCGCATCAATGCATGCACGTAGCATTGAAAATTTATCACTACTCTTTCGTTCTCAGACATAAGATTCATCGTAAGTTAGCTCAGATGCATTAGTGAGATGAGCCTTACCACCTTTTCCATGCCTCTTTTTCCGGTTACCCCCACCACAAGTAATCGAAATCTCACACCCAAACACAGTGCCAAAACACGAACACAACCCATTACGACGTCGTCTTTGACGCTTTGGTGGTGTTTGCTTATTCAACTTCTTTATGTCACTGTCAAGCTCATCATTATACACCGGCGTAAGCTCATTCCTCCACCGCTCTATCTTTGTCTTCATCCCTTCCGCGCTGCTATTCTCCGACCACTCATCAATGGCCGAGCTCTCCGCCGTGCGCGGCGGAGCCGGCACCGGAGGGTACAACCCTTTTGCTATTGCTGCAGCCACCACCGATGGTGAAGGTCCTACGTCAGAGCAAAGTGACCCATTAGCGTTCACAATCACTACGCCTCCTCCTTTTCTTCCTACACCAACTTCCGAACCATGCCCATCAAAGACATACCCATTATTATTATTGCCACCGTGTTTTCCATGGTAGCTATATTCATTGATGCTAGAATCGTTTTTCTCGCTTTGGCAACGTTGCAATGTCAAGAGTTTAAAATCCAAAGACGAGTTTTCATTTTCAATGTTTTCATGGTTTTCTACCTTAGCATCATCACCATGTTTCTTGTTCTTGCTGTTCTTGTTGTTGTTTTTGGATTCCATGATATCCCAATACCCTACAGCAGAAGTGCTGAGTTCAGAATACATTGGCATGCTCCTCATGGTGCTGTCGAGAAGGGTAACACCGATGTTGAGAATCCCTTGTGGTCGACCAGAGGGTCTTCGAATTTGTAGGGCAACGAAACGAAGCTTAGGTTTACGGTTCCCAGAACGTGTAGAAGGTGGTAAGAGGTTGCTTATGAGAACTCCTACGGTGCCAATGAGAATGTCACGCAGCCATGCAGACGTATAGATCTCTATCATGATAACGGAGTTTTCAGAATTGAGGAAGTCTTCATCAACACGGAACACGAATTTCTCGTTCCACGTAGGGTTTGTGTGGCCAACTTGGTCTATTTGGGTTGCTAATTTGCGTTCTGGATGCAACCATGCAACTGCGTATGCACGTAGGGATTTGGTAACGGGAACAAGATCTTGGGCTGATATGATGTTGATTTCTAGGAGCTGAAATGGGGATGCAACCGCTGACATGTCTTTTTTTTTTTTTTTTTTTTTTTTTTTTTTTTTAAGGGAACGGATCTTCGGTGAAATTTTTTTCCAGTCAGATTTCGTTTTTTGAAAAATAAAAGGGTGAGAGGATTTTGAATAATGAAAAAAAAGGAAACAATTATTTAAGGGTGGAGATCTAAAACGGGAGAAAACTGGAGATAAAATAATTCTGGAGATGATCCGTCCCTGAAGGGTTTGATTGAATGCTAATGATGGAAATTAATGTGGGTGGTGGGGGGCGGTGGCGGTGGCGGTGGCGGTGGCGGTGGTGGCGGTATATGAATTGTGGTGTGGTGGTTGGAACACCATGCACCGCCGTAAGGACTAAAAAGTCTGTGTCTATATATATCTATCTATCTACCATTGGCAATTGGTTTGATTCATGTATTATATTGGATAGGATCATAGGAAGGAAGAGTATGTTAAGTAGAATTTTTATTTTTGGGTCATAACGTAATGATAGAAGACAGAGCGGAAAGAGGTTATTACGTTTGAAAAAGCTATGATTAATATGGGTTGGGAAAAACAAACAAGGGAAAAAATATGAGTTTATGATAACTACGTTGCGATGTATAGTCTTTAAACTATGTGTCTTAACTGCATCTAGAGAATTATTCAGCAACGACTTATATGCCTTTGCAACGACGACAATGAAGCTTCTAATAGCATGCATGCGCGTATTCAACAATTTGGTTAATTGGTGCCGTGCAAACCAAATTGTTAATAACGAGTAAAGGCACGCGTTTGTTAAGATAATATATAGAGCCAATTCCGTTAATTAAGCTAGGTGACGTTTGAGTCATCGAATTGTGTTTGGAATATTACACATACTATTCTAGTTTTTTAATAATAGGTTTACATATAATATTTTCATTTATTACTTACCTCAAGCTCTTCCGGTCACATTTGGCTTGTACAACAGGGCACACGCTTTCAATCTAAAATTTCTTGGATGAAGTGCTTTGTTTTGCGTTTGCTATTTTTCTTGGTTGTGAATTTAGGACATGTAACTTACTTCTGCTAGATTCTCAAGAATAGGGATGAAGCAACCTTGTGAAGAATATATTATTATATAATATAATCAGCTATACCATATTGTTAGGATTTTGACGCGTATATCCAAAGATGGCAATGGATTGATGTAAAACATTTAAAGCTTTTAAATGAAACAAGATTGTTACTTGTTATATGAAATTTGCTTTTTAGTTTTTACAAATATTGTGTTTGGGGATGGGTTCAAATGACACCATTGTCAAACTTAAGCTTTGACACCAAATCCTACCTCTTGGTTATGATTTAATCTAAATGATAAAATTAATTCACTTATAAACCCTAATACTTATTCCTCTAACCTCTCCTCCTCTCGTGTGCCGTTAAGGATGTCAATGGGACGAGGCAGTGGGGTGAGAAGTACCCTCCTACATCTCGTCCCCTTTCCTTGTTTCCCTTCCCATCCACATTCCCGATCTTTGTCAGGAGGAGAGTTTCTCCATTGTCCCCATTCTCTACCTCCCCACGAGGACCCCGAAAGGGCAACTAGTGCAAACCCAAACCCTAATATACTTTTTTACACTTCCTTCAACATTATTGGATATAAATTTGATATATGATTTGCTAAATCACATAGGTTAACTCAATATTTAACGAGTCCCATCTGAATTCTATCCAATAAAAAATATTTAAAAATATATATATTATTAACATTCTTTCCGTAATTTGCATGTCTATATAAAAAGCTATCCCTCTTGCAATATATAATTACTAATTTCTCGAACCTTCTTGCATTATTTTTGTTTAAATGCACTTCTTATAACATATTTTGTGCTTCATTTATAAGGTTAGTTTTGATACATTATCAATGTAAATAAATTTTTGTTTTTGAAAGAATCAATGTAAAGATTTTAATCAATTACAAATCTTCTTATTTATGACTTTTAAAGTATTATAATAAGCGTATAAAAAAAATTTATGGTGTAACAATTTATAATTGATTGAAAAAATATTTACACTGATAGTGCATACCAATTAATTAAATCCTCAATTTATTTCAAATAATCATTAACATCTGATATGTTTATTCATAATTACCAATATTTTGAACCTTGTGGTATTTTTATTTAATTTAATTCGTATAAATACACCATCAAGTTCAATTACAACTCTAAGTACCAACATGCAGTTGGTTCGAGTACTAATCGACTTAGGCTCCCTAAGCAAGTAGTCAGGGATTCGATCCCTGCCTCTTGTGTATGGATAAATCTGATTGAGAGAGGTCATCCCTTCAATGTTGTTCAATACCTTCAGGGGCCCCCAAAAAATAAATAAATAGTTTTTTCAGATTTAATCTGATATGTTTGACAAACATGATTAAATTACAAAAAAAATTGTTTTTATAAGAAAAAAGTTGTCCATTTAAAAAAATAAGAGTTTGAAGCTTATTTAAAAGGTATTATTTTATTCTGAAACCAATAATACTCTTTCCATTTTATGCCTATAAAACTATTAAACAAATAATTTCATAACCACTTTTACAATTTATTATATATAAAATTTTTTTTTATACAACTCAAAGAAAATAAATTATCTTAAAATTAATTTTCAATAAACACATCAACACGTAATCTAATCAGGGATGAATCCAAAAAAGATCATATGGAGACGTCAAATATGTAAAAATATGGATACATGTATAGCAAATATTATTAAAAAGTACATATATAAAAAGAGTTTAATTGGTATACACTGTCAGTGTAAAAAAAATTTACATTGTCAACCAATAACAGATCATCACGTCATTGAAAATCTTTGATCTTATCTAAATCTCCTTAAAATCATTCATATCATGATTTGTGATTAATTGATAGTGTAAAAAACTTTACACTGACAATGCATACCAATTAAACTCATATAAAAATAAATAAAATTGTAATTGTAGTAAAAATATATCACATATAAATGGGCCAGCACCCATGCTTGTCCAGTTGTCCCTCTCTAGATCCGTCCCCGAATATAGTTGTTCTCATTGGGTTATGCCTCAACACTCAATTTGAACTACTGTTTCGGGCTTATTAGAAGATTTTTGGGCACAAGCTCATCTATTTCATATTAAAAAATTTCTTTTAAGTTTTAAGTAATGAATACAATCTATGTAATAATTTTAAATATATATATATATATATATATATATATATTCATCTAGGTAACCAATTGAGGTTGGCGTAAGTGGTTAAAGGCCTCTCGTCCCTTAACCAAGGTCTCGGGTTCAAGCCTTGGGTATGGAAAAAACCTCAGCTGGGAGGGATGCCACCCATAGAGGTGTCAAACTCCCGCGGGAGATTATTCCCCGTCTCAGGTTGGCGGTGGGATACTCCTTGAAGTAGATCGAAAAAAAAATATTCATCTAAGTGAATAATTAAACAATAATTTTAAAAAGAGAAAATATTGATAGTCTTAAAAAAATTAAATTCGAGACCAAAATAAGGAAATTTCTTTTTATAACAATGTAGATTGACTGCATATAGGCTAGTAGTAACGAATAAAACATTACATGATGTTAAAGAAGTAAAACAATTCCTCTTGTGGCAAAAGAGAATTTTCATTGAAATAAGCTTTATTGAGGATTGTTAGTTTCAATTAAATTTGATCACATAAACCTTTAAATATGAATCTCTAGAGATAAACCTTTATCCTAAGATATCAATTTAATTGAATCAAGTTTTATGTTATCGTTTTATCTTTACTTATGTTTTATCTTATCGTTATATATCATATCTTTTATAAATGACTTTTTCTATTTAATGAATTTTATAATCTTACTCATGTTAAGTTTAACCAATTAACCTTTTCAAAACGTCATCAAACTTAAAAGGTAGAATCTGAGAATATAAGGAGTTAAGGACCTGATAACAGATAGGAATTTTCTAATAACAATAATAATACAGAGGAAAGTTGATAAAGATGATGCTATACTATAGTGAGTAGAGCTTCCATTCATTCATTTTTTCCACAAAATTGACACAGCACAGCAAGTAGCAAACAAGGTAGGGCCACCATGAACTTCCTAAAAGAAGTTAGATAGTGACTATGATTGGACCATTTTGGACCTATGTCAAGTTTCACTTCATACTCATACACTGTATTCAACTATTCATTAGCAGCCGTTCGCACTCATCACCGGCCAACATCACTTTACCTTTTTTCTTTTTTCTCTTTTTTTCTTTTTTGTGTTTGATTGGGTATCCTAATATACAAAACTGTGAGACTAACGTCCATCAGATCGAGTGATAATTAGATAAAACTTTATTCAAAATGATGAATTCAGATTGAAATATCTGAACTTACATGTAAAGATTGTTTGCGGACACAATCTCCTACCGTTGCAATCGGCGAGGGTCACTTCACCTTTTTATTTCATTTTTTAAAGTAAAACCTTTTTTTTTTTCTTTCTCCATTTCATTATTTTCTATCCTTGTCAAAGTCAACAGCTTGCAAATGGCGGCAACTATGAACAATCATCTCCAAACACCATCACACAACATGGATCCGAATCTAACGGCCCAGAATGAATACCACCCGCACGTGTGAGCCGCATGCATGATATCATGTTTTCTCTCTCTCCCTTGTCCAATGAAGAGAGAGAGTGTGAGATATTAGCAATTTAGCATAGCCATAATCATAGGTGGGAGGGAAGGACCAAGGAGTTTGGGGTTCCGAGGTTGTTTGTTTTAGTTAAACACGACAAATCTAAAGACGTGTGCTTCTCAAGTACTTCTTCTTCTTCTTCTTCTCCTCCTCATCCTTATCTGTTTTCTTTTCTTTATAGCCTCCATTCTTAGGTCAGATTCCCCACCTTTTCAGTTTTCAGATTCCTTTACTGGATTTTCCCAATCCCTATAATCATCATTTTTTATAGGTATGTTCTGTTGTTTGTTTCCTATAATCTCTATATACCCAGTTCCAATTTTTTAATAAAGTCGACAACTTTGCTTTAATTTTTTTAGATAAGATAGTTTATTTGTGCTTTCATCTCTTAACATTCTTTATTCCATGTTAAATTTTGAAATTTTCAATTTTGGTAATGATTATTGGAGTGTGTTTTGATCTGTTGTGGTCTGAATTGAGTGGCATCAATAAACGATTTTTTCCTTAATTCGTGGCTGGAAAGAGTGTGGTGTGCTGGTTCTGATGTTTTTGTGACACTTGTCAATGTTTTTTTAACTATGAATTCCAATTTGATGGCACCATTGAAATTGGTCAGCGTATCCATTCTTCTGCCCCCATCCTTTCCTTTCTTCTCTTCTGTGCTATCTTGATAAAGCTTATGCTTGAAGAGGACCCCTTTTTTTATTGGCATTTTCCTAAGGATCTTAACCTCTAATTCAGTATCATGAGAGGTGCCCCAATCTTATTTTTTGAAACCCCTGTTTATTTATTTATTTAACTTTGGCCGTTCTCTCAATGATATCTATGAAGTTTGTGATGCATTTGGCTATTGGATAACCTTGTGGCATTACTTACATTTGTCTTATCTGTTTTATGGTGCTTTTATATCTTCAACTATTTTCTTCTCAGAGCAACCACAATCTTATATTTCATGGCTAGTGAGCCATTTGGTGGAGTGGCTTCCTGAATTGTTGTATATTTTGTTCAGTTATGTTGGTGGTAAAGTTAATATCTCAATAGTGGTTGATTAGCTGACATACAACCTGATTTTTGTATTGAAATTAGGACAGACAAAACTGATTCACTTGGGAGCCTCGAGACCTATGTCTTCATCTTTTCCTGTTCTTCGTACTCCTGTGGAAAACAAGTATATGAAACCCCCGGATTCTTTTCAGCTTTCGCCTGTCAGAGATATGACAGCAAATCCTGCTTCATTGCAAGCTACATTATCAAATTCCAACGTCAGAAGTGTTGGTCACAAGTTTTCTTCCCCTGCTGAATGTCCTGATGACATTCCTTACTCGTCAGATTCACAGCATGATAAGCAGTATCGAGGTTCTCCCTTTGTTTCTCAGACATTAGGCGACAATTTGTCTTCCGAAATACATTCAACAACATTCATTTCTAACCCTCAAGAAAGTACTGACATGTCGTGGGGACCAGATCCATTTGAGGATATTATTAGTTTTACTGAAAATGATTCTGTTCAGCATGATCAAGTGGAAAACAGTGCTTGTTACATAAATGGTGACAATGTAAAAAAAACTGATTTTGGGGAGTGGGTTGATCAGTTAATGTCAATTGATGATTCTCTTCACCCAAATTGGAGTCAGCTTCTTGGTGATGATAACGCAGCAGAACCAAAACCAAAGGTTTGTTTCTCAAGCTGATTTTGATACAATACTGGTACGTCTTATGATTCTTGCTCTTACCTGTGAAGTTACTAGCAGATGTAGGAGGCATCTCATGCCCAGATGCCTCTTTGTGGTTAGGCTTAGGATCTGTTTCTTGTAAATGATAAGCGACCAAGAGATATGTGTATAATTCTACATAATTATGGAACATATAACCATAAAGAATTCCATGCAGTTCTCTTCATCTAATTTCCACTTTCATCAATTCATCCACGTTTTTGCATGGAAAAGGCAATGATTTATTTTAGTGGATTTAGCATTTAGGTGCTTGGTTCTTTTTCAAATTATTTTGTCATCTTATTTATTGGATTAATATACACGTGTATTAAATGTGTAAACCATGTGTAAACATAATTTGTTAGGAAGTTAGTTTTATTAGTTAGGGAATTAGTTTAGAGCCATGTAAGTGTTTCTATATAAACACTTCCTTTGTATCTTCTCATTCAATCAATGAAAATACTATCAAGACATGTGTATATTAATCCAATATTTTTCATGTTAAGATGTGTATATAGTTCATTCCCTTTCCCTCTTCCCTTTTCTGCTGTATATGTGGTTCTCAACAGTCTGAAATCTCAATTTTTTAGTATCATGTACCTTAAATTTTTGTCAATGTTTTCTTTTATTTTGATTGTACAAGTTGTCAAAACATATTCTACTCTTTTGATGCAGGCGACTCAGGCTTCTCAGCAGCAGGATATACCATCTGGAGAAGTTAATGGTCTTTCTAATTCAGCATCAACTGCACCACAAACAAAGCCCAGAATGCGTTGGACTCCAGAACTTCACGAGGCCTTTGTGGAAGCAGTCAATCAGCTTGGTGGTAGTGACAGTATGTTCACTTTTCCATAATCTCATACTTCTTGACCTTCTCAGTGGAACATTTTGTCATCTCTTGATGTTAACATGCAGAGGCCACTCCAAAGGGTGTCTTGAATCTGATGAAAGTTGAGGGCCTTACCATCTATCATGTAAAAAGCCACCTACAGGTACATTTGTGTTTTTTCTTCAATTCTTCTTAAATAGCTTGTGGTTGTGTGATATGTTCCCGATATCTCGCAGGCCCAAATGTTCAGGGCCCACTCAGAGTTTCTTTAGGCAGGTGCAGATGGGAGAAACTGTTATAGAGAGAGATAGAGAAATGGTTATAGAGAGAGAATAGAGAGCGGGGGTATATGTAAGGGGGGATAACAGATTGTGGGGATCATTTTGGATTTGGAAATTGTATCAGGATCCGAGAG
This sequence comes from Echinosophora koreensis, assembly GCA_035048595.1. Taxonomy (NCBI): domain Eukaryota; kingdom Viridiplantae; phylum Streptophyta; class Magnoliopsida; order Fabales; family Fabaceae; genus Echinosophora; species Echinosophora koreensis. The sequence goes on along the minus strand of JAPCYP010000016.1, from coordinate 3,045,211 downwards.
TTAGTTCTCTGGATTGGGAGCAATTCTGCACTTCCTCGTTTCTTGTATTTTCCTTTTTTCATTAATAATACGGACTTCTATTGATAGCAGTTGCTATCATTGTGTTTGTGAATTTATATAGTGTAACATTTTGCATAATTTACTTGTTCTTTTAATTTCAGAAGTACAGAACTGCCAGATACAAACCTGAGTCATCCGAAGGTATGTAAAAGCTTACTTATCAGTTCTATTGTTGATATAAACAGGTTTTATTATTAAGTATATTTCTAATTTTTGGGCTTCATCACCCGCTAAAGTTTCAAGAAAGATGTTCAGTTTGCAATATCAAATGCATTTATTTTGTAGTCTTTTCTTCACCATATTTCCGTAAGTGTTTGATTTTTTTCCTCCTCGAATACGTTTCAATTCTGCATTTAGAGTTTCAATACACATAATTAGCGCAAAAAAAATCCTTTTCTTTTGTTGTCAAAATATGAGTGTAAGAGTGTAAATGAGATCCTCTTTTCTGTCTGCAGGAACTTCTGAGAAAAAGCTGACTTCAATAGAAGAAATGAAATCACTAGACTTGAAAACGTGAGCTCTCTCCCTCTCTCTCCACACACACACACACACACACACACAAGATTTTGCATCAATATTTGTTGACTGATCCTTTCATCTGATGAGGATCATTTGCTCTTTTTCGCATGCATCAAGCAGAACGCAATGTTTACTCAACGTAACTTTCCTCCAATTATTATATATTTGAATTTAGCATATAATCTAACACATATTGGTAATAAAAAGATGGCCCAGACATATTTGATTTTCACAATTGCTATGATACTTATTGTTCTCATTTTGACTGTTAACAGTTGTTCTGTATGATTTATTTGCATTGAAGTGAACATTAATACTCAAAACATACTTTGGATTTTTGTTGCAGGAGTAAGGGGATCAGTGAAGCATTGCGGTTGCAGATGGAACTCCAGAAGCGGCTTCACGAACAACTTGAGGTACTTCATTAGTAGTTGAGATTCATCATGCCTGTACCGTGTAATCCAGCGTGGGGAGTTGTAGCATATTCTGATATTATAACTGTTATGCAGATTCAAAGAAATTTGCAAATTCAAATTGAAAACCAAGGGAAGCATCTTCAGATGATGTTTGAGAAACAGAGAGAGATGGGTGACAGCAAGGTTAAGGGCTCCTCCTCCCCTTTGGCCGAGCCTTCTGCGAAAACGGTGCCACCTTCCCCTCCAAAAGACAATCTAGAAACCTCAAATGAGGAACATGACAAATTTGGAAGCAACAACAGTAGCATTCCTAAAGCCATACCTGAAGAAACTTCTCAGGATGCAAGCACAAAGCAAATGGTAGATGAAGCTCAAGTTACCAATGAAAATGGCGTGGTAGATGATCAATTTGCTGCAGCACCACCCGCGAAACGGGTGAAGAGCTGACCACGGCTGAATTATTATCTGACTTCTAATGGCCTGTAGTGTTGCTGCTTCTAGACAATAGTATGCTGTTGTTGCCCTTTCTGCTTATCACAATGATAAACTCTATTTGCTTAGCAGCTTTGGCCACTGGCTTCATCATTTGGAGTAGAATTTCTAACCGGAAATTGTGCTCCAGGGATTTGTTGTATATTCTTGGACATGTTTAGACATTGGAACTTTTAGAAATGTTATTGGATACTGGGATGTTTCATCAGACAACTGCATGAATCATTTGTCCGGTTTTATTCTTTTGGTTATTGCTGGAGTACTTGAGTTTGATTTTGATGTCAAAGAGTTGATAATGTCGTATTTGGGTCCTCTTGTTTTCTTATTTCTTAAGCAATTTCCATAGGATGGTCATAGGATGAGTGAAAATAATTAAGGCTATGGTTTGGACATTAGTAACAGAATGAAATTTTATGCTTATTATACTTTATACATGTGACATATGGTATTGGTATTCTAATTTGTTTATCCACATTTTGTACTAAATAATTATAATTTTTTTTATTTATAAAATTATAATTATTTATTAAAAAATGTGAATAAATAATTAAAAATGTCATTAACCTCACCCTATAGGCCTATATACATTTTTATTATTTTAAAATGAAATAAATCAAAGACAATGGAAATTTTTCAAAAATATCATAAAAAACTAGAGGAATAATTTTTGTACACAAAAATATGATGAGAAGCGTGTATAAAAATATGATGAGAAATATGTGAAAGATAGAGATAAATATATATGATGTAACGTATGGTATCCAAAATTTGATGCTCAAATAACATAACTTAAAAAACTATTGTGCTAACTCTAACTTTCAGAGTGAGACTTCGTATCTAATTAATCCAAATCAAATCGAAAAGACTAATTTAAGGTGATAAAACTCTCCAAACACCTATTTAAACTAGACAAAAGACATTAGGTAAAGAGTAATGATAGTTGAACACCCAAAGTTGACAGGTGACAGCCAAAGTTGACACCTTGGTTGATCGGTACAAATATTTGGTTAATTCATGATGACCCATTAATTATATAAAAAACTGAATTAACTAGATATTTGCATGTGATTAACCAAATATTTACATGATTATGGAAAATAAGCTTCATATAACCCATTAACCATATAATGAACTGAATTAACAAAAAATTTACACATAATTAACCAAGGTGTCAACTTTAGGTGTCAAACCCAGGTGTTCACTTATCATTACTCTTAAGTAAAATATGGGGAAAAAGAAGAAGAAAAAAAAAACCAACATATGGTTGGTCCAAGTAGAGAAAACCTGGTTGGGAGAGAAAATCCATCTTGTGTGCCCAACAGATCCCTGACGGAGATTAATCACTGCTAATGATTGTGGATACTTCGTATCTATGTCATAGTTTAAAAAAAATTTATGGAGAAAAAAACCGATTAGGATAAAAACAAAAAGAAAGAGTGAAAATTGAGCTGAGAAAGATTTGATTTGACATGAGTAATAAATATTTTTGGGGAATGATAAATAGACAAAAAAATGGGAGAGGGTATTGGAGTTGGAAAATTGAAGGGAAGAAGAAGAGATGTTGTTCCAGGTGGGTGGGCAGGGGAGCCGTCCCACCTTCTTCGAGATGGCCGCTGCTCAACAACTTCCCGCCAGTCTCCGCTCTGCTCTCACCTATTCCATTGCTGTATATATTCATTCAACTCAACTTCTTCTACTTCCTTTCATTTTCTCAATATTATTATTCATATTATTCTCAATATTCATCTTTAGGTGTTGGCTTTAAGAAGACCTTTCCTTCACAGATTTTTAGACTACGAAGATGAATCTTTTGCCTTACTTATGCTCATCCTCGAATCTCATTCTTTACGAACCACAGGTTTTTGTTTTTGTTACCGAAACCACTATTTGCTTGCATTATTAGCTTTTCTTATTTATTCTTTCTATTTATTTGCATAATAGATGCTTCTTTTTCTGAATCTTTGTACGGTCTCCGAAGAAGACCCTCCAATATCAGATTAGTGAACAATGATGGGATCACTCCGAACTCGGATAATTCTACCTCTAATTCTCGCTTGCGGAGGCGCCAGAAACTTCTTTCTGTTGTTTTTTTGGTACTTTTCCTTCAACCCTAATTCCTATTTGCTTCTTCCGTTACAAGTTAAATTTTTTACTCTTTTCTCTCTATATAATTTTTATAGTGAATACCCAAATTCATCTTTAAGAAAGAAATGCATCCCTCCGTTTAGTTCTTACGAAGTGAAAATTATCAATTTAGTCTCTAAAAAATAAAAATCTCAAATGTCAGTCAATTTAGAAGAGCTTGTAGACATCTAATTTGGGTTTACGAGAATAGCCTACGAAAATAAACTTATGAAAATAAATTATGACCTTCGTATAAGTTCTTTTTAGCTTATTTCAATAAGCTTATCAGTGAAGTTCATGAAAATAAACTCTTTTTAACTTATTTTAGAAAAACTTACAGTATAAGTACTTAATTAAGCTATTTACCCAAATGTGCCTTTAGTTTTTGTTTTTTATATTTTAAGGACATTGGTAGTCATTATCAAGGACTATTTTGATCGACATTTGAGATTCTTGTGAACTATGTTAAGATTTTTTTATTCCTCAGAGACTTAATTGGTGGATGTATATTTTCTGAGGGATGAATTTGGATATTTACTCTAATTTTATTATCCATATGAATATATGATATTAACAAGTTTGCATATCGCTTTAGGTTGTGTTGCCATATTTGAAATCTAAATTGCATTCAATCTACAACAAAGAAAGGGAAGCTAGGCTTCAAGCCAGTCTATGGGGAGATGAAAATGAAGAATATGATGGCGGGGGAAGTTCTGAACAAGATTCTCTAGTGTCAAGTGGAACAACCACCTTGGATGTTGGTGCTCCAATTACAACACGCATTACAAAGAGAGTACAGAAAATTGTAGGATTTTGCTACCCATGGTTACATGCTACTAGTGAGGGTATGTTCCACTCTCTAATTGTACGTCTTTATCTGAAATAGAAGTTTCCCTGATTAAGGGCTAACTATATCTTATTTCTCAACAATGTTACTGTATGCAATTTGTCATATTTTTATGACATGAACTGTTTAGGATAAGCACAACTCACAAAGTCACAAGTTTAGTGCGAACATGCCACTTGATGTCTCTGAAAACTGAAACCGAAAACCCATTGTCAAATTTCAAATCAATTTAATTTTATGAATTCAATGTTTTCTTCAAGTTCATGTAATTTATCCATCCTGTTTGATTTTCTAAGTCTTAATATCCATAAATATCTAACTTTAGATATTTACGATGCAGGCTTGCAATTTGCTTACCAGCTGTTATACCTGTTGGATGCTACTGGATACTACTCGCTAGCATTGCATGTGCTGGGGATTCATGTCTGCCGAGCTACAGGGCAAGAGCTGGTAGAGATTTAGGATGCTGCATTTAGAAATACATTCATTATTATTTACTCTGTTTTTTTTAATACTAAGTGTGTTGTCTTTCCTCTTTGGTATTTGACATGAACACTATCAATACTTATTCAATAGTTCCTAACTTGCCAATTGCCATATATTAGAAGGCTCATTGTCAGCATATAGAGTTTGAGTCCCATTTGTAGTAAATTAACATCTTTCCACCGTGCCACAGTTGCCATATGTTCAGTGCTGGTGTATCATGGGTGAAGGAGAATGAATCCATTTGTTTTCATGTTTGTTTGTGTATAGGTGTGTGTTGTTGTTGTTAATGGGCTGAACTATGAAAGAAAATCTATTGGCTTTTCATATTTTATTTAAATTTTTTTGCTAATTTAATGAGTGGTCCTTTCAAGAATACCAAGCCATGTTTCAAATGCAATGAGTATGCTAATCCATGAGTGACTTCATCAATCTATAATGGAACTATGTTCTACCGACCTTGCAATTGTCAACTATGTACAATTTTGCTTGACAAATGATATTTAGTGTTATTTTCCTTCTTCAATATGTGAAATTCAAATAAATCAAATTGTGAGCTTTGTTTTGCAGTTTAAGCACTTTCTAATTTATCAGAAATTGCCACAATAAATTTGTCATTTCATGTTATATGATTGATTTGGTACGTTACTCCTTTCATGTCAAAAAAGATGGATACCTCGTCTAGAATTTCAAAGATACGCAGCCGTGAACGTGAGAGACTTCGTGGCCCTCAATGGTTGAAGGTATGTGATAATTTTTTTTCAGCATGATCATTTCATCAATTCATCTTTCCCTCACTTTCAATGAATTAAAACTGAAGAAGTTAGTTCGTATTCTATTTATTTTATCCATTTTTTTTTTCTGCATGCCACATGCGGCTGCATATAATATTTTCAATTCTTTTTCTTTTTTTTTTGGGGAAGGTATACGTCTTGATCGAGTTAAAACTTTAAATCATTAAATATGGTTTATGTGTATTTTTTTGGATATCAAATTGTTAAATCATTAAATGATTATAATGGTCGAATTTCCAGAGTGCCGATGCAATCATACCATTCAGAAGTAGAAATTATGTGTATATAACTGGTGCCCTTTGCATATGCAGCTTTCAAGTGCAAGAATTTAATTTCACTTTGCACCTGCATTGTAATAAGCTTGTTTACTGTGTGATTAACCTTTTTATGTCAGTTTATACGGAATAGAATGGTGAAAGTTTCTGAATCTTTTAGATAATGCGGACTGTATGGATAAATGTTCTTTTTATGCTCCATGTTATCCACATCCACCAGGATATGATTATATGGTGTATTTCATATTGCAGACATTGCAAGGAGCACTGCTCAGCTGTACGTACACTGTACTTGACTATGCACAAACGGGTTTGATCGCGGCAGTGTTCTTCTTTAAAGTGAGATGACCTGCCCTCTTGATAATTTTTCTTCCTTCTTCAAGTATTATTATATGCCAAAAATAATACAAAATTTTCTTCAACCTTAGCACTGTCTATCTTGGTATATCTTGCTGGCTTAGTTTCCTTCCAAGTTTAGAAACTGATTAGTATCCATCGTGGTATCAAATATTGCTGCCAATGGAGTCATGGTTGGCTCAAATCTTTTATTCCACGATGTACGTGGTTTGGTTTGTCTGAAGTTTGACATCTTGTTCTGTCTAGGGGTCCTTAAGTATGCCTTATTGTGATGTGCTTTTAAATACATTAGATTGATGTTTTTATCAACAACACAAAAAACTCGATGTACAAATTACCAAGGATGTTCTTATAAAAAAATCTTCTTGTACAAATTACTGAGCATAATTGTTAACACCATTTATGTGAAACATATGTAGATGATGGAATGGTGGTATCAGTCTGCTGAGGAGAGAATGTCAGCTCCAACAGTATATCCTCCTCCCCCACCTCCTCCTCCACCGAAGGTGAAGAAATAAATTTTAAGCTTTCCCCCAACTCCTTCTGCATCAGTACATTGCTTAGACTAGTTCTGTACATTAAATGTATCTGTAGTATGAATCTCACGTGAAAGCTTACATGTCATAAATATTGCTCAACTTGCATCCTCCATAATGAAGTGTCACTCTGTCAGTTATTAGAATTTCAAAGTAATTCAAAGAATTTTGTTGGTCCATTGCCTAAAGGATCCATGCTTCAAATACATTAATATATACAGGTAGCAAAAGAGGGGATCCCACTACCACCGGACAGAACAATGTGCCCCTTGTGCTCACAGAAGCGTGCAAATCCATCTGTAGTTACTGTTTCGGGATTTGTCTTCTGCTATGCTTGCATATTTAAGTACATTACTCAGGTGAGAGCTCTAGACACTCTAACTGTGATGTTTAGAGGAGGTGGCCTAAATATAATGCAAATATACTATTGGAATTCCATATCTGACTTGAAGTTTAAGCCTTGAAGCTATTTTACGTGTTACAGGAGAAACCTATGGGAAGTTCAATGAAATATACTGTTATTTTTAATGTTTTCTGGATACATGCACCTTTTTTTTTGGAGTGAAAAACTTGATTTAACTTGGCCAGAATTTACATTGATTCAAATGTGGTTGTTGGATATGACAGAGTGATAGTGACCACTCTTTTATCAAATATTCAATATTCAATAGCAAACAATCAATTCATTCCTGCTCAGTCTGTCGGATTAATTCTGGATATCTGGCATTTTCCTTATTAACCATATATGAGAGAGGGCCATTAGAAGCTCAATTCTTAAGCATTTTCTATTCTCATGTCTGTAGGGAGGGTAATAAGATTGCTCATAGATTAGCAAAATTTGCTTTGAGTAATCCTGATCAAATTTGGATTGAGGAGGATCCTCCTATGCTTTTTCTGAATAAAATCATTTTTCTAGTAAAATAAAATAAAATAAAAATAATAATAACTGCTAATGCTTGCTTGTTTCCTTACTATTACAGTATAAGCACTGCCCAATTACGTTGATGCCTGCAACAGTTGACCAGATAAGGAGACTATTTCATGATGTCTAGGCACCAGTTGAAGCCGGATGGTTATAACTACAGTTTTTATGAGTAAATGTTTTTTTTTTTTTTTTGACATGGTAAATGGTTAAAAAATTATCCATGGTTGTTGTAATAATGTATATCTTTATTTTATAGGATTAGAGTAAAGGTAAGATGTAAGAGGCAGAGGAATCATTTTTGTTATTTTCCTCTTATTCATTCATCGTACAAAGTTCAAACTATATAAGAACATGACTGTATCTTGCCTTCGGTTTATATTTTTTTTAAATCATATATCATTCAGCCGTGAACATTTCAAATACAAAGTCAAAATAGTACATACGACATTTTTATTTTAAAAAAGAATCTGTCTCCACCTACTTGTGCTCACTGTTTGCACAAAACAGTTGTGAAAACAAGAATTTTGACGCATCAAATGATCAAAGAACGGGATGACATTTATTTTTTTCCTTCAAAAATCAATTATTTACGCCTTGTCAACAATATTCTAGCTAACACGCTTCGTGAATACTGAGAGAGAAAAGGCCGAATCAATCATCCGTTTGGTACAAGCTCAAACTTCATCTTCGAACGCTCTTTCTAGCCTGATCTCTAATGTTAGTTTAGTTGGGTATCCGTATCCTGCAAACAAGGAATTCTCAGATATCTATAAAGTGAGATGGTCTGCCCTCTTGATAATTTTTCTTCCTTCTTCAAGTTTATCATATGCCAGAAATAATACAAAATTTTCTTAAATTTAGCATGGTGTATATTGGTATATATTGCTTGGCTTAGTTTTCTTCAAGTTTAGAAATGTCACGACCAAAAAACCTAAGCCGTGACCGGCGCACAGGCTTACAATCCTAGCCTAGCAAGCCTATTAATTTAGAACATACTTGATAAAGATCTAGAATTCACACACTACCGAGATTCCTTCTAATTTCATTTCAGCTGCTTGTGTATCTCTTACAAAAGCTAAGTATCCTTCACACCCTTTTCTTAGTAACCTGCTAGCTCCCAAGGCTGAGATTATCTTATGTGGTACCCAAGTCCGCTCTCCCTGGAATGAGAAGAATGATTCTCCTGGTAATTCAAATTTTACTACCTTGTTATAACAATCCAAGATAGCATAATGTGCAGCTAGCCAATCCATGCCCAAAATCACATCAAAATCAATCATATCCAAAGCAATCAGATCTGCCCAAAATTCTCGGCCCTCTATAGATACCTCACAAGAACGGTATACAGTATCAGCTAACAAAAATTCTCCTAGAGGTGTAGCCACAACCAAAGTATCATCTAGACGGGAAGAACATACACCCAACCGAGAAGCAAACAACAAGGAAACAAAAGAGTGTGTAGCTCCAGGATCAAATAAGACACGAGCATCTTGGGAACATACAGAAAGTATACCTGTAACGACTGCATTGGATGCCTGAGCATCCTGGCGTGTCAAAGCAAAAACACGAGCTTGCCCTCTCCCTGCCTGTCCCTGACCTCTGCCGCCAGATCCTCTACCACCCTGCTGTGCTGCTCTAGAACCTCTACTAAAAGAACTCCCAAATTGTCTTGTTGGTGCTGCAGGAGCTTGAGAAGATGCTAAAGCTGCTCCTGCTGGTATCGATCCATGACTAGATGATGGCTGTGTCGTAACTACAGGACAATCCTTCTTAATGTGACCCGCCTGACCACAATAATAGCAAACTCTATCTCCAAAGCTCTCCAAAGCCTCTCCAAACCATCAATAAATTTCTGCGGATCTTCACTTGCACTGGATGCGGAGAAAGTAGGAGGCTTGAGCTTCAAAAACTCTGCCAATGTGACCTCAATGCCTGTAGCTGTTGCTGCTGGCGGTTGCTCTACCTGTTCACCTTCTTGTTGATGGTCGAGGTTTTCTTGCTGTTGAGTTCCCTGTTGCTGCTGCCCAGCAACAATTCCAACAAGTTGTTGCACAACCTATTGTAACCCCTGTATGCCAGCTGCAACCTCTGCCATTGTTGGATTACCTCGCCTTGCTCTAGGCACCTCAACATTAGTCACTCCAGCACCCCATCCACGTCCACCAGTAGCTCCTCCACGTCTACCTCTATTGCGGCCTCGGCCGCGACCACGACCCCTTTGAGGAGGGTCTTGAGGTTGGGCAGTAGACTCATCAGAAGTTTCCCTTCTAACAGGAATCCTAGTCTTTGGTGGCATCCTCACCCAAAAAGAAATGTTAATCAAATACAAGACAAGGGAACAAAAGGAAATAAGAATTTAAATCATACTTTGGAAGAGATGTTTGGACCATCATAGGGTGTTAATAGCTTCTTGCAAGTAAGTTGTGCCCGGGTACACAAATTACTAGCAAGACTCTGTTATCACCCCATGTCTGCAGCTACTAGGACCTACAACATAAGCTCTGATACCAACTTTGTCACGACCAAAAAACCTAAGCCGTGACCGGCGCACAGGCTTACAATCTTAGCCTGGCAAGCCTATTAATTTAGAACATACTTGATAAAAATCTAGAATTTTTACAAAAATTTTGACAGAAACATCCCAAAACAAAAACACCTGCTGAAATATTCATATTTTCATTTCAGAAGTTCAGTCATACAAAATACATCAAGTTTGGTATCTCAGACCATTAATACAACTCAAAAGAATGTAGTACTAGTTCCCTGTAGCTGCAGAGTGTAAATAGTGTCAAGATACATCAAGGGCCTCCAACAAAAAAAGGGGGCCTACCAAAAAGAGCAACACTGCCTTAATAATCTGGACCTGTCAGCAGCCAACTACTCAGCTGCCTGGGAATCTGTATGGAAAAATAAGAAGGGTGAGTCACACAGACTCAGTGAGGGCATAACAACCACCATGAACTAGAAGGGAAACATACTAACGCACGAATAATTATTCTTTCAAACTTAGTAGCGTACTAGGATATGCATAATAAAATCAAGTTACTTCAATGAAGCATTTATATAAAAATCATCAAACTTGCAAATTTAGCATGTTCCAAATAATAACATTTCTTAACACCCAAAACTAGTTAAAGAGTTAAACATATAAATGAATAAGTAAGGTAACAAAACACAAGTTCAAATAAATTTTAAATCACAGTGGGGTCACACATGAGAGAACCAAAAATCTGAGGCGGCTCCATCTCGCTGATAGCCCTCTCCTCCTAAGGGTGGCCTCTCCCCTAGGGGCGGCTCCATCTAACGGATAACCCTCTTCTCATTCAAGTCACATCAATCATATCTCATCGGGAGCGGCTCCATCTCGTTGATAGCCCTTTCCGTGCACTGGCGGCTCCATCTAATGGATAACCCTCTCCTCCCGGAATAATATAACTAGGTGCACCTAGACCGTTACCCCCGCTAACGGTTACGGGATTCTAACATGGGTTCTCCAAAACACAACATTCAAATCATTTTCAGTTTATAACAATCTCTTCAAGAATAATTTCTCAGTCTCATATTCCAAGTTCAACTTGTCAAATAATTGCTCTATACAACTCTCAGGTATAGTCAAAATCAGTTAACAAAAAAAAACCCCAACATGAAAATATTTAGGAATAGTTAAAATGAACACCAAAGGTATGTTTCCCCAAATATAACTGTTAAAATAATTCTAACATTACAAAATAATTAAAAACAACAATTATAAAATATTTAAAATATGCCACAATGATTATTATCCACTCACAAGTATGGAGAAACCACAAATCTACTCTCAGCAACTCCAAGGGAAGCAGACAGATGCTAACTGACAAGTCTCAGAGAGCCTAAATGCACAACTTCATAGGGTGGGCACCTTAGTTTCTCCAGAGAGCTCCACCCCTAACCCAAAAAAAATCACCACAACTTAGTTCCCAAAAATCAAAGAGGTAGAGCTTAAAGATCTATATAATAAACTTATAATGTTGCTTGAGATTGGAATAAAAATGAAGAAAAAGGAAGAAGAAATGGAGCAAGAAAAGGAAATGAGACAAGTGAGAGGGGGAGATAACGTGGGGGTGGGGCTCTTCTTGAGAAGCTTAAAAGCAAATGGCTCAATTTCAAATTTTTTTTTTTTTAAAAATAAGTGAAACGGTGCGTTTCAAGAAACTGATTAGTGTCTATCATGGTATCAAATATTGCTGCCAATAGAGTCATGGCTGGCTCAAACTTTTTATTCCATTGTGTTGGTGGTTTGGTTTGTCTTAAGTTTGACTTCTTGTTCTGTCTAGGGATCATGCTTTCTTGTGATGTTCTTTTAAATACATTAGATGGATGTTTATGTACAAATTACTGAGGAGTCTAGTTGTTAACACAACAGTTATGTGAAATATGTGTAGATGATGCAATGGTGGTAGCAGTCTGCTAAGGAGAGAATGTCAGCCCCAACAGTATATCCTCCTCGACCGAAGGTGAAGAAACAAATTTTAAGCTTTTTCTCCTACTCCTCTTTCTGCATCAGTTCTTTGCTTAGACTGGTTCTGTACATCAAATGTATCTGTAGCATGAGTCATTCTGTTCAAATATGTTAAAAGTTGTGATAAAAATAATTAAGGGCTTCAGCTTTCATTGTGAAAGCTTCTCATTATAAATATTTCTTCAACTTGCATCCTCTAAAATGAAGTGTCACTCTGTCAGTAATTAGAATTTCAAAGTAATTCAAAGAATTGCGTTGGTCCATTGCCTAAAGGATCTGTACTTCTAACACATCTAATACATTAAACTTAAACCTTAAAGCTAGCTATTGGAATTCAAATCACTCCTCTTCCTGTTAATATTTTCTGGATACATGCACCTTTTTTATGGAGTGGAACATTTTATTTAACTTAGCTAGAATTTACATTTATTCAAATGTGGCTGTTGGATATGACAGAGTGACCACTCTTTTATCAAACATTCAGTAACAAAAAACAATCAACTCATTCCTGCTCAATCCGTCGGATTAATTCTGGATATCCACCAGTTCTCTAATGCTTGTTGTGTTTCCTGATTACAGTATAAGTGCTGCGCAATTAAGTTGATGCCCGCAACAGTTTACCAGAAAATGAGACTATTTCATGATGTCTAGGCACCAGTTGAAGCTGGCTGGTTATAACTACAGTTTTTATGAGTAAACGTTTTTTATGACATGGTAAATGGTTAAAAAGTTCTCAATGGTTGTTGTAATAATGTATATGTAAGAGGCAGAGGAATCATTTTTGATAGTTTCCTTATTCATTCATTCATCATACAAAGTTAAAACTATAACATAGAACACGACTGTATCTTGCCATCGGTTTATCTTTTTTCCAATCATATATCATTCAGCCATGAGCATTTGCAAATACAAGATCAAAATGGTACATATTGAGACATTATTTTTATTTTAAAAAAGCATGTGCTCACTATTTGCACAGAACAGCTGTGAGAGTAAGAATTTTGACGCATCAAATGATCAAGGAACAGAATAACATTCATTATTATTATTTTTTTCAAAAATCAATTATTTACCCCATGTCAACAATATTCTAGCAAACACGCTTCATGAATACCGAGAGAGAAAAAGCCGAATCAATCTTCCGTTCGGCACGAGCTCAAACTTCAGTTTTGAAAGCTCTTTCTAGTCTGGTCTTCAATGTTAGTCTGGTATCCTGTAAACAAGGAATTCTCAGCTATAAATGATGGATGCAGATTTGTTTCACCCTTCATTTACCCACTATATAACTAATGAAAGTTCTAGTTTTCATAGATTATTTTTTACATCAAATAATGATATATAAATTGATGGTTAATGATGCTTCATCTACAGTATATCAATCAGTTAACCACCAATAGTCCAATACTCATTATTAGTCATGAATATATACCTCAGTAATCAGTAAAAGTGGTGAAGAAAAAGAGTGTACCTTTTGATGTTTGTTCAATTCTGAATCCATGCCCTGCCCTGTATGACTCCAGTAGCTCCCAACAGTCCCTATGATGGGGGTCTCATCAGGACTCCGGCTTCTAGACCTTCTTGATGATATAGACACAGAATACTTTCTGATCTCTTCAATGCTCAATGCTCCTAGAATTGGTCTATCCTCATGGCTCACCACTGAATTTGGTGTATGCTCTCTACTACTATTCACTGAAATGGGTGTGGTTACTGGTTCTGGTTCAACCAGCCAGCTGGAGAGGCTGGTGTCTACCCCAATTTCTTGCTTCTTATCATTCAACTTCTTCTTCCTTGACTTGTGGTTTGACAGCTTCAAATTAGGCTCTGGACTAATAGGTATATCAATATCAACATCTTGTGCTACAAAGTTGATGTTTTCTTTGTTCTTCAGTGACTTTTTGCTCACTGTAACAGCTTTGATCAACCTTCCTTCTTGAGTAACATTCTCAATTGGATTCAGCACTGAGGAAACATCTGCAATCCTTCCTTGACTTTCTTCTTCTTCTTCTTCTGTAACATGGGGTGGCATTATTAGGCTGTTAACTTCATTATCTACATTTTCAGCTGATGAAATTTGTTTTCTAGAATCAATGGATAGAGAAAACAATGATTCTGAAGACTCTTCTTGAATCCATGTTCCATTAACATGCTTAGCATCACCTTCTCCCCCTTCCCTTTTCTTCTTATTGTGATGATCATCATCTTCAAAAGTAACATCCAAATCACTTTCATCTACATTAACATCGTCATATTCATCATCGCAGCAATCACGGTATCTATACTCAAGCTGATTATTCCACATTCTTTCTTTCCCTTTTTCTTCATTGTTTTCTTCCAACATCTTGATTGGTTCCTTGGCAGAAGATTCTTCATTGGGATTCAGCTTCCTTATGGCAATGCAATTTGGTTGCTCTTCAGGTTTTACTATCAGCAGCTTGGTTTCCTCCTCCTTTGGTTCCTTGTGTCTCTTTGGCGATTCGAGTGGTGGCTTTCCTTTAGCAAGATTTTCAAGTGGATTCAAGACTGATGAAGCATGTTGAACCCTCACTGCAACACTTGGGCTTGCCCCAGATGCTTCATATTCTTCTTTTCTGGTACTAGGATGTTGCATTGGACTGTTAACTTCAATCTCGGTTGAAACTTGTTTTCTAGAACCAATGGATAGGGAGAACAGTGACTCTGAACACTCTTCATGAAGCAAACTTTCATTAGCCTCATGATCTTCTTCATGCTCACCTTTCTTCTCACCTATGTGAGGTGTTTCTTCTTTCCTTGCAGCTTTTTCTCGCTCCTCCCTGCTTCCCTCAAAAGTTTCTTATTATTTCCTTGTTTGATGTCACTTCAGTACAGTTTTTTTGAAGGTAGATTCAACTGATTCCATCTTTTCTGGGTTTTGTATTCAGGGTGAATTGTTATTTTTAAAACTTTTGTTGTGAAATTAAAACATCCGATAAATATTTGATAATGAAGAACGCTAACCTGTATTCCAAGTATATTGATTAAGGAATAAAAAAGAGAGTTTTCATTGGAGAATGATATATATTCAAAATTTGAAGACATGATAACTTTAGTTTTCTAATGAAATTTTTTTTTATCGGATTCCTTAACCAGGCATGGGTTAGCAAGACCTTTGATAATTTACTGGTTGTATCATACCAACAAGAATATCATTGAAATTCCCTTTTTTTTTATTGCTCTTGAAATTTTTTTTTGAATTGAATTACATGCATAAATGAAGTGATAACTAGGAAGGCAAAGCTAATCAAAATAAATAAGCAATATAACAATGTAAAGGATAGCTTACTTTGATTCTACAATGCATTCAATGGGTTCCTCAACATTATTTTGCTGTGTGAGTGGAAAAGCAGGTTCAAGAGCTCCTTCAGCAAGATGGGTCTGTAACAAATGTTGAAAAAAATGAAACTTTGAAAGAGAGGGAGAGAAATAGTGTGAAATATATAGCAATGTGAGCTTACATGGGATGCTGCTGCTGTGGCTGTGGGAGTTGCAATTGGAGACCTAAAGTGTTTTGTGCGTTTGGACTTGGCACCAAAACAAGGTAGAAAGCACTTCATCATTAGCCACTTTGTGAAAAGTGACTTTTTTGCATCTGAAGATGAAAGAAAGAAGATTTGAGGAACTGAGATGGGGTTGTGAAGGATAAACACAAATACCAAACGGTCATGAAAAAGCTTCAGAATCTTAGGACTTTTGAAATTTGACCGTTGGGATTCTTTGATATCATGGAAGCTCATAGCTGGGCCCATGCCATGGGCTTCATTTAAGTTAGCAGAGTAAAAAGCACTTTCAATAAGTCTTCGGAAACTGGAGTTTAGCAAGTTCCACAAAAGTTGACCACTTCACTTTAACTAATGTATATGTATATTTCCTTTTTATTTGTTTGTATTTTTTAGATGATAATAAAAGAGAGAAAATAGAAAATCATATCCATAAAGTAAGGCTTTTTTATCTAGTAAAAACATAACAGATCATCACCTTTTTTAAGTTTTCATTAACGAGTTAAAAGGAAATAATAGATATGCTTTATTTTTATTAAAAACAACATCGCAAATATTAAAAAAAAAAAATTTGCCTAAATTTTGTCTTTAATTGAAATAAATTAAGGATATATTTCTTTGTAATTTATACCATTTCATGTTTATTTTTTAGAAAAATAATTGTTTTTTATAGCTGTCTTAAAAAGCTATTCATTATAAATTATTTTAAATTCAGAATAAGTTAATCAAAACACATACTAAATTGTAGCAACATAAAATCCAAAAGGCTTAAGTAGCGCCAGATTGTTTTCTATTTAATTTTTTGGGTAAGGTTTGAAAATCTTATTTAAAAGAAGTTCTTGTATAAACAGTGAATTTAATTTAGCGGTTCTAAGTTAACTAAATATTGATATATCATCCCGTCAAAAAAAAATTTATTGATATATATATATATATATATATGTGGTTAAAGTAATATTTTGGTCCCTATACGTGACACTGATTTTCAATTTGGTCCCTATACGTAAAAAGTTATCAATTTGGTCCCTTATACTATACGTGACACTGATTTTCAATTTGGTCCCTATACGTAAAAAGTTATCAATTTGGTCCCTATACGTGACACTGATTTTCAATTTGGTCCCTATACGTGACAATGATTATCAATTTGGGCCCTATACGTGACACTGGTTTTCAATTTGGTCCTCACCGCTAATTGGGCCCTATATAAGAGTGACCAAATTGTAAATTATTATCACATGTAGGGATTAAATTGAAAATAATTGTCACATGTAGAGACGGATTTCAATTTTTTTTGTTGAATTGGTCCCTACATGTGATAATAATTTGTAATTTGGTCCTCTTATATCGGGACCAATTAGCGGTGAGGACCAAATTGAAAACCAGTGTCACTTATAGGGACCAAATTGATAACTTTTTACGTATAGGGACCAAATTGAAAACCAGTGTCACGTATAGGGACTAAAACATTACTTTAACCTATATATATATATATATATATACTAGATTTACAAAAGAATTGAAGCACAAGGATTGTACATGATGGATAGTTGCATTTGACATGGGGATTCGGTTACTAGCTCTTGGGGTCTACAAAGCTTGTGGCTGGAAGTGCAAAACAAGGATAATTATTGAGAAGTTTGTACTACTATACAAGATATGTTAAATCTCATCACATGAATGGCAGTGTATCATATTTACCATGCTGCTTTGTACGTTTATCTGCATTTAAGTCATCATATTTGTGCAGAAGATGAATATTGGTTATAATGGCCAAGTGACTGTTTACATGAGAAAAATTCATTAGCTTATGATTAGATGTTCAAATTATGCACCTGAGAGTGCAGGTTTTAAAAAACACAGGGAAATGGAAAGTATACAATTGAGATTAGCAAATTTAATGAGCTCATTAAGAAGCTCATAGAAGTAACAAGTACAATTGAGTCTGATGTTAGGATAACTACACCTTACCTTACCAGCAGCAACTTATCAAGATTAAGGCTATGTTTGGTAAAAAATAACTGATAAGCTGGCTTATAGCTGATAAATAAATTTTTAACTGATAGGTGATAGCTGAAAAACTAGCTGATTGAATTTGAAGTGTTTAGTAAAATTAGCTGTTGAACTAGCTTATAAAAGTGAAATGACATAAAAGGACATATTTATTATAGACATGGTAAACTGAGAATTTCATTAAATGAATAGGGGTAAAAATGAGAAAAATGTCAAGAAACTATAAGCTACTCCCTCCGGTTCACAATATAAGAAATAAATGGGTTCATTTTTTTGGTCCAAAATATAAGAAACATACAACAATTTTCACACTTATTAAATGTTAATTTTCAATGTTACCCTTATTAATTACCATCATTAATTATAGGCCATCAGAATACTCTATTAATTACAATTAAAAGGGGTGTCTTTGGAAATTTATATAAGTATTAATTATAATTAACTCATTCCAATGTATTTTCCTGGCATGTGTATTTTAGGGTTTTCTTTCTTATATAGTGGACCGAAGGGAGTATAAGCCATAAGCTAAATAAATTAGCTTATGAAGAAAAGCTATAAGCTAATGAGATAAGCATGTTTACCAAACACCTCTATTTTAGTCAAACAAGCTTATAAGCTAGTCAAATAAGCTATAAGCTAGCTTATCTGACTTGCCAAACAGAGCGTGAGAGTGTACTTGAGAAGTGGGACTTGCTGGATGTTAAGGCTGGGAGTGTTGAACAGTTTCAAGGATAGGAGAGGAAAATTATCATTGTATTGTATCTATTATCTACAATTAGATCTACAGCTAAACACAATGACAAACTGGTTTTGTTTCGTCCCTCCCTGGCTATTGTGGTTCATCCTGTTGGGTTCCTCCTGTTGTGGTCTATTGTATCTTCTGTCTTCAGTGGAATTGGTGTTCTCAGTGATGATTTTAGTCTCTGTTTGTGGAAGTTTGGTGCCTTTTGCCTTCTGGCTTTTTGGCTGCTGGGGTCTGGCTTTGTCATTTACAT
Source organism: Echinosophora koreensis (assembly GCA_035048595.1). Classification (NCBI taxonomy): domain Eukaryota; kingdom Viridiplantae; phylum Streptophyta; class Magnoliopsida; order Fabales; family Fabaceae; genus Echinosophora; species Echinosophora koreensis. The sequence continues at coordinate 3,026,359 of JAPCYP010000016.1, read as the reverse complement.
TTGTTAGAGTTTTTGGGTGGTTTAACTGTTGTATTTGTTTTGATTGGGGCTTATTCTTGTGTAAAGATAATACTATCCTCCTTTTTGGTTAGTATTTCATTTACATTAGATAATGACTCTATTGTATATGGGTTGGGGTACCCCAAGTACTCCTCTTAATAAAATCCTTTTTGTTTATCAAAAAAAAAAAAACACAATGACAAAACTTACTATCTGGAATTTCTTAGCAAGCCTAGGAGATTCAATATTGCAATTATCGATCTTTGTCATAGTTGGGAATCCAAATGTCATCAGTAAGGTGATTTGAAAAGTCACCCGCCCTCCATCGCACAGGCACAATCTATCATGATAGATTATTCACTTTTATTCAATAAATTGAAACAAGGAACATTTCAAGCATACTAGCATCATAAATAAGCAAAAAAAACAGAAATTGGCATCAGCTCATAGATACAGTTGTTGAATGTGTTATATTAAACACTATTACATGGTAAGTCAGTTCATTTTGCATAGGTCTTGTGTAATATTTGATGGACAATGTAAAGAAAGTTTGTAGCATGTTGGTTTTCACATTTGTGGTGGAATGTATCTTTTCTTCACCTAGTTTGACACTGCTAGACCTTTGTAATCTGCATACTAAAAGTGATTAAGCCTGTTTATGATGAGGTTTTTATTTACTGCAGGACCCTTGCTGGGATAAACTTCTGAGGCTTTACACTGATAACTTCATTAGAAAAAGTGCCACAGCCACAACAGCAAGCAAAAACAAATAAAATACAATCAGCAAGTTAATTGCCACTAACTGCTACATCTTAGTATATACAAGTATTCCTACAAGATACAATTAACATCATACGAAGGTCTTTTTCTAAAAATAATCTTCCTTCTAACAGTATGTTTTATCTGATCATACATTAATCCATTTTATTTGGACTTAAACCAAATCATTTGACATTTCTCCATCCTTTATGACTCAAGTGAGTCTAACTTCAATACTTAATACTATGAAAATCATTCCTTACTTGTTTGATAAACTTAAAGAGGTTGATCATACAACATCTTATCTTCTGTCAAAAAACACTTACAAGCACCATTTAGTAACAATTCTATGCTTTACAACATCTCCTTGAAAGCTTCTGTTTTGAGAAGAATTTTACACATGGACTTTTCACTGCAAAAGGGGTAGCTCTAAATAAGTTGTTCATGGGATTTTATGCTTATTGATAATCATGTAAGACAGAGGTTTAATAATCCACAAAGCTAAAATAACAGAAATTGGTTGCAAAAAACAATACTGAACAAAGTTTGTCAGGTCAGTCCCACATTGCTGAAAGTATACATGTGGAATTGTGCAAGCATTCTTCAAATGCTATTTGTTGAAAATGTTATGTTAACCGTTACTACACTTTAGTTCATTTTAGATCCTATGCAATATTTTATGGCAGATTTCAAGATTGTTTTTAAATGTATGTATGAGAGTAGAAACAATGGCTTAGATCAACTTAAGCAGTATGACATGTTTTTTTAAAATTTGTGATGGATCGTGTCTTTTGTTTACCTAATTTGACACTGCTAAACTTTGCAATTTGCATCCTAAGTGATTGAGCCTGTTTATGATGAAATATTTATTTATTGTAGGACCCTTGGCGGGATAAACTTGTGAGGCTTTACACTGATAACTCCTACCAAGGCTGTCCTCTTCCTGAGAGGAAAGACTGAATATGTAGAGTCAATTTCTAATCTTAAGTGTTTTAGATGGGAAATTACATTTGTTTTCAAATTCATAATAACACTATCAAAAGTGATTGGTTGCGGTGGAAGTGAACTTTACACTCATGCGAACTTTAAGATCAGGTATTCGAATCTTGGAATTGTCATATTGGGAAGGGATTTACATAACCACTATCTCGACCTGAGGGTTAGTCTCACAACTTTGTCTCTAGGGATACTAGTCAAAGACCAAAAAAAATTAAGGAGAATGCTAAAACTTACTTTTTTTTGTTCCTTAAAGAATGCCTCAAAGACACTCGTTAGCATGACCCAAACATTAATAACGTGCTAATTTTATTTTATTGTCCAATTTTTTGCGTTTGTGCTTAGCTTTTATGATATAATAATATTATTCCTCACTTATCAGTTTTAGTGATTTTTTGACAAAGTTTAATGGTATAATACTAAAAGTCAGTAATCAACATTTTATCTCAAGGGTTTATGGTTAGTGTTATTTGTTAGTTGATTACAGTTAACATGTTTTTTTTTTATCTTTGTGACCATATGGCTGAAGTTAGAGGTGAGAAAAACAGGAAGGAAAAAAAAAAAAAAAAAACTCTCAACCTCTTCAAGGAGTACAACTGATAAAATGTTAAAAGAACCTTGGAGAAAAAAATATCTTGATTCCTTATTTGGATTTAATTATAATGCATTAATAGTATAAAGACACTATATTATTCATCAAAAAATAAATAGTATAAAGACAGTATTAATCAATTATGTATTGTCATATTAAAAATGTATGACTATTACAATAACTACTTTAAAAGTTACACATAAAGTGATTAGTTGATAGTGTAAAAAGTTATTTATTAACATTATATCAAAATTAAACTTTATTTAGTTTAGTTTATTTTTTAAAAAATGCAGACAAAACATAGAAGAATTGAGTCAGCACATATGAAGTTTTATAGTTGTTTTCATTTTATAATATTTAGAAATGATTTCTTTAATCGTTAACTCAAATTTTTAATAATTTTATTAAAATGATAAAACTAATTTTCATAAAAAAAAAATGGTTTAATTAATAATTTAATATCATATTTCTTCATTAGATGTGGTATCTCTTACTAATATACTCCTTTTGAATAATAAGTGAGAGTATATTAACAGGCTCCATATATAATAATGTAATTATATTTTAAATCATATATTTATTTGTGTATAATTTGTCTCCAAAGTGTACAAAAAATATAAATTCATGACTCAACTTATATTTATACAGAAACGACATTCGTATATATGAGATTTTAACAATATTAATTAAGGTTTATATATCATTAATTACAAATTTAATAACATTAACTAACTTGTGAGTCATTCACTTAAATCCCATTAACAATCCCTCCGGTCTACAATATAAGCAAAAATTTCCAAATTTTTTAGTTCAAAATATAAGCAAATTTCAGCTACTTACATCCTATATTAATGAAGTTATTCTAAAAATACCCTTCATTTAATACAAATTTTGTTTTTCAATGGTTCTTTTTATTCTCAACAACACAAGCTTAATAAATAAGAGGAAGGTTAATTTAGGTAACAAACTTCATTTTTTCCCTAATAACTCTTTTAAATGAGATTAACTAACCACCTTAATATATATATTTTATTCCATTTTTGCTTATAATATGAATCGAAAGGAGTAAGCAAAATCCAACTAACTCAACTCTACTTAAGGTCAGTATTCAAAAAATCAAAAAAAAATTATATGGATGTTGGTGCATCACGTTCACATAATGCGACAACTAGATGATCCTTCTCTCCATGGGCTGGCACTCACTTGCATGGTTTCCCGAGCAGAGCATGAAATATTGAACTCTGTTTGGTTCTCATGTTCTGTTCCTCAACACAAAGGTACAGATTCCTCATCCTGTTCATTCACGTTCCCAAGATTTTCATCTTTCTCATTTTAGCCTTTTCTTTCTAATTTATTACCATTTCAATATTAACAAAAGGGTCATGCAAATATCAGCCTCAGCTGATTCAAAACCAATCATCAAGCTCATGCTCAATTATGGCTATATGATATTCTTTTTAAATTTTAATTCTTTCTTCTTTTGGGGTGATTAGCTTCTAATAAAAGATTAGACCTTGCTCAACTTAATCTCAGCTGAATTAACTACTCTTCGGTCTTCATTACTGTATCTTATTTTCTTTGTTGATTTATTATTATCTTGGTGACTGTTTAAATGGTCAAGAAAATATGTTTATGTTATGCCCTTTTAGTCGTCGTTGTCTGTTTCCTTCCTATCTTTATCCAACTTTGATCACACTTTTCTTGTTGCATGAACATGTCTGATATGATATGTATAGATGTTCTCTATGAAGCACGGACACCTCTTCGAAAGTGCCGTGTCACGTGTTGGACACGCCTCGGACACCGACACTTCACCGACACTCCTCCGAGACGTGTCGAACACCCCTCTGCGGTGTCTCAATTAAAACATAATTTTTTTTCAGCTCGGACACCTCTCAGACACTTCTCGGGCATGACTTGGACACCTCTTGGACACTCCTATCATAATTTTTTTTTTTTTTTAAAGTCAACTTAGAATTTTGAGATCATGGGTCACAAACCTAAATATTTTTGAAACAAATATTTACTAAAAAAGTCATGGGTCACCAACCCCAAATTAGATCTTTTACTTTTTGAGATATAAAACAAAATTATGCCTCTTAGCATTTTTTGTGAGGCTCATTACCATAGGACCTAACTAGTTGTTTTATAAAACATGATTCATTTTCTTATCTTGATATTATTTTTGTGAGATTTGTATTGTGAAATGACCCTTTAGTCTTAGTATTCTTATATATATATATATATAAGCGGTGTCCCGGTGTCCTATGTTTTGGACGTTAGCCGCTTCGCGGTGTCCGTGTCGTGTCGTGTCGCAGTGTCCATGTCAGAGTCGATGCTTCATAGGATGTTCTTGTCATGGACCCTCATCACTCTCTCACTCACTATAAGAATTTTAGCTTTGATAAACTCCGATGGATACTTCACATTTCACACATTTATTTTGCAGCTGCAAGAATGACAGAAATGCCCCCACAAAATTTCTTGAGGTGGCAGGACCCCATAACATCATAATTGTGTGTTTTTTTTGAGGTTTTCTGTCTTTTGGGGTAGTTGGAACAAGGTACAAGTTTGAAGCTTTGTGGATCAATAAAAGTTGGTTAAAGTTTCTAGAAAAAGGGTGGAGAAGCTTTTTTTGAATAAGTTGTGATTGGAGAAGTGAAATGGAGCCATTGAATCAAAGGTCTATTGAGAGAGTGGTTTCTCAAAGAGCCATGAAAATGGGTAGCTCATTCCCATGTCAGATTTGTGTAGTGGGATTTCTTTGTGGAGTCTGCATTGCCTCTTTGATTTTGGCAGCTCTTACTTCCTTTGGGACCTTTCAATTTGATAGCTTTTCATTTTCAGCCATGTCAATGCTTAATTTACCATGGAATTCAAGTCCCCGTAATAACATCAGTAAGTCAATTTCCCATTGTGTCATTCACACCATTATTAATTAATTAACTATTTTAATTTTATGTATCTGTAAGCACTTGAGGTTTATATAGAACATGACGAATTCAAGAAACTTTAACTTTCTAACCGGTTTCTGATTTCCCAATGTTTTCCTAAATTTGATGTAAAGAATTGTTGGGTTCAGTTGAAACTTTAAGGACCATTATCCTTGAAATAAACTTGATGAGTATGAACTTTGAAGCTTGTGCGCCAACCAACTTGTAAGGGTCTTGCTAACGAATGCCCTAAGGGCATTGGTTAAGGAACCCAATTTTTCCTTTCTTGATTCCTTAAACAATGCCCTAAGGACACTCATTAGCATTCTACTATAATTATACTAATAATTGCATTACGTTAAGCATACTATAATAACCATTGTTTGTTTTTACTTTCACTAAACTAAGGCAATATTTTTTTCTTTATGATGACAAGAACAGGCTGCAATTTTGAACCTAAGGTAACAGAGAGATTAACGGATTTGAAGAGTAAAGAGAGAGATAAGGATGACAGGGTCTCTTTGCTTTATTCAGCTTGGAGTTGTGTGTTAACTGGGGGAAATGAGTGCTTGCAGAAACTTGGAATCATTGAGTCTAGTTTGCCTAATGCCCCGCATTTTGAAAACTGCAAGACGAAAACACAGCTATATGACCGCCTTGATAAGCATACAGAAAATGAGAGCTTCCCTCCATGGACAAGTTGGAAAGGATTTTTGGACATGCACCCTGTTGCTGCAGTCAGTGAGCAGATTAAAAACTTAAGGCATCAGATTGTATCTGAGGGTGATTATCCCCCCTGGGTGTGTTTCTTAACTTTTTGCGCTGTATTTTACACTCACTATAAATTCATCCATTCTTTTGTTGAGTTTAATTTTGATATATTATTATCGGTGTAAAACGTTTTTACGCTATCATCTAATCTTTTGATGACACAGTTTGATTATGTTAGTGTCAAACTCATTAAATAATGTGACAACACATCATTAGATGGAAGTGTAAAAAATTTTAATTTTTTAAACATTGATAATACATCAAAATTAAATTTTATTGTTCCGCGTAACCTACTTGTTGGTACTAATAATTTTTTTAATAATTTCCTCTAAACATGCTAATGAAGTCACATTAGTTTCCTTAACAGTCACGTTTAGCAACCATTGCATCATTCTAGCACATTGTTTGTGCTCTATATGCTTCTTAAATGCTTACCTTTTTCTGAACATAGAACTATCTATAGAAGTATGTTCATTCAATATGGTTTGGTTCAAAACTAATATATTTCTTAAAACAGAATTCTAATATTTAGGATACAATTAACAATAGCATGTACATACTCGAGGAATCTATGAACTGCATTAGGGCATAAAATTAAAAACAAGATGGAATGCTATGATAAAGAAGTTCTTGCGATTTGCGGGATCTGATGAAGAAAACTATCCCTTGACCAGAAAAGTTCAACGTGACATATGGATCCATCAGCATCCCTTGAACTGTAGCAACCCAGATGTCAAGTTTCTTCTAGCTGATTGGGAGAGATTACCTGGATTTGGTATTGGGGCTCAGATTGCTGGAATGTGTGGAGTTCTTGCTATTGCAATCAATGAAGGAAGAGTTCTTGTCACTAATTATTATAATAGAGCTGACCATCATGGCTGCAAAGGTATGATTTTAGCGAGCAGCACCGCGCCTGCATCTCTCGTTATGTTAAATTCATTTCTGATGTGTGGACATCCTCTTGGAATTGTTGCTTGAAGTGAACACTCTTGTTCATGCAGGGTCTTCCAGGTCTAGTTGGAATTGTTACTTCTTTCCAGAAACTTCCCTAGAATGTCGGCAACGTGCATTGGAACTCATGAAAAGCGAAGATGCATGGACTAAAGGAATTTTGACCACAAAAGAAAATTATACCACGAAGCATCTATGGACAGGATCAACTCCTAGGCAAGCTCTCACAACTGCAATCATATATTTAAGATTGCTTCCTTGCTGAGATCCTGAACTTGAGAGTTTTAACTTCTATTCTTCCTATGTCAATGTATGCTGCAGAGTATGGGGAGAGCCGTGGAATTATTTGCAACCAACAATCGATATAAATGGTACTCTGGCGGTTTCTCATAGAAGAATGGATATGCAGTGGTGGAGAGCACAGGTGCACATTTTGTGATACCCTAATTTCTTTAGCAAGTTAATTCAATTACCACCTTACTGTTACTTCAATCGCCATTTGTTATCACATTCTTGCAATGAGACAGCTCTGTAAATTTTATTTGCAACACTATCCCCTTCTTAAGGCCTCGGTTACCCTTGCCTGTGTCTCTTTTTTCCCCCTGTTGGTCTTCCAAGTCTATAAGTAATTTCTCCTTTCATTCTCCACCCCTATAAATGAAAGGTTTAGTGGATTTGAATGCAGTGATCAGCTGCATAAGCAGATGAATCAATTTATATGTTTTTGACAATCTTCAGGCATTTTGTAAACTAAGATAAAACTAAGGTTAGAAAATAATGACTTCTGGTGCTGTGATCTTATAAATGTAACATTCATCAACAGGTCTTGACTGATGTTTATTGCGAGTTGTACTAACTGTTGGAAATTATAGTTGATAATAGAAGTGACAATAGTTGGGAGCATGAATCATGTGGTAAAGGAATATAATTTGGTAGATACATGGAGGAGGCTTGAGAGGAATAAGTATCACAAACTTTCATTACATTGTTCCTCTACCTTTTACAAGTGATTGTATATTTTCTATTTATAGGCATAGTTTGGTCTTTCTAGATACATCTTGACATTTCCTATACTTTCTAGTGTTATATGTTTTATTTGCTAAATGCTAGAACATTCTAGACAATTACCATCACTTTGAGATTATGCTACATAGGTGTAGAACCTTCTAGAAATGGTGCATCATTTTTTACACTAACTATCATCCATTTATAGTTCACCATTTAATGTTGTTGTTGCCATAACTATAATTTTCAGGCCATTCGCTACTTAATGAGGTTCCCAACTGAGTACACATGCAATTTATTGAATGAGGCCCGCCATACTGCCTTTGGAAAAATAGCTGCAAAAATGGTTCTTGAAAGTCTTGCTGGAGACTGGCCAAAGGTTAACTTTGCAATGTGGACTATTTTTCTTATTGCATATGAAAGACTATTATAGAGAAGAAATGACATGACCATATATGATAAACTCGATAGCATGGAATTTTTCATATGAATTGATCTTCAATTTGTATTCGTAAAAATTGCTTACCTGTGCTCTTTTTTGTTTATTTACTTGAAGGTCAATGCCTAAACCCATGCATATGTTATGTTTACCCTGTGTGTGTTCCATTCTACATGCTTTGATATTGTCATAAGTTGAATTCTGATGATGCCTCAGGAAAATAGTAACATGGGAAGGTCTGATATGGATGAATATGTGTGGTCCAATCACAAGCCATGGATCCCTAGGCCTCTTCTAAGCATGCATGTAAGGATGGGAGACAAAGGATGTGAGATGAAAGTGGTTGAATTTGAAGAATACATGAAGCATGCTGATCGGATTAGGAGACACTTCCCAAACCTAAATAGCATTTGGCTCTCCACTGAGATGCAGGTACCACCGCTGTTGTGGATTTTTAGCCAAGTAAATGGTCAAATTAGTCCTTGAAAGATACAGTGACGGTTATATTAGTCACTAAATTATGTAAGTTACTCCGAAGGTCCTTGAACGTGCATTTCATCTTCAAATTAGTCTTTGAATATTCACACATTAAGTGGCGACAGGACTAATTTGAATTATGAAATGCACATTAAAAGATCTCGGGAGTAAATTTCATCATCTAGGACTAATATAACCAACATTGCATCTTTCAAGAACTAATTTGACTATTTACTCATTTACAGCTTTCTTGTGTTCTTCTTGTAATCATGTTTAGGATATAGTTCAAGTGTCTAACATCATTAAGAGTTCAATTTGATTCAGGAAATCATTGACAGAACTCAAGAATATTCTCATTGGAACTTTCACTATACAAAGGTAAGACGCCAAGATAGGATCAATGTGTCAATGGCTGAGTATGAAGCCGGCTTAGGTAGGGAGACTAGCACTAATTACCCAATGGTTAATTTCCTAATGGCTGCTGACTCTGATTTTTTTGTTGGAGCATTGGGTTCTTCTTGGTGCTTCCTGATAGATGGAATGAGAAATACTGGGGGGAAGGTAATGGCTGGCTACCTTAGTGTCAACAAGGACAGATTTTGGTAGGCTGCTATGCTATCTCTGTAAATTAGATTATTTGTCAACAAATCTGTTGTATATTGATATAGACTTTTGGTTTTTGGTAAAAATAAATGATATAGAATCTCTGTATATATAATGGAGAATGCTGAAAAGTACGAAAGATTTGTTTTTATAGAATGCATAATGCAGCAGTTATTCTCTTGCCTGATTGTGTCAGTTACAAAACAGCATTCTCTTTCTACTGCATTGACTTTACTTTTTCCTATTGTACATGCCAAAATAGTACAGGGTGATAACTAATTTTATTTTATTTTTGCCATGGCGAAAAATCAAAATACTTGGACCTTGTTCTTCTTGTCCAGTAATTGTTTTCCTTCGGTTCCGTGTATTTTGTGCTAACTAGTTCCTGGGGGATTCACATGTAATTCGACAACGGATTTAACCTTTGACTTGCTAATCAGAGCAATTTTTCAAGTTAGGTCTTTTGTCCATTGTGAACAACGCTACTTACACAATTTCAACCAAGAGCAAAGCTTATACTCAGCAACTTTCCTTTTGACACTAAAGTAAGAACTCTTTGAACTCAGAAAGTTAACAAATATCATGTAATTAAACCATCCAATGTGAAATGTAAAGTCACTGTGGCTGTGCACAAAGAAAGACTCTTTCTTTGGCAATGATTATCAAAGCCACAGTTTACCCAGAGACACCAAACCATGTTTTTACTATTATTCTTCTACATCCTCGGTAAGCTGTTGCACTCCATCGCCACCTTTTGCTGCTGTCTGCTTCTTATTTTTCTTACTTTTGGCTTTCTTTGCCTTCATACGGCGTTTCTTCTCATTGGCGTCCACCCATTTGTAATCTGAAGGTATGTTGAAAGGGTCAACTTCATCCTTATATCTGTGACTATCAGAGTCACTGGACTGCCCCCCACGACTTCCTTTCATCCATGAAATCCATGATGTAGACCCTTCAGACTCTTTGGATTTGGCATCCTGGAAATATGCTGGGCTGGACAGTGGAGTTGAAAACTCCTCTGTTGGCTGAAGCTCCTCAAATTTAGTAAAAGTGATAAGCACCCTAATAGTAGGGACAATTGGGATAGCAACCTAAGTAGCACAAGAGATTATTACCATTAAAATCAGAAGCCTATAAAGAACAAGCATATATGCCGAACATGTCACAACACAGACAGTGATACGCCAAAATAGAATAGGCATACATAACAACATACAATTACATGTCCCAAATATTATACATCCATCTCTAAGATGAGGCTCTTGGGACTTTCAATTGCTTATTCACACACCTCATGTTATGCAATTAGAAAATAACATTAGCTGTAAGCGAAGTATGACACATCATGTTATGCAATTATAGTTTTCAATGAGACACTTCTGATCTAGGCATGCTCGAATATCAGTACAAGAATGACCAGATAATAGAAACAGGGTCATATCAGTCAGAATAAACCTAAGTAACTTGCCAACTTCAGAGAAAATTAAAATATTCATTAGCTCTGTCTACCCACAAAAAGCAGTTACAGGTATTATGAGCATGGTGTAATGCAAGATTCCTGAGCAACAGTGCATAAAAATTAAGAACTTAAGGTTATGTATTTGGATTACCTTGACAGGAAAAGTTCCAAGAGGAAGCTTAGTTGTCAAAAGCTCTCTGAGTCTTCTAACAGCCTTAACCTTATTTGCTAAGATGTCAAGTAGAGGCAGAAGCTCGTCTGTTTTCAAAGGGAAGTCTGGCGTCAACCACAAGACAGGTCTTAAACCCTTTTTATACTCACTCTCATTCTTTGGCTCGGTGGTTGCTTCTTTCTTCTTCTTCTTTTTATTGTTTTTATCTTTGCCCTTCTTAGCGTCTCCACTATCCTCCTTTAGAAACTCAGATGCTAACTTCTGCGGATCACCTGATCTCTGGTTGCCACCTTCTGGGCCAAACTTTGAAGTTTTCTTCAAAGTTTTGGAATCCTCAGGGTCATCACTGCCACTCTTCAAGCTTTTTTTGTTCCAACCAAACCAGCTCTTCTTCTCTTTAACCACACCATTGGCTTCAGAATTATCATAGGAAGCTGCAGAACCATTTTCTTGACCATCAAAGCCTCCATGTTCTTCATCTTCACAGATACCATCATTATTTCCCATTCGTAGTGCAGAATCCAATTGCATTCTTTCCTCAGCAGTCAATACATCATCATACTCCTCATTGTTTTCCCCAGCCCTCATACTCTCTCCATCCTCAGCAGCAAAAAGCTCTTCATCTGTCATAGCACCTGGAACCCGCCTTGACTTCACACTCACCATCACATGAAGCATGTCATAAACTTTTGCCTTCCAATTCCCAACCATCTCAGTCTTCTCTTGGCGCCTCCAATTTAAATGGGGAACAAGCTCAGCCTGAGTAACATCAATACCCGGTCTATACATATTTGTCTGAGACATCAAGGAAACTTCATGAGCAACTTCAGCTTCTGTTGGTTGTGTACCGGCTCCTTCCAAAGCATTTGTAACTTCCTTCTCCTTATGAGAAAGAGCAAGCAAAGAACCAGGTGGCAGAGTTAAATTACCATCCTCTGAAGCATAGCCGTCACCAAGGAACAAAAATGATTGGTCTGATCGTTGGATGCGTAAACCATCAAAACCAGCAAGAGTCATATCAGCACGGAGATTAGAACCACGCTTCCAAATGCGATAAGTATCTGAAGGGGCTATCCGGCCAATAAAAGGAATGACAGAACTCTCAAAGTGGAAAGTTATCTCCATATAAAAATCACGAATTCGAGTTGCTGAAGCAACGATGCGGGGAAGTCTACGACACCATTTAGCCCAAGCCAGAGGTTGATAGTGACGTGCAATAATCATGGCAATCGCTTCCTCTCTATTGCACACTGCTTCTTGGAGAGCGCTCCAACCATGCTCATTCTGTAGACTCCAGTCCGCACCAGCAGCCATCAAAATGTCAGCAGAGACAGGATCCCTCAGACGTACTGCAAGGTGAAGAGGGGTCTCCCTACCAGGAACATCACGACGATCAATAACAGCCGAGACCTCATCTGCTCGAAGCTCAGCAGCAAGAGATTCGGCCTCTGTATTGACCTCCCCAGCCTTAGAAAGCCGAGGGAGGATGGAAACAATGCGTCGCAACGCAGCATGGTCTCGCCTGGCAACTGCCAAGTGAGCAGGACTGTGTGCATATTTAGCTAAATCTTCCATTGGTTTGTCTCCGACCTCTCTCTTTTCCCTTCTCGCCGCTCCTAGGCTACCATCATGAACGATTCCATTTGCCTCCATGGTAGTTCAATCTTGAGTTCTAAAGCAGAAATACTATGTATCAAGAACTGCAAACAATTTCCATGGTTCAAATGACAAGGGAAGACCACCAAAATGGGTAATTTACATTAATTTGCTATACAATTTTTAGCTCTTCCCTGCCACAACGAATCTCCAGTGTTAAATTGCCAGAGATTACTTAAACTGACAGAAAATGATTCAGAAACAAAAAAAAATAAAATTGGGAACTGTTTTTGCTCCAAATTCTTTCAGCATTCCATATTTTGAGCTTGAATTCTCAACTCCCAAGAGTTTAAGCTGATCCTGTGGTCCATGGGAACTTCAATTCAACCAGATCAAATCTGCAAACAAAGCAAGCCTGAGTCTAAACCACTTCAAATTAGCACTACCAAACAAAGATTTACGCATAAACCACTCAGATTTCTTAGACCCACAAAGCGCTTTTTAGCATGTGTCGAATTTTAACCTCTTTTAGAGAGAAAATGTTTTTTTTTTTTTTCAAATTTTGTTTAAAATTTTAAAGTCAAATTAAAGATTTAATCGATGAAGTACATGGTATGAAGAGAAAGAAAGAAAGAAAAAAAAAAGCAAAAAAAAAAAAAAGGAGGGATTGAAATAGCGTAAGCAAGAAAAACCTAGAAAAATAGCGTTGAGTAAAGTAAGTTAAGGTGACTCTCAAAAAAAAAAAAAAGTAAGTTAAGGTGTTGCATGATTGAAAAGGGGAATAAGAATGGAAGAAAGTAAGTACCTGAGGAAGGAGTAAGAAGAGAGAATGGGGAGAATTGAGCTGGATCGAGAGATTAGGGTTTTGGGTGTGTTGTTGAAGTTGGAAGACCAAAATTGAAATTGTGGGTAGAAAGAGAAAGAGGGAGAGGAAGTTGATCGGACGGTTGGAATGGAAAGGAGATGGGATCTAAGGGTGGTGGTGTGGGGCTCGCATTAATGCTGACAAGTGACAACACACACTCTCACAGAGATGAAGAAAGAAGAAACAAAGCAGAATCGGTCTTCGACTCACACGGAGACGAGATGGTAACGTCGCGCGCTCAACCCTCAACCCTCAACCCTCAACCCTCAACCCTCAACTCTCAACTCAAGGGCTGTGTGTGTGACTGCGAGGGAAGGACTGTGGTCACTCACTTTTGCTTTTCGATTTGGTTGCGGTTGGTGGTTTAAGACTTTAAACAGAAATTCACATGACAGTCAAAATTTAAGTTAAAGCTTTATTAAAGTGAGCAGAAATAAGATGTATTTAGCCTATTGTTTGGGAGTTTTGATAATGATGTAGTGGAGTCGTTTAGGTCGGATGGTATGGAATGGAGAGGTGAAAGTATATCACTCTATTATTTGAAAGTTTATTTAATAAGAAAATCTCAAACCCCTGAATTTTGAGGATATAAAAATTGGGAGTTTGGGTGTGATGGGATGGTTTGGGTTATCATCCCACATTCATTAATGAAATAACTTCCAAATAATTGGTTAATGTTTTTTCACCATTCCATTCAATTACTCCCTCTGGTCCAATATATAAGCAAAAAAGTCCCAAAGTTTTTGGTCCAATATATAAGCAAATTTTGTTTTCCAATGACTCATTTAATGATATTATTCCCAAAATATCTTTCATTTAATACAAATTCCAATGACTCATTTAATGAAGATTGAATTTTTAGATGAAGGGTAATTTAGGTAACAAACCTAATTTTTTACAAGATTCAATTAGATTAATTAACCATCTTAATATATGTGTTCCATTAATTTTTTGCCTAGAATATGGACCGGACGCAGTACTAATCATCTCATTCCATCCTCTCAAAGCCTTACTTTTAATTAGCCAAAGTGTGTTAGATTTCAATTCATTTTAACTCACAAGGTGTGATTCAAATGGTTAGTAGCTTGTGCCCTTTGACCATATGTCTAGGGCCCCGTTAACCATATCCTGGTGATGGGAATAGAACTGTATTTGTGGGTAGAGGAGTTGCCCCTTGACTAATACTCCCTCTGGTCTACAGTGTAAGCAAAAATTTCCAAATTTTTTGGTCCAAAATATAAGCAAATTTCAACTACTTTCTTCTCATTTAATGAAGTTATTCTCAAAATACCCTTCATTTAATACGAATTTTGTTTTCCAATGACTCCTTTTATTCTCAATAACACAAGCCTAATAAATAAGAGGAAGGGTAATTTAGGTAACAAACTTAATTTTTTTATTCTCAATGACTCTTTTAAAAGAGATCAATTAACTTTCTTAATATGTGTGTTCCATTTAATTTTTGCTTACAATGGAGACTGGAGGGAGTACTCTACATCCTCGGGGGATTAGTCACATGACTATCGACTGTGGGGATACCCTGGATTCCAACCCGGACCTAAAAAAAGATTTTAATTCATTTTAGCTATTTAAGTTTAAGGGCATTTATATGTCCAAAAAAAAAAGTTTAAGGGTCAATATATTCTTACTTTATTTTTTTTATCAAAATATATTCTTACTTTCTTATTTTATTATTTTATACTTTTGCTCATTTTAAACGTGTAAGATCCAAATTTATTGGCGTAAGTAATTAATTTGGTATCTCAAAATGGCAGTATTAACTAATTTAGTCTCTCGAGTTATGAATAACAAATTTAGTTCTTGACTTTCATTTGAGTTAAATATTTATTTGACAAGGTCAATTTGCTATTTTATATATGATAAGTTTGTTTGACCAAAATATAAATATTTTATAAACGACTTTATTCATTGGATCATAGTATTTTTTAAACGTTATTTGAAGTAGCGTTTAATTTAAAATTATGTGTTTTAATTTTATTTTATGATCTGCATGAAAGTATTTAAGATTATGATGATGATTTAATTGTGGTTTGCTATGTTACTAATGTTGGAACCAAAATAATTTGGATTAAATAATCTCTAGGTTTTGATGTTAACAAATGAGAATTAAATTTGTGTAGCAAAGTGTTAATGCTTTAATTCTAACAAGTGCCTTTAGTCTTAAAGAATCTCTGTTCTTATAAGCTAAAATGTTAAGTCTATTCTCCTTGCAAATCCACGTCCATTTGTTTTATATTGAATATCTTATGCTGAAAGAGTGGTCGAGTCCACTCTATCAAGGATCTCCTTTAAACTCAAGTGCCACGTCAGTAGACGAGCGCTTAAATGTTTTCAGTAGACGAACGCTTAAATGTTTTCAGTAGACGGAGAATTTCTCTTGGTGTAGACGAGAGCTTCTCTCAAATAATAACCTTAGTCTGCTTTTGCCACGTCACTGGACGGAGACTTTAGATATCGCAAGTACTGGCAAGACCGATGTTTTATGTAGACGAAGTTTTGGTTGCCACGTCAGTGGACGGAGCCTTAAAACTCTTATTGCTTATCTTGCCTTTACTCTCGTTTGTTGGACGAAGATTTTCTTAAGCATTTATACCAATCTGAACCAAAGCGAATTTATTTCTTATGATTGATATTCATTTTATTTTTAATGGTTCTTCTCTTTCTCTATCTTATTGCCTTGTTTCTTTGAGAGAAACATAGTACAAATAAGGACTTGCAAAAAGCAGAATAGTACAATGCAAAACATTGTGTACCCTGTCACCTTTTACGCTGATATAGTTGGAATTTGTACAAAGGAGGCAAAACTGTTTTTCAAGCTGCTTTTGCTCAGAGGTGTGCTTTTACATGCAAGAATTTGTCACACAGTACAAAGGCCTCGAGCCAGCTGAGTCTCAACGGATATTTACTTGGTTGACTCTATTACTAAACGGGAATTTCAAATACAACTGTTGAAGATTCTGAAGAGAAGATCAAGGACCCTATAAATAGAAGACTAAAGCTTTTGAAGAAACAACTTTTGTGCATACAAAGAAATCTCAAGAAATCTCTTGCGAAGCAAATACTCTTTTATTCATTCAAAAAGCAAAAGTTTGTAATATTATAGTTTGAATTCTTGCTATAATATTTATCTGATCTTAAACTTTCACATTCTCACACATAGTGAGTTAGAAGATCAAAGAAATCAAAACTCTTTATTAGAGGTAGAGCCTGAAGAGGCTTGGTAAGAAAGAAATACTTGTGAGCCTGGAGAGGTGTTGAATACTTGGTGTAATCTATTTGAAAATAGTGGAAAAATCCTTCAAGTAGAAGGGACTGGACGTAGCTCTTGGTTGGAAGAGAGTGAACCAGGATAAAACATCTTGTGTAAATCTTCTAATCCCTTATCTCTTTGGTTTTACGTGTTTATACTAACTGTGGGGATTTGAACTTGAATTTGTTAATCCTTCAAAAGACTTCTTTTCTGTGTGCTCTATTCTGCCTCCTTATTTTTGTGTGAGAAAATCTTTTTGAAAAGGCTGTTTTCGAAAAATATTAACAAACACAATTCAACCCCCCCTTCTTGTGTTGGCCTGTGTCAACTTCAACTAAAAGCATTTAATTTTCTTAGTAAATATTACCATAATTAAAATTCTTTTAAGTGTGATAATCTATTATATAGTAGTGACACTGTCACAAAATTGTTTAATGACACAAGATTATATATATATATATATATACACACACTAGTGTTCTTGACCCATGCCATGCACGGGATATATATTGCTTTTGAAATTTTTATAAGATAGTTTACATTTTAAATATATAAAAACTTTTTGATAATTTGTATTAAAAAGCATCTAAAAAATTATTAAAAAATTGAATTATTTCCCATACAAAATTGAGAATAAAAACACATTGTATTCAACTTATAAAAATTAGAAAAAATTTAATTTGTATTTATATATTTTTTGGCTATAATGAATTTTCATACACCATATCAAATATCATTAAATTTAATTAGCTAATCAATAAAATAAAATAAAATAAAATATTTTTTTTCATTTTAAATTTTGAAATTATAGTATCTTAGACGACTAAATGATTAGTGGAGATCAATTACATCCAAGTAAGCATCATCTTTAATTTATCTCATTTTAATTTTTTAAAATAAAAACATTAGATTGATTCCACATAAATATATAATTAAGAAATGCCGCAATAATTTCTTTAAAAAAAACAATGCCCAATATAATTAAAATAAACATAAAATCTATTGCTTTAAAATCTTTGTACACATAGCCATCATACAACAAATAAACCTATAAGAGAGGAACTCGCCATCATCATTATCATGCATTGTCGTGTGATTCATCTTCATAATCACAGTATTTATCTTCTTCTTCGCGTTCTTCATAAAAAGTAAGATGAGAAGGGACTCTTAACTTTTGAAGATTTGGGACGGTGCTCTGGGAAAATCAAAAAGAGCAAAAATCAGAGGGTTCCAATTTTGAGAAACTTGTAATGATCACAAAAATGAAGCAGAGATAGTGTTCGAGGAGATCGGAATCATTACCTGAGATTAGAGATAACGAACCGACCAAAAGAGCATGGAGTAGAGATGTTCTTCGAAGAACCCGAGAGGAAAAAAAATGAGAATGAACAGAGAGGGAGTCTTACCTGTTTCCCATTCTTTGGTTGGTCACAAGTGGTGGGTGGTGGCCTCCGGTGGAGCAGGGTAGGGGAATAGAAAAGCAAGGAGCAGGGAAAAAGAAAGGGTTTTTTTTTTATATATATATATATATATATATATATAGGGAGAATGCATCTAAAATACTATTTTGAAACTGAGAAATTCCACATGTGGCAACAGTAGAAGCCTTCCCTCCATTTTTTGCTTATGTGTCACATTGTGGTTGATTTGAAGTAATTATAGTAATGGTCATAATTTGATCAGATTTACAGCAGGGTTAATTTATTGATAATTGATATAATTTGCAATGACATTATTGATAATAATGATTGTAATATACTATTACAATCCTCAAAGAAACCGTACATTTATCTCTCCAAAATTAAACGCATATTATATTATACCATTTAAGTAATACAACTGTATTTAAAGACTAATTGGTCGATAATTTAAAACAAAAACTAATTCAAATTTAAATTTTAAAATATGCTCAAATTAAATGGTAATTCAATTTTCTTCATCATGATTATTCAATCATAATATCATACTAAAGGAAGCATCTGAGAGATTTCCAATTTAGCAGCTGTCATATGCATGTTTGTTTTTCTTTCATATAAAATACTCATGCTAAGAAAATCGTGGAAAGCATCAAGATTTCTTCCAAAGTTGTAATCTTATGCTAATATCAGAATGATAACATTAAAGAACAACACATTCAACTGGTACTCAATATAAAGTATGCAGTAAATTGAACACACTCATATTACAATTTCAATCTTTTAATGTGATTCCTTTACTTCTTCAGCAAATGACTTACAACAATTCATATGCTTGAGGTTCAAATAAGATGAACAAAGCATATGAGGTATCATCAGTCACACGTAACTGCAGACTTTACCTAAAATAAAAATAATCATTATTATTCAAACAAAAAAATTAAATAGGAAGATTTTCAATGATATATATATATATATATATATATATATATAGAATTAATTCATACCAGTAGCAATTCTAATTATAAGATATTCAAATAAATCACCAATTCATATTGGTATTATAAGACTATATTGCCACACCTCAGACGATAAAAAGTTCCCACTCTTAGAAACAATTGTCTTCTTGCATTTCTTGCACGCAGTGTAAAACCAATTCTCATCCGACTCATCAGCAAGAATAGTGGCCATGCAACACAAGTACATTTCTTAAACATTTACAAAATTGAGTTATTTGAAAATGAACTATTAAAATGAAATTTGCTTAGGTGCATACCTCTTCACATCATCTGATCGATCTCATCTGGATTTTTTTTTACGCACATTAAAAATAGAAGAGATTATTAGGAGTAAGAAGAAGAAAATATAACTGAATCTGAAAATAAAAAACAAAAGTCAAAACAAATAAAAAATATTACCTTGGCACAACTGCATCCATTTGAATGACACTCCTTTTCTTTCATCCTCCTTACTTCATTAGTACAATTTATCCTAATTATTGTTCCCATGATTCGTCAGTTAAAGGGCTCATATCACTTCCCTACAAAAGTGCATAAAACAATTGTATAATCATTATTTAGTCTTGTTCTAACTTCACTCATAGTTAACAAAAACAACAAAGCCCATCCTGCTTTGGTGGCTCCACATGCATTTGGTTAATTTAGTTTGTGAAACCCCAAGTTCCCCGCAAGGAGATGATGATCAATATCAATATACAACCACCAAATGGCTAATGGTTTAAATAAAAGGATTCAAGTTAGACAATTTGTTGATTGTGTGGTTGTCAATAAGTGAAAGCAATCAAAATCTCATTTAAATCGGATTTTTTTTATGCAATAAAATAATCACATATTTGATTTTGAACAGCACACTAAATCTAGAAAGGTGGATGAAAATCAGAATTATGAATTTGAAATAGAAATAAGTTGATATAATGATAAATGAAATTGTTAGTCATGTTAATGTATTACGATTTGTTTGTATTAAAATGATTATTTCGAATTGTTCTCACCCAACAAAAACTTATTGCACTTTCCTTTTATTTATTCAATTGAAAATTATTATGATCAATACCGATTGTTTCCTTTCTTATGGTTATTAATGAGATTATTTTCTATTGCTTTATTTCAAAAATAGATTTCATTAATAATGATTTGTGTGCAAATGAATATGAGGACGACACATCAGTAAAAATTGGAGGGAAGTATTGTGGTTGAGCCAAGTAGGATAAAATCCCTTGAGGAATTGCACATGAGCTTGACACGTAAGTTTCCTCACCAGGTTAATGAAAATTCAAAAGCAAGCAAATATTTATAGATATAGATATAGATATTGTTTGTGAGGGGTAAGATTTTTGTTTGTTGGCTAAGATTTTTGTTTGTTCAGAAGCAAGCAAATATTTATAGTCCACACCAGGTTTATGAAAATTCAAATAACTTTACTGGTTTTAAAGAATCAATCAATTATTCCGTCTATTGATTCAATTTGCCCACTAAACCTATGCTCAAAATTATTTGAATTGCCTCTCTAAATAATTCCTCCTGGGAATTACATATTTTATTACTCTTATTTCTCCTAATTTTCTGTTTGTAATTGCACTAATAATTTTGAATTGGGCGAACAACATTAATGTCTGACCATGGAATTGGACATTCCTAATTTTATTCCAATTTGATTCCATTTAAATCATGTTATTTTGAATTCTTTCCTTATATTATTAATGTTTTATTCCTTCTTTTTTTTTGAAATATGTTTTATTCATATTCGGTTAGATTTATGTAGGCAATTTGGAAAAAGCTTTAATGACATTGCCAATCAGCCTAGTGTAATCTGATTAGAATGGATATGTTCCATGTTTAGAATCATCCAAGTATATTGTGTCATAATCAACGACCTTAATGGGATTTGTGTGAAAATGAATGTGAGGCTGACACCTAAGCAAAAAATGGAGGGAAGCATTCTGGTGAAGCCAAGTGGGATAAATTCCTTCGAGAAAATGCATGTGAGGTTGCCATTTGGAACTTTCCTCTTTGAAATTATTCACAAATGTATTATATAGATATAGATTTCTCCTAATTTTCTGTTTGTAATTGCACTAATAATTTTGAATTGTGCGAACAACATTAATGTCTGACCATGGAATTGGACATTCCCAATTTTATTCCAATTTGATTCCATTTAAATCATGTTATTTTGAATTCTTTCCTTATATTATTAATGTTTTATTCCTTCTTCTTTTTTTAAATATGTTTTATTCATATTCGGTTAGATTTATGTAGGCAATTTGGAAAAAGCTTTAATGACATTGCCAATCAGGCTAGTGTAATCTGATTAGAATGGATATATTCCATGTTTAGAATCATCCAAATATATTCTGTGTCATAATCAACTACCTTAATGAGATTTGTGTGAAAATTAATTTGAGGCTGACACCTAAGCAAAAAATGGAGGGAAACATTCTGGTGAAGCCAAGTGGGATAAATTCCTTCGAGAAAATGCATGTGAGGTTGCCATTTGGAACTTTCCTCTTTGAAATTATTCACAAATGTATTATATATAGATATAGATATAGATATGTATGTATGTATGTATGTATGTATGTATGTATGCCACCAAAAAAATGTGACATGTATTTTTTAAAAGCACCAAAATGACGTATATTAATCTACTATTAAAATGAATTTGGCTTAATTGTACTTTTGGTCCCCCCAAGTATCACGATTATGCGATTTTGGTTCAATTGCGACCATTGGGTCCCCCAGTTATCGCGATTATGCAATTTTGGTCCCCAGATATCACAATTATTTATGCAATTTTAAATGTCAGTAGCCTACGTAGGAATGTCATGTAAGCTATCAAGCTAGTCTTACTAAGTGCCAAATCAGTCCCACTTGTGTCAAGTAGGCTACTGACATTTAAAATTACATAATTGTGATATCTGAGTGACCAAAATTACACAATCGTAATACCTGAGGGACCCAATTAGCATAATTGGAACCTGGAGACTAAAATTGCACATCGCAATACCTGTGGGACCAAATTGTCTCAATTGAAACCCGAGAGATCAAAATCGCACAATCGTAATACTTATGGGACCAAAAATGCAATTAAGCCAATCAATTTCTATACATTGAGTCTTGAAAGAGAATTAAACTCTTGTTACAAAGCAAAAATAAATATCAAACAGTTTAATAAAAAAAATATTTACTAGGCATTCATTTGATTCATTCCCTCGTAAATATTTAAAAAAAAAAAACTGATATCTGTCTCACTTGTATTTAAAATTGACATATTTATAACAAATTAAAGACCATAAAATTAACCAACAAGGTTCAACACAGTTGATAAATAACTAGGTCCTTTAAGCATGATGCAAGGGATTTGATTCTAATTATATATAAGGAAAAGACTTTGTTGAGAAATACAAAACTAACTTTGGTGATCTCTACGTTTCGAATGATATTAATCTCTGACTATTAGCTAGAAGATACCCCTGGTGCAAAAAAAACAAAAGATCATACAATTATATTTACTAAAAGCATCTCCAATAATGACTTGACGGAGTTGTTTAACTCTTCTTTTTATGAGTTCTACTATGTTACATCACCACATTTTACTTTATAATACTTTAAACAAATATCCACTCCAATGATAGAACTATATTAAAAAAAAAAAAGAGTTTATCAAATGAAGTTTTCTATTTTTTTTATGAATTTTTATTGGATATTTCTATAAAACAATTGTTTTTACAAGTGAACATCACGTCGTTATAATTGCATGGCAAAATAGTTTGAATTCGTGGGATCCAAACTTGCCCCGATTTTGACGGAAAATACCCAATTTGGTTGGGGTCAGGGTAGGGTCCACGGAAAACCCGCTTTCCAAAGTCGGGACAAGGACGTGATGCTAATACCTGTCTCGAACCTACCCATTGTTTGAAAATTACAAAACTACCCTTAACTGCAATATATACTTATGGTTTATATCTTTTGATTCTTGAATTTTTTTATTTTATTTTTGGATATAGTTAGAAATTATTCTTATTGTTTCAAGTTATAATAATTCAATACTTTCTCTTAAAAAGACTCGCAATAAAATTTTCAAAACACATTCAGAAGGGATAAAAGTTTCTAAAAATGCATATTGCATAGTCTAGTGCGGGAGGGGGGGATCGGGGTCGGAGATTGTGTAGGGAGTTGAGGGCAGGGACAAGAAGGAGAAACCCGCCCTGTTGCATGCCAAGCCTAGTTGTGCTGCGACAATATATATAACTTGATAATAACATGTTTTTTATTTCTTTTAAACCCAAGCACTCTCATAGAGCAACTCTGGTTGTTGAGTTCTTAAATCTATGTGGTAAATAAGGAACCGTTGCTTAATTTGTTCCCATTGGAGTTAATCTAACTGGCAGTGCAGGTTGCTTAAAATAAGGTATTAGACAAGGAACCCCAAAAATGTGTTGCTTACGAATAAAAAAACAATTTTTACTCAAAATATGGGTGGATTGCTTAATATTATGTGACATAGTGAGAACCTTTTAATAAAAGATAAAGCGGTTGCTTAAGTGTTTGCCTATCGGATGATTTATTCAAAAAAAAAAAAATGTTGCCAATTGGAGCAAAATGTAAATGAATTACTTAAATGTTATCTGACATAATAAAGCCCTCTTAATAAGAGATAATCATCCCAAAATGAGTTGTTTAAGTGTTGCCCATCCTCTTTTACAATTTCAGTAATTGAGTATGGAAGATCGTTATTTATGATGATTTAAATGCCAGCATCATATGTATTCCAGGTTACTGGCAGCACAAGAGTCCATCATCAACCATCATTGTTATTTTTTAATGTATGCGTACCTTGAAATTTTCGTAAGGAAACTTGTAACAGGTTTATTTGCAAGTGTTTCGCTTGCCAATAGCGACTAATCCAAGGTATATTATTCTAGCATTTAACTATAACTAATAACTACACGGTGCATTGCATATTTTTTTCAAAAAAAATTGATATGAGCCAAAAGTATTATAAATTGGAAAAATAAAATAAAATAACGATTGAAAAATATATAACTAGGATTTAATTGATACATACTACCCGCATGAAAAAAATTATACACTGTCAAACCCATCATAAATTATCACGTCGTTAAAAATGTTTAATTTTTTTTTATCATAAATGTCTTAAAAGTCAGACATAATATGATTTATAATTGGTTGACAGGTGCAAAATTTTACACTAATAATATATCAAAATTAAACTTATATAATTAATCTAAATTATAATTTAAATTCAAGATATAAATTATAGAACATTAAAAATGACATCATTCATTAAGAAAGAATATATAAATAGGTGTGGATTGGTTCATACAAAAAATAGGGGTGCAAATTTTTTTTGGGTAATCACATCATTGATATAAAATATCTACCGTTGTAAATAGCGAGTAATCTCCCTAGAGAAATTTGAACGACATTTAAGAGTTGTCTATCGTACATATGTCCTTTTACCATAAAAATGAGGTACTGAAATATGATATTAAGAATCATTTCTCAATATTATGAGGAATTATATCAAACACCACTATCCAGCCAACCCAAAGGAATTTCCAAACTTTAAGTACCAAGTAGGATAAGTGGTTGTTTCCACATAGTAGCGGTAGTGGACCTGTCCTTCTATTTATGTCCCCCTTTTTTATGGGATTTAACGTAGGTCACTAACAACTAAAAAATAAAAAGAACACTAATGATATTTGGACACAGTTTTGGTGTCCAGCACCATACATTTATACAATACAACATTTATTTATTATTTTATCTTACTCTTTCACTAACCCATTAGTTCAAAATATCACATCAAATACGGTGTCCTTGCACTACTAGAAATTCACGGATTACTTGCGGATTTTCCTGCGGGTTTTTTTCGAAGGAATTTCCTGCGAATTTTGCTGCAATTTTTCTAGAAATAAGGTTTTTTCCTATAGATTTAAATTCGTAAGAAATTTTGTAGGAATTTTTTACATTTCCTGCGAATTTTCCTGCAGATATAAATTTTTTGCAAAAAAATCTGCAGGAAATTTCATACAGATTTTAAAATTCACAGGAAAAAATTATCCACGAAGGTATTACCTATAGGTGAAATTCGTAGGAAAATCCGCATTAAACCTGTTTCCTGCAAATTTTTGAGCAAAATCCACAGGAAAATCTGTAGGTAATAAGAAGATTTCTAATAGTATTGTATTTGATGTCTACTTTTACGTCAAACTACCACTCCTCCTAAAAGAATTCGCACCAACTGAATTACAATTTAATGCCATGTGTCACGACCTTGACCAACACTATTGGCACACATTGGTTCCACGCCTATATATATCGAAATAAGTCACTACAAAAACTGTTTTGAGAATGCCAGAGACATCGTATAGTGGATAGCTAGCAAAA
This sequence comes from Echinosophora koreensis, assembly GCA_035048595.1. Taxonomy (NCBI): domain Eukaryota; kingdom Viridiplantae; phylum Streptophyta; class Magnoliopsida; order Fabales; family Fabaceae; genus Echinosophora; species Echinosophora koreensis. Next base: position 3,000,622 of record JAPCYP010000016.1, on the reverse strand, counting down.
ATGTGCAGGAAAATTATGAATAATATTCAATAAACAAGGTTGTATTAATCAATCAACATGTATGCTTGGAATTTACGGCAACTAGAGCTGGATGCTGGATACATATGATGTTATGGGACTTGAATAAAACCATATGAATTATGTCAAGATACTTTACGTAGCAATAACTTGAACAAAACCATAGGAATTATGTCAAGATACTGTAGTCAACCACGCAAGAGCATACTTATTTGCCTTGTTAGGTCAGGTAGATGAAGCTATATTATATCAATTTCCTCCTGGGATATATGAATGTCTACTTCTTACCATTTAATGATATATATGTTGTTGATTGTCGGATATATTGGCACCTTGATTTGTAGTTTATTATCATGATGTAACATATCCTGGCATTCTTTATTGAGATTTTTTTATCGAGCGACGAGCACAGTGCACAAATGCAAGGACAATCTAGCGAAATGATTAGAATATCAATAGAGACCACAAAATACACAAATCATTATTACATATTTATAATAACAAGCCAGACAATCCCCACAACGCTCAATCAACTAAAACCAATAGGAATTGTTAGAGCAAAGGAGAAACATGACATTTTATAATATTTTAGAATAAATTTTGGATGGCAATAAAAAAATCCCTTAAACCAAAACCCCTAAATAATAATAAAATAACAGTCTAGTAACAAGAAAAATGAATAATGAAAAAAAAAAACTCTAATTTTATTTGTAGTAGTCTCAATTCTCAATACGACTTTACTGACATTCCTCTATTTCATTCACCCAATGAATAGCATGTCATCACATTGTTTTCAAAAGATTATTTTCACCAAATTCATTTATCATAATTATATAAATATCATCAAATGTTGCCCACCAAATAGGTTCTTAAAGCATGATTTCGATAACACTTTTTATACCTATCAGAGCATCTCCATTGCTAAAGGCATAAGCAACCCACTCTGGCATAAGCAACCCTGTCCCACCAAACCAAATAAATTGTTTTTTATTTGATAACCAATTCTTTCTGGAGTTGCTTATATAACCAACAATTGCTTAATTTTAAATAACCATGAAGACAAGTCAATCAGCTCCAATACAGAAAAAACTTAAGCAACTGTCGCTTAAGTTTAAGCAACCCATAAGAAACTTGCCATGGAGATGCTTAAGCAACCGTTGCTTAAGTTTAAGCAACCCATATTTAAGCAACCCATAAGAAACTTGAGATGGAGGTGCTTTGAGAAACCAAATCCATAAAAAAAAAAAATATTTCGATATACTAAATTGATGATACGTTTAATTTTTAGAGGACAATGTACTGCTTCCAATATGTTGTCCCCTTTTTTGCTTCCAACTACAACTCTGGTTGTCCTATTGTTGCTTCAGATTCACATGCATGCATTGCTTTGTTAGCTGTTATTGGTCCCCTTGCCCTCTAGGTCTATAGGCTATAGCTCACTAAAGTTACATTACAACCTCATAAGTCTTTGTTAATCTCTCTCTCATTTTCCTCCTTTTATCATACTGCTGGTCCTGAAAGTCTGGAAGCCCTCACTTTAGTAACTAGTCTAGGGCCATGCAATTATGCAAACAACTAAAAAACTGAGCACTGCTTTCTATCACTAGTCCCTGCCTCTCTTTGTCCACAATAATCTGTGATTTCTTTAGTACAACAAGGTCAGCATCAGACTGTATGACCCATCAGACAAGTAACAACTGCGTCAAGATATATAAAAAGCAACTATTATACATAAGAGCTATGATATTTGTACACCCAAAACCAACACCCAACATCATATATTTATAATTTTCGATACTTATATTATTATTTTACTCATCCCCAAAAGTATTTCAAAGTTTCACGGCACCCTCCACATACAGTGTTGGGGGAGGATGTCTATCTTGGTTGTACAAAAATCAATATTGTATGCATAAAGAGGCAAAAATATTACAAAATATAAAAAATAAATATTGAATTGCCTTGTTATTGTTATTGTTAGTTTTTTTTTTTTTTTGGTAAGAAAAGTTGGTTTCTTGCAAACCGACTTCTCGATGAAGCCTTTCTTTTATTGGCCTGTTTGTTTAAGATTATGGCCAACGGAACAGTGCCAAAATTTGTCATCCCAAGGCATTTTTTTATCAAAGCTCCTCTTATGTTCCTTTGGTCAAATGTGATTTTGCAGACCCAAACTCCGTTTTCCGACTGCAGAAATCTAATACAAACAGGCTCTGTATAGTTGAGAAGTGGATTTGCAAAAATCGACTTCTCTTATATTGAAAAAAGCAACAACAGGTAGGAAGTTTGGTTGAGAAAGAACGGACTTCCTAAATACTAACATCAAAATGATATAATAAAATGATAAATAATGTAGAAAAATCTGCATTTAGTCATTTCTTTTTTCTTTAATTTTATCAATATTTATATATATTATCCCACACAAAGCTAGTTTCAATAGAATGACAAAATAGCTAAATGATTCAGAATCATGATAATTGCGTTATATTTATTTTAATATAGTATATATTATATTATATTATATTATATTATATTATATATAAACATTGTGCATCTTGCTCACGTGTACTGGTGAACATAGTATATCAGGCGAGTATTTATATGTCGATTGTTAAAAAAATATTTTTATATCTGAGAGCATGAGCCCCTTTGAAAACAGAAAACTATTCTTCAGCTTTTGAAATGATTATTGGATTACTTTTTTTAAGGCCTATGATTTTTTATTAAAGTTTTGGGCGGGCTAAGTCACAGGCCTACTATTTTTTTTTGGGTATAACAGGCCTGCTAATTTAATTTGGTGGAAGATCGAACCTCCCTAAAGCCCTACTAGCTTTTATTTAAGGTTTAATTGCAGTTTTAGTCCCCTAATATTGGTCATATGCGATTTTGGTCCCTAAAGTTTTTTTCGTACATATTTGGTCCCCATTTTTTTTCAATTTTGAAAATTTGGTCATTCTCTCTAATGTCTGTCAGTTTTTTCAATGATCAACATAGAGTAGAGAATATAGATGGAAATAAAAATAAAAATTGATATGTCAAAACTAAATCATATTTTATATTTTATTATTTGGTACTGTCAGTGTAAGTGATTTATATACGGACATCTAATAATATCTCGTGTCATTATTCTTGGAATTAATTGAGTCACAAGGTATGACTTTAGCTTTGATAAATCACAATCTAATTCTGGGGAATGTAACCGAGCAGAGCAGGGAATATACACTTATAATCTTTGAAACCTAATTAACACATGCAAACTCAATATTGTATATGACAAAACTTATGTAGTTAAATATAACTATACAAATGTCTTTGTTAAAGTATTATAAAAATTAGAGATGAAAAAGTGAGTCAAGTCGTCTCGTCCCGCCCTGCCATCAAGATGCCTAAAATGAGACAGGACATTTAGCCGTTTCTCAGATATGAGTTATAAATTTCAACCCATCCCATTTTATGGCGGGTTAACGGGTTAAGCCATCTAAATAATAAAAAATAAAAAATACAAGATTAAAATGTAACATTTTTATATATATATTGAGGTTGGTCTAATCTTTATCTTTATCTTTATCTTTATTATTATTAAAAGGAAGGTGGTGGTTTGGGGCATATCTGTAAAATCACTTGGGTGGTTATAATAAGAAGATAGTGGCCGGGACAAATATGTAAACACACATGTGTCAATAAATAATTTTATTAATTTTATTAAAATAAAATAGTAATTACTGATTTACTGGTAACGTTCACTGTGGATGTGGTATGCCAAACGTTTTCTCTTTCTGAAACTCTCTGAGCCACACCACTGAAGCACCTTCTTTCTACTGCCACCAGCACCGTTTCAAGCACATCTTGAACCTTATTTAAGCAATGTTGAATGTAAGCTCTTTTTTTCATTTGGGTTTAGGTTTTTTATTTTGGTTTTTCTTTTTCTCTAATTTGGGTTTAGGTTTGTCATTTGTTTTTTTTTTTTTTTTTCCAATTCTGATTTTTTTCTCCAACCTTAAAATCCCTAATTCTTTTTTGTTCATTTGGTATTGTGGGTTTTTGATGGAAGGCTGGCATGTGTGACACCCTCCTACCCCGCATCCCGCATATTATAAGCCATTTAATAATAAAATACTTAAAAAGGAAACATGCATATTACTGAAATAAATAAAACATTTGTCCATAGGTAGAAAGGTCCCACATGAACCAGTTACAACGCGGAAAATGAAACAAGTTTAAATCCGTAAAAACATAACAAACCAAAAATGTAACCGAGCCCCGATGTCACCTACAGAGCTGGTATGCCCGTTCCGGAATAAATATTCACGGAATTACAACTGAAAATTAACAAAACATAACCGTAAGCCCTAACTATGAGTGGCGGCTCCTCAGAGTTGCTGCTCGTCATCCTCTGCAAGATGTCAATCAGGCCAAACACAAACAAACATGGGGAGTAAGTTCATGTAATCATATACAGCAAGAAGTAGGAAGTAAAGTAAACAGTAAACAGTAAACATAGTAACATTACACCAAACATCAACATCATCAATATGCTATGCAGTGCAATGCAGTCCTACTCCGCTAAACCAACGATGCATGTGGATCTACTAAACTCGGGATGAACGACTTCGGAGTTAAATATCCACGTTGAGAATCTACTCAACGCCGGAGAATCTACTCCTTGGATAGCCAACGCATCAAACCAACGAATGCCTCATCACGGGGGCGCTAGGAGAATCTACTCCAACCGTGGATGGCCAGATCGCCGTACTCTAGGATGACCTCCCCTATGTCGAACATCCCTAAACAACATCTCCGATGCAATGCGTATGCAACACAACAACAACGGCAACACCACTTCCATAACTCCAACGGAATCGACCGAAGATAACAGCGGAATCAACCCTACAGCTTGTGTAACACCCGGGTGCCGACGAGGGCGGGGAGTGGTCGCCGGTGCAAGAAGGCACGGACAATGAGCGGCTCCTGGCAGGCTTCTAGGCGGAGGGATACATGAATGAACCGATAGCACACCTGAATGAGAGGGATCCTAAGACTGTGTAGGTATGGGACTATACAGTAGAGGATGGCTTATATGAATTGATTGGTACTACCTATACTAACAAGATGCATCTTCTTTTCGGGAGCCCATCACTTAAGAACTCTACAGTTAAGCGTGCTTGACTTGGAGCGATTTTGGGATGGGTGACCTCCTGGGAAGTTTTCCCGGGAAGCGTGTGAGTGAGGACAAAGCACGCTAAAAAGACCAGTGTTGGCCTGTGGGGTCAGTCGTCAATCCATAGAGCAACCAGGGATGTTACAAATGGTATCAGAGCGGCACCTCTCCCAGTACGGTGTGGTTCGGGGACGAACCAAGCGGAAGCTGGTGGGCATGTAACACCTGGGTGCCGACGAGGGCGGGGAGTGGTCGCCGGTGCAAGAAGGCACGGACAAGGAGCGGCTCCTGGCAGGCTTCTAGGCGGAGGGATACATGAATGAACCGATAGGACACCTGAATGAGAAGGATCCTGAGACTGTGTAGGTATGGGACTATACAGTAGAGGATGGCTTATATGAATTGATTAGTACTACCTATACTAACAAGATACATCTTCTTTTCGGGAGCCCATCACTTAAGAACTCCACAGTTAAGCGTGCTTGACTTGGAGCGATTTTGGGATGGGTGACCTCCTGGGAAGTTTTCCCGGGAAGCGTGTGAGTGAGGACAAAGCACGCTGAAAAGACCCGTGTTGGCCTGTGGGGTCAGTCGTCAATCCATAGAGCAGCCAGGGATGTTACAGCTTGCCTCGCGAAATCTACCTGAGGACTTAAGCGAGATCAACCGCAGTACCTGGGGCAAACCCTCGGCCACCAAGGCACATAACAATAACACCTTAGACCCGAACCGCGGGGTCAAGGCCTCCTTGGTCAAAAGAACCAAGGCACAACTCATCAGCTTGCGGCACCCAATGGGCATCGACTTATCGAACTTAACACCTTCACCATCTCATCATTCCAATTGTTTTTAGTAAACATTAGCCAAGTTGTCTAATCATTTATCATTATAGGGAAGTGGGGTTTGAAACCCCTTAGGTCCTTTAATTCTGTTCTGTCCAGATGGGTTGAGCACGAACCCAGCACGGTCGTGCTTAAGCACGTGAGGGGCGTGCTCCCCTTTAAGTGAAGCACGGTCGTGCTTCTTGTTGAGCATGGTCGTGCTCTTTGTCCTGCATGGCCGTGCTGAACAGTGCGACCATTTACCCAGAATTCAACTGGGAGCACGGTCGTGCTCCCTGTCCTGCACGGTCGTGCTCATCGCGCGACAGTGCTGAAATTCTTACAATGTGTTTATTAGTATAACCAACTTGTGAATTTTGTTTCTCTCTTCTACAATTTGATTTATTTTTTAAAACTGTTTGTAAACTGGTAACAGTAAACTGTTCTTGCATATGCACTTTGCAACCAGACTTTTACTCAAATTATGGTGGCAATGAGTATTACAACCACAAGAAAGACACTTATCTTTCTTCTTCTGCTATAGCAGACCGGAGGTTTAGACAATGAAATAAATATGTATTTGAAATAAAATCTAATGATCTATTGATGAACTTATCTATATCTTAGAGTGCTGTTGCTTTTTTGACACTCTCATAGTAATCCTTTAAAATTGTTCTATGTATCCATTGATCTAGACAAGCTATTACCAGAACAAGAAATTGTAAAATATGCAGGTAATGACACAAGAAATGGTTTGTATCAATTTATAATTTTGATTTGAAAACAAATAAATTCACTATAAATTCAAAAAATAAAAAAAAATTAAGAGGTTCATATATATTTTAATAATCTATTTAATATATTAAGTTTATACTTATCAACTTATAGGAAAAATTATATTTTATATTTTACATAACATTACTTTTAAATATTTCCCATCTTAAAAATTAAAAAAAAAAATATATAGTTCATATGTTTAATGCATCGCCAGATGACGTCAAAAAATCATTTGTTATATAACCCGTTCGAAGCAATTAAAATAATTTTATTCTGCTCATTGTCAACAATAGAGATGAACATTCAAATAACATCTTCTAGACTTCCAAATCATGAATCAAAACTCAAGATGGGCGTTACAATAATGTTATTGAGGAATATAGATCAAGATTATGCAATGAAACTTAACTTATAATTTTCCAAATCGGCATTTATGTTTTATAGGCAAAAGTCATCTCAAGAAGCAAAATTGGCCTAAAAGATTATATTCCTAAATTGTCATTATCCCTCATCGAATTCGATACTACCTATAATATAAGGATCTCTATTATATACCAACTTTGTCAACATAAAAACATATTTAGAAGTACAAAACACAAAACATCCATTCAATAATTTTTCATTCCAATAACTAAAAAAGATTAATTTAAATTTAAATTTACAATATTTAAAAACAACTATCCAAAAAAGTTAGTGTAAAGACGTATAATAGGCCCGTGCAACGTACGGGTACAACATCTAGTATTATTAATAATAAAGGGCGACACATAGGCAACAATACACGATTTTCACTAACTAAAATAAGACATGAAAAGTTCAAAACCAAATCCCATTAGTTTCATCCATTGAAAGTATGATAACATAAAAACACAAATCAATGTCTTCACTAACTTGATAATAATAGAGTCCAAGTCAAAATATTAAAAAAATAATAATAATAGAAGTCAATTATCTTGTTCCACATCAAGAATATTGGAATTTAAATGGTTATGTTCACAAATAGTATTAGAAAAATAAAAAATAAGTTTTAAAATGGAATGACCTGATGGGCTAACCCGTCCTGCATACGGCTTGACCCCTCACAATCCACATATTTGGTGATGCAGGTTATATGGGTCAATAAGTTATGCATATTAACCAACCCGCTAAATTTAATAGGTTATATGAGTTGATATTTTTTCAATCTACTTCGAGTAGTATCCCACCGCCAACCTGAGACGGGGACTAATCTCCTGCGAGAGTTTGTTCGGCACCTCGATGAGTGGCATCCCTCCCAGCTGAGATTTTTTCCATACCCAAGGCTCGAACCCGAGACCTTGGTTAAGGAGCGAGAAACCTTTAACCACTTACGCCAACCTCAGTTGGTTATATGAGTTGATATGATTGGTCTTATCCATTGTAATTATTTATTGAAGACAACATTTATGTAGATCATTGTGTAAGATGAATGATTTCAATCCTATGAATGTAAAATTTATGTATCCATATCTTTTAGTCATTTTCGAATAATAAATTTGTTTCACTTTAGAAGTGAACAATTTATCTGTTACTCGAGATATAATAAAATATCTGATTATTTGTCCAAAAAAAAAACTGATTAGATATTGAAAATTAAAATATAGTGGAGTTAGATTTTTATTTTTTATTTTTTTTGAAAAAAGGTGGAGTAAGTTTTTACAATGCTTGACCGATACTACTCTTTATTTTTAATAAAAATAAAATAAAAATCAAGAGTATCAATTGAAAATAAACGACTATAGATAATGTAACAAATTTGCTCTAGATTTTCGTACCATTTACCACTTTCCCATATATAAAAGGCTTAAAAGCTGCAGCGTATCGTGCTATGCAATCTTTTGAAGTCTATTTCGCTTCTCTATTTTCTTTCATCTGATAATTAATTTTCACACAGCTATTTTTCTTATGCCGTTACGTTATCCGTCACTTTCAAAATAACTAAGAGTTTACATGTAAAGTTTTTTTATTTTTTTTTAAAATTATAATTTTGGTCTCTTATCTTTATTTTATGTTTCAATTTGATCCCTTTTTATTTTTTGTTTCAAAATGATCTCTTATTTTTCAAAGTTATACCAATGTAGTCCATCTTTTATTTTTTGTTACGAAGTTGTCCCTTCTTTTGCAAAAGTTAAACCAATGTTGTTCCTTTTTTCCAAAGTGATCCCTTATTTTACAAAAGTTATATCAAATTGGTCCTCTTTATATCACATTTTAAAAGTAAATGGCCATATTGAAACCTAAAATAAATATAAGGGATAAAAACAGAACAAAAAACAAAAGAATGACCAAATTGAAACCTAAAATAAAGATAAGGAACCAAAAATATAATTTACCCTATTTTTTTCTTACATGTAAAATCTTTTTATACTATCAACTAATCAAAAATCATGATATAAATTATTTTTAAGATAATTAAGATAAAAGTCAGATTTTAATTGATATAACAATTTATGATTGACTGTGTAAAAGAGTTATATTGATAATATATACCAATTAAATCCAATAATTAATGTAAGTATCAAATATTTATTTCTCTCACTCTCAGGTTTCACGCAACAAATAAACACCAAATAATTAATTAATCAGAGTTGGTGCATACTTGCAAGTAACCATCCTGGTTTGTGTTACTTCACAAACACACACTTCAGTGTCTCTACACTTTACACTAGTGATCATACAATGGTGAAGAAGAGTGGAAAGGGTAAGAGAAAGAGAAAGATTGACCAAGAACAAGAACAAGAACCCGAGGACTGGTGTTTTGAATGCAAGGATGGTGGACAACTGGTTATTTGTGAACACCCGTGAGTCCTTTTCTTTTCTTCTCTCCTTTTTTCTTGTGTGACTAAAAAATGTTATTTTCTTGATATATAATAATCTATACTTTGCAATGGTATTACTGGGATATTGTTTATTTCAGGAATTGTGGAAAAGTTTATCACCCACACTGTGTTGGGAAAGATGATTCTTTCTTTGTCAGTGCAAAATCTTGGGTTTGTGGTAAGTCATTGAATTAATTTATTGGTAAATATATTACTCTATATACTTGCTAGCTCTAGCTGCATGCAATGTATCACTTGCCACCACAACAATTTTTTTCTTTTTAACATCATGTAGTATCAGCCTCTCTGCTCGTACATCTATCATCATCATACCCCACCGGGTGGAAGCCTTTTTCGTGCATGTTTTGTTGCACGGTGGAGAATACCAGAATTACGTTTGCACCCTTACGAACGTGATTTTAGTAAAAATAGAGGTGCTTAGTTACTATTATACAAAATTGATTTTGCCTTAAAGGTGATTCTAATAGAAGTTATGCTTCTGTGATGGTTAAAAATTTACATTAAGTTTTTCATCAAATTACTTTCAAAATAAGAACATCCAAACATAGATCATATCACTTAAGACTCAATTGTAACCAAATCAATTTTGCAAAATCAATTTTATTTAAAATCATGTTTATCAAGCGCACATCCAAATACACACTTCATCATGATACAAATTTAGCATATGTCATCAACTGTAGTATTCTTACCCCCATCCCCATGTTGTATTTGAAATATGCAAATGCTATATCCCATGCCTGAGTGAGGACTAGGAGTCAAGTGATCATAAAAAAAACTAGAGTAACTTTTTGCATGCATTGGAACTTACATTTTTGCTCCATCATACGAGGAGAGGATAATTTTTTAACTTCTCCACACTTAGTCTCCCATTGAGTATTTTGAAACTTTACAATCTAGTATATATTCTTTTATTGGGAATGATTAACTGTAGATATGACATGCTTATATATTTTCAGGTTGGCATTATTGCTCCAATTGCAGTAAGTCCCCAAAGTTTTATTGCCTTGGCTGTCCATATGCTGTATGCAAAAAGTGCTTTGATGCCTCAGAAGCCTCAGAATTTACTATTTTTAGAGAGGAGAAGGGGTTATGCAGTGAATGTTTGGAGGTAGTAGTGATGATAGAACAAAATTTGGAGCATGACTCGGAGGGGGTAGGTTTTTATAACGTCGACTGTAGAATATTTACCAAATTTAGTTGATGTTGAATCCATAATTGCTTTATAATTTGGTATAACCTTGCTGCCCTCTCTTTTACTGGGAAGTAGGGACATTATAGCAAAGAATATATAATAGTATCAACTTATTCATTGGCTCATACCATTATAGATTGGAAGAAATAAAGATCATAAGCAACAATGGTAACAAAGACAGAAAATTGGGTGAAGTTAGCATCATTATAACTTTTCTCTGTTTTGTGCAACATTAGCATTCCTGTCTAATTTGCAAAATTGACATCTCAGATTGTGATATAGTAAAGCATGGACTGTTTAATACTTGTAGTCAAAAGAAAAGAATTGACTGATCAGGTCTTTGTGTTACACGTGAGTAGAGTCAAAACTGTAAAGTTGATTTGGTTTTTTTAATAAACAAGTAAATTGATGTAATTAGATTGGTAGTAGGACTCATTAGGAGTCATATTAGACCTACAATCACTTACCTCTGCTCTTTCTGTATTCGACTTGTATTTAACGAGAGATGATCTTTATACTGACCTTTAAAACTTGCTTGTTCTCTGCAGAACAAAATAAGCTTGAGTGACAGAGAAACATATGAAGCTCTATTCAAGGAATATTGGGAAATTATCAAGGTAAAAGAAAAATTGACTAGTAATGATGTGTCTGCTGCACTGCACAACTATAAAAAGGGTAGAAGTTTTCTGCTTCAAGGAAATTCTAGTGAAGGTAAAGAAGAAAAACAAAATGACTCAATGTCATATGATAGTGATGAAGAAGAATATGCAGATAAGCATAACCCAATCAAAAGGAAGAGGCTCAATTCGCAGGAGTTCGCGGGATGGGGATCAAAGCCTCTTTTTAGCTTCCTTGCCTCCATCGGGAAATATGAAATTAAACCATTGACGCAATGGCGTGTAAGTTGTCTCATACATGATTACATCAAGGAAAAAAACCTTAATGACCCCAAAGACAAGAGCAAGTTCCTCCCTGATGAAAAGTTGTTTCCGATATTTACAATGAAAGTTATGTCAAAAAGGCATATATATCCTTTATTGAAGTTTCACTTTACCAATACACTGGATGATACAGCTGGGGAGAAAAATGATGATCAACATAAAAACAGTTCTACAGACAAGCATCTCAGTGATCAGACGACATGTATGAAAAGCAGACAGTCAAGCTTAATAGGAAAACCTCTATTCAAAAAAGGAGATTTATTGATCAAACCTAGTTGTTTTACTTCCATTAATGCCAATAATATTAACCTTATCTACCTAAAACAAAGTTTGGTGCAAGAGTTATCAAAACAGCCTGAAAGTTTTAAGGATAAGGTTGTTGGAGCCTTTGTGAGAGTCAAAGTAGATTCCAATGGTTGTAGTCAAAGGAAGTCTCACCATCTTGTGAGAGTTATAGGTAAGAAATTACATACCGATCTAATGCTCTTTTATTTGCTACTTTTGTTTAGTCACTCTTAATTTTTTTTTAATGTGGCTTTATGTATCTTAAATGATTGATCATTTTCTCTTGTTTAACTTTTAGGTGTCGAGTATGATGAAATGTTTAATGGAACCCTCTTGCAAGTTTCCTTCATGCCTGAAGCCATTCCCATTTCTGAGATATCTGATGATGACTTCACTGAGGTATGACTTGCAATGAACCTATCATTTACCTTCAATCAACTATGAACTTGGAAAAGATATTATCCTTCTAAGTTTTTCCAATGCATAATTATATTGTTAATTTTTATAAGGTTATCAAGTTAGAATACATTTTATTAACTCTTTCATTCTCCTAGAAATAGAATAAGTGTTAATCGTGTTGTTTTGCTTACAGCAAGAATGTGAGGATTTGCAGCAAAAAGTGAAAGCCTGCTTGCTCCAAAAATTAACTGCTGTAAGTTGTTTGATACATAAAGAACGTGTTTTATCTTTTGAAGGACGACCTTGTAAAATAAAAACTAAAAATCAGTGAAAATTAGTATAATAGGGAATCATATTTCTACTACTTGTTGTTGTATCAATTTGACTGTTAAAATTGTCTCGGGTTGTTTACACTTTACAGTCACTCCTTGACTATATCTTGACATAGCTTAGAATATGTGAACTGCCTCTGCTTAAATATCACAGAAAATTTTAATTACTTTGTTTTTCTCCATTGGCATTGGACAGGTGGAGCTTGAAGAAAAGGCTAAAAGTCTACACGAGGATATAACAAAGCATGTATGCATCCTTGATTCTATGATACTTAACATCTGTCTTTTATCCACTACCGGTTCATATATTTCAGATCTATAACTAGCTTGAGATGTATCTTCTGGATTCTAGCAATTGAAAACTCATATTTCATTTTTACTCAATCACTTTTATTAGAATAATCATAATCATATCAACATTCTCCATTGGTCTTCTGCAAGAGTTATGAGCTCAAACCCTGACTGTTTGGTGAGTAAAACATTCACACATGGTTGATAAAATTAGCCTATATATAGGAAAGATATAAAAAAGAATTCAAGTGCTAGTTAGAAGTGTATAAGTGGGTTAAAGAAGTCTCACATTATTTAGGAATGGGCAAAATAGACCCATGAACATTATGCCTTAAGATTTTGGGTTAAGATGTTGTGTTAATCTCATTTACGTGGTTCTTCGTTTAGGATCTAGATCTCCCTTTCTAGTTTCTACCCATCCCACTCAATTACCAACTATCTCACCTTGCTACCAAAGATAGCCTTTAGGCATATCTCCCTTTCTTCTACTTATATGTAATATGTAATTATTTTGGTTTTGGTATTTGTTACATTTATCACAGTTTGTAAATGTAGCTCTTATTTTTCTGACCCTTCCTCACTTTATGATCATCTTCTTTGCCAGAGGATTGCAACACGTTTAATCCATTTACAACATCAAATTGACCGTGCAAATCTCAGAGGACGAAATAGAGAATATCCTTTCCATATTACATAATAATTATAATTATTTGAAATCTTAGTAGCTCATGACTACGGAGTATTATTGTTATCTGTATAGTACAGTAGCATGTGATTGTTAGTGGTATAGTATAGTCAGTAATGATGAATGGTATGAAACATGTTTTCATATATAAATACTAGGAAGTATTCAAATGTATTCATAATTTCTTTTTTCTTTTCTTTTTTAAATGAACTAAATAAGTGCAGCCACTATATTTGGCTGCCACATTGATTTCGTTAGAGATTTGACGAAATTTTTTTCGTGCGCCATGATACATTGTGGTCATAAGTAGGAATAGTATGGTTTTGTTGCATAAGCATGTGTGCATTGACATATATCTGCTTGTGTTGCTTTAGAAGAATGATAGTTCCTCCTTGACCATTTGCTATACAAAAGTTGCATTACTAGATGAAAGGGAACGACTTGAACAATTGTTAAGGAATGTGCCATCAATTTCCCCAGAGCTTATTGAGGAACAATATGATCCTGAAGAAGACAAACAAACTGGCAACAGATAGAGAGGGCCAATGATTCCTATTTTTGCTGTACTCGAAGCTCTTCATCTAGACTCAAAATGACTAAAGATGATGATGGTGTACTTTGTGGTGATTTAGGTGGAAGTTTTAACATTTTGGAAACACCAATTTCTTACTGTTTGAAGCACTTATAGGTTACAACTTTGTTTATATAAATTAATCATCTAATTTATGTTGTTTGGTCTATTTTGTGACACTTGGAATTATATGGAGTAAAGACGTATGTGGATTGTGGAGCACCACTTCAAAAAGTATAGTTGATGGTTTCATATTCACGATTTTTGTATGCCAAAATTATTTAAGAATTCCATGATTTTCCTTTACTGACTTTAACTTCCAAGAAGTTTCTCATACCTAAGTTTCAAAATAGTCCAAACATTATACTTTCAAGTAGAATGCTAACTCGACACTGATTAAGAAATCAAGAAAACAAGTTTATATGAAAAAAATAATGTAATTATTATTTTAAGAAGTATTATATTTAGTTTTCTAATTTTCCCATAAATCTTACTCTCCTTTTTTGAATTTCTTAAAGTATTTTGGCAATTCATTACTTTCAATTAAGCTGCAAAACCTGTTCCTGGTAACTTTTCCCTATTTAATGTGATTGCTTTTGAGTTTTGCAATTGTGGCCTTGTTCAATGTTTTTGGAATTGTGATATGCATAAAAATTTTAGTTCATTAATTAATTATACTCATTGAAGGCATAATCATCAAATTTAAGAAGAGGATCTTTCCTTGTACACCAGAGTCAACCTTGGTCATGATGGTTTGCCCTAGGCTGCAAGATTATTCTAAGAAATCCAGCATTGCTTTTATGATTCTGGCAGCATTCTGATAAAACCACTTCCTTTCACTTTCATTAGTTTGACATGCCGACACACTCTTAAAAGATGAGTAGAATAAGAGTTAATTGTCATGCAATTCAACCGCATGGTTTGGGAAAATACACATCATCCATATGGTTCTAGTATTTTTATGCTAGTAAAATATTTAGGATGAGGGTGGCTTATCGGATCTAAAGATATGTGCATGAATGCTATGGTAAAATTCAAACCCGTTCTCATTTGCCATCTATCTATTTGTACCTGCACAAATATTTTGTCGACATTTTTGGTAAAACACCCTTGGAATACAAAAATCACACTGGACTCTGATTAATTCAAGTCGAGTCGGGAAGACCCGTTTGAAGGAACACAACTCTTTTAGCATTTTTTTTTTCATTCACAAGACTTTTTTTTTTTTGACTAAAATTCACAAGACTTCAATCTGAGATCTTATTTAAAGAAACCAAGCTTATCATCACTTGATCCAACAGACGTTTGTATTTTGCTGACATTTTATTACATAGAAAATGGCAACTAGTGCAGCACTGATTAAGAAATTAAAAAGGCAAGATTTAGCCAAAAAAAAAACCAAGATTTTATAGGAAAGTAAAGTGATGCAATTAATCTATTGAAAATAGAGTTTATAGTTTTTCAATTAAACCTTTTTTTTTTTGATTTCTTAACTTGTGTCCTCGTTATGAGCAAGACCTGTATTATCTATATTTTAAAAATTTCTTTCGTCACAGTTCTATTTTTGAGGTTTTATTGATGCCTCGGTTTCTTCATTCATCAACTTTTACAAGAACATGGTAATTTGTTGTTTAGAGTTTTTTCGATATGTGATACTTACAAAAGATCAAAGACATGCTTTCCTCTGCTTGAAAATTGTAACTGTAGTTATTATTATTCTTTCCCTATCTGATATATATCAACATAGACAAGTGCTTATAGTGAGTCCAAATAAATCAAATTCTAAAACTAAAGCAAATATAACACAATTTGTTACATATGCACCTTGTTAATAGAGGCGTGACAAATTTTTATTTTAATTAGTTAATTGATAATTGAAAGTTGAAACCATAACACATAATTAGTATTGGTTTAGCACTTTCACGAGGATCATGGAAAGAGGCGGCAGAACAGTGGTAGACATAGTCCATTTTGTCCTGGCGCATACTACTTTTGACCTCTGTGCCACAAAATGATTACTTTAGGCTCCACAGGAAACCCAAGATTTGAAGACAAGCATCCATGAAGGTCAGTTGGAGCCTACAAGGCAATGGTACTTTGTGACAAGATTATTAAAAGTCAAAATTGCTCCATATAAAATTATGGGTGAGCACTTTCTTCAGGTAGCCCATCTCTATTATAAATGAAAAAGAATATTTGCACACCAAAATTTGCATATTAGTTTTGCATTTTTTGGGTTATCATGACATAGGTGCGAAGTATCAATCAGCTTCGCTGATGGCTAATCTTCGCCGAGAAACTTGGCTGACCACCTTTAGTGGGGTCTCTTCTCCCAAGCACTAGTTTTTCCATCCACAATGTAATGTTGGTATATAAGTTTTACATTTGAGATGGAACTAACAAAACAATTCAATAACCCATTAGTTTTATACCCATTCATATACAAATTCAATCCAATCTGGATTTGTAAAACAAATTTAAATAGATTAGATTCAGTCGAGTCATTTTTATATTCAAATGATTTATAATTCACCTATTTTTTTTTTTTTTGATTCGTTGAATCAATCACATTAAAATTGTACAGCATTAGTTTAGATCCCTTTTTTTTTTACACATTGGACCAACCTCTCCATCACTGTCAACTGGTCACCATTGTCGACTATCACCATCAGCCATCTCCAGCTGGCCATCTCCGGCCGTCGCTCACCACCATCGTATTGTGAAAGGAAAATGTTAAAATATAAAATATTTTTAAATGCATAAATTGACATTTTTAATGTATCATAAATGAATCAGTAATTTATTTTTAACCTATTTCCATTATAATCTAACCCAAAATCCATCCAAATCATCTATATTTACTTAATATCATAAATCATGTATTATATGTTATATGAAGATGAGAAATTATAAATTTATTATAAATTTCTGCTCAAATTACCCATATGTGTTGGGGTGAGTTTAAATCACCTCTCTTCTCATGTTTCCTCTAGGTCATGAGGAGAGAAAAAAAAAGATAAAACCAAATTTGAATGGATCCCACAAATAAAAGTAAATTTGATTTTGTTTCTTTTATATCTTATGACATAAAAAAAAATGAGGAAAAAAAAGAGGATGGAATTCCATGTTGAATTTTAACCTATTGGAAAGTAAAATGGGAATTGGAAAACCCATAAATGGAATGGTATTATGATGTCACTGTCAAGTACTTTTGTTTTATTTGGACCGTGTCCATATTTTCACCACTAATAGTATAATATAGGAGCAGAAGAAGCTACCTTGAAAGAGCTTGAGGCATCAAAGTCAGAAAAGAGAAATATAGATACATTAATGTTGTGTTGTGTTGTGCAGTGCAGTGCAGTGCAGCAGTGACAATGACGAGGATTCCTTGTTGTGAGAAGATGGGGTTGAAGAAGGGACCTTGGACTGCTGAAGAAGATCACATATTGATTTCTCATATCCAAAGATATGGCCATGGAAACTGGCGTGCCCTTCCTAAACTTGCTGGTGAGTGTAAATTACATTCTTTTTCTTAAACCATTAACTATAGCTAAAACTAACTAAACAAAGCTATTAATATGTAACATATTTTGTGTCCAACTCTGAATGAATGTTATTTATAAAAAGAAAAAAACTTAGATAGATGAATTTTCTAATATATGATGATATGATTGTTTAGGTTTGTTAAGGTGTGGCAAGAGTTGTAGGCTTCGTTGGATAAATTATTTGAGGCCAGATATTAAACGGGGGAAATTCAGCAAGGAAGAAGAAGATACCATCCTCAAGCTGCATGAAATTCTTGGGAATAGGTGTGTACATATATAAAAACATTGACTCTACTATCTACTAGCTCTATCTCTCTGCAGTCTCTGTATGTGACTAAAGTTATGGCTTGGGAAAAACACCCAATTAACATCTCTTATGCATTGATGTATAAAGGTGTCAAATAACTCCTAAAGTCCTAGCATGCATTTTTCAGAAGAAATATCATCTATAGTATATAGTATATTATAAATTTAGGATTTGGATTTCCTACATTCACTATGTTCGCGCATTCACTGATATAGGTCATTAGATGTATTTGAGTGTGCATAAAAAATTAAAAAATAAAACAAGATTGATCCAACTGTGTATTTTATGACTTTATGAATGTGTGAATGCTGGGAATCCAAATCCATAAATTTAATTTGTGATTGAATTTGGTCATGTAATAAAAGATGAAAATTAAATCCTTGATGTTCAGATGGTCTGCTATTGCTGCAAGATTACCAGGAAGAACAGACAATGAAATAAAGAATTTTTGGCACACCCATTTGAAGAAGAGGATTGAGAAAAGTGAAGTGCACAATGCCATTATTTCCTCCTCACACCCTTTGCAAGAGGCACTAGCAACTTCTAGTTCTGTAGCAGCAGATGCATCAAGTGCTGCTTCTAGTTTTGTTGGGAAAGTATTGATTGCTGGTCCTGATACTTCAGGAGACACCATAGGGAATAATGGTTCGAGTCAGATTAGTGAAGAGATGGCATTTTGGTACAATATATTCATCAAATCTGGCAAGACATCATAAGGGGATGGAAGGAAATCTAG
Source organism: Echinosophora koreensis (assembly GCA_035048595.1). Lineage (NCBI taxonomy): Eukaryota > Viridiplantae > Streptophyta > Magnoliopsida > Fabales > Fabaceae > Echinosophora > Echinosophora koreensis. The sequence goes on along the minus strand of JAPCYP010000016.1, from coordinate 2,981,706 downwards.
GTAGATTGCATGATATGTATCTGCCTCACTCCTACTCAATTTTTTTTAAGATCACAATCTTTGGTTTCAGCTTTGTGTTTGTGTAGAAAAATCAAATTTACTTTGGAGGTGCAAATTGGCATAAGGAAAAAAAAAAGATTAATGGAAAAATTGTAATATAGGCTTGAGTGAGACGTTTAGGCTGGTTAGATGCATAAAGGCATTAATTACATTGACTGTGGTTTGATGCAAGAGAAAATTTGCCTTGAAGTTTAAAAATTGATTATGTAACTCTGGTGGATCATTGCAAATCTGCAATGACTTTTATATTGTGGACTGGATTGGATGAGATTATCATTTGACCTAAAAAGTTTTCTTCATATATAAATTTCCTAATTGCTTTTACAGTGGTCTTAATGTGCAAATTTTTTTTGAGTAAAAGCTCAAATTGATCCCTGAAAAATTTAGGGAACCCACTTTTGGACCATGAAAAAAATAAATTAACTATTTAATCCCTCAAATTTACAAACGTGGGACACATTAGTCCCTCCTTCCACTCCCAATGTCCGTTTACTTGCTTATGTGTCCCATTAACCATCATACCTGACTCTTTAGTGGTTCTGCACAGCCTATGACAAATTTTCATCTTGAAAAATTGAACGAAAAGTGAAAAACATGGACAATTTTCATGTATCTAGGTTTTAAAATTTTGCACATTTTTTACACTTTGTTCATTTTTTCACGATGAAAAATTGTCGTAGGCCAAGCAAGACCACTAAAGAGTCAGGCAGGATGGTTAACGGGACATATAGGCAAGTAAACAGATATTAGAAGTAGAAGGGGGACTAATATGTCCCGCGTTTGTAAATTTGAGGGACTAAATGTTAATTTATTTTTTTCACAGGCCAAAAGTGGGTCCCCTAAATTTTTCAGGGACCAATTTGAGCCTTTACTCATTTTTTTTTTCCTATGGCCATAATCTTTGCAAAGGTTAAGTGTACAAATAAAAATAATAATTCAAAAAAATGTGATAACGTAGGCAAGTAAACAGATATTAAAAGTAGAAGGGGGACTAATATGTCCCGCGTTTGTAAATTTGAGGGACTAAATGTTAATTTGTTTTTTTTTCACAGGCCAAAAGTGAGTCCCCTAAATTTTTCAGGGAACAATTTGAGCCTTTACTCATTTTTTTTTTCCTATGGCCATAATCTTTGCAAAGGTTAAGTGTACAAATAAAAATAACAATTCAAAAAAATGTGATAACGTTCACGGTGGGACTCGAACCCACAATCTCCCGCTCCGGAGGCGAGCGCCTTATCCATTAGGCCACGCGAACATTGTTAGCACTCGGTCTCAACGATTAACAATATAAATATAGTCACTGAATTTATCTTCACTTATTTTTTTCCTTGTGGTTTTGGGTATGTGTTTGTCATCCTTCTTTTGCGTATTGGGCTCTTGGCTCAAAAGATCGCGTGCCCATTTCGGCTTGGACAGCTTCTCATGATTTTGTCATGTGCGCTCTTGATGAATTTTAATTATAATCTTTTAAATACAATATAAGATAATTTAAATATATACTAAAAAATAAAACTATTTACACATGAAAAAGCTTTTAAATTTGCAAAACAGTTTTTTGATCATAAGCTTTTGCAAAATACTCTTCTAAGAAGTTTAAAAAATTGATTTAATAAAATAAGTTAAAAACAATTTTTTCAAATTAATAAAGTACTTCCTCAAGCTTACTTAAAATCTTAAACACTATTTTTTTTTACATAAACATTGGTTAAACTAATACTTTGGTACCTATATGTGACACAAATTTTGTATTTGGTTCTTATATTTAAAAATTTTGAAATTAGTTTCTATATATACAATTATTTTTAATTTAGTCCTCACCATTTATGGTAGTATCATTCAAGTATAGGGATCGAATTAAATTTTTTTGAATCCCTATATGCGATAAACATTTTCACTTTGTTCTTGATACACAATAATCATTTTTAATTTGGTCTTGATATTAATTCCAACAAACGATATAATAACATAAATAAATAACAAGGATCAGATTAAAAATAATTATATGTATATATATATTTGGATTGATTCTAATTTTTTTTATGTATAAGGAGTAATTGAATTAGGAGAGAAGCTCCAAGCCTGTGTTTGTTTATGTAGATTTTGGTGTTGGGAATTTGCTTATAAAATAAAAGCAACAAAAAAAAAATTTTCTCACCAAGAATCCACGTGAATGGTCATGATTCATATTTAAATTTTTTACCTCTTGTAGCACATACTTTTGATTTGAATCCAATTCCAAATCACAAGCACTGTACGAACAACAATACCTCTATGAAGTCCACACGAGCAGATGGCCACGTCCCACCACATGTGCGTTCTCGGAGCATGTCTCTAAGTACTGCTAGATGCGAGACGAGACGTCGACAATTTTTCTCTTTCACGCAAACTGAGTGCAGAGTGCGGCTATGGATGTGTGTTGTGTAGCTCAACACTCCTAACAGTGCTATTTATAGCAGGGCACACTAGTTAACTGAAATGTTTGACTTGACACTCATGGGCTCATCTGATATGAGCTTGGCCCAATTGAGTCTTACTCAATTTTGATTTGCTCCGGCTAATCTGCTCTACGTGTGTGACCTAACAGGTTCCCATAATATTGGCAATAATATTAAATCACACTTAATATTATAACCAATGAGCATTGTCTAGAAACACTTAATTGCTACCCAAGTGATGACAAAATCAGTGATTTGATGTAACATTTCCATGATTAATGTTCATGTGCATAATTACCCCCCTTTCCTGATATTTATATTGAACACAAGGCATAGAACCTGCCACCCTTGTATGGTTCATTATCATGTTTCTTGATACCCGAATATACTTAGGCTATGTTTGGAAGTTTTGAAGGGGATGGAGTGGAGTGGTTAGTAATGGAGTGGTTTAGGATGGAATGGAGTGGAGTGGAGTGGTGGAGTATCTCATTCTATTGTTTGGAAGTTTAATGAGAAAACCTCAAAACCCCCAATTTGGAGGGTATAAAAATTGGGGGTAGGAGTGGCAAATGGATGGATTGGATAATTTTTTTATTCGGATTATAATGGATGGATTGAAAACAATTGATTTATCCATTAAGATCCATTGAAATTTCATTGAAAAAATCCAATCCATCCATGATCCATTAAATAAAAACCATCCAATCCATCCATTAACCATTTTTTAATGGATGGATATCCAATCCATCCACAAAATTTGTTTTAAATAACTAAAAAGAATTTATTAAAATATTCTCTCTCCCCTGTCTCTCTCCCTTTACCCTCCCCTCTCTCTCCCCCCTCTCCTCTCTCTCTCTCTCACTCTCCTATCTCTCTCTATCATCTTTCTCTTCCCTCTCGCTCACCCCCCCGCTCTCTCTACCCGTTGGAATCAATTGGTAGAATGCCATTCAGGTTTAACCCATGAAACTTGCTCTTAACTCCCCATGTCTTGTATCGAAATCTTGTCATCAAAGTCACCTTTAACTCAGCGGTAGCATTTGAGATGGCATTGAGGAGAGGTTTCAATGCTCCAGGTTTTGCATTAAAAATTTCAGATACATTGCAGGTCTTGCCAGTGCCTTGACGAAATGAACCTATGCCTGTCTCACACACCTTATCCTGCTCCTGCCCAAATAAGAAACTAAGTATTGTATCTTCATAGTCAATGCTCGAGTCCTTGTTTGGGTTCTTGATTTCAAGGCTATAAAAGATGGTGCTGTTTTGAACTGAAGATTGTTCTATGGAGATGACAAAATGGAGTTTAGGTCATAAGGCTAACCATAGGCAGAGAGAGAGAGATAAGGGAGGGATAAGGCTTTTAGGTCGTAAGGCTAACCAAAGAAAAAACTACTTTCAGTTTCAGACGTTTGTGATTTATTTTTTATTAACCTTTATCCACTGGACATTTTTTTGTTTTATGATGTGATCCATTGGATTTAAAAAAATAGTGGATGGATCACTATCCATCCTAAAATAATATGATTCAGCTTGATCCAATCCATTAATGTTTTTTTTCTTGAAATGGGTGGATTGGATGGATTTAGCTTTGGATGAACTGGATGGATGATGGATAAATGGATCATTTTGCCACCCCTAATTGGGGGTTTGGATGGTTTGGAGTGGTTTGGGTTACCATCCCAAACCATCCCACTCCATTAGTTAATAAACTCCCAAACAATGGGTTAATAACTTTTAATTACTCCACTCCATTACTAACCATCCTACTCCATTAGTTAATAAACTCCCAAACAATGGGCTAATAACTTTTAATTACTCCACTCCATTACTAACCATCCCACTCCATCCTCCCAAATATAGCCTTAATAATATCAGCACGATCATGCATTTTACGGTCTCACTCTATCAAGGGCCCCACATAAATCACTCATGTTATGTAGGAGGGACAAATCCCATCTAGGTCACTCACACCCCTCCACATAACTCGTGGTGTACCTAATGACAGACTTTATAGTCATCCTGTTATAAATGACGTTTGTGGTGTCAAAGCACACAACTCCCCATATAGGAATCGTTGTGATTTCATGTTGAAGGATTGCATACACCATTGTCACTATGAGAACTACTTATGACATTCACATAGCATTCTATGTGGTCCCTCTTTTATTTTTTGTTTCGAAATAGTTCCATATTTTACAAAAGTTAAACAAACGTGATCTTTTTTTTTAGTTCCAAAATGATCCCTCTTGATACTACATTTTAAAGAGAAATGACCATATTGAACCCTAAAATAAACGATAAAAAGTATAATTTAACTATTTTATTTTTATGGTTATTCACAACTCAGAAGGTGCTGAAAGGGTGGCAAATCACTTGCAGCGTTGTAAAACCCTACAGAACTCTCGAACTCAAAATTCAGACAACCATCTCCACCGCACCGGCGCGCCCAATCCCAATGACTCTTCCAATCTCAAATATTATTCTCCAGTCCCACTCTCCTAAACTCACTTTCTCACACCACAATTCCCCTCCCAAACTCTCCACGCCTCTCAGGTTATTCATTCTTCTCTATCCTTTCGCAACTATATTGCTGTTAATTAAATGCAATATTATTATGGTTTGAATTTTCAGGTTCCCCAAGACAACAGCAGCATGGAGTGATAGAAAGATGATTACACGTGCTGCAGCATCATCATCTGCAGCCGGAAGCTCTAATCCTGATGGTGACTTCAATCCTTACGAGGTCAATTAAATTAAATATCCATCCATTCATTTTCTTAAATTAATTTGAAGTCACTTGAGAGTTCAATTCCCTATTTATTCATTCTTCCTGCATGTTATAGGTTCTAGGTGTTAGCCCTATTGAGAGATTTGACATGGTGAAAGCAGCTTATGCGAAAAAAAAGAAGGAGGCTGAGATCAATGGCGATGAAGCTACTGCTTCCAGGGTAGGTTACCTTATCTCCCCCCTTTTTTTATGTTGGTAACTACCAACAATGGCACTGTTTGGTTTGCCAAATCCGTTAGCGTTTAGCGGATAGCGTATAGCGGATGGAAAAGTAGCATCGTTTGGTAGTCGTTTTTAAAATTAGCGTATAGCGTTTTTCACTAGCGTATAACGTTTTTCCCTGACGCTACTTGAAGTAGCGTTTGAGCTTATAGCGTATAGCGTTTCATTTTTTCTTCCATTTTTATCCCTACCATCTTAATTAAATTCCTCACTTATCCTTGATTATAAAATAAAATACTAATCATTTAACATAGTAAATATATAAGAATTAATTTTGCTATTTAGATTTATATTTAAGATAAAAAAGTGGAAAATATATTTTTATCTTTAAAAAATAAAGCTTATACAAAAATCAAATCAATATATAATTTTATTTTTATTATTCCATTTTATTTATTAAAAATAATTAAAACTAGATTAATATTAAAATTTAAAATTAATTATTGAATTTTTTTTAAACGATAAATAAATTTTTTTGAAGTGATAAACAATAAATAATTTAGAATAAAATAAATTATTATAAGTGATAATTATAATAAATAATATATATACATATAATTTACATAAAAAATTGCAAATATATCCTTTTATGTCATTTTATATTTATCAGCTAGTCCAACCGCTAGTTTTATCAAACACTTCAAATCCAATCCGCTAGCTAATCAGCTATCCGCTATCAGCTAGCTTATCCGCTATCCGCTAGCTTATCCGCTATCCGCTAGTTTTTACCAAACAGAGCCAATATGTTATGGTACAATCTAGGTTGAATTAATTTGTAGGTCCCCAACGGAAAAGTTAAGGGTGTTCACGGGTCGGGTCGGTTTGGTTCGGATTTGCAATTTTTTTGTCAGGAAATCCGAACCAATAAAAAACGGATTGGTTCGGTTCGGTTCCAACCCGAAAAATATTAAAAATATATAAATATTAAGTCTATAAATATTAAATTATATATATAAAAAATAAAATATATTAAATATAAAAATATTATACTGTTAAAACATTTAAAAAAATACAAACATTAAAAATAATAAATAATAAATATAAAAAATATTAAAATATAGTAATTGGTTCGGTTCGGATCCAGAATCCTAGAATCCGAGAACCGAACCAATTATCATCGGATTTGGTTTGGTTCGGATTCGAACACTAAAAAAATCTGAACCGGTTTAATTGGTTCGGTTCGGATTCTCGGGTTCACCGGGTCGATCCAAACCAATGAACACTCCTAGGAAAAGTGTATTAGAGACTCAATTACAAATTTTCTATGTGTTTAGGGACCCCGTTACAAATTTTGAAAGTATAGAGATCTACTTGAAAATTTCCAAATAGTTTAAGGACCAATCCAGTTATTACTGATACACTATGTTGCTTGGACAATGATATGAATATGAATATTCGACACAATGCAAAACTATGAATTTTTTTTATAATAAAAAAATTAAGATATGGGTATAGTAATGTATATATTAAATAAATATTTATATTAAATGCTTATATATGTAAAAAGATAAAATTAAATTCATTGACTTGATCACCTTAACCCAATTCCCATCTGTTCTCTGACTCATTTGCTTTGCTATTCTATGCAATGGTTTCGAGGAGGGCGAGATTGCAAGAATGAGAAACATGGTCTCAGGCTCTCAGCAAAGAAACTAGTGAGAAATGAGACTTGAATCCATGTCTTGAATTTTTGAGTAGCAGTTCTTTGAGGGTTGGGAATTCCAAACAATAGGGATACACTAAAATTACAAATGCGGCATAAACGTACGAGCACAACAATTTTGAAGTAGTCGTGTGTCGTAATTGATATGGCATCCAGTTTTTACAATTTTGATTGGATGAGGTTAATTAATTCCATTCATATTTGGAAAGTAAAAGCATGTGGTGTGCATTATGTATATTGAAGGTCTCTACTTAGAGCCCCTTCCCTCCAAGTTAAAGCTGATATATGCTTACCAAGGGTTGGAACTAGGAAACTGCCTTCTATCACCATATCACTTTTAATTATTCCTTCATTTGTGAAGTTGTCAATACTCTATGCTGATATATGTTTTTGCTCAAAGTTTAATGCACTAACATGTGGGTTCTTGTGCATTTTAAATGTATAATCTAGCTGGAAAAGGCGTATGACAAACTCATGATGGCTCAATTGACTAATCGGAAAAAGGGTGTGACTTTTGGATCATTTAAGGTAAAGTAGAGGAATCTTTATTTTCCTGGACACTCAAAATTGCACACGTAACTTGAAGCCACGATGACACAGAGATGCTTCTTGCTTAACTTGTGTTTGAGATGGAAGCTACATTGTCAATTTAGTTCTGGATGAATAATCACTGGATTTCCGTTGATGACATAGCTATAGTTTTATTGAACATCTCTTTTGACTATTTTTTTCTCTGGCAAGGAAGAATTTGGGAGGAATTAGTGCATTATCATCTTGAAATCTTGAAATTTTAATTTTTAATTATTTTCTCTGGGATACATTGGGTGGGCAGGTGAGAGGGGGTTTGAACAGGATGACATGATGAAGTAAATGCTAAGATTTTGATTTACAAAAATTCCATCTTAGAATCATAATGATTCTCTGCTACAACCTACTTACAGACTCATGATTTTTGCTTCAGCTATGCAATTCTTCAATGTTTGTCATGGGTAGTGGATATTGAACAATATACCATTATCACCCGAGGAGATTATTTTATTAAAAAAAAAAAATAGTTCATCCACTTAATCTTATCTTCTCCCTATTGTATGTGACCTAATTTGTTGTTTGTTTGCATATCAAAATCTTGTGTAACTTCTAAACTAAATGCAGGTTTCAAAGGACATCAAGTATGCTGACAAGCAGCCAATTATACCTTGGGGGCCAAGGTTTGATTTGCTTCTTATGATTTATCATGTAGTTTTGTTGCAGTAAATTGTTGTTTCTACCATTAGCTTACTAAAATAACTACCAACAGTGTAATCCTTGCTTAAAGACTATTAATATGCAACTTCTCTAGGTTGACATGTATCTGGCTGGATGACGTGGTGCCTCATGACTGGGACCACTATATGGCTGGTTTGCTGTAATGTGGTCGAGAGTTGTCTCTGTATTACACCCCCCAACCCACAAGCACCAAAATAAGAAAATAATTCCATCCAATTCATGGTTCAATTGTGTTGGACTAATCTAAATCAAATTTATCTAATCAAACCATCAAATAAATTTTATTAATTAGGATGTTCTGTATACTTGATGTGATCCAATTACTGTTATATTAGTGCTTAGAGAAGATGATGGTATCTTTGCCCTGTGAAAATAGAGATCCCAAAAATAATTTGTATTTGGATTTGTTCCTCCCACCAATCCAACCATTATCTAGAAAGGAGAATTTCATTTTGCCTGCCTCATGGACGAATGACATTTTTTTCTAGTGTTTATTTTGTGGTGTTCTGTCTTTTCTTAAAATTACTGTTTTCCACTATCACAATCACTCAATTAACAACTACTTGTAATCTTTTGACATTATTTTGTCCTTCAATGCAATTTCAGGTTTTCTAAATCAAGTCAAAATGATATTCGCATCAACTTGGCAATATCTGCTGTTTTTGTGAGTAGTAAATAAAGGGTTGATTTTATTTAATTTTATTTTTTCAGAACATAGCAATGCTCGGGAACCATATTGGTCTTCTGTCTTATGTTGTTGTACTTAATCAGAATTGTTTAACATCTGTCTGCAGACAGCTTGGATCCTTGTCAAGCGCAGCGCTGAATATAAACCTTTGCAGTTTTTAGCCTTCGCTTTTGTTTATAGGCTATTTGAGAAGTTAAAGTCCTTTGAATCTCCTGTAACCCCAAAATATAGTGTGAGTTTCATATTCTATGACAGCATATTCAGCGAAATTTAAATCATTTCTCTTTGAATCATGTTGAACTGTCAATAGAATTATATAGTTTAAGTTGCTGTTGGCTACAGGAAGAGGGTGAAGATACAGGAGAAGGACTGCGCATGGGAAAACGACTGCTTCGATCACTTGCCTTGGTTTTTGGCTGTGTTGCTTTTTCATCTTTGGTATGAGGATTCATCAGATCATTTGGTGTGACAGTTAATTTTCACAGATCAATACTAAATATCCCTATTTCTTCTTTTCCCGCTTTAGTTGGAACCAAATTGTTTTTCATCATCGTATTCTGAAAAAGATGCATGGTTTTCTTTTTTTTTAATCTTAGGTTAACCTCTTATTTGAATGAAGGTTATTTTTAAAGAACTTTGTGGTAGCTCATTTACAGATATTTGGTTTTTGTACTGTGTTGGACTTCCACTAGGACCAAGCTTGGCAAGTTATTGCTTTTGGATGAGATTGGAGATTGAGATCAACGATGCCCAAACTAATTTATATTTTGCAGTCTTAGTTTTTAATGGAAGATTCTATTTTGTCTAGTTTATTCAATTATTTCATTTGTGGCTCAGTATTCATCTTCGTCAGATAGGCCTTAAGTTTTCTATTCTCTTCTTATCATCATTAACATGCTTCAGATAAAGGTTAATACTTTCTGGTGCATTTCTTGCAGGGATACACTCTATTTTTGAACGTAATTGAGTTTGCTGGTGGATATATTCCTATTTTTCTATACAACAGTCAGGTATTAATAAATCAGCAGTATGATATACTTATGCACTGGAATAGGTGTCATTGGCTAAGTGCCTATATTACTTGATATGAATATGAATTTGGGTGTATATTGCATAATAAGATCCCTTTACAAAGCACAGATGCAAACTTAGGGACTTTTTCCCTTGAAAAGCTAAAGGTACCAACTTATGTTTTCTTGAGTCTTTCTAAACGATTGCAATTCTCCTATAAGTGCGTCCTTTGCTATACAAAATTTCCATGTATGTTATAAATTCCTTAACTATAGAGTAAACACTAAACACCCGTTTTGCTTCACCAAAGATATGAAACATCACATTGGTCCTCCATTTATCAGTGACGTAAAATTAGTTCTCCAGTGATATTTAGTGGTATTTATATTGTCCTTCAAAGATCAATTTGATGGCAAAAATGTGAAATGAAAGAACCAATTTTATGTCGTGTACACCTTTAGAAAACTAATTCGATGTTTTTAACTATTTATAAATGGAGGGCAAATGTGATGTTGTGAATATCTTTTGGAAGACCAAAATTGACGTTTACTCTAACTTTATATGTAACTAACTGACTTGGTTCAGGTATCTTGGGAGGGGGAAAAATGGAAACTCGGTTTCTTGTTTAAAGGGCAACCTAAAGTTATAAAGCTCTTGCAATGTGCAGGGTCGAGGGAAGGGTCAAACCCATTATGTAGACTAAAAAAATATCAGATACCACTCTTATTACTGGTTCTATTGTTATAAAAAGTTTCTTTTTTGGGGTTGACTAAAACAGAATAGCTAATTACTTTGTCTATCTAAAACGGTTTGATCTTTGCTAATGTTAACTATCATCCCGTTGGTCAGTATATGGTGCTGGTAAGTTGACATTATGATGACCTTTATGGTATCTGCAGGAGTTGGTAATCACCACTGCATCGGCGGTCATCCTTTATATTTTGGCATCTTATTATAGGTAGTGGAGCTCTCTTGAAGACGAAGAAACCATGCATCTAGTAATCAGCGGAATACTATATTCCCTTTTCTTTCCCTTTTTTTTTAATCCTTTTCTCTCTCTCGTTTTTGTTTGCTATCTGGGGGAGAGTCTATTGTCATTCCATCATGTTTATTGTTAAACGACCTTTGATTTTGTTTTGATCAATAACTCAAAATACCTCAGTAAATCATCAATAGAATAGCAGTAATGATAGACACAGAAGAGTGACAGTAGACATCCTCTTTTTTTTTTTTTTTGGTTCTGAACTGAATTCTGTGTGTTTCGCACTCAAATTTTGTAAAAATAAGAAATGTATTTTCCTTGTTTTGATAATGTAGCAAAAGTGTTGATTTCAAATTTTATGTTTGAGTATTGTGATGGTTGTTCATTGAGTTTTAATATTATGCTATAGCCTGGCCCATTTTTCTCTTTTATCTATTTGATTCTCAAAAAATAAAAGGTTTTGGTGGTTCCACTTCTATCATGTAGGATACCTTATTCGAGTACAGGAACAGATGAGATAATTTCACTTGCTACAATAAAAAAGTGAAAAGGTCTGATCGAGCCTGAGTATGGGGATTTAAACCCCCTCAATGTGTTTCACGCTTTTTTCATTCCTTGTCCCTTGCAATGCTGGCAGTAAAAAGGACTAAGGGTGCAAATTTTCTGACCTTTGCAACTTTTCAAACAAATGAATTAAGTCATTTTTAATCGAAAAATTAACGTTTTATATGTTTTTTACAAGCATAATTTTAATTTGGATATACTTTAGTGTGATTGTGTGAAACATATCTTGACTACTATTTTATTGTAATGTATTATTATGAAAGTAAATTGTTTTATTAAAATAACAATTCTATAAAGGTCAACTTTTAATGACGTATTTTACATTGATAATGTATAAAAAAATTAGAATATATCATGTTATAACAACAAATAAATTGCTTTATCTGTTCATATAAAAATAAATAAATAATACAAAACAATGTTAAAAAAATGGATAGGAGTAATTGGTTGAATATTTTCGATTCAAATATTATCCAATTCAATCACAATTTTATAATGAATTTAGGCAACTAAAACATTTTTTTAGTTTGAAATCTTTAATATTCGGAGGTCAATTTGGAGTCAAACTAATCTAAACCTAACTGGGAAGACTTGTTTAAGAAGACAAATCTCTTTCAACACCTAATTTTTTGATTCACACGGTTAGAATTCAAGACTTGTTATCACTTTGACTAATAGCCTTCTTGAGTGAGATCCATTAGTTATGGTGGGAGATATAAATTGTGAATGTACGAATTTAAATCTCTTAATGCGCTCGCTTCTCATTTCCTCTTCTTTTTGTAAAGCTTCCTATGAGCTTCCCCTGTACGAGGTGAACAAAAAAAGTTAGATGCAACTATTACACATTTATTAGGTCCACGGCTAAAGTCAGCTTATAGAGAGGGGCTGGGTAAGAACAGGCTGAAGTTGTATCCGGATTGTAGTCCATATAAGAATCTGAAGAGAAAGGGACTCACATAGACAGAGTTTGTGTTCGATTTCATCGTGGGTAAAAATTGATTTTGTAAAGTTGATTTTGGTTAGAAGTGAATTAAAAGTAAAACGATTTATATTTGGTTACGTTTATGAGAAAAGTGATTTTTGTATAGAAATATTGTTCGGATAGTTTTGATCAAAATTACTTTTGGGTGTGTAATTACCAAAATGGGTTTGAGTGTTCATATATATATATATATATATATACACACACACTTTTTTGTATAGATTTTTTTTGCTTTATTTTAATTTTTTAATAAGAGGTAAAAATTATATATTAATTAACAAATATTTTTTTTTTTTTTAAACGTTAAGGAAAGAGCTACGATGTTTTTTGGTGACATATGGAAGAAACATAGTAGCTCCTGCGCCGCAGACATTTCAGATTTCATAAATATGGTGAAGGAATGGAAGGTGAAAGGGCAAAGTTGAGAAACCACCTATGATCTGCATAGAATCGATTTCATCCAGAAGTGAAAGTTACGAGGAGTTGCTTCAGCTAGAATCGATTTTAGGTGAAAGAATCACTTGCTCAACCAGGAGCCAAACATCCTATTTATATGGTGAAATCGCGTTTTACCCTTCCAAACGCACGTCTGGTTCGGTTCAACGTGGAACCCAACAGACGCAGAGTGGTGGGATTTTTGCTGTGCAAGTTTGAAGGGTTTCTATCAAGTTGAGGCTGAGGACGTAAAAGAGCAGAAGAGTGTGGGAATAAGGGGAACGAAACATAGAATTAGAAGAAGCCCTTGTTGTTTTCTCAATCATCATTTCTATTTCTATTTGTATTTGCGGTGCTTTCTTCTTCTTCGAGTTGAAAGGAAGGAAAAAGGAGCAGCGAAGATGAGGATTATGATAAAGGGCGGTGTTTGGAAAAACACGGAAGATGAAATCCTTAAAGCTGCTGTTATGAAATATGGTAAAAATCAATGGGCTCGAATCTCTTCCCTTCTCGTTCGCAAATCTGCCAAGCAATGTAAAGCTCGCTGGTACGAGTGGCTCGATCCTTCCATTAAGAAGGTTTTCCCTTTTACTCTTCTCTTCTTTGGTTGGGACTTGGGATCCTAAATTTCATTTTTTGTTATTTTTTCTTTCAACTTGGCCATTCTTTTTTTCTTTTTCTTTAAATGTGATCTTATTTTCATTTTGTTTTCCATTTTCAAAGATTTGCAAGTTGTTTTCACTGTTTGCAGTATAATTTGTTGAAACAAGAAACAACATGAAAAGAAAGTGGCACTTTTGTAATTATTTTTTAATTTATGTTATGCATCATGTTGGACTCACTCATATAATATTATTGAAGCTTTTGTGATCATATGTGGTGATATATCTTAATTTTGTGATTATGTAGACTGAGTGGACAAGAGAAGAGGATGAGAAGCTTCTTCATCTTGCCAAGCTTATGCCTACACAGTGGAGAACTATTGCTCCGATTGTTGGCCGTACCCCGTCGCAGTGCCTCGAGCGGTATGAGAAACTCCTTGATGCAGCCTGTGTCAAGGATGACAATTATGAACCTGGTGATGACCCCCGGAAGTTGCGTCCTGGGGAGATTGATCCGAACCCTGAGTCAAAGCCAGCACGCCCTGATCCTGTTGATATGGATGAGGATGAGAAGGAGATGCTTTCTGAAGCACGAGCTCGGTTAGCCAACACCAAAGGAAAGAAGGCAAAAAGGAAAGCCAGGGAGAAACAGCTTGAAGAAGCCAGGAGGCTTGCTTCTTTGCAGAAAAAGAGAGAACTGAAGGCTGCTGGAATTGATATCAGGCAGCGGAGGAGGAAAAGGAAAGGAATAGACTACAATGCAGAAATTCCTTTTGAGAAGAGGCCTCCTCCTGGGTTTTTGATGTTGCTGATGAGGATAGACCAGTGGAACAGCCCAAGTTCCCTACTACAATTGAGGAACTTGAGGGAAAAAGAAGGGTTGATGTTGAAGCACAGTTAAGAAAGCAAGACGTTGCAAAGAATAAAATTGCACAAAGGCAAGATGCCCCATCTGCTATTGTGCACGCCAACAAGCTGAATGACCCAGAAGCGGTTAGAAAGAGATCAAAACTGATGCTTCCACCACCCCAGATATCTGACCATGAATTGGATGAAATTGCAAAGTTGGGTTATGCCAGTGACCAAGCAGGGATTGAGGAACTCACAGAAGGTAGTGGTGCTACACGTGCTCTTCTGGCTAATTATGCACAGACACCTGGCCAAGGAATGACTCCCTTAAGAACTCCGCAGAGAACACCAGCTGGTAAAGGAGATGCTATCATGATGGAAGCTGAAAATCTGGCCAGGTTGAGGGAGTCTCAGACGCCATTGTTAGGAGGAGAGAACCCAGAGTTGCATCCTTCAGATTTTTCTGGGGTCACTCCTAAGAAAAATGAAATTCAGACTCCAAACCCGGTGCTGACTCCCTCTGCAACTCCTGGAGGTGCAAGCCTCACTCCCAGAAGTGGTATGACACCGGCAAGGGATGGTTTTTCTTTTGGCATGACACCAAAGGGAACTCCTCTCAGGGATGAGCTACATATTAATGAGGACATGGATATGCATGACAGTGCGAAACTTGAGCTGCGGAGACAAGCTGATCTGAGAAGAAGTTTGCGCTCTGGTTTAAGCAGCCTTCCACAGCCCAAAAATGAGTACCAGGTAGTGATGCAGCCAGTTCCAGAAGATGCTGAAGAACCTGAGGAGAAGATTGAAGAGGATATGTCTGATAGAGTAGCTAGAGAAAAGGCAGAAGAAGAGGCACGACAGCTAGCATTACTTCGAAAACGATCAAAAGTCCTTCAAAGGGGACTTCCTAGGCCTCCTCCTGCATCTTTGGAGCTAATTAGAAATTCCTTGATGAGGGGCGATGGGGACAAGAGTTCCTTTGTTCCACCAACCTCTATTGAGCAAGCTGATGAGATGATAAGAAAGGAGCTTCTAACTTTACTGGAGCATGACAATGCTAAGTACCCGCTCGATGAGAATAAGGAGAAAAAGAAAGGAGCCAAGCGTGCAGCAAATGGGCCCACTGTCCCTGTTATAGACGATTTTCAGGAAGATGAGATGAAAGATGTACGTGATTACTTATGTGCCTGCTCACCTAGTTAGCTTGGTCACCTTTTCACCCTTTGGTACACAAGTAACTTGATTTCTCATGTAGATGATGCGCTTCCCTTTTTTTCCTGTTGGCCTTAAAACTATATTATATTTTCCATTTGTTCCTCAGCACTCTTGTTTTTATATTGTACTCCTTCAGCCCCTAATAACCAATTTGAGAAGCATCTTATGTCTTAGTTAAACCGAAAAGAATTTGGACATTTTTTTTTAAAGATCAGGAATGAATTTATTGGAGGGAAAGTAGGAATGTCACTTATTTAGGACATGTGAGAAGAATACCAATGAGTTGATCAGATAGAGGGTAGTTCCATAATTAGGAGTGGAAGATCAAGAAAAACTCTAGGTGAAATCATTAGAAAGGATTTTGACATAATTGTCTTATGTGAAGATTTAGCTTTTGAAAGAACAAAATGACATTGTTTGATCCATGTAGTTGACCCCACTTAGTGAGAAAAGGACTTTGATTGTTGATGTTTTGGACACCCGACTCATGAGGTATTTACGAAACTGTATGAACTTTGTCATTCCTTATCTTGAAGGTTGTTGATACCTTTTGTGCTTCTGGTTGTTTATGATGTACCATCTCCTTTTTGGATTGATTGAGGATCATGGTGGTATGGTATGGATAGTAGTATTGTGCATACTCTTTTCAGTTATGACTCTTTAATTAATTAGGTTAAATTGGGTGTTCTTTCCTCTAGATTTTTGTTGTTAATGTTTTTCTATGGTGTCTGACATCCTGATTCAGATGTAATTCCCCATGTTCTAACTTCTTTCATTTTATTTTAATTAATGATTAATCAATTGCAGACTATAATATATATTCTGTATTATGTTCACGTGTCAAATGATAATATATACTTTTTGAAATAACTGTTAATTATGATGTTATTCTTCTTTAATCTTGACTATAGTATCATTGAGATGAACTTGTATTCAGAGTTGACGATATCTATTTTGCATCTACTTATTTTTATGTTATTCTTGGTAGGCTGATCAGTTGATAAAGGAGGAGGCCCAGTATCTTTGTGTGGCAATGGGGCATGAAAGCGAATCCCTTGATGAATTTGTTGAAGCACATTCAACTTGCATTAATGATCTTATGTACTTTGCCACCCGTAATGCATATGGCCTATCTAGCGTTGCTGGAAACATGGAGAAGCTAGCAGCTTTGCAGAATGAATTTGAGAATGTGAGAAGCAAGTTGGATGATGGTAAGGAGAAGATAGTACGCCTTGAGAAGAAGGTGATGGTACTCACACAAGGCTACGAGGTATGTTATTGCTATCCTGTATGCAAAATGCCATGTTTTTGTTTCTTGCAGAGTGTCACTTTCAGATTTGCTAGGGTCACTACTTTTAGGTGTCCAGTTACTTGGATTCCAGCTGCTGGTCCCTTTCATTTTCTTGTTTTAGAGGTTTGGCTCAGTAATTTTGTTGAGATTGTAGAGTCTGAACAATGAATGCCTCTTTAAAGTTGGTTTTGTAATTGAAAATACTATAAACTGAACTTATGACTCGTTTGATGGTCAGGATAGGATAAGGACGGATAGGTTAAGAGAGGTGGATAGGGATAGGATATGATATGAGCATGATAAACTCTTATCCAATGTTTGATAACTGAAAACTGTTGCAACTGAAAAGTTTTGGGAACTCAACTCATGAGTGGGCGAAGAGGTGGCACTCGTCAAAACTATTAGGATATACACTGCAAAATTGCGGGTGAACTAGGTATTCTTTTATAGAATAAAAAAATTTATTAAATATAGCAAAGGGGTACTCTGCCCTTCTACAAAGATAATAGATACAGTTTCCATCTAAGTTTATATAGGAAACAGAGAAAACAACAAAATGTTGTCCAATTTTCCTCTTGCATCTCCTATCTTCCTCCTAATACCCTCCGTCACCCATCTCTTTCTATGACATGCCCTGGTCTAATTTTCCTATGTCCCTCCACTAGAAAGACTTTTTTTAAAAAAAAAAAAATACCCCCTCCCCCTTCCCCCTCTCTTTCAGGATACCACTTCCCTAACTTGTCGACAAGAACTCTACTCCCAAGAGAGCCTCCATCCATTAACTCCCTCCATCTTCACATCTCAAAAAGTGCTAAATCAAATAGTTCCAAATATTTTATCCCTAACCCTCCCTCTTTTGATTTATACACTGTCCTAACAGACCCAGGCTATCCGTAACCCTCCTCATGTCCTCTCCCCTGCCCAGTTGAAGTCCCTTTGCAATTTTTGTAAAATATTAACCCCCTCTTAGGTACATCATAGAAAGATAGAAAGTATACCAGCAAATATGAAAGGACAAAATTGATGAGAATGATATGACCACCAAATGAGATGTGCTTACTTTTCCATGTTGATAATCTCTTCTGCATGTCTTCAATCAATGCTTCCCATAGATTCACCCTCTGATCCACCTCTATGGAACACTAAAAATGGAAGGTCACCCAGTTTGCAATTCAGTAAACTAGCCATTTCTGCTACTGTGATTTTACTTTTTTCTTTCAAGAGATAGATGTTGGCATTGTAATTTCTTTAGGCCATGTCATGCGGGATAAAAGTGTTTGGACACAAGAAAAATGTTTTACAACTTCTTTGTAATACCTAGTATCTCCAAAAATGCCACCTTTTGAGAAACCAGTGGGCACCACCAAAAAGAAAGGAAAGAAACTTGTGCAAAGTGCATGCAAATTTGCTCATTTCTAAATGTGCTAGCTATGATTTTTTTTATTTTTTTTTGCCTAGAAGATATTTTACTTCTTGGTTGTATGGTCCTAAAATTTATTTCATGCCTTTTTGTTAAATTTTTGTTACATACCTACAGGTAAAGTTTGTTTTATTATTTGCAACTGGAAGTTCACTTTCTGTGTCCTCAACATTCTTTGCAATAAAGTTACTCTCTTTCCCCCATAAGGATTTGTCAAATTAGAAAGTAGAATCGTGTTTCTCTTCTTTATTTTACTTGACTGAGTCCATACTCAATCTTGAATATTATACTTTTGCTATTGCATTTTTAGACGAGGGCAAAGAAAAGCCTGTGGCCACAAATTGAGGCCACTTTCAAGCAGATGGATGTAGCTGCAACAGAATTGGAGTGCTTCCAAGCTTTACATAAGCAAGAACAATTAGCCGCATCACACAGGATAAACAATATGTGGGATGAAGTACAGAAGCAAAAGGAACTTGAGAAAACTTTACAAAAGAGATATGGGGATCTTGTGGCAGAGCTTGAAAGGGTACAAAATGTCATGGACCAGTACAGGGTACAAGCACAGCAACAAGAAGATATTGAAGCAAAGAATCGTGAGCTTGAGTTTACTGAGATCAAAGCTGATGAGATTAATGTGCAGGGTACTGAGAATGGAAGTGCTATATCAGTTGGTCCATCTCATGATGGAACTGCTGACCAGCAAACAGACAGTGTGCCAGACCAAGCCACTTCTAGCTTCAAAAATGATGATATGGATGTGGATTCTTGTAAAGAGAAAATGACACATGACACTGACGTTAAATTGCCAGATGCACCTGTTGTCGAGGATGACAGTGCGAAAGGGGTAGAAGGTAACAACACCGACAGTTGTGTAGACAACGGAGAGACCACAGTAGATACGAAAGCTGCAGTGGAAATGAGTAGCACCAAGGGAAATAGTGAGAGGGATCGAGATGTCGAGAATCCAGACGAGGCTGTGGAAGCTGCAAACCAAAGTGATAACTAGCATAAGAGAAATCACCCCACATGATGAGGGAAATTACATAGCAAAGGAGAAGTGTTTAATTAGCCTGAGACTGTCAGCAAGTTCTGATATTGAACTTTGGGGGGCATTAGATTGGAAAATTGTTGCTCAACCCGGATGATTTCAATGCGTTATTAATTGAATGAATCTAGTTTATCGGATGGTCATCAGCTAAAGTTTGCAACATTTATGATCATGTTCATGTTGAGATGGTTACCTGTATTTTTGCCATTTGTTGTCCTCGTTACTTCCCCCTAAGTGGATGTTGGTAATGTCATGCTCTGCTACACGTTCGAGAGCCCCTCTATTAACTTATTTTAGATCGGGTAAACTACCAAGTTTTCAGTTTATAGTATTTTGTCGTTTGCAGTTAATTGAGCCATTTTCAGCTTGAAGTGCAGTGTTATGGTGTGCGTGTCCTTTTGCTGA
This sequence comes from Echinosophora koreensis, assembly GCA_035048595.1. Classification (NCBI taxonomy): domain Eukaryota; kingdom Viridiplantae; phylum Streptophyta; class Magnoliopsida; order Fabales; family Fabaceae; genus Echinosophora; species Echinosophora koreensis. The sequence continues at coordinate 2,961,777 of JAPCYP010000016.1, read as the reverse complement.
AGTTTTGACCTAGTGTGAGATGGTCTTTAAGATTGTTTGCCGTTCAAGCTTTTAAGGAATTAATATTATAATGAACATGTATTAAATACTCTGGCACTTCTAAGTTCTATCTTCCATTATATTAACAATCATTTTCAATACAGATATGTCATCCAGCCCGAATATGAAACGCTTAAACCAATCTTTAGTACTGACCTGATATTCCCATCTCCATCCTAAATAAACAACTAAATAAAGTTGATATCAACAAAAAGAACAGATTGATTTCAAACTTCCTATACAAATTATGGTATAAACAATAATATCACAATTCAGCTCGCTTGATGGTATCCATCTCTTTCTGCTGATCATTGAGCATCTCCAATGGTTGTTGGTTAACTTGAGAGCAAGGTTTTAATTTGTTGTTACGGTCGCGGTTGTCTTGTGTTACCGCAATTGCGGAGAATTGTGGGGAAATGCGAACGATACGACCTCAATTGTGGTCGCCTTTCAGTTTCGAAGACCTCCAAAACCAAAACATTGCGGTCCTGATCACAATTTCGGACCTTTGTTTAAAACCTTCCTTGAGAGTAATTAGCTTAACTATCACTATGTGCAATTGTAGATTTAATGATCATCTATGTTTTATTTTATTTTATATTATAGGAAAGTAGGCCCTTATTTTGCTTGAGATATTTTGCAAAACATCCTGGTTCATTCATTCTTATCATGCAAAATGGATTTTATTTTCAGTGAAACAAGGCGTGACTAAATTTTTTTTTCTCATTTTTATCATTATTTTAACGAAATTTCTATTTTATTTGTCCCTAATCTCATAAAATTTATATAAAAAAAATCATATAAATGTGATTTTATTTATATTATTTAATAAAAATATTTAAGAAAATAATATTCTAATTATAAATTTTTTATCAGAATTTTTTTTTTAAAAATTTATATAAAAATCATATAAACATGTTCTTTTATGTTATTTTATATTTATAAACTAGTTCAACAGTCAATTTACCAAATATTTCAAATTTAATAGCTAAATTTTCAATTATAAATTAGCTTATTAACTATTTTTGTTAATTTTTTTTTTTACGTGAACTATTTATGTTAAATCGAGTCTGATTGCAGAGTTCTTATTATATTGCCACCTTATGAAATGTGGTAATGTGGCTCCATTGTTTTACTTTTGATATGATGCAATAAAAAATAGAAAATAATGATGATATTAAAATATAAAAATACAATATTAATATTAAAAAACATTATACAAATAATAGAATTCAATGGTCGCTTCCTCCTTGATCTGCTCTTTATGGAAAATATTTTGTGCATAACATTTGCTAATAATAAATGCATATATATATATATATATATATATATATAAGATAATAAATAAATAAAAATTAAATATAAATATATATGATATGAAATGTGATTTTTAACACCAACATGTGGTTGGTCCAAGTGGTAAGAGACTTGAGCACCTTAAGCAAGTGGTCGGATGTTCGAATCCTAGCTCTTGTATAGAGAAAACCTGGTTGAGAGATGAGAATTCATCTTGTGTGTCAAATAGATTATTTCAACACATTCCATGTTGAAATAAAGTGGTAAGGGACTTGGGCACCTTAAGCAGGTGGTCAGGTGTTCAAATCCTGTATGGAGAAAACCTAGTTGGCACATTTAAAGGAGAGATACCATGCAGAATACATCTGAGAAACCCATGGCCTGCTTTTCAAAAGGCAAATAAGTTGAAGAACATTAGATAACGTAACACATGAAACATCTTATTTAAGTTTATCCAAGTTTAAAGAAATACACAAAATCAACGAAACTTACAACTCGACGACCTACATAATCTGCTATTCTACCACTTACAATGGCACCAATCATTGCTGCAATTGTCAATATTGAAGCAAAAAGTGAATACTGCATAAATGCACAGAGTTTGACTTAGGGATGAAAGTTAATACTGAAAGTGTTGGCACAAATAGTTATCAAAGAGTTCAATGTCAGTTCAATCAATACATGAAAAAACAAAAGCTGTGTTTCAATGCTCAAGGCTCAAACCTCCGCCACACCAAGATTGAGGTCATCCATGATTCCATATTGAGCAGGAGATGAATATCCCACCTGCAAAATTGATTAGTACTTTGTGAAAGTTAAGTGATTATTCTGAATTTTGATGGATTCATTTGCAAAATCAGAATTGAGTAAATGGGGACTTACAGCAGACCCAAAAACATAATAACCAAAGACAACAACAAGGGTGCTAAGTATAAGAAAAGCTGGTATAGAACAAGGCTCTGCCTCTGTCCCTCGATGTTGGAAAGCAAAGGGCTTGAAAATTGTGTTGGTTCTATGGGTTTACTGTCCATGACTATCCACAACTACAATAGTTATGAATGACAGAGAGTTAATGTATCTATCAGAGCTTGTGCCTCGTGTTGTCTAGAATGACAGTGTTGGAGATGAGTTTTTACTTGAGATGTGGTGTTATGAAGTAGTAATAGTCTTGTTTTTATTCATTGGGGTAATGGTACTATCACTATATTCACTACTATGAGATGGTTTTTGTTACTTTGGTGAAAGTAGACAATTACTGTTTGAGTGTGATGATGCCTAATCTGAAATGATTGGCGTACAATTTTGTTGAGGAATGAAAATTAAGGATGTCTTGACCATAGTTGTCGGATTCTCTCGTTAATTATGTGAACCATATACCGAATTTGCCATATGACAAACCAAGTTCACATTAAAAAAAGTCTTATGATATTAATGTAAAAATGACTAACCATGTATCCAAATGAACCACATAGCCATACATGTACTACGGAACCTGTAGCCATGTTCCCAACCAAAGGTTGATTATGTTTAAACAGCTCCAGTAACTGTTCGAAAATGTTTAAGCTCAATCGCATAATGTTTTTTAGGTATAGAAAAAACAAAGCTCACTTTATGTTCAGTTAACTGCTCTTTATGCATTACGAAATACGAAATGCTTGCTTTCTAGGTACAGAAAATTATCTATCTATCTCTATTGCATTCTGTTCAATGTTTAAACAGCTCCAGTGACTATTCGAAAATGTTTAAGCTCACTCGCTTATTGCCTTTTAGGTACAGACAAAGCTCACAACGAAATGCTTGCTTTCTAGGTACAGAATTCAAAGTAAGCTTATATCTATCTCTATTGCATTCTGTTCAATTATAGTATGCTTTCCTTCAGCCTAGTTCTCTGCATTCTTTTGTACAGCCCCCTTTTTGTACAACCCGATAAAAGAAGCGGGACATGAGCTCCCAGTGGTAGCCAAAGGGGTCTACCACAGTGGCTTTGTGTAGGTTTTGATTTAAGACAACCTCATGACCGCCTACTACATGCCCTCCGACATGCTCAATCTGATCCAGCATTTCAAGGAAATCATTAGTGAAAAGTAGCATACGTGTTGATCCATTGGTAACCCTAAATAACAAAATTAAAAATGAATCATTACTATTAGTAAAAAGCTAAAATTAAATAATAAAAATGATAGAAAACTCACCCAGCATCTGCCATAGAGAGAGTATCCTCGACCGCAAATAATTGACCGCCTTCGAGTTCAAGGTAATATGTCAAGAGCATATGGTTTTTGTTAGGTTTTCATGAGATTATCCTCTTTTAAAATCAAATCTCAAGGCGGAAGAAAACCATTCCCATGGATCGCGCATTACAAACATGAATCACACAAAAAAACTATTATGTTTACCTCTTGAAGCGTGCTTTTCGTTTGGATCACTAGTACCACGAAGGGGTGGCACCTCCAATCAGTCCACGCGAGTAAATGGGCATCAGAGCAAAGCTTCTTGTGCTAGCTAACGGCTACAAGGAGGCAACATCTGTAAGACTAGGTTATAGGGGAGAGCACTAGCCTATTTATAAGCTGGCAGCTCCCTTTGACCTAACTGCTTACCCTATTGGGCTTTGTACATTACAAGCCCAATTATCCTTTATATTAATTAAATCTTTTATTATTAGGGAGAGTATCGGTGATCCGATTTTAGCCTCACTACGACCAAAATTTATTGTGCGGTAAATGTCCCTTTGTCCATATGTCTTAATTGAACACAAGGCATAAGAGTGTCATCCTTGTTATGTTCAGTTATTTATTCCCCGATCCCCGAGTAGACGTGTAATCACAAATAGGTCCAATATCACATATTGACCCACTTCCGCGTGGCCACGCATATTTCACGTCTCACTCTATCGAGGGGCCCAAGACATTATCCCTGTTATGTTTGAGGGACGAATCCTGTCTACATCGCTCACACTTATCAACATGATTTACTGCAAGCCCAATAAATACCTTTATGATCACTCTGTTATGCGTGACGTTTGATAGCATTAAAGCCTACAACTCCTCATATAGGAATCGTAGTGACTTCAAGTTGAAAGACTACCTCACTATGGTTGCCATGAGAATACTTATGATACTTACATAACTATTATGAAGTATTCTCATAGTGGGTCATCCGGTATAAATATTACTCCTAATATTTATACTCGTGTGCCGACTTGATATCACATATCCATGACCCGTGAGATGTGGTCATCAGTCTACTCACACAATAGTATCTATGTATTATTGTTGTCCTAATTAACAATAATACTCGACTACGGATATTTAAGAATAGCGTTTTATTATTCAATGAGGTCTTACTAAGGGTGGCAAATGGATGGACCGGATGGATTTTGATTCGGATTATATGAATCGGATAAAAATAATCCATCAATCCATTTCGATCCATTTAAATTGTATTTAAAAAAATCTAATCCATCCATGATCCATTTAATAAAAAACCATCCAACCCATTCATTAACCATTTTTACATGGATGGATATCTGACCCATCCATTAAAATTATTTTCAATAATTAAATAATTTTTATGAGTACTACAAAATAGTCCCTCTCATCCATCCAAAAAATATTTTTAAAAAATAAATTATAAAAAAAATTAACGTGTTTTTATAGATAAAATATTGTAATATTTTTGTAGGTGATAATTTTAAAAAAAATATGTTATTATTCATTTCAAGTTATCATATCATATCTTTATTTTATTCCGGATAAAAAAATATCATCTTTATTATATCAGATCATATCATATTTAAGTTATCTTTATTATATTGATAAAAAAAAGATCAGATCTAATAATATTATAATAGTCTTCTTCCCCAAAAAAAAGGTGTCAGACGCTGTGAAATCTCGTCCTCTTTCTTCGACGTCGCCATCGCTGCCACCATCCTCTTTAGTTGGCGCTTCTCCTGCCGGAATCCACCGCGAGCGACCGTGCCTTCTCCAATCTCAACCCCCCCGGCCCCAGGGTAACAACACCGACATCTACTTTTACAGCTTCACCACCGACGCTCCGCTCGTCTCCTTCGTTGACCTCTTCCAGGTAGATCCGGTGTTAATGACGCTTTCGCCGCTTTCAAAGACATTATCCGGCGGCCTGGCTTCATCGCTGATGCCTGCTAGTTCGACCTGCCATGGTAACTGATTCAAAGTTTCAAACCTGACCCGAAATTTATGGTTCCATTCGCAGTGCTCCCTTTTGTAATCATGGCAGCTCAAATTATTGTTAATCAATCAAAGTGAATAAAGATATTAAGTGAATGTAACCAGAAAATTCGATTGATTCAGCGCGAAGAAGGAAGGGGAGAAGTAATCAACGTATCCGATGGAGATTTATTTATTTATTTTTTTTTTGGGAGTGGATAAAAAATGATCCACTGTTTTTTTAGAGGTTGGTCCGGTGGAATTTAAAAAAAGTTTGATGGATCATAAACCATCCACTAAAAAAATAATCCAATCCAGTCCCGTCCAGCCCTATTTTTTTTTTTTTTTTTTTGTAGATGGATGGATTGGATGAATTTTCTTATAGATGGGCTGGATGGATAATAAATCCATGGATAACTTTGCCAGCCCTAGGTCTCACGATTAAGTTACGTACTTAATATCTCATTAAATTAACTGCATATTCTAAGGACTTTATTATGCTATAAACTAATAACATAATAAACAAATTCCTTATTCATATATCAAATATATGATTAAATTCATAGTACAAATGATTATCTATTCAAAATTGATTGACCTCTAGGGCTTATACCAAGAGTTTTTATCAAATAGGGAAGACGTTTGCACATTCCAATTTATTTGCACAGCGTTGAACGCTGCCTGGTAGAAATCGGTGGCTTGTTCTGCCATGGGCCATGGGACATGCAGAATAGTACGGAGTATTGATCCTGACAGAGCAGCCATTGAACGGATAAGGAGCTAAAAATTGTAGCAGCAAATATGGAAAAAAACTGATATTAAACACAACACACATTAATATAATAACAATAATAAAGGGAAACCCTAAATTCAAAGGACCAAAGAAAAAAAAGGAGCAGCGCAAAGCAAGACAATTTCAGTTAAAACCCTAGATCAACATAGAAAAGGGAAACCCTAAATTCAAAGGACCAAAGAAATGAAGGAGTAGCGCAAAGCAAGTCAGTTTCGGTTAAAACCTTAGATCAAAATAGAAAAAGGAAACCTTAAATTCAACACAACACACATTAACATTAACATAATAATAATAATAATAATAATAATAATAATAATAATAATAATAATAATAATAATAATAATAAAGGGAAACCCTAAATTCAAAGGACCAAAGAAAAAAAGGAGCAGCTCAAAGCAAAACACTTTCAGTTAAAACCCTAGATCAAAATAGAAAAGGGAAACCCTAAATAAAACACAACACACATTAACATAATAACAATAATAAAGGGAAACCCTAAATTCAATGGACCAAAGAAAAAAAAAAAGGAGCAGCGCAAAGCAAAACAGTTTCAGTTAAAACCCTAGATCAAAATAAAAAGGGAAGAATCTTACTGGAAATAATGCTGCGAGCGTGTTTGTAAGTTTGTTGAGAGTGGAGCTGCCACTATATATAGAGAGAGAGTGAGCGGGAAATGAAAAAATGTTTAAGGAGGACTGATTCAAAAAAAAAAATGTTTAAAGGAGTGTTTAGGATAGCCTGATAGTCCTCCAAAGGATGAGGATGAGGCCTATTTGTATTGGGCTTGGCATCGATGTTAGGCTTAATCTCAACGACGGTGAAGAAGAAGAAGCTGCTTGTGCTTCTTGCAGGAACCGCTGAAATTCCCATTCCGAAACGCTTCTGTTCATCGTTGACTTCGAATTTGACACCTCATCCGGCCATAGCTACTCCGCTATTTCATCCACTTAGAACACCTTTTCCATCCCCCCCCCGGTTGCAACTTCTAGTGAAGCTTTGTGCCACAAAATGCACTCTTTTCTAACCCCAAATTTCTTACTCCAATGACAATAATCATGTAAGCGAGGTTGCAGGAGACGAGCTTGGGTTAGGTAGATCTGGTGAGCGGTGAGCTCAGATCTAGCTGGAGTCAGCAGTGCGGCCGGTACGAGATAGACTGAGAGAGATCAAAGAGAGAAGGGGGGAGAGGATGTGAATAAATAAATTATTGGAAGAAACTTTTGGGCTTATACACCTGGAGACTACTAAAAACAAAGGACCTATCCTGACGCTAACATCTAATAGGACAACTGAAGACCACAAAAAGTTGCTTCTTATATTATTTTTTAAGCTTCTTATATTTATTTTTACGCTTACAATTATTGTATTTATTTCAATTTATGTTTAGCATTTTTATAAATTTTATATACATATGTTTTTATATATATAATTTTTTTACACTCTGTTGGATGTAAGAAAGAAAGTGTGAGGAAAGAAAGGAAAAGAAAAGAAAAAGAGTGGAAAATGAGAAGATTATTTAGTTGTTTGGTATGAGAAAAAATGAAAGGAAAGAAAATTAAAACTTTTCTCTCCTCTTGTTTGGTTGAGGAGAAAGTAAGAAGAAAGAAAAAAATATATATTTGTGAAATGACATAAATACCCTTATATAAAAATAAGTTATAATAAATAGAAAAAGAGAAATACTAGCAATACACTCTCTAACACACTAAGTTGAGATTTTAGATCACATTTTACACAAAACCCTGGATATTGGCCGAAAGCCTCTAAATTACAAATTCGGGTAATTCCTTTTCATAATCTCTTTAACCCTAAAGTCCCATGACTCATTTTTGTTGGGTGAAGTTGCTCTGCTAGCATTGGACTAGATATCTCAATAAATAGATGGTGGTCATCATTTTTTTTTTTTGGACTCATGCTTTTGTAGTGGGTAAACTTAAATTATATATTTGGACTCGTACTTTTCTAATGGTCAAACTTAAATTGTATTTGGCAAGGGCATGTTTTTAGGATGTTTTGGTCATGCTTTTGAAGTTTCTTTTTTATAATACTTAAGAAATCTTGAATTTAACATATCATATGTTAAGTACATATCTCTATTTTTATAGATTATCATGTATTAAAATATTTATTAAGTACTAATTTGATAAAATTAAAAGTAATTAAAGAAAAATTTTCTTAAATTCAAAATAATTTAATTATAAATGAGCTAAACAAGTCAAGCTCAAGCTTTATTATTTTTAAACAAGTCAAGCTCAAGCTTTTAGTTAGGATCGTTTAAATGAATGAGTCGAGCTCAAGCTTTACTATCTTTTCACGAGACAAGCTCAAGTTTCAAATGCTCGGCTCTGCTTGACTCGTTTACACCCCTACCAGCGGGTACCACCAAAAATAAAGGAAAGATAAACTTATGCAAGTGCTTGCAAAGTCACTCATTTCTAAATGTGCAAGCCGTGATTTTTTTTTTTTTTTGGCCTAGAAGATATATTACTTTTTGGTTGTATAGTCTTAAAATTTATTTCATGCCTTTTTGTTATTATTATTATTTTTTTGCTAAGGTAAAGTTATTTTATTATTTGCAACTGGAAGTACACTTTCTGTGTCCTCACACATTCTTTGCAACGAAGTTACTCTCTTTCTCACATAAGGATTTGTCAAATTAGAAAGTAGAATTGTATATCTCTTCTCTATTTTACTTGACTGAGTCCATACTCAATTTTGAATATTATGCTTTTGCTATTGCATTTTTAGACGAGGGCAAAGAGAAGTCAACATCAATATGAGAGAGATTTTATTTAAGCATCAAATATCAATATAACTTTCTAGCTCAAACTGACAGCAACTGTTATAATTATATGACCCAACAGTCTTATATGCTTTTTTTAAAGAGACGATCTTATTACTTGTGAGTATGCAGGAGTGAAATTTCGGGAAAATAAAAATTGATCGCAATTGAAAATGTTTATTCATTTCGTCTAAGAAGATTAAGCATTGGTCTTATCGGAGAAAAACCAATTGCGCGTGAGATTTTTTTAATAACAATGAATTGAAATTAATAAAATAATTGTTGTTTATTTTCCATATATACAACAAAATTTGAAAAAAAAATCTAATAGGTTTGTCTTAGGCTCCAAAATGTATGGACACGACTCTATGCCCCCTCCATCCTGAATAACATGGTTCATCTCAACAAAAGAACAGTTTGATTTCCAATTTCCTATTTTGCAAGTTGTTAAACTAAACAAATTATGATATAACTAATAATGTAACAATTCAGCTCGCTTAATGGTATCCATCTCTTTGTGCTGTATTTGATGATTGTGTTTTGCCAAGCTTTAGCACTTTGTCGTCACCCTATTGAGTAGGCGCGGGAGTAGGCTAGGCCGAGCTAGGCCCGACCAAGTCTGAACCTGACCTATATTCCAGTCTCGAGGTTTGAGCCTGACCTATTAGCCTGATACATGCCAAATTTTAAGGTCCGAGCCTAACCTACTTTAAAGTCTGGCCCAGCCTAAAAATCTACTTATCAACAAGACCTTTAAATATGTCTCTGCCTATAAATAAGTTATAGACATTCACTTGTAAATAGGCTCCTGACCCCTAATGATAAAGAAGTTGGTAGACATATACTAATAAATAGGTTACTAGGCGTTTACAAGTAAATAGGCAAGTACGTCACTACTGGCCAATAGGCCTTTACTTTCAAATATTATAAAGAATGTAAATAACATAATATATTATTATAATGTATTATATTACACACACACACACACACACATATATATATATTGTGTCTGCATATTAAATAGGTCGACCTGATAGGCCTAGTATGCTTTTTTTAAAGCCTTGGGTCTGACCTCTTTAACTATATAAGTTTTTTTTTTTTTAAAAAAAAAAACCTATATATACTTTTTTCTTAAAGTCTTATGCCTGATCTTTTTAACTATATAGACTCGGATGGTTTATCATAGAAGGTGGCTTTTTCGATTTTCTACTTACGTGTGGGAATGAAAAATGTCATAATAACTTACTTTGTTTATCATAGAATGTTATTATAACATTTTTCGTTCCCACGTGTAAATAGAAAATAAAAAAAGTCACCTTCTATAATAAACCATTTGAGTGTACTATACAACAAAGACTAAAAAGTTTCACTACTATTATTATTATTATTATTATGCTAGATTTACTATTATTATTATTATTATTATTATTATTATTATTATTTTATTTTTTAACTTTTGTAGTAGGATACATTTATTTTTTTTAAGAGGAAAGGAGAAATGACAAAACGCATGATGGATAAAGACATGGCAATAATTGGTAGTGATATTCATGGAAACTGCAATAAATAACAGTTAAGATATTTGTACACGTGGGTTTTACATCCAAGAGGATATTTTAGTTAATTATATATAAATTTTTAGTTAATTCAGTTTATTATATGGTTAATGGATTATATGAAGCTTATTTTTCATAACCATGTAAATATTGGGTTAATCACATATAAATATCTGGTTAATTCAGTTCCTTATATGATTAATAGGTCATCATGAATTAATCAAATATTTATACGTGATTAACCATATAATAAACTGAATTAATTAGATATTTATATCAATTAACCAAGATATTAACTTTGGACGTGCAAATATCATTTCTCAACAAATAATTGGTAGTGACATTCATGGGAACTGTTTCAATTGACATTGTGATAAAAAGAGAAACTTTCACCCTTGTTGCCTCCGTTTTTGTTGCAGAAATGTTTTTTGTACAACCCAAGTTGACAACCCGTATAGTTGCACAGTGTAGCGCTACTGTGCTGCACTGTAGCGTTACACTGTTCATTTTTTTTTTTTAATTTTAAAATTTTGAAATTAAAAAAAAACATTTTTTTTGTTCTAATATTTTTTAAGTATGTGCAAATATCTGGTTAATCAGATACAAATATCTGGTGAATTCTGTTCATTATAATGGGTTTTTTTTGAGAAATAAAATTTTTGGTTAAGTAAGTGCAAATATCTGGTTAATCAGGTATAAATATCCGGTGAATCACGTTCATTATCTGGTTAATGGGTTTTTTTTAGAAATAAAATTTTTGGTTAAGTATGTACAAATATCTGGTTAATCAGGTACAAATATCTGGTGAATCACGTTCATTATCTGGTTAATGGGTTTTTTTGATAAATAAAATTTTGGTTAAGTATGTGCAAATATCTGGTTAATCGGGTACAAATATCTGGTGAATTCGGTTCATTATCTGGTTAATGGGTTTTGTTGAGAAATAAAATTTTGGTTAAGTATGTGCAAATATCTGGTTAATCGGGTACAAATATCTGGTGAATTCGGTTCATTATCTGGTTAATGGGTTTTTTTGAGAAATAAAATTTTTTGGTTAAGAATGTGCAAATATCTGGTTAATCGGGTACAAATATCTGGTGAATTCGGTTCATTATCTGGTTAATGGGTTTTTTTGAGAAATAATTTTTTGGTTAAGTATGTGCAAATGTCTGGTTAATCGGGTACAAATATCTGGTGAATTCGGTTCATTATCTGGTTAATGGGTTTTTTGGTTAAGTATGTGTAAATATCTGGTTAATCAGATGCAAATATCTGGTGAATATAGTTCATTATCTGATTAATGGGTTTTTTTAGAAATAGATTTTTTTAAAAAAGATCAACATTTGTAAAAAAAAAAAAAAAAAAAAGTGCTACTGTAGCGCTACAGTAACGCTACAGTGCACTACGGGACAAAAAGTTGTCCCGTAGAGTTGTCCAGCCGGTTGTTCAAATATCACTGCTGTTTTTGTTGTCATTTCATAATGTGCTAAAGGGCTACATGACTCCTTGGACACATTGCCCTTTGCCTCTTTTCTCTTTTCTTTTTCTCGGAGTAAGCATGTGTTTGGGTAAATGTTTGATAAAAATAATTTTGAATGAAATTGGTTTTATAAAATTGATTTGATTATAATTGAGTTTAAAGTGAAGTAATTTATATTTGTATGTTTTTATTTCGAAAGCAAGTTTGATGTAAAACTTAGTATAAATTTTTCAATTAAATGTAAAAGCTATTTTTTGTAGCTTATAGTCAGAATCATTTATGAAGACAGAACCAGTTTTACATAACAGTAACCAAACACCTTATTTTTACTAAGATCATGTTTGATAGATAGCAAAATGAATTCATGAAGTTTCCAACATGAAATCAAACACACGTTTGTTTCCAAGTGTAAGCTGTAGATACAGCTCAACTCAATAACACTCGAGTATGGTGTTGGAGTATTTGGTTATTAATTCTTCTGAAACATCTGAGTTGATTCTGTTCCTTTTCCAGCGAGGTTTTAATTTGTGGTTGCGGCGGTAGTTGCAGATACCTTTACTGCAATTGCATAAAATTGCAGATAAATGCGGTCAATGCGATGATGTTTCGATTTCAGAGATTTCCAAAACCAAAAACTTCATATCCCAATTGCAATTTTAGACCTTTATTTAAAACCTTATTTGAGAGTAATTAGTATAACTATCACTATATGCAATTGCAGATTTTGATGATGATCTGTTTTATTTTCTTATATATAAAGGAAAGTAGGCAGTCATTTTGCTTGAGATATTTTGCAAAACATTCCAGTTCATTCATTCTTTTTGTGCAAAATGGATTTTATTTTTCAGCCAAATAAGGAGTCAATAATTTTCCCCCTCAATTTTATCATTATTTTAACGAAATTTCTATTTTACATGTTCCTATTCTCATAAATTTATATAAAATATCATATAAATGTAATTTCAGTTATATTATTTAATAAAAATATTTTAATAAAAAATAAAAAATTTAATATTCTAATTATAAAGTTTTAATTAGAATTCAACAAAAATTTATATAAAAATCATATAAACATATTCTTCTATGCCATTTATATTTATAAATTAGCTCAATAGTCAATTTTATCAAGTATTTCAAATTTAATAAGCTCAATTTTCAATTTTCAATTTTCAATTATAAATTAATTTCTAGTCAGAATTATTTTTGAAAGTAAAATCAATTTTACCTGACAGCAACCAAACACCTCATCTTTATTAAAATCACATTTAACAAAAATATAATTAATTATAAAAAATTATGTGAAACCAAACACACATAATTTATTGTTCATCCCTCTGACACAGGCTTCCCAGCAGCATTGTGCATTTGGGACACCTAAAAGGCTTTGTGCAAAACTAACCCGTGGCCGGCTAATTTAATCCATTATCAATGGTGCAATGAACCTGGTTTTAAAAATTCCATAGTCTACCCGAAAGGCACTTTTGATAAATCGTCCTGAGATTGACGGTCAATTTCAGAAGTGTCGTTTTCATGACTTTTGTGTGTAGATGCCTAGATGTGGGGGGCCTCATGGTAGAATTTTACTGGGATTTCTTTAAAGTTTTCCTAGTTAATTATTTTAAATAAAAAATTAAATTTATTCTTAAAAAAACTTATTTTTCTTGAATCCTTAGGGAATATCTCAAGAGTGATCGTTAGTATAACCCTATTTTAAATTTAATTTTTGCAAACAGAGTAACAACTTGATTTGTTTAGAATATCAAATACCTGATAAATTAGTCCATAATTAAAAAAATTATATATATATATATATAAATTCGGCTAAGTTATTTTGATTAACATTTAAGCACGTTTGGATTAACATTTTCAATTGAATTAATTTTATAAAATTGATTTGATTACAATTGAATTTGAAATGAAGTGATTTATATTTGAGTATCTTTATTTTAAAAGTAAGTTTGATGTAAAACTTAGGGTCTGTTTGATTTGCATTTTCATTTTATGTTTTCATTTTATTAACTTTGAATTGATTTTAAATTGCTAACAAGAGGATGGAAGGCTCCTACAATAAATAATTGTGACAACGAGAGGATAGAAGGTTAGTTAGGAAGAATGCATTTTAGGAAACAATGAAAACAATTATTTGATATTTTCAAAATTTATAAAAATGCTGAATGTGTTTTCAAAATTTGAAAAAAAATAATATGGCAAATATTAAAATCAATACAGATTTTAGGAAATGAAAATATAAACCAAACACGTCCTTAATGTAAATTTTTCAACCTAATGTAGCAATTACTTTTTTGTAGCTTATATTAGAATCCCATTTGAAGGTAATAATCAATTTCGCTTAACAATAGCCAAATATATTTATTTTTTCTAAAACCATGCTTGATAAAGGAGCTGCTCTTCACCATAATACCAAACATCACTAAATTTCATAAGGACCAAATCAGAATTTTCAATTTTATTGAAAATGTGCAAGCTATATTATATAGTTTTTGCACAGTGGATACAATTCCAAACACACGCTAAATTAAAAATCAGCTTGGCAAAATTTAATTTTTAAAACGTTATTTGGGAGTCATAAGGTGGTCAAGGTAGTTTGGATGATGGAGTTAAGGAGTAGAATGATAAGAGATCGATGGTTCAAACCCCACCCATTAACAAAAATACTAATATTAATACTATAATATTTGCTAATAAAAAAATAGGTGTAACCATTATTGGTTCCTAGAACCACATCCACTTAGACCAATTACTAGGGTGTCATATATTCTAGAATAAACCATTCAGGGCAGGTTAGCCCTATTTGTGGTTTTTGAGATTCCGAATGCAGGAAGTTATCCCTTACTCAAAGAGGAACACAACCATTGCCAATACTTTTTCCATTTCTAAAGTTTTGTTTTCTGTGAGGGTGCGAGAATAAACAAAAAGAAAGTAAAGCAAGGGCATTGGGTACTCGTGTGTTTGTTATATTTTTAGTTTCCCGTGCCACAATACTAATAATAATTTTACGGGTTTTACACATGTGCATATCAATTAAATCAAAATAATACTTTGTACAAATGATGTGTATATAATAAATCAATTTAGTGTGTATTTGGATGAATGTTTAATAAAAATCATTTTAAATGAGTTCAATTTTATAAAATTGACCTGGTTAAATTAAATTGAGTTTGAAATGAATATATTTATGTTCGGATGAGTTTTATCTAAAAACAAATTCGATATAAAATTTAATATAAATTTTTTAAAATAAAACAAAAGTGACTTTTATAAATTTTAGTCAAATTGAGATTTGGAGGCAAAATTGACTGTAACTGAATATCTATATTTTTATTAAAATCATGTTTGACAAGAAACAAAATTATTTTTGACACTTCGAAGCTTGAAACCAAAGCCACTAAATCACATTTATGTGAAGAGAAAATAAGAGACAAAACTAATTATAATCAAATAATTATTTTATTTTGATGTAAAATAAATATGTATATTATAATATATAATATTATGATATATATATATATATTAAATCATACCTATATAATTTATTATTTCATTATAATTGAATTTATATCATTTTTTTACATAATTACATTATAATAAGTGTTATTAATATAAATATAAGAGATATAAAAGTAGGGGGTGACATGTAATTAACATTTTTTTCATAGTAAATGTGTAGATGTTGTACTCTTTTCTTAGAAAGAGTCAAATGATAATGCTAGTTACATTCACAGACACACATGTATAAATATTATTTTATATTTATACATATTTTATCCAATTTCAACTAATCTTGTATCTCCCGTGTCTTCTTGTGTGGACAGTGGTAAAACTAAAATGTATTATGTATATGTATAAAAAGAGTATATACATATTTTAGCTTTTATTATCTCATATTTACATAATTTTTATCATATAATAATTATATAAAATCATACACTATTTTTTGTATATCTCTCTATCTTGATTCTAATATTAAATAGATAGAGATGCACTCATGCACGTCACCTTTTTCTTATATATAGAAAAGAGTAGTGTTATTTGTAGAATAAACTAAGACAACTTTTGGGATAATAATATTGAAAATGATTAATGCAGTTTAAAATTGTGATTAATGAAGTACTGAACTTGATTAATAATCATATACATATGATAAATATGAGTAACTTGTTAACCATCTACTGAATTGCACGAATCATTAATGAGTATAGGGTAAATGCAATTTAATAGATGATTAATGAGTTACTTATTTGTTACATGTATACTAATTAACCAACTTCACACATTGTTAATCATAATTTTAAATTACATTAACCATTATTAATTGTTATCCCATTCTGGTAAAAAAAGAAATATCTCAAAAGTTATCCCATTTTATTCTACAAACAACATTTTTGTATAGAAAATAAGAGAGTTTATTTTTTTAAAATAACCTTTTTTTAAAAATTATTTTTCACAATACCTGCTTTTCCTAATTATGTATCAAAATATCCCACTTTTTGGTATAGTGAGAAGTCGTTTTTTCATTCTACGACTTCTCACTTTTTTTTAACACTAGTGAGAAGACGTTTTTTCAAAAGACTTCTCACCATTTTGTTATTTTTTTTACATAGGTGAGAAGTCGTCTTTTGAAAAAGCGACTTCTAACCTTATCTCTTTTTTTTTTTTTTTTTTTTTTTCATTTTTTAAGTTTTTAATTAAGAAATAAAAAAAACGGTATTGAGAAATTGTTGATTGAAAAAATGACTTCTTACTTGATGTCAAAAGGTAGGGTATTTTGATATATAATTGAAAAAAAAAGGATATTATGAAAAATAATTTTAAAAGAAAGTTATTTAAAAAGAAAACTCGAAAATAAGATGGATCTATATACAACCAGATAATAAATTTTTCTAAAATTTTTAGTCAGTTATGATTTTTGAATAACTCCCCCCTCCCTCCCCGATATACAACATGAAGGGAGTGTGTTTTAGGTGTTGATTTTAATTTTATAGATAATAAAATGATATATAAATATATAAAAATAAAAATATATGATGTTGGACGTATAAATATCATAAATTTTTTTAGTGGGTGAATGTATGCAGTAGTTTGACGCGCTTATTACCAGAGTGATGAAAATACATTGATGTCTTCTCTCATGTCATCTATATGGTCACATCATCACTGCTCCTCTGCCAAACTTTGTTCTGTTTTTGGGGTATACACATCCCCTCCTCTCTCATCTCATCATTCACTCTTTGGTTACCCCTAAAACCTCTTCTCCCTTTTGTGACCAGTGGCCACTTCCCTTCCCCTTCACCTTATGGTACAAATATTATTATTAACTCTCAGTTGCTGGAAAGAAAAATCTGATTATCTGATCATCAATCTCAAGCTTCTTCTGCACACAAATCATTCCATTTCCAACTATTGCTGCTCCCTCTTTTAGCATTCTCTCAAACGACACATAACATTAATTAATTAACTAATACTCTTCCTTGCCCTCACTCACTCTCCATATATATCTTTGACATAGAAAAACAAAGGAAATCATGCACTATTTTAGCTTTCATCTCTTTTTAATGTGCTGATATCTCTTTCTTTTCAATAGCCACACCCAAATCATAGGAAACCCACTATTTCTCGGCATGATATGTATTTATTCACACCCTTTCCAGCAAATATTGCATAAACATGAGGAAAACCCTAATCCTCAAACAAAGAAAAACAAGCTAGCTAGCTAAGTGTGTTCATCATTCTACTTCCACACTATTGTCATCTTACCATCCTCAACATTTGTATGAAAATAACTGAGTTCAACTACACCTAAAAGGCTAGCTCAAAAGAGAAGATTGAGATCTTCAAGGGTTTGAACTTTGAAGAAGAAAAGCTTTTCAGATCTTCAATAAAATCAATACTTTCTCCCCTATGGATTTGGTTTCTGTTGAATCAATAACAAACCCCAGTTACGAGATCGAGAGCATGGTAACCCCAACAATCACCACTACTCCAACCACACCAACCACACCCTCATCATCATCAACATCGTCTCCAATATCTTCATCTAGTAACAACACCAACACTCCAAGCCGCTATGAGAACCAAAAAAGAAGAGACTGGAACACTTTCTGCCAGTACCTAAGGAACCATAGGCCACCACTTTCTCTACCCTTATGCAGTGGTGCTCATGTTCTTGAGTTTCTTCACTACCTCGACCAGTTTGGGAAGACCAAAGTGCACAACCCAACGTGCCCTTTCTTTGGGATCCCTAACCCACCAGCTCCATGCCCTTGCCCTCTACGCCAGGCATGGGGGAGCCTTGATGCACTCATAGGAAGGCTTCGTGCTGCATATGAAGAAAATGGTGGGAAACCTGAGACTAACCCTTTTGGTGCTCGAGCTGTGAGGATTTACCTGAGGGATGTCCGTGATTTTCAGGCTAAGGCTAGAGGAGTTAGCTATGAGAAGAAGAGGAAGAGGCCAAAGGGTAATAATAAGATCACTGCTACTGCTTCTGCCACCACCGCCACCTAATGAATCAATCCAGGGTTGAAAATTGAAAGGATCCATTATATTTATTTATGGTATGGTTCTTTTTTCCTTTCTTCTGGGTCTTTTTTCTATTTTTATTGTATTTTATTGTATTAACTGTGTAGTTAGCAGGGTTTTAAATAAAGGTTTGCAACCACGGTCGGTGATGGTAATGTTTTGGTTTTGGAGGTCTTCAGAATCGAAATGTAATTGCAGTTGTGGCTGCATTTTCTCGTAATTATTCATGGGGTCTCCATAACCGAAATGTGATTACAGCTGCGGCCGCATTTTCTAGTAATTATCTGCTATCGTGGTAAATGCAATGCAATTATGATTGTGACCGGAATTTAAAACCTTGTAGGTAGTATTATGGTGTTGTGACTGTTTTTATGTTTATGTTTATTTTTGGTAAATTTAAGGTGCTTTTGTTTTTGTAAAGGGTGAAGACGTACGGGTCCATTGTTAATTTGTTATAATGAGATGCTCTTGAAGTTGTTGTGGCTTACTGATAGTGGAAAGTAGCATAGCAGCTACTTGTCTAGTAATGCATTCTGAACTAGTAGTTTAGCTATAGCTAAGAAATGTTTATTGTTTCTGTTGTGATGAAATTAATTTCACATTAATATCTGTAGCATATGTCAATATATGAGGCATGCACTTCAGTGACCAGACACCCTCTCCTGTGAGTTCTTATTTGACAAAAAAAAAAATTTAAAATTCAGAGGATATATAAGCCGGTACACACACCAAGTCAATTGAAAATATGTGGATGGTTGGACTGAACTTGCATTTTGTGAAGACGTACCGAGTTGCTGGGAATGTGTTCTATTCTATATTGCCTCATTATGTATTTCATTATAACTAGCTGAATGGTTACATGCTTACAGGATGGTTTTACTTTTCTTAATAAAACATGAATGATTTTTTAACACAATACCATATAGTGTTTCATTTATTTTTGGTTAAAGTAATGTTTTGGTCCCTATACGTGACATTGATTTTCAATTTGGTCCCTATACGTGACATTGATTTTCAATTTGGTCCCTATACGTAAAAAGTTATCAATTTGGTCCTTATACGTGACACTGGTTTTCAATTTGGTCCCTATACGTAAAAAGTTATCAATTTGGTTCCTATACGTGACACTGGTTTTCAATTTGGTCCTCATTGCTAATTGGTCCCGATATAAGAGGATCAATTCAACAAAAAAAAATTGAAATCGGTTCCTAAATGTGACAATTATTTTCAATTTGATCCCTACATGTGATAATAATTTGCAATTTGGTCACTCTTATATAGGGACCAATTAGCGGTGAGGACCAAATGAAAACCAGTGTCACGTATAGGGACCAAATTGATAATCAGTGTCACGTATAGGGACCAAATTGAAAATCAGTGTCATGTATAGGGACCAAATTGATAACTTTTTACGTATAGGGACCAAATTGAAAATCAGTGTCACGTATAGGGACCAAAACATTACTTTAACCTTTATTTTTTGATGTATTTTTGAATGTGTGTATATAAAGAATATAAAATAAATAAATGAGATAGATATAAATATATATGGTGTTACATATTATGTTCAAATAATAGAACTCATAAAATAAACACTTCCTGTGTTGGGACAGATATCCTTTCCCTTTTCCTCTCATATTTTCTTTATCATAGGAATGAGATATAAAGAGGCAAAAGTAAATTTACTTTTGGTTGTAAAATCCATTGAATAATTTTTTTTTTATGAGAGAAAATATGAAAGAACAAAAGGATGGCATCCTCTCTCTCTACGATCCATGCAAATTCGGAGAGAAGTTAATTAGTGATCATAAACCTGTCTTGAAGATTCAACTCCAGCTCAAAATAATGATGTTAATCGAGTGTTATTGGAAAGCTATAGGATTTACGCATAAATACGTACTAGTTGGGACAATAGTTAACTAGATAAAATCCCAATTATTGAAAGGAAGCATTGATTATGTAAATAACTCAGGAGCTTGATATGATTGGTCGAATTAAATTAATGAGGTTAGGTATACATTATTCTAAAGATGATCTTCTAAAATCTGTGTTACATGAAGACAAAACTTGGATGATCTTCTCTGTTGCAGCTGCCAGCTATAAATGGATGTGTCAAAAGTGAGTTGATGTGCCATGTAAGGATAAATTTTGGAGTATTGACAACACGGGAAAGCTATTTGCCTAACACCCTATTGCTTGGAACAACGATCCCTTAAATTTGATGAAAAGTGGGTTCTCTATATGGTAGGCTTGACGATGGACAATCTCCTTGTGGGAATATATGTGTTAGGTCACCTTAGATAAGAGAAACATCATTTTATTCAATTATTATCTATTCAGAATTCAAAGTCCGATATAATTAGTATTAGTTTCTTGGTAGAATGAGAAAAAGTTGATTTATTTAAGCTTTAAATTGGGGAGAGCTTGACTAATGATGATGATTTTGTCACTTTCAATGATTCTACAAAAGATCAAATGAATCGAAAAGAAAAGTAGGGTGCATATTTTGAAAATTATTTATTGACCTGTGCTACACTAGGCTACTTTTTTTATAAGAAAAAAATGTATTAAAGTGAGTTCGAGATGTACCCAAACCCATATACATTGTAACAAGAAAAGAGAAAAAGAGAACAAAGTAAAAATTCAACCAGAAGCACAATCCACCCAAAATTGAAGGAGAGAACCTACATCGTGGTTGAAATTGTACATTATCCCCACTATAGGAGAGAACCTATAGTTAAACATATGCTTTCTTCACATATCTAAAATGTGGGCGGTGATGATTCTTTAACAAAGAAATCTTTCAGATGTGTGCGGATATTAGGTTTTGGTTTCAACCTATTCGTTCACATCAATTTCTATCTTGATTGGATACAACAAGTGTTAATAGTGAATGCCTTTTCAGGATACAATGGAAATCCTATGACTTGATTTGTACACCCACAATCAAGGGTATCATCAATTAATAACATTTTACAGAATAATAGTTTCCTCTATTCTCTTGAGCATAAGGGAAGCAAAGAAGTGATTTAGAATGTAGAAACTTAGGTAATTTCCTATTGATTTCTGAATGCGTAGTGATTCTATTTATAAACGAATTCATTATGCTACTTGGTGAAGAAAAATAACCTTTCATTGATTTGAAATAAGGGATACAACCTTTCATACATATATCATTTTATGAATGGATGCTTATATTCGTGCAAGAACACACCTTTTAGGAAGGATTTGAAAGCCACAAAGAGACACATATTAGAACAAGTCAAAAATGTATTCCGCAAAATTTTGAATTCTGCCATGTGAATGTCGGGCGTGCACATGTACCGAGCATGCGCCCTGATGAAATTTTGTTCTCGGTTACCAAAGCTTCGGGAGCCCTCAGACGCTCATTCTTGGCCAAAAATGCTACTCTCTATATGCTTGACACTGGACCCCTGTCCAACTAGGTATTTTTGAACTTCCATTATATATTTTGGAAGGATGAAAATCTCTTGTCTCATTTTTCTATATCATATCCCATCTCTATCAAAACTATCTTGTCACATGATCACATCATTAAAATTTCATATAAGGTTGGTGTTGGCCTGAGGTTGTGGTGTGTGGCGGAGGAAGAGGAGGTGCACCGAGATGGGATGGTGGGGTTGGCGGTGCCGGAGGAGAGGGGTGGAGGTGGGTGGCAGAGGACAAAGGAGGTGGGGTTGGAGGAAGAGAGAGAAAATGGAGGCGATAAGATTCTGATGTGCGCAGGTGTATAATATTATCATATGTCATCACTTAATCAACGGTTATTAACCGTCTCCCACGGTGAAAGACATGAGGAGGTCTCTCACCCTAGCCGGAGCCATACTATGACTCTGATACTATGTTGTAAAAAAAGGAGCTTTAAGTTAGGGAAGAAGAAAAAGAGAGATGACTATAAACTCAAAATAATATTGGTATAAGGTAATGTGTGACAATAGTTTGATACAAAATACAGACCCAACTACCCAAGAGTGTTGTGATACTAATAGTAAATCTTAGTCCTAATTAAATAATAGAATAAATTAAGAAATAATAAATAATTAGGAAATAACTCCTAAAAGAGATATTCTAAAATATGATAAAGTATTTTTATAGTTCAAAAATCTTTCATGATATTTTGATTTCTGGGTACCAACCTAGTTGGGATGTCAGTATTATCATTGTGATGCCTTTGCACTCTTACTTTATTTACTTTAAAAAAATATATGATAAAGTACAATAAATATTGAAATATTTATAAAAAAAAATGTAATTAACAGGTAGTGTAAAGTAACTTTTTAACCCAAAGAATGACTGTTGCTGTATTGGTTGTGAGAATTGTTAGTGGTTGCTGCAGGTGGCTAAATGTTTAGTGTGCTAATGGCTGTTGCAGTTCAATTAGTTTGCTTTTGGTTCTTGGTCTAGTTCCAACATCTTTTTGGGTTTTCTTTTGGTTGAAAGTTCACTTGGAACTTTATTTAGCATATAGTACATTTTGTGTAAATAGCTGTATTGGTTGTCCCTCTTGGGGCTTTGTAAATGGGATTGAGTATCCCTAGTACTTCATTTAATGCAATTTTAATTTATCAAAAAAAAAAAACCCTAACAATGACCGTTGTCTTGTTTGTTTGTTACATGCTTAACCTTTGATAACTTAATAATACATTTTTGGCTTATTAAAAAAAAATCGAACTTTATAATTTGATTTTGCAATTTGATTTCAAATTACTAATCATTTGGAATTGCTACTAGACTCCAAACATCCATTAAAAACTAATTTTAAGAGATAAAAGCTTATTCGTATTAGAGAATACCATCGGAATTAACACAATGACATGGCAACTATAAGAATAGTTGCACATGTTTTTCTACAAGCATTTGGTTCTTATAGAAACACCCAATGAGAGACCATGAAACCAGAGAATTAAAAGAAATGGAAACGAAGTATAAAAATGTGGGATAAATTATGGATATTTGATAAAGATATTCCAAGAAATTAGCATAGACGATATTTGAATTTTTAGCCGTGTACCTATATATACATCAAATGCTTGTCTACCACTAGATGCATTTGTGTTAGATTCAAGTAATGCTCATGATGGAGAAGGAAGAAAATAATCGAGTGAGAAGGGATTTAAGTCACTTGATAGCTCACGATTAATGATTACATGCAAGGGTGATATCTGCTATAACAAGGGCTGCAAACAATGGAAATCCTCAACATACAGAAACATGTATACTTAAAAATTGAAATTATACTCATTGGTCAAAATTTATGCATATTTATGTTCAAAGAAAAACTTAAAATTGACAGTGTCACGGATTATGTAATTGGTTGAGGTTACCTTAGCAGGTAAATCTAACCAAGGAGCAACCAAAACATGTTATACATACTGATATTGATCAAACGACTAACGAAAACAAAATGTAATTAATTATATTTACGTACACAAAAATAGAGAAAAGTCCCAAATGATATATAATCCTAATCAGAATCAACTATTATTTTCTATATCAAATCCAATGCTTTATGGTTAGAGCCAAAGGCATGCACTCGTTAAAGAGAGAAATAAATTTTTGATGTAAATAATGTGTATAAAAATTTATGAATAAAAATAAAACGTAGGCGGCTTTTCGGGTGAGCAACTTTAGCAATTTGCTCAATATGGTAGGATCCGGTTTTATAAATAAAAAAAATTGAGGTCCCCAATAAATTCCTTGGAATCAGTTATCTTGGTTTTCCTTGAAATTGCACATCGGTCCCTATAATGAATAGTGTTCATGAGAGACTTCTGGAAGAGAAGGGTGCGCAACTGCGCATGGTTGTGGGCATTTTGCAAACGAAGATGGTCTCTCTAATGCACTCTTCTCTCTTTCTCTCTCTCTCTCTCCCCCCACCCTCTCCCTCTCCCTCCCCTCCCCATCCCCCTCCCCCCTCTCTCTCTGATCCCTTCTCAACCCTCATCCTCACCCAAGACGACCTTAAAAAACTCGTCGCCAACAAAGTTGTTGAATACGTAAAAAATGGCATGCTCTTATGCCTCGACACTAGCTTCACCACCGCTTTCATTGTTGCTAAACTCGACCACCTTCTCACCTCCGACAAACTCTTGGACATCGTCGGCGTCCCAACCTTAAAATGCATCTGAGAGCAATCTCTCGAGATCCTTCTCTCCGTCCTCGATGATAACCCTTGCCTCGATCTTGCCTTTGATGGTACTGACGAGATCGACCCTAATCTCAACCTTGTCAAGGGTCACGACGGAGCTCGGTCGAGAGAGAAGATGGTGGAGGCTGCATTAGAGAAGTTCGTTGTGGATTGGTTGATGACGTGAAACTAGTGGCGAGGCTTGATTGCAGTAGGTTGGTGATGTAGGGTGGAGGTGGTTTAGTTTTGTTGGAAGTATAATTTTTTTTATAAGCAAAAAAAATTTATTCAAAATAAGGCAAACCAAAAGCACAAGTAGTGCCAAGATCAACCAACCAACAAGAGATAGAGCAAACAACCAAGGCAAAAAATAGAACAACTAGCCAAAAGCAGAATAGACAAGCATAAAAATTAGTTGCAACCCTTATTTTGACCTAATTTTAGACAACCAATTGGGTTTGAACTCCAAGAAGTAAATGAGTAGTCGATTCCCTCCTTCAAAGTCGAAAACCAGCACCAGGATCACACTTTTATCAAATATAAAACAGTATGGATATCAAAGACATCATCTTGGAACACAATCTTATTTGATTAGGTTAAGGGAATTGTTCAAAGAAGAAGGGTGTGACACTAAGTTAAGATGTGATGGAAGAGAGAAAATTATTTTAAAATTGCATTTTACTTACTAAATTTAGTCTCTCACAATGAGAGACTTTCCAAAATCGCTCGTTGAAGCAAAAGCCTATAGCATGTGTAGCATCATATTTTTTTCATAAACACATAAAAGAAAAAAAAATGCACCTAAATTATAATGTTTAACAAAATCTCAAAATCTTTTCGGTTAAGTTTGTTGGAAGGTAAGAAAATATTGTTGTTTATAAGCTAGTTAGGACGGCTACTTCATATCATGCTTCCCATGTTTTTGACTCTATTCTAACTTGTATTTCTTCCTTTATTCAAGTTGAAGTGAAATAAGCTGATTTTAGTAGAAAGAAAAAAAAAATCTCAAAATAAACCGTCCCCGATTTGAATGCTCTTTTTTATCCTAGGGTTTTAAAAGTTGCCTTTTGCTCAATATACCCCATGATATGATGTGAAATGACCTATCGTACAAACAACCCGCAATCTACAGTCAACCCTTTCAGATGCATGACACGTGCGTTACTGTGTTTGGACGTAGATATTTGTACCACATGTCGGCAAAGGGCACCACCACCACTTGATAATCGAGCCTGCCCTCCTCCTCCCAATTCATGAATTCCCCTACGTGGAAGTTTTGAAATCGTTGATGCAATGTTTGTGCTTTTTATTATATTTCCATCTCAGGCCGTGACTAATTTTGCCATTTTCCTTAGATTTCTATTTTCTACCCAAAAATGGTGGGGACCAGTTCCCCTCTATTATTGTATTCGTTGTACTATTGTTATTATTATTGTCCCTTTATTTTAAATTAATTTATGAGAAGTATTATAAAATTTTCTCCTATGTATCCATGAAAATTTTAAATACTAATAGTATTGCCAGGGCCCAACGGTTGCACTCGATGGTGCATGAGGTTTGTGCATATGCTTTACTTAAAGGTGTACTATTGTAGTCCTATTTTGGTAATCTATCTGAAGATTCTGTCCTTAATTTGCACAGTTCTTTTTTTGGTATAAAAGAGGAGCTATAATATTCAAAACATTCAGAATATTATACTATACATGATATTCCACTTATATTATATTATGAGTTATGTTATTTGAACACAAATTTTGGACACTGTATGTGACATCGTATATGTTTATCTCTTTCTCTCACTTGCTTTTTATCTTCTTTATATATACGCTTCTCGAAAATATACTAAAAAAAAAGGAGACACAACATTTTATGTACAAAAATCATTCCTCTCACATTATTTGTATTATTATTTTGTGACTTCCAGTCTTCCACAGACTCTATGCTACTAATGCAAATATACAGCAGCGAAAACATAAAGTTGTACGATCTTCTTATCATCACTTCTATCTGTTGCTGTATTAGAAAACCAAGAGCTAAAAATAGTATTATGATTTTTTCTACCAAAACGACGCCCAAGAGTAGTAGCCAACCAAAATTGTGTAGCCCAACAATCGTCTACGAACAGTTCGATGTGAGAGTATTACTTTTTTGGTTTAGTCTCTCACTTTCCCAACCAAAAGAATGAATTAACTTGGTTTTCTGTATATAATGGATTTCTTGTTTTGATTACCACCTTTAAATTATTCCTTCTCACTCCTTTGTCATTCGGTCCCACTCCCACATCATATCATTATTAACCATTCTTATTTTCGTTTTTACATATAACATCCGAAATCCAAAATATACCCAAAAACTCATTAGAGAAGGTTAGCTCAATCAAAAGACTAGTTTCTATACTGGAATCCCATTACGCAAACCTTCAATTAGTACAGTGCAAGATGAGATTGTAGACGCCTAAAGCTTGTTTGTAAACTTGCACGAATTCATACATCTTGCACAGTGAAGCTTGTTTTTTACCACGGCCAATCCTATAGCCCAATTCTCGCATCGAATTCTTAATTTCACACTAAAACACAATCTTCAAACTTTAAAGGAATTGATTATCGAGCATAGATTTTATTTACGTTTTTTGTATGAGAACCTTTTCCTATCAATCTCAAGTCGTTTCAACTGTGACTGTTGGGACAGAAAACGCGTGAGTTGGAACGCATTAGAATGAATGGGAAATTCTAGGGTGAGAGACACACCAAGTCTCTCACCGTGAGAGACTCCTTCATTGCAAAAAAATAAAATAAAAAATAAATAAATAAATTATTTTTTAGTCCCTCTTCTCTCTCCCACGTTCCATGGCTACTCTTTGCCTTTTTCCCTTCAACTCCACCACCCCACGACCCTACCTCCGTTGTCACTGCCAATCCCAATCCCCAAATACCTAACTGACACAGATTCTTGGCTTTTTAGACTCCACCATTCTGGAGAATTGGCTTAACCCAAATGTCTTGAATCCCTACCTGAAAACACAGAAGGAAAAAAAAAAATTTTTACCCAAAACTCCATCAGATTCAAAGCTAAAAATCACAAATAAAGACAATTAGTAAATTTAACAAAACCCATGAGAATTTCAGTAAAGTTAATTTGCAACTTTAACCTTGAATGCTTGGAGAAAAGAAATCAAGAGAAGTAGATTTTGTTTGCCTTCAACAGGGGAGTCGCAACCCATGTTGAGGGGAGAAAATTTTCCAAGTGGGCACAAATGGGGTGGTAAATAATGGTTGATGCACGCACAACTCTGATTTCAAAGTTAGAATTTTTCCTTCTTGTTCTGTTCAATCTGTATGAGGTTGGTTGTGAGTGAGGTTGTGTGGTAGGGGAAGGTGGAGGAGGTGCGCTGGGGATAGGAATGACCGCCATCGGAGCGCGGTGCAGCGGAGAGACGGCGATAGAGATGCTGCTCGGGAGCAGATCTCGCCGGAGAAGATGACGGAGTGGCAGTGAAGATGGCCAATGGCGATGAGAGCGGTACGGAAGAAAGCGCGAGGGAAGTAAGTGTGTTTGCCGGGGAGGATGGCGACGAAGGCGGTGGCGACGAAGATGGCGACGTTGGTGACAGGGACGACAAGGGAGAGGATAGTGAAGGAGGAGGCAGAGGTTGATGAGAAAAGGGACTGAAAAAATAATTTTTCTAATTCATGGACTGAATTGCAATTTTTTTAATTTCCAAAAAGGGCTTGCTCATGGTGAGCAACTTGTCAAGCTTGCTCACCCTAGAAGCAGCCTAGAATGAATTCTCGTTCATCCAGTTGGACTCTGTTATATTGGAGCTTTCTTTTCAATGAAAGCCCACCCTTGCCTACTTTTCAACTCCAAAAAGACTTGCCTCTAGAGTATTTACCGCAACACAAAAATGCTTATTCAATATCCATTGTTTTCCCTTTATATCTTAATCTCGCATGCGCTCAAGTGGTAGAATCAAAATATAAGTATTACCCAAACGAAATAGACCCAATTATAATTAATTGATAAAAACTAGGTTAAAGTAATCTTTTAATCCCTATACGTGACACTAATTTTCAATTTGATCCCTATACGTAAAAAGTTATCAATTTGGTCCCTATACGTGACATTAGTTTTTAATTTGGTCCCCACCGCTAATTGGTCCCTATATAAGAGGGATCAAATTACAAATTATTATCACATGTAGGGACCAAATTAAAAACAATTGTCACATATAGGGACCGATTTCAATTATTTTTTGTTGAATTGATCTCTACATATGATAATAATTTGCAATTTGATCCTCTTATATAGGGACCAATTAGCAGTGAGGACCAAATTAAAAACCAGTATCACGTATAAGGACCAAATTAATAATTTTTTACGTATACAGACCAAATTAAAAATCAGTGTCACGTATAGGGACCAAAAGATTACTTTAACCTAAAAACTATACAAATATAAAGACTCTGAGTGAAGCATTATTTATTTACATAAAAAGTGTACACCCCAAGCACAAACATTTGCATAGCATGAATGAATAACAATGTGTGCAGTTGTATTGTGACACCAATGTAATAATTATCCAGGGAGTTATAAGGTGGTTTGATGGTTTGAAGGGAGGGAGATAGGGTTGGAGTGATAAGATGGAGGTCATGGTTCAACTCCCCCCACTAACATAACAAATAACAAATACTAACAATCTAACATTTGTCCATAAAAAAAAAAAAATGTAAAGATTATCCATGGTGAATGAATTTTGTGACCCAGTAGTAGTACATTACTTATCACGAGAAACAAAATTAATAAATAAATATAAAAATCAGGATTTAGCTTCTTACCCAACAGTGCAGTTAAAATTATACACAGCTGTAAACAATGATGAGTAAGAGCGGCTTAAAATAAGACGGAGACGCACCAAAAATAAGATGGGGCCATATATACAGCTATTGAAACTGCAATAGCAAAACAGGTGAATGAAATTACTCATTTGCCATTTTGATCTGGTCAAGAATCAACTTTCCTAAAAGCTTAAGTCGGCAGAAACTCAGGAATGGTTTAATAGCTCTTACTAGATCTGAAAAGATGGCGTGATTGTGAACAAACAAGAAAGGGTGTGGATGACAAACTCCGGTCAAACAAATCTTATACTGATAGTAAATTGGTAATATATCAACACAACAATGCAGTTTGCCAGAAAAAACTTGATCTGACAACCATTTTGTCACTGAACTGCTACTCGTACCTTCTTCTGATAGCTTTTATGCTTTTCTGATAGCCTGTGACAAACATAAACAAGAAGCTTTTACTTTTCGAAACAACCCGAGTGATCTGATTAACAAGAAGGGCCGCAGTGTAGATAGGATTGGGTGTTTCTGTAACTCCAAAAACTTTGTCTGCCAAGAGATTATCTCTCCAATAATTTCTTCTCCAGCTGCAGGTATCAATTAGTGATGTCAACTCTTCTTTTGAAGCTTTACAAAACAGAAGGCATACATGGTTGATCACTTTGTCCTCAGAAAGCCACGAACTTCAACTAGGAAGCTATTGAGATTTTTCCTAAATCTCTGGTAATTTATTCGATCAAGGGAGGAAGAAAGCTGATTTGCACTTGTTAGTGTGTGCAATGCATTTGTCAGCCTTGATCTGAGTGTTGGATTTGCTTGCGTCTCTATCAATTCATTGCACAATCTCTGAAAAGAAATTTAGCTAAGACTTCAGTGATTGGTGATTACTGACTAACTTCCAAAAACTCAATTCAAGACAACACCCCAAAAAACTGGGAATATAAGCTGATTTGTTATGGATGTTCCCTTTTGGAAAAGTAATCCGCAAAAGACAATAGATATAGCAATTTGAAAATACTGCTATTCACTAAAAACAGAGCATTTAAGGAATCTATGCTGGTTTGATAGGGAAGATCGAAGAAAAGGTAGAAATCATAATCCTGATATGAAAAGTAACTTGCATATTCATCATTCATTTTTTACGCTAATTCAAGCTTGTTACCTAAAACAATATAAGTAATCACGCTTGTAACTCATAAAACTTGCATTGGAGTTTTTTACCAAATGCAAGTTTGAGAGGCATACCTGATACAGGCCTTGCTCACAAAGAATTAATGGAAGGAGAGCATCTGCTGCAACACTCATTAGATCAGAACTGAAATGACAAACCATTACCATTAGTCAATCACAATGAGGTTTTGCGACAGTATTAACTAAGACATGATATATTGCCTTTCAATAGCATAAAACTAGAAAACAAGACACTAATAGGAACTAGATCAGAAAGATAAAGAACCAATAGAAAAGAAGGGGATATCCTATTGAAATGTACTCTTCTCCCCGATTCTAAATCAGTATGATTGCAGAGTCAAGAGCGTAAAGAACTGAATGCACCGAAGTAGGGACTCTTCTCAACCCAGGAAATCCGAGAGTCTTGGGCTTCCGGCTCTCCCAATTCACTCCAAAACCAATATGCTCTCTCACTCCTATTCTCTATTCCGAGCTATATCCTGCTATATGTCTCTCCTCCCCCTAATTCGGTAAGAGTCTCTAACTAACTGACAGTCCAGCTATCACAAGTTAATTAACTAGCTCTTATTACCATCATTACAGCTGTTAACAGTAACCAACCTCAGTTCCCCTGTGCTCATGCTTATTTCTCCTAACATACACCTTAGTGGGAGGTCTACAGTTAGGAACCGAGCCCAGCCCACTACCCCTAAGCCTCTCTTGGTTTATTTTCGGAGGCCCAAACAGCAGAACCAGAATCATAAACCCTGAGGGGTTCAGGGTTTATTCTAGAAGGATGAGTCAGCATGGCACTCTAAATAGGATTCCATAGAATAAGGAAGTAGTTATAGAAAGAGAGGAAATCTGTTATGCAAGTCTGTTATATAGAAGGGGAAGGGAAATAGGATGGTACGAAAGGTTTCACGTTGTGAATTGGGAGTTTGGAATAGAAATTCAGACTTGGGAGCTATTAGCTCTTTCTTTCTTGTAACTTCCTTCCTTTGTCATTCAATAATACAAAGAGGCATATCACTCTAATTCTATTTCTCTGCTTTATATTTCTGTTCTTGGTTTACTGATAGGAAAAAACCTATCATCTGCCTAACAGTTACTTGTGAGTAAATGTGTTTGCAAGTTTAAATCATCTAATATATATATTCAAATTATAAGAAGTATGTGGGTGTGCTCTGATGTCACAGTATTTGACATACAAATCCATTTGAAGGTCTACCACTACCTGAGGGTCAAATGCAGGGGAAGAACACAAATGGCTTGTTACCTCAGTGATGAACACTGTAGATATATTCAAGTCACAGAAACACAATTACAGCATATTGTTCAATCTGTGTTTGCGTAGACAGATATTAGCCCACTCTCATGCCCTACCATGGTGGGGCTGGGTAAAAAATAGGTTGGTTGGTGGGTGGTGGGGTGGGGGAATTCTCACCTGTAATCCTCAAAAAGGATTAACTGCAGCAATGAACGAAGGAACCGGCTCAAAAGGCCTTCCTGAAAACTCCCACTTGAATCCTTAAGACACGTGGCATGTGCACCCAAACCTATATTACCATTACCAGTCTCCTTGTAGTGGTAAGAAGCGAGAGCTTGCAGAGCTCTCAGACACTTGCTAACCACATCTGCATCCTGCAAAATCAGCAAGGGATACAGTTCTTGCAACAAATTCTAATTACAATCAAAAGTTACAAAATTGCAAAGAATTATTTGAAATTGTAAAGTGTAGTACACAGTCGAGAACTTTTCTCCTTTTTCTTTTTTCAAAAAGAAGAAATTATTAAGAACATTGAAAGAGAATGCTAAACTAGTAAAAAAAGTTCTCTTAAGTTTAGAAGTTTCTCTATTTCTAATCATTGTAGTTTCTTTATGTTTCATCAAATGTTATTTGACTATTAAAGAAGAAAAGCCACATGCACAAATATATTACCTGATGGTGTAGACCAAAATCAAGGGTGCCAAGTATATGAGCAAAGGCCTCACTATTCAGTTGAGCGAATGTTTCCGGATAAACCTCCAACATATGTGACAGGAGAGAAAAATACTGAAAATGAATCATACAGTCAGTTTTTGGACAATAATTACTCCAATACTATTTCTACTTTCCGAATGAATATCTTACATCATGACAAAGTTTGGGATATTTCAGGAGCTCCATAGAAATCAGTGGTGTGATTATGTGAAGACCAAAATAAACCACCTGCAAGATCCATGCATCAGAGATTGACTATCTAAATTTATATGAAACAGGAAAAAAGAATAATGATACTACCTGAGATATGTTAGTGCCTTGGGTCTCAATTGAATCTGACGAGAAATCAATCTGCCATATTATGTATTTTTCAGTTAAGTTGGTCCAATTTTAAGTAGCAGTACAAGGGACATGTCGATCTTTCTTCTATTGCTAATCTAAAAAATTTACGAAAAGAAAATCTTTACCATGTCTTTAGAGCAAAGGCTTGAAAGAAGTTGAAGAAGTGCACGCAAATCTTTATACTTCTCTGTTTTTGCCTCACTAAGTAAGCTGCTGGAAAGACTTAGTGATATCTAAAAGAAGCAAAGAGGAATTTGAGGGAGTACAAATTAAAATAAGGAAAAAGAAAAAGTGAATTAGTAATTACTGGGATTTCTATACTGACAGAAATAATATATTGACTATACATAATATAATCAACACAAATATTAGATTATTGGATCAAAGAAAAAGGCAGAGCAAAACGGACAAAATGCAAAATATATATATATATATATATATATATAATTTATTTTCTGACAAACCATTCATATATGTTTCTTTCATTAAATTTATTTATTTTTCTGACAACAGTTGAATGCACCAAAATAATTTCAACAACCAAAGCCACAAAGAAGCCACTGCCTCTCCGTCTCCAACCTTTGACATACCAGAATGAAAATTCCGGGACTAATAGAAGGTTGTCATCCAGAGCAAAGTTCAAAATAGTATATTGTCAACTAGTCGAAATCAAAATATTCTTCCTGACCCCAAGTATTTACCCATATAAGAAATGAAATATTTGATTAAAGAAATTTACCTTGCCAATATTGTGAGATGAGTACATCTGAAGCAGACGCATGCAGAAATCAACAACAGCAGCAGTTTCTTGGGCCTCCAAGTAAGTAATTTGTCCATCAACCCAATCAACGACAAATTTAAGCAGCAGGTAGATAACTGAAGACTAAGCAATAATTACATGTAAGTACAGAACAAGATGTCAGAAACTTAGGAAGTTTAGACACATTTGTTGAACTGAAAAAATTAATGAGTTGATTGTATTTGTAACGAATAAATTAACTAAGACAATGGATATTACTATAGGATCATATATGAAAAATGTTCACCAAAAGTATGGGATATTAAAACATCAAGGATATTAAAACATGTCAAGATAATAAATGTGAATGCTACCTCATGTTTATACACTTCAAGAAGAACAAGTATGGGATTCATTACAGAGAATCCTAACTCATAGATAGCCTTCTGTGTTCGAGGTTCAGAAGCACTTGCAGCTCCACGTAGTCGTTCTAACATGCAGCTAACCTACAGGATATCAATGATGATATTGAGGAACTACTTTCATAGAAGCATGAGAATGAAATAAATGCTTGTGCCCTCACCAATAGGAGGATATCTGGTTGTTGGGCAATACTTTTAAAATTACTCTTGCTGGACATCTCCACTATATATGTTGCAATATGACCCATGAGATTTCTTACATACCTTTATATAAGAACAGACAGAATATTTTACACGGTGTCATGAAAGTTTTGAAATTATAGAGAAAAGAAAGTTGAAGTAACTACTCACTGGCCTGACGCCTCTGAATTTCTCATGCCTGAAGCTGAACGAACTAGTGTTTGGGCAAGTGACCGCTGAAGTAAGAAATTGAAGGCATTTAGACAACCACCCATGGCAGCAAAGTAGTTGGTGGGTGGAAGTCGATAAAGTTCTTACCTGATGAGCAGTGTCCAACAAGAACAAAGTCTTTTCAGAGGAAAATGCAGTAGCTAGTTCATGCCATGAATTCTGCACAAGATATCGAAAGTTCAAGACCACCACGTTCAGGTAATATTTACCAATGTTACAGACTGCCATAAAAGATGAAAGGTTACTGACTAAAGCAAAAGATGAAGGTTGCTGAGATATTGGAACATAACCATTATAGTTAGGATAAATGGGAATTTAGTCCCTTGTATGACCTAAACTTGCATGGAAGCAAATAAAGATATCTATCAATAAGAAGGCATCTAAAGTGATAAACAGATGAAACATTGAAGTTAACTACGATAAGAAGAATTACTCCTTTCAAAATAGAATGAACCTGATTTTGTTACCAAAATAGTTATTCAGTATCAGTCTGCTTCCCAGTTTTCAGAGAGAGAAGTTTTGAATACATCAAACCCATAACAATTAAATATTAGATCACCTCCCTTGGAACATCCAACACCTTAAATCAATGGAAAGAAGCTTTTGGGGGGAGGGGGGCATACAAGCACCAAGTAAACAAGTTCTTAAGCTGCCATGCTACTAAAGATCACATTGGAACTATCATGCATCTTGGTAACATAAAGTTTGGCAAAAGAGAGGACAAACCTCAAAAAGGTGAACTATCAAGGACATTGAAGCCACATCATGGTACTCATGTTTGGAACCTATATCACCCAACGGAGAATCCGTGTGGTGTCGAAGTGTTTGAGAGGGAGAGCATAATACCCCAAAACCGGTATCAATGCAATTAGATAGACTTGCAGCTAAGTAACCAACTAGAAGCCAAGTTGAGCTAGTCATTTTGGGGGATGTGGATCAACCTACTTGAGCTACCTAGGTCATTACAATTGTATCTCTGCAGTTTCTAGATATAAGAGAAAACTCAAAAAATCCTTCAACTTTAGGTCATTGCACTATGGTCCTTCAACTTTTAAAATGTGCAAAAAGGTCCCTAAATTTTCTAACTTGTGTGTTTTATTCCTTCCATTTGACTCTTCGTCAAACTCCAACGCACTTTTGGGAGTTTAGGGATCTTGTCGTACATTTTCAAAAGTTGAAGCACCAGAGTGCTCATTAGATGAAGTTGAATGGTGTAATTACTAATATGAACATTACCCTATCAAGAATTAACATTGTCCATCAAGAATTAATGGTTGTGAAGATTTTGGACTCATTTGCACGCTTTTGGGAGTTTAAAGACCTTTTCACACATTTTAAAAGTTGAAGGACCAAAGCATACATAACCCTAAGTTGAAGACTTTATTTTGGAGTTTTCACTAAATTATAATTGGAGAAGAAGTGGATAGGAAGATGCTGATAATGAACACAACGGAAGGACAAGATACTTCTAATATTTTGAGCCACATGAATGATCAAATTGTAATAATTATACATTCATGAAACTTAGGAACAAAATTTCCTTGTTTCTGAGCCTCAGAGTTTGGACCATACTACTATAAGCAAGTACTTTCCAAACTTGAATTACCCAATACCCATTATTCATGGGGTGAGCCTTGGAGCAACGGTAAGGTTGCTACCTTGTGACCTGGAAGTCACGGGTTCATATCCTAGAAACAGCCTCTCGACTTGCGGGGGTAAGGCTACATACATCTACCCTCCCCAACCCCACCAGATGGGAGCCTTGTGCACTGGGCCGTTCTAAAACCATTAATGAAAAGAATGACATTATTCTTAAATTTGCATCAAGATATAATTGCCGGCTTTGATGGGTTTTGTCAATTTAAAGGTACAAATATAAGTATTGACTCACCAGAGTAACAAGGTGAATGCATATATGCTTTTGCTGAATGAGTGAATGAAGTAACTGGTAACAAGTGAGGCCCTGGGTAAAAACATTGCACAAATAAATAATTACACAGCAAGTTAGTTCACTATTCATTCACTATACTGACATTTGGAAGGAAAAAATGCTTGAATTTTGCTTGATCATGGAATGTGATAGATTCTGGTATTAACAGTAGAAAATGACAGGAAAACCAGGGAGCCAAGCTCCAATTAAAGTGATAAGAAACAGAAAATGTAGAGACCAATATAAAACAAAGAAAGAAAGAAGAAAGCAAGAGAAGCAAGGAGCTAACTCTGTCCAAAAATGGCCTCAGCCACCCCCACACTGCCCAGATGATCGAATGCTCTCCACACCATCCTCTATCCCCATCATATTCACGTTTACTCTCATGATTCCAGCATCTTCCACACCAATATCTAACTGCCATATGCATATTCAGTTAGACCTTTCTCCTTCCTTCACAACAGAATCCTCCACTATGGCACTACCTCTTCCAGTTCATTACCATTTTTATCCTTCATCTTTCTTCCTCTCATAAACTTTAGTGTTCCTCTCCTAGGCCATTAATGATTCAGCCAACCCTCTGCTTCCCTCTTCTGTGATATACATGCTTTCCGGCCCATCACAATGATAATCTCATATGGATGTTAGAATTTGATAGTCTATAGATAGATGAATCTACTTTGTAGAATCAGATTGGCCATCACTAGTCAACTAGTTACAAACCACTTATAATACATGTTCACATAATATATATTACATGTTGACAATTTCGAGAGGAAAAAAATGCAAGTAAAGACTAAAATAGTAAACATCTGAATTCGCCTGCATACATTAGTAATACAGACATAACCTAGGTAGACAACCATGTTCAAAGACATGATTTAAAAGAGAATATCCAAAATTGTTAAAATAATAGGAGTTTTAATCTCAAACCTGCAGATCCTTTTCCCCTGGATATGATTTAAGTGTGACCAAGGATACACGAACAATAATATCAAGGACAAGTTTCCCTTGGTTATGCTCTCCAAAGAAACCAAGCATAGCCTTTTTTGAACTATGGTCATGATGATGACCTGGATCTAAGATTTTGTCCTCAACCCCATCGGAAGACATTAGATATGTACGAGACCACCTTGCAAGGAACCATATAATTGACTGCATAGAACATAAATTTAAAAGGGAGTGGAAAGTGAAACAAAACCTTGTCAGAAAAGAATTGCAGAAGTTAAGCATAGCAAAATAATTAAATCAAAATGATCCCACTTCAAATGCATTAATTTTGTACTTAATAAGGCCAAGAGTAATTTCAGCTTAGTTTTTGAAAAAATTGCAAATTATTTAACTAAAAGTATAGCTAATAATGTTCTGCACAAAGCAAAAACTTTTGAATATCTATCTCCCAAGGACACAGTCTACTACTGAAATAAAGCCAGAAGGCAGCAAAAAATATATATCCAGATTCAATGTCTACAACAAAGACATTCAAAATGAATGCAGAAGGTAGGGGTAGAGCTAGAAGATTTTCAATAAGGAGACCAAAGAAGAATAATAATTTATTTGAAGAGGCAAGTTAAAGACTGTCTTCAAAAAAAACAAATTACATATGAAAATTTTCACTTCTAAGAATTTTGTGGTAGTCATAGCGATAGCATAGCAGTTAAAGAATTTATGACTTTTTTTAAAAAAAATACATCTGAAAATTATCACTTTTAAGAATTTTGTGGTAGCCCCTAGCCATAGCTACTGCTTAGCTATGCTACCCTCCGCCCCTGAGGGTTGGAGGTAGAAAAGCCAGAGTAAAATTGTGCAAGATGGAAATGACAAAAATGCATTACCTCCATAAGTCGGGGGCTAAAAACTGATGCTCTCATTTCTGGATTTAGGCACTGCTCAGCAAATTTTATGATTGAGCTGCATTAATTATAAAAAAACATGATTTTATGGTTGCACAATTGCATCAGACATTATATCCAATGCAAACCTTGGCACGAGGAATTGCATCAAAATGTTACCTTGATTTCAAATTTCAACTCTACAGTACCCAAGGACGAACCCATACTTCAGGACAGAACGGTTCTATAACTCAATAAAAAGTTAAAGGATACCAGACATGTGAAGATAGGACCCAGATAGACCGAACTTAAAGGTTTGTTTGGGAGTTGGGAGGGGAAGGAAGAGGACGGGTTTGAGGAGGAAGGGAGGGGGAAAGGATGGGGAAGGGGAAGGGAGGATAGTCTCCCACCTTGCATGGGGGTTTATTTTTCAATGAGAGAACCAAAACCCCCTAATTCAGGGGAGCTAAAAAAAATGAATCAGGGGAGGGTTTTTGGGAGGGCTTTTAAAAGTTCCTCACATCCTTCTCTTTAAAAACCTCTCAAAATAAGAAAAATGTTAGTCATAAGCCTTCCCTTCCCCTCCCCTCCCCTCCCCTCCAAAAACCTTCTCCCAAACAAACCCTAAATTGAAATAAATCTTACACAGCTGAATAACAAATTTATAGGATGTCTTTCTCACAAAACCCACCATTAAAAGGTTTCAACCAGAGATCATGTGGGAGATGTAACCAAAAAGAAAAAGATCACAGGGAAGAAGAGAAACAGAAGACCAATCAAGGATCCAAAGAGTATTACTAATAAAATTTTTAACAGAGGGTAACCAAAAAAAGGTGCAAATATGCAAATGAGGTTCACCGAACATAGTTTACTGAGAATCTTAGCAAGAACTCAAAGCAAACACCAAATTCCAAATCAGAAAAAAGAAAGAAATTTACCTGCAAAGTAAAATAACAGGATGTTTATCTGCTTCCGCATCATTAATAACAAATTGGGTTTGTATGGCAATAGGAACCTAAATATCACATGAATAACCTTCAATTAATATTTGTGTCACACATTACTATCAACATTCCTAGAATAATAAGTGCTTAAAGATGAAATTATAATGGAAATTTAATGAATTGTTTTTTCTAAGACAGGCAATCATTGTTTAAAATGATACATCCCCCCTCCCCCCTCCACACCCCCCAAAGCCGTATTTTTATCCTCAAGTATTTTCTATTTATTAAGATTTATTCTTCTTATCCAAAATGATATGCGAAAACAGTACCAAGAGCAGTTTTAATGATATACCTACATACAAGATACAAATATATAACAGAGAGAAAATACAATCCACATACCAGCGGTGTTTCCCCCTCCCCTTCGTCTGCAATCACGTGGCCAATAATCAGCAACAACGAATAAAGTTCTTCCAAAGTTTCAGTCAAGTCAATAATGCCCCTGCCCTACAAATGAAGTGAATAATTTGAGCTGTAGAAATAATTTACATGACTTGGCAGAAAATATTATAGAATGAAATGGGTTATGACTGGAGTTGTTTGAGTCATTTTTTATGTACTGCAATGGAGTATGGGAGGAATTAAAAAGATGTGCTTGGAAGGAACTGTGCTGGAATGAAATAGATAGTTCCGGGTTTCTTGCGATGTATGGACATTGTGCTTGGAATGAAATACACCAATGCTTCAGGGTTGGGAATTGGGAGCTCCTTGCTAAACTACGTTTCTAGAATCCTTACATGGACTGCAGTCAAGCAGCCTTCCTTAGTCAGACTGTCCGACATATCCTGAACTTTTTACATTGCTTATATTTTATTTTCTTCATTTACCAATCTAGAAGTACAGTACCCTGGTTTATTTTACCTCCTTAATTTGAAAAAATGATATCCCAATTTTTGAGATGTCAGCAATTACTAATCTCAATTTGTGGTCCGAATAATTACTTATCTTTTGGAGGGGGGAAGAGAAGCAAATTTTTTAGATGACAGATCCAAACTAGTCCAAGAAAGCGATCTTCCAGAACAGAATATAAACACCAACCTGATTAAGGCGTGCAACCCGCTCAGAAAACACTCTCGTGAGCAAAGAAATTGTAACATCAACTGAAGCTCTTGCAATAAGAGCATATGAGCTTAACCTTTCATCCATAGCTGCAAAAACAATATCATAAAAAAAGGAATTCATCAAGCCCTAAAGTTATGTATATTTCAGCAATGACAATTCAGTGAAAATTTTTGGATGATGAAAAATTTAGTGCTAAGTTTTCAATGTTTTAAGAGATTTTCATTACAAGTCCTGGAAGTGTTTCAAAGGAAACTATTGGCATTTAATAAAATAAATGAAACTAAACTGTAGGAAACCATTGTTACTTAATATCAATAAGGAAAGAGAACAACTGAAGACATTCAGTGACCATGCAATTTCAACACAGTAAGACTTCAAATTCATTTTCGAACCACTAAAACATTTTCAAGGCGACAACTTTTCAGAACTGAATTGCATTCTCAAACAAGCCCTGACTAATTTCCAAAGTAGGACTTGGTCAGCTGCCTGTATTTGCTTTGTTATGTAGTATGTAATCTTTCTTCAATGCAACAGTACTCTACCAAAAGCTTAAATTTTTAAGTGAAGACAGGTGAATGGTTTTTACTATGTTATATCTCTAACACACTCCCTCACGCAAGAGCCCTTTGGGCATTAAGGGTGGACAATTCACAAGCCCAACTTTACCATATGTTGAAATTCAACTTTTTATTAGAAGAATGGAGGTAGCAAGGATAGAACCCTAGACCACTTGGTTATTAAGGCTCTGATACCATGTCATGAACCATCTATATTAATAGCTTAAGCTATTAGGTGAAGGCACATGAATGATTTTTATTATATTCTCTGTGACAGAAACTGGAAAATACTGAATGATATTAAACTAGAAACTGGAGCTCAACTCCTTACAAAAGAGGAATATTCCTCTGTTAACCCAAAAAACAGCAACAAAAAGCAGGAAAATATGCCAGCATCTCCCAGAATAGGTGCTGAAACCAATACCGAAAGAAGAATAACCACCGGGAAAAACAAGCTATGAAATACAGGAAAGGTCACTAGAGAAGTGAACCTGTTAGGGCCCAGCCCAATTAGGAATAAAGAGAAATGTAATAATTAGTTAGTTAAGCATTAGTTGAGATGGTTGGTTAGTTAGAGAATTCAGCTATATAAATAGGGGAAGAGAGTAAGAGGGAGGACATTCAGAATTGTTGATTTGTAGAACTGAGCAATGGCTTAGTTGTGAAAGGGGAAACCCTTGGAGGCGATCACTCTCCTATTCTTGTTCACTTTTAGTTCATTTCAAGTAATAAGATTCATTCTTTCCTTTATTTTTTCATCTCTGTTTTTGGGTTCCTAACAAATTGGTCCGACCTGCCGGATCCCTTTCAAGAGAAGATGGCTACGATGGAAAATCGGGTGGCTACATTGGAGAAGATGACCAGCGAACAAGGAGTGAAATTGGCGGAGTTGAAAACTGACATGGTTTACATAAAAGAATTGCTTGTGGAGGTGCTGGGTTCAAGATTCAATAAAGAATTGCTGCCCTCTGTTGTAGGGGACAATTCGGTTAATAATATTGATAAGTCTCCGGAGGAGGAGGCTAATGGCGGAGATCCAGATGAGGAGGAAGGGACACCACCCTACCCCACTTTTGAAGGTTTCCAGAACTCGGAGATTGTTGAGAGGACGATGGAAGAACATCAAAATGGGCTAGTTTCCATGAAACAGAAAATGCCGCAGCCATGGTTGTATCTTGCTGTAACATAAGGGTAAAGATGTTGACGATTTGTATGCAGTGGGCGAGTATGGGCAGAAACCAACATCGTCATGGTGATATCTCAGTGTCGACAAACGAGCGAAGAGCAAGGGCAGAAATACCCTTTGATCGCCACAATGCTTCGTGATTGGAGAATTCCGACCAACCTATCACCTCCGAACCCACCAGAAAGGAGTCTTCAAACGACTAATGGTCTGTGTATGGTGGCTGAACAAGGGCAGAAGTCATCAATGGTCAAAGATTGTTGGGGTTTAAAAAAGTTCTGTTAAGCTGCCGCTACCGAAACCGCCAGACTCGTGGTTACCGGAAAAGGCGCCGAAACTGCCCACCTTGACCCCACATGCTAGGGCGATCTGACAAGTGCCAGTGGATGGTTCGTTTACAGCCCCGCCAAGGGTCCGCACCAAAGAACGGCTTCTTGCAGTTATCGTGGAGGAAGAGAGAGGGAGAGAGACATTTGGGAGGATTCCGACCAGAACACTGCCCCCACCACCACAAGAACCGCCGTAACTGGAGCCGCCATCGCCGGAACTAAAGCCGTCGGATTTGGATATTCTCATGATAGTTGACAGCATGTACGTTAAGGAGAAGGGGACAAAGATGGAATTCAGAAAATTAGGTCAAAATTTTTACCTAATGGGTCAGGCCCAAATTGGGTTCAGTCATGGGTCTCATCAAGAAAGAGAGGTGAATCGGATATGTTGTCAAGTGGGCTCATTTTTGGACCGAGTGGGCCAAGACCAAATCGATGTACAAATCAGCAGCAATATGGAAATAGAAGTTATTTCCTATTTGATCCTCAAGCAAACTGACATCATTCTCAATGGAAGGAGGCAGAGGAAAGAGCTTCCAACCTTGAGGACAAGTTTGATTCATGGGAGGGTAGTATTATTAGTGTTAGTGAATATCAGTAAGCTAGTTGTAGCTAGCTATAGGCTAAGTAGTTAGACAAGTTGTAACCACTGCTGACTCAGCAGTGCTAATTTTAACAGAATCAGTAACAATAGGATTCCTATACTGTATCATTCAAAATTCAATGAATTCAGATCAGATTACACTCTTTACAAACTTTCTTTCTCTTCTCTGTTTCTAACATGGTATCAGAG
This sequence comes from Echinosophora koreensis, assembly GCA_035048595.1. Lineage (NCBI taxonomy): Eukaryota > Viridiplantae > Streptophyta > Magnoliopsida > Fabales > Fabaceae > Echinosophora > Echinosophora koreensis. The sequence goes on along the minus strand of JAPCYP010000016.1, from coordinate 2,918,357 downwards.
CTTAAGTTCTAAGGCCATGGCTTCCGCATCTGAACTCGATCCTCCTCCTCCTCTTCGTCCAATTTTTCTTCGCTAGTCACCGTGAAACTCACCGATAGTAATTTTCTTCACTGGAAACAAGTGGTAGAAGCAGTAATCAGAGCCAATCAACTCAAGAAGTATGTAGTATGTACAAGAATTCCACCGTGATACCTAACCGATGCTAATCGCATCGCAGATCGTGCGAATCCTGAGTATCTTGCGTGGGAGGTGCAAGATCAACACCTCTTCATTTGGCTCTTGAATTCTCTGTCCGATTCGATTCATGCCAGGGTCATTGGATGTGCACACGCATGGGAGCTCTGGCATGAGCTTCACAGTCATTTCAATGCTTTGACCAAAGCAAGAAGTGAAGTTCAATATATGGTTTTGATGATTGATCTCCAAATGCACACCAAGGAATAAACTCCAATTGTTGAAGGGTTTAATATTTTCTTAAGGAATATTTTGTAAAATTGCCTTTAAGATTGAAGTATAAGTTGTAAGTGATTTAATAAGTATTTTAGAGTTAAAATGTTTAGAAGATTATTTCAAGATATTAAAACAAGTTTCTGGACTTGCCTTTGAAAAGAAAATATTGATTTTTTATGTGAAAAAGGCAAGTAGTTGACTACTTGGAATAAGCAGTCAACTACTTTGTTCTTCAGCATTCCAAAAACGTGTTTTAAACAAAGTAATCAACTACTTAAGTCAAGTAGTCGACTACTCATGTTAAAGCAATCAACTACTTTGTTCTTCAGCATTCAGAAACCTGTTTTGATCAAAGTAATCGACTACTTTGGTCTGGTAATCGATTATTCAATTTTTACCTTAAGTAGTCGACTACTTGAGGTAAAAACTGAATTAAAATTTTCAAATTTTCAAAATCTCTTCTAAACCTTTTCTCTATAAATAGGGGTTACTTTGGCACGAAAATTAAGACTTTTTGAGCTAACAAAACTCTGCCAAAATATCTCCACAAAAATCATTAGAGCTTTCATACTTCATCTTGTAAAAGGCAATTATAGTTTTCTTTTGTATTTCCTTTTGGAAACAAGTTTCTTGTAAGCAATAGGAGAGTTGATTCATTGATTTGGTGGGGCATCCAAATCAATTTCAAGGTGGGGCATCCAAATCAATTTCAAGGTGGGGAATCCTTGAAGCCAAGGTGAGGAATCCTTGAAGCCAGGGTGAGGAATCCTTGGAGCTAAGGTGAGGCATTCTTAAGAGGTAAGGATTATTTTGAGTGAGACACCTCAAAATAATCAAAGGTAAAATGTGGGGTATCCTTTAGTTTGATTTGATAATTGTAATCTTGTAAACAAATTTCAAATAGTGGAATCTCTCAAGGGTTCTTGAGAGCTGGATATAGATCACTCAGGTTGTGATCGAACCAGTAAAATCGTTTGCGTGATCTTCTCCTTCCCTCACTCTTCTAGTTCTTGCAATTATTGCTTAATTGTTGTTCTTGATTGTATTTGGCTAATTGTGGTGGATTTAATTCTCTAATTTTTAATTGAGGTCATTCATTCATAATAACTCTCTTCTTCTACTCAATTTCTTTGTATCATACATAGTGTTTCTTGAACAATTTTTTTAAGAAACCAAAGTAAATCTTGCGCATACTTCCAATCCTCCACCTACTAATCAGGTTCAGTCATCGAATCCTCCACCTCCTTCCTCAAATTTTTTTCCGAATAATCATCAGCATCCAAATACTAATAATTCCTCCTATTCTGGAAATGGATACCGTGGTGGCCGCTATGGTGGCCGTGGAAGAGGAAGAGGTGGCAGGTACTATAACCGTGGAGGTGTTGAGTGCCAGATCTGCCATCGGACCAATCATGATGCACTCAATTGTTACTATCAGTTTGATCAGTCCTACACTGCACAACCTACTCAGTTTCTTCAGTCTCAGGCTCCTCAGTTTGATAGAGCTCAGCATCAACCTCAGCCTAGGCACAATTCTCTCAGTCAGTCTCAGACACAACCTCCACAATTCTCAGCTCACTATGCTCCTATGGCTTACACCACTTATCAGCAAGCTCCTTCCACTGCAGTGAACTCCTCACAGTTACCTTTGCCTTGGCAGCAACCTCACGCAGCCTTTCCCTTCAACAATCAGCCAACTGGTCCCATGGCAATGATGGCAGCTTCCAACAATCCTATGGCTATGTTTGCTTCTGGTTCCAACTCATTTTCAGGGATGTGGTTTGCAGATAGTGGAGCAACCCACCATGTCACCTCAGACCTAGCCGACTTGCAACTCCAAGCCAACAATTGTGGTCTTGACCAAGTTTATATGGGTAATGGTCTTGGCCTTCCTATAATTTCCATAGGTTCTGCATGTTTTGTGTCTCCTTTAAGTCCTAATGGCAGTCTTGTTCTCAAAGATATTTTTTATGTGCCAAAAATCATAAATTCTCTCAAGACAAGAATGTCATTTTTGAATTCCATGCTAAAGTCTGTTATGTCATCTCTCAGGTCAATAAACAGGTCATTCTAACTAGAAAACTCAACTCTCAAGGTCTATGTGTTTCCTCATCTCACTGTGGCAAGCAAGTCTGCTGCTCAAGCCTCTCCAACATGTCTTAGTGTCTCTATTTGTAATAATGTTGTAAACACTGTTTTTGATTGTATTTCAGCTATTCCTAATTGTAATTCCCTTCCTAGTTGTAATTCTGTTGATAAGATGCCAATTTCCTTTTACACTTGGCACTGTAGGCTTGGCCATCCAATGATGTAGCTATCAAACAAGTACTTCAACAATGTAATATTTCTTCAATGAATAAAACTACATATTTCTGTGTAGCATGTTGTTCTGGAAAGTCTCATAGACTACCTTCTCATACTTCCACTACAGTTTATAATAATCCTTTTGAGCTTCTGTTTTTGGATCTCTGGGGCCCAGCACCCATACAATCAGCCTCTGGACATTCCTACTACTTTTCAGTTGTTGATGCCTATACTAAATTCACTTGGCTGTTTCTATTAAAACAGAAATCAGAAACTCAAACTGTATTCCAACAATTCCTTGAACTTGTTAAAGTCCAATTTCAAACTGTCATAAAGTCTGTTCAAACTGATTGGGGGGGAGAATTTCATCCTTTCACTAAGATTCTTGCTGATTTAGGAATTGTTCATAGGGTAATATGCCCTCACACTCACCATCAAAATGGGAGTGTTGAGAGGAAGCACAGACACATTATTGAAACAGGGCTTGCTCTACTTGCCCAAGCTTCCTTACCCATGAGATTTTGGGACCATGCTTTCACCACTGCAGTCTACTTAATAAACAGAATTCCCACTTCTGTTCTGTCCCAAAAGACTCCTTTCAGTTTGTTGTATAACAAGGACCCTGACTACCAAATCCCACCTTCCTTCCATTCCCCCCAATCCCACTATCTCACAACCTACACCTCTTTCACCTATACCACTCACTGTTATCTCTCCAACTTTTCAACCTCACAGTCCACCTCCTGAGTCTATTCCTCCTCCCTCTCCTCATCTGTCACCTATCTTGCAGTCTCCTCATTTATCCCCTAATTCCTCTAATGTTTCAACTCCTCAACATATCTGTCCTCCAACTTCTTCAAATTCCCTGTCTCACACCTCAAGTTCTTCTGCTCTTCCTGCACTACATTCGGGTCTAACACCTCAATACCCTGCATCACCAAATTCTGCCTATCAGTCCTCAGGTTCCGGTTCACCTTCTCCACAGCAAGTCTGTAATGCTCATCCTATGGTTACAAGGTCAAAGTCTAGGATGTCACAGGTTCTATTTGCACATGCAGAACCTAACTCACCTAAAGAGGCACTAAGTTTGCCCCAATGGAAGGAAGCTATGCAACTTGAGTTTGATGCATTGGTAAAGAACCACACTTGGACCTTGGTGGACTTGCCTCCTCATAGACAAGCCATAGGATGCAAATGGGTGTTTCGTGTGAAAGAGAACCCTGATGGCTCGGGTAATAAATTCAAGGCTCGGCTAGTGGCAAAGGGATTTCACCAAAAACAGGGTTTTGATTGAACAGAAACATCACCTGTTGTGAAACCGGTTAACAGTTAGAGTGATCCTCACCCTAGCTATCACTCATCAGTGGGATATCAAACATTAGATGTTAATAACGCTTTCCTCAATGGATTGCTGGCTGAAGAAGTCTACATGCAGCAGCCTGTTGGATTTATTAGCTCAAATCCTGAACAAGTGTGCAAATTGAATAAAGCCATCTATGGTCTCAAACAAGCCCCTCGGGCTTGGTTTGAACAACTCACTCAAGCCCTCATTCAGTTTGGATTTAAATCCAGTAAATGTGACCCCTCTCTCCTAGTCCACTCCTCTGGAGGTCACAGCACTTATGTGCTCATTTATGTAGATGACATTATAGTCACAAGATCAGCCTCCACCCGCATATCTCAGCTGATCAACAAGCTCAAATCTGAATTTGCTCTTAAAGAGCTAGGTGACCTAGACTACTTCCTTGGTGTTGAAGTCAAAAAGCTAGGAAATGGGGCACTACTACTGTCACAGACCAAGTATATCAGAGATTTACTGGCCAAGGCTAATATGGCAGAAGTTAAACCTCTTCCAACACCTATGATCAGTAATTGTAAACTTACAAAACATGGTGGCAACTACTTACAGGATCCAACTCAATACAGGTCAATAGTTGGAGCCTTACAATATATCACTATCACTCAGCCTGAACTATGCTATAGTGTTGGCAAGGCTTGTCAGTTTCTTTCTCAACCTCTGGAAGAACCCTGGAAAGCTGTGAAGCGCATACTCAGGTACCTTTGAGGTACTCTCACACTTGGCTTATTACTGAAACCAGCAACCAAAAGTGGACCTTTCAGTTTGCAGGCCTTCAGTGATGCAGACTGGGCTGCAGACACTGATGACAGGAGATCTGTTTCAGGCTCCTGTGTGTTTTTTGGGCCAAATCTGGTATCCTGGTGGTCAAGAAAGCAGACTTTGGTGGCTCGGTCAAATACTGAAGCAGAGTACAGGAGTCTAGCAGCCACCACTGCTGAGGTTCTATGGTTAGTCTCTCCTGCAGGAACTACACATTCCTATAATGGCACCAGTTATCTACTGTGATAACCTAAGCACGGTAGCACTTTCCCATAATCCAATGCTACACTCCAGGACAAAGCATATGGAATTAGATCTATTTTTTGTGCGTGAGAAAGTCCTGGCTAAGTCTCTGTCAGTGCTGCATCTTCCAGGGCAAGATCAAGTAGCTGATCTCCTCACCAAGCCATTATCACAGACCAGATTTGAAGCCCTCAGGAACAATCTTGGCATTGTAGATAGATGTTCTTATGTAACCCTACCCTATGTTTCTAAGGGGGTATGTTAGTGAATATAAGTAAGCCAGCTGTAGCTAGCTATAGACTAAGTAGTTAGACAAGTTGTAACCACTGCTGAGTCAGCATTGCTGATTCTAACAGAATCAGTTACGATAGGATTACTATATAAACACTCTACTGTATCATTCAAAATTCAATGAATTCAGATCAGATTACACTCTTTACAAACTTTCTTTCTCTTCTCTGTTTCTAACAGTTAGGGCCCGACCCAATTAGAAATAAAGAGAAATGTAATAGTTAGTTAGTTAAGCATTAGTTGAGATGGTTAGTCAGTTAGAGATTTCAGCTATATAAAAAAGGAAAGAGAGCAAGAGAGAGGGCATTCAGAATTGTTGATTTGGAGAACTGAGCAGTGGCTTAGTTGTGAAAGGAGAAACCCTTAGAGGAGATCATTCTCCTATTCTTGTTCATTTTCCGTTCATGTCAAGTAATAAGATCCATTCTTTCCTTTGTTTTTGGGTTCCTAACAGAACCTCCCTCCCCAAGGCCAAAAACTTTCCTCACTCCAGTTCTCAAAATGTCAGATGATGCCTTAACCTTCCAGCCCCTCCCCTATATCATTCCTATCATCATTGAACTCATGATTCTCCAATTCTCTTCCTCCAATCCCCTCTTGCCAGCTGTCACGTTAGTTATTCATTTCCCTCTCCCGTCCAACCGACTCCCCCACTCCTTCACTCCCTTCTTTTATCATATTTCCCTCTTTGTCCCTTGTTTCTCTTCTTCTCTCATACACCAATAGGCCTTTACTGTTTTTAGGTCCATTATTCAGCTTATTCCCTCTCCTTCTATGCACATGGGTTAATGGCCCATCATAATGTATTTGAATTAGCTGCGAAAAATAAATAATTTCAATAATCGGGTATTGTTGCAAAAAATACTGTTTAAATAATCAATTATATGTATAATTGATTTTTGTTATAATCGATTATAAAGAATTAGTTTTATATTAGGATGTATCTGCTGAAAAACGATTTTAAGATAATCTAATTCATTTGAGTTGTGTTAAAAAAACACTTATATTGTAAATTACAAAAATAAGGTATGAAGTTATTTATTTAGATTAATAGTATTTGTTTGGTAGTTAGCTCCCTACGGATGAAATATGGGAATAATGTGATTGTTTACAAAATAATTAAACATACTTTTTAAATAAGATTCAATCTTCTAGTTTCTCTAAAAACCACTTTTTCCTATAAAACCAACTTTTTTATATTTTAAGCAAATTTGCCATATATGTCGAATTAAATCCGAAACAGCTTTTTGTACTTCATAAATTTGTTGAAAAAATAATCTTTCCCAAACACACACTATATCTACTAAACAGCTTAAAAGAAGTCCATTAACAACAAAGACAATATCAACAATAACATTAATAATTAATAATGAGAAATAAATACTAGCATGTGCAAGTTTTATAAATCTTTGTTCTGTACCAGATACAGAAGCATGAAGATAGTCTGCATCGCCCTCATCATTAAATGCTGATGCACAGGCCACTAAATAAAAAGAAACAAATCACATTATCATGAAATAGTATGCGAGGAAAAAAAGAAAAGAAGTAACACGAGAAAATGACAGCATAATAGAAAGTTGCATATAGGTTTTACTTCTTAGCTCGCATTCCACAATGAAACCAAAGAGATTGGCTGCAGCTTTTATCCCTTCAGATGGAAGCAAAGCATTCGCAGCTATAGTATTTATTGGCTGGAGAAGAACAATAAATATTGTTCAGTTTAATGACTAGAATTGAACAAGCTTCAAAGTTTTGAATTTACATTGAAGAAATGCTCATCTTAAGATAAATCAACTGACATGTTTACTGATTATGAACAAAAGGTTCTTCTTTTGGTCCCTTTAGGTTCACAAAATTTAAAAGTCATATGTTAATAATTAGGAATGACAAAAACCTGAAAATTAAATGAATTAATACATGCTACACTTATACCATTACAAATAGGAAAATAACGTAAAAATATGTGGCAAGTAGTTTTTTTTTTTTTTTATAGAAGAAATATTATTAGAGTTAGAGGTTACAAGTAATTATTTTAAATCATTCTATTTATGTGAATACCATTAGAAGAGCGGTCCAAGTATCCAGTAAGACATCACGTGCTTCCCAACTCCAAGTCTCCTCATCTGTGTTACTAGTCATGAGGACTTTAATTACTTCAGACATCAACATCGACAAAAAGGTAAGAGTACCGAAGGGCCTGAAGTATCAAACCAAAACATTTACTCACATCAATTTAACTATCATTAAGATTAACATTGAGAAATACCTACAAAAGAAATTACAAGTACAATAACCTCATAGATTTTAGGAGATTGTCAAACACATATGGAGTTGTTACGGTTGCAAAAGCCAATAATGCACGACACCCATCAAGCATTTCACTGAATGAAACAACAGCAACAATTTGAGGGACAAATTTAAATTAAAAAAAAAAAAAACTTCAGAGGTCAGTGTGTGCACAGGTAGGTGGGTGCATTGGAACATGTGCATTATATGGATGAATATCCCCAAACCTTTCACTTTTTCCACATTCAATAGCTTTTGAAACAGCATCAGGAGGATCTACCCACTCTACTATCCCAGATAGGAGTTGCAGAAGATGCCGCTCATGCATTTTCCCATCATCTAGATCATGGTACAAACAAACTCAGAAATTCAAATCAAGGATCTCCAGAAGGATTTTTTTGAAGAGGGAGGGGGGGTGCAATAATATAACGGGGTAAATTGGGTGCAATAATATAAAGGGGTAAATTTAAAACACTATCTATTGGGGTATGAGTAACACTTTGAATTATTTGATGTTGATACATTAAACAAATATATTTTTAAGAACTGAAAATGAAGTAAAAAAGATTTTATTTGAAGCATCATCTACTTCTAGAAGCCAAACCTAATTTCTATGGTCTCATCCCATACTTTCCAGAAGATATCTAATAGAAAAGATAACGTTTGTGAAAGGGCCAATTAGTTTAATTTAATACTTGATCTAGGATGATCTTACTATCAGAACAACTGCTTGACACCTCTTTAATTTTTTGAAGCATCAACTACTTCTAGAAGCCAAACATAATTTCTATGGTCTCATCCCATACTTTCCAGAAAATATCTATTAGAAAAGATAACGTCTGTGAAAGGGCTAATTAGTTTAATTTAACATTTTATCTATGATGATCTTACTATCAGAACAACTACTTGACACCTCTATAAACTCCATCTTTTAAAATAATCATATATCTCATCAGAAAGACAGGTGAAAATATTTATCAACTTGGAGATAATACTTCTAACAAAATGCACGTAACTAGCATAGCGATGTACAAGGAAACACTTATACCAGAAAGAAATACAGTTCCTGTTAAAGAACAAAATTGTACAATTAGCTTTCGAGCAGAGACTGCAATAGGGCAGTCAAGCCAGTAGCCTTCACATGAAAATTTCTGCTTCAATGCCGCATATAAACTCAAAAGCCATCCAACATGACCACTTAATAACAACACATCACGCCAATCTGAACCAGGCTGCATGCAAGCATAAAAAACAGAACAAAACCTCATCAGTAAGAGATTTATAGCCCAAATTTCTAGTTGACTTTAATCATGATGTTTCTTACTTCCTTGTCTACTTTGTGAGAATGATCCATTTATAACTTTTCATCCTATTAAATGTTAGTAATGAAACCAACTCATTACCTGCACTATGTGGCATTCAAACCTTTTAAGAGAATCCCCATCCTGCCTAACTCCAGCAGAGAACACATTTAAATTTATTTTTGTGTCACTGGTATTGCAACGAAAATCCCAATTCAGAATTTGAAGCATAAGATCCAGTGCAGCAGTGCAAACTTTAACCTCAGGTACAGCAGAGTCAGATTCAACAATCCTATTTGTGGCACTTGAAGCAGCTTCTTGTGTCCAGCAATAGAATGTCTATAATATAGATAATAAAAAGAAGAAAAAGGGAAAATAAATATAATATTACTGCAAAATAAGAAATCCAGCATAAATAGTTGTCAGTTCTGTAGAAAAATTTCACTCCACTTAAAAAAATGTAACATCAAGTAAATATTTGAAAAAGTTAAGATGGTAAGACCTTAAGGTAATCTAGCTCAAGTGACCTCCTACACTGCTCATGAAATTCCCTTGGAAGGCCCATAGCACTTGAAGTAGATGGAGAAAATTCGGATACCTATGGATACATTATATAAATATAAATATAAATATAAATATAAATATAAATATAAATATATATATATATATATATATATATATATATAAACAACATAAAATTTAACAGCCAAAGCAATAAAGAAAATGGCTACAAATTCTATAAAGTATTACATACCAATGCTTCGAGGAATTTGATTCCAGCAAACTGCACATCAACTCCATGAATGCCCAAGATAGCCTGGTTCACCTGCAGTATGAAAACTATCAGGCATGCATGAAAGGGGGAAGTATGAGAGCAAATTAAAAATCCTAACAAATTTGTGAGAGAAAGGGGGAAAAAAAAGGGGGGATAAAAACCAGATACAATGAAGAACACAAGGAGAAGATAAAGCATACAAGAGGATTAGTTTCTTGAAATTGGTAGAATTACAATTTAGCATATCCTATTTCTACTGAAGAACAGTTTAGGATATCCTGGTGAATATGATTACATTTAAGGATAAGTTTATCGTTAGAATGGTTAATCATCTCAACATATTAACCATCTTGGAAAAAATTTAACCAATCTTTTGGTTAATCATTTCAACATATGAATGCTTTTTATAATAACCTAAACTGGGACTCTCCCTTTAAAATTTGGGGAAGACTTGAGCAGATGAATAGGGAGTGGGGTCAAGTGAGGTAACAGATAAGAGATTCTTTTTTTAAAAAAAAACCAGATAAGATTTTGTCTTAATGCCTTCTTAAATAATTAAATTCTAAGTTGTTTAAATAATTTAGGGATCGTTTGGATGAGCTTCTAAAAAATACCTTTCTTAATGTAAATTATGTAATCTTTATTAAAAATATCTTTTGAAAAAGTAAAAACGATTTTATGTTCGGATGCAGTATTCTAAAAGATCTTATGTTAATCTTTATCAGAGATAGATATAGAGCATTGAAAAGTTTTTTTTATGTTAAATCATAAATGTCTCTTTTTAGAAGCTCAAAAATCTATCTTAAAAAGAAAAACACAATTTGTGCTTTTTCAAGTGCTTAATCTTTTTTTAAGAAAGTTCATCTAAACATACTAAAAATGTAAAAGGTACTTATTTTATGACAAAAAATATCTCTTTTTATCCAATATAGCACATCCAAAAGAGCTCTTATTTGGGCACAGAAGTGATGGATTTAAACGTTCCTATCCCAAACCAAATCAGCCAGCAAATAGTTTCTTCCCAATGAAAAAAGCCAACCTACCCACTAAGATTTACTCCAGATGTTCATTCATCGGTGTAATCAATTCTGAAGGATTTCAACCCACTGGTACGTTTCACGCATATAATTAGCATTATAACAAAATTAGTCATTTTTAGTCCATAAAAATGAGCAGAAAGAGGAACAAGCAGCAGACAAGTAAAAAGACTAAAAGAGCAATATTGAGACCAAAGCTGAAGGCAACGAAAGACAGAAACAAAAGATACTGGCACCTGATAAAAGAGTGTCTCCTTCTCTGCAACCATAAACTCAAGCCTACATATAGAAAATATTTACCAAACCAACGATAAGACAGATAAATCCATAACCTCAAATCTTAGCCACTACTGCTCTGCAACAATATAATAATATTTCCCTTCGTGGGAAAATAAACAAACCTTGCTATAATATATCCAATAATAGAAAGAACTTTTGCTACTAAGCAATTTCAATTAGAACAAGTCCAACACAGGATATATCTTTAAATCAGTTACTGTCACTGATCATATATAACTCTTGTACATAGTTATACAGTAAAGTCAATCTCTAAAGAGGAGACTACAAGTCTTAGACAGAACTGCACCTACTGCATTTCATTTTAACAGCATTCATATATTGAATTGTAGGTGTTATTTTTTGTAAAGGAACTTATGCATATAAGTAGATGGATCTCTCTCTGACAAAACACACAGATCTTAAGTGAGCCATGGTTTGTTGATAAAAAAAAGTGAAGGACACCACACTTCACATATTTGGAGAAAGCTAAGTAGCTTCATGGAATGGATCTCCTCATGTGATTTTTCACACAAAAAGGTTATGTGGAGGAGAAAGATAGGCATAAAGGTTATAAAAGAAATTTCATGAATTTTGAGTGGACCTCACTATTAAAACCTCTTATTGTCTATCTCTATCCTCTTCATGACCTTGTCATGTGAAAAACCACACCAGAAAATCCATTCCAAATAGCTTCTTCTCTTTGTTAAACCAGGTAGGCCTTCTCATACTGTCAAAGGAGTTTACTCAACTTGTTGAGCAAAATAGTTGGAAATATACCTTGACAACGAAATCTTTATCCTTCCTTTTTTAAATAAATAAATAAAGAAGAATGTTCATTAGAGATGCGAAAGAAAGTAGAGCAGCAGAGGATAAGACTCTATATGCTTCACTTTTAATTTGAGTTAAACTCTGGTCTTTTGCTACAAAAACAACCAGAATCAAAACAAGCATAACTCAATACCAGTTTTACAAGTGGGTAGCTAAAGTGGTTTGAGCTAAGGGTATAAGGAGTTGGAGGAGTAGGAGGTCCAAGGTTTAAACCTTGGCAAAGGAGAAAAAATTAACATAACAACTAACTACTAACATTTGCCTATCAAAAAAAAATATATATATTTACTATTTGTACAAAGTAGATTCTCCATGGAACTCAACCAGAACAAGGTCACAAATCATCCTTCATGGAAAGGAATAAGAGAGTTAGGATGAACCATTGAAACCTAACCTTATCCTCTTCTTTTTTCTTTTTTTTTTAATTTTCTCACCGTTTTCCCTTCCAAGTCATTGTTAATTTGTTATGAGTAATATCCAGAGGATAAGATTTCAACAATTTCATATTATTATTTTAAAAATATTGATGATGTTCAGTATAAAGATTTAACCCTTTTAAGGTAAGAATGAGATATCATGAGATATCAAGTTTCTAGTTCTAAGCTAATGCTTCAGTTCATCTGTTCACGGCTGACATGATCTGAATCTGACTCTTCTAATTCTAAGAATCTAAGTCACTTAAAGCCTTTGAAATTTAAATGTCCTCAGCCTACTGCCCCACATTGCACACACGTTTTTAGGGTTTTGGGTTTTCTTATTGTAAACAGAGATTTTGCTTGTATTTGATTGATAAATATAAATAATACTGTCATCATAGTATTTTACTTATAAAATAATTTAACTATTTCTTAGAAGTCATTAATATTTACTAAAAGCAAATGAAAATTTAGAATTTCAACAACAATATTTGAATTTATATAATTTTCAAACAATTATATACATGCACTTAAGTTGCATCTGCACAGTAACATTTTTATAATTTGGCACTGAGACAAAATCTCGCCAGCATCTACACTCACTCCCACACCAAACTCTTGTGACTTCGGGTTCTAAGAGTATATGGCATCCTTCAATTCAACAAGAATATGACTTTCCTCCATTATCGTTGTAAAAAAAATATTTATTACATGCCAAAAGTTTGTGATAAAAAAAGGAATCTACTATGCAATTATAGATGAGATAAGGTTGTATATGCAAGTCATTCATTCAATCATGTTTCTAATAAAACATAAAAACAAGTACAGGATGTGCTAATTACCATCCCCTTTTCATCAACTGAGTAGCCACAGAAGAAACCTTTGCTTGGACATAGCCATCAGGAGAACTAGCATGTTTCATGGCATAGCAGAGGCAAAAACTGCAAGTAATATATATTTAAACATGAATAATAGATCAAATAGTGTGAATCTAATAGAGAATGTCCTTGTAAGTTGCGACTATAAAATAAGTGATATAATATAGATAGTTGGCTCCCAACTCTTGGGGCAAGGAATTAGGAACAATCACACCACTGAAGCTAAAACATAAATTTGGTTATGCGTACATGGTTTAAGCAGCACATGTAGATGGATCAATTAGCAAATTTCAAGAACAAATGGCACAACAACAGTTTCCTCTTCTAGAATACAGGACAAAATCCAAGTATCAATATTATTAAACTCCCGCACAGTTTGATTTTAAAGTGGTATATATACTTAAGTCGTGTTATACAAGCTAAAGATTGTGGGGTAAAAGAATAGATCATTACTTCAACCGCAAATCAATTCCTCCCCCCATCTTTTTTTTTTTTTTATTCAATAAGTCTTGAAAATCCTTTTTGCATCATTATTTCAACAATTTGCATTTCTTGAAGCTTTTTTTTTTTTTTTTTTTGCATTTCGTTAAATTTGCAGTCCATGTGCAAATTCCGTTTTCCGAAACTACTTTTAATTTTCGTCATTTTCTCATCATAACTTCTCCCAACTGTAAAGTAAGAGTAACTGTGTGCTAAACTTTACATAAGAACCTCTAGTTTCCGGAACATGCCTATAAGTACAAGAAACCCCAACCACCCACATGCCTATATAAACATAAAAATTAATAGCCTCCACTACTGGTCACATTTTAATCTATGGCATGGAACATGCAAAAGAACACCCATCCACCCCCAAAAAAAATATATATATAAGAGGGGCAGGGGAAGCAACTTTTTTTTTTTTGGAGGTAATGAATGGAACAATAACTATTAGGTATGGAGGAAAGATGATGAACTGTAAATTATATGAAGAAGGACACTCATGATGTAAGTATAAAAGAAGGCAATGATGCTTATGGATTCTAAAGTTTCAGAAAACCTAATCAAGCCTCTCTTGTCATCAGCAGTAAGAAAACCCCATTCTCTAATAGCAGCTTCTAGGATTGCTGCAGCTGCTTGAAACCTCGCAGTTGCCACTGTAGAGTTTTCTGCATAGACAAATCCAGTGCAGTATCAGCATGATCTAAACCAGAATACAAAATACCAAACAAGCTACAGTGTTTTGAATGCATAAACATCAAGGGGATATTTAATAAATTATAACGAACGATTTTGATGGACATACATGCATTGTTCTGAAGCCAAATAACAAATAGGAAGCCTCATTTTTTTAAAATAAAAATAAAAAATTTTATAGGTGAAACTCACAGCACACAAACAACAGGACACTATCCAGTAAAGAAACTTCAAAACATCAGCTATCAAAAATGATAGATCTTCTGGTCGGCAGTTCTGTCCTTAGTTAGCAATGCATGATATTTATTTATGTTTGGATGCTTTTGAGTAGAGGGGGAGTCAGGTGAAGAGAAAAGAAAACGAATAAAAGGGATGGAGGGGACATAGATTCGTATTGTTTTGGATTTTTAATCAAAGAAAGTGGGGAACTCTCTTCCACTCGTTATTTGGCATACTAGTATCATAATGGGATAACACAAAATGCAGATATATGGTTTGACATATACCATGTACACTCACCAAGAATGAACTGGCAAGTCTTATATGGTTGAGAAGACTGGCCTAATGACAATATAACTGCCTCAGAAGCTGCTGGATCGATTTGCATCTGAAAAGAAATACATACATAACGATGGTAAGAACATTATTTCACATGTATTTGAATTCCTACTAGTTCATACTTTAAATGAAATGCTTGCAGTAACTCTATTCCTTCACTGCACCCACATGGACTCAAAGTAGAGAGTGTTAAAGCAAAAATAAACTTCAAGAAACAGCAGAGGGACTATGGCACTTCTCAACCTCTATTGCAAAATTTAGTTGCAGTACGCAAGTGGAAAAAGATGAAAATCTGACAGTGAGTGCCACATACATTCATTGTTTAACAACTATTTTCTACTAATAAAGATAATAAATTATTGCATAAATTTCAAAATCTGAATCTCTTTCAATGTTCATAATATTTAAAAGCATTATATTCCTAAAAATTCGAACTAATATTAATTTGAAGCATTAATAATTTTCTTGCAATGTGCTTGAGTTTGTCACCTGCACATCATCTCACAATATTCTTACAAGACAGTGATGAAAATGTAAATACACTATCATAAGTGCATATATAATATAAAATATGATCATAGTTTTTTTTTTTTTTCATCATACAATTTTAACCTTCTATTCTAACCAGAAAAACATAAGACTGAGTTTGAACATTGACAAAATAGCAAAATGGAACAACACAGTATAATGATTGATGAATATCCACTCCTCTGATCTTTCATTATATGATAATCCAGCAACCAACTAAATATGAAACGAATATTTTAAGAATTTTAGGGCATGTTTGCTTTGTTTTCAGTTTACTGATTTCATTTTCCTGTTTCTAGACATAACTACAAAAATGACACTGTTTTGATCCTGTTTCCTAATTTCAATTATTTGTCCAGAATCAGTAAAAACAACTTAAATCTTTGAAAACAGGAAACTAAAACGGAAAACAAAGCAAACATGTCCTTGCATTGTGATTCTCGATACTCCAACCTGATTAAACATCCACGGAAAAAAAAATGCGTTCACGAAGTCGGAAATTGAAAAACTGAGAGTGAACCTGAATGGAAGTGCAAGCGAGCTCGAAGGCTCGCATGGTAGATTGAAGCTCCGCCAAATCTGTAGCTGCTGTAAAACCTTGCATCTTCGCAGTCACAACCAAATCTCAAAAAATAGAAATCAAATTTAATTGTTGTTGGTGTTGTTATTTTGTTTTAAACGAACGATAATCACAAGAGGAGCATGGCGATTCGATGAAAATGAATCGGAAGATGCAGTGAGCGAGTGAGTGAATGTTAGGGTAGGATTAGGGGTAGTAGTAGGAATAGTGAAAGGTTTAAGACTGCAGAGTGAGTGAATGGGTGCGCCTCGCTATACACAACAAACAAGTCTCCTTTTCTTCTGCAGTCTGCACCTGGTCTTTAGCCCTTAACCGAGAAGCCAACTATACTTTAATACTCATTTTCTCCCGAATTATTTAATGAAAGTGATAAAAACGCATCTTTGAGAACCCTGGAGGATCAACCCGTTACACTTGTACCGCGAATTTTTTTTTAGCGTTTTCGTCGAGGATTAATCTCTTTCAAGAAATAACTAAAAAATAATTGATTTTATTATAAAATAAAAAAAGAAGCAGATTTGTATTTGTTTATAATCACAAAAATCAATTTTTTTAAAAAATAGTTAGTTATAAAAACTGATTTTTTTCCAGAAGCAGCTCAAAGCTGCTTTTTATTTTAACCCCAGAAATGATTTTTTTCTGCTTCTGATTATTTTCAGAAGCAAAAACAAACACACTAAAAGCATAAAAAAAATCATTTTATGGTTAAAAAATGATTTTTTTAACAAAATAAACAATAACAAATGGGCTCTTAGTTAATCATGTTTAGTGGAATCTCTTCTTACAATCACATTTTTTTTCATCCACAAAACTCGAAGAGATCTTATCAAAGAATACAAACTCAGTTCCACTCAAACCAATATAACGTTGATGTATCAACATATCTTAAACTCGTATTTGTGGGCAAGAGTAATTTCTTACTTGTTTCAACAACAAAAATAAAAAAGGTAATTTCTTACTTGTCATGGTGTCCTATTATAAATCATATCTATACACAAATCATTCATATATGAAATTTTGTTGATAACTTGGTGTATGTATATAGTTATTGGTATGCACGGTTGGTATAAATATTTTTTACAATGTTAATCGATAATAAATTATCATATCATTAGAAAAGTTTGACTCTTATAAAAATATATTTAATCGGTATGTAGTTTCAGTTTAAAAAATTTATAATTTTAATCAATCGTAGATTGTCACATCATTAAAATGTTGAATTCTTAACATAATTAGCTTAAAAGTCATGTTTGGGGCTATTTGTGATTAATTGACAATGTAAAAAACATTACATTAATAATGTATTAAAATTAAACCTTATAATAATTACTGTAAAAAGCCATAATCAGAATATTTGTTATTGATTGACAATGACAAAATATCAAAATAACACTCAGATTTTTTGGATTTATCTCAATCTTTAACAATTGGGATATCCTTCATCTGATCCATTCTATAATAGGTGTCATCTCAACTTTCTCTCTGGTACATTCATTTCTAATCCTATCCTATTTTATCTTATACGTCCACTTATCATAGTAACATTTAATAAGTTTACCCTAACATATCAACTTTTATTGACAAACAACTTTACCATAAAAAAAGCGGCTATTTGGGTAAGAATTAATCTTACCCAAACATGCTCATATCTCCAAAACAACCAATAGCTTACATGTGGCTTTTTGACCTATGATGTGCAATTCTTTTTATTAATTACCAAACTAATATAACTCAAAAAGATTTTATCTGCGTGGTATAAGTCAAACCTGCAAGTTGAGACTCCTAAAAGAGAAGTCGTACATATGAAGTATGGATTATCATTATAATGCAAGTCATACATATAGACCATGACTTGTACGAGATTTAATTTTTTTTAATTTTTAAAAATAGAAGCTGAATATTTATCTGATGTTAGATCTCTTTGATGATTTTTTTAAAAAACACATGGAAAGTTGTACTTACCATATGAGACTCCCGTTATTTTTTATTCATAAAAGTTGGAGTCGAAGGTTAAACTTTCAATTTTTTATTTTTAAAAGTTGAAGTCTAATTTTGCGTGTTAGACTTCCTTTTTTTACAAAAAAAAGTTGAAGTATACTTAGCATGTTAGACTTCCATCAATGTTAAGAACTAGATTTTCAATGCATTGTTGGCATATCACCAATCCTATATGGAAGAATATCATTCTACGTTACCATTTCAAATAAGGGAAGGAAATGATGACAACGATGACGATTATCACAATAACAATGGTGATAATAATAGCAGTGAAGATGATCATGACGAAGAACCTAAATCCATACCGCTTTGACTTGGTGGCAATAGATCAAGATGTGGTAATGTTAGAACAAGAGATGGTGTTAGAACAAGTGGTGGCCGATTGTTAAATGGCTTTAACCGCCAATTGCAAGCACATCAAGAAGATCAACCTTCAAAGAGTTCAATCGTCCACCTTGTGGGATATCATCCCGTTAAAATGTAAGGTACTATAAAAATGTACCAAAAAATGTGATTTAAATAAATTAAAGAGAACAAGTCATTGTCACTGTTAAAAAAAAAATACACCTGACCTATTTTTTTTTTTTTAATATAAAAAACAACTGTGGAAGTCTAACATGCAAAGTTAGACTTCAACTTTTAAAATAAAAGGCTTAAATGCACTCTTGGTCCCTCTATTATTGTCCATGTGCGATTTCTATCCCTATTATAGTCCCTATATTTTTGCATTGAGTTGCCACTTTATCTTTTGTTTAGCTGTCATGTTTGCTTTTTGAACTTCTGCAACAGCAGCATCTTTAGGTACATAAGGACCATCTTCAATGATATCCCAAAGATCGGAATTAGTTGATTGTATGAACCACTCTTTCTTCTCTTTCTGGTAGATGTAGTCTTCTACATTGAAGTATGGAGACCTTAGCATGGAGGCTCCTTCAGGTGCATGACTTTTACTTGTGCTTGCTTCACCTACCATTTATGTGTTCCAAGATCTTTTTCTCTGCACAATGAGGTGCTTAACCCAGAGGTTGAGCTTTGGTACCAACTGAACTAACCTAAGTAAACACAAGAAAGGGGGTCAAATTGTGTTTATCAAACTTTTTCTAAATGCAAAAAAAAAAAAAATCGCATACACACCAAGTTGATGGGTGCAGTCATAGTCTTTAGACAGGTGTAGACTCGATCTTTGTGAAGCTTCTTTGTACTTCGCTCTAAGGCAAAACTTCATTTGCCACGTCAGCTTCAATAGACGAGTGATCAGAGGCTTAATAGACTTATTCTTCTTTGCATCAAACTAAGCTGTCATCCACCTAGACATGTGCTTCATATGGTTAAGGCATATGCTAGTTAGGAAAACTGTACCGGTCATGGATATAGACGAGTGAAGCATTTCTCATCTGTCTGCACACTTTAACAGATTCATTAGTAATTTCACATGGTTCAATATAATCATGCTTAATATATTTGGAATCATTAAAACTTAGAGAATTAACACATGAATGTGTACGACGTGCTTTTTTGGGAACCAGGGAAAGATATTTCCTGTCATCAATGCCATAGATTTAAAAGATCAGTTATGAAAAGACAAAACGTTTTTCAAAAGATAGGGAAACTACAATGTATATGTGTCTCAGTCAAGATAAGCATTTGAAAATGCTTTAAGCCACGCCATCAAACATTTGGCTCACTAGACGTATCAAGCAGCAGACGTATCAAATAGTAGACATATTAGGCAAATCAAATAATAGACATGTAGTACATCAAACAAGACAACAAAAATACATACGCGATTCATTTAACAACATTATGCATGCTCAAATTTCTCCCAATGAAAACAAATATATCTTTACTTAAAGGTTTTGTAAAAATGTCAGTCCACTGATTTTTAATGTTGACTAACTTAATTTCAAAAAACTCCTTTTTGCACATAATCTATAATAAAATGATGTTTTATTTCTACATGTTTTGCTCTATAGTGCTGAATGTGATTTTTAGATAAGTTGATAGCACTAGTATTATCGCACCAGACAAGTCAAATTTATAAAGATGTGTTGCCTTTTAGAAGAAAATAAGGGCTTGTACTCTTGTCATTAACTATGCATGCATCCTTAGTAAAGGAAACAAAGAACCCACTGTCACATAATTGACTTATGCTAAGTAGATTATGTTTTAATCCTTTAACTAATAAGACATTAGATATGATAGGTAAAGTAGGTTTACCACCAATTTTACCTACTCCCACAACATTTCCTTTCTGGTTGCCACCAAAGGTCACTCGTCCACCTTGCTTAGGTTGGAGGTCTAGGAACATAGACCCTTCTCTTGTCATATGTCTCGAGTATCAACTGTCCAGATACCATGACAAGCGTTTGCTTTGTCCTATTAAGGATATCTGCAACAGGAGTTATCATGGACTTAGGTACCCATATTTTCTTGGGTCATTTTCTATTAGTGTAAGAGGTTTGTGAAGACTTATTTCTCTTTTTGTGAATGCACCTAAACGTAATATGTCCTGCTTTTCCACAGTAAGCACAGACAGATCTAGTAGAAGTAACAAAAACAAATTTGACAGTTGTTTTTGAAAACTTTGTTGATTCATTATGATGCGTCTGATTGGTATATCCCAAACCTTCTTTGTTAACAAAGTTTCTCTGACTTCTTAACAGCTTAGTCAGATTAGCTCTACCATTAACAAATTTGCCAAGATCATGGGTGAGCTCTTCTACTTTATTTTGAAGTTTAATCACTTCTTCTAAATGCAGAGTTTCAACTGAGATCTTAGCTTCAAGCTTTTCGGTCTTTAGCCTACTGTTTTCCTTAGCCAACTTCTCATACTCTTGAGATTTCTATGTATACTCATTGGCGAGCTTAACATATTGTCTCTTAAGTGATTTGAAGGCTTTATAGTCAGATAGTTGGATTCTTTCAATAGTTCATCATATATATCACTCAATTTCTCAAGTTCAGATTATACCTCAATGTCTGATTCTGAATCCGTATTAGCCATGATACACAAATTTGCTTCAAGCTCCTCCTTTTCACTTTTACTGGAGCTATCATCCAAGTCTTCCCATATGGCCATCATTTTAACATCCTAAAATTTCAAAATAGTATTTTTATTGAAAGATTAAACTATTATGAGGTTTAGCATAAAAAAAAATAGTCTAAAATTTTTATTATAATGAAATCAAAGTGGAGGAGGGCCGCGTTGCAAGTCTTGGGATTTGGCCTAATTAATAATACAGACACGTAAAAGTATGAAGTTGAATTATTAGTAGAAAGGAAGGGTGGGCCATTAGGTGATTTAAATAAATAAATAAATTAATAATCAATTACTATATGATTTTTGAATCCTTCCCTGCACAGTGTTCCCGCCGAATCATTTCTGTGTTTTTTATTAAAAAAATCCTTTATGCACACTGTTAAGTTCTCACCAATTTTTTCCCCTTTGGTAGAAGCTTCTGGAATTGTTTTCTCTCATTCAGATTCAGTTCAACATTGTTGCTTTTCTATCTTTCTATTCACACTAAAGACCCAACTATTCATCTCATCTTGCCCTTTCAATCGTTTACCATTTCCATCCTCCCATCCCCAATGGTATTACTCTCTCTTTCTCTCTCTCTTCTTTTCCATTTGATACATACATGCGATCAGAAAATGACTCAAGAAACATGTGTTATGAAGCTTCTAGCAGATTGTCTCAATGAATTTTTAACTTTTAGCAAGTTCCAGGTGAATACTAATTAACAAAAGGGTGGTGTGGATGTTGCAGCTTCATCAAATACTTACTTATGCATTAGTAATTAAAACTCTTGAAGTCTTATTTAGATTTAAATTTTATCTTATTAGAACAGTTCTGAGTTTCATGGATACTGAATGATTTGCATGATATCCTTGTAGGTTCTCTAAATGCTATCGTAACATTTACCTGCTTTCCATAAGACTTTGGGTTGAACATGGTTGCAAAGAGCTCGATAAAATGCAAAGGTGACATTTTTTTTTAATCTTATGTTTATGAGTTATTTGATCTAAAATGGAGTTGTCCAATGCTGCTATGCATAAGATTTATATTGTCTAATGTTCAAAACAGAACCATTTTACCTTAGTGTGGAGTAATTGGTATCAATAAAAGTTTGTTCAACAAAGCATAAGATTTATAGTGTCTAATGTTCTATTATTCATACTACAAAAATGTATTTCAGAAATTCGAAAGCCTATATTCCGAGCTACTAATTACCATGATGAATCATAGCCCATTTTCAGGTATGTTCAAAGACAAACCATTTATTTACCTTCTTGCTTGCAACTGAACCAACGAGGAATTTCTACTTGAAGAATTTTAGGGACCCCACAAAGGAAACGTGGCCAGGAGTCACTCATTTTACTTGCCTTCAAATGTATGCCAAATTTAGTCCACTTGTATTGTATTCTCATTTCTCATAATTTTGATATCTTCTTGCATTTCGAAGTTTAATACAAACAAATACATAAATTTTCCTTAAGAGCCACTAAGGAATTAAGGATACACTATCAGATAAGTGTTTATTTTTTCTGTGTTTGAGTGTTTTTAAATTATCAATTATTTATATGATATCTGGACAAAAATGTATTTTTATCTTTCATCTTATTTATAAAAATGAGTACCGTGACTGAGAGGTCATGAAATTCTCTTCCAGCTTGTGGGATATCTAACATATATTTACATGCAAGATTTTTGAAACTCCTGTTGAGCTGCAGATAGCTTTGATTTGAACACACAGTTAAGTATTTTTGTTTTGAATCTTCACATTTTGTTATCAGAGGTTTGACAGAACTGACAGATAAATTATCAAATTGCTGATCCTCCTTTAAGTAATTTGGTTGGCTACTTGCATCTATTTTTGTTAATTGAAGATTTTTATTATAGATTTTGTGACCATGTCCTATTCCAAAGAAAATGTGTAGACTGAGATCTATGTTTGAAGATTCTCAAATTACACAAGAAGAAAAGTTGCATAGACCCTACACTTTCTAAAACCTCTAAACCGAATAGAGAAGAAGAGTTCCATAGGACCTACTTTTAATCTTGACAAGGTTATCGAATCATTTAGGTATCAGAATAAATACAACTGAAGTTATCTATCTTTACTCCAAAAGTTGCTCTTAGTTTGTGTCCTGGTCATGTGTGGTCATTAGTTGACTTTACTGCCTTGTGCCCACTTTTTGTTTTACACCTGAAACTGAGTTTCATTCCCGGCCCAGGAAAACAATAGCGAAAGATCCTTTGAGCTCTTGCAGTGTCTCACCTAACAGTATAGATCTCAACTTTGTAGTGTTTGATAGCTTAAGATATAAACTAATGAGATCAAGACTTACAGTCCTTGATGATATCACTGTCACCATTAAATGTAGTACTTTCCCTGTAAATAGCATTTTTAAGATTATTGGGCAAAGTATGCTGAATAGATCCATTGATTAAGTATGCTATATACAGGGAAACACTAACAATGGGGTAACTGTTGTATTCCAACTTGGATAGTATTCTAATATTAATTCCAATGGAAGATACCCTTAATATATAAATTGGGGTAACTGTTGCATTCCAACTGCCAAGTGTTTAGTTTATTCATGCATTCTGATTAGGTGTGAGCTGAATTTAGCTGCTTCTTCTTCTTCTTGTTTTTTTTTTCATGGCTACCCAGAACAGCTTTTCTTTTATTCTTAATTTCTTTGCTCTCATCTCTCATGATCTCGATATACAACAAGAAATATAGAAAACCCGTATATCCAAATTAGTTATGAAAGGGATGGCACAAAAAAAGCTTAGAAGATTATGGAAAAATAAATATGACATAGAGAGAACCCAAGAGAATTGAGATGTTGTAAGTACTGCTAAAATGGTGTTGCAGAAGTTGTAGTGAAGATATCAAACACGTTTAGTTGCTATCATGTCCATTGCCATTTTATCTTTCTCTGTTTCTATATTTTCTCCAAAATGCATATAATAATTTGTGAAATTGTAAAATGGCGATAACTTGTGTTTTCTTATATTTCTGTCACTGATATTATTGCATGTGTTGCGATTTATTTATTATTATTATTTAAATACTTGAGATTAAATTATTTTGTAAATGGCGGATTACCATGGTTGTTTTTCCGGTTATCGTGCCGGCTGAAAGCAACATCTTTTCGAAAACCTTTTAGAATTGTGTTTACTTACTGGGATTAAAAATCTCATTAGTGGTGTTATCTTTCAGAGTTTACAGGTGATGACATAGATGATGCAGCGGCTTGAGAAAGTCTTGAAGTTATTAGTTCTATTTTATTTTTATTTATTTCTGTTGGTTTATTAGACGCTCGTGTTTTGAGGCAAAAACAATTGTATAAGAATTATGTGGTTTTTATTAATTAATATTTATGAGGTTTTATTTTATTTGGACATAATGATTTATTTAGCACTATTACTTTATTTAATTACTTTGAACATACGAGATACTTTCGGACTTAAATTTATTGTGAAAATTTTTTTATAACCCGATTATTTAATTTAAATGTTTTAAAGGTTTTTATAGAAAATTAATTTGGGCTACTAATGTAACGAAGGGCGTTACAATCATTACTTTCTTCTTTTTGTTGAAGAACTTCTTGGGAGCTTGTTTATTGAGTTGAGGACACTCAGCCTTTATGTGTCCAGTCTTTTTGCATTTGTAGCACACTTTGACATTTCTATAAGAGGATCCAGCTTCCTTGTTGTATTTCTCTTTGTTGAAACTTCTAGAGGGCTTGTCTCTTTTGAAGTTTTTGTCATCTTTATTTGTTTCATCAGACTCATGGGATAGTTTGTCATCTTTATTTGTTTCATCAGACTCATCCGATGAGTCCTCAGCCTTAAAGGCTTTGGATGTTGTAGCCTTAGTTGACTTTTTCTCAACTTTAAGAGCAATTGACTTGTTTTTCTTTCCATTGTTCTCTTATAGTAGTTCTTGTTCAAGGATATGAAGAATTCGAAGGAGCTCATCTAACTTCATGGTTGACAAGTCTTTGGCTTGAGACATAGCAGTGACTAGGGGTCTCCGTTGTTTTGGAAGATTCATAAGAATCTTTTGAATGTGTTCCTCAGTCTTGTATGTCTTTCCTAGAGACTTCAACCTATTTGTTATAGTTTGAAATCTCCCATACATTTGACCAATGATTTCTCATTCTTCCATCTTGAAAAGCTCATATTTTCTGACCAACATGCTGACTTTGGTCTCCTTTACTTTGCTGGTTTCTTCATGTGCAATGGCTAGGGAATCCTGCATTTCTTTAGCACACTCATATACACAAACTTTTTCAAATTCTTCTCTACTAAGAGCACACATGATGGCATATCTAGCTTTTGCATTGAGTTGCCACTTTTTCTTTTGTTCAGCTGTCATGTTTGCTTTTTGAACTTCTGCTCCAGCAGCATCTTTAGGTACATAAGGACCATCTTCAATGATATCCCAAAGATCAGAATTAGTTGATTGTATGAACCACTCCATCTTCTCTTTCTAGTAGAAGTAGTATTCTCCATGGAAGTATGGAGACCTTGGCATGGAGGCTCCTTCAGGTGCGTGACTTTTACTTGTGTGCTTCACCAGCCATTTATGTGTTCCAAGATATTTTCCTCTACACTTTGATGTGCTTAACCCAAAGGCTGAGCTCTGACACCAACTGAAATAACCAAAGTAAACATAAGAAGGGGGTCGAATTGTGTTTATCAATCTTTTTTCTAAATGCAAAAAATTCTTTTCGCATACACACCAAGCATATGGGTGCAGTCATAGTCTTTAGACAGGTGTAGACTCGATCTTCAGACGGATGAGGTATTTGTGAAGCTTCTTTGTACTTCGCTCTAAGGCAAAACTTCATTTGTCACGTCAGCTTCAATGGACAAGTGATCAGTGTAACACCCCATTTTTCGTAAGTGTTTTTATAAAGCTGGTTTTATTAAGTTAGAAGTGTTAGCTAAGGGCTTGGTGGGATTTTTTGGCTTAAAAGTCCCTTTCTGGTACATGAGCATGCCCGTGCTCATTAGCCAGCATGCCCGTGCTCACTGTGGGGACCGCGTCTCGTTGACGCTAAGTTGAGCATGACCGTGCTCAAGGGTTAGCACGACCGTGCTCAAGGGTTAGCACGACCGTGCTCAGGTCCAGGTTATATATAGATGCACAGAAACCGAGGGTTGCGATTTTAACCCTACTTTTGGTGGCTGCTAACCCTGTTGCGGCTGACACTCTGTTCTTCCCTGTTTCCACTAAATTGGAAGCCGTTGGGGAGCCCTGTGCATCTATTTTGGTTTAGAGGTAACGGTCCCTTTTCCCTTTTCAGTTTCCTTTTGTTTTCTGGTTGGGAAAACTGATGGTTGATTATGTTCTGTTTGTCCAAGGCTTGTTGTGGGTGTGAGCCACTTAAAGGGAAGGAACCGGTTCGCTGTTTAGGATGCTGATAGAGCCACGTTCAATCCAGGTATGGGGATAAGGGTAGTGTATTCGTAGGCATGGGGTTAGTGTAAAGTAAAAGGGTTCCCATAACCCCGGTATTGTCAATTTGCATGTCTATATGATTTATGATGATTATATGATAATCTGTTCTAGCTGTTTGGTGTTTATGTTGTATGCTTCATGCTCATGTTCATGATGTATTCTTGATGTTTATGATGGTTGCCCTATGAGTATGATAGTATGATAATCATTGTTGTTAACATGATGTTGAGTGGCTGATGTGGATGTTGAGTTGATGATGAGTTTTAATCCTTCAAACGTATTAATAACTGACTTAGGATGATTAACGGATTAATCCCTAAAATTGGTTAAAACTGGGTTACTGTCTCTGCCCAGAATAGTACAGTCGTGCATCGAGCACAACCGTGCTGAACAGGGAGCACGACCGTGCTCCCAGTTGAATTCTGGAGAATGGCCGCGCTATTAGCACGGTCGTGCAGGACAAAGAGCACGACCGTGCTCAATAGGAAACACGACCGTGCTTCACTTAAGTGGCAGCATGCCCTTCATGTATTAAGCACGACCGTGCTGGGGTTTAAGCATGACCGTGCTCACCCCTCTTGGACAGAAAACAAAATTAAAGGACTTAAGGGGTTTTAAACCCCAATTTCCCCAATGATGATAAGTTGATGTAGCTAATTAAAGATAAAGATTAGACAACTTGACCAATGTTTACCAAAGATAATTAAGATGATGAGATGGTGAGGTGTTTAAGTTGATAAGTCGATACCCCTTTGGGTTACTGCAAGCTGATGAGTTATGCCTTGGTGCTTTTGACCAAGGAAGCCTTGACCCCACGGTTTGGGTCTAAGGTATTGTTGTTGTACCTTGGTGGCCGAGAGTTTGCCCCAAGCGTTGCGGTCGATTCCGCTAAAGTCCTCAGGTAGATTCCGCGAGGCAAGTTGTTGAGGTCGATTCTGCTGTTATCTTCAGTCGATTCCGTTGGAGTTATGGAGGTGGCGTTGCCGTTGTTGTTGTGTTGCATACGCATTGCATCGGAGTTGTTGTTTAGGGATGTTTGACAAAGGGGAGGTCGTCCTAAAGTATGGCGATCTGGCCATCCACAGTTGGAGTAGATTCTCCTTGCGCCCCCGTGACGAGGCATTCGTTGGTTTGATGTGTTGGCTATCCAATGAGTAGATTCTCCAGCGTTGAGTAGATTCTCAATGTGGATATTTAATTCCAAAGTCGTTTATCCCGAGTTTAGTGGATCCACATGCATTGTTGGTTTAGCGGAATCGGATTGCATTGTACTACATAGCATGTTGAATGTTGATGCTGTTGATGTATGTTTATGTTGGTGCCATGTCTGTATGATTTACTTTACTTCCTACTTCCTTGCTATTATGTTTACATGATTCTTACTCCTCGTTATTTGTTTGTTTGTTTGGCCTAATTGGCACCATGCAGATAATGACAAGAGCCCGGAGAGGAGTGACTCTGAGGAGCCGCCACTCATAGTTAGAGCTTATTTCTATGTTTAGTTAGTTTAATTCAGTTGTATTCCGAGGATATGTTTTCCGGAACGGTTATACCAGCTCTGAGTTGTGACATCGAGGTTGGGTTGTTTATTGTTATGTTTATTTGTTTAAAACTTGTTTTATATTTTTCCGCGTTTTGTGAATTGGTTCATGTGAGACTTTTCTACCCATGGACAAAGGTTTTTAATGTATCCAATAAATGCTTGTTTTCATTTAATTATTTTTATATTAAATGCTTATTATCATGCGGGGTAGAAGGGCGTCACATTTAGAGGCTTGATAGACTTATTCTTCTTTGCATCAAGTCGAGCTGACATCTACTTGGACGGGTGCTTCATATGGTTCAGACATACAGACATATGCTAGTTAGGAAAACTAGATGGGTCATGAATATAGACGAGTGAAGCATTTCTCATTTGTCTGCACACTGAAACATATTCATTAGTAATTTCACATGGTTGAATATAACCATACTTAATATATTTGGAATCATCAAAATTTAGAGAATTAACACATGAATGTTTTTAGATGTTTGAGGTCCTAACATTGTCTAATGTCCGTCAATTTTTTCAATGATTAAAAAAAGGAACCATTGCTCTAAGCGCCTAAAACCTCTAGTTGAACTTCTCTCTCTTCTACCTCACCACTTCAACATAATTCAATGCTCCTTCTATGCCATTTACCGGTGTCGTTCCTCCTTTATAAAACCTTTTTTTGGTCCTACCACATGCTCATTTATCACAGAAGCTCGACCAAAAATTTTATGCGCTTACAACAATAGTTCTCTCTATTGATCATTGAAAAATTGACGGACATCGGACAAACTGATCGAATTTGCAATATTAAAAAATAGGAGACTAAATGTGCTAAAAAACATAGAGACAAACATCACACATGAAAAATAGCAAGGGACCAAAAGTGCAATTGAGGCAAAATAAAATAAAAAAGAAAGTCTAATATGTACACTTTGGACGATTTCTCCCTCCCCTGACGCACGCGCCGTTTGCCCACCGCCCCCTCGCCGCCTCGGGCTACGTCCCTCACCACCTCGGTCGGTCCCCCTCGTCGGCCCCCTCTCCCAGTATTGCTCACCTATTTCACATCGCTCCCTCTCCCTCTCCGGATCCGCCGTCGATAGCCGCAGCAGCCCCGCCAGAAATGGAGCGGACGGAGGTAGAGGTGTAGATAGCTTGAGATGGATTTAGAAGAAATTTACTGTTTACCTAGAAACGATATCGGTCTTTTGTATATGAAAAACCTTGTGTATTAGGATTCACTGTAAATTTGAAGAACTACTTTGGTCCCACACTAATAGGGATACTTTGGTATTAAGGTATGTTCGATGGTTACTGATCTCTTTTTTTAATTGCTGTGTTTTACTTCCTGAAAAACCATATGCTATTGATCAAATGCCTGGCTTTGGGGACGGTTTCTACTGCACTGACTCTGATACAGTAGGATTGCTCATAGTTAATGCAAATAGGGATTTGATGAAGATTGGATTGTTGCTCTGTTAAGGCTACTTTTATTTTGTCTGATGTGTAAAGATGCAGAGCTACCAAGGATCCATTTGGAAACACAATAGCATGTTGTCACATTTGCTCTATCATTCATATAGGGATTTGATTTGTATTGGGATCATTTTTTGAGGTCCTTTAAGTTTAGCGGCGGCCGGCGGTGGAGCGGCAATGACGGAGAGGCAGCATGGTGGTCTGCATGTTACGGGGTTACGACACGTTTTCATCAGTTTTTTTTTTAAGGCCGAGGATCCGACGACCTAGAAGCATTGAAAGTCACATGACTTTGGCAACACAAAGTCAGAGGGTCAGGAAATCACGTGTTACACAGTTACGTGAATTGAACCGGGTTAAAATAATGGTTTAATTATTAAGTTGGTCCTGAACTATTTAGGAATTTTTAATTAGGTCCCTGCATAAATAAAAAATTTAATTAGGTCCTTGAACTTATATAAAATTTTCAATTGAGTCCCTGAACTAAAAAATTTCTAATTAGATCCCCAAACTTATATAAAAATAGATAAATTTGAGAGACAAAATTTTGTTCTTGAAATGATAATAACAAAATAATGAAATATGGAATTGTGTTTAGAACAAAATATTAAGAGATTAAAATGAGTGAAATATTTAATATTTGAAATAACATTAAAATAAAAATAAAAAATAATAATAATAAACATATCAAGCAAGAATATTATTTAAGAAATATCAAAATAATTTAATATAAACCTAAATTAAAATATAAAATAATATAAAATAATAAAATAATAAAATAAATCCAATAACTCAAAATAAAATTAACAATCAGAATAAGATGTAATATTTAATTAACTAAATTTTTTATTTTATTTATTATTATTTCTAACAATAACTTTGTTGTTAAATTATATTTTAATTTTAATTTTTTAAATATTGAATTTTTTCAATCCAATATCTAAATTTCATCATCTATCATTTTAATATTATTATTATTGTTATTATTTATTTTATATAGTCACCTTTCTTATTTATGGACCCAATTGAAAATTTTATATAAGTTTAGAGACTTAATTAGAAACTTTTTAGTTTATGGACCCAATTGTAAATTTTATATAAGTTAAGGACCTAATTAACAAATTTTTTTAGTTTAGGGACCTAATTGAAAATTACCAAATAATTTAGGGACCAACTCAATAATTAAACCTAAAATAATTAAAGTTTGAGTAAATCCCATATTAGTATTCGAGAGATTTTTGAAATATTAACTTAATTTTTTTAAAAATTATTAAATTAAGTTGATCTTCAAATGATATTTTAAATAAAATTAGTTTAAATTCATTATGTATACACTATCAAAATATTATTGAATTTTTTTTTGAAAACTAAATTAGTATTCTACCAATCCGAAAAATAGAAAAAGAAAATAAAAAAGTGAAACAATGGAAGTGCCGAAGTGGTGTTGACTACGCATTACGCAAGATCCTCCTCTAGTCTGGCATGTGACGACTGGTTAGCATGTGTTTGGATTCACTTTTATTCCCCGAGAATCACGTCCCAAGTGGCATAAAAGTAAATCTTTTTATATGGAACGTGGAAGCTAGCACTAGCTGCTTCTGCGTCCACGTCCATTTCAACTCGCAAGCAAACACGCTATTAGTGAGCTTGGACTCCGAAAGACCGCATTTTCCATACGCATGCCACGTGTCATCCTATCAATTTTCTATTTTCAGCTCCTATATTTTAAAATACCAAAAAAAAGAGAGTAATAAATAAATCTCTCTCTATTTTTCTCTATTTTTTCCAGTTCCTGCACAATTATTTGGTCTTTCTTCCTTCTCCCTCCAAAATCGTGTGGATCTCTGTAGAATTTTCCCCAATTTTTCTACCCTTCGCATTCATCCTCTATCCAAATATCTCTTCAGATCACAATTTTTTTCATTGTATATTGGTAATTGATCCTAATACTCAAAAGATCTAGGGTTCCAGCTGAATCCACAACGATTTCAACCGCATTTATTCCATTCCGATATAGAATCTAATTCACCTACACGGTTCCGATTCAAAGGCATTGGAATTCAATCTGCTCCAGTGTTAAAAGTTAATCCACGATTCGTTTATAGTTTTGTGATCTCTATCTATGCGGTTTGGTTTGTGAATGAGAGATACGGATACGGTTACGGTTACGCTTTAGATGAAGATGGAGGTAGTCGGCGATACGGCGTCGTTGGAGGTGGAATTGTTGCAGCTGCCAGAGGTGTCTTCTATTGCTCTCAAATCTAACGTGAGTTTTGTGGAGACGCTCTTCGATCAGTGGTTATCGCTTCCTGAAAGCAATCGATTGGTACGCTTCATTACGTGTTCCTCAATTTCGGAATTACCGCTTTGCTACATTGTTTGTGTCATTAGTCTTTCTTAATCTTTTATTTTTCGTTCTTAGTTGTGTTTAGATCAGCGGTTGACAACCGTGATTTTGGATGAAATTGATTTTGTGGAAATACAATAGAGTTTGAAGTAAAGTGATTTTATTTATGTTTGAATGTTTTTATTTTGAAAGCAAGTTTGATGTCTTAGTGTAATTTTTCAATCCAAAAGCAGAAGCTACTCCAAGCTGCTTCTGATAGAATCAATTTTGGATACAAAATTGCTTTCCCAAACGTGTAATTAAAAACCCCTTTTTATACCAGAATCACGTTTGACAGGTGTCGAAGCACTTCTAGTATCTCCAGAAGTGGAACCAAACACACTTAGATTTTAAATTTAATGAAATTATTGCATAAAATGGGAGCAAATGCATTAGGCCAATCACATCATTAATTAATAGATAAACTATTATAGTGCTTCCACGATTCGTGGAAGCACTATGTTAATAAATGAACTTTTTAGCGATATCCAAAGTGTATGAAATATTGGTTATGAATGAGACACCTTTTATTTTTATCTTTAATTTTCGTTATGGACAAAACTTACGTGTTGTTCCGTAAGTACTTTTAGTGCTGTTATACATGTTATATTTTTATTGATGAACTATTACACATGTATTCTTCTTATTGGAAACAATACCAAAAAATATCCAATGAATTGCACCTAAGTTTTGTCCTTTCTTTATATGGTTTAGTTTTTCTCTTTGAATGTGTGTGGTTGATTTTGTTCTCATGTGTCACTTGCTAATGAGTGTAGGTTACATCATTGCTAAATGAAGCAAAGTCAGGAAATCCCTTGAATGTCCCAGGGACTTGCTCTAGTCCAAATGCTACAAGCAATTCTTTGCCTTCCATGTTTCCTGCAGGCACTGCTCCTCCTCTTTCACCAAGGAGTACATCCGGTTCCCCTCGCATAGTGAAACACAGAGTCGGCCCTTCTAATTTGGGTTCTCCTTTGAAGGTTGTCAGTGAGCCAGTTAAAGAATTGATTCCTCAGGTTAGGCACTTGTTATATGTTTTCTTGATATTTTATATGATAGTATAGTAAAAGATATTTCGTTGGAACAGAAGGGAGTGAAAGTAGATCTGAAAGGAGGGTAAGATATCCTACAAAATTAGAAAAAACACAATGCATCAGAGAAGATGAAATAATAGAAAAATGCAGCAAAGCTGCCTAATCTCTTTGCATATATGAAATGGCAACTCGCTTGAAACAACCATTGTCAGAACACAAATGATAGGCCTTAGAAAGTGTTTTCTTCCATAACAGGTTAAGGAGCAGAGAGACACCCTTAAATATGCCAGCATTCTGCTCTTACCAAATGCACCAAAGGATTGCATAGACTGCGCATTGCAACACAATTTCCCCCTTGTTTATACTGACATATTTGTACCTAATCAGAAGCTATTTCAATTAGGACACGTCCAATGCCCACCAAAAACCCTACGGACTTGCAACAAGTCATTTGTATTAATCCTGTTGTATACCACTGTTCAGTTTTCTTAATATCTTTACTTGGTGATACTTTTCCTATGTGTCTGCTCTGTTAAGTGTGTGTGTGTTCTTACTCTCTCTCTCTCCCCCCCCACACCCTTTCATGATATGTTCATGCTTATAACATAAATACTTGTGTGCTGGCAGTTCTACTTTCAACATGGACCTCCACCTCCGAATGAACTGAAAGAACAATGCTTGTTTAGAATTGATCAGTTATTCTGTGGTCACTTGGATGGGCTGCAGATACATGGTGAGATATTGCACATATAAGTAGCTGATAGCCTGAAGGGCCGGTTGGCAATTGGGGAAAAAAGGATTTTATATAAGTGGCTCATTCTAGCTTTTTAAGTAATCACACTTCCCCCTCCTGATTTTAAGTAAAAGTAACTTCTTTTAAATGTTTCCAAATGTCAAAAAGTGATATCTGACTAAAAATCACTTTGTAACATAATAAAGAGTTGTAGTAACTAGCTAAATTCTGTTTTACTTGTTTCTTTGATATGTCAGAATTCAAGTCAGTTACTAAGGAAATATGCAAGCTGCCATCTTTTTTTTCCACGTCTCTTTTCCGAAAGATCGATAATGGAACTGGTGTTGTGACAAGGTTTGTATTTTTTTGAAACACAATTTTTGTACTTTTATGTGCCATGGGTGGTGGTTCTTGGATTTAACTGTTTGGACACTTAAAAGATTGTTGTTTAGATGCTAGAGACCTGGAGTAGCATAACAATTATTGTGAGTGGTTGTTCGGAAAGGGAAAGAGCTTATAACAATATAATATGTAACACCTGTATTCCTTATTATTGTTATTTATTTTTTTAAAAACAAATTTTTTTTTTTGGACTTTCTTTCACTGGCTAATCAAACTAGGGGTCAGCTCTTGGGTTGTTTGTGATCTACATTGCCCATTCCCTTCCTGTGGGTTCCCCTTTTTTCCCTGCTAATCTATCTACATACAACTAGATTTTTGTTTGAAGGAATTACCCAGCATCATGTTTGTTATGTTAGGTTGCTTAGAAAATTCACCAGGAATTGTAGTTGAATAGTCTTGTTCCCTGTAATTATTGTTTCCTAATACTTATGCCTAAATCCTTGATGTAATGTTCCTACAGGAAAGCATTTATTGATTATTGGATTAATGGCAACATGTTGACAAAGGATATAGCAACTCAAATATACACAATTTTAAAGCAACCACAGCTCAAGTACCTTACTCAGGTTTTTCACTTCTATTTCTTTCCTTTTTTTTTTTCCTGCTTTTTATTTCATTTAATTTTCTTCTGGTCCTCTTAAAGGTACACTCAGTCATGGCCTGATGATATCTATCAAAATGTCATTAATTTATTCGAATCCCATTTCATACTAGGATGATCTATTTTGCGAGGGGCCACATTTGTTGATTTTCTTGGCTTTGATATTACTGTTGTATGCATCTTTCTTATTTGAGAACAATATTTTACTTCGTGTCAGGATGATTTTAAACCTGTGCTTCGTGAGCTTTTGGCAACTCATCCAGGGCTGGAGTTCCTGCAGAGCACACCCGAGTTTCAAGAGAGATATGGTTTGTCTTGCATCTTGGTTATATAACCTTGCATTTAGAGGTTCATGTAATTGTATAAGTCAGGCTGTCAGCAAGTGCATTTGAGATTCTTGTAAATCTTGATTCCTTAAATACACCATTTTCGGGTTAATGGAAAGCATTGGGTGTGTCTCTCTACCCTAGAGCAGTTTTTGTTTGTTCGTTGTAAAGGATTAGGTGAAAACTAAGACATCAAAATTTATGGCAGTCTGCAGTTCTGCTCTTGGCTGCTTCAAGGAAGTCATTTTATCTTGAATATTCAGAGAGATTGGGCAGCTTTGATGTATTAATAGTCTTTCCCTATTCTCTTTTGTATAGATTTTCCTGTTCTGGAGGATTTCTTATCCTCCCTCTAGTTGTAACCCTCTTTTATCTGTAGTAAAATTTCTTCAGTAAAAAAAGTTGTGGTGTTCTGCCTTGGCATTAGTACAATGTAACTAGCTATTCCACCTATTCAAACTGGTGGGCATTGACCACAACTGCAACTGCATATAAGCAATTGGTTTGGGCAAACGGTTTTTCTTCTCAACCCGTGTAAAGTGGTGCCCTCTCAAATCGCTCACTCATTTATTAATCCGTGTGCATTAAAACTTAGATTAACCCTTAATTATGAATTAGCAACAAATTAGCTAGGAAAGTGTTTCCAACAGTCATTTTGTCATCTATACCAGTCTTACCACTATGTTGGCATCATCATCTATTAGGCTAAAATTATGCATAATGCTCTGTTTACATGAGAACTTCTCCAATCATGGTTAATTGATACTAGTCTTGCCTTAGAAACTATCAGCCTTTGCTTCTTATCTTGCATTGGCATGATTCAGCCTGATGTTCATAGCTGCAACTTTTTTTTTTTTTTTGATCAGCCAATGTTAATATTATGTTAGTTGTTATGTTATTTGTGTGGGGGTGGGTGTTTGAACTCCTTACCTCCAAGTGAACATGGTGTCTCCTTATGTCCCTTAGCATCACCAAGTGAGCTACCTAAGTGGGACGTTCATAGCTGCAAGCCTGCAACTAGTTTATAAAGAGATGCCTTGCAGTAACAATGGTACATGGTACCGCTTGTCATTCATTTTTGGAGTTAAACTTCTGAATGAATGAATTATGTACCCTAAAAAAATTGTTTATGAATTACTAGCCAACAGATATAATAGTGACGAGTACCTAATTTTGGTTTTTCCTTCTCTCTCTCTACAACACACACAAACCACATTTTATTTGGGATTTTTGCAGCTAATTGAAGTTATACTAATATAATATATAATACATATTAATATATATTTTGAAAAGAGCCACACTTCATATATCTGAATTTCGGGAGAATCTGTTAAAGGAATTCTATCAAAGTTGATTGCTGAAATCTTGGCGTAGTCTGGTGTCATGGTCATTGTTTCTCGTGTAATGCTATTATTTTGTCTAGGATGCTATGTTCATAACTGGTTTTTCCACTGGCCCAGCTGAAACTGTAATATACAGAATATATTACTACGTAAATAGATCAGGAAATGGTCGTCTTACCTTGAGGGAGCTGAAGCGTGGAAACATAATTGATGCAATGCTGCATGCTGATGAAGAAGAAGACATAAACAAGGTTTTGAGGTAGATATACTGTGTGAAAATGTCGTTACCATTAACTTAAAAATTGACTTTGGTTTCTTTTTTCTAATTGAACCAAATATATCTATATCAAAATATGCAGGTACTTCTCTTATGAGCATTTTTATGTCATATACTGCAAGTTTTGGGAGCTGGATACAGATCATGATTTCTTGATAGACAAAGAGAATCTTATCAGATATGGTAACCATGCCCTCACCTATCGAATTGTCGATAGAATATTTTCTCAGGTTTGTGTGGATTGCAGTATTATGTGTTGTTGCTGTCTTGAGACCTGATATAGCTGTCTTCGGGCACATACAATCCAATCCCCCACCCCTCCCCTCCTAATCCATGTTCAATGTTTGTCTTCTTTTGTTTATTTGATTTATCAGATCATTTCTTGATGATGCGGATTTTGATTCATTTCAATATTATCTCAGGTTTCAAGAAAGTTTACTAGTAAGGTTGAGGGAAAGATGGGTTATGAAGATTTTGTTTACTTCATACTGTCAGAAGAGGATAAATCATCTGAGCCAAGTCTTGAGTATTGGTAATTTTTCCCATTCATTATCCATTTCATTTGTTAGATTTCCCCCCTGTAAGATGTCATCAGATTAGTTGCTGTGCAGTTGCAAATACGAGGGCATTGCATTGTTAAGTTAGGCATGAATATAGTGTGCTTTATTTGATTTTGATTTTGAACTGTTCATATGTATGTGCACAAGTCCATGCTTATGTCTCACCGAGAGAGAGAGGTAGAATGTAAGCAATATAATTGGTGTTACTGAACTTCACCTAAGCAAAATGCAAAAGAGAGTAGACCAGAGTGGTGGAGGCTATTTTTGGAATAATTTTCAGTTTTTGTTTTTAGGAAATGATTTTCATGTATACATACTAAAACAATTTTTAAGACCAAAAAACCCAAAAAAATTGTTTTGGATGGTTGTTTTTCATAAACAGTTTTTGAAAGAAAGAAAGAAAAAGAGGCAACAACAGTTTTTATATTTTTGTAGTTTTGCCATTAAGGAAAGTAGGTTTCGTGAGTTGCTTCCCTTGTTTTCAATGACTATAAAAAAAAAACCAGAAAAAAAACTAGAAAACATCAAAACAAAAAACTGTTTTTAATATTTACGCCGTCCAAACAATCTTCCAAGCAGATTTTATTGTTTTTACTTTTTCTTTTAAAAAAATATAACTGTTTCAAAAACAGTCCCCAACACACCCAAACTCTTGCATTGGGAGGACAAGCCCCTCGTGCCAGTTCATTAGTGTCTTCATGAGCATGGATATGATATTGTATATAATTGTAAGCATTGTGTAGTAGGATAAAATACTGATCAAGGTTTTGTTTTTTTGTTTTTTGATAAAAAAAATACTAATCAAGGTTAATGTCAACAAAAGAGACAGCTGAAAATAGGACAGGAAAAATGGACTGATTGAAAATATGAGCTGCATGATATATGGAAGAAATGAAAGAAATTGAAAATTACATGCACCCTTTTATTCTTTTATAAGTTTTCCATCTTTGTATTTTCACTTCCCTCCATTTCTACCATTCCTACTAAGTAAGCCCTTAGACAAACATTGGAAAATTGACCTTTGTTGTTGACTTAGTGCTATGTATGACTTTGACTTTGGCTTGTCATGATTAGGTTCAAGTGCATTGATTTGGACGGAAATGGAATTCTGACACGGAATGAACTGCAATTTTTTTATGAGGAGCAATTACATCGAATGGAGTGCATGGCCCAAGAGCCCGTGCTTTTTGAGGATATATTGTGTCAGATAATTGATATGATTGGACCTGAGGTTCGCCTTTCAATCTTTCTTCTATTGATTGTTTGGTCATGTTTCATTCTGTTGTTGGGAAGTTGCATCAGCTTAAAATTGATTCAAATATAGGGAGCAGCTTGTAATTTTGTGTTGTCCATGCAAAGCAGCAAATGGCATATCCCCGATTTGAATTATTCAGTTCCTCCTTTTCTTGTATCTTTCTCTATCATTGGTTGATATCATGTTATTTATCCTCCATCTTTAATTCTAAACTAAAATCGTCCATTCTGCAGAATGAGAGCTATATAACTTTGCGTGACCTTAAAGGCGGTAAACTATCAGGAAGTGTTTTCAATATCCTGTTCAATCTAAATAAGTTCATGGCCTTTGAAACTCGTGACCCATTTTTGATTCGTCAGGTGCATGAATATCTGCTAAAAGTTACTACATTGTTGAGTTATTATTATTGTCCATTGTTGGTGAGTCCTGATTGCCTTGGTGTATGTCTTGTGTGAACAGGAACGCGAGAATCCAACGTTGACAGAATGGGATCGCTTTGCTCATAGAGAATATATCAGGCTTTCAATGGAAGAAGATGTAGAAGAAGCCTCTAATGGAAGTGCAGAAGTTTGGGATGAATCACTAGAGGCTCCCTTTTGACATCTTTTATGTAAGTTGAAATGTTATGTTACAAATCCAAGTTTACTTTGCATTTAAAATATGTATATTCATAAATTCTGGCTGGCCCACTGAGCTGGCCAAATTTGGGCCGGGCGAAATACGGCTTGGGCCAGCAAAAGAAGGTTGACTAGCAAATATAGCTGCTTAAAGGAATAGGTGTTTGCAGGAAGTAGAGTCGTAAAGCCTAGTCTTATTGTACAAATAAGTCATTTATGTTTTATTATGTCCACTTGCACAGAGCCCTTGCATTGATTGGCGTTAATTGGCATGAACTCTACTGCGTTGCCAGATGCAGACTGGTGGGCTTGCCCTGCCTGATATTTTTTTTTTCATGTTATTTAGCCTTGCATTTGACAGCCCGTTATAACATCGGAATATTATGTAGCATGTTTTCCTATTCCTTCATATTTTTACAGTACTCCATCAGCCATGGAAACAATTTAAGTTCATCCTATTTTGAGCATTATACATTAAGACAGTGTATGAAAAGAAATTAACGCCTCAGTTCGGATGGATTGGCCATTGTTCAGAGACACTAGACTCGGGATCAAGCTTTGAAGTGGATCGTGACAACCTTGCCCCAAAGTGTGGGAAATGCCAAGCTTCACCATGGGATGTATTTTTTATGGGGGCAGGCAACAACAACAATATTCAAATCTTCTGTCGGTAGTGACATGCATTGGGACCATTGACATGGAAGTTTTGTTCCAATGTCCATGTAAAGTCAGGACGTTTGATAAGAGGTGAAGTTGAATTAAATTGACATCGAGTATGCTTACTATAAGTAGCGCGATATTCTGATGGATCTTTCAGTAGTTTGTTTTACACGGGTCGAGTCGCTTTTGCCTCGGATCTGTGGAAGAGTACATTTGTCTCATCATCCATTACTCAGGCTATCATTTGTGAAACTATTTTTTCTTCTTCTTTAGGCCAATTGAAGAATTTAAAGAAAGTGTAAATCAACGGTGCCCAATATGTTATCGAAAAACTTGAAGCAGTAATTGTCTTTCATTGTATGTCACTTGACATGGCCGTATACAATATACACAATGGCATATTCACGCATATTCAAATGGAAACAAGCCGCTAACTCTTTTAGATGTGTAATAATTAAATTGGTGATATAAATGTTGAATATGCTTTTTCAAGAATATTATGATCACAGTATTAGTTGAAAACCCAAACTTAGTTTTAATAAATGAATAAATGAAAATGTCTTTTTCCACCAATGTTTGGATTCTAAACCCAATTACAGTTAATTAACTCTTCAAGATAGTAAACATGTTGAAAATTGTTGAAAATTTTCAAAATTGATTTGTGCTCTTTTGTTTAGTCTGGACCTCCAAACTTAATTATAAGGCTAAATTACTGTTTTGGTCCCTTGATTTTATTTTAAGTTCCATTTTGGTCCCTTATCTTCTTTTTCCCCCCTGTTTTGATGCCATATCTTTCAACCGTTAGTCTATTTTGGTCCTTTCCGTCTTGGAATCTCACCGGAATCTGGGTTTTAGAGAGAGAAAAACTCATTTTCTCTTTCTCTCTCTTCTTCCTTCTCTTCCTTTACTTCCTTCACCCTCCTTCTCCCTCTTCCTCTCCCTTCTTTCTACTCTCACATGAACTTGCGTGTTGCTCACAAATTTCGGAGGTGACATCATGGCCTCTTCTCACTTCTGTTTCAATTTTTGTCTCATTTATCAATGAAAATTCAATAAAACATATTAAAACCAAATTAGTTGAGTATCTTGCTACTTTAACGCTTGAGGTGGAGTGGGTGTATGGGCAAGAAGGAGAGAGAAATTGCGGAAGAGACAAAGAAAAGCATTGTCCAGGCTCTAGAGAGAGAGAGAGAGAGAAGAGAGAATGGATATCTGACTATACAACCCATTATACCTTCTAGGGTAGAAAGAAGGGAGAGGAAGAAGGAGAAGAAGGAAGGGGAGGAAGAGAAGGAAGAAAAGAGAAGAGAAAATGAGATTTTCTCCCTCTAAAACCCAGATTCCGGTGATGACAGCGGTTTCGGCGGCGACTGACGACAGATACCTAACGCTGTCAATGCAAAACTGCTGGAAGGGACCAAAATATGCTAACGGTTGAAAAATAGAGGACCAAAACAGGAAAAAAAAAAAGACGAGGGATCAAAATGAAACTTAAAATAAAGATAATGGACCAAAACACTAAATTAGGCTAATTTTGTTTTTATTTTAAAAGTAACAAATT
This sequence comes from Echinosophora koreensis, assembly GCA_035048595.1. Classification (NCBI taxonomy): domain Eukaryota; kingdom Viridiplantae; phylum Streptophyta; class Magnoliopsida; order Fabales; family Fabaceae; genus Echinosophora; species Echinosophora koreensis. The sequence goes on along the minus strand of JAPCYP010000016.1, from coordinate 2,877,062 downwards.
GAGTTGATAATGCTTATAAACTTCACTATGGATAAGTGTGTTTATATCACTTTGTTTTATGACTTTTATCTAATAGAGATTTCTTTATCACCTTATCTTACATAATCATCACCCCTTAAACTTAGTTGATTTTATTGAACCTTTTTTTTTTTTTGGGGACAAGAATAAGCTTATTGCATTTCATTATCAGAAATAGCTGCAATACAAATGGGAATTTCATGGAAAAAATAAGGGCTAGCAAAGGATGTAGATGCTCTAGCAAGAGTATGAGCGACTACATTAGCTTGCTTCTAATGAAACTAACTTCATAGTTTTGAAAGGAAGTAAAAAGAAGCTGCCTACACTCCTTAATGATACTACCAAACTCAGAGGAATCTTCTTTGGCAATATTTATACTGTCCACCACCATTTTAGCATCTAGCTCAAAGATGATGTGATCCAGCCTAAGGTTAGCTGCCCACTTAATTGCGCACAGAAGGCCCAAGGCTTCCCCTTCCCAAGCTTCCAGAACTGGGCTGCTCCAAGAAGTCATTGCCAATACAAACTGCCATTATCATCACGGATGCAGGTCCCCATGCCCGAAATGTTGAGGTCCTTGAACAAGGCAACATCGACATTGATTTTGAGCTTCCCAAGCGGCGGATTGCACCAGCGAGCGACGACGTCTGGGAGTGAGCTTCGCCCGAGAGGTTGGTTGCGAGTTTCTCTCGCACATCTCCACTCATCCAAGAAGTTGTTAGCGCGTCTGAGGACATCCATGGAGCTTTCTGACTTGTTTTCCCAAATGGTAATGTTCCTTCTTCTCCAAAGACTCCACATTATCATTACCCATCTAATTCCAGAGTTACAGTCTAGCTGTTTGCATAAAGTCCAGCATAACTCAATGAAACTCTCTGCTTGCATACACCACGACTCCATCAAGTTCCAAAGCCCTGACTCTTGCCAAACCTCAATTCTGCTTTGACAGGAAACAAAAAGGTGGAAAGAATTTTTAAAGTTGTTGTTGCAGTGCACACAATAAGTCGGGCAAACAACCCCTTCGATTGCAAAAAGATTCTGGTGGGGAGGCAATTACGGCACACCCTCCACAAGAAACTTTTCACTCTAGGAGGGACATCTAGATCCCAAATTACTTTCCAATCACCTGGAGCTCTAAGGTGAGTATTATCAGTCATTTTTTCCATACAGAGAAAATAGGCAGATCTAACAGTATAGTTGCCTTGTTTAGAGGGGCCCCAAATAATTTGGTTATCACTGATGCTATGAATCAAAGAGACTTTCTTGGCTTCATTTGCTTCTTCCAGGGATATGATAGAGTGAATGAATTGAAAGTTCCACCTTCTGCTGCCAGGAAACATAAGGTCCTTGACTCTCAGCTCAGGAGTTGCACCAAGAGATTGAGAGCTCAGCGATGCACCCCTATGCAGCCAAGGAGCATTCCAAACAGGTACCCTTTCACCAGAGCCAACGTTCCATCTATAGCCTTCTTTAATCAAACATTGGGAAGACAAAATACTACGCCATGAATAACTTGGATTATGGCCTAGCTTGGCCTCCAAGAAGTCCCCTCTTGGGTAATATCTAGCTTTGTAGATCTTTGCAATCATAGTATTAGGATTAGAGAAAATCCTCCATCCTTGCTTTCCCAACAAAGATAAATTGAAAGCATATAGGTTTATTGAAAACCCTCTAACTTTATTGAACTTTTTTTAACGAATTCACAACAATCAGCTAATTTTGCACCCGAAAGATTGGCTAATTTCCCTTATTCTATCATCATCCAAAGGAATTTTATATGCTCAAACTATGATATTTAAATTATTTAAAAAATATTGAATAATTAGAATGTTCCCTGCTTTATTTTGGAAATCTTTGAACATGAAAGTCTTTGCAGTAAACCAGAGGGGTCATCTTGAATCCAATCTTTCATGTGTCTGCTCTGATACCTTGGGTCCTTCTGTGATTGCCTCTTCTGATCAACATGTTTCCTTTTCAATTGATTTTAATGGTCAATTAGTGTGCTTATCTGCTATATATGTATCAACTTCTTATCCGCAAAGGAGAAGATTGTGGTAGGAATTAAATATTTTACAAACTTAGTTTCAGAACCCTTGGTGCTTTGTTGGTGACTATAATGTTGTTCTTGGTCAAATGGTAGAAAAGGTAGGAATCTTACTGAAAAGAGGCTTTATAGAGCCATTTGCAATGACTCATGGTTAGACTATTGGTCCAGTGTTTCTTGTGCCACCCTAACAAAATCAAGGTCTGATCACTTTCCTCTTTTGTTAGAGTTTAAAAAGGAAGTTCTTTCCTTCCCTTCTTCATTTAAATTCCTGAAAGTTTGGTCTAATCATCCAGACTGTGAAAAGATTATCAAGGAAGTTTGGAATTGCAACTTTCAAGGCTGTCCTATGAGTATCTTATCTCAGAAGTTGAAGACTCTTAAGCAGAGATTATCCTTGCAAGTTGGTCGTGAGTTAACCTTGGGATCCTTGCAAGTGGGTACTAGGTTAACCATGAGATCCTTGCAAGGGGGACATAGGTTACCCATGGGATCCTTTCTAAGAGATCCTTGCAAGTGGGTCAAGGGTTAACCTTGGATCCTTGCAAGTGGGTCATGTGTTAACTTTGGGATCCTTGCAAGTGGGTCATGGGTTAACCATGGGATCCTTGCAAGGGGGTCATGGGTTAAACATGGGATCCGATCTAGGGGGATCCTTGCAAGTAGGTCATGGGTTAACCTTGGGATCCTTGCAAGTGGGTCATGGGTTAAACATGGGATCCTTGCTATTGGGTCACTGTTTAACCATGGGATCCTAGCAAGTGGGTCATGGGATCCTTGCTAGTGGGTCAAGGTTTAACCATGGGATCCTTGCAAGTGGGTCATGGGTTAACCATGGGATCCTTGCAAGTGGGTCATGGGTTAACCATGGGATCCTTGCATGGGGGTCTTGGGTTAACCATGGGATCCTTGCAAGTGGGTCATAGGTTAACCAAGGGATCCTTGCAAGTGGGTCTTGGGTTAACCATGGGATCCTTGCAAGGGGGTCATGGGTTAGGCATGAGATCCTTTCTAGGGGGATCCTTGCAAGTGGGTCGTGGGTTAACCGTGGGATCCTTGCAAGTGGGTCTTGGGTTAAACATGGGATCCTTGCAAGGGGGTCATGGGTTAACCATGGGATCCTTGCATGGGGGTCTTGGGTTAACCATGGGATCCTTGCAAGTGGGTCATAGGTTAACCAAGGGATCCTTGCAAGTGGGTCTTGAGTTAACCATGGGATCCTTGCAAGGGGGTCATGGGTTAAGCATGGGATCCTTTCTAGGGGGATCCTTGCAAGTGGGTCATGGGTTAACCATGAGATCCTTGCAAGTGGGTCAAGGGTTAACCATGGGATCATTGCAAGTGAGTAATGGGTTAACCGTGGAATCCTTGCTAGTGGGTCAAGGTATAATCATGGGATCCTTGCAAGTGGGTCTTACGTTAACCATGAGATCCTAGAAAGGGGGTAATGGGTTAATTATGGGATCCTTTCTAGGGGGATCCTTGCAAGTGGGTCATGGGTTAACCTTGGGAGCCTTGCAAGTGGGTCATGGGTTAACCATGGGATCCCATCTAGGGGCATCCTTACAAGTGGGTCATGGGTAAACCTTTGGATCCTTGCAAGTGGGTTATGGGTTAACCATGAGATCCTTGCAAGTGGGTCTTGTGTTAAACTTGGGATCTTTGCCAGGGGGTCATGGGTTAACCATGGGATCCTTTCTAGGGGGATCCTTGCAAGTGGGTCAGGGGTTAACCTTGGGTTCCTTGCAGGTGGGTCATGGGTTAACCATGAGATCCTTTCTAGGTGGATCCTTGAAAGTGGGTCGTGGGTTATCCTTGGGATCCTTGCAAGTGGGTCATGGGTTAATAGGATCCTTGTTTATTGGTCGTGGGTTAACCATGAGATCCTTGCAAGTGGGTCTTGGGTTAACCACGGAATCCTTGCAAGTGGGTCATGGGTTAACCTTGGGATCCTTTCTTAGGGGATCCTTGCAAGTGGGTCAAGGGTTAACCTTGGGATCCTTGCAAGTGGGTCTTAGGTTAACCATGGGATCCTTGCAAGGGGGACATGGTTTAAGCATGGGATCCTTTATAGGGAGATCCTTGCAAGTGAGTCGTGGGTTAACCTTGGGATCCTTGCAAGTGGGTCCTGGGTTAACCATGGGATCCTGACAAAGGGGACATGGGTTAACCATGGGATCCTTTCTGGGGGATCCTTGCAAGTGGGTCAATGGTTAACCTTGGGATCCTTGCAAGTGGGTCATGGGTTAACTTTGGGATCCTTGCAAGTGGGTCATGGGTTAACCATGGGATCCTTGCAAGGGGGTCATGGGTTAACCCTGGGATCCTTGCAAGTGGGTTATGGGTTAACCATGGGATTCTTCCAAGGGGACATGGGTTAAACATGGGATCCTTTCTTGGGGGATCCTGGCAAGTGGGTCAAGGGTTAACCTTGGGATCCTTGCAAGCGGGTCTTGGGTTAACCATGGAATGCTTGCAAGGGGATCATGGGTTAACCATGGGCTCCTTTCTAAGGGGATCCTTGCAAGTATGTCGTGGGTTATCCTTAGGATCCTTGCAAGTGGGTCATGGGTTATAGGTTAACCATGGGATCCTTGCTAGTGGATCATGGGTTTACCATGGGATCCTTGCAAGGGGGTCATGGGTTAACCATGGGATCCTTGCAAGGGGGTCATGGGTTAACCATTGGATCCTTTCTACGGGGATCCTTGCATGTGGGTCATGGGTTTTCCTTGGGATCCTTGCAAGTGGGTCATGGGTTAACCATGGGATCCTTGCAAGTGGGTAATGGGTTAAACATGGGATCCTTGCAAGGCGGTCAAGGGTTAACCATGGGATCCTTTCTTGGGAATCCTTGCAAGTGGGTCATGGGTTTCTCTTCGGATCCTTGCAAGTGGGTCATGGGTTAACCATAGGATCCTTTCTAAGGGGATCCTTGCAAGTAGGTCGTGGGTTATCCTTGGGATCCTTGCATGTGGGTCATGGGTTTACCATGGGATCCTTGCAAGTGGGTCACGGGTTAACCCCGGGATCCTTGCAAGTGGGTCTTGGGTTAACCAAGGGATCCTTGCAAGGGGGTCATGGGTTAACCATGGGATCCTTTCTAGGGGGATCCTTCAAGTGGGTCAAGGGTTAACCATGGGTTCCTTGCAAGTGGATCATGGGTTAACCATGGGATCCTTGCAAGGGGGTCATGGGTTAACCATGGGATCCTTTCTAAGGGGATCCTTGCAAGTGGGTCGTGAGTTATCCTTGGGATCCTTGCAAGTAGGTAATGGGTTAACCATGGAATCCTTGCAAGTGGGTCTTGGGTTAACCATGGGATCCTTGCAAGGGTGTCATGGGTTGACCATGGGATCCTTCCAAGTGGGTCTTGCGTTAACCATGGGATCTTTGCGAGGGTGTCGTGGGTTAACCATGGGATCCTTTCTAGGGGGATCCTTACAAGTGGGTCAGGGGTTGACCATGGGATCCTTGCAAGGGGGTCATGGGTTAACTATGGGATCCTTTCAAGGGGGATCCTTGCAAGTAGGTCGATGGGTTATCCTTGGGATCCTTGCAAGTGCGTCATGGGTCATGGGTTAACCATGGGATCCTTGCAAGTAGGTCATGGGTTAACCACGAGATCCTTGCAAGTGGGTCTTGGGTTAACCATCGGATCCTTGCAAGGGGGTCATGGGTTAACCATGGGATCCTTTCTAGGGGGATCCTTGCTAGTGGGTCAAGGGTTAACCTTGGGATCCTTGCAAGTGGGTCATGGGTTAACCATGGGTCCTTGCATATGGGTCTTGGGTTAACCATGGGATCCTTGCAAGGGGGTCATGGGTTAACCATGGGATCCTTGTAAGTGGGTCTTTGGTTAACAATGGGATCCTTACGAGGGTGTCATTGGTTAACCATGGGATCCTTTTTAGGGGGATCCTTGCAAGTGGGTCAAGGGTTAACCTTGGGATCCTTGCAAGTGGGTCATGGGTTAACCATGGGATCCTTGAAAGTGGGTCATGGGTTAACCTTGGGATCCTTGCAAGTGGGCCTTGAGTTAACCATGCGATCCTTGCAAGGGGGTCATGGGTTAAGCGTGGGATCCTTTCTAGGGGGATCCTTGCAAGTGGGTCGTGGGTTAACCTTGGAATGCTTGCAAGTGGGTCATGGGTTAACCATGGGATCCTTGCAAGTGGGTCTTGGGTTGACCATGGTATCCTTGCAAAGGGGTCATGGGTTAACCATGGGATCCTTGCAAGTGGGTCTTGGGTTAACCATGGGATCCTTTCTAGGGGGATCCTTTCAAGTGGGTCAATGGCTAACCTTGGGATCCTTGCGAGTGGGTCATGGGTTAACCATGGGATCCTTGAATGTGGGTCATGTGTTAACCTTGGGATCCTTGCGAGTGGGTCTTGGGTTAACCATGGGATCCTTGCAAGGGGGTCATGGGTTAAGCATGGGATCCTTTCTATGTTGGTTGTGGCAACCATACCCAAGGGAGAGGTGAATTGGGTTTTAAATAAAGTTGAAATCTTTTTCAATAAATCAAAAACCCTTTTTAAAGATAAAACAGAATTCGCAGCGGATAAAAGATTATTGTCGTATTGAAGCGCTTGATAAAAAATAAACGGTTTGAAACTAAAGTGCTATACAGTAAAATGCGATAAAGTAAAGAGGATAGGAAAATAAGATTGACATAGCGATATATCCTGGTTCGGCCACAGACTACCCGGCTGGCCTACGTCCAGTCCCCAAGGCAATACCACCAAGGATTTTCACTTAATCCCTAGCTTTTAAACAGGAGCGGCTGGAACCTTTACAATAATGAGAACTCCTCACAGACCAGAGACATACAATCTCCCAGTGACAGGGTCTCAATTCTCTATCTTTTAAACAGGTGTAGCTGGAACCTTTACAATGAAGAGAACCCTTAACACAAATCACAGGACGTACAATCCCTTGTGTAAGAGCCTCAAAAATATCCCAAGAGATATACCCTCTCTTGTAAGAATAGTAATCAAAAGAAGGTTTGAGTCAATCCGACTCTTACCAATATAAAGCACTCTAATTAGTGTAGATAAAAACAAATTGAAGCACAATACAAAGAAATACCTATATGGTGTGTATGTCTCTCTCAAGTATTTGTTATGCAAGTGTAAGAGTATGAGAGTGATAGAAAATGATTCAATTGAAGAGAAAGATAGATAGAATTGGCTCAGTGTTCGTTGCTTGCTTTCTCAAAAAATGACCAATATATATTACTTTGAAACTTAGGTCAAAACTCTTGAAAACTCATTTTTCTCAAGCCATAATCGATTATCTGAAAAACATAATCGATTATTTTAGGCCAAATCAAAAGACGCATTTTGAAACAGTCAGGTCATAATCGATTATACTAATCGATTACTTGGTCTCTGTTTGAAAGCTTAGACTGAATTAAGTAAGCATAATCGATTACCCTAATCGATTATGAAGCCTCTGACTTTTGATCTGAAAATTAATAATCGATTTTTGCAAAATCATAATCGATTATAATTCAAGTTTTAAACTCAACGGCTGTGACAGAATCAAATCTTCATTAAAGCACATTTAAGCCATTTAGAAACTGAGTTTAAAACGTGTTGAGAATAGTCATAATCGATTACCATAATCGATTATCACTCTTTGAATTTCGAATTTCAAAAAACCCAACAGCTCTGTTATTTAAAGACTCATTTAAGCATAATTATGATCTGCATAATCGATTATCATAATCGATTATTCTTCGTATAAATTGGTTTTTGAAAATCTTTAAGGTCTGAAAAAGATATGGTAAAATTAATTTCAAAGACCTTTTTCCAAAACTATTTGTGTGTGTGTGTGTGATTTATTTTACCTTTGAGAGACACACACCCATTTACATTTAATTTAAAACAAACAATACAATAAAAGAAAATTTCCCTTTTAACCCAGTATTTGTTTGTTGGTCCTTTTCACGCTTTTTGCAATTTGGTCCTTTAGTTGAATTTGCATGTTTGTCCTTGGACTTGAAATTTCCCTTTTGCTCATCATCAAAACAAAAGCACCTGTCAAGGCATATATCCACAAACTCCCCTTTTTTATGATGACAAACATCTCATGAGGGAATTTCTAAAAGATAGAGTTAGAGCAATAAAATATATCTCATTTCACAGTTTTGCTCTACTCCCCCTTAAGCATGCAATCATATTCTCTCCCCCTTAAGCATGCATTATACAATTCATATAACAATCGAACTTATCTCCCCCTCAAGCATGCATTCATGTAACTCTCTCCCTTTTGTCATTATCAAAAAGCGGGAAAAGCAAAATAATAGTATCATGGCATATATCCACTATCTTGTTGAACAATTCAAGCATAAGATATGATTACCATTGCATGCAAGCTTAGAATTATCATATTTATCAAGTATGTACGGAAGCAAGAGTGCCAGGATTAATGACAGTATAGGAGTTATAACCATTTGAAGAGAATTTAAGGAATCATGCAAATAATTCTCCCCCTAAAAATTGTGCATTTATTATCAAGGATTCTTCACCTAAAGATTTGTTTTTAATAAATGTGAGAATCTTTTTATATTATGGTATAGTGTAGATCCAATACATATTGAATACCATACAATTATTTTTAGAGCCAATCAATTTTGGATTTTAATGGTCATAGTTGATTCTGAATTTTATACGATCCATAATCGATTACCATTCTTGGTTAATCGATTTTCCCCTCTTTTCTTCATATAATCGATTATTCTAATCGATTATTACGTTTCTGTCTTTTATTTTTCTACCATACGTTGATTTCCAATTGATGAAAAATGTTTATGTCTAAAAAAAGATGAAGTGCTAATATGATTTTAAAAAAAATTGACAATCACACTCTCATTAAGCTTAAAGACATAACATTCAAAGTATCAAATATAGCAAAAACAAGAAACATAAAGGCCTATAACTTCTACATGGTGCTTTGATTCTCCTTAGGTAGCCAAGTATTATCATGCTTCACAAACCCTAATGATGCTTGATATGCTTCATTGATGCTATCATTGGGTTGAGGCTCTATTTCTTCTTCACCCTCTAATGGAATGCCATAATGGTTGAGGATCTTTGTAATTTGCATAGGATAGAGAAGATGAGAAGCAGTTTTTGAGTAAGCACAATCTACCATGTGTTGAAGAACTGCAGTGGCCCAGTTGATCTTCTTCTCCTTGTTGATGGCCTACATGAGAACTATGTCGTTCTCCGAAATTCTTGTCGCATTATTTCGTCTAGGAAGAAGGCATCTAGCAAGAACATAGTGAAGCAATTGTTCTTCAGAGTTGAGAGCTGTAAAGGAGATTACTTTGGATGGCTTGGCTTTTGGATTAATGAATTTCTTTAAGACTCTTTCTCTCTTGAAAGAATTTTTCCATACCAACTTTGGATTTGCAAGAGAGATGTCAGTGCCTTGGCTTGGTAGGCGGGTTAGATTAACCCATATTTCAAGAGGGATGTTGATCTCAACACCTTTTACTTTTGAAGAGATGGTTTTGGATGAATATTGAAAGGTGAAATTTTCATAGAATTGTCTTACCAAGGATGGGCAAATCTTCAGTTTACGAGAGCAAAAGGAAGTGAGTTTAAGATTTGATAGAATTTTCAGAAGGTTGAAGGTTGAATCTTTGAACTCCTTCTTGTTAATGTAGCTGAGAGGGACGATAGGCCTATTCATGCAAATCGCCGAAATTCGCCCTTGTTAAGTCTTGGAGGATAAGAGTATCTTCATCCTTGGAGGAATCTTAATTTCTGATGGAGTCTTTTCAACATTCTTTCTAGAGGTGCAAACCATAATGAGAGTTGACGAAAGGAAGTTTTTTCAAATTGATTGTTTTGTGTTTTGGTATGAATTTTTTTTTCGAGGTGTATTTAAACACTTTCTCAAGGTCGAAAGGTTAGAGGATTGATGCTGATTTCACAATCTTCATGATTTGAAATCAGATTTTAGTCAAGATTTGATTTGATCTGAATCTTCCAGATTTTGTAAAGATTTTGTGAGGGATATTTTAAGAAAGTGTAACTTTTATCTTTCTAACATGTCCAAAAACAGATTTTGAAAATTGATTTTAACATTTTTGAATAATCATTTTGTTGAACAAGAGCAATGCCTAGAAATTTTAAGATGTAAGAGTGAGATCAAAACATAACACCTTTTATTCGAAGCTAATATGAATAAAACAAAACAAGGGAAATATAATAGTTGAGATAGAGCTGTTCTATTTTCCTGGAATCCATTGATTTTTCACCAGCTCAAAACCCATCTTGTATAAGGTATCTTCATCAAGACCAGCATTCTTCCTTATTGGGATTACCTCTTCATTTTCCAATGGAATATTGAAGTGTTTAAGAATTTTGGTAATCATCATTGGATAAGGAAGATGAGAACTTGAAGAGTAAAGTCCACAATTTACCATGTGCATCAGATTACTAGCAGCCCAATTTATATATTTACCCTTTTCTAAGGCCCACATTAGGGCTATGTCTTCCTCTAAGACCCTTGACTAATCCATGAAGTGAGGTAGAAGCCAATGTACTATTGCCTGGTGGATCAATTTCTTTCGCAGAGTTAGGTGTTTGACATGAATAGTACCATTGATATTTGTACTTAGAAGTATAAGGGTACTACACATCATATCTCTCTGAAATTCTCATTCCCATAAGGTATTAAGATTTTGGCTAGTGATTATGTCTTCGTCTTTGGGAAGACAAGACAAAGAAGCCCAAGAGGTGAAGGTCATGGTGAAGGATACTCCTTTTACTTCGGAAGAGAAGGCTTTTAGAGAGGAGTAGAAGCTGAGATTGCAGTAGAAGGCTTTGACCAGTGAGGGATATATTGTATCATTCATTGAGCAGAACTTGAGAAGATCAAGTTTGGAGAGAGTTTGAAACAGTTCAAACTCTTGGAACTTGAATAAGTCCAGATTGATGTAGCTAGGGGAATGATAGGACAATAGATGAAGTATGTGGCAAAACGTTTCCTTTGTTCTTCACTTGAGAGGAGATTTGCTGTCTTAAAAGTCAAATAAGAAGTATTTGGAGGAGCTTCATTTGATGTGGGATAGACGACTTTGTGAAACATTAAGTGACTGGAGATTGACCCTATGATGTTTTCTTCTGGTTGATTTCAAGAGTCTCATTGTTTGACAAGAGTAAAGAGGAGACTTTTAACAGGGTTCCAATACAAAGGATTAGTATGTTATGAGTGGCTGTCTTAATATCCCTATTTGTAGGAAAGATAATTAGGTCTTTGTGCAATAGGTTTAGCCCACTAGTCAAACTAATCGCGTCATAATCGATTACTCTAATCGATTATTACCTCTCTGTTTAAAACATGTTCACGCGCACAAGAAGCATAATCGATTACGCTGATCGATTACTGCTTCTCTATTTGAAAATCAACCTTTGGTGCAAAGCATATAATCGATTATTAACTGTGATAATCGATTATTCACTTTGAATTTTAAAACCCTATATTAATGTTCCCTTTGAAAATTTGAAATTTGAATTTAAAATTTGAAATTTGAAATCTTTCTTTTTAGAGAAATATCATCAGAATTTTTGTTGATCATTTTAATTTCAAAATCGATCCTCAATAGATTTTCAGATCAATTATTATAAAAGTTTTATTACTACAATCTTAAAGATTTTCTATTTTTGAAAATATGTAGTATATTAATCCATGATAAGAAATCAAATTTCTATTATAGTGCAATCATGAATTAATTGCTAATTGATTCTTAAAAAAGAGTTTCAATCAAGTATTTATTGCCACAAACCTTATTATTTTGAAATTGAAGAGATGTGGTTAATTAATTCATGACTGGAAAATAAATTATCAATAAAGTATGATTATGATTTAAATCACTAATTAATTTTCAAATCAAATTTTGAAGGATAGTAAAAATAATGATTTTTCAAAATAACTTTGTATCATAAAATACTTTAATGTCAAATCAAATTTGAATTCATTTTAATTTGATATTTTGAAAAAGATTAAAGAATTAAATCAGATATCATATCAAAATGAGACATTTATTAGAATAGTAATTTAGGATTTGATTTAAAACAAAACATTTTCAAAATGCCAAATTTCGTAGCATAATCGATTACGATACTCGATTATGTAACTACTGGTTTCTTTCCCAAAGTATGACCCACACTCATAATCGATTTCCCGAATCGATTACTATGCTTCTGTCTCTCTTCCCTGTTTTCTCGAGGAACTATAATCGATTATCTAATCGATTATCCTATTAAGATTTTCAAATTTCATAACACAGAAGATTTGTAACTTATTCAAATTAACCATAACATGCTTGACATGATATTAACCATAGAAGCATTACAAGCACATATATGACATATAATGAATTCTTAGCAAAATGTTCGCATGTCATTTTGTATTGACCAAGAGTTTCACATTTGAACATGCATAGGAGGTAGAGGGTAGAGTTACCTCATTGTGTAAGTTCACAAGACTATCCTTTCTTACCCATTTTTGCTTGATCTTGAATCGAGCTTTTACGTCGTCTATCTTGTTGTTTGAGTTGTTCATCAAGAGACCTTTGCTTCTTTGGGTAGCAATTGCATTTTCGGAACTTTGAAGCTTTCTTCTTGATGTCCCCTCCTTTTTCAAGACAGCTTGTTTCTCAATTAATGATTTTTCCTGTACATTCGAAGTACTAGAGAAACTTTCTGGTACCCATTTCACATTGGGACCTTCTGGGTTAGTGGACAATATACTCTCACTTTTAGGAATCCAGACAATTTTATTTCTCATAGAATGATTTTTCCTATAATTGCACATATGAGAAATATGTCCTAACTTTCCACAATAATTACATGTTACATCCTTTTTATTTTTCATAGAACGATTTTCATACTCAACTATAGAATGATTATGACCTTGATGTGTGTCACGTTTAATAGTTGACAAATCATAGTTGGTGTGAATATCTTCTTTTTCCTGTGGAGGTTGTACATGTGTGAAGCTCTTCGTTTCAGAAATTTCATGAAATAACTCTTCAACTTGATTATAAAAAATTATGCAATTTTTAAAACATGAAGAGGATTCAAATTTCGTAAAATTTTCTTCACCATGAAAAGTATATTCATTTTTCAATTTTACCAAATCATTTTCAGTTGATGAAATACTTTTCAAGGAATTTAAATTCTTATTTTCTAAACTCAACAATTCATCATACAAATTATTGTATGCATGTAACCATTCATCATTTGATGATTTGAGTTCAGAATCGTTTACCTCCAAATTCCTTTGAGTCACTTTGAGAATATTTTCTATTTTCTGCACATATGACTCTTTGCTTTTGTGGTCCTTCTTCTTGGCATATTCTTGAGGATTTCTTTCCTCCAATGAGTTTTGCCCTTTCCTATAATTACTTTCACTCTCAAAATTGTTAGTGACAAGGTAATTATAATCAAGCACATTTAAAATATTCTTGGCACAATCACAATCTTTGATTTTCTCATAAGCATCATCGCATAAACAATTCCTGAGAATTTGCATAGCTTTGAGATTCAAGCAAAAGCAGTTTTTGTCAAACTCAGTCTGATGTTCTTTGGGTTTGAGAATGAGTCCATGAACTCCAATATCCCATAAGTCGACATCAATTGACTGTATAAAAATTTCAGTTCTCATTTTCAAATAAACATAATTCTCACCATCAAAGAGCGGTGGTTTGTCAATTTCAAAACCATACATTTTGGAAAACTCAAAAAGGTTTCCAAAGGATCTTAACTCTAAGCTGTTAAGCTACTAACCAGAGCCGAAGCTCTGATACCACTTGTTGGCCATGGCAACCATACCCAAGAGGGGGGTGAATTGGGTTTTAAATAAAGATGAAATCTATTTCGATAAATCAAAAACCCTTTTTAAAGATAAAACAGAATTCGCAGCGGATAAAAGATTATTGTCGAATTGAAGCGCTTGATAAAAAATAAACGGTTTGAAACTAAAGCACTATAAAGTAAAATGCGATAAAGTAAAGAGGATAGGGAAAGAAGATTGACACAGCGATATATCCTGGTTTGGCCACAGACTACCCACGTGGCCTACGTCCAGTCCCGAAGGCAATACCACCAAGGGTTTTCACTTAATCCCTAGCTTTTAAACAGGAGCGGCTAGAACCTTTACAATAACGAGAACTCCTCACAGACCAAAGACATACAATCTCCCAGTGACAGAGTCTCAATTCTCTAGCTTTTAAACAGGTGCAGCTAGAACATTTATGTTGTTTTGGCTTCAAAGACTCAAGAGGGGGGGGGGGGGTGAATTGAGTTTTCAAAAACTTTCCTTCTTTTAAAAAATCTTTCCAAAACTTTAGTTTCAGATTTTTGTTGCCTCAAGATCTTTAACAAAAACAGTTAAGGGCGTTTTATAAAATCTTGAATTTGATTGATGAGAATAAGAAGAATTAATTCAGACAAGATAGATCACAGATTAGATACTGAACTTAATCAAACAGGTTCCTTTATCATACAACTCAGTGTTGAAGATTGATATCAGATATGACAGAAAACTAGTTCAAGCTTAAGCATAAAAGACCAAGTTGTGTATGTTTAATTCAGTTAACACGTCTTACAATCAGAATTGAAGTGATTCACATTTGATTACAGATATCACAAGATTCAATTCTGGTTTTTACAGATCAAGAACAGATTTGATAAACTCAATTTTGATCACAAGATTCAGTTCAGATATTGAGCCTTAAGAATAGATTTGAACAATGAATATCAAGAACTCAGTTATATGCGCAAGACAGAAATTAAAGAGCTTTGAGTTTAAGAGTACCACACAATCAGATTTATCCTGGTTCAGTCACCACCACTGTGACCTACATCCAGTCCCCACTCCACATGTGGGTTTTCACACACTAACACAGCAAGCTTTAGCCAGGTAGCTTGAAAAACCTTTACACCACAGAGCACTCCTTCACCTTGAGATACCACACTCTTGTGAAGAGCCTCAGTCAATGTTCTTCCTTAGGATTCCTCACCCTAATCACACAGAGAGACTCCCTCTCTCTTACAATCAAATAGAACAGAAAAATTGATTCCTAAACTCTTAAAAGTTGAATACACAAATTGAAGCTCTAATGAGAATGAAACACTCTTTTCACAATGAGCTCAAGAAAGATGATGAATGATTTTCACAATTGATCTCTCAAATTGATTTCGTGTGTTTCTAATATGTTATCAGTATTATATTGATCCCACTTTATATAGAAAACAAGTTGTAACCGTTTGGGATCAGTCTAAACAGATTTGGGTCTGATAGCATAATCAGTTTGAACTGATTCAAGTTCTTGGACAGGGGTTGAGTACAGGGATGTATTAACCATTTTACATACTGAAAGTTTCTGTACACCTTTGTAATACATGGCTGTACGAGTTCTTTTAAAAACTTGATCTTGGTTAATCCACCAGTACCACCAGTACACCCATTCAGTACATCTATATATTAATGAACATCAGATTTTTTCAGAAACTTGAATACACGCGTACATAGCATATGTACAGGCCTGTATTCAGTTAACCATTTATAACTGATCTGATTTCATGTTATTCATAGGTGTAATACATCTATGTACTGAATATCAAGAACTTTATATTCATTTGTCAGTTACAAGAAAGGATATACATCCATTGAATACATGGCTATACTGACAAAGAATTTTCTTAATTTCAAAAATCATTTTTATTAAGACTTATTCCTTTTTAATGCAGGTTATGTAAAATGATTTTCTTCATGCATCATTTCAACTGAGCTATTTGTGAATAAGAGATTTCTTCTCTTATAATTCATCTAAGACTTAAATCTAATTCTTCTTTAAGCTCTTGTCTTGATGACTCCTTAATCTTTGTCCTTGCTTGTTGCTCCTTGAGTTCTTCAAGTTCTTCTTTGGATATTCTCCTTTAATTGCTTACAGAACTTGATATATTAAGCTTGATACCTGTGTTTGCAATTTGATACCAAAAACACTTGTACACACATTAAATTGTATATTTGTCATATATCAAAATCTCTATGTCATTGAGTCTTACAAACTCCCCCTTTTTTATTATGACAAACCTTTTAACAAATTCTTAAATCAGAGTGTAAGTATAGCAGAAGCTATGTTTTTTTGTCAATTCATAAATCATGGTATCAAATCTGGAACCCACATGCATTGATTATTGTGCCTTGAGTTGGACGGTTGCTGTGGGAATCAAGTTGAGCCTGTACATGTGTTGGCTATTTGTGCCTGAGTGGCAATTGAGCCTGATCAGCTCACTGTTCTTCAAAAACTGCATGGAGTTGGGGTCTCCGGAGACTAGGACAGAATGTTGAAATATAGAAGTGCCATGTTTTTTTTTCCCAAAAACGACGACGATTATTGATTTATATGATTTTTGTGAGCATTTATATGTTGATTATGAATATTTAACTGGATCTGTTGCTCTGTGTTTGGACATGTAGTCGTCATAATTCATCTATATATTGGTATCTCACCCTTACAATATATCAGGTTTTCCCGGTTCTTTGCTGTTGTACCTTGGTACACTAGGACAAGCGGTGCGGAGAAGCTCCTGACCTCACTCAGGGATATTAATCCCGATCTTTGAAGAGGTGGGTGATTATTCCAATGGTAAGAACTACTGAGTTCTTTCTAATAGGTGTCTATTAGAATGACCAGCTTAGGATGTTCCCTTTGGGTTGTGTGCGTTTTAGAGAAGTCGATATAGGCAGTTCTGAAAAACCTTGTGTAATTTTATAACTTCAAGATGAAAGATTATTTCATGAAATGTATATGCTGAGGTGCTATGATTTATAAATAAACTTAGTCTGTGTGTGTTAGTAAATATAGTGTGATTTCATTTTTAAGTGATGTGTGAATCATTTTTCTCTGAGATGAATCCTAGAAAAAAAAAAATTTACCTCATATTTTCAGACTTATGAAAATAATAGAAGTTTTTTCCGAAAGCAACCAGTAAACTCTCTTTTAATTTATTTCCGCATGTGATTAGGAAGTAATGCCCAAGGGGGGTGTTACAGGAACAAGAAGGGGCACGTGTATGGCTTCGGACACCTGGGCAGCGAGTTTATCGCTTCATCGGCCGGCACTGTTGCTCATTCCTACGCGGATACCGTTCCTCCGGAGCAGTTCAACCAGATGCAGGACACCATCACGCAGCTGAATGCAGAGCTTCGGGAGAAGAGGGAGAGAGAGCAGTAGATGGCGGATCAGATTGCACAGTTGACTCAATCACACCAGTAGTTGATGCAGAGGTCCATCGAGCAGGGCCAGGCACTACAGATGGTGTTGGAGCAGATGAGGATCCAGCCTCCAGTTGTTACGGATGGTGCTCCAGCAGTTGTACCGCATGCTGTCGCTCCTCTAGTTCCACCGTCTCCTGTTGCTGATGATGCTGCTCTAGAGGACGATGAGATGGTAGATGTCGGCGGCATAGACGCTGAGACTCCTTGGGTTCCTCCACCTCCGCCTTCGCATGATGAATGATTTTTTTTTTCATTTTATGGATTTCTAGACTATTACCGTGTGACATTTTTTTTATTTATATACATTCATTATTTTTATATTTGTGAGTTGCATTAGTAATTAATGTTTTAAATAAATTTTTAAATAGAAACAAAAAAATTAATATTAATGTTTTAAATAAATTTTTTTAAAAAAAATACATAATTAGTCTTAGCGACCGAAATAGCAACCAACAATTCGGTCGCTATACTTAAGTCACAGGAAAAATTTAAAAAAAATAAAAATTATTTCATGGTTAGTGACCGAAACCGCGGTTGCTATTTTGGTTGAGGTAACCAACATTAGCGACCGAATATCAGTCACCAAATTCGGTTACCGTGATTATGCGACCAATTTAGCTGCGACCGAATATTCGGTCTCTATTTGGCTACCGAAATTCAAACTCGGTCGCTAAATCCTTAGCGACCAGGGTTTCTGCTACTCTCATAATTCGATCGCTAATTCGGTCGCTAATAAGGATAGCGACCGAAGTAGCATGTTTAGCGACCGAATCCTTCGATCGCTAAACATGTTTTTTTTTTTTTTTTGTAGTGAACTCTACTCTATACAAATATCCTAGTCCCCATCCATAACTAGGTGGTCAATGGCTCAATGCATAAGAGGTTCAAGATGATGCCCTCATAAAAAAGTTGCCTATGAGTCAAGTGATTGACCACCACCTTCTTGAGTGTGTCTTGGACTCTTCTAAGTCTTGCCCTTGTCATGGGTCCATGCGAGTCTTCAATGCTTGGTCATTGACTTTGTGTGTCCATGCTCACATCAGCATCAAATTCGAGTTATTATATAGCAAGTTATACGGAGATTTGAAAATTTCTATAATTAAGTTGGATGATGGGTTGAAATATAATTCGAATAAATCATTAAATTTTAAAACTGGCAATACTTACTGTCTGATATGCACAAACTGAAAAAAAAAATCAATATAAGGATTTAGCAAAGAAAATTTTCATGTGTACATAATTAAAATATAAAATCATAATCAATTAAATTTTTCATCTGATTTTCAATCAAAATCCAAAAATAGTTATTAATTTTTTGTGGGAAGAGATATTGGGTAATTAATTTTTTGTGGCAAGATATATTATTATAGAAAAGGTGAATCCAAACAAATAAATTGGAGAGAGATAATTAAATTTAAAAAAATAATAATGAGATTGTCATAATTAATTAACAATGGGTTGATTGTAGGTAATTAACGAGTCTTATCCAATGTAACGTTACATAGGTTAGAAAAATCATCGTTGTTGTTGTTATTATTATTATTATTATTATTATTGTTGTTGTTGTTGTTGTTGTTGTTATTGTTGTTGTTGTTGTTGTTGTTGTTGTTTAGTGTCCTTAAAATAAATCTATTTACTCTCTTTTACAGTAGCAATTAAATTTATAATTTTTTCTCTTTAAAATAATTTTATTTTGATGAAATAATTTCCTTTCACAAGAGCGCTTTTTTGTTCGTTTTCCTTATTGAGGTAGAAACAAATCGTATTTATGAAGCAAATTTTCCTCTCACATCACATTTGATATTGGATACTCCTCTAAGATGAGTAAATTGTAAAGTGAGGAGGATGCATTCATCCTTGATTAGTTAAAGTAGGTTTAAAATATTAAAAGTAATATTATAGCTAAATATATATATTTTTTGAAATGGTTAACTTGCACGAAAAAGATGAGAAATAAATCGAGTAGATTTTCAAGAGAGAATAAATATATGATAGATAAATATATTTTCAAAAAATGATTAACTCAAACCGGGAAAAAAAATAAATCCAAAAAAGAATAAAAAATATATATATGATAGATGAATATTCAATAATAATAGAATAACATTTCTATTGCTTAAGGCAACCGTCATTGTCTTCCAGGGTTGGCCCAAGGGTGAAACTACTAAAGCCCTAGCTTTAGGCCCACCAGCAAAACCATTTTTTTTACTCTCACTTTTTGAGTAAACACCCAATTTGGTCCCTGAAATTGTGAAGTAGTATCAACCTGGTACCTGAAATTATCAAAATTCCAAATTAGTCCCTGAAATTGTAAAACGGTAATCAACTTAGTACCTCCGTTGAAAATCGTATGGACTAAGTTGATTTTAAGTTAGCAGTGTCAGGGACTTAATTGATATTAAGTGAGTAAAATGAGGGACCAAATTGATAATAACTTATCATTCAGGGATGCTTTTGGAATTTTGAAAATTTCAAGGATCAAGTTGATACTACTTCACAATTTCAGGGACCAAATTGGGTGTTTACTCCCCACTTTTTATAAAGAAAAAAGACCACATATACTAACAAAAAGGCCCAACCTAATCCAGAAGACTATCTCACTTAAAATAAAAATGTCTCACTCAAAATTTGCTTTAGACCTCACTCGCTCTTGAACCGGCCCTGTTGTCTTCACATTATATAACTTACTCTTCACGTTAATAATAATCAATAACCCTAACCCTAATGGGATTCTACTACACCTATTTCAGATAGCCCACTTTTCAGCCCATCATTTCCTACACTCACCAACTTACACGGGCCACAATAAAACAAGGAAATGAGTCTGTAAATTATTATATGTAAATGTTGAAAGTTATGTTGAATGAGATTGTATTACTTGATTGTGATTGACCAAGGGCATGACATTGGTCATTTCTTGTTAACGAAGATTAAATCATTAAAATGCTTAACTCAGAAAACTTCAGAAGTTGATTTTGTTTTTGGAAAGTGAGAAGACTTTTAATATATAATTGTTGAAACCATATCTTATGGTTTAAAATTTTTTGTGGAAAATTATATACCGAAAAATGTTAAAAAATTATTTCATCTGAATCGTCGATTATAAATTGTAACAGATATTAACTTAATAATTATTATAGATATTACAATACATATAACGATGCTTGAATGTAAATAGTAAGTATACAATTTTAGTATTAAAAATATAATTTAAAAATAAGACATGTACGAAGAATATAAAAAATATAATATTTGAAAATATCCATTAAAGTTTTATTGTGATTTTTTTTAAAGTAAAATTATAAATAATAAATATACATTAGTATCGTACTTCTCTGAATATTTAATAGTAAATATACATTTTCAAAGCAACAACTGCTTTCAACCTGATTAATCATTTATAGATGTAATCTATTTAAACACTAATACCAAACCATCGTCGTAATCTTCGTAATGATATGAATTTTTTCTTCTCTCTTAAAAATCGAATGGTCATGGAAAAGAACATAACGGTTATGGAACCTGGAATCCCTTGGGCTCGCTCGGAGAAGAATTCACGTTGGGGTCAGTGCAGAAGGGAAGGTTATGAAGCTCAAAAACGGATTAAGATGGATCACATTAAAAAACTTTTAGGTCTAATAATAGAAAAGAATTAAATTACCCAATAATTATAGATTTTTGTCTAATAATAGAAAAGAATTTACCCAATAATTACCAAGTCCACTTTTTTTTTTTTTGCACATTTCTCATGAAAATCTGGTTTTATAAATTTTATACGTCATTCATATCCTAATTTGTGATTGATTATCAGTGTAAAAAACTTTACACTGACAGTGCATACCAATTAAACTGTTACTTATATACATGTTCAATCCTATTATAAAAAAAAGTAATAGTTATTAAATAAAAAATGTTATATCTTGAAAACCATGATTTTAAAAAAGGCATTTTCTTTATGAAGGATTGTCTATAATAATAATAATAATAATATAATAATAATAATAATAATAATAATAATAATAATAATAATAATAATAATTTTCTTTATAAAATTCATATATACATATTATATCTTAGAGAATGTTACCAAGCAATTTATATCCCTTGTCAGGGTAAATAATTGGACCGCGTGAAACTTATAATAGATATAGTAAATTTACACCTAATAATTGGGACAATTTTAAATTTACACAGTTTAATTGGTGGATTAAATTAAAAATTATTTTGGTATGATAATATGAAAAATTGTAAGTTATAGATTTGTCTGCTAATTTTATATGATTTGGTTTTGTTCACATTTCAAATTCAAAATTTTGATTTTCTAATTGATAGATTAGCTGTCTATTTGCAGATGGAAAATGGTTTTGGAAAAAAAATCATTGTAATTGCATCCTTGATGTGAATTAAATTACTGCTTTAATTGTAAAAGATTCTTCCTAATTAGAAGTTGGACATCTAATTGATAGATTAACTGTCTATTTGCATATGGAAAATGGTTTTGGAAAAAAAATCATTGTAATTGCATCCTTGATGTGAATTAAATTACTGCTTTAATTGTAAAAGATTCTTCCTAATTAGAAGTTGGACATAAAAACCTTCCATAATGCAATAAATGTGAAATGCATGAAGAGATGATATTTGGAAGAGCATTTATTGAGTTTGATTCGTAAATATATATAGTATAGATTCGTAAATGTATATAGTATAAATATAGTATAGATGTAAAATATTTAGAAGTCATGTATATCACGGGTCAAGAAAACTAGTATAAAGAGAAAGAAATGATCTGTGAACCGTACGTCTCTTTTAGAATTAAAAAAACATATTTACAAAATTTAAATTCAAAATACACAAAAATAGGTAACTACTAATAAACAGCGGTGCTAATTGGATTGTTGGATTGCTATCTATAATTCAAAACTATTGTTATCCTAATGAGTAACTACTGATATCCTGTTATCTAACATGCTACTCCTTGATTTTGTCCAAATAAAAATAAAAATGCGAGTACTCCTTGATCTGCTCGTTGATTTGCGTCCCTTGCTGCAGCAGAAACGTCAACAAATAATATTATATAAATCAGTGGAAATTATTATTTTCGCACAAGGAGATGAGCCTGCTCAAATAAACGTAACCCATCCACCAATTAAGTTGTTTTAATGGGCCACTATAGATAGAAAGAAACGATTTGTGAATTGTATATATATCTTATCTTTTATTGATATGCACAGATTTACAAAAAAATAAATAAAGAAAATAGACAGATTTATAAAATTTAAATTCAAAATACCCCACAAAAATAGGAAACTAATTAATAGCTGTGCTATCTATAATTTAAAACTTTTGTTATCCTAATCAATAACTGCTGATTTGCTGTTATCTAAAATGCTGCTCCTAGATTTGCGTCCAACAATAAAATCTTCATAAAGAGAAAAGGCAACAAATAATATTATATAAATCAGTAGAAACACCTGCACCTGTACGCCAAACTAGAATGTCTACTCAACCTTTCAAAAAAGGAAGACTGTCTACTGATCAAGGGCTCATGGCCATGAAAGGTTTTGCTTCTCTTTACTCATTCCCATTATATATAAATTCGTTGTGCTTTTTACGGTAACAGTTAGCATTGTATCGTTACATTGATACATGCATATGAAAGGTGCATACATTTATTTCGTTCCATCCTCAGAATGTACGAATTAATGTTATATTAGTTTTGATCCATTTATTTATTAACATCTTTTGATGATGATACCTTTTAGGAAGAAAAGAGCCAAGTAATTTCTTGGTCAAAATCAAGTCCTTCTCATTGCTTTCCAAGGCCTCAGTAGAAGAATACTTATCAGAAGAGTTTGAAGCCGGGGGTTACAAATGGTATCCATGTTTGCTTATCAATGATTCATAATCCTGAATTGGTTCCACAACCAAGCTTTTAAACTGCGGTCGCGATTGCGGTTGTGCTGCATTTATCGCAATCATGAACAATTGGGAAGCGGTTGCTGATTGCGTTGCGGTCTCAATTGCAGTCGCTGAGCTTTATTTAAAACCTTGTTCACAACATTTGTGTAGTCTTGCTTTAGTGATTTCATATATAATTTTGTGTCTGCAGGCGTATGTCTATAAACCCAACTGGGAACAAAAA
Organism: Echinosophora koreensis; assembly: GCA_035048595.1. Lineage (NCBI taxonomy): Eukaryota > Viridiplantae > Streptophyta > Magnoliopsida > Fabales > Fabaceae > Echinosophora > Echinosophora koreensis. The sequence continues at coordinate 2,853,546 of JAPCYP010000016.1, read as the reverse complement.
AGAAGGTGGGCAAAATCATGTTTCTGTTTATTTGTGGCTGAGTAACTCACGTTCCCTCCTTCATGGGAGGAAGGTCAATGCCATTGTAAATTTTTCTGCATATAATTTTCTTGAGGATGAGTATGTTACAACCCAAGGTACGTACAGTAGATAAATGATAGACTTAATTATCAACATGTACACTAGTAAGGTTAATATATTTGTCCCTGCATTTCAATCTTATATTTTGGTGTCTTATAATCATGTTTTCTTTTTTACCATCAACAAATCATATTTTCTTGTGTAAAAAATAATAATCATATTTTATTTTTGGCAAATTCTAACCAGTGCCTTAAAGACATTGATTAAGAAATCAAAGATGGATAGTTTCTATTGAAATATAATGCATTCAACACATAAAAAAATTGCAAAGTTGTGATTTCCCATAACTGTGTTTGTTATTGCTTATTTTGTTAAAAAATAATTTTTTTTAAATAAATAATCTTTTGTAGAACCTTTAGTGTTTTTGTTTTTGCTTTTAAAAATAATGAAAATTAGAAAAAAAATATTTAGGCTTAAAATGAAAAGCTAGCTACTTTCATTAGATTTTGGAAAAAATCATTTTTTTATAACTAATTATTTTTAATAAAACATTTTTTATTATAAACAAACACAAAATAGCTTATGTTTTTTCTTTAAAATAATCAATATCAAACGTACCCAATCTTTTTATATATTGGTTCCTTAATCAATATTAGTTAACAAGACCCTTCCTTTTTTTGTTTTTTTGTCACGTTTGCTATGATGAGATTATGAGAAAACTTCTTTCATTAATTTTATCGGGTGAATTTTTTTAGTATTTAATCATAATTTTATAAATTTTAATAAAAAACTAAAATTATGATTGATTAACTGTGTTTGGTTTCATGTTGGAAACCTCCAAAATTGATTATGTCCCCTGTCAAGCGTGATTTTAGTCAGAATGAAGTATTTGGTTACTATCAGGTAGAATTGATTTTGCATTCATAAGCGATCTTGACTAGAAGCTACAAAAGTAGCTTTTGCGTTGGATTGAAAATACTTGCTTTCAAAATGAGAACATCCAAACATAAATTACTTCATTTTACTTCAAATTTAATTCTAACCAAATCAATTTTATAAAATTAATTATATTCAAATGTGTCCAACTCAATGAATTTTTTGTCTGTTATGATGAGAACAATTTTTTCGTTATTGTCCCTTACTCTTTGTAATGTTGTCAGATACAAAGGTAAGAGGTTTCCATTTGGTGAAAACTGCATGGGGGATTCCAAAATTCATTGACTTGGACACATTTAATGACCCTTCAAAGGGATATCTGATTGACGATAGCTGTGTATTTGGAGTTGATGTTTTTATTCTCAACACCCATGTTCGAGGAGATGTCTTATCAATGATTCGTACACCCGCTGGTAGAGATTCCCATAGTTGGAAATTTGAAAAGTTTTCCTCTGCAAATTTAATGAAGTATGAGTCTCAACCATTTGCCGCTGGAAACTATAAATGGTACATTTAGAAATGCTTTCAACTTTCTGCTCACTAATTTGCTGTTCTTTTCTTGATGCATAAAAAGCAGAAGCAGAATATTAACTTGTTCTTTGGCTAATTTGCGTGTTTTCAGGAAGTTAGAGTTTTACCCTAATGGAACCCTTGAAGGCCAAGGCAACAGTATCTCATTATCTTTAGCTTTAGACATCTCAAGTCTAGGAAACGTTTTCAATAGAATCAATACTAAACTCCATGTTAATTACACTCTGCGGGTAAAAGACCAATTCGGTGGGCAACATGTTCAAGCAACAGGTGAGAATGAGAACATGTTTACTTCACAACTCACTAGCTTAACTCCTTTCATACACATATGAGGATAGCTGTTTTGAATATATATTAGTTTTATATAAGATCATTGTAATGTCATCTTTTATGCACAAGTTCAAGTCACTTCAAATGCAATTAGGTGATTTTCAGACATATATCCTTTTTCTGATTTCTGACTTCATACATGTTAAAAAATGTTAAGACTTTCACAAGTCTCAAAGATTCTTAGTCATTCTCAATCTTAACTTTGTGCTGTAATACAAATGACTTAGTAATTAATTGTTTAATCGTTATATGGAGGGAGATCACGTCTCAAAATGGTTTACCACTTTCTGTCTCATTCAATTAAATTGTATCATATCATTTAAAAAGAACACATTTATGACAAATAATATATTTAAATTTTCAAATGGCATAATTTAATTGAATGGAACTGGAAGTGACGCACCATTTGGAGTAAGGGTGATCTTCATCGTTTTAGTGGTTGGGTGGGTTTATTGTTTCACGATGGTCCTTTCTCTAAGGAGCAATCGTGCCCTTTTGGTGTGGGTGGGGGCAAGAGCTTGTTAGGAATTTGAGGTTTTTTGGCCTCTTTTGGTTGTAGTTAGACTCTGTTTTCTTTTCCTCTGGCACACCTTGTACTTTTGGTTTAGTTGTTTTCCTTCATTAATAAAGTTTTGGCTTATAAAAAAAATGTTAGATGACAATTTTTTTAATAGACAAATGTTTATTATTAGTGTGTTATGTTAGTGGGGGAGTTGAACTCATAACCTCCTTATCCATCCAGATATCATGTTCCTCCCCCCAAACCAATCCATCCACCTTATAACTCCCTATTAGATGACAATGTGACATCCTTAACCACGACTACTCAATAACTCACATAATATACTATACTATACTATACTATACTACTATACTATACTATACTATACTATACCCAGTAATTAGTCATTCTCTTTCAACAATGCTCTTGGATGTAACTTTTTTGAGCTGTACATGAACCTGAGTTTAACTTGGACTACTTTCGCTTGCAGGCTGTAGGGTTTTCTCACAATCGACCCCATCTTGGGCGTGCAGACAGCTTGTGACCCTGGCTAAATTTAAAGACCCAAATAGTGGTTTCTTAGTCGATGATTGTTGTATTCTTGAAGGTGAAGTTAAAGTGATAGGCTTGGTGACGTGCCTCGCTAATGAAAATAGATTTGTATGTACAGGGAATCTGGGTCTCTAGCTAATTGAGATCCTTATATATGTGCTATGACATACCTCAATGCCTGCACTACATGTTTTTTTCTTTTAGAATTGAACTTGCTGATATTTGAGTTTTTCTTCATAAAAGAAATTGATTTCTTTATATTAAATCGCTTATCATATATACAAAATTGTTTGGTTGATCGTTGAATAAAACACATATATTACTGTTTTTTAATAATTTATATTTCTTAGGCTAAGAAATATAAATTATTAAAAACGAATCTTAGAAATATAAATTTTTAGAAGCTAAGAATAAATTATTTTTTTTTTTATAGTTCTTAGCTTTTGAAAATTCACATTTTAAAATATTGTAGAATTATTTTTCTAAAATCTAAACAAACATAAAAAAAAACATATCTTTAATATCGATAATATTTTTTATAGAACACGTGGATCAACATACGTTTTGTAACGCGTTGATGTAACTTGTAAGCTGTGGATCAATGGCGGACCTTAATAGAGACCGGGGGGAGCAACGGCTCCCCCAACAAAAAAAAAAACATTTTTTTAAAAGAAAAATTTAATGTCTAGCTCCCCTCATTTTAAAGGAAAAAAATTTAATTGCATCCTCATTTTATTAGCAAAGACAAGTGTTGCTGTGATTTCATGAATGCAACCTAAGATACCCTCCAACAAGAACTCTTCGGGGGACTTTGTAGATTTCTTTTGTAATCGATATAAGATGTAATTTTTATTTTCTTTTGCAATCTTTCTCGCTTTCTCTATTTCAGATGTTTCTCTTTTCGGGTTTGATTATTTTGTTTATGCATTTTTAATTACATTAAGTTGTTGATTAACTTGACTTTCAATAAATTTTTATATAATTAATTTCGGATGTTATATGAGTGGTATGATTTTTGAAAAGAAAAAATGGTTAAACATAAGAAAATTGATGTATTTTTTCAAAGAATTCAATTACTATGCATCAACTTATTAGAAATCATGACATGGGTGATTAAGGTAACTAATAAGATGAGAGTCAAACATTTTTATAATGTGTCAATCTATGATTGATTGATAGTGTAAAATTATATCCAATAAAAATGCATACCAATTAAATCCTTTTTTAAAAGAGAAACAATGTAACAAGATGAAAATTGTATAGCTTCAACATCTTTACTTTAAAATCATTTTTATAATGATCAAATAGTTCAATATAAGCAACCTTTAATAAAATTATATATGATTCATATGAATTTCAATTATATTATTTGAGTTATTATTAACTAGTGGCTCCCCGAGAATTTTAATCAAGGTCCGCTGTTGTGGATAATGTTAATTTTGCTATTACAGTAAAATTTGGCTCGAATATTGAATATGAATAAAAGATATTAATTGTATCTTACTTTGGAGGGTGACTGCCGATTAAGTTTCCAACTTCATGGTCAACATTGTTCTACTTCGACTAAAAAATGGTGCTTTGACTGCGCTTTCTCTACCATCAAACCCTACTTAGAATAATATATGGAACTAAATCAAAGTGAAAATAACACATTTATAATTAAAATAACATTAAAAACAGAAGCAACTTCCACTTGCTTTTGCCTTACGTCCAGGTCAGACTTGGACGTGATTCCAAATACATGTGAATTCAATGGAGTTATCACATAAGACAAAATTCCACTGAAATAATCTAAGTGTTTATAATAAATTTCTATCTAACAATAAATTAATATTGGGTATGTCTTTTTTGTTAATGCTCAACAAAGATATTGAGTATGTCTTAGGAAAATGCCAATAACAAACGTTTTGCTATGCTAGGGTTTAACGTTGAATGGTGTTTTAGGGTTTTTGCATGACTACCTCCATGGACAATTCTTCTAGCTGTCCATGGGATTTCATGTTCCCCAATATTCTTGTTCCTTCTAAGCCCTCTTCTTCTTCTCCTTTAGACAAAAACAATAATTCTTTGGTTGATAAGCCTCCTCAAACATCTGTGATTAATCAAGAACCTTCTTCTATTATTTCAAAAAAAAAAAAAAGAACCTTCTTCTGTGATTAATCAAGTTCAACAAAGCAATTCCTTTGCTCAAGTTGTTAACAATTCCTTCGATATTGCATTGAGTCAATTACCAAAACCATGTTTGAAGGGTGATTCTTTAGCCATAAAGATCTTTGAAACAGAATACCAGGCAGGTGTGAATGAGTGTAAAAACATTCTGCATGGCCACCTCATGCTTTCGAAGGGAGATTCTCTTGTTAAAATTAATGACGTGAGTATCAAGTTATCCAAGATTTGGAATGTCTCAGGTTCTTGGACAATGGTGTCACTTGGAAAAGGTTATTATGAATTCAGCTTTTCTTGTTTGGATGATCAAAGAAGAATTTGGTCTAATGGATCTTGGAATATGAATCCAAGAGTGCTGAGATTGTATGCATGGACTCCAAACTTCAATCCGAATTTTGTGAGGCAAACTAATGTGCAGTGTTGGGTTAGATTGCTTGGTTTTTCAAGGAAGTACCGGCGGCCTAAAATTCTTTTTGAAATTGGAGGGGGAATTGGAATACCAATTGCTTTGGATGATGCAACAAGAAACGGAAATTTTGGCCATTTTGCATGCATCTTGGTTAACATAGATCTCACAATGAAGCTTCATGATAGACTGCTTGTTGAGCGTGAAGGGTATGCTTTTTATGTGGAATTGGGGTATGAAAGGCTGCCTCACAGGGACGGACCCAGACTTTAAGTATGGGGGGGGGGGGGCTAACTATAAAAAATAAAATTTATCCAACAAATATATATGCATTAAATTTCATACCAAATATTCATAATAATAAGTTCAAAAATATTAATTCTATTAGTAATCTATCAAAACACAGAACGTCTTTCCTGCATGTCACGAAAATCATCTATAATTGAATCTACACTAAATTTTTCAACAATTTCCTTTTCAATATATACTAGAAGACAGTCACTCAAAAATTCATCTTCCATCTTGTTGCGAAGTGTGGTCTTGACTAAACTCATGGCTGAAAAGGATCGCTCTGCAGTAGCTGTAGAAACAGGAAGAGTGAGAATAAGAGTTACCACTCTATACACAAGAGGATAGACTTATGCTTTTCTAGTTTTTACCATCCAAGAACATAGATCAGAAATAGTTTTCAACGCTCCAAAATCAGAAATTTGCCTCACATGATCAAAGTGCTCAAATTGCGTCCTCAATTGTATCATCTCATATTCTGCAAAGTCTTGAGGGTAAAATTTTGTTACCAACTGACAGATGTCATCAATTCTGAATGATATATGCATCTCTCTCGGATCTAAAGCTGAACTAAGAATGAGTAGTTTCACAGTGTTATCATTGAATTTGTCATTCAGTTCTTGCAATTGAGAGTCTATCACAACATTAAAAATATCAACTTTGTAATAATACTCTATTGTAATATCATCTTGTTGATTGCGGGCCCTTCCTCGTCTTCCAATAAAAGGAGCATTAAAATCTACTATGGGTATGTTGACAGATTCACAAAAAGATTTAACACTTGCAACCAATTCATCCCATCCATCATCTCTCATCTTTTGAATAAGTGACTTAGTAGATGAAGCCAAATTCATCGCATTTAAAATATCTTGAGATTGGAGTTGCAAAGCTTGGCAAAGCGCATTAGAAATCTCCAAAATATTTCTCATCAGATGCAGAATGAAAACAAATTCAAAAGAAGTTAAAATTTCATAAGCTACATCTGCATCACCTCTTTGAACACCTGAAGTTCCATCCTTTACAATATTCAACAAAACCTCACATGTCGCACTGAACATCTTCATCAAGCTAGAAATGGATTTCAAGTGAGAACTCCAACGGGTATCACCTGCTCTCTGTAAAGAACCAATTTGATTACGCCCTTTCCCACTTTCAAGATCACCATTCTCAAGTAAATAAGCAACATTTTCAGCATGGGCAACTTTTAATTGGTCATTACGTTTACATGACGCACCAACAATATTGACAACTGAGTTCAACTTGATAAAAAACTTATGGATGGGAATAACATCCCTAGACGCCGCAACTAATGCCAATTGCAAACGATGTGCAAAACAATGAACATAGTAAGCATAAGGACATTCTTTTAAAATCAAAGCTTTCAAACCATTCCATTCTCCACGCATGTTACTTGCACCATCATAACCTTGTCCTCGGATAGATTGAACATCAAGATTATGGTTAGAAAGGATAGTACAAATACCTTTTTTCAATGTTAGTGCAGCAGTGTCTTCGACGTGAATAAGCCCAAAAAAACGCTCCTGCACATAGCCATCTTTGTCAACAAATCTCAAAACAATTGACATTTGCTCTCTTTTAGATTCATCTCGAGCTTCATCAACTATTATGCAATATTTTGTATCACCAATTTCTTCACGGATGACATTCCTCGCTTTATTTGCCAAGACATGTAAAATTTGCTTCTGTATTTTTGGTGATGTATATGATGCATTACGTGGAGCTTTATTCAAAACTTCTGCCACTTTATCATTTTATGATTTCTTGATGTCTTAGACTCATCACGACCTCTGAAAGAACATCCTTGAAATGCAAGCCACCTAATTGCCTCAATTGAAGTTTCCAGACGAAGTCTATTTTCTGCAATTTCTTGTGATGTGAAGTTCTCAAACCTTCTTGAAATGTGTGATGGTTGGTTCATAAGATCTTCACATGCTTTCTCAGCATTTCTATGAGTTGAAGTGAGATCTTTTCCGACATGCACCAAGAATGCACAATTTTTTCCATCCCTCACCTTTTTCCATGATCGAAATCCATTAACAGTAAATGCATCCAATGCACGATGTCCATCTTTTTTATGGAATAAGAAACATGGTAGACAAAACGCAGCATCTACACTAGGAGAATATTCCAACCAAGATGGAAATAGCTTAAACCATGATGGCTGAAAACTACGAGAATGTTTTTCCGTAGATTTTGGATACTTAGAAAGCATACATTGATATGGACCGGCTTTAATATAAGCTCTTCGAACTTCATCACGCTTCTCAATTGGATATGCCCATATCTGTGGTCGTAACCCCGGATCACGCTCCAATGAGTTAATATCAAATCCTTCTTTGAGTTCAACTCTTAAAGATTTTGTAGGGCGGTCTTGAGAATTCAAATGATCGCCCTCGACAAATGGCTCTGACGACTCATTAGAAGTTTGAATTTCAACATTCTTTCTTTTAAAGTATGCATCGATTGTAGATGGCTTCCTCATCTAAATTAAATTAATAAAAAAATAGTACTAAATTAAATTCATAAAAAAGCTAGTATAAAAATCCATCTAATCCATAAAAAAGTATAAGAATTAACAATATTAGAAAAGTATAAGTTTAACAATAATAAAAAAAATAGGAAAGAAAAATCAACATAAAAAGAAAATCCATATTAAATAATATTATATTATACTACCTATTAGGAATAAAAAGAATGAAAAAAAAATAATAAATAGAATGTAGTACATCACTACATCTAGCGCAAGAAAGAAGAAAATAATGGAGTGTATGTGGCACAATAATGGAAGAAAATAATACTATGAAATAAGAAAAGAATGTGAAATATGATAGAAAAGTAACCTCCTTGGCTTTTGCAAGAGTCTGGCGCCGCAGTTAGGAAACAGAGGGATAGGGATAGGTCACGCAACACTGCAGCAGTCTGCAAGGAGGAGGGAAGTACCAAATGCTATTGATAATTATTAATTATATTGTTATTTGTGGGTAGGGGCCCATCTAGTTATAATATTAGTATTAGTTAAAAAAAAAAGGAAACCATGGCAGGGGCCCAGGCCCTTGTTAAGCTATTAGTACGTCCGTCTCTGCTGCCTCAATTTTGTGTGGTTTGTCAAACAATTGGACATTCAATCTCTAATTGTAAGGCAAACTTGAAGAATCAGTCCTTTGTTCAGGAGATTAAAGAACCTCAGGTGAATAAGGATGGTTGAAAACAAAATCTTCAATATGTTCCTACGACACATATAGCAAAGGATGGCTTGGTAGATCTAAGGGCTAATCATAAAGGTTCATCTGGTCATTCTGAGAAGGATAAGTTATGTGTTTAGGGTTTAGTGTTTAGGGTTTAGGGTTGCGAAATTTTTATGACATGTACGTTTTAACTTAAATGTTATAAAGGATCTTTATTGAATTTATTTTGGGTTACCAATGTAATGAAAGGAGTTACGTTTATGGTATCAGAGCAGTTCGATTCTAAATCGGACTATGGTAATGGGGCTTCTTCAAAAACAAAACTTAGGCGCATAGGATGCTTGTTAGAGTTATAATTCTCCATTCTATTCATTTGGATATTGGACTTGATCAACCCAGTGTTTGATTGGTGATATGCAGATTATGGCAGCAAACAGGCGAGGGAGGAATGATGCACTTGCAGCGACTTTGGCTCGAATGGGCAGAGTTATACAGGAGCAGACGGAGACTCCCCGTCAGATGAGGCAGCTCCAGATTCACAGTACAGGGGTCTGTCAGAGTTCAGGAACAATAATTCGCCAGCTTTTCAAGGTACCATCGAACCTATTGAGGCAGAGGAATGGTTGTTGAAATTAGAGAAGATCTTCCGGGCCATGAGGTGCTCTGATGCTCAGAAGGTGGATTTTGGCACCTATATGCTAGAGTCGGTTGGTGGAACTGTGCTAGGGGCAGATTGCTTGCTTCAGGCGCCCCTATCACGTGGGACAAATTCAAGGAGTTTTTTCTGGAGAAATATTTTTCGCACAGCATCTGGATACGGAAGGAGATGGAGTTTCTACAGTGTCGTCAGGGGAGTATGACAGTGGCAGCATATGTGACCAAGTTTGAGAGCCTTGCAAGGTTCTCTACTCAGGTGAGGGATAATCCTGATGGCCAATGGAAAACAATTAAGTTCGAACAGGGTTTGAAGCCAGAACTGCGGAGCCTTATTGGGCTCCTAGAGATTCGGGACTACCCCACCTTAGTAAACAAGTGTAGGGTGGCGGAGCGGAATATGCAAGCTGTGTTGGCTGAGAAACAGAAGGAAGAGCTTTAGCGACGACAAGAGTTTTCAGGGCAGGGGTGGGAAATTTTCGAAGCATTTGCAACCCGTCTCCACCATCAACAAAAGGAGGCAAGTGCAGGGAGCTCAGAGTGACAAGGGCACCGGGTGCCATAAGTGCAGTTTTGTTCATGGGGATCGCTCGTATCCGGCGGTCCAGGCTACTTGCTACAAGTGTGGCAAGATAGGACACTTTGCCAGAACTTATCGAAATGGAGGGCAATCCCAACCAAGGCCACCGAACCAAGGGAGGGTCCTTATGCTTCCTTATGCACCAAGGAGAATAAGTGAAGGAGTTAGATGGTCTAATCTAAGATACGAGTTTTATTTAAGAGATGAGAGTCATTTTATTGTTGAATTAAGGAGCAACTCACTCTTTTATATCTCTTGACTGCGTGGAAAATCTAGACTTGCATGTTTCTAAATTACCTTTTGATTTGCGTGTTTCTACTCATGCGGAGGATAAACTTGTTACCTCCATTTCCTGCTTGAATTACTTTTTAGTATATCAATACTTGACTTATTCTGTTGATTTTATATGATTGCCTATGTCTGGATTGGATGTCATTCATGGTATGTATTAGTTGTCTTGAAATCATACTATTATAAATTGTTCTGATAAAACTATCTCTGTTACTCAACAACCAATGTATAATGATTATTTCCTATCCAATTCTTTTGCATATGATGTTTCTTGTCATAAGTGCTTAGTTGAGAAGCTCAAGGATACATATTATTAATCTCTGTTAAGATAGAGGCTGGCAGTGATGTGACGACTATACTTGTGGTGTGCGAGTTCCAGGATGTTTTTTTTCCTAAGGATGTCTTTAGCTTACCTCTAAATAGGGAAGTTGAGTTTAGCATAGATCTAGTTCCATGGAGTGGACCAATATCTGTAGCTCCTTACAGGAAGACACCTCTAGAGTGGAGTGAGCTTACGAAACAGTTAGAGGAGTTTAGGGATATTTGATTCAATACACCCCCCTAACAGTAGATGGATGAAAGGACTACAATTGTACAATTAAAAAACTAGGGGGATCAAATACGCTCAAAAAAAATGTGGGGGACCAAAATCACACATTATCAATACTTGGGGGACCAAAAGTGCAATTAAGCCTAAATAACAGGAAAATTATGCCATGTGAGGCTTGTAGACAATGTAGACAATAAAACACATACCAATACCCAAAAAAAAAAAAAGATTCATGTCACATAATCATGAGCCAAGCATACCAATGGGTCTACAGTGTCATTCTCGATAAAACCAAATCTTAGCCAAGTTATGCTTGATTTGATCAGTGATGTTTCAGGCCTAGTAGGTTATGAGCCCATCACCATATAGGAAACATGATGCATTTGCATTGGTTGCTTGGTCTTATGCTTTGTTTGGGTTAGGAAAGAAATAGGGGAGAGAATACATACTGGAAACTTCAAAAACAAGCATCCAAGGGAACAACCATAAGCTTCAGGCATTATGGCCACAACAAAGACGACAAGTGCAGCCATGGTCCCAGCTAACACATCTGTTGCTCCCTGCACTCCACATGTTCAAAGACATCTTTTATTCATGCACAACATTCAATTATTTTTTCTTTCAATTTTTTGAAGCTCACATCAACCTTCTAGATTAGCAGGAGTACATCTATTAAGTGTTATTATACTCAAACCGGACCGCCCGATTGGACCGTTTTGATCGGAAACCAGACCCTTGGCCGGTCTGATCATCATATCAGACTGCATGAGCCACTAAACTGATGTTGACGTCATCGAACCGCGATTGAACCAGATTAAACCATCTGACTCGGTACCCAGTTTAACAATACAATCCTTAGGCCTTTCTGTCCCTTTGCCTGTTGCAATGAAATTTGGAAATTCACAGAGCAAAAAGTGCCTGGGAAGAACCTGATCCTCCATTAGAAACCACGTCGCTTAACCGCCGAACTAGGGCTCCTACTTGTTATATAAGTGACAAATATATTATATACACCTAACGGTAATATAAAATTTACAAATATGATATACACTGGTTCATCCAATCCAACCAATGACTCACTGGTTCGACCAGTGACCCAGTACTCTAACCAAGTGGAGGACCGATCTAGTTTTAATAACACTACATCTACTTCAATAGAAGTCAAATTTTCTATTGAAGTCATTTTCACCGAAAAATAAATGTCTTCTACAGTAGGCAGACTTGCAATTGAACTGGAAATTCATTAACTTCCAATATATATAACTCTTCCAATGCAATAACTATACTCACCATAGAAATAAACTTTTTAACAGGAATTATACTGCCAATGAGTACCTAAAAATATTACTACCCGGTGGGAAAACATCAAGGGGGCATGGGTGGTTCTTTCCTACATAACCATATGCACATATATGTAGGAAAAAATGGAAGTGACCAAGGGGTTAAACAAATAACAAATCAGAAACCAATTCATCAATCAAATAAGCTAATATGTCCTGCTCAACCTCTATACCCTCTTCAAAGGCTTCGACATCAAAGTCAAGCCATTTTCCATACCCAGTGCTCATGTCCTTGCTGACAAGCTCATCCACCATTACCTCTTCCATGTTTCTGAAACCCTACATCTGCTTGTACAATTCCTCTGCCAACCAGCTCTTCCTTTGAATTGATGTCACCCATCCAGGCCATTCTTTGCAACATCCAACAAAAGTTTGCCTACATCTCAACTCTAGGTACTCACTCACATAGTCAAATAAAACCTTCCTTTCAAGCTTAGAGTGCTCTTCTCCACAATTTTCTGTTCCATTGCTTAGATTCTCCAACCGATCAAAGACATTTGGCATTATGACTGTATTAGTTTGACTGATGACAAATTCTTCTGCCATAAACTCTGCACTGGTAAGTATATCTTGTACATATTTAAGTCTCATGTCCCTTGGTCTTCTAAAATCTACCAAATTTGACATTCCACTTAATTGTTCGACAGCCATATTTTCCACCGTCAATGAGGAGGAGCTTTGTGCTAAACATTTCACCTCATTTTAAAGTGATACAGATTCATTTATCTCAGAAAAATTAGATACTTCTTCATCTTGCATGGAAGAACAAACCGTGCTGCCTGAAAAAAACAAGGAAGAAGCTTACGGGCATTATTATTTTATAGGTAATGCATTTGTGGAGAGAAAATGCATCAAATTTCTATCAACTTTTCTATGATCCAACATTGATGAAAGAAATATAACAAGTTTGTATTACACAAGCACACCATAAAGGATATATGACATTTCAAAAAAAAATTAAGTCATAAAATAAAGCACTCCAAAATTATGCAGATCTGCAACAATAGCAAAGTTTGTTGTAGAGCCAATTCCAACCCCCTCCCCCCCTAAAAAAATGCCAGTTCTTCGAAAGTGTGATGCAACTTCTTAGGTAGACAAGTCGTGAGATTTTACTTTTAGATCTGAACAATTATGCTCATCAGTCAAAAGATAAAGATTGAAGCCTTACCATATGCACTGTCAACATTGTCCAGGTATCTTTCACTGACAAAAGGAGTTTCAAAAATTGAAACAGCTCTGGGATGCTGACAACCTAGATCGCTTCCACTTTCACTGTTGCTGCTCCAGCTAGGATATTCCATTACTTCTCATGTCTGCACAAGTAATTGAGTACTGAGATGAGCATATGGGTTCTTCTCAGTTCAGAGAATATTGAAAATTGCAAATAACCTAAATTTGTAAAATCTAAATCTGTAAATGGCATCTTGACCATGTCCCACCACCACCACCACCACCACCACCACCACCACCCCCCCCCCCCCCCCCAAAAAAAGAAAAAGAAAAGAAATTTAGGAAACTAATGCGTTCTGCATATTCCCTATATTCCTTTTCCAAACTCAACCCTCCAACATATTCTCTTGACTAATTGATGGCAAAAAGTTGGCGATAATCAATAATTAATACATCAAAAGAAAACTATATAGATGAGGTGACAATATAAAAGAAATGAGAGACCTGCAGTTGCTGATTCATGTTAAGCACTGGATCATCATTTGAAGAACGATAATCAGGCAGGCTATCCAGCTTATCACTAAACAGGTCAGGATGAAAGCTTCTGTCTTGTTCCCCAGATGTGGTGCTTACTAAACTGGGAACTTTGTCTTGCAAACTAGATCTCAAACCAGCAGAAGACCCCTCTATGGCCAGGGTACATTGAGGTAGGTTTATTCTAGATGTCAATTCTTCCAGCTTTTTCTCCAATAGGACACTCAAAGCACCACCATCTATCATATGTAACCCTGGAGGAGATAATGATAATTTTTTGGGATATAGATTATCACTATGCCCAAGAGAATTGACATCAATTCTATTTCTAGTTCCCATCACTTGCTCAGTAGAGGACATGGTCTCAGGCATGCTTCTCCTCAAGGGAGATGTAAACGTGAATGAAATAACATCATTGCTTTCTTTCATATTAAATGCATCTGATCAATACTTCCATCAGTTGTAATATTGCATTTTATGGACTTACTTTCAAAATTATTCACTGCATTATCAGGACCTCTTGCCTCATGGACATCCCTATTGATATACTTTTTTCTTTTGGGAAATACTCTCTGTTTCAGATGGTGGGAACTCCTTTTGGCTACCAGCTTTCCTAGTGCTTGACCTTTTAGGCTGAATATTGGCCTTCACAGCACCGATGTTCTTTGTCTTCCTGAGTCTAGTAGAACTTTCTGGTGATGAAGTTTGTGTTGTCGGCTTATTGGAATCTATTTTTTGAAGTTGATTTACCTTCGCTGGTTGCACTATTCTGCTTTTGATTATTCTGCACAAGCACATTGCTTTTCCGGCTGGTGCAAGTTCTCTGCTGCATGGTTCGGTGAGTACTTGGTTTCTGGCTCGTGGAGAACTGGTTTGACTTTACCTTGGTCTGTTCCTTCTACTTAATGTATTTCTTATTACCATTTGAAGTCGATGTATCTCTGCTCTGAACATTGTTTTGGGCTTGTGTTGCATGTGGAACTGATTTTCCTTTACTTGCTAAACTGTGAGAACTAGTTTTCCCTGAATCTCTTGAACCCTTGAAAGCTGGAGAACATATATATAAATTACTACTCCTCTCACTAGGCTTGCCATTTGCAAGGTTGGCAGTGCTTGGATCCACATGTTTTTCAGGCATGGATGCATATTGTGAAGCTTCCAATCTCTCTTTCAAATCAATAATTCTTAAGGGAACAGATGAAGGTCCTGCTGAAGACATATTATTTCTCATATATGGCCGAGGACTTGCCTCAATTATCTTGGCAGCTGCTTCCATTATGTGAGCTGCATTCTTTGGGGACATGAAACCAGGACTCTTGATAGGAGACAACAGTTTATTGTGAGTAACTGGAATGGGTTTAGCTGACTTTGGAGGCAACATTTCAGTTTTAAATCTCTTAATTTGCCAGTTTCCCACTCTCTCTACCCTTGATTCAACGGCATCCCAAGAAGACTTCTCCACATTAAGTGGCATGTTTATGCAGTCCACAGGACGAAAGCGAAAGTCATCCTTTGAATGAAGAGCACCGTCACCACAATGAGAAGCTCCATGAGAGTCATAGCAATATAATGAAGAGGAGCTGAGCTCAGTGACTGCCGAAGTTGGCAACGAATCCAAACCCATCAGTCTAGCTACTCATCCAGGGGCTTTACTACCACATCCTTCATCACTGCTAATTGAGAAGGTGCAGTTAAAATCAGAACTTGCCATATTACTTGGATTTGCTCCATTTTCATCCACCTTAATTTGAAACAATTATAATAATCAACCAAAAAAAAAAACATAATTTAAAGGTCACATTACAAGTTAAATAAATAACAACTAAAGTGCAAAAGGTGGAATAAATTCACACCCTATTGATCTGTGACTTTGGCATGATCTCCACATTTTTCCTTTCCTTGCTTTGAAACTTCTATAGTTAATGTAGCATTGAAGAATATTCAATAGATGGACATGGCAAACAAACAATGACAATAAACATGAACATGAGAGACGGCACATGATTAATAGTACCAGGTAAGGTACGATTGTTCCAAAGAAGCTTCTTTCAAGATTTTGAATTCCAACCAAACAAGCTGAAGAAGCTTCCCTTTGAACGGTTTTTTTCTCCATCTCCATTCTCCTTTTCCTATCACAATAACAATAAAGTGTTGTGTGTTAAAAGCAAATATTTTTTCACAATTAGGTTCTCTCAACTCCAAAACCTAAATCTCTAATCTCCAAATCAATGAACATTTTGAAAGAAACTAGCGGAACAGGAAAAACAATAGAGAATAGTTACATCAATTAAAAATCAAAATCTTACCTGAAATAAGAAATCTTTCAGAAATTGGAACCCCAATTTTGAAATTTCAAGAGTCTTTGCTGCTACAAGCTTTGCGTCACTTTCATCAATCTAACCGAAGACCCTTTTTCCAATGCTTACACTTTATTGTTATAAATCCACCAATCTCATCTAAGCTAAGTTGAAAAATAAAAAATTGAAATTGAAATTTTGAAAAGGGCAACACGAGACGACACGACCCTTTGTTTGGTGATTAATCCTTAAAATGCATCTCTATTTCTCCACGAAACAAATCTGAGGGAACTATCTAAGAGAGAGTTCAGTGTGAGAGTACAAAATTGGAAAGAGCAGAAAGAAAGAAAATCTGTTATTGGGAATGGCGAGACAGAGAGAGGAAGTTATGTGGTCACTTGTGTCATGTGGACTGGTTGGTTTTTGCTTTTTGGGCTCAATATTAGTTTTAAATAAAATAAATAAATAAACATGTAATATAAAATAAAATAAAATAATATTAGAGTCGCCTCTCTCTCAATCATGAAAAAAAAAACATAGAGCCGTCTCTCTCTCAACCTTCCCCTACTCCTCTTTTCCTTTTTCCTCATCCACCAGAAGGGGTGGTTTTGAGCCATTTTTTGGCCTGGAATCACTCATCTACATCTTTTTTTCTCTCATTTTATCTAAATAAGTGGTTTTTTCCACATAGATCTGGTTTTTCTTTTGTGTTTTTCTTTGTTTTCGTCGTCTGCATGCGGCGGTGTTTTGTTTGTCGTCTTGTTACGGCATCGTTTGGTTTCCCGTCTTGTTACAGTGTTCGTTTGGTTCAGATTGGTAGATCAACTTCAATCTATTACAGATTCAATGAAGACTTGGGCGTCAACGTTACAGATCCGGAGGCATGGGTATTCCAGTCACTTTGATTTTGTCACATTTGTAGGAATTTTGCCGTGTTATGCTATTAACTTGGGTGTTGTGAGTTTGTTAGCAGATTCATCCTTTTCGGTTTTTAGCGATGTTGAATTTGTATTATTTTCGATATATTTTACTAATTTAAATGAATAAATATATTTTTTAGTCAAAAAAATAAAATAAAATAATAAATAGAAGGTACCCCTAGAAGAAGGAAAAAGTTTTAGGTTGACTATTTTTCATCCATGGAAAATGATATGAGAATTTTTTTTGGTATCTAAGCAAATCAAAGGGTTTTGAATTTTGATATCTTCATAGTTCATTCTTTCGTGGATCAATAGTTAGATGACCATTATTTTGATGAGTTTAATTGATATACACTGTCAGTGTAAAGGTTTTTTAATACTGTCAAACTAATAATAAATCATCACGTCATTGAAAATCTTTGATTCTTATCCAAATCACTTTAAAAGTCATTCATTTTATTATTTGTGATTAGTTGATAGTGTAAAAAAAATTTATACTGACAATACATACCAATTAAACTCTATTTTGATTTTGCCATGTATTACTTATTATTTAAGCGCTAAAGTTTTAAATTAAGAGGAATAAAAAAAATTTGATTGGTAAGGACTAAAATGTAATTAAAAAAAACTTATACACCTAAATGATAAATCAGATTATATGACATTATAAAGCATATGTCACTTAATCAGTAGTCCACATAATTATTTAAATTCCTTCTGTGACAATAAGCTACACTAATCAATTTTTAATATCATATTTTCATACAAAATTTTATAGAACACTACAAATGTTTGTGAAAATATATTTTTCAAGTAGCATATAGCATTATCTTACTCTTTTTTTGATCAATCAGAAACTAAAAGCAAAACAAAAAAGAACAAGGGACTTAAGACCTTAGCATAACAATTCCCATAGCATCAGCAAGAATAAAGTATGAGTAAGCTGATGAGGGCAAGAATCCAAACTGACAAAGTCCTAATCCATTGTTGCTCCATGCTTAGCTAGCCAATACGGGCAAGCATTTCCCTCCCTTAGAACATGTTGAAACCATAGATTCCAATGAAAGGACGTGAATCTTCTGATAGTGTTGATAAGAGGAGCATGAGGATGAAAGCAATTAACACTATCTTTAACAAGTCCAAAACAGAAAGGGAATCAGACTCGAAAATAATATTTATGTAACCAAGATTCCAAGCCAATCTTAATCCATTGAGAATTACCATGAGTTCAGCATTGACATTGTTAGAGATCCCACATGTACCAGAAAAACCAATGATCCAATTTCCATGCATGTCTCTAATAAGGCCTCCAAATCCTGATCTTCCTGGGTTGCCCACGCTGCTTCCATCCACATTAATTTTATAAAAATTCTCTCCTGGTAGCAGCCAACAGACCTCCCTTGGCAGCCTGGAGTTACTAGCAGGACCAAAAGCCTATGTAAATGAATTAATAGTTGCATGAATTTTGCTAAGAATACACCAATCACTCCATCTACTGTCAGAGAATAATTCTTCATTCCTAGCATTCCAAATAAGCCAGCAAGTAACTACAAAGATAATGCCATTCTCCTCATCCGAGTTCAGTCTGATCTAGTCACAAAAGTTAGAGGTATGAAAGTGGTTATGTTTATCGAAACCCAACATATTCCAAATTTGGCTAGCATGCCTATTGGATAAGCAAATTGCATAACAGAATTTGCATAACAGATTCTGTTTTAGAATTTTAGATCAGATTTTAGATCAGTTAGTTAAGTTGGTTAGTAGGATCATCTTTTATGTGCTTGTATATTAAAGCTCTATATAAAGAGCCTTTCTCTTTAATGTATACACTGAATATATACAATTCAATCAATATACATTACTTCCTTCTTCATAATAATGCCT
Source organism: Echinosophora koreensis (assembly GCA_035048595.1). Lineage (NCBI taxonomy): Eukaryota > Viridiplantae > Streptophyta > Magnoliopsida > Fabales > Fabaceae > Echinosophora > Echinosophora koreensis. Next base: position 2,834,328 of record JAPCYP010000016.1, on the reverse strand, counting down.
GCAGTCCCTTAGAGTATGCAAGGATGTTTCTGCTGCTAAACCACATCCATGGCAGGATGCATCTGTGGATAGATGATGGTCCATTCGAAATTGATTAGTTAGGAGGCTTTCATGAAAGGCTAGCTACAGAAAGAGTTTACAATTCTCTGAAATTTTACACTTCCAAACCTACCTCCAACTCTCCATCCCTTCAATATCAGTGTCAACCCAAGATAGAAGCAAGTAATAGGCATTCTTGGCAGTATATAAACCATCAGAAGCTGGCCCCAAAATGAGAACATCTGCTGTCATAGGATCACGGTAAGAACCGTGAATGTGTAGTTGGATTTCCCTGGGAATAACAATAGCAATTGAGTCAGGCTGCCATCTGCCATCAAACCAAATGTCTTTGACCTTTAGGAGGATATATTGACTCTGATATCTACCCTTGGGGGTCCTGTTTCTTTTGAAGCTACTTTAGAACCTTATGCAACCGAATTTAGTCACAAAAAAAAAAGGGGGGGGGGGGGGGGGGGGGGGGGGGGGGGGGGGGGGGGGGTGGGGGGGGGGGGGGGGGGGGGGGGGGGGGGGGGGGGGGGGGGGGGGGGGGGGGGGGGGGGGGGGGGGGGGGGATGATTTATTATTAAAAGCAGAGGCGGAGGGAGGGGGGGACCAAGGGATGCCATGGCCCCCCCTCCCCATGTTGTCATCTTATATATATATATATATATAAAACAATTAACTCTTATAAAAAATGATTAGCTCAAATTTAATTAAAATAAGTACAATTTCAAATACTTAAATTATACTTTTTTAGAATTCTAAGATAGATACAATTGTTTACATTAAAAAAAGAAATTGATAAAAATAGACCACATATGATAATAGATGATTTTTTACTCTATGAAATGTCGTGTGTACAATTGAAGAAGTGAATGTTTTAGATATAAATCTATTTGAGTAATTTATATTATATTAAGTTATTATGAAATTTGTATCATATAATTTGTTTTTATATATTAGTTAATTTTTTATGAATTAAAGTAGTATATACTGTCAGTGTAAAAAGATTTACACTGACATCCGCTAACATTTTGACATGTGTGCTTTATTTTAATAACTATGAGAGAGAAATAACAATTATGCTGATTTGTCAAGATATCATTGGATATTTGCGTAAAAAAAATTACACTGACACTGTATAAAAATTAATTAAAATTATTTTTTATTACTATTTCATGTTATGTAAATTAGATTTTGGCCCCCCTCATCGAAATTTTCTGGCTCCGCCCCTGATTAAAAGGTTACTATATAACATTTACTTCAAAAAGAATTTAATTTAGTAATTTTATTTCATAAAAAATGTGAGGATATGAGTATTCATGTTGTAAAATTTGAACAAATAATTTTGTTAAAAAGTTATGAAGTGATCTTTTTCCTCTTTGAGAAAACGTTTTCTTAGGAGATGGAAAATCCAACTTCTCTTGTAAATAATTTATTTCCTTGAGAAGTGTAATCAATCAAGTTTAATTTTTTTTTTTAAATAGTGTTTGTTTTGGAAAAAACCAACTAAACAAACAGGTTTTAATATAAATAATTACATCATTTTTAATTAAAGATTTCTATATTTTTTAACTATTACTATTTAGCAAGACACTAATCGATCTTTAAAATAATAACAATAAAATATCAGGACTAGGTTACCTTCCATGTTGTATGAACTATAAGAAATTAAGTTTTTACTATCGATTAAAAACCCACGCTATAAGGTAAAAGCTGATGCTAAAGGTCATTTTTAGCGTCGACCATGCTTTGACATCAAGACCAATGCTAATTTCCTTGTTGCAACATTTTGTGTTGGCCATGTTGAGGCCGACGCTATTTAGCATGGCCAACGCTAAAGCGTACGCTAGTTAGTGTTACTAATACTATGGCCTATACATAAATTAAGAAGCATAAATCATGCAACGATTGTACACTTTTTATAAAGTAAATGTACAGTGATAAAATGCAACCTCGTTTTAACGGTGTTAGCGAACTAAGTTCGTAAAACCAAAATTGAGTAGATGGTGTAACTGAGGTTGCCATTCTGTATGCAGAATTAACAACCAAGCTGACAAGGAAAACTAAGCAGAGGTGGTGTAACAAAGGTTGCCATTCTGTATGCAGCCCTTGCAATATCCCCTCCAGCACTACACCAAAAATGATCTTTATAGTGTTTTTTCATTTAATAGTGTTTTTAAACGCTATCTATCTCGGTGCTATAAAAAGGAATAACCAAATATAACGTTTCTAAAGCGTTATTAAATGTTTCCTCCTTAATAGCGCTTTTTTGAGGAAACACTATCATTTTCTATTTTTTTTAAAACACAATTTCCTATATTCACTGTTCAAACTTGCATATTCAAAAAGAAATTTGAAGCAAGGAAATGATATTCAACAATGAACACCGTCAAATCTCTGGGCAAGATTGCAATTCAAAAACTTAAAATGAAAAAATTCATACTCACCTTGTTCAAACGGAGACATAAGAATGGAAAAAAAAAAAAAAAAACATGATATCCCTCTTAGAAACCTCAGGTTTTTTTTGTTTAAGCTGGATTTGCAAATTAAAATGAAATTTCATCAGTATCACGGTCCGAAAACTAAAAAATGAAAGAATTTATACTTATATTCTTCAAACAGAGACATAAGAATGAAAAAAAAATCACGAAGGAATTTGTTAATTAACTTATTGATTATGCTTCAATATCAATGTTCCAAACTCTTGATGACAATAAGAAACGATAAAAGTTGCTCCTAGAAATTCATTTGGCATCTCACTGTCACTAAACAAGGGCATCGATCCTAAACTCATATATTATTAATATAGGTTTAAACGTTCAAGGTTCATGATTCATCATTGAAGAAAGAAAAAGAAGTTTAGATTACACAAAAGAAGAACTAATCCAAATTATTAAAAAAAAAAAAAAAATTGCTACAAAAAAAGACATGCAAAACATGAACAAATACAATTAATTTGGATTTTTTGCCATTGAAAACCATGCTTGCGATTCCATCGATCATACTCGTTAATTAATAATATATCTATATGATAAAGATGACCCCATTCCATTTCCATTTTAATCGAACATGTCTTGTCTCTAGTGTGTATAGTTAGATATTGGCAATGATCTTGATCCACGTGATCTTGAACCACCGGAATCCTTTCTTCATAGAATGTTTGAACCTGTGCCTTTGGTTGCATAGAGTTTGTATTTAGCCACTCTACGCTTTCTCTTCCTCTCAGGGTCATTCCACCATGATGTGTGCTTTGACTTTGTCACCTTTAAATGCTCTTTTCTTGAAGATGGTTCATAATAAGAATGCCAATGGTTATTACCAACAACTCCTTTTGAGGATTGAACATGTCGTTACCGAAGCTCCTCCATCTCTTTAAGGTAAGGTGACGATGATCACCTTCACCTTTTTTTTTTCTAATGTCTTTGGTGTTTAATTACCCTCTTTCTCTCTCTTCCGTCGCTTGCCTTAAGCCGCAAAAGGAGAGAGTATGAGAGGAAATTGAAACCCAAGGGAATGGGCTAGGAATGTCTTATATGTATATTTAAAGAAAAGGGTGGTAGAGAGGTGAAAGGGGAGACATTTTCCAAACCTGGAATAAGAGTGTTAGGAGGACAGACAGCTAATGATCATCTAGATGTCGTGTTTTATTTTGTGCTTCAACAACAGAAAGTCAATAATTTTTTTTTTTTGGTGAGAGAGAGAAACTAAACAAAATCAGAAAAAAGCAAAGCAATTACAGCTGGGCATGCAAACCCAAATTATCTCTTAGCAGCAACGACCCAAGGAGGGTAGTAGGGGTGGCGCTGAGCACGGGCGAGGTGGACGATCGCCCAGGGCCCCAATTTTTTGGGGGCATCAGATTGTGTAAAGTTTTACATAGTATATATAAATGTTATATAAAATTTATAAACTTATATAATTTATAAAAAAAATTACATACTATCGTTGTTACTGTTGCATCAACTGAGAGAAGTTTTTCTAAATTGAAATTGTTAGATTAAATAGTCTTGTTTTGATTTCTACCGAAAATGATTTTTTAAAAACCTTGATTATGATCGGATTATTAAAGATTTTTACAGCAAAAAATACAAGGAGGACAATCTTCAAATGATTAGGAGGGCGTCATTTTCCTGAGTTCTCCCAGGACACTAAAAATCTCAGGACCGACCCTGGAAGGTAGGGGCATCACGCCAAAGCCTGAAACATGAACCATCACGAACACCAAATTTAGCAAGAAAGTCGGCGCAGGAGTTGGCCTCTCTAGGGACACGTCTGAGCTCTACCACCCATGGCCTATCAAGGAGGTCAGCAATCTCCTTAATAACATGAGCATACACGTGAGGACTCCTAATGCCATTGTCGTACAAAACCTGAAGCACCTCAGCCGAATCTGTCTCACAGATAATGCACCTATAGCCCTCCTTCCATGCAAGAATGAGACCCCTCTTCACAGCTAATAACTCAGCCAAAACCACATCACCACTACCCTCAAAACTAGAAAAACCAACCATCCAGTCACCGAGATTGATTCTAATAACTCAGTCAATAATTTTGTTTCTTAATTAAACATTTAAACCAATTCTTTACTTCCTTACAAAAAAAAAAACCGATTCTTTATTATATATAGAGCAATGATAGTTGTACACAGATTCGATGTCCAACATTATATATATACTCATTCATAATTGTTTATTATTTTTTCTCTCTCATCACATTATTTAACACTTCAAAATAACCTATCTCATATGGTGTCCACCATAGGTATCCCAAAAGTGTGTACAATTATCATTTCTGTTATATATAGAACATGTAGCATGCCCATAACTGCCACAAATTAAAACAACATTTTCATATTTCCCAATTACTCCCATCTCCAATTGAAAATTCTACTTTGCAATAATTTTCATGTTTTATTGATCGATACTCATACCAAACCATTACATCACAATATTCACAACATCGGTTCATTCCTCCAAAGTCAAGACAATCTAGAAATAAGTTTAACAAATTCAGTCAACATGTGAAAAATAAAAAAGTGGCAAAAATAAATTAAATTAATAGATGCAAATAGACACTGATTACTAAATAAATACATTTGCATTCATCTTTACCAAATAATTGATTCTCTTCATCATGAACTTGAAAATCAATTTCCATAATATCAAGAACAATGAACCAGTTAAATAAAATATTGAAATGCAAGTGGGAAAAAATTATACAATAATACAAACAAAATAACAATTTCTATTATGTGGATGGATTGTGAAATCAATATTCTTTATTCTACGTAGTATATCCCTATAACTCACTTGGGTTGGGAGACCATGTTACTGCTATTCCACTCGACTTAAAAAATCTAAATCTATTTGTTAAAAAATAGCAATAAAAATTAAATATAAACGAAGTATTGGAAGACAAAATTAGTACATTCACATTACCCTTTCAATTGGTTGAACAAGATGAATAATAAATAACTAAACAAATTATATAAAAAATTTATGTATAAAAATGAGTTTAATTTGTATGTACTGTCAGTGTAAAGATTTTTACACTGAAATCATGGAATTGGTGACTTTTAAGTTGGTTAAGATAAAAGTCAAATATTTGTAATAGTGTATCAATTTCTGATTGATTGACTGTGTAAAAAAAACTTTACTTTACACTGTCAGTGTATATCAATTAAATCTTATAAAAATATAGGTATATAAAATTTTTAAAAATGCTAAACATAAATTGAAATAAATACAATAATTACCAATATGTGGTTGGTCCAAGTGGTAAGACCAACTTTAATAGTGGTTCTTAAACATAAGAACTGGTTCTTGTAAGAACCTCCATTGGAGGTGAATGAGGTGGCTGTTAGGGTGTGAAGAACCGTTCTTACCAAACAATTTTTTTTTATCACATTTTCCAATTAAAAAAATGTAAGTAAAAAAAAAAATTTGCAACAAAAAAAATGATTCTGTATTTATGTATTTCTCATTGTTTTAACTTTTTTGTGATAAATAATATTAAAAAATTACATTATTTTTAATTTTTTAATTTTTACTTCTTTTTATTTTTTGTGTATTATTTTTAATATAAAAATTGTTTTTATTTTTTTAAATTAAAATATATATGAGTTAATATTTTAAGTTGAAAAAAAAATAGAAGTATAAATAATAAATGGGGTCACATGCGGGACCCATTTAAAAACCCAAAATGAGTTAATCCATTGGTGTGAAAAGGAGGTTGGGTTCTTATATCTCAATTAGCATCTTTGGACCCACCATATGATAGATAAGAACTACGTTGTGGTTGGGCACCTTAAGCAAGTGGTCAGAGGTTCGAATCCTGGCTCTTGTGTATGGAGAAAACCAGGTTGGAAGCAGAGAACACATCTTGTGGGCCCAACATGTTCACCGACTGAGATTAGTGACTGCTAATGGTGGTGATACATGTTCATATGTCATGGTTAAAAAAAAAATTGTAAACTTAAAAATAAGTATCAGTTTTCTCCAATATTTTATTTAGTAGTGTAGTTGCCCGTGCGAGACGCACGGGCATCCGTTAGATGATTATTTTTATCATAAATTTTTTTTAAATAATTTCAACATAAAAATATTAAATGTAATATTTTTTTAAATATAAAATAATACTATTGTGTGCAACAGTTGGATTCGTATATTCAATACTTAGCTGAAAATGAGAAGAACTAAGAATGAAAGGCAATAATTAGTAGGTTAATTAAATGATAAATTAATAATAAATTAAAATTTTAAAAAAAGACAGCTGAACATAATCCACAGACCCGCTATTGACACATGTCGCTATACAGTGACCAGATACTAAAAACTGCATTAGAGAACAACAACCCAAATAAAAAAATAATAAAAAAGATGAGGCCCTAGAATAAATAATTCAATAACTAAAATAATTAATTAAATATTTATTATTAAAAAAATGGCAGAGACTTGAATTTAATGTGGACTCTGCCTATCGCCCGTGTCGCCCGTTTATTCGTCCACAGTAAAATCATGTTACAAATTTATTGTAACAAAAAGCCCTAGAATAAATAATACAATGATTAAAATAATTAATTAAATTATTATTATTAAAGAACTCAGAGAATAAAAATATATGTGGGCCCCGCCCGTAACACGAGTAGCCCGTTTAATCGTCCAAAGTAAAATTATGCCAGAAATTTATTTTAAGAAAAGGCCATAGAATAAATAATACTATAATTAAAATAATTAATTAAATAATTATTTTTAACAAAATTCCAGAGGACGAAAGACTCGCTATGCTGAAATTATATGTGAATCCACCCATGGACACGTGTTGCCGGTTTCTTCGTCCACAACAAAATCATGGTAGAAATTTATTTTAAGAGAAGGCCCCGGAATAAATGTTATAACAATTAAAACAATTAATTAAGTAATTATTATTAAAAAAATTTCGTTAGGCTGAAATTATATGTGGATCCACCCATGACACGTGTCACCGGTTTATTCGTCCACAGCAAAAGCATGCTACAAATTTATTTTAAAAGAAGGCCCCAGAATAAATATTACAATAATTAAAACAATTAATTAAATATTTATTATTAAAAAAAAATCGTTAGGCTGAAATAATATGTGGATCCACCCGTGACACGTGTCGCCGATTTATTCGTCCACAGTAGAAGAATGGTAGATATTAAGAGAAGACCCTAGAATAAATAATACAATAATTAAAATAATTAATTAAGTAACTATTATTAAAAAAATGCCAAAGGATAGAAATATATGTAGGGGGCCCCTATGACAGGTTTACCGGTTTATTCGTCCACAATAAATGCAAGGTCGAAAATTAAAAAAAATGAAAAAGGGAAGGCCATAAAATAAATAATAATACAATAATTAAAATAATTATGCAAATATTTTTTATTATAAAAAAAATCAAGAGGCCAAAAAATTCTAATGGAAGAGTCCCATGACACGTGGCGCCCGCCTATTCGTCCACAATAAAAGCATGACACAATATAATTTAAATAACTTATATATTTTTAAAAATATTAATATTTAAATTGTTAAACATAGCAAAACCAAAACCACAAAAATTCTAATGGAAGAGTCCCATGACACGTGGCACCCGCCTATTCGTCCAATTCGTCTACAATGACAAAATGGTCAAAATATGGGGCGGACTCCCAAGATGCACCATGCCTCAAGAAGGAATTAAAAATAAAAAATAAAGAATAAATATCAAACATTAAAAATATATAATAATTTAACTAATTAGTTATAATAATGGTACAAAAAGGAGAAGGCTTTAGAATAAATGATTCGAAAACTAATAAAATTTTTAGTATATTTAATATTAAAAAAATAAATAATAACAAAAAAGATGTGTGAGACCTGCAGGTGACCCGTGTCAAAATTTTATTCGTGCACTGTAAGAACTTGTTCCCCATTGAACTTTAGAAAAAAAGACAATATCCACAAAATTTATGGACCCTGCCAGTGACACGTGTGGCTACCGGGTTGGTGTACAGTAAACTAATGTTCTCCATTGTTTGAACCAGATTAATTAATATCAATAAAAAATAAAATTAATTTGTTAAATTAGTCGAAATAGAAGGAGAAAATTTTAGGCGGGACTCGATCGAGACACATAGTAATAAATAATAAATGTTTGCAATAGAAGACAAAAGTTAAATTAAAAGAAAACAAAAGAAAAAATTTTATTAATTAAAAAAAAATTAATAAATTTTTTAATTAAACAAATTTTTTTATTTAAAAAAAATAATTAAAATAAATTTTTTTTATTTAACAATGTTTTTAAATAAGAAATGTTTTTGATTTAACAAAGTTTTGAAATCAATAATGTTTTTAATATATTTTTTAAATAAAATAAATGTTTTTAATTTAACAATGTTTTTAAATAAATAATATTTTTAATATTTTTTAAATAAAATAAATGTTTTTAATTTAACAATGTTTTAAATAAAAAATGTTTTAAATATTTTTTAAATAAAATAAATGTTTTTAATAAATTTTTGATTTAAAAAAATCTTGTTAATTAAAAAAATAATTTTTTTAAAAATAATTACAAAGTTTACATTTTTTAAATTTAAATTTGTTTTAAATGTTTTTTAATTTTATTTTAAATTAAATAGATATTATCTTATCCAAATTTTCTTTTAAAAGAAGCTGATTTTTTTTTAATATTTAAAAATAATCTTTTAAAAATAAAGTAAATGTTTTTAATTTTTATTTTGTGAATTAAATATTTTAAAAAATGTATTTAAAAAAAATTTAAAAAATTTAAAAAAATTAATATTTTTAATTAAACTTATTTTTAGTTAAATGAAAATATTTATTTTTTTTAAAAAAAGTTTAAAAAATTTAATTAAAAAAATATATTTTCAAAATTTTTAATTAAACTTATTTTTTAATTTTAAAAATAATTTGTTTAAAAAAATGTTTTATTGAAAACAAATTTATTAAAAATATTTTATTTAAAAAAATTATTTTTTAAAAATTTAAAAAAGTTTAAAAATTTAATTAAAAATTTATTTTTTAATTTAAAAAATATTTGTTTGAATAAAACAAATGTTTTGTTAAAAAATAATTGAAATTTTTCTGAAAAAAATTTAAAAAAAAATTTATTTTTTTAAAAAAAAAATTAATTAAATTTTTTTTTTTTTATATTTATTAAAAATTAAACTTATTTTTTACTTAAAAGAAAATATTTATTTTTAAAAAAAATGGTTTTAAAAAAATATATTTTTAATTTTTTAAATTAAACCTATTTTAAATTTAAAAAATAATTTTTAAAAAAAATGTTTTGTTAAAAAAAAATTAATTGAACAAATTTTGTTTAAAAAAAAGTTAAAAAAAAAGGCAAATTAATTGTAAAAATGTGTTTAAAAAATTTTTAAATTTTTTCAAAAAAAAATTAAAATTAAGCCATTAGGGGATCCAATAGTGAAAAGTGGATCCCCTGATTAGTAAAGAGTAAACACCCAATTCGATCCCTGAAATTATGAAGTAGTGTCAACCTGGTCCCTAAAATTATTAAAATTCCAAATTAGTCCCTGAAATTGTAAAACGGTGATCAACTTAGTCCTTCCGTTAAAAATCATATGGATTAAGTTGATATTAAGTTTGTAGTATCAGGGACTTAATTGATATTAAATGAGTAAAATGAAGGACCAACTTGATACTAACTTATCATTCAGGGACCCTTTTAGAATTTCAATAATTTCAAGGACAAAGTTAATACCAGTTGACAATTTCAATCACCAAATTGGCTATTTATTCATTAGTATATTATAGATAGATTCTAGATTCACATCCTCTCCCCCTTCTCCCTTCTCTCTTCTCTCTGATCTCTCTGTCAGTCTCTCTCGTAACGGCCGCACCGCGACTCCGGCCAGATCTGACCTCACAGCTCACCAGAATGGAACCCAAGCAGCTTTTTCTTCTTCCCCCGTTTAGATTAAGATTAAGCCCAATAATATATCTATGCCAAGCCCGACTCTTTTTTTTTCAATTCAGTCCTCCTTAAAATTTTAAGCATTTCCCGCGCTCACTCTACGAACACACTCGCTGCATTTCCTCCCATTTGCAGTATGTACCATTATTCTCTTTTCTTTTCTTATTTTTTTTCCCCTTTTTTTTCACTCAACTAACGAACACACACTCGCAGCATTCCTCATTTCTTTCCGTGCAACTAACATTGTCCCGCTCTCTTTTTTTTTCTTTGTTGATTGAAATTTAGGGTTTCTTTGTTTTGTTTTCCCACTCAACAAACTCACGAAGACGACACTCTCAGCATTTGCCATTTCCAGTAAGATTTACTTTTTTTTTTTCCTTGCTTTTCTTTCTTTCTTTTATTCAATTTTAAGGTTTGCTTTTTCTTTTCTTTTTTTCACTCAACAAACTTGGGAAGAACACAATCGCAGCATTCTTGCTTTTCTTTTTTTCTTTGTTGTTTGTTGTATTAATTCTAGGGTTTCCTTTTTTTCCAGCTCTTCAATGGCTGATATCCCTGTGTTCAGAATTGTGCTGAATGTTCCATGGCCATTCGCGGAAGAAGCATCCCTCTTTTATCAAACTGCGTTCAATGCCATTCAGGTTAACTGGAATGTGCGGACTTTTTGCCTGGTCGTCGGCAATGACATGATCACCATTATGCTATCAACATACAATTTGCAAATGGTGGACGGTCAGTTAATAGCTGTGGAAGATACTGTATTCTTGGGAGATGCTCCGTGAGTAATCTATTTTTTTTTTCTTTTATTTAATTTTATTGTTATTTATTTTTAGTTTTTGATGATTCTTTTTTTAATTTTTTTTCTTATTTAGGTTTAGCAATGGGACCATTCGATTGAGAATCTATACCAACAATGTAATGGAAATGATAGTTCAAGCCCAACAAGCCGGAGGGCTTGTGCTAGATGGTCAGGCTGTGATAAACCCAAATTTAATGAGAGCTTCAATCTTAGATCCTTTTGGTTACGAGTGGGAGTTAAACTCCCGCCTCATGTTCCAAGTTGTGCAACAAGAAGCAGCTGGTGATAACTAGGCCTTCAAATTAAAGGACAATTGAAGATAATGTGCAGTAGATATAGATTTGTTAAGAGTCTGTAATTGTAATGCAGCTTAGACAGCTGGCTGGCATAACTTTCATTTGCTTTGAATTTTCGGTTTATGATATTTTTTCTGGATTAATTTCAATTTTGTATGTGCAGTGTAATAGTTTCACAATTTTTCAGCTGTTGTAATAGTTTGAATTTTTTCTGGATTAATTTCAATTGACAATCGACTCATTAGTTTTTTCAGTTCAACAAATGTGTCTAATTTCAAGTTTCTGAAATCTTGTTCTGCAAGCTCTAGCTTCTTACCACTACAAGGAGACTGGTAATGGTATATAGGTTTGGGTGCACATGCCACTTGTCTTAAGGATTCAAGTGGGAATTTTCAGGAAGGCCTTCTGAGCCGGTTCCGTCATTCATTGCTGCAGTTAATCCTTTTTTAGGATTACAGGTGAGAATCCCCCCATCCCACCACCCATCAACCAAACTATTGTTTTGCACAGCCGCACCATGGTCGGGCCTGAGAGTGGGCTAATATCTGTCAAACACAGATTGAACAATATGGCTGTAATTGTGTTTCTGTGACTTGAATATATGATATATCTACAGTGTTCATCACTGAGGTAACAAGCCGTTTGTGTTCTTCCCCTGCATTTGACTCTCAGGTAGACCTTCAAATGGATTTGTATGTTGTTATGATATCAATAGAGAAAGGCCAAGTCAGCAAAATGGTTGTAACAGAAAAGGCAAAGGAAGCATGTGGAAAAGGGGTGAGAGGGTGAGGTGTATAAGAGTGAGAATGGAAAATGAGAAGGGTGTGCATTATGTGATGTAATTTTCTGAAACTTCTCTCTCTTTCTCTCTGAATGTTCTCCTTATCTCTTGTCTTCTTCTTCCTTTCTCATTCTAGTACACAACATAATTTTTGATTTCTGACTGTAATTGTACTTCCAGCCAATATACTGGAAGATACTGATACTTCATTTCAATCAAATACAATCAGATACACTATTCAGTATATTCCACTCTTTTAGACTCATTACATTGGTGCTTTCATTGTCACCATGGCAGAGCACACTGATTGGGAAGCCTTACTTCAGAAATACAACGTAGAGTGGAGCTCTTTCCATGGTGCTGCGAACTCAGTTGCAGAGACTCCGATGGCTGAATCGTCCCGAAAAATCCGACAGATGTGTACAAAAATCATCAACAAGTTGCAAGAGGAGATCGATGCTTCAGAATCGATGAACATTGCCTTGCCTGGTCTAGATGAATTGCTTCCCTCCATGGAACCGATCGAGGCTCGTTCCATCGCTGACGAAGACTCTGTTAGATGGCTGGCCACGACCAAGTCGTTCTTTGGTATCCATGGAACACCACCAATGATGGATGTACAACTCGCCTTTGGTTTGGAGGTCAAGTTGGAGACGGCACCCTCGCCTTCTCGCACGATGGCAGCGATTCCATTGTTGGAGCCATCGGATGCTGGGTCATTTTCAGAGTGGCGGTGTACAACAGATCCACCGTGGCCAGAAGTGGTGTGGACGAGATCGATGAGGAAATGTCTTTCTCATGCTCAACTTAACAACCCAACACCGTCGCCGCTGCCGAAACCCCCAGATTGGACCTATTACGCAGTTGCAAACCCTCCACTGCCACCTGAGCCACCAGATTTGAGTTCTTGTATGGTGGAGGCCATGCTCGCTGCTGAAGAGTGCAACAACTGGTTTGTGTTCGGTGATGTGGTGGATACTTTGAGAAATCTCATAGGAGAAGCACAGGGTCAGGCCAACGGCACACCTTCAGGATTACTGAATGTTATTAGAGTTGGGGTAATATTGTGCTTCTGTGTTTCTGTTCTACTCCGGAAGAAAATGAAGTTGAAGATGAAAAAGAAGTCATTGTCCTTAAAGTTGAAGACCTCCACAATTACTTCAAATTTCAAATGGTTATCTCCACAAAATGACATGGTATTGCTATCCAACAACCCAGTTTCCTCGTTTGGATTATTTACTACCTTGGATGTTTCATTGGTTCTTTTATTTGTCATCCAATTAAGTAGCTACACGGTGTTGAATGACCTTATAATGACCAATCAAAACATGCATCACCCTATTGAATTGAATGGTAGATTAAGGGACTTTGGTCTTACAAGGTTGTATAACCAAGGTACTGATCCTCAAACTACATATGTGGTTGGAACTCTTGGATATCTGGCCCCAAAGTTAGGTAAAGATTATAGGTCGGTGGAGGTGGAGCTAGTGTTGAAACTTGGTTTGTTATGCTCACATTATGAGCCTTTGACTAAGCCAAGCATATGCCAAGTTGTGCAGTACTTAGAGAGGGAAATGCCTTTGCCAAATTTAAACTTGAAACTTGTTGGCAGAGAAGGTGTTATACCTCTTTTGCTAGAGAGGCTGTCTTGCAATATTGAATCAAGAGAAGTATCTTTATCATCCCTGGTTAAACTAGTAGGATATCATGCAAATAAGGATATCATTGCTGCATCTGGAGGTGTTCCTATTATTCTAGATTTAATGCTCTCTCCTCAGATCAGGACATTCATTTTTATTAAATGCTCTACAATTCTTGAGGCACTTTCTTCTAATGAGGATGAAATTGATTTCCTTGTTGATGGTGAATGGAAACAACTAGAGTTAGATTCTGTTAGCTTGATTCCAACATGGCTGAACAAAATTAAGTGGTCAACCTCACTATGTGGCAGGACTGTTGCTATGCAAATTACTGAAGTAGAATTAGGCTCTCCTCTAGAATCATTCTTCAGTGACATTGTTGAGGAACTTTTAGCTCCAAAATTTCACGTGTTGCAGTTGAGCATGATATTGTCTTGGCACTTCAATACTTCAACTTTCTTGCCAATCCTGCAGCTTTCAAACACACCCAATTGACACACCACATTATGCTTCACAGGGTTGGATGCAACTATGAAAGGGACCGGGTCCAAAACTTTCGACAACAGATGCAGCTAGAAAGAGTAGTTTGCGCTGAAAAGTTATTCGTATGCATGATCAATTCCTATAGGAGAGTAGGGTGGTATGATGAAGCTTTGAATTTTTTTTTATTGGATTCCAGAATTTGGGTGTAAATTCACAGTCAAGATTTACAATCACCTCTTGGAGGCTTTGCTTGGTGAAAACAGGTTTAAGTGGCTCAGTTCTCTTTCTCTTTATAACAACATGCAGGGGGAAGGATTGATACCACATGTGCTTATCTATAGCATTTTGCTCAAGCCTCTTTGTAAGAATGGCAAGGTGGATGGACTCTGTCAGTTGCAGGTGCAAATGTCTAATGAGGGCTGTTTTCCACATGATGCATGTTACACCACTATAATATCTTACATATATAAATGTGGTCAAGTGGACAAAACAAAGGAGCTATCTTTGCGATTTACACCAGTGCAGCCAGTTTATAATGCTTTGATCCATGGAGTATGCCATGAATACAAGATTAAGGAGGCATTTAATTTGAAGAATGCGATGGTGGAAAAGGGTGTTGAACCAAATGTTGCCAGTTACTCTATTTTTATTGGTTTTTCTTCTGATATGGGCAGCATCGACTTGTCCTTGGTAGTCTGTGCTCAAATGCTTGTGATAGGATGCAGCCCCAATATTCTTACATTCAAGCTTAATCTGCATACCTCTTTTTATGCTGTTTTTGCTGCAATAGTGATGCCACTGCATACCAGCTCTAGCAATCTTGCTCTTACATATGTTGTGATGACTGTGATGTTTGAAGTTTGGGTACGAAGTTCACTGCTTAATCTGGTGGGTGCTAATCTGATTGTTCTTACAGAGCATTCCAAGAAATGGGTTCCAGGAGGCAATGACTATTTTTTCTGGAACAAAGGGTCCTTACAATTCAAACAATGGGATCCGGGTGGAGGTTCTCTTGTCCATTGGGAAGGTCCGCTTGACTTGGAGGCCACTTGGAAAGATGCTACTATCACCCAACTGCATTGTCCTAACTCCAACCTTGAGGAGAAGATTGATTTTAATGGGGGTGGTAATGTTATGATATCAATAGAGAAAGGCCAAGTCAGCAAAATGGTTGTAACAGAAAAGGCAAAGGAAGCATGTGGAAAAGGGGTGAGAGGGTGAGGTGTATAAGAGTGAGAATGGGAAATGAGAAGGGTGTGCATTATGTGATGTAATTTTCTGAAACTTCTCTCTCTTTCTCTCTGAATGTTCTCCTTATCTCTTGTCTTCTTCCTTTCTCATTCTAGTACACAACGTAATTTTTGATTTCTGACTGTAATTGTACTTCCAGCCTATATACTGGAAGATAGTGATACTTCATTTCAATCAAATACAATCAGATACACTATTCAGTATATTCCACTCTTTTAGACTCATTACATATGTCAAATACTGTAACATCAGAGAGCACACCGACATACTTCTTATAATTTTAATATATATTAGATGATTTAGACTTGCAAACGCATTTACTCACAAGTGTCTGTTAGGTAGATGATAGGTCTTTTCCTATCAGTAAACCAAGAACAGAAATATAAAGCAGAGAAATAGAAATAGAGTGATATGCCTCTTTGTATTATTGAATGACAAAGGAAGGAAGTTACAAGAAAGAAAGAGCTAATAGCTCCCAGGTCTGAATTTCTATTCCAGACTCCCAATTCACAACGTAAAACCTTTCATACCATCCTATTTCCCTTCCCTCTCTATATAACAGACTTGCATAACAGATTTCCTCTTTCTATAACTTCTTCCTTATTCTATGGAACCTATTTAGAGTGCCATGCTGACTCATCATTCTAGAATAAACCCCTCAGGGTTTATGATTCTGGTTCTGCTGTTTGGGCCTCCGAAAATAGACCAAGAGAGGCTTAGGGGTAGTGGGCTGGGCTTAGTTCCTAACAGTAGGCCTCCGACTAAGGTGTATGTTAGGAGAAATAAGCATGAGCACAGGGGAATAAACTGGGGTTGGTTGGATTGAGAAGAGTCCTTACTTCGGTGCATTCAGTTCTTTACTCTCTTGACTCTGCAATCATATTGATTTAGAATCGGGAAGAAGAGTACATTTCAATATGATTTCCCCTTCTTTTCTATTGGTTCTTTATCTTTCTGGTCTACTTCCTCTTAGTGTCTTGTTTTCTAGTTTTATGCTATTAAAAGGCAATATATCATGTCTTAGTTAATACTGTCGCAAAAACCTCATTGTGATTGACTAATGGTATTGGTTTGTCATTTCAATTCTCATCTAATGAATGTCGCAGCAGATGCTCTCCTTCCATTAATTCTTTGTGAGCAAGGCATCTCAAACTTGCATTTGGTAAAAAAATTCAATGCAAGTTTTATCAGTTATAAGCGTGATTACTTAAATTGTTTTAGGTAACAAGCTTGAATTAGTGTACAAAATGAATGATGAATATGCAAGTTACTTTTCATATCAGGATTTTGATTTCTAGCTTTTCTTTGATCTTCCAAACCAGCATAGATTCCTTAAATGCTCTGTTTTCAGTGAATAGCATTATTTTCAAATTGCTATATCTATTGTCTTTTGTGGTTTACTTTTCCAAAAGGGAACATCCATAACAAATCAGCATATATTCCCAGTTTTTTGGGTATTGTCTTGAATTGAGTTTTTGGAAGTTTGTCAGTAATCACCAATCACTGAAGTCTTAGCTAAATTTCTTTACAGAGATTGGGCAATGAATTGATAGAGAGACAAGCAAATCCAACACTCAGATCAAGGCTGACAAATGCATTGCACACACTAACAAGTGCAAATCAGCTTTCTTCCTCCCTTGATCGAATAAATTACCAGAGATTTAGGAAAAATCTCAATAGCTTCCTAGTTGAAGTTCGTGGCTTTCTGAGGACAAAGTGATCAACCATGTATGCCTTCTGTTTTGTAAAGCTTCAAAAGAAGAGTTGACATCACTAATTGATACCATTTGTGATTTTGAATCACACCGTAATTGCAGTCCGATGCCGTTGCTGACAATGCCGCACCGCAATATTGCGGCCGCATCACATGATGCGGTCCACAATTTAGAACCATTTACTAATGCTATTATTTTGTCTAGGGTGCTATGTTCATAACTGGTTTTTCCACTGGTGCGGCTGAAACTGTAATATACAGAATATATTACTACGTAAATAGATCAGGAAATGGTCGTCTTACCTTGAGGGAGCTGAAGCGTGGAAACATAATTGATGCAATGCTGCATGCCGATGTAGAAGAAGACATAAACATGTGTTGAGGTAGATATATTGTGTGAAAACGTCGTTACCATTAACTTAAAAATTGACTTTGGTTTCTTTTTTCTAATTGAACCAAATATATCTATATCAAAATATATTAATCTTTTTCACATTGAAATTCTCTGCAGGTACTTCTCTTATGAACATTTTAATGTCATATACTGCAAGTTTTGGGAGCTGGATACAGGTCATGATTTCTTGATAGACAAAGAGAATCTTATCAGATATGGTAACCATGCCCTCACCTATCGAATTGTCGATTAGAATATTTTCTCAGGTT
The DNA here is from genome assembly GCA_035048595.1 of Echinosophora koreensis. Lineage (NCBI taxonomy): Eukaryota > Viridiplantae > Streptophyta > Magnoliopsida > Fabales > Fabaceae > Echinosophora > Echinosophora koreensis. The sequence continues at coordinate 2,816,198 of JAPCYP010000016.1, read as the reverse complement.
TGTGTGGATTGCAACTTGAGACCTGATATAGCTGTCTTCGGGCACATACAATCCAATCCCCCACCCCTCCCCTCATAATCCATGTTCAATGTTTGTGTTCTTTTGTTTATTTGATTTATCAGATCATTTCTTGATGATGCGGATTTTGATTCATTTCAATATTATCCCAGGTTCCAAGAAAGTTTACTAGTAAGGTTGAGGGAAAGATGGGTTATGAAGATTTTGTTTACTTCATACTGTCAGAAGAGGATAAATCATCTGAGCCAAGTCTTGAGTATTGGTAATTTTTCCCATTCATTATCCATTTCATTTGTTAGATTTCCCCCCTGTAAGATGTCATCAGATTAGTTTCTGTGCAGTTGCAAATATGAGGGCATTGCATTGTTAAGTTAGGCATGAATATAGTGTGCTTTATTTGATTTTGATTTTGAACTGTTCCTATGTATGTGCACAAGTCCATGCTTATGTCTCACCGAGAGAGAAAGTTAGAATGTAAGCAATATAATTGGTGTTACTGAACTTCACCTAAGCAAAATGCAAAAGAGAGTAGACCAGAGTGGTGGAGGCTATTTTTGGAATAATTTTCGGTTTTTGTTTTTAGGAAATGATTTTCATGTATACATACTAAAAACAATTTTTAAGACCAAAAAACCCAAAAAAAATTGTTTTGGATGGTTGTTTTTCATAAACAGTTTTTGAAAGAAAGAAAGAAAAAGAGGCAACAACAGTTTTTATATTTTTGCAGTTTTGCCATTAATGAAAGTAGGTTTCGTGAGTTGCTTCCCTTGTTTTCAATGACTTCAAAGAAAAAACTAGAAAACATCAAAACAAAAAACTGTTTTTAATATTTACGCTGTCCAAACAATCTTCCAAGCAGATTTTATTGTTTTTACTTTTTCTTTTTAAAAAAAAAAATATAACTGTTTCAAAAACAGTCCCCAACACACTCAAACTCTTGCATTGGGAGGACAAGCCCCTTGTGCCAGTTCACTAGTGTCTTCACGAGCATGGATATGATATTGTATAATGTCAACAAAAGAGACAGCTGAAAATAGGACAGGAAAAATGGACTGCTTGAAAATATGAGATGCATGGTATATGGAAGAAATGAAAGAAATTGAAAATTACATGCACCTTTTTATTCTTTTATAAGTTTTCCACCTTTGTATTTTCAGTTCCCTCCATTTCCACCATTCCTACTAAGTAAGACAAACATTGGAAAATTGACCTTTGTTGTTGACTTTGACTTTGGCTTGTCATGATTAGGTTCAAGTGCATTGATTTGGACAGAAATGGAATTCTGACACGGAATGAACTGCAATTTTTTTATGAGGAGCAATTACATCGAATGGAGTGCATGGCCCAAGAGCCCGTGCTTTTTGAGGATATATTGTGTCAAGTAATTGACATGATTGGACCTGAGGTTTGCCTTTCAATCTTTCTTCTATTGATTGTTTGGTCATGTTTCATTGTGTTGTTGGGAAGTTGCATCAGCTGAAAATTGATTCAAATATAGCAGCAGCTTGTAATTTTTTGTGTTGTCCGTGCAATGCAGCAAATGGCATATCCCCGATTTGAATTATTCAGTTCCTCCTTTTGTTGTATCTTTCTCTATCATTGGTTGATATCATGTTATTTATTATTTATCCTCCATCTTTAATTCTAAACTAAAATCGTCCATTCTGCAGAATGAGAGCTATATAACTTTGCGTGACCTTAAAGGCGGTAAACTATCAGGAAGTGTTTTCAATATCCTGTTCAATCTAAATAAGTTCATGGCCTCCGAAACTCGTGACCCATTTTTGATTCGTCAGGTGCATGAATATCTGCTAAAAGTTACTACACTGTTGAGTTAGTATTATTGTCCATTGTTGGTGAGTCCTGATTGCCTTTGCTCATAGAGAATATATCAGGCTTTCAATGGAAGAAGATGTAGAAGAAGCCTCTAATGGAAGTGCAGAAGTTTGGGATGAATCACTAGAGGCTCCCTTTTGACATCTTTTATGTAAGTTGAAATGTGATGTTACAAATCCAATTTTACTTTGCATCTAAAATATGTATATTCATAAATTCTGGCTGGCCCACTGAGCTGGCCAAATTTGGGCCGGGCCAAATACGGCTTGGGCCAGCAAAAGAAGGTTGACTAGCAAATATAGCCGCTTAAAGGAATAGGTGTTTGCAGGAAGTAGAGTCGTAAAGCCTAGTCTTATTGTACAAATAAGTCATTTATGTGTTATTATGTCCACTTGCACAGAGCCCTTGCATTGATTGGCGTTAATTGGCATGAACTCTACTGCGTTAATTGGCCCTGCCTGATTTTTTTTTTTCATGTTATTTAGCCTTGCATTTGACAGCCTGTTTTAACATCGGAATATTACGTAGCATGTTTTCCTATTCCTTCATGTTTTTACAGTATTCCATTAGCTATGAAACCAAATTTAAGTTCATCCTATTTTGAGCATTATACATTAATACAGTGTGTGAAAAGAAATTAACGCCCCAGATCGGATGGATTGGCCATTGTTCAGAGACACTAGACTCGGGATCAAGCTTTGAAGTGGATCGTGACAACCTTGCCCCAAAGTGTGGGAAATGCCAAGCCTCACCATGGGATGTATTTTTTATGGGGGCAGGCAACAACAACAATATTCAAATCTTCTGTCGGTAGTGACATGCATTGGGACCATTGACATGGAAGTTTTGTTCCAATGTCCATGTAAAGTCAGGACGTTTGATAAGAGGTGAAGTTCAATTAAATTGACGTCGAGTATGCTTACTATAAGTAGCGCGATATTCTGATGGATCTTTCAGTAGTTTGTTTTACACTTAGAAGAGTACATTTGTTTCATCATGCATTACTCAGGCTATCATTTGTGAAACTATTTTTTTTTTTCTTCTTTAGGCCAATTGAAGAATTTAAAGAAAGTGTAAATCAACGGTACCCAATATGTTATCGAAAAACTTGAAGCAGTAATTGTCTTTCATTGTATGTCACTTGACATGGCCGTATACAATATACACAATGGCATATTCACGCATATTCAAATGGAAACAAGCCGCTAACTCTTTTAGATGTGTAATAATCAAATTGGTGATATAAATGTTGAATATGCTCTTTCAAGAATATTATGATCACAGTATTAGTTGAAAACCCAAATTTAGTTTTAATAAATGAATAAATGAAAATTTCTTCTTTTTTCACCATTGTTTGGATTCTAAACCGAATTATAGTTCATTAACTCTTCAAGATAGTAAACATGTTGGAAATTTTCAAAATTGATTTGGGCTCTTTCATTTAGTTTGACACTCCAAACTTAATTTTAAAAAAAATTAACAAATTGTGTTGATAATGCTTATAAAGTATAAACTTCACTATGGATAAGTGTGTTTATATCACTTTGTTTTATGACTTTTATCTAATAGAGATTTCTTTATCACTTTATCTTACATAATCATCACCCCTTAAACTTAGTTGATTTTATTGAACTTTTTATAATGAATTCACAATAATCAGCTATTTTTGCACCCCGAAAGATTGGCTAATTTCCCTTATTCTATCATCATAGAAAGGAATTTCATATGCTTAAACTATGATATTTAAATTATTTAGAAAATATTGAATAGTTCGAATAAACTAACAGAAATTTGATATATCTAGATGATAGGCATTAGTTTATCAAAAAGCATGAATTTTTTTTTTTTTTGACTGAAAAAAAACCAAGTTACATAAACTCGTCCACCCATAACTAAAATTTCAGTTTTGCTTTCCTGTCCCCAACTTTTATGTTTTGGTTTCCCCTATGCCCTCTTTCTTGATGTCTTGTATCATTGACAGATAACACTAACATTATTATTCTCTTATACTTAATTCACTTCTCTCTCTTCCATTATTTGAAAGAAAAATGTAACCGTAATCGTCGAAGCAAACGGAAAGGGTCAACCTTGTGATATTTGCTAAAAAACAGCTTATTATAAAAGGTAAAACATAAACAACCCCTTATCAAAAATATCAATTATAACAGACCGAACAGAACACAACAAACCTAAAGAGTTGAAATTGAAAGCCTCCTCCGTTTGTTACTTTGAAAACGTGGTGAATCTTGAATGGTCGTATCATATAATACCCCTCACGAAACGCAACCGAATATTCCCTTTCTATTCGCATCACACCACCCTGTGAAGAACTTTGACACCTATAAAAACTCTTCTACTCGAGCTACCAAACCCAAGACCAAACCCACGCATTCCTGTAACCTTAAAATAAACACGCACACACAATTCTAAACTGAAACCAGCAAGAAACCAAACAAAAACAAAGCAACCCCACAAACAGAAAGTCAGAAACAGTACAACAACAACAACAACAACAATGTGCGAAGCTATGAACAAAGAAGAATACCAATTGTTGGAAGAAATCGGTCGTGGAAAATTCGGCACCGTGTTCCGCTGCTTCCACCCAATCTCCGATCAATTCTACGCCATCAAAGTCATCCACAAACACCTCTTAACCGATTCCACCGATCGCCAATGCCTCGAAAACGAGTCAAAATTCATGTCCTTTCTCTCACCACACCAAAACATTCTTCAAATCTTCCACGCTTTCGAAGACACCGATTCATTATCCATAATCACCGAGCTTTGCCAACCCAACGCGACCCTCTTGGACCGCATAACCGATCATCCATTACCCGAACCTCAAGCAGCTTCCATCATGAAACAGCTTCTAGAAGCCCTTTCTCATTGCCATAAACTTGGGATAGCGCATAGGGACATAAAACCAGAGAACCTCTTGTTTGATTCGTGGGAAAACCTTAAAGTTTGCGACTTTGGTTCTGCGGAGTGGTTCGGTGAGGGAAGGTGCATGAGTGGTGTGGTGGGTACCCCTTATTACGTGGCACCTGAGGTGTTGTTGGGAAGAGAGTACAATGAGAAGGTTGATGTTTGGAGTAGTGGGGTGATTATGTATATAATGTTGGGTGGGATTCCACCGTTTTATGGTGACTCTGCAACACAGATATTTGAGGCTGTTGTCAGAGGTAATCTTAGGTTTCCTACCAATGTCTTTAGGTCTGTGTCGCCATCTGCTAAGGATCTCGTGAGAAAGATGATTTGTAGGGATCCCTCTAGGAGAATTTCTGCAGAACAAGCCTTGAGTAAGTTTTTTACTAAACAAAATTCAATGTTTATTATTGTTTTGGGCATGGAAATTTGTTTTTTTAAACACCTCAATTGATGGGACATTGTGTATATTGGGATATTTTAAATTTTAAATCAATAGACAAATTGTATATGAGTATTGATTTTAGGGGTATAAATAGGATTGAAATCATCTTTTTTTTTTTAATCTTATATATGTGAAAAATAGAAAATCAATTTTATTTTTGTTTATGGGGTTCTTTCAAATTTGTTTGTTTTGTATAGCATGAGAGAGAGGAAACACAAAAGAAAGAAGGAGAGGGTACAAAATTGTATAAATAATACAATTTTTTGGGTATATGTGAATTTTGATATCAAATTTCAAGGTTCATGTTATGGGGATTTCTAGTTTTCAATCTGATTTTTTTTTTCGTTTGTGTTTTTTTCTTTTTCTTGTATTGATGTATTTTTTTGCTCTATTTACTTGCAGGACACCCATGGATCTTGAATGGAGGCATGACTGGTGATTTAACTTGAAGATTGAGAGAAGTGGTTCAAGCAATTTTAGCACCAAGTATCCAATTTTGTTCATAATATATGCAGAAAAGATTCCTCGGATGGTTCGAGAAGCTCTGTTTTTCCTGCTTGTAGTAGTAGATGGAGGAGTTTATGGTTTTAAAGTAGACTCTATCAGTAATTTTTGTTTGTTCTTTTTTAGGGAGCCTTTGTGATGTATAGAGGTTTAAAAAATTTCAGATTGTATATTTTGTTTAGGGTTTAAGAAAATAAGACAATAAGAATCATGTTTATCTAACTCCTGTAAATAAAACTAGCATTACCCACATGTGCGAGGGAGATAGTAAAAAAACTTGAATACTATACACATGAAAATTAAAGTAATTTTCAAAGGCTAAAATATATTTTGATCTGTGATCTATGTTTAATTAGGTTTCAAGATGATTCTTTAACTAATGAATATTCTGTTTTGGTCTTCTAACTTCTAAAGGATACATCATATTATTCCTCGACATAAATTCTATCATAATAGTTAAATTGCCATAGCTTTTTTCTCTTCCACCACTGCATAGCCCCACCCTTTTTCTTCAAAGTGGGTGCCCCTCAGTTCTCTTTCCTAGGTGTTGGCTCGGATCGGGTTAGATCAGGTTTAATGGGATTTTGGACCCAACCCAATCAATATAGATTGAGTTGAGTTGAGTTGAGTTGGGTTTAGAAAAAAAAAAATTGAAACCCAAATCGACAGTTAGGTTGAGTCGGATCCTCGGGTTCAATTAAAAAACATATAAAATAAAAAATCAAAAAATTGTTCCTGAATGTCTAAGCTTTGGCTTGATGCATCAATTTGGTAAAATAAAACTATTCTCATAACGGTAACACCACAATGACAACAACAACTTAAAACCTTGCATAGTATCAAACAACCATATGATGCAAATGAAATTTATCCAATTAGAACGAGCAACTTCTGGGAAAAAAATTGAAAATGAAAATGGCACGAGTTAAAATGTTAAATTTATACTCTGGTTTCAAGAAGAAAAAAATTAAAAAAAAAAATGAACAGAGAGAAGAACAGAATCACAGGCTACAATGAAAGAGGGAGGGGGGAATGGAAGGGAAAAAGAAAGAGGGAGGAAGTGGCGAAAAGTAGAGAAAGGAAAAATAGGAGAGATTTGGGATTTAGAGATAAGCGTTTCCTGGAAGAAGAGGGGCGCCGCTGGTTCCTGGTTGATAGGGGTTGAACGTCATTGTTACTGGTTGGAGAGAACCGAGTTACGAGTGCTGGTGCCTAGTCAAAGGTCGGAGAAATAGACTTGCAATGAGGAATGGATATTGGATCAAGTGAGATTGTGTGAAAAACAATAGGAAAAGTGTGACTTGAAAGTTGAGAATGTGAGTGTGGAATGGCAGAGAATAAAGGCAAAACACATGATGCAACAAAGTTTAGTTAGGTTGGATCGGATTGCTCGGGTTAGTTAAAGTGCAATCGAATCCCAACCCAAATCTCTAGGTTTTTAGCCTTTAAAATCGGCCTGACCTGACCACCCGAGTCAACCAATATTTTCTGGGTTTGGTTGGGTCATGTTGACCTCGTCATCGGTTGACCCGGACCTGTATCCAATTATCCTTCTTTCCCTACCTTTTTGCTTCTCACTCACATATACATATACCCTTTATTCTTTTCATATAAAAAGTGTTTTTTTATCATCTATCAAAGTGGATTATTGCTTACTCATTTCCCTCGATCAATTTGAAAAATTCATATTCCAGAAACTCAATTAGAATTTCATTATTGCTTCCTGTAAACAATTTTTTTAATAGGCAAATGTTAGTAATTAGTGTGTTATATTAGCGGGGGAGTTGAACCCATGACCTCCTTATTACTCCAAATCCTATATCTCTTCCCCAAACTAACACATCCACCTTATAATTCCGCTTTCTGTAAACAATATTTATGCAAAGTTTTTGTTTCAAAGATTTTGTAACTAAAGCAATTACTTATATCTTATTATTGTTGTAGATTTAAGCTAAAAAATTTCAAATAATTTAAGGATCTACGAATTAATTTAACCTTTGTTGAATTAGTCTCACACTGACACACTCAAATAATGTAAAAAAACTTGTTTATACTCAAACATGAAAATATACATAAACGGATTTGGATCCTCGCATGTTGGGATTGAACATGAGGGGGTCATGTTAGGGATCTCACCATTAAATTTTATTGTTAAGTCCCACTTAAAAAATATGCAAGAGAGATTTAATGGTAAAATCCTTCAACCAGGGACGAAGGTACTTGTTAGCTTAGGAGGGCCTTGGCCCTCCCTTTTTTTTTTCCAAAAAATGTTATGTATTAGTAATAGTTTTGATTTTATCATTATTAAAGTCCACTGTGTTTTTTAACTTATCCAATTATTCCACAATTATTTTAATTTTAAAAGTTGTTAATTGATTTCTTATATTTTTTACATGTTATTAACTGATTTCTATTTCTCTAAAACAAGTGATTCTTTTACTTGTCAATTTTACTTTCCAGAAACCCTAGTAAATATTTACAATTGTTCCCAATCTTTCATTTATGATGTGTCATTAGTAGGTAAAAACTTGAAAAACAAAAGTTTATACTCTTGTGCATAGAGTAGTAATCCTTATTCTCACACTTCCTATTTCTGTAGCTACTATGTTGTGACTTTTTTTTCAGCTATGGATATATACAAGACCACACTTTGTAACAAGATGGAAGATAATTTTTTGACTCATTGTCTGCTAGTTTACAATGAAAAGACCACACTTTTTTCAGCTATGAATATTCACATATCTATTTTTTTCATTAGTTTATACTGATTAATTAGGTTCAAATTTTTAATTGACAACATAAACTGTTTAGTTAATAAACTAATAATCTTATTATAACATAACAATCAATTTAATTCATTAACTAAACAATACATGTATAAAAATGGATATTTATTATAAGATTTTTTTATTATTATTTCATATGATATAGAATATGTAATTTGCATTGAAATTTAATTAGTTTTTGTGATTCATGACTTTGCTTCACCCTTAATCAAGGATACAATTTTAAAAGTATCTAAAAGTTCTATTTGTATATTCACTATAGTGTTCAATATGCTAGTAATTGGTAAGAGGTCACGGATTTGAACCTCAACTATATATGTTTCAAAAAAAAAAACCTCAACTATATATGCAAGTTTTTTTTAGAGTCAGATCTTAAGAAATATTCTTATTTTTTCTTTTTTAAAATCAAGGGTATTCTTCATCTGATGGTCAGAAGTTTATCTCTCTTAAGGCATAGAAATCACTAAAGTGAATTTTATCTTTTCCAACAAAGTGTTTTACATACACACAACATGAATTGAACCCCTGACATCATGCTTAATGAACCCAGTTATCTACTAACTATTCACATATATACTCTTTCAAGCCATATTTACATTTTCTTTTTGTTAGAAAGCCATATATAGTTATAGTTAACTATACCTAGACTATAGTTATATACTGCACAGTGCACAGTACAAGTATAGATATACTTTTTTAAATAAAAAAAAATTGGAAAGCAAACGCAGGAGCAAAACCAGAGCACTTTTGTTTAGGTCTCAAATGAACGTAATATTTTATTTATTAATATTATAATTATTAATTTTTATATATCTAAACCAAAAATTTGAGAAAATTTTCCAATATTTATGGAGTTATGACTGCCTCTCTTAATACCAACGTCACTCTGCCCCTAAGCAAACGAGACAATAATTTAAGAATGAAAAAAAAATAGAGAATATTGTTAATTAGTGTCCTTAAAATATTGGTTAAGAAACCAAAAAGAGATAAATTAATGTTAAAAAACTAAATACAATACTTATCAAGATATGAATACACAATACCATTTTTTTTTTTATTTCTTAAGTTATCATTTGCCAAAATCAAATGGGGATGCTCTACTGAAGCTAATGACCCTCCTCGCGGGACCCTTATTGCACCTTAATTGGGGATTTTGTCACAAAAACTGCAGTCAAAATGCATGCTTGTGAGTTGGTGTAACCTTC